>JAKWBJ010000208.1:1435435-2870870 GCA_023159175.1 Wohlfahrtia magnifica | reverse complement strand
GAAGAAGCTCCTTCATCACGCGGTCTAATAGCCCAATGGGAAAATCTAATACAACAAAATGCCTAAGCCTTTTTACCTGAATATTTAGCTTAAAGATCGGGTATCTTTTTAACGAAATTATAAGGAGTTTAGTATTATATTGATGATTACGACGATGCTGATGATGACGACAACATTCCCATTTGATTTATTTTATTTTTTATTAGTCATTAATTTAGAAAGCAAAAAATAAAAATAAAGCTTTCTTTCAGTCTTTAGCCAAAAAAAAAGAAAAAAAATTCTTGCCCTCTATCGGTTTTCAATATTTTTTTTTTCGTTTTTAAATCTTGTTTTTTTTTTTTTTGTTATATTATGTTCTCGTTTTAGTTTTAAATTTAAAAATCTAATTATTGAATTTTATAATTAGAAATTACTTTAAAAAATATTGGATATACAAATTCAAATGGTATTTATCAACGAAAATTTTATTTTTTTTTTCAAGAATTAATTTAAACATTCGCTAAAATCGAAAACGATATATAAAACAAATCCTATTTAATTAAATTATTAAGAGTTATTCTGTTGTATATATAATTTCATTGCTTGTATATTATACGAAAAATTATAAATAATTACATATACATACATACATACATACCTATGAAATAAACATTTAAAAAGACAAAACTTGTATTTTGAAATTTGCATTGTCTTTAAGCTAAAATTAAAAATTATTTAATTGGCCACACTCTTCAAAAAAGAAAACAAAAGCTTTAGTTCAAATTTCTGTTGCGCCGTTAAAAATCTTTACCTGCCGTTTAATAGTTATTTTAATCTATTTTTAAAATCTATATACATATGGCAATATTATCAAAAAGCTTTCGGTTTACACTGTTAAGGGAATACTTTAAACTACAGCAGCTGTAAGCACTGAGTATGCGCTGTTTGGTCAAAGATTAAAACAATGGAATGAATAGAATTCCAAAGGAGAAACATTAAAATCTTTGTTAAATGCCGCCTTAATAAAGGCAATATTTGACATATTAGTCATCTGACAGGTGGTGTTCAACTTGTAAAACGGAAGAGAGCAACAAACAAAAGTAGAGAGAGAACTGTCAAAATTCAGTCAGAATCAGTATAAAGCATGGTGGTAATAGAGCTTTTTCGAAGCCCTTCAGAGAGGTTGAACAGTTTTTAAACATTTTGTTAGAAGGCTCTTCAACCGACTAAGAGCAACGTGCCGTTATAGATGTAGACAAATATTTTGTGATGAAAAAAAAAATCCCTTTCCTTTTTTAAAAAACGTGAAAAAAAAGAACAAAATATGTGAAATTGTATAAACATTTTAATAAAATAATCATAAAAAACTATAGCAAAATGTGTTTTAAATAAAAAAAGGAAAAGTTCCCGTATAAACAATCAAAGAAATACTAAAGAGAAAACGTAATGCAATAAAAGGAATTTAACGACAAAAATGTTTGTGTATACTTGGCCAGGGGGCGGAGCGGGTGCTAATAAAAGAAAATTTGATACTGTTTGAATTCCTTTGGATCAATTGTTGTATATACATGCAGGCAAAGCATAATACAAATAAAAGTCTAAGTGAGTGTGATTGTGTGTAAACAAAAAATTTTTATATGTATTAAAAGGAAAAATATACAAAAAGAATACTTTTTAGCATATACACATGGTTTAAACGAGAACAAAAAAGTATAAGAGTTAAAGAAACAATCTTGCAGAACCTCGCTTTATAGTTTTTTTTTTTTTTAGTAAAACCGTTACACCTTCTGTTCTATAGATAAAGTCAAGTCAAAGTGTGGTAGGGTAGTTTTCCCACGGGTTATAAACGTTAATGTAATAAACATGCATACACACATGCTTAGATGTATATAAACAAACCAACACACAAACAAACACATTCATATATAACGTTTTTCATACAATAATAAAAGAATGAGTCAGTCGATTAGTCAAGTCAACTAAGAAACCAACCATCCAGCCAGCCAGGAGCAGCAATAAGAAAAGGATTGAAATTATGTTGCATACATCTCGGCATGCATAACTGTAATTCTGTGTATTTGTGCAAGTGTTTTGCATAGCGGTGTCGAAGTAGAACTATTGTTGCGAGAGCATTTTTTTTTATGATTATAACGTACGTCTTCGATGACAGCAGCAGCAAATGCGTTCACACAATGTCGTCGATAAAACATCAAAAATTCGAAAATCTCGCTTTTCGTACGTTCTTTTCGCGAGTACGAATCACTTCAGTGCTAAAGTAAGCGGAATAATGTAGTGACAAAACACACACATACAAATGAACATAAATACTCTTATTAACGAATGAATGTATGTATGTATGTGTGTGTGTTTGAGTATGTAAAAGTCAGAGAGTATTTTTAAGTGAGTAAATGAATGAATAAGTGAGTGTGTGTGTAGTGCGTACGGAAAATGTGTATGATGTGTTTTGTCAACAAATTTAAAAATGTGAAAGAAATTAAATGAAAAAGAGAAATTTATTTTATTCATTAAAATAATGAAAATTTGAAAGAAAAGGAATAAAAATAACAATAAAAAAAATTAAAAGGATTTTCTAATTAATAATCATTTTGAAAAGCCAAAAAAGTAATGCAAAAACCTTCATCATCTGCATTTGGATCTACAGCAAAGCACCTCTTAACCTAAAATCAAGAAAAAAAATCAGTATCACAACACTAATTTGTCTGTTACCTGTTCAGAAAAGTATAATGCTTTCCCCCTCCACCTGCCACAAACAGAGTTAATTGAACTTTAGCATTTAATCTATGCAACAGCTTTCTTAGGGGGAATAACAATGAACATTACAAGTTACAATTATTTAATATTCAAACAACAGATAACAACGCAAAAAAACTGCAAAATACTGAATAAATTATAGTTCCTGCTGTTAAGAATTCGCAAATGTCAATGTTTAAAAGTTAACTAACAATTAGATAGAAAATAATTTTCCCCCTCTTCCAAAACTTTTTTTTCATAAAAAAAAAGAAAAACCTCAAGGAAACATGGAGCGCATGTGGCGTAAAGTGAATCATAGTTTTGGTGGTAACCGTTCGTCGAAATCGCATAGCCATGCTACAGATACTAATAGTTCAGCGGGTGGTTTTGGTGATGGCCAGGTAGTGGTAGCAGTAGCCAGTTCCAGTTCTGCCACAGGACGTCGTTTGGCTGCTAGTGGTCAGATGCCACCACTCACAATGGCTTCTGTTCCAACAGCAACACCAGTCGGCAGTAATTTAGATACATTAGCTGCCAATATACCAGGCCAGTTTCGTAAATCGTTAAGTCAACATGTTTTACAGCCACGCACAGCATCCTCAGAAAGGCGCAGACGTAGACGTCGTAAACCCCGACCAAGGCGTAGTGGTGTCAGCTGTGTAGGCGGAGGCGGAGATAATATGTCGTAAGTGTTGTTTTGTTATTATTTTTTTTTTTCTAATAATTTTCCATGTACGACATACGAGTACATACATAGTTTTCCTTACCCTTAAACTAAATTTGATCATTTAATCTATATACACGACATACCAAATGGGACAAAGGGGACTTCTCTCAAATCAATGAGCTTCACCCGATTCTGTTTTTTAAAATCATTGAAAGGGACAATTTAACGACGGCTCCGAACTTAGTTGGAGAAGTTTTTCTTAGCGTAAATACTCACAACCAGTTGCTAGCAGTGGTATTGAACCGATGATCTCTTGGTGCGTATAATAGGTGTACTCGGAAACTATTGAACCGATCTTAATCATTCTTTTTTTTGTTGGAAATCGTATCAGGTGTAGATGGTTTGTCGAAAAAACTTTTGATACAGCAAAAAGTGGGCGTGGGAAATCGGAAAATTGTATATATGGACACATATTGATCGCAGACGAATGAAATTTGGTAAGTTCGTAGAGTCGACGTCGACAATCCCATCAAAAATGGGGGTGGCAGTCCTATCCCTTCCCTTCCAAAGATACCTATATAACTCGGAAAATACCCAAGCTATAGTAATGAAATTTGGTATAATAATACAGAGTACTATAAACAACTGGCGTTCTACTCCCATTTTTAGAAAGCTGGGTGAAGAAGAATTAGTAGATGTAAATACGATCCAAATAACTTTGTGGTCAATATAAATCCTCACTCAAAAAGTGGGCGGAATTTTATAAGTGGTAGTGACACCTCCCATACAAAGTAAATATTGATTTTTGTATATCTAGAGCACGGTCAGAATGGCAGTTTCAGAATGGCAGTTTCTGACCGTGCTTTCTGTTCGACAGCTTCAACTTGATAGTTACCCAAAAAATAATGAATAGAAATTGGAGTAATCCTCGAAAATATCATTATCTTACATTTGTTTTCATTCAGTTCCAATACATTTGTATTACATTATTCGTGGAATGAGTTTAAGTCTGTTTGAAGACGCTGTTGATTCAATAACTGATTAAGGGTTATGAATATCTTCACACCCTCTGCATACATTAAAATCTTAGGATACTTTATTATCTGAGGTAAGTTATTAATACATAATAAAAAAAATAAATGGCCAAGGTGTCTACACTGTGGAACACCAGAACGACTATTCGAAAATATTTTATTAAAGTAAACAGTTTGGGTTCCATTTGTTAAATGTGATCTAATCCATTTAATAGCAGGATCAGTAAACCCCATCATCTGTAGTTTTTTTTTTATCAGAAGCAAATGGTTCACATTATCAAAAGCCTTGCTGAAATCAGTCTGGTTTCCGTTAAAAAATCTACGATTACAGTTGTAAGCTGAAGAAGGCTTGTCGTTGTTGAACATCCTTTTTGAAATCCATGTTGACAGGGAGAATCATATTTACGACTTGATAATACATCTGGTCAATAATTACTTTTTCAAAGAGCTTATTTATATTATTCAGATTAACTGTGCCTCTATAATTCTCTATATTGGATTTTGTTTTACCAGATTTGTTGATAGTCATGACATCAGCACAAATAATTCAAATCCTACTAGGAATTTTATCAGGGCCGAAACTATGCGAGAATTTCAATTTCTTTAAATGAGTCGCCACCATATGAGTATCTCAAAATGTCTAATTTATTGATTGATGCTTCTTTAAAGCAACGATATTCAATATTCTTTTTCCAACTTGCACACTTTTTATAAAAAAAGTTGATTTTTGTTAAATTTAAATAATTAAAATATATACCATATCACGTTTTTTTTTTATAAAAAGGAAATTATGAAATTATGCAATTTATTTTTAAATTGTTTTTTCAAATTTTTACATTTTTTTATTTACGTTTGTGGCAATAATAACTTTGTAAGTTCCACAAGTTGCACGTTGTAATATATTGATAGTAACACCCTACCAACCACGAATGGTTGATATGACCTTTTTTATGTAATAGATCCCCTAATAAAATTTTATAAATTATTTATTTTTTGAATTTAACTTATTCAATGAGAATTTGATGAATTCCAAGGCAACAGATCAAAATTCAACCCCTAATTCGAAAACTATAATGATGTGGGCCTTTCTATGTCATGGCAACTCTATTAAAGAACTAAATTTCAAAATAATAAACTTAATTCAAAACAAAAATTTTCTCTATTTCTTATCATAACTGTCGAAAAATTCTAATTTATCAAATTATATTCTGACTCGTAATCTCTCTCGTATGATAAAATCCATATAAAGTTTTTCTACTGCCCATTAAAGAAAGAAAGAAAAAGAGAAGTTACTTAAAAAAAACTTTTATTTAAAGTTTATATGTATAGGGTGGGCCATTTAAAATTTTACATTTAAAAATGTAAACAACAACAAATTAATTTTGTTGTTGTAAAGAACAATTGTTCCGGTTAGAAATGAAATATTATTTCATTCATACGGCTGCTGCGGCTGGCCATCTCGGCAATGGCATCACGAATGTTGGCCTTCAAATGCTCAATTGTCTCTGGTTTGTCCGCATAACACTTATCTTTAACGTGCGCCGCACATAAAAAAGGTGTCAAATCGCAGCTTCTTGGCGGCAATAAATCGGTTGTGGCATTAGATGTGTGGATAGTTGCACCATCCTGTTGTAACCAAACATCGTTCACATCAATACCATGAACAGCGGGCATAAAAAAATCGGTTATCATGGTGCGATAGGTGTCGCCATTGACCGTAATGGTTTCGCCGTCCTCATTTTCAAAGAAATATGGGCCAATGATTATCCGCTCCACAAGCCGCAACAAACAGTCACTCGTAATGGGCTTCTTAAGACCACGTTTGGGTTTTCTGAGCCCCAAATACTGCAATTTGGCTTATGAACGTACCCACCAAGATGAAAAATGAGCTTCATCGGAAAAGATGTTTTTTGTTTCTATATTTTAGCAATTTCCGACTAATTGTCTTTGTTTTGGAAATATGTTACCAATAAATTCCAATGTTGCTCAAGCGTAAATCGACTTATTTCGTTCAGTGGAGATGCTATACTGAATTTTGTGACAGAATGGAATGACATAAGTCCGATTCGAAATGACCGCTGATTCAAATTTAACCGATAGATGGCCCACCCTATACATTGGTTATGCTTGATATTTGTCGTTAGACCTTGTTATTGTTTTTGTTGTATATTATGTATATGATTTATTAGCTTAAGAGTTTTTAGCGTTTATAACACAACAACAACAGATTAAACAGATTGCTTTTTTTCCTGAAATTACATTAGGGTGGCCTTTATTTTTCAATTTTGTTGCTTCGAGCGTAACTCCCCCTAAAAATGTTCGTTATAGTTTAAAAATATGGTGTAAAAATATTATCACGTTTGGGCGAGGTTAAAACGTGACGCAACGTTCTTAAATTTTGGCTTGATAACTTTAAAAATCGATTTTTGATATTTATTAAAATTATTTCTTTTTCACATACATACTCGTATGAGGGGTTGGCGAACAAAAATGATTTTTTTTTAAATTTTATTTTCGGGATCTACAAGTACACATATATGAAGCCAAGAAATATTTTC
Source organism: Wohlfahrtia magnifica (assembly GCA_023159175.1). NCBI lineage: Eukaryota > Metazoa > Arthropoda > Insecta > Diptera > Sarcophagidae > Wohlfahrtia > Wohlfahrtia magnifica. The sequence continues at coordinate 2,863,881 of JAKWBJ010000208.1, read as the reverse complement.
ATTTAAAACAGCTTTCATCCTACCTTAAGAACGAAAACTAACTTCTCGAGCAATGCCGTCATGGATATTCATTTCTGATGTTTTTCAATTCCAGTCATGAAGTTAATTTTGTCAATTTTATTATAAGCGTCTCTAAATCTGCTTAGTTATTGTATAGTAAACACTGATGATTTTTGAATTTTTTCATTGAAAACATTACTTTAAATAATTTCATAGATCTGATGACGGAATGGTAAATATAAAAGGTCCATTCCATTGCTTTTTACAATTGTGGTGGTATTTGAGAGTCTTTCACTCAGGCCACTTTGCACTGTGTTTTTCCACTTGTTTCCTTTCTCTTCACTTCTTTTTAATTTTTTACCTTTTCGTATAACTACGTACCAGCGTTGCCAGATGTGCAGATTTATCTGTATTTTGCAGTTTTGAAGTTTTTTTTTTTTTTAATCAATTTTTCGGTTAATTGTGCAGATTTTGCAGTTTTAAATATTTTAGTTTTTGACTTTAAATTTTGTTATTTTAATTACAATTTCTAAAGTAAGAATATCACCCCATTTGCTTAATACATACATATAACTTTGCTGAGGTTTATTCGCACCTTTTCGAATGCGACCAAACCTTTTTTTGACCACTGATCATAAAGAAAGAGAGAATTCACACAGTGTGTGATAGTCACATTTATGTCTACGTAAGTTTGGTTTTTTTTTGTTGGTAAAAGAACAGTGGGAAACTAATAAAATATCACTCATTCGTACGTACTTACATACGTAATAATGTGATGCCACAGTTCTTTTGCCAGAAAAACTGAATATATATTTATAAAACAACTACGGTAATTAAAAAATGTTTTAGCACCACTTAACTAACGGTGATTTTATTGCGGAATTACAAATATTTCCGTCTATTCACTAGACGGAACCGATTTCGAGTTACGCGAATATAATATCATTGTTGTGTAAACTCCCCCATTTTCGAAATAACCTTATATCTTGAAAACAAAAGCTAACCAAAAAATAGGTTAGCAATACTGTATTCATCGAACTCGTCGGTATATACACAAATTAGGTGTAAAATACACTGTGTGATATACACTTTATTGTGAATAAAAGATGCACTAAGAAATGGATTATTGGGTATGTTTTGTAAACCGAAATCGATTGAAATTGAAATCGAATGAAACTTCAAATTACTATGATTTTAAAATCAGACAAGATTTTAATATTTTTTCTTATTAATTCACTTAATTACCTTTATTTGTCTTTAAATAGTTTACTCGATTCCAATTTCACTTGATTTTGCTTTACAGAACGTATCCGATACGGCTATATGTATACGAGTACATATATATATATTTTTTATTTTTTAAGTTTTTTTTTCTTTTAAGTTTTCAGTTTTTCTAAGATAAATATGACAACACTGCTACGTACGTATGAAAATACAAGAGAAGGACAGCGCCCTGCCTGAATCTTATATATACACTTTTCTGCTGCAAAAATATTTATATTCTAATTCAACATAAGTTTTTACGAGCTAATTGTTTGCAAATAAATAAATACATTTTAAATAAATTTTTTTTTCATTATTTCACCGACCTCGAAAGGCGATGCGCCACGCCTTCCCTTTATCTGGCGCGCATAACTTTTTGCACCACGTATTTTTACACAAAACCTAACATTTGAGGGGGAGTGACGGTCTCTAACTTTAAAAAAATGTATTCCATACATCTAAATGCCACCCTAGTGTAGATACATACATACATACATTAAGTTGTTCTTAACGTTTTAGCGTCAACGTTTAAATAATTACCCGGAAGCTGAACAAGTATCTTTGAAAAGCTTTGCAAAAAGACGAAAATAACCTTTATTTTGAATTAAACTCAATTCAATTTACATTAATTCGTAGTCAAGTTTACTGTATAATATGTACTCGTATTCGTTGCTCTATGTATTGTGCCTTTTATTTAATTATTTTTCTATCCTCTTTTTCCTAACACTTCAAGGAACCTCTTTAGTTTGCATAAACATATCACAAGTGTCATAATTTAAGAGTTCTGTGTAGAATAATTTAAATTTGTAACGTTTTGCTTAAGCTTTCTTATTTTGTACTTTTCTTCTTAAAAGATGTTAACAAGTTTATTTAACCCCTTTTAGATTTAATTTTTATTATTGAATACTTTCTCTTTTTCCTTTCTTTCTGAAGGTCTTCCGGCGGATTTTACACTATAAAAGAGTCCAATGAATCAAATCACCGTTATCATCGTTCCTCCACACGCATGATGGCTAGTTCAGCACCAAGTGGTACTGTTTTAATGTATCCTAATCCCAGTAATAATATGGCTACAGCCTCAAGCAATTTGGCTGCTACACAGTCGTCAGTAGCAGTGGCAACTACAACAGCAGCAGCAATGACAACCGTGTCGGCAGCACCGGATATTTCTTTACGACAACGGGCTGTCGCCAAATTGCGTATGTTTAACTTTCATTTGAACTGGGATCTACAGATGACTCATTGTAAACCATGCGGGTAAGCAGTAGTAAACATATCAAAAAAAAATAATATTTATTATTTTGCGAAAGAGAGAGAGAGAGAGAAAGAGAGAGAGAGAGAAAGAAAGAGAGAGAAAGAGAGAGAGAGAAAGAGAAAGAGATAGGTAAACAACCTTATTTTCATCTTTATACACTACTCGTTATTACTTTTTTCTTTGTTTCCTCAAAGTTTTGACTTTTACTTTCAATTTTTTTTTATGTCACATTCATGTTCATGTAAATATGTTACATTGGTCCTTTTTAACATAAGCATACATACATTTAAAATTTAAATAATTACATAGCCATGCATAATGTAAGCAGAGTTGTTCTAAACAAAAGAATATGAAATGACTGTTATAACGCTACGCTCATACATATCCTTTTGTTTAATAAACACAGTAAGTTTCTGTTATGCTTTTACGTTATTTTTTCTTTTTCTTTTTATTGTTGTTGTTAATTTACGTTAGCTATGTGGCTGTATGGGTATGTGTATACACACATATATATTTTTCTTACAAGTGTTTATTGTGACAACATTCTATTTTTTTTTGCTCTCTACAAGTGTCAAAGGCATCTTCTGTCTTTCGTTATTATTTTCTCTCATCCAAACTGACATCTTTTCTTATTTAAACACATATCGGGTTAATGGGGTATTGCTAGTTTTTTTATCTGTGCGTGTGTAAGAAAGGTTGTGTACAAAAGGTAAATTTTTTCCAAGACTATTATTATTATTATTGTACTAGTAGTTGCTGTTATTATTTTACTTTTCTTTACCTCAATACTCATATTTTGTGGGTACCACTTACACTACCATTACTACCACTACGTTTACTGTAGTTGCTGTATTTGCTTTTATTGTTCTCTTATTTTAGTACTTTGTGGCCTAAATATTTTTTAACTCAAGTGTTGTTCAAAAATTTTTCTCATACACATACACTTTTTCACTTACATGCGGTAAAACTTACTTTAGGGCCTTTTCATTTTATAAGGCATGCAACTACACATTAAAATATTTATTTCGCTATATAAATTAAATGGTCGGGAAATTTAAAAACAAACTAAAATAAATTCAACTAAAAAATTTGAGCAAAAAAAAAAAACAAAAAAGAAACTTGACCACAAGCTGTTCATTCAGAAGTTAAGTGTTGCAATTCTACATAAAGTTTCGTCTTTTATTACTCGTATTATTTTATCAATGCTACGAGTATGGTAACAAGAACAAACCATTTGTTACTTTATCTTCCATCATCTGAGATAATATAGAGAATAAGCAAAAAAAAAAAAAAAATAAGTGGGTACATTCACCAATAACATGATAAACTTTATTTTATTCTTTTTATTTTTATTAAAAAGTAGCTCTATCCATCCGGCGTTGCCCGAAAATCTATATACATATACATATGTGTATAATAAATGGGAGATAAATTCCCCCTTTTTCCGATCCTGCCCTTGGTATTGGTAGGTGTAGCCGTGATTTGAAAGTAATACGTGGTGCATTAAGAAGTGGCAGACACGTTGGACGGACAGTGACAAGGGAAGGGTAACATATTGGTTCATAACGGACGTTAGGTTTGTACTGGAGCGCACTGACTTTGGGATTTTTACTGACGAGACATGATCCGTTCAGTGCATTTCGGCTAAGAGGGGCCTTAGTGGGACTGCTGCATATTCTGGTAGAGTGTCCGCTCTATGATGACATTACGGATTTGCGGGCAATGGGAGTCATCGTAACGGGGAATTAGAAACGGATTAGAGTATGCAAAGGCTCCGAAAGTTTGCTAGTGGTATCTGTAGTAGGAAATAATAGTTTTCCTTACGGCATTATCTGCAGCATTTCGTGAGCGTACTCTGTTAGCTATGTAATTTTATTGTTTGTATAATAGTGTGATTGTGTCGTTTATATGTTGTTGGCAGTATTGTTGGTTCTGTATCTGTTGTGTTTAACCGGAATCATTTGAGTTTACAATGGTAGTGGCCTGAACTAAGGCTTAATGCTGGTACCACGAGAGTTGGGAGCCCCAGAGATCTAATCCCTGCCTGGCTATGGTAAGGCCCTCTTGTGGGAGCAACGAGGTGGCTGTGCCTTATACCCAAATCGCGGGGCGAACATTTGTAATCGAGTGCTGTGACCCATAGTTCGGTAGAAGGAAGATAGTCTCCAAATGACATATCTTCGAATTTGGTACTCACATGTTATTTAAATCATATGAGCGGCGTTGATGGACGCAGTGTATTCACTCGTGCCTCGGACGCACATTCTTGCTGTGAAGTAATTTTATATCTTAGTGTGCAACTGGACAATAGAATAGTATGTGGAAAGTTTGAAGGCTCTATCTTTTATAGTTACGAAGATATACCATAATAACTACATGTTTCGTTGGAATGAACTATGAATAACTCTCCTTTTACACTTATTAGCACCTGACAGTGCAACTTTTGAAAATTTACTTTTGTGCAACCTATTTTAATGGATGTCGAATGTCGAAAACTTTGCTTTAAGAAAAAAAAAAGTGAAGAAAAGTCATTAATTTTGAACGTTTTCCCTCATTTGAACGTCCCCGAGATCAAAAAATGCACCCTATTGTACTTTCGTTACTTGGATCTTTATATTTGTGCCCCAAATTTTGAATTAACGAAATTCTCATTTGACTTAATTTGGACCGTTTTCTCCCGATTTTAATCTCTCCCAGATCCAAAAGGTATAGCCTGTAACGCTTTCGGTAGCTAAATTAATCCGTGTTTCAAATCCAACAAAATCGGTTTAATCCTTTACCGGTGATTAAATGACAAACAAACAAATAAATTTACAAAAAAATTTGTAATTTACAAAATATGGACTTACTTTTTTCGAGTCCTTAATAAATTGCCCTTTTTGCTTAGTTTTATACGTATGTTCTATCTATCTATGTACATATGTATGTATGTATATGAGGGGAGACTTTTATTTTAGTTTTTATTTTTCTATGTATCTCATGGCTGGCACTAGTGTGGTAACACTATTTTAGCTTCATTTATTATGGTCTACTATCTTTCGAGTTTTTATTTTGTTTTTATTTCCATTCAACTTTTTCTTTTGTCGTCATTGTATACGTTGTTCTGTGTGGCTTGTTTTGTTCTCTTTCTCTTATAGTCTAGAATTTGTTTCTTTTTATTGAAGGAATAAAAGAAAGAATTTTTTGTAGGTGTAGGCGATGACACCACCTTTACTCTTCTAAAACTGTTCAAATTACATGTATATTCTTTCAATATTTTTTAAACTGAGAACGGGAATAAGTATGTGGCTGTATAAATGAATAAATACTCATACATACATACATACATATATGTAGGTATGTAAATATATATGTCATGTGTACATCTGAATAAAAGAGAATGTATTTCTGATACTTAAGGATTTATTTAGCATACCCACCATACCTATCATTTTGGGGACATAATCAAAATTTATATGTACGAACATATGCTTGTTTGTGTGTACATGTGTTTGTCCTAGTTTTGTTGCTTTTCTCACTTCTAAAATAAATATAAACATTAACAAACTGTAGAAATATTCTCTTATAGCCAAACACTTGCACACGCACACACACTGACATACATGTGCACGTACGAATGTATATTTTCCAACATTTATATGTAGACAAGTTTATGACAACCTACTCATGCATAACCATGCATATTGTATTCATTTGCATTGGTTTATATGATTGTGTGTAATTTTTCATTCATACGGTTTGTGTGTGTGAAGGGAGAAATGATGAAAAATGAAATAAAACTAATGAAAAATATCGCTATTGAAATACATGAAAAAAAAACATAAATTTAACACTCCACTCCCTACATATGCAAAGAAAAAAAAATTAATAAAAAGGAAAAACATAGTGGCAGCCTGATCAACTGGAAACGAGTTTATTTTTTATAATTTGTACTTTAAAAGAATAAAGAAATTATAATATGTAAATATCATTTTATTTATCTACGTTCCACTGTATTAATCATAATGGTTTAAAACTCAAATTTCCCTATAATTTTATTCATTTATACATTTCTTTCTCGACACTCAAGTTTAGATAAAACCAAAAATGAAATCATATACAAATAAAAATGTATAAATGTGTACAAATGTATGTGCATTAGTGTGTTTCATTTTCATATGACTTAGATTACGTACCAAATTTTAAGAAGTTGCAATCTTTGACCAGATTTGTACAAATAATAAAAAAATACGTATTTCACTATTTTGTAGTTTTATTAGAAAAACTATTATAGAAATAACAATTTTCAAATTTTTATATCCGCAACAAGAATTTTTTTTAATGCTCTTCCCTTACCGATTCATTAAATATTAAATAGCGTCTATTATTGGGGATGAAAATAGCTCAGGCTTTTTATGAAACTGTTTAAGCATACTTCCTTTCTTAGATGCGGAAATATGTTCGTCAAAAAAAGCTAAACAATGTTTGGCTCCGACAGATACTAAGGATTTCTTTTTACAACTGTGAGAGCTCTTTTTTATTTGTGCATCCGGAAAAGTGTTCAGAAATTGTAGCATATTCAAATCATTTCTTGGAGCCCCTCTAACATAACATAAATATATGTATAAGCCCTAGGAGCCCATCTGAAGAGAATGGCGGTCTCATATATGGATGTTTGCAGACTGTGCTCACAGGCATCAGATATAGCGAAGCACATATTGTGTGAATGTGTGTTTTTTTTAACTTGAGCCCAGCACTTAGGGGATGACCCCTACTTGTGCAGTGCATTGTGCTGGTACGTTTGATTTGAATTTAGCCATATTGTAAGTGACAGGAAAAACTTTCGCTGGAAGACTATTCTATAAACAAACTATGCGACTGAAGAACGAATTCTCCCTTTAATGTGTTGTGCGATTCGTTAGAGAATCAACTACAAATGAATGAGCTCTGCGGTAAAATATGTGACTATTAGGGATTAATTAATGGAGTGAAGTATTTTTTGCTCCGTTTTAAAAAAATCGAGGCACTTGAGTGCTTCTTTCGACACTTGGAAAATGTGATCGTTCCAACGAACATCACGAGCATCTGACTCCTCAATATCTACATTACCTATAATTACAGACAACACAATACCACCACGTCTGTTTGCCAGAAAACAAAGTTGTGTGTTGCGCGCATTAAAATCGACTCGATTTGCACGACCCTACTCGGAGATTTTTGCCAAGTCGCTAGTGAGTGTGTCATTTATAAACCGCCCCTTCGCTCCAATTTCCAAAAGGCTCGCCCTACGATCAAAAGAATATGAATGACAAATGTTGTTGTTGTCTCCAAAGAAGTAGATAGTATTGGAAGTGAGAAGAAAGTCATTAAGAAATATTAGGAATAGAGTTGAAGAAAGAACAGACCCTTGCGCTAACCCTGAATTTATCCTGAACTCATCAGATTAAAACCCATCTATAACCACTCTTATAGAATTATCTCTGAGAAAGATCAATATAAATCGAGAGAAGTGACTACGAACTCCAAAGGCAGTAAGTTTCGATACTAGTTCCTTACGCCAAATTCTATCAAACGTGTTGGAAATATCCAGAGCCACAAATTTGCTCTCACCAAAACCATGAATGGATTTGTTCCAACCCTCAGAAAGTACCGCCAGCAGTCGTCAGTAGTACGGCCATTGCAGAAGCTGTGTAGACGATCGCTTAGAAAATTATTGGACTCCAAATATTTCATAAGGTGAAACCTTGCAGAGTGCTGAACAGACTGCAATTGCGCGGTAGTTTTTAGGGTTAGTAGCGTCACCCTTTTTAGGGATTGGCGGTACATTAGCAATCTTCCAGCATGATGGAAAAACTCTGGAGCGATATTACGCACTGAAAAGGTTGGCTAATGGACGAGCAAGTATGGAAGAACACAGCTTCAGGAGCAGCGGCTCAGAAGCCTTGTTTACGTTGAGATATACAAGAACCCTTTTTACGACATCGACTCGAAATTCTTTACTAGGCATAGTCCCTAATACATTTTCGAGTGCTGGCAGTGGTTAAAAACTCTCCGCCAAGTGAAAATACTTACAAATAATTCAGCCAAAAGGTTTGCCTTATCAACCGTATTCGTGAATGCTTGGTTATTCCTTAAAAGAACTGGAGTCGAACTAGCGCTATTCCCGAGTCTTTTAACGAATGACCAAAGTTTTTCTTCTCCTGGGAAAAATAAGTACTTTAGCATGAATGCGCTGATCGTAAAGAAAATGTTCACGATTTAGTACTGCGGCACACGAAGATCTCGCCTGTTTGTATAACGAATCAGTAAGATCACATTTTTGTGCGCCAATTCCTGAATGCTTCCTCTCTAGATTTGACTGCTAGTTTGCACGCCAAGATTTATTTCTTAATTTAATCGAAATCTGTTTAGATGGCATAAGCCCATCCATCCACAGCTTTATTATTGGCAACATTTTGTGAAAAAAACGGACGTCTGCCGACGTGCTAGAAGTGGATATTTGGCCGACATCATATTCCATTATCAATTCCCATATTTCTATTTTATATTGGTATGAATAAAACTGAATTTATCAAAAAAAGAGTGTTTTTAAGCCAATTTATTTCCTAACCTCAAATTTTTATATATATAATTTTTAAATTACCTGGACTCGGGGCGTAATCAAAACCGTATGCAATAAAACACATCTGGTAAAATTTAAACACCCTAATGTGTATGTAACATTACAATTTTGAATGTACATACTACATATGTAAATGTGTTGTAAAAAACAGAGTATGTATGTATATGTATTTGGATATAAGAGGGTGTATATGAAATCGAAAAAAAAAATAATATTTCAAGGAATACAAACAAGGTTTGTAGGTGGAAAGAAAATACACAACATTAATGAAGTTTTTGGTTTTTGGTTTATAAATAAAACAAAAACATCAAAAAACAAAAATAACTGTAAAGCAACAATTAAAATACAAGCACATATTATTACACTTCTCATACACACATCCATTGTAAGTAAGAATAAAAGTAGAGACACCAGCAGTATATTTGTGGGAGTGTTGCATGTTAAAGTGTTAATTTTAACACAGAAAGAAAGACGGTTAGTTTTTTATTTTTTATTCAGATTTCTTTTTGTTTAGCTAACAAATTCGTTTATTGAATTTTCATAAATCTCTCTGAGGTGGGCAATTGTTAAACTCCTTGTAAATTCTTCTGCATATTTTATTATCTCTTACAGGGTTGTCAGATCTGACGATTTCCGCCAAACCTGGCGATTTTAAAAGAAATAATTTGGCGTCCTTATTTTCGGTTTGGCGACATGTCGATTTTTTTTTTTTGGCGATTTTGATGGCCACTTTTGATCAAAATGCGAAAAATTAAAATTATTATTATGTATGAAATTCGTGAACATGGTGTATGTCGATTATAGATAGAAGCCGAACTTCAGTTGTGTTCTCCGCAACGAGAAAGTTGTAATTGCCTATATGGGACTGAAACTAATAGATTTCTAGGTTCCAATTTACTTATGTAATGCAATTTTCGGCAACTGGCAATGAAATTAGTTCACAAATGGTCAACGTGAGAAAGGGATGTGTTTGCTCAAGAAATTCACATATATTTCTCAAGGCTATGAAGGGTAACATTACTTTCACTGAAAAGCTTAAAATAGTGTAGTATTCAGCTAATTTATTAGCTTATAAGTAAAATTTGAAAGTGATTCGAAAATTTCAAAAACTGAGTCTTATACTTAATAGCGATTATTAGAAAAATAGTTAACTTTACAGGTATTTCAACCTAGCGCTCTTTTGTCACGTAGTGTAATTTAAAAGATAAATATAAAAGATAAATAAATACCTATAACGTTGTAGATATTTAGACTACATACACAATAAAAATGTTGGTTTAATTTTAATACCAAGCAATGACAAAAAACTATTAAATTTATCCCATTATAGCATTAATATAAAAAAATTGAATGAGAAGCAATGAGAGGGATATTTTTGTTTTCTCATTTCTAAGGAGCGTTAAAATAATTCTTTTATTTATTCCTTTCTATTATTCTGGGTATTCAATAAAAACTATAATGTAATATAATTCACACATAAAAAAGCTAAATGCTATACCATTCGGAATTTTTTCTACACCAAACCAAGTGTTAGTTTTAATATAATAGTTGACTGTTTTAATACTATCGGGAATAATTTGTATATCATAGGATGTGTTAAAAAAGAGAACTGAATAATACTATTTAAGAATGGATCTTATTCAAGAATGGATCTTATTCTAATACACACGGAATTAATTTTAGGCTATACCGGTGTTGGTGATAACCTTAATATATTTATATACGAAACTTTTTTGCAAAATTATGCTGCTGAAATAGGAAAAAAAATATCATTTTTTATTTATTGTGTTTATTGCATTACTTATTAAGATAATATAATGGTTATACAATTGTATTTATTGTGGCAAAACATCAGGCGTTAATTTATACTCCTTTGAATTAACAACAGAACATCATAAAGCCATCAATTTTGAATACATAAAAAGACTTGAAATATAGGTCAAATACCTGTAGGAATTTAAACTCAAGGGGTAAATTTATAAATTTTCCATTCAGACTGATGAAATATTGGAATTATCAACCAACTGTTGTTAAAATGCACCTGTTTTCTTTCTATCTTTACATCAACTTAAGCACAATCTGGTTTATAACCTCAAAATCAGAACTTACCCACATGTCTTTACAAAATAAAGATATTTTTGTTTCCTTTGAGTTATTCAGGAAATTATTATTCCATCTGGAGTGAACTCTTCGCTATCTGGATCACAAATTTTATAATATCAGTATCATTTTATTATATATATCTATCATATCTTTCATCAAATTTATTTCTAAAGAACATATTGCGGCACTCAGTTTTTCTGTATCAATAAATTTTTTGACATTTGATTACTAATTTTATTAAATTACTAAAATGTATTATTTTAATACCTTGATCGGTATTACACTGAAATAATAGAGAGAATTTCCAGTATATTTGGGTATTATTTTTAAACTTGGAACATATAATTAATAGTTCTCTTTTAAGACGTACATATATCTCTCTGAAGCAGAATTTGATGCTTCATTTGGTATTAATATAAAACTTCAAGTAATAAAAACGAATAGACATTTTATTGTTTTAATACCAATATCAGTATTAAAAAATGTATTGAGAGAACTCTTTTAATATTTGGGAGTTATTTGTAAACTTGAGGGAACTCAAAAGTATAAAATTAAGCTTAAAGTGATAAAATTAACACTGAACATATTTTTAATGCTTTTTTTTGGTGGTATTGCATTTAATTAAATAAGAATATTTTTTTTTTTAGTAAAATTAAATATTAGCCAATTTGGTGTTAATTCTATTTTAAACAATCATTAAAAGAATATGAAAAATACTTTCCGGTTTTATATTTAAGCTATTTTGGTAAAAAAATTTGAATTTAATACCAAAATTGTCTAGATTGTAAACCACTTAGTTTTAAAATTAAACTACAAATTTTTACTGTGTATCCACATCCACAATCTTTTTTATATCAAACATTTAAATCATATTTTATAGTTTTCTGGCTTTTAGTAAACTGTAGACTATATTATGGTAAACATTGTATACGTTTTCTCCTAATATTTTTGCTTAATAAATTGGTATATTACGGCGAAATTTTACAATTGCAAAAATTTGTTTTTAGTATTTTAGAAAATATAAATTTTGTTGTCAAAATGTAAAAAAAGAGTAGATAGCAATTTTGGCACTTTTTGAAATTGAATTTGGCGAAAAAGCTTTAAAAAGATCTGACAATCCTGATTTCTTGTAAAATTATTTTATAATTCCATATCTCTCTTTCTCTTTCTCTGCTTCTATCAAATATTTTATAGAAACACAAAATTTATTACATTTGTTTGTATTTCATTTCCGGTGGTGTTTTTTTCTTTTTATAATTTTCCATTTCATGTTTGAATCTCTGATGTCGCTTGAAAATATTTCTTTAACGCAAACAATCCATTTTCTTCTTAAAACCACTTGTAAAAGAAGCGGCAGTGGCGGCAACATAATCACTAGACGTCTGTGTCGGAATCGTCGTCGTGATGACAATGAGCTTTATCGTTCAAACAGTTTTAAATTTGAGCGTTTTGAGCGCAAAGAATATTTAGAAGAACTGGCGGATACATTGCAAAAACAGGTAAGTGTGTAATAATAGCAGAATGAAAAAAAAGACTTAAATCATGAGGGCTCACTTTAATTCATATGTACGTGTTAAAAGTGTGTGTTTGTGTATGTGTAAGCAATATTTTTCTCTTTCTTTCCCTAACTGCTTCTTTTACATCTCTTTATTGCTTTGTTAAAGCTGCTCTTCATCTTTTTTTCACCACAATACCAACAAATCCCTAAATACAATGGCATTTGTTGTTATTGTGTATATTGAAGTAATGGAGAGGCAACTAAAATAACGGAGTTTGTGTTTTTATGTCGTTAGGCGATGGTCTGTGTTTGTGTTTGTGTTTTTACTTTTCTTTGTTTATTTTCTCATTTCTGTGGCTCTTTGGATCTGCTTGTAAAGCTTAGAGAGGAAGGCACCGTTATTATAATAATAATATATAATACCAACAACAACAGTTATATTAAACAAGTGTGTTTTGTTAGTTTTCATTTTTTTAAATTTTATTTGTATTTATAAACAATGTTATCAACGTTGCTGTTTATATTGTTGCAGGTTTTCGGAGATGTATGTATGTATGTTTGTATAGTTTATGTGTATAAAAATATAAGAATGACATATAGTGTCACAAATAAGCTTTTAGTAAAGCTCTTTGTTATTTAATAAATTCAATTTATAAACAATAGATGGCGCTTCATTCGTTTCACTTATAGAAGAGATATTGCCAATGTTGAATTTTTAGAAGAAATCAAACGTTAATATAAAGTGAAATTTAAAGGTTTTTAAATTTTCCTAAAAGTAATTTTGAATTGTCATGTTATAGTATTTATGCTAAAAAGGAATTATATATTAAAGTATTAAAAAGCTAAACTGACGACTACAATGTTCCGTAGCGAAAAAGGGGCATCGCTTTCAAATCTGCAACACTGATTTATGTTTAGAAATTAAAAGAAGATTGAAAATTTAATTGTAACTCAAGGATATACGTAACTTTGATGTCGGTTTTTAATAAGCCACCAAAAAACAGGTTAAGTGTATAGAGAATGAAAATCAAATTAATTTTTTCCACTTCTATGCTCCTTAAACATTTATTAAAATGCCCGCTTTGATTGTGTTTTGCTAAAGAGAAAGTGGGCAGAGAAGCCAATTAAATGTACAGACGAACATGTAGTTTTTTCTTAATAAACGTTTGCGAAAGTAAAGTGAAGTATTTGAAACACAGGTGCTACACCTTAATGGCCAATTAAGTGATTAATTGAATAACAGCAACAACAAAATAGGATAAGTATAACAAATGCTAATATTACATGGCCAATCCAAGTAAGCAAACAAAACATAGAAAAAGCCAAAATGAAGTGAAAAAAACCCTCTATAAAGTGATCAATAAAAACAAAATTACAATAAATATTAAACTGTGGTAAGGGTAGGGGGTTTCTTTATTCTAATGTTATAAGAAAATGATGCGCATATTTAATTTTATAATTTTTTATATTAGAAAATAAGGATATTAAATTGCTAAAAGAAAAATGTAGGCAGAATGTGGGTGAATTACAAAAAAAGGATATTAAAACAAAAAAGAAAAAGTTGCCACCCCAACAAATATTGAAATTTAATATAACTTTGACTTTAACTGCACTTGTTGCTTTACCTTAATTTTAAACATAAATTGAAATGAATTGTTATGACTTTAAAAGCTTTTTAAAGGAATTTAATATTTTACTAAATTTTATTGATATTGAAGTTTTTCCATTATTATTATTATTTTTTTTTTTTTTGAGTTTTATTTGCAATAACAAAATTTGGTAAATCATTCATCTTCTATAAGAAATTTTTGACAGATTTTTATGACATTTTAAGTAGAAAAACATTAAATACAATAATATTTGCCTCATATTTCAGAATCAGAAAGTAAAATATTAAATTTCTTCTCCTTATTTTCTCTCTTTTCAACTTGTCTACGAGACTTAACTTTGCACATCATTATCGGTTGAAGCGCAGCCTGTAAAAGACATCTCAATACATTTATCACTTTTACTTGCCTCTTAGGATTGGTGTCTTTTTACTACATTTCTATCCTCTACGCTTAAGTAGTAGTGTCTTGTCTATTTTCTTTTTGTTGGAACATTATTTTTTTATTTGCTGCATATCGCCTTCAATTAGTTTCAAAACCACCACAGCCACTTTAAGTGATTGACTAGATTCCTTGCTAACCTTTTACCTTCATTTACCTTCTTTAGCTCTAAAATATTTTATAGTTGTTGTTGGTAAATAATCTATGGGCTTGTGTATGGTTGGATTACCTGTCATTTGATTGTTGGAGTTTTGCTTTTTTTATAAGAAAGCAAAAATATTGTAAAACTACTCGTAGAAATGGAAATGTAGGAGTTGTTTTATATCCTGTTTGTGAATTTTAGTCATGTTAAATTTTTTGTTGTTGTTTATTTTGTTTTAAGGAGCTTAGCTGTTTAGCTTTCAACTCCCTTGGCAGTTTCGCTTACATTCTGTTAGATTTATGGTGTGGTCGACCGTTCTGACATTTTGCTGTTACTGTCTTGTCATTTCTTTTTCTTAATAAAACTCAAGTGTTTCTCGACATGTTCTGGGGAAAAACGTTTGTTCAAAATATCTAGCAGTGTTACTCATTTAATGTCTCCGGAATGAACATGAAAAGAGTGTTTCTTTAATTATCTTTCAAACGCCTTAATGCACGAATTTAGCTCTAAAATCGCCTTCCATTTAACACAACTCTTTGAAAGTGAAATTAATTTTCCTTGTTTTTGAAGTTTTCTTTTTTGTTTTTATTACATCTTCGGGGTGAAGTTTTTGTGTTTTTTTCATATTTCAAATAAGGGTGTTCACAGTTTGATATAAAATGAAATCATTCTAATTGTTTAAACAAGTAAGAAGGAGTTATTAGGTTATTAGGTTTCCAAGATGAAATCTTGATAGAATTCCATTTATAAACTGTGAACACCCTTAATTTTAGAATTTTTAATTCTCATTTTCTTACAAGTTAATCCCATCGCATTATTTACATCACTTTAATGTTCTTCTATTTTCCTTAACCTCTTCTTATCTTGTCTTAAATAAAGTTTTGTATACACTCATTGCCATATTGCCAGAGTTTAATTATTACAGTATTTCTAGCACGTAATCATGATTATTTTTATTATTTTAATTTGTTTGACGTTACGTTTAACACATTTGAGAGAAATCGTCTTATTTGCCTTCATATTCATGAAACATTCTCAATGACTTCCTACTGTTCATTCGATGGGAATAGCAAGGAAATTAAGATCTTTAGCACAATTTACATACAATTACGAAAATAAGCATTATTAACTTGCATTTTGTAATTCAATTATTAGACTACTTGACAAAAAATAGACGGTTTTTAAAATTATTTGAATTATTAAAGATTTCTTAAAGTTTTGCGTATTTTTTTATGTGATACCTACTTTAATATATTTTTTAAATTTGTATTAAACTGATTTTAAAAGACTTTTTTATTTTACTCTTTTCTTATTCCTTTTGTATATTAAATTATGTTTTGATTAGTTTTTCTTTTGTGCGTCACACATACAATAAATTATACCCACTTTCTGGAAAGCAATTTAGATCCATAATGATGTTTGTTCATAGTTTTAGCCACCTACTTAACGATTCTTATTTTACACGCAATTTTTATCCCCTTTTTATAAACCGTATCCAGGAGTTGCCCAGTCTTATTACGTTATCGCATGTTTCCTCATGTTTCAGGAAATTTTATAATTTTCACATGGAATACAAATTATTGATTTTACAAGAAAAGGTCGGCAAATTTGATTTCAATAATAAAATAGAATTTTTTAAATTGTAACCAAAAGTAATATAAATAAATGACTTTTTTTTTGCTACAGCAACAGCAACCAACTTTTTTGTTTATGAATCAAAATAAATAGCTTCAACGCAAAAGTTTCATCAAAATAACAGGGCTTTATTTTCGTTTACAAATATTTAGCATTAGGGTGGGTAGGAATCAAGTTTTTAAGTCAAGCTAGAATTTGACATGGTAGCAAAAAACTATTAAAGACAAAAATGTAACCGATACAGAGCCATGAACACCGGTATACAAAATGTTATGATCGGAATAAAAATGGCAACACACTGAGCAAAATACTGAAAGGGCGGTATTTGTAGGCGTGGCAAAAAAATTATTTAAGAAACAAGTAAACTTCTCTCGTTTTTATCATTAAGTGGCGAAAAAAAAATCGAAATCAAAAATAACGACAAAAACAGAAAAGAGTAAAGCGAAGTAATTCGCTTTAGATAAAGGTTTGCTGTTGATAGTACAGGAAAGCATTCGAGATCGTAAGATTTGCTTCTACAAACTGAGCGAAGGGTGAACGGAGTTTTATTTCGCTTCTAATAGTCGTTATCGAATGTTTTATCAGAAAAATGTTTACCAAACGTTCGAAGGCGATGTTGTTATCGAATGTCGTTGTCAAGCCGTTTGGTACAAAAAAGAGAAATTTGTTGTGTGGTAGTGAATTTTTGCAGTGTGCGTTGAAGAGAAAAACTAAAAAAGTAAACAACAACACAAACAAATGATTTTTAAAAGCAAAGCGACATACGTCCACTTCTATTCCCATCTACATATCTCACAACTAAACACAATTTGTTACTTTAACTATATTATGTTTTTATCGGCTCATTTTCGTTCGGTTGTATACATAAACGCTGTAGATAATTCTCAGCCAGATAAGGCTCAAGAGAGCTTATCTGTTCAACTATGGCTCGGTATTATGCATTTAATCTTACACGAACAACAAGCTTTAAAATGAATTGTTCATCTTTGATTCGCTTTTTGCTCAATTTTAATTAGTTCGCAGTATAAAATTCTTGCTCACGAGCTAAAGAGAACAAAACTCAAAATTTAAAAAATTTTGAATTTGTGCTCACGCATTAAAAAATAAAATTCACGAGCTCGAGTCATAAAACGAGCGAACCAAAGAAAATTCTGCTCACGAGCCGAGTTTTTACTTACTATGGTTTTTAGTTTGTTCTTCGGGGTACTAAACGAACACATCTGTGTACGAGTAAAACAAAAAAACTATTTTTTTATTATTTTATATTATCATTAGCTTCTTTTTCAACTAGTGCTTATTTCGTGACTGGTAACACGTAGTCATGTCTGATTTGGCAGATAATTAGTTTTATCCTTCCGCTGAACAAATATGGTTGTGTATACGCTTGAACAACGCTGGGAAAAATTGCGACATTACTTTGAAAATCATGGTAATGTTGCAGAATGTGTGCGATGTGTTCAGATGAAGCTCATTTTGATCTTGGCGGGTATGTAAACAAGCAAAATTGTCGCATTTGGGGCACAGAAAACCCGCACGCATACATTGAAAAGCCGATACACCCAAGACGTGTCACTGTTTAGTGCGGATTTTGGTCCGGAGGCATAATTGGACCATTTTTCTTCGAAAAAGAGCAAGGAGTGTCCGTTACAGTCAAAGGCGATCGTTATCGGGCCATGTTGAATGAATTTTTGTTTACAAAAATTGAAGAGGAGGATATTAGCAACATTTGGTTTCAACAGGACGGCGCTACGTGCCACACAGCCGAAGCTACACTCGATGTTATGCGCCCTGTTTTTGAAGATCGCATTATCAGCCGCAGAGCTGATGTCGTTTGGCCACCTCGGAGCTGCGATTTGACACCGTTTGACTATTATTTGTGGGGTGCCGTCAAAGATAAGTGTTACGCCAGCATGCCAGAGACAATTAGCGCTTTAAAGGACAATATTCGTGAAGCCATTGGTGAAATACAGCTGCACACAATCGATAATGTGCTTAAAAATTGGACCGATCGTGTAGGCTACTGCATGGCCAGCCAAGGCAGCCATTTGAGTGAAATTATTTTCCATTATTAACCGGAAGGATTGTACTTTCAAATAAAAAAAAGAAATTTGAGAAAATTTGTTATGCCAAAAAAATTTATTTGGCGGACCCTATATGTATGTAATCTGACAACTTTTTAACAAATGGGGTATTTCTGCTTTAGTTTTAATCCATCTAGAAATTTTTAAAGCGTTTTCGAATTTTGATCATAAAATTTTCTAGTTCACACTTAAGTAAATGCGAGTTCATGTCAAATAACTAAATTCGGAAATTCTTTTTGTGGGAAGACAAGGGTATTTTTTTAGGCTCAATTTTTCGAGTATTTTAAAGTATTTTAGCAAAAACTCAAAGAGTGTGAAAATAAATTTTTCTATTTTTTTCCTTCGCATTGCATATTAAGTAGCTTTTTACTTTTGATTACAACAATTTTCCTTCCATTCATTTACTGAGTGCCATTTGGTAACATAAATGCGTGTCTTTATGCCTTTTGTAATGCCAAAATGTTTTGTCTTTTCCTTCTAATTTTGTGTGTGTCTCTATTATTGATGTCTCAGCATCAATTTGAACACAATCCGTAGAGAACATAAGACATTACTTAGGCACTTACAATTTCCTTTACGTAAAGGACTTAACATGACAAAAAAAAATGTTGAAAAAAACAACATGAGTAATGATTTGGCATAATGAAAAGCATGAGCCATCAAAATTGTTGACAATGGCAAATGCGATGACGACAACTATAAAGGCAAGTAACGCACCACTAACTGCACACTGACTGACTGAGAACAATTGTGCGGAAAATGGTTTTGACCGCAGTTTTGTTGGGCTTTTGTGTGTTGGAAAGAGTAAAAATTAATGGTTGTAAGTGCTTACGAATATTTGTATTGCTGGCACAATTTTGACAATATTTCGGAGATGAAACATGACCGTACGAAATAGATGTGGACAATAGTGACTTGCAAGAGCAAAAGCATATCCAAAGGCTAAAAGATTTTTGTAAAAATAATCACAAATCCCTGTCACAAAATATATTGCTTCAAAACGTGAATAGGTTCATGGTATCGAGTGTAGTGTGGCACCATCTTGTTAAAACCACATGCCAACCAAGGCTAATTCTTCCATTTTGAGCAAAAATGTAATCATCGTACGGTACCTTGTTGCATTGACTGTACCGTTGCGAGTTTCATCATTTGTGAAAAATTACGGTCAAGTAATGCTGGCGGACCGCAAATAACACTAAACCGTGCATCTTTCAAGGTGCATTTGCAGCTCTTGAACTGCTTCTAGCTTCTCTTCATGGCAAATTCAGCAATTCTGTGTGTTAATGTACCCATTGAGCCAAAAATGATTATTATGTCCATAAAATGGACGTAATTTACGAAACACATTTTTCACACAGCACGAATTTTGTTAATAAAATTCAATGTTTGGCAAACTTTGCTTGTTTGTTAGTCTATTCATACTGAAATGGTATACCTTTTGACATTTTTGGCATTGCCATATTCACGAATCTTTTTTTAGAAAATAGCAAAAAGTCATCCGTTACGAAGGTAACACTGGAAAACAATTTGTAACATAATGTCTGTTAAGTTCGATTTTTTAGAAGTTGCTTGTTCTATTACATCAATTTTTTCTCTACAGTGTATGTGGATGTGACTCTCTCTTACCTAGATTGTTGTTCTTCTTAAGATTTCCGGCATTAATATTGCCTCTTTTTAACTTAATTTTAGACTTTATATACAACTAGAGTAACCCTTCCTTCCAACGTTGCTGCAAAACTTTGTAAAATGTATTCCTCATAAAAAATATTTAAAGGATCGCATTAAAATTAATGATTTGTATTAACTACCAATTCACATAGACCAAGTACAGAAACTGCCATTCTGATCTTTCTTTAGATATATAAAAATCTTTATGTACTTTGTATGGGAGGTACCATTCCCACTTTTTGACTGATAATTTATATTGATCACATAGTTATTTGGGCCAAATTTAGAAACTCTTAATATATTATTAAAGATATGGAGATATAAGTAAAAAATTCATGTGGGTGTAGCACTGCCTAGTTGAACCAAAGCTTTTGCAATGCATGTATTAGCTTAAAAATTAATTTTTCAATTTATTCCTGGTAACCGTGGTTAAACTTTTAATAAAATATTACGTCACTCCTCTAGGCAGTATTTTAACTTTCCACAAAGCTTCCATTGCTTTGTTTGAGTTTCATTAATCAAGTTGATTTTTCAAGCTAAGTAGATGATTAATCCACTGTAGCCCTCACCATATTGATTGTGTAGTGGTGATGAATATCCTTGCTAATTGGTGGTGATCTTTTACTTTAGTATTGTAATCATTTTTTTTTCCAGTAGGCGGCGTTTTTTTCCTGAGCATTCGTCTGATGTTTGTCATCATCGCCAGAGGAAAGCTGGAAGGTCAGAGGGCTTTTTCTTTACTACGAACCTGACTCGCTTGTATTGTTACGCGTGCGCTCTAACCTCTACACTACGTCACACCCGGAGATATACCTAATAATTTCCAAAATTGTCACGGCGATTGGATGTACGGTTTCTTAATCTATCGAGTACAGACAGACAGACAGATACATATTTAGTTTTGTTTATATATATAACTACAGAAATATAGACAACACATTCAGAAGTTGTGCAGCAACTTTTGAAGAACTTCCATATGCTTGCTTTGCAGCATGAACATCGAATTGCATTTTTCCATTGCCATCCTGTTAACTTTCGTTAAGTCTTGCTGCAGCTAGTGATGAACAGGGTGAGCGATTCCAACTAGATTTTAAGTTGATGGAAATGCGGTATCAGGGTAAATGGCATGTACATATGATGGCTGACTATTCTTGGAGCATTCAGTGAAAATTCACATCATAGTATTCAATTTAACGATCTTAATTTAATTTTCATTAACTACGAGTATTATATGTATAACCATTGTCTGAATAAAACTATCTTGTGAACAGAATATTTGCCAAGTTTCCCTCTATCCTTCTTTCTTTATATGCATTTTTTGTATGTCTCTTAAGCCGACAACTGTTGCTTGATAAGGTGACGAAATAGACAAGAACCATATATTAGTAAACAAGTCACACATTTATTGCTCAGTCTAATTAATCTTTATGCCAAACGGATGAGCTCCATAATCATTTCATTTCTGATTAGTAATCAACTCCGTGTGCCTTCTTGTGATTCAGATCGCTGATAATCCGTTCAGTGTCATGCATCGTAAATCTGAAAGATGAGGCTGTACTAAACCGTAATACTAGAGGTGGCAAAAAAAAAATTGCCTGAGGAAAATGCGAATGGGGAATGCAGAATTCTATAATAAAATAATTTTTTGTCTAATAATTTCTTTGTTTTTCAATTCTCCTGATACAAGATGGCCGATGTATGGCGCTACCAAAAGAAAATGTAGTAACTTTTTTTCTAATTGAGTTATTTGTTAAATTTAATTTTTAAATTTTAGATCGTTATCTAAATTTAGTAGAAATGTAAAATTTGAATGATAAAACTCGTATTTAGATTGTTCGCCGCAAGCACGCACACAAGCCAATAATTTCAGTTCAATGAAAGTTGTGGCGCAAACCCGCAGACACCTGGGAGTCATGTCTCTGGAAGTGGACAATAATGAGATTTCTTAACTCTTGGCTCTATTTCACAAAGTCTTCAAGAGAGAGCATTGCACCCAGCTTGCCTTACAGTGTGGTGTGCAGTATCATCAAACTGTATTGTCGGGACATACTTCTTTAAAAAAGGCATTGTAACTGCATATGGTTATTAAAAAATGTCTTAAGAAAAAATAATAATTGTAATAATAATTGTATGGTATTAACAAGATGTGGCAAGTTCACACCTTGCCAGGCCCATTATAGGAGAGTTACACTGAAAATTTTCAAATAAAATTATTTTGAAAAACAGAAAGTGTATTAATCAAAACCATTAAATGGAAATTATTAAAAACAGGAGGAGTATTATGCATTTTGATTCGAAACGAAAAAACTTACGAATTCGAACAAATTGTATTATGTTGTATTTGTGATAAATACCTTGAAAGGAAATTGCTTTCCAAAGGTTTGCTTTTTCGCATCAAAATACTTAATAACTCCCAAGTTAATTTAATCAATAACTGAAGCGATTTCGACATCAAATCTGCAGGTAGCCATGAATAGCTTTTATAGAAAACTTTTACACATGCGTATCTCAGCATGGATTCTTTTAAAACCAAAAAAAAAACCAAACCTTTTATATCTCACCAGAGTCGATTCTGTAGAGGATCGGACAGATCGAAAACCTCGGCAGGGCATATGGGATGAGAGTATACTTTAATATGCCGGTCTATTGCAGAGTCTTACAGGTGGAGGTCACGGCGATAAACAGGACAGCGGACTGGTTGACGTAGTATAGGATATATGATTGTGATATCCAGATCTATAGGGACAGTCAGGCTGCGATCAGGGCGCTCTCCGGTGTCTACTCGACATCGCGACTGGTGTGTGAATGCCGGGCATCTCTGAACGAGATGACGAGACATTCAGACCTGGAGATTATTTGGGTAAAGTGTCACTCTGACGCCCGTGGAGAGTGTGTGGCAGACGAAATGACGAGGGTAGGCTCTCTTCTCGGTAACAGGGAGATTGCCTATTTGGTTTGGATGCTATTTTCCTTTTGCAGACTTTTGGTTCTGCGGTACATGTTCAGAAGGGACAGTTACGGCGGGCACATAAAGGCAAATCTGAGCATTGTACGATCGGGCTCGCTCGACATAGGCTACGAATACTGGTGGCTGTCATTACTGAGCACTGGGTGGCTGGTGCCCACGCTAGGAGATTAGTTCTATCGGTTAATGACTACGGTAGGAGTTGTCAGGATAAGGAAGAGAAGAAAACTGTCGAGCATTTTTTGTGTCAATGACCACATCTTTCGGATATCAGGATTGCTTTCCATTGCAGTCCGTTTCTGCATGTCATATCAGACCTGGCTGATGTGAGTATCAACAGTGCATGTATCTGGTTGGTTCTGTTCGGACCGGGATGTATGTATGTATGTAGACACGTTTGGATTACAGAGGGATAAATATTGGACCCAAGTGAGCAGGAATGTAACTAACTTACTAAGAACCAGTAAAAATATTTAATAAAATCTATCTCTCAAATGAAATAAAAATATAAAAGAAAAGTTATTTGAGTTTCTTAATGTCCAATAGCAAAATATATCAGACACCCTGTACTTTTGCTTCCCCCTCTATATAACCCTACAACCATATCATGATAAAAATGAAGAAAAATTTAAAAATGTTTCTCTAGAGCTTATCAGTTTGCTGTATTTTAAAATTTATTTATGATTTATTTTGTTTTTATTATTTAAGACGAAACGTTCAAATAACTTTATGATTTGCTGACTCTCAGTTATTATTTTCAATTGTATTCCTTTATACATTTCGTTTGTTTAAAATTATTTATGGGTTCAGCAAAATCGAAATAAGTAGGTGACTGGAGACAGTGTGTGTGTGAGGGGCGTATGTGTAAATTACATACATATATAATTTTGTAAAGGTCCTTTGAGTCCTTGAGAGAAAAAGCAATAATAATAAATGTCTATAATCTGATGCTGTTGTGTATTTGGTTTTCTTTTGCTTTCATTTCTATTGTGTATTAAATAATTGAAAAATAAAAAGAAATTTATAGAAATAAATAAAATGAAAAGAAAATATCAGAATGAAAACCTACAAATTGTAATTTTAGCATATGAGTGCAACAGCAGCGGCAGGAGAAGGGGATTAGGGGGAAAATTGTAAATCATAATTTGTTGTATTATTTCATACAAATGAAGAACATGAGTATTTGAATGAAACTGAAGTGATTTATATTCATAATGGAGTGTTAGAAAAATAACACTACTTACGTTCTAATGACAGAAAAAAGGCGTAAAAAGAAGTGTAGGGGTGATTATAGGGAAAAGGTGGTGGTAGCATGTGTTTATTAATAAAAAAAAATAAATTTATTTTCTTGTATCAGTCTGTCTGCTTTTTTTTTTTTGTATAAATGAAATAATAAATAATTTTGTTTGCATGTAAAATTCCTCAGTATAAAGCAGTTTATTATCCAGTAATATGGTAAGTAAAGTCTCCAACTTCTGGCACACAACAGCCCCTGACTGTTTCCCTATTGGTCTTAATGTTGTTTCGAAAGACTATACAGTATACATATATGTATGTACATGCATACATATATACATATATTTTATTAAGATGTGCGTGTGAAATATTTTCCTCCATCTCATCTTACAATTCTTGTATTTCTTGGTTGATTTTAGTTTTGCGAGTTCATATGAATTTATTCCTTCGAATTCTTACAGAGAATTGGAATTATTTTTTCATGAAGTAATTTTCGTGTGCAAATTAGTTTATTGGATTTTATTTTGTTGTATTTTTTGTAATATTTCTTCCTTTCATACACTTTCCATTTATTTGAATTTATTTTAATTTATTTTAAGGGATTTTTCTTGTCAAGTTAAAGTTTCAAAGTAAAATTGCGTGCTAATACATGATAGCTTTCTCAGCTTTTTAAACATGCGTGTTGTTTTTTTATTTTTATATTTATTCCACATATGCAGAACTGAAATCATGTTGTAAAGTTTCTTGCTCTTTAGTGGAAATAAAAAGAGGAAAACACAAATGAACATTTTCAAAATAAGTTTCTTATAATTTTTTTTTTTTTTAATAAAAATCAGTACATACTGAAATGTTGAACTTATGGTTATGGCCAGTTCTAATCCCAAGAATATAAAACTGACGTTTAATCAATGGCGATTACAAAAGTTATTTTACTATCATTTAAAGCCTTACATTGCTTACCCTAACATCGATAGGTACCATGACATTTCTCAAGCCCTAAAAAAGGAATTTATAACTTCCTTCAATAACACGCATAATAAATTCATGTTACACTGTAAATAACGATGGGCTTCTTGAACCGCCTTCCCCCCTCTCTCTCACTCTCTTAATGATACAAATAAGTGTATTCCGAAAGAGGAGTAATGTAATAAAATGAAGGAGGAATCCCTATGGTAAAAAATAAAACCATACGATCCCTTTTTCACTAACAAGCGTGCATGTATGCATGTATGTACATATGTATGCTTACGAATATACTATACATACTATACATATATTAACTTGTTTCATAAATGAAATAATTATCGTTAATAAATATTAATTGTAATTTAGCATGAGAAGGCTATTTAGACTGTATGTACAGCTGGAATAAATAACAATTAAATGAATATTTTACACCGTATAAATATATCGGGTGGGCCATCTAACAGTTTAAATTTGAACCAGCAATTATTTCGAATTTGGCAATACATACATCTCATTCTATTCTGTCATAAAATTTAGTATATTATCTCCACTGAACGAAATGAATCGATTTACGCTTGAGCAACGTTGGGATTTATTGGAAATTTATTTCCAAAACAAAGACAATTGGTCGGAAATCTAAAAGAAATCATCTTTTCTACTGAAGCATCTTGGTGGGTACGTTAATAAGCAAAATTGCCGTATTTGTGGCTCAGAAAACCCAAACGTGGTCTTACAGACGGCAATGCACCCATTACGAGTGACTGTTTGGTGCGTCTTATTGAGTGGAGGCATCACTGGACTATATTTCTCCTTTACAGTCAATTAAGACACCTATCGCACCATGATAACCGACTTTTTTCGGCACGCTTTTTATGGCATTGATGTGAACGATATATGGTTTCATCAGGATGGTGCAACTTGCCACACATCTGAACGTTTAATGGCCGTTTAATTAGCTGAAATGGTAATGTCAGTTGGTCGTCAAGAATCTGCGATTTAACACCGTTGGACTCTTTTCTGTGCCTTTAAAGACAAGTGTTATGCCGACGAACCAGAGACAATTGAGCAGTTCAAAGCCAACATTCGTGGTGTCATTGCCAAGATTCGGCCCTATACACTGGGAAAAATTCTCGAAAATGGTCAAATCTAATGGTGTACTGTGAGGTCAGCAGTTGCAGCCATATAAATGAAATAATATTTCATTTCTAACTTGAACAATTGTACTTCACAACAACAAAATGAATTTCGCAAAAGTTCAAACCGTTTTTGTTTTATTGCATTTTTAAATTTAGACTTTTAAATGTCCCACCCTATATAACGTAATATGTAAAGAAGTATTTGAATGTTAAAATGTTATCCGCATTTATGTATAATAAAAGGATAATATGGTTATATGTACATACTTATTGTTATTGGCAGAATGCTATTAATGCAAATATTACTACACACACATGGTATTGAAATTTTAAAATATTTGTCTTTTTTTTTCATTTTTATTGTTTTCTTTTCAAATATTTAAGTTACATCGTATCGTGCGTTTTTTTAATATTGAAAAAGCTCAGACTTTTTGCTATTTCCCATTCCATTCGCTATTTTCTTTATTTTCCATAAAGATTTTGCATAGAATCTTATTTAATTCCTTTAAATCCTTTTGAAAAATTTATTACCCATTTAATGTTTTTGGTTGTAACCAGCAAAACCAAAGACTTTACTGTGCTGCATGAAGTGACATCTTTGTTCCGGTGCCGAGCGATTTCTTACAATATATAGACAATAAAACATTTCTAAGAAATTAACTGCTGGAGTACTGCACGGGATTGCAAACAACCCTAAAATTCAAAAACAATCTAATAATGATTCTTTCTGACATATAATTTATGCGTTTCTTGTTTAGTAGAATGCAACAATATTGTGGCTGCCACACAAAATGAGAGTACGAACTTTTAATTAAACTCTTAACCAAATTGAAAAAGAAAAGAACAATTTTATAGAGGAGGAGAATATAATCTTTAAAATAAATTTATATGCAAGTATTGACCCTTGAGCTGTGGTTTTAATAAATTTAATTTTAATTTTTTTTATTCTCTAATTTTATTATTTAGCGTTTCTTTTGTTGTTAATGTTTCATACAGAAAACGTAAACTTAAAAATGTGTTTGATAAAATGATGAAATTGTCAAATGTAAAATTCTTTAGAAAAGAAATAAAATAAAATAAAATAAAATAAAATAAAAATTATATAAAGGGGAATAAAACAGAAAAAAACTCCGAAATTCACTCTTCCTTATCGCTAAGGAAATTGAGTTGATTTAAAAATAATATTCAGTGGAAACAAAAATCGCTTTTATTGTCGGTGGCGTGGCAATATTATTGTTGGGCGTGTAAAATGGTTAACAAATAGTGATTTTTTTGTGAAATACCAGGTCAGCAGCATCATGTAGGAGGAAAAATGTTTTCTCTTTTGCTTATAACTCAAAAACTGTACAAGATATCTTTTCAGAACTGTTTCTATATGATAGCTCAGATGTCGGACTATAAAATGGTTAAACAAATTTTCTCCCACTGCCACGCCCACTACAAAAAAGGTCTTCATTATTTCAACGATCATCAAGTCAAAGAACATATAAGTGCCCATTTTATAGACCGACATCAGAGTTATCACATAAAGGAAGTTTCATGTCAATATCTTATATAGTTTTCGAAATATAAACAAAAGAAATTATATTGTTAATGGCACATTCCTAAGCTTAAGATATAAGATTGAAATTATACTTAAGTTTATATCTCAAAACTATTGTAGATATCAGAAAAAAATAAACTGCAGATGATAGATAAGAGCTTGGATTTTAAAATGCATTGGTTTTTTTTGCTTCTTGCTTCAGTGTGTCATGGTAAAATAAAGAAAGAAATTTTAATACGATATTTCCTCTTAGAAGATGTGACAGTAGGCGGAAATTGGTTGTAACCATTTTATAGCCTGACATTTGAGATATCATATAAAAGACGTTCTGAAAAATATCTTGTGTAGTTTTTAAGATATAAGCAAAATAAAAAATCTCTTAGTTAATGAATATTTTTAAGAAATAACAAAATAAAATTTGATTTAAATTTTAACTGATTTTTTTTTTTTGTGAAGATCAGGTCAACAGAGGTGAGTACTTTTTACCACGCAACACAACATCACCTCTTTTTTTTAAGCACAAGGGTTTGTCAAATGCACTATGCTGCGTAAATTGATTCTCTTTCTCTCAAACCTACATGTACTAACACATTGAACAAAAATAACAACGAACTGTCAGTCTCTTAAAAAAAAAACACTCAGCGTGACCACGAGACGTGGGTTTAATAGTACAACACGCTATCCTAACATCATGCAAGTGAATGGCGTTCACCAAATGAGTCGAGACCAAACAAACCTCGTTGTATTTAGTCAAAAAAGAAGGAGGCAATATGCTCACGGCTTTCGTCTATTACAATGTAGTAATAAAACAAATATAGTGCTTCATGTAATACAAATGTAGTGCTTCATTAATTTTTGACAGAAGGTCAGACGATAAAAAAAATCACAGGAAGCAATGATGGATATACCGAAAACCAAATATAAAATATGCTTCGAGGATTGGATTAAGCGCTGGCATAAGTGTGTTGCAATCAATGGGGATTACTTTGAAGGAGACAATATATATATTTTCTGATTAAATTCAGGGAAGTTTTTGATCAAGGTAGCATTTACAATACATATATATGTATGTATATATATAAGTACATGCATATCTATACGAATTCAGCATTAATTTCCTCAACCATTCATAAGGTATAGCCCGACATCAGAACTACAAAATAGAAAAACAATGCACATAATATATAATTTCATTTTAATTCCTTAAATTTACAATTCTCTCTTATTTACAAGCTTTGCCATTGGGAACAAAGTTTTATAACCATATTATCAAGTTTTCAAAATACAAGCAAAAGAAGAAAATTAAATTTCAAAATTCACCTCTTACACGATTCTGTTGACCTACTACTTCACAAAAAAAGGTCTAAATTTGCTGTAGGTGGCCCGACGTCTGAGCTATTTATTATATCTGGTATTGTTTTTTAGGTATAAGCGAAGAAAAGAAGAAAATTTAATTTCAAAATTCACCTCCTGCACAATTCTGTTGACCTGGTACTTCACAAAAAAACAAATAAAATAAATAAATTCCTGTAGGTGAGCGTGGTAAAAAAATATCTTATGGCCCGACGTCTGAGCTATTTATTATATCTGGTATTGTTTCTTAGGTATAAGCGAAGCAAAGAAGAAAATTTAATTTCAAAATTCACCTCTTACACGATTCTGTTGACCTAGTACTTCACAAAAAAAAAAAAAAAAAAAAAAAAACGGTCTAAATTTGCTGTAGGTGGCCCGAAGTCTGAGCTATTTATTATATCTGGTACTGTTTTTTTGGTATAAGCGAAGAAAAGAAGAAAATTTAATTTCAAAATTCACCTCCTACACAATTCTGTTGACCTGGTACTTCACAAAAAAACAAATAAAATAAATAAATTCCTGTAGGTGAGCGTGGTAAAAAAATATCTAATGCCCGACGTCTGAGCTATTTATTATATCTGGTATTGTTTTTTTGGTATAAGCGAAACAAAGAAGAAAATTTAATTTCAAAATTCACCTTCTACACGATTCTGTTGATCTGGTATTTTACAAAAAAAAATATCTAAGTTCGGTATAAGTGACCGTGGTAAAAAAACGACGTCTGAGCTACTATATCTGGTATTGTTTTTTAGGTATAAGCAAAGAAAAGAAGAAAATTTAAATATAAACGGCCCCTAAAATATTAAAAAAAAGTCAACTGAATCAGGAAGACGGTAAAGAGAAAACTCAATTTAATTTTTATTGTTTCTTGTGTTAAATAGAAGGAAAAGGATCGATAAAAGAAAATTTAAAATTAATTATGTCTGCCATAGTTATAGCCTTCTCCAAGCTGAGGTGGTAAATAGTTGGCGTTTGGAGCTTGAACAGTTGATCCCGAATGATGGCTAGCCGCAGCAAAGTTTCCACCATGGCTATGATGAACTCCAGCACCAGAAGGTGCCGTATAGTGACCAGCCGAATTTTGATTCCTTGTATTGTGTTGGTGTAAATGTAAAGTTCTGTAAAATGTAAAAATTATGGGGATATAGGAAAATATTCCATAAAGAATGGACATACTCTTGTATTTCTTTTGGAATTGGTGGAGGTGTGGGCAAATGATCACCTTCAGCACGGAAACCATTACCATCGGCCTTATATTTAACAGAGTAAAGTTTACCGTCATCCCCAGTATATGAATAGGAGCCAGCCACGTTTAGAGAGCTACTTGGCCAAGAACCCTGGAAATGACCGGCCTCATTGCGTTTAATGCCATTGCCGGTTTCAAAGCTGGACATTAAATAATAAAAGACAAAAAACAAGCCCATGTTTTTTTTTGCATATTGAGTTTAGCATTTGCCATAGAATTTTATTCAAAAATTCTTAAAAAATTTTGACTTTTATGCTACCTTTTGGATATACTCATATACACACTTACCCGAAGTTGTAGTTACCACTGCCATCATTACTGTAATCACTTCTTAAGATTGGTATTTGTGCAGCTGCTCTGTTGTGAGCATATTGAGCTGAAGTATGAACAGGCGATATACCTGCAACAGCCCCATGAGCTGTGCCAGTATTTACACCGTGATAATGAGGATATTGGCTGGAACCTGCTGTTGCTGCTCCAACAGCAGCAAAATTGGGAGGTAAATATTTTGTAGAAGGTCTGCCAGCGTCGACAAACGATAGGCACACAGTAACAGTCGCAACATACACAAACTATAGAAAATTAAAAAATAATTCAAATTTCATTGTGATTATCCTTTACGATGGTAATCCTTTCTCGGTTTAGTTTTCTTACATATTTCATGGTTTAGTTTATTGTTCTCTGCTTAATCAGTATAGTGATGGAATGTTCGTTTGATACTAATGTCTTAACTGTTCGTCTTGGCCAATTTTATAGCCAAACACATCATAAATCTTTTGCAATTCTATTGGTTTAAATGATGTTTTATTTTTGTTTTCTCTCGCTCTTCCAAGCAACTTCATACGTACTGAGTTGTTCACCATCATCATCATCATCATCGTTATTCTTTTTTCTTTTGTTTTTTTATTAAAGCGCAGCAACCAATATCATTTTTTGGTTATGCAGCCCATAAGAACAATGAATGAGATGAGCTTCGTGTTGTTGTTAATTTTTATTGTTTTCGTTTTCAAAATTTTGTTTGAATTCTTTGGAAAAAATTTTTGTTATTCTTCTTTCTATTGTGGCGTTTGTTCTGCATTATTACGTCAATTAAAATTGAACATCAATTATTAAGACAAGGTAGTGATATCATTACACACGTCTATTCAAATGCGTTGGCAGTGCTAAAAAGATTGTCTAATTCGGCGTTTTAATTACTCTATTTTCTTAAATCCAGCAATTATTCAACGTTCCAGCCTTCCCAGTTATGCTCGAAATAAATGTCTTTCATGGTTTAGTAGTTTTAAATATTCTAAAAACCTCTTAAACTTCTTCAAACCTGAAGGAGTCTCAAACAAAAAGGCGAAATCATGCAAATGTTCTGATAATTTGAAAATGTGAAAGGTCACCAGGTACCTTGTCAGTGGTCGGAGGGTAAATGTGCGTTGCTTTTCATAATAAATATTTCGAAATGCTGTCTTATTAATAATGGCCCGATTACGAATGAAAACAGAGCTCTTATTGTGTTGCCAGTTGCCAAAATGTTACATTACATATGGCAACTGACAACTAATTGTTAGTTGCCAAATATTGTTTAGTATACTGTATAGTTTTTAAGGCAAAAAAACGATAAAATAGCGAAATGGTCGAAATAACAAATACAAAACAGGTTGATATATTAATTGAGAAAATATAAGCTAAACTCAATACAGCTCAGGGTTTTTGCGTTTTTGGGGAAACAAGAATAAGCGCAGAAAAGTTGTGAATGAAAATTTCTGAAAAACTGATTAGCACTGGCCCACCAGTGCGTATATTAGATAACTGGCAAAGGGTATGTATATATTTGAAGGCATAATTGGAAATTGTAAGAAAATTAAGGCGGGCCATAAGAGCCTACGGAGTCTTTAAGAAATTGCTTAGGAACTACAAGGTGCTGATATATAGTAAGAAATTGAGAGAGAAGCAGAAACAACGCAGCCCTAATAGCAAATAGAATATTACCAGATGCCAAAGGATAATATACATCAACCAAAGATAACAATTACGGAGGACGAAGAAAGTTCGATTTTCTTAAAGAACAGACTGGTACAGAAAGTTAGCTGTTAGCTGTTTATGTGGAAAGTGTCCACTTTTATTTTGTGCATTTTATTAAATTAAAAATTTTTTTGGTAATAGTGTTCACTAAAGTGTCATTTAGACTAAGAGTTTTCTTATAACTAAATTGACTTAGCTCACTTCCAAATTAAGGGCTAAAACTACCATCTCTCAAATATCAGAATCTGATTTTTTTTTAAATAAAACTTGTCTTCGTACTGAAAGCTAAGAACAAGTTTTATATATAAATACAATTATTTCAATTTTTTCCAAAAATGGGCTGGCCCCATCTTCAAAATAGAAGGCTCACATAAGAAACGAAATTTTAAAGGAGATTCAGACAAAAAAAATCCTTTAAACAAATTGATGACATAGAGTACTTTGCACTTATTCTTATATGCATTTTTAATCTTAATAATAAAAAATGTTCTTTTTAGCACTTTTGCAATGTAAATATTTTTAGTTGCCAACTTATCAAAATTATATTTTCGAATACTTTTAGGGAACTGAAAATGGTGGCCATACATACATAATACTATTTATTTTGTGTTGCCAGTAGAGAACGCTACTGAAGTTCGGTTGCCATCCGCAATCGACCCATAAGTGTTTTTTTTATTTTAATTAAAAATATGTCAATATGTTTCTTCATAATAATAAGGTCTGTTTTAGCCAGGGTTGGAAAAAAACCGGGTTAAAAAAGAAGACCCTAACCCACCGGGTTTTATTGGGTTTTTTTAATGTGTTTTACACCTGCTTCCAAATTTCATTCAAGTCGAAAATATTTTTTATTTATTAATTAAATTACGTTTATAATGAAATATTGCACTTTTATGGGAGTATGAGCTGCTAAAATTCGGTGATCAGCGCAAATAGCAATTACTTCGTTTGAACCATGCATTATAAGAAAAACGGAATATAAACACAGACATAATTAATCTATTCGTTTGCATTAAAATGCCTGTCATCATGAGCAAAATTTTTAAAGCAATTATTTGAAACGATTAAATACCGCTTCCGCCAAATTTTCTGAACAATGCTCCGTCTGACTTGGCTATTGGAATGGATACAATGTACTACATCTCTTTATATGGTTTTTTTTTTATACGCCATAGCGGACTGTTTGAATTACGAAACACATTGGCTTTACAGCGCACATTACCTCGATCTACGGCTAAAAACCGTGGATTCACACTTTTTTAATAAAAAGTGTAAGGGAAGCAAACGCAACACATATTCATCTCGTTTTACGGCCTACATTTTCAGAAGTTATCTAGGACGTATAAAGAGGTATGAGGTTATCTGCAAGTATGTCACCAATTCACTTCCTTTGAATAAATATAAAATCGGCATGGAAGTTGGAGCGCTTCAAAAGGCGAGATTTTTCTGAGACGGTACTTGGAAATTGGCTCAGAGGCGGGTGAGAGGTAATATAAGCAGTGATTTAAAAATTATTATTTTGACAAATTTGCTAATTCATTTCTTTTTTGAGCCAAAAAAAAAACTAATCGAGTTAATTCGTAGTCGCAAGACTTAAATTATAAATGTTGTGTTGTTGTGTTGTAAATAAACTACGAAAACCTTTTAATTAAAACCCCACTCGGGTTTTTTTTAATATAATACCCAATAAAACCCGGGTGGGTTTAGTTTGAAAAACGAGTGCTTTGTGTGTGTTTTATATATAAACAGACAAGTCACTCAACTTGTTAGACGAACGTTTTCTACGCTCGTTATCTGGAAACAGGCTGTAAGAAGTTTTAAATGCCTTATTAAATGAGAGAAATTGTAAGAATGCACAAAATGAGCTAAAAAGTTCTGAAGTCACTAGGAAAATTAGTACAAAATTAGTACAAAACTCCTTAAAAAAATTATTCATTATGGCTTGCCACCAGCAAGAAATGTAAAAGTGAATTTCAAGTTTTCAGGTGTGCCGCTGTGGTATGGTAGGTAAGACACCCGCCTACCAACTAAAAGGTCTTCGGTTCAATACCAGACCAGGCTATCAGTGGTATCACTTCGTAGCATATGAGTGTTTACGCTATGAAAATCTGTAACTAATGCATATTCCGTTCGGAGCAAGCGTATAATTATAGGTCCCTTAACAATGAGTCTAAAAATAAAATCGAGTGCAGCTCATTGATGGAGAGAAGTCCCCTTTGTCCCACTTAGTTGTATGTATATAAGTTTTGATAAAGCATAGCTTATTGATGAAAAAAATACAGTGCAAACCTTACAATAGCTTGACAAATATTATCCGAACTCTGCTCCATCGAGACAAATGGTGAAAGATATGGTATTTGCTCTGTACAAAGTGGCACAAATCAATGAAAACGATGGCAAAATTGAATGCATTGGTCTTCGAATTTCTAACCCAACCACCGTATTCTCCAGTTTAAGCCCCCAGCGACTTTTCCTGTTTTCAAATCTCAACAGAATGCTTGCTAGAATGAAATTTAAGTCAAACGACGAAGTAAATTGCCGAAACTGAGGCCTATTTTGACGAGAAAGAGAAATCGTGCTATAAAAGTAGTATCGAAAAGTCGGAAAATCGCCCTCAAAATCAAGCGTGTTGAATAATAAAATCGAGTTTTGTCAAAAAATCTTTTTTTTTACTTATGCTACGGACTTATTGAATGACCTGTTAAGCCTACATGAAAGCCCACAGGTCTTCGCAATACCTACCATACAGGATCAAGTAACCAATTAGAGAAATGGTTAAAGCAAGAGAGAATAAAGTTCAACGAATAAAAGTGTACTCATATAACTTTTACTTTGTTAGAGAGAGAATCCTGTGCTGCTATTCAAATAAGAATCAATACGACGATATCGGACCCAATTATGGGATACTGCATCAACTTCAAACATGCAAAAAAGTCAAAGGTGCCGAAAAATGGAAATGGTGTTTAGAGAAGCACGTTAGTTTAGGAAGAGTCTCAAATGTCTTTTTGTTTCTATTTGGTTATCGGTTTACCCAGGTTGGTTATCGGTCTATCGAATATAAAAGAGATCACCAAACGTATATAAAAGCTTTCAAGTGCAAAGTTTAGATAATTATTTTATTTGAGTTGTATTTAAGGTAATTGGCCAATAGAAAAAATTGGCGAATTCTATTAAAGGTTTCGGCTTGTTATGCCCATCACAGTAAATGAAAAACCTTAAATTTGTAATTTTTTTATTACAATCTTTTAATTATTTAACAGACTTTTCAAGATGTTTAAGTTTATTACGTTAATTGCTTGGTTGTTTCTTTTTTTATTTTTTAATAATTTTCTGCTTTCTGAACTTGAACTTGCTTTACATATGAACCGTTCCCTAAAACCAAAGAAAAAAGTGAAACTATTTTGTTTTTATTTTTTTTAATTTCCTGGTTTCAATACATTTTGGACAAAAGATCCATTAATCATTTAAAAATAACAATAAAAACAATTTATTGAAAATAATAAGCAATTAAATAGCTTTTTGAAAAGAAAAAAAAAACAAAACAAAAGTAACAACACACCCTAATTGTTTTATAAATAATTTTGAAATTTGAAACGGTGTTTTTTTAAAGAAGTTAAATTTGTATGTTTTTTTTTTCGTTTTGTTTTCTTGCGTGTGTTTGTGGGAGGGGGTCTAAATAACAAACCAAATTATGTAGGGGTTTTTAAATCAAATATTATTACGGTTATTTTTTTGCTCATCGTTCTTTGAATTTTTGTTGTTGTTGCTGCTGTTTGTTTAATATTTTTATGATCATATGAATGAAGCACTTGCTATGCACAACAAAAACCAGTCATGCTGCAGTGAATCCCATTTGTGGTCTGCCACAAATTCTAAAGATTCTGATATTTGATGTTAAAATAATACTGTAATAATAATAAAAGAAAACAAAAACCAAAAACAGTAGCATTCAAATCTGCCGTTCTTAACTTCCGTTTGAGGTTTGAAAAACCTTAGAAAAACAAAAATATTTTTTAATAAAAAAAAAATTCAAACATAAGTAAAAAAGAAAAATTCTATGTAATAAAACCTTTGGAAAGGTAACTTTATTTTTCTTTCTCTTTTTTTCTTCGTGGCACCACTAATAGCGATTCATTTACATATTTTAGTGTTAAATTAAACATACAAAGGGTGTGGAATTCTAAGCTAACAGTGGTTTAGTACATTTGCAGTTTTTTCCACCTCAGCTCTAATGAATTCTGCCATAGAGTTATATACGATTTAGTTGTTGCATTTATTAAACAAGATAAGCAAAAAAAAGAAGAAATAAGAAAATATTAAGCAGCATAGAATATGCAAATCAGTAGGTGCCTGGGAATGCTGCCGTACATGTAGATACGATGCTTCTTAAAGCGTATTTCCTTGAAAATGGGTTTTTTGTAATAAAACTTTGTAAGAAAAAAAAAAAAAAAAAAAAAAAAATGAAAAAAACTCAAATTCAAACTCAAGCACATATTTGAATTGAACATGACAATGAATGTTAGAATTGACAGACTAAAGGAAGTCGATGGTTGCATTTGATGGATTGGCTGAAATTACATCAAAATAGAATGAAAAGAGAACAACAAAAACTTTTTAAAAACAGCAGACATTAAAATGAATTTGTATGCATTTGTAGCATTTCGAAATGAACTTTAAAATTTGAAATTGACGTTATGATTGATAAACAAATAATTATTTCATGAATTAATTATAATTTTCGTGCTTAGCTAAATAAAAAGTGAATCTGTTTAAAAAAATTTGTCTTCTGATACGAAACGATATATATAAGTGTGTATGTTTCTATTTTACAAAGATATCACTTGTGCATAAGATTAATTAAATTAAATAATCTTCAAATTGCCTTTTCTGAAATGGATTTTGAAAGTTGGAAAAGTGATTTGTAAAATTTTTTTTAGATATTGTGTAAAAATAAATATTAAAAAAAAAAAAATTTCTTCGAGTAGGGAATAAAAATCTTCATTTGTCTTCAAAATCATCGTTATATACATTATTTTTAAAAGGTATTCTTTTTGTCGGTTGCAAATATCTTCCGTATTACTGTACGAAAATTTATGATTGATGACTCATTTTAAAGATGAATTTTTACTTCAATCACGAAATATTGAGAAGTCTTGAAGTTAATGTTTTCGTTAAGAAAAGTGTTTGTTTTATCAAGTATAATAATACAGTTCCATTTAATATATAATGTAATAGGGTTCAAGAAAACAAGTACCTGAATAACAAATAAGCAGTGTCATTTATAGTAAAACAAGTACATAATTGTTTTTGAACGTCTTTTTTTTGTCATAACTATCATCATAACATATAATACTTCTAAAAGGTGTTTTCCTATTGATTACAAATACGTTTCTCGCTAAGGCATGTTGTCGGCTATGCAGTATTTTTTGAAGTGTATATAATACAGGGTCTTTTAACATATAGGGTCAAGTGATGCCACACTTAACCAGTTAAAGAGCTTGCAAGAAGATAAACACAGGTAATTGCTTTTAAGCTTCATTTTCTATCACAACCATCCTCATCAACTTATATATTATTTCTTGAAAGATGTTTGTTGTCGTTTACAAAAATTTTTTTCCCTACTGCATGTTGTCGGCAATGCAGTGTTTGTGTTATAAAGTATATTAATACAGGGTTGTTTAATGCAGTGTCGGGTGATGCTAAACTTTAACAGTTAAATTGCTTTTAAGAAATAAGTGCACAAATAATGTAAAAACAATGTGTAATTCAGATTAAAACAAGTTTGTGCCTTTACACATTCTTTCGTCACATCCTTTTGAAGGTGTTTCTGAGAGTTGCAAACATCTTTTTCACAACTGTATGTTGTCGACAATGCAGTGTTTGTTTTCGTAAGTGTTACAATATTGAGTCATTTCATATATAAGATCAGATAATATCAAACTTTATGTCAGTTGCATGAATCACCATTGTAGGTAATATCCTGCCATGGTGTCGAACATCACATTCGGTTTTTAAACTACGTGTACCCCTCTTAGACACATCGGTCTCATTGTTTTGCTCTCACATAAATGATGCACAACTTCCTCTTAAAACAGATCACCGGACAATATGAATAATAAACTTCCTTATGGACAAAAAAAATGTCCGTTTCACAGAGATATTCGCCCATTTCAAGGAACGCCAATAGAACAACCATTATTAAAGATACGGTAAAAACATCGTCATTATGGTCTTATAAAACTAATAAGTTGATTTAAAATATGAGACCGAATGATCCCCCTTTTAAGGAATGGTTGGTATCGGTGATTTAGTAGCTCCAATACGTTACAATAACGAAACACTTACAATCCGAAACATCGTTATTTTATTTATAATACAATTATTACCACCATTTCCAATTGTTACTTAGAGAGTGAAGATTTATTTAAATAAATATTGTGGTCAACATGAAAACAGATATACCCAACAGAACTTTTAAATATATTCAATCCATGCGGCTTTCCACCTCACAAGCTGATTTTAACGAAAATTGAGTTATAATGTTAATTAGGTATCTGAATGCTAAACAAAGTTTAATAAATGGTACAACGGTAATCCTAACATATTTGAGATATTACATCATCACTGCAAAAATTATTCTCTTCGATAAAACTGTACTCATACCCCGAATTAAGCTTACATCTTCTGATCCAAATGTGACCGTTCGGATGATAAGAAAAATAATTTCTATAAAAGTTACCTTCGTTATTAACAAGGCATAAGATCAAGCTTAAAAAAAGGCAGGATTTTATTTACCCGAAACTGTTTTTTTTTTTCATGGACAGTTGTACGAAGATTTCTTCGAGTAAGTGCAAACAATAATTACGTCATAATCTCAAATAATGTTTTTTAAAAAAATAATCAAATTATTTAATACGAAATATGATTTATTATCATGTACAAACGATTGACTTAATTACTCTTTTTTATAAATAATATATAATGAATATCCTCAGTTTATTATATTACAAAAATTACCAAAAGTGGGGTGCGAAATATTCGCACGGGTCATCTAGTAAAAAATAAATTCTACAAATCGATTATAAGAATTACTTAAAAATTAAAGTATACATATAAGGCTTTTACCTTAATATGTATGCTGTTGTTTATTTACATAAATATTTTTCTCTTTTTATTTTATGAGGTTATCCGTTTAGTGATTCCATTTAATTACTTTGTTTTCCCATTTAATAATCATTAAAAACACACTACATTTAATGCAAAAGCTTTTGAAACGTGTAATGATGAACATACTCAACAGTGGTAATAAAATTGTAAAAGACTTTCAGTGTCACATCATCAGCAGGGTTGATGGTATAAAATTGCCTTTCATACGATATTTAGAAAATCTTAAGCTTTAAAGGCTTTGAGGGTGAATTTTTTTTTTTTTATTCATATATAGAACATGTACATGTACATATATTTGAAAGGAATGATTAAGCTCTTCAATTCGTTTTGTGCTCAACAGTTGCTTAAAAAAACATTGTCATTGTACTTGTACTCATTATATGCTGAGAGTTTCAAGATTTATGGTCTTGAATGATGAGCAGCGATAAGACCAGACATTATTGATAATTTCTATATGCCCTTGTTTTTTACTTCGTTCAATATCACTAGAACTTGTCTTTTGTATTTATTTAGGAATTAAGTTTAAGGATTTCAAATCTGATGGCTGAAAAGGGGATGAGCTCAAAAGAATACGGTTAAGCATTTAAAAAGCAAATAATTATTGAAAAAGTTAATAGAAAAATCGTACACAATAGACTTAAAGGGAAATCATTATTGTTCAAAATAAAAAAAGTAAATAAATTGTTTAACTTTAAATGAACAGATGTTGCAACAAAATTTATTTTCATAAAGATGACGATTGTTTTAAAAATGTAATTATAAAATAATATATTTTTTTATAAATTAATAGCTTTAACGTAATCATAATTAATTATAAAGCATTTTTAGAAAAATTAAATTTAACGTTATTGGGTTTATTCAAACCATCATCTTGTGTTCAGACAAGCGGGATAGTTCTTCTAATTCAAAAATTTTTTTTTTTTAATATTTCTTTAATGCTGTTATTTCTTTATTAATTACTAACATTTCAAACAAGCGAATAGAGTGGCCAAATATAAAATTATAACTGTTAAGAACTTTAGTATGTATGTACTAGAGAATGACAAAAGTATGGTTTTGTGTAAATGCTTGGCCACCTCGAACACTTCAAAAGTTCAAATGCCAATGAAAACGTGAAAATTCCGATTGGCTTATTATTTATTGTCTAATTTTGGGAATTTCCCACAGGTTTATTGCCATATATTTTTGCGGAAATTTTTTTAAATTTGTCATAAGTAAAAGATCGTAAATATTCTTATTAAGCGTTTATATATGTGCCTTTGAACATGTATTTTATGTACGACAATGTTTTTAAAATACTTCGCTCAAGTTTTTGGTTTCCAATTTGCTTAATGTTTAAAATACTATTTTCTCTGTCTTGAGCCTATCACAAACAAAAATACACACATTGTTGTAAAAGCATACCATTTCTTTTATTCATCCACACACGAATGTCATATGAGTACTTATTATACACACGAGTACTTAATGTACTTTCAATATTTTTCCATTCCCATTGATACACATACTTTGAATGCATGTGTATGGGCGCACACAAATATTTTTGTAGCTATAGCGCATAACATGGATATACGAGTAAACATTTTGTTTAAGCCTACAAGAAAAAATTTGAAAAATTCTATATTTTTGCCTTTACTAGTAATAGTAACGCAAAAAACGGAAAACAAAAAATTAAAAAATTATAAAAAAAAGTTTCGCAATATTTTAAAAATAATTTAATAATCTGATGAAGAAAAAAATAATTTATTACTTTATTTAATAACTACGCCCTACACTAATGAAAACCATAAACTTTGATTGTTTGATAGAGTTTGGCACGAGGCTTTCATTTCGAAATTTAATGCTTTTGGTGTCGGTAGTCACTTCTCTCGATTTATATCGAGCTTTCTCAGAGATCGCTCTATAAGAGTGGTTATAGATGGGGTCTCATCCGACGAGTTTAGGGTAAACGCAGGGGTACCGCAAGGCTCTGTTCTTTCTCCTACTCTTTTTCTAATATTTCTTAACGACTTTCTTCTTCTCACTTCTAATCCTATCTACTCTTTTGCGAATGACAGCAACATTTGTCGCTCATATTCCTTTGATCGTAGACCGAGCCTTTTGGAGGTTGGGGTAAAAAGGAAGGTCTCCGAGTGGGGTCATGCGAACAGGGTCGATTTTAATGCACGTAAGACTCAATGTTGTTTTTTAACTCCAGGCGTGGTGGTGTGCTGTCATCTGTGTCAATGGGTAATGTGGATATTGAGGAATCAGATGCCCTTGATGTTTTGGGCATGAGAATTCACTGTGACGTTCGTTGGAATGATCACATATTTCAAGTGTCGAAAAAAGCAATCAAGTGCCTTGGTTTTTTAAGACGGTGCAAGAAATACTTCACTCCATCTGATCTCCTTAATATTTACAAGACCTATATCCAACCCAAATGGAATACGACTCTCATGTATGGGCCCGTGCTCCAAAGTCTATTTTGGAGCTTCTTGACCGCGTACAGGAGAGGGCGAAAATGCCAATGAATGACGGTAGGGTAGCCAACTCTATCGATTCATTGAAGCACCGTCGCAATGTGGCGTGTGTTTCATTGTTCTATCGGTACTATAACGCAATGTGTTTTAACGAAATTAAGGAATTAATTCCTAAAAATCATATATTTTTACATAGTACTCGTATTTCTCGTAGAGCGCATCCCTTTGTAGTTGATTTTCCAGTAAATCGCACAACGCATTATAGGGAGAATTCGTTCTTTGGTCGCACTGTTCGGTTGTGGAATAATCTTCCAGCGAAAGTATTTCCTGCTACTTACGACATGAGTAAATTTAAATCTAACGTCCATAAACACTACTCCCTCTGTCCTCCTTCCAATAACCTATTTTCCTAGTAACAGCACAATGCACTGCATGAGTAGGGGCCATCCCCTGGGTGCTGGTCTTATATATATATATATATATAAAAAAATTTAACCATTCCTAGGAAATTTGTATAATTTGTCAAAAACTAGGTGTTCCCACATTGTCACGGCTGCTTAGATTGGTTTAATAGAAATAGATCGGCTTTGAGAGTAGTTGAAAGGGTAATTTTGGATTATTTTAAAAGACAATTACATCTTTAACAAAGGGATTTTTCAATATTAAGATACGTTATAGGCCACAATGAGAGACTTTTTTGTCATTAGAAGTATTTAGAATTTGTAAGAACTTATTTTTTAATTTGTTTTCTTTTATGTATATTTTAATTTGTTTTCTGATAAAATTTGTTTTTTTCAATTTGCTTCTATCCACTCCCTGTCTATCCCTGTCTATATGTACGCTTCACTAAATCTTTTAAAGCTTGAATTTTTTTGTCAATTGATTTTCAGCGAAATGCTTGGTTGCACTTATTCTTGTAACTTTAGAATGAATATGGTTTATGCCAGGATTTAGTTTTCCTTATGAGCAAATTTACGTTTATCCTTAAAACTGCTTAAAAGGCATAATTTTGTTTGTTTGATTTTCTTTTAAAGATTTTTTTTTAAACATCAGCTTTCAGTGGCTTAATGTAATTGAATAAAATTTAAATAAAATTAAATATTTTTCTTTTAAACAACATATTAAAATGCAAAACTTTGACAAACGTGTTTGAAAGAATAAAGAACGGATTAACACCATTACATTTGAAAGATTTGAAGAAATAAAAATAAAAGAGAATAACAATTGATTTAAGAATTTATGGCAAATATATACGAAATAAAGACAAAGAATATAATTTAATCCAGCCCGTATATGAACCATATGAACCATTTGAAAGTCTTAATAAACGGAAATTAAATTTAAAGGAAATCAAGCGTTAAAACAGAGGATAACTTAAGGACGAG
Organism: Wohlfahrtia magnifica; assembly: GCA_023159175.1. Lineage (NCBI taxonomy): Eukaryota > Metazoa > Arthropoda > Insecta > Diptera > Sarcophagidae > Wohlfahrtia > Wohlfahrtia magnifica. Next base: position 2,820,118 of record JAKWBJ010000208.1, on the reverse strand, counting down.
AGCTACAGAGTAATAAATTCTTAAATTCAGTTGAGAACATTTACTCCTAAAACTGTTTCTTTTTTAATTTAAAGAGATGCTGAGTTCTTTTTTGATAGGAAATATACAACCGGAAAGCACGCAACTCTTTGTGTTTCATGTAGCAAAAACTAAACAAATTGTTAATCAAACTTCAAATGAAATGATTTATGAGCAATGCAAGCAGCAATCAGCCAGCCACCTTTAGAGCCATGAAGATGTTTAATAATGTATTAAAGACAGGCCAGTAAGAGAAGTTGGTAGCAAAACTTGGTCAAATGGCATGACTTTCTTGGAGTTTATCGTTAATTTAGTAATTAGTAACAACACGTAGCTCTTCGTTTTTTTTTTCTCAAGCATTTGACTTGTCTGTCTATGTTTCCATTTTTCCCTTTCCCATACTCAGCCACCCTACTCGTGTTGTCTTTTTCAATAAAACTTATTTGATGTTGAGTTTTTCATTTTGCTTAATTATCTGTTTTAGTTTTGTTTTTTTTTGCGTTTTGCCTTTCATACGAGTATGTCCGTCTCTATGAGTATGTGCTCTGTCTAACGTTGTTTAGAATTTTTCCTCTACATTTGGCATAGATTCAGTGAATTTAAAAATGTTGTTCTTTTTTATTTTTGAATTGCAAAAAGTATAGAAATGAAATGTTAAATAAAATACTTCGGAATAAAATGAAAATGCACAACTTAATTACTTGGCTTAGTTTGCTGGTCCATTTGAAATTGCAATTGCATTGGGAAACTAGTAAAAGAGAAAGAAAATAAAAGCTGTACTTCCTCACTACACTCAGCAAAAATAATTGCAATATACCGGTATACATATGTATGTATTTCTCCTTTTTTATTTTCTAACATCAAGCTTCCAAGGGTCAGAGAAATTACTCTACTTTTTTTTTAAGTGTACCACACAATATATTGAAAACGTAACTTTTGATGTCAAATTCTTTGTAAAAAAAAACAACTTGTACCTGAAGCCACCGCAAATAAACCATTTGTAGCAAATGAAAAAACGTGTTGGAACATGGTAATAATATTGAAACACAAAAAGCGTATATTTTGCTACCAATAAAAGCCAATATTTACTCAAACAACACACATACAGGACACGTAATATCCTGTTACAGTAAAACAACATTTAAAATTGACCAGAATCAAAGAGAAGAAAAAAATATAAAACGTTACCCAAGTAGTTGTAAATATTTTATAGACCATTTATTTGTTATCATGCCCTTAATGTTGGTTGAATATTTTGCATAATTTTACGGCATATTTTAAAAACATTTAAACCCTAAAAACCTACAAACAAATATAACGACAATTTTCCATCTCCCATTCCCATTGTCCTCAAGTAAACAAAAAGTAATAAAAACTGGAGGAGTAAAAAGGAAAATGTTAATAAAACCCAAAAATAAAATCATTATTAAGTTCATAATGAAGAAAATTATCATAATAAAAGAGAGATGCTAAAACATTTAATAAGGCATCAACAACCAACAACCAAAAATTAAAGGCCTAATTTTCTGGAGAACATTACAATGGTAATATTTTTATTTTGTTCTTGTTGTTGTTGCTCTTGTTGTTGTATTGTTATCATTACTTTTACGTTTTTACTCTCAAAGGGAAATTTTTCTTGAAAAATTTGATTATGGCAACGCTCTCGTTCATATATTACCGCTATATAAGTGAAAACATATAAAAACCACCCTTATTTTTTATTAAGGGGATATTTTCGAAAGGGACTTGCTCAACATGACAGAGAGTACGAGGAAATGAAAAAATTTCCTTTTATGTGACGTCTAAGGGTTGCATTAAAACGACTTTCCGCATATTATTTCCACAGTTCTGCGGGAGATTTCAATTAATCAACACTGATACAGAAACTCAGAAGGCGTTAAAACAATTTTAATATAAAATATTTCAGAAAGAAAAAATTATATGCTTATAAGAAAATAGAAACTAATCTATCTGTCACTAAAAGAAAATATTATTTTTTTTTAAAGAAATATATATAACAGTGTGGTTTATAATGAAACCGTGTAAATAAAAAGAATTTTCAAAAAATTCTTCAAGTAATTTATTTGATTTTTGATGATTAACAAACAACAGCAATATAGAAAAGTTGAGAATTTAACCCAATTTAAAACATATCAATTGTAAATATATATGTATTATTTACTTAAGTGTTACTCTATTTCAATAAATCCTTCCAATTTCTTAACAAAAATAACAAAACAAAGAATTTAATTCGTATTTTAACAAAATTTATTTATACGAAAGAACGCAACAAAGGCTAACACACAAATTTAATAATTATTTAATCAAATTCAACAATCAAATAGGTAAGTAGATACATAAGTGCTAAATAAACTTTGTTAAAATTATTAAAACTGTGGTAAATACAGGCCTAACATGATTTAAATTTTTCCCAGATTTCCCATCTTTATTTAACTTTTAATTATTTTTTAAATTTATTTTCAAAAAAATATTTTTATTATTATCTTTTTGCCCAAGAAAGAGAATTTGTGGATGGTTGCGAAATTGATTTTTCGAACTTAGCAAAAATACTACACATACATATACACTCTCATATTTACTTTCACATGTACAAAATGTTTTTTTTGTTTTTCTCATTTTTTTCCTTTCATACAGAAATTATCTCTTGTGTAATATTATAGTTTCGCAGAAGCTAATGAATGTTGTTTCTCATTTTGTTGCCTCTCACAAAAACAACATGCCAACACGCCATGTTATTGTTTACAATTTGAGGTTAATACTCCCAGCAGTACAGACAGAGAAACTAAATATGAAATATAATGAACAACAGCAAAAACAATGATAATAATCATAGTGAGTGGGGATACTGCCATACTGTCTGGCAAAATTACAAAAATATAAAGACCACAACAAAAAGCCAAAAATTAAGAAGAAACAAAAATATCCTTCATTTTTGATTTACAAAATATAAAAATTCTTACACTCATCTACGCTCTTTCTCTTTTACTCTGTATATGTGAAATACCGCTATAAGTGATTCATTTGAAGAGTTACTAAAAAAACACTTATTAACAAAAGCGGTAAAATTTCTCTCTTTCTACTTGAATAAAATATACTCTCCGAATATCCTCTCTCGCTTTCTCTTTTGAAATGTTCGAAAATCATAATATACGTCTTATTTGCATTTTATTTTATTTTTGTATTTGTTATTTGCTAAATGCCATTGTTTTTGTTATTAACGTTGTTGTATTTGCTTTCGTCATGACCTTCATGACTCATCGTTGCCACTGGCTATGGTAGGGACTGTGTGTGCTTTATTATACTCATTGACCCATCGCCGCCTTAAAAATAATGCCACCTACTGGATAGGGGTTTCCCGACAAATATAATATTTTTGTACGACAGCTACAATAACAAGCACAATGTTTTCTGTTTGTTTTATTTTTAAGAACATAAAGGTGTTGTAGAGCTTCTTAACTACATATACGCTCTATATTTAAACGGTTATGGCTTGCGTGTGTTCTTTCTGCTTTTGTGTTGTTTTTGTAAAGTTCTAAATTAACGGCTATAAATAAAATATTTGTTGGAAACGTTGTTGTATATATTTTCTTCGTTTTTTTTTTCTCTTTTCATTACTATGGCTAAAGGGTTAATATAGTGTATAAACTTATACAATTAAAGGACTTTAGTAATTATTATTTTTTTCATATATTTTAACTGTTGATTTAACGGAAACCCACTAAATGTTCTCTACTAAACGGTTTCATTAAATAGAGAAAAGGTCATCAAAATAATAGCATAACAGAAGGGGGTTCAATTGCTAAATAAGGCTGGTGTGGTGATAAAAGGGGTTTTTGTTAACAAAAATAAATGTCAATTAAAGACCAGAAAAAATACTTCCTGTTAGCCCACAACTTAAGTAATTATTACCATATTTTAAATAGTCTTTAATAATAATGCATATACTAAAATACAATGTTCATATTAAATTAAGGACTACTTTAGAAAACCTCTCTACTAAGGTTTGAAATAAATTTTAATTTCAAGGAACTTTGTTAAGAACGTACCACAACTAAATGCCTTTTAAAATGAACAATTTATTTTATAATTTTCTACTGCTTGATATATAATCAACTACCGTTTTTTAAGGCATTATTTGCATTTATGTTTTTGTTCATGTCTGTCTATTTTTTCTTCTTCTTTCTATTACCAAAGTATAAGTAAAACCATTATCAACACTTTATTTTCCAGCAGGCAGGAAAACTGTCTGTCTATCCATTACATATCTAAAAAGAAAATACAATATAAAAGGAAAACACCTTGAAAATAAAAAAGAGGCAAATTCTTAACGGCAGCATATGTCATATGGACTTAAAGTAATTTCAACGGCACGTGCATAATCACAATGTTGAGATTTGCAACAGCTGACAAAAATGTAATGAAGGCAGCTATGGGAAGTTTATCATTCCATCGCACATTTGCAGTTTTCTTGAGAAAATAAAAACATTTAGAGAAAGAAAAGAAGAAATTGTAAAGCCTTCAGTCATTTATTCATTCATTTTTCTTAACTAACTGACTGACTAAAGACGATGTGGCAAAAAAAAAAAAAAAATGAAATGAAATGAAACCCTGCTTTAGGCAGAGCATCATCATTAATCATTAGTACATGAAATGTCATTTATGGCGTTTTAAAGAAAAGAAAAGAAAAAAAAAACTTTTTTCCTTTACTGTTGTTAAGCTGTACAGAAAGTTAACACTCTGTATATAAGTTTGCCCTCAAAAACTACCAAAAGAGAAATGAATGTATAGAAGAAGAAATGGTGCAAACATTCTACCATTTTGTAATGAATTTTGTGACATTTTATGTCAGCATAGTAACTTTTTTTTGAATTTGTTTAAACTCGATTGTACTGCTGTCCACACTTTATATCGCCCTTAATGTAGAAGGGAAAAAATTCAAATTCTAATAATATGCCGAAACAGTACTCGCCACCTTATTTCAAAATTTACTTTGAAAATTGAAAGAGAAAAATAAACATTTTTTTCGTTGACTGCAAACTTTTAAGACTGAGATAAATGTGTTCTGTTGGCTGTTGATTTCATCAGTTTTTTTTTAAGTTTTACTACGTTTTTCTTTTTCTAGAAGGTGTTTTTTAAGCCCGATAGAAGTTATGAAAGGCATAACTGCCAAAAAACCAGTCATTCATTTGCGCAACTTATATACAACAAAATTGTGTTCAACGATAAGGCTCAATTTTGACTTAACGGGTAAAAAACAACAGCGTTGGCGATAGCCCGAAACTGTTTTCAAATATTTATTTAGGTTTGCAATTTAAAGTTCTATAAGGCTTAAAACGAACACCCTATATATCGTCTTGCCTCATACGAAAGCAACAAAAATTGTTAATTTATTATTCATGAAATCCAACATTAACATAAACATTTTTGTGTCATTCTTTTGAAGAACATTCTCAACTTTTAGTTTATGACTGCCTTGTTTATACATTTTTCTCTCTTGATTCTTTATTTTTCTTATTTGTTTGTTGTTTTTGGTAGTTCTGATCAAATTACAATGGTAACCTTTTTGTGTAAAAAAAAAACATTTTTCTCTCAAATTCTGGTACGTTTTTAGTAATAAATTCAGGATTAAATAATTTGATATGCTTCTTTGGGAGAAAGGAATATGAGAACGTGTAAATAAAAACGGGCATCATTTTAATCTTTTATTTATTGTTGGTAATTTCATATTTCTTAGGAAAATAAAATTATTAAGAGAAACTAAAAAATAAGCTTTTAATTAATGTTTAACAATTTATATAAAGAAATTATGAATTCATTAAAATAAATTATGCTTTATTATGACAAATAATAGACTATTTAACTGCTATTTATTTGGCTTAAAAAAGAAAATATTAAAAATGAAATGGAAATATTATGGCTAAAAACTAACAGAAAAAAGTGACAAGATATGTCGAAATATTTGAATATTTGATTTGCGATATACAAAGTACGAGGTACGATAGCTTCTTCGGCCATATATTCCTTTTTTATTTTTAAACTTTTTTTTAATCTTACCAGAGCAAGCCAATTCTGTGCCAATCCAAATGAATTTCTTTTATTATAATGCTTTTTACAAACTGGTGTATCTTGCATTGATAATTTATAATATAAATTTATTGCCAGAATTTATTTACAAAAATCATCGATTTAAAAACTTAAGATTTTGAAAAATATTATTAATAAAAATGGTTTACATATGTATGTTCTTAACGTGCTTATCATCACACAATACAATGCGTCTATTAGCCTCCACTAGGCGTCTTACGAGTACGTAAGAAAAACTCGACTTATAATTTGATCCTGCACTATGTATTACCATTTCTTTCAGGGTTGGCAACTCATTGAGTAACCCAATCTAACCCACCCATGAGACAGGCCAAGCGTTGTCATGCATAAGGAAAACTTTATCTGTCTGCCTGCCTTTATATTCCGGCCATATTTCTCCTAATGCGCGGTTCGAGCGAAATAATTGCAGACGGTACACAATACCGTCTTGATCACACTAAGACTACAAAATGGCATAATAAATATTAAAACGACGTAATTGTACTATCAAGCAAAAAATATTGTCGAAATGAATAACATTTGAAAGCAGTTATAAAACCCAAACCAAAAAACCAGTTTAAGAACCCAATGGGTTGGGTTTTATTAAAAAAACCCGGGTTTGTGCCAACCCTGGTTTCTTTGTATAGTTGATAAGGACTATTTACCAAGTCAAAAACATCTCCATACGGTTTAAGCCGGAACCACCACTTGTACTCTCAAATCCCTTATGCTCGTAGACCCTTGCTACCAAAAAAAGGCCTCTGGTCAGACTTCAAAGCCAACTTTTTTCCTTTGAGGTACCAAACTAACCAGAAGTAGTTAAACTCAATCTCATCTTCGGAGTCTCAAACCCTAGGACTATCAGAATCACTGGAGACGGTTGTAAAGGAAGAAAAGTGTGGTCCAACCAAAACAAAAACAAAAAATTTTCAGAGAATTATCTGAATGCATTTTTATTGTAATAGAAGAATGTATGACAATTATTTGTGAAAAAAAATATCGGCTAAATGCTCGCCACGACTTTGGTGGTATCCGTCGGTCCATATTTTCAATGAATCTAAGACATAATGTCGTTGATCCCCAAAGAAAGAAGTCCAACGGTGTCAAATCACATGATCGTGCCGAGCAATGAACTTCGCCTCGACATGGGATAACATGTCCATTGAATTTATCACGCAAAAGAGCCATTGTTTCGTTGGCTGTGTGGGAATTGGCACCATCCTGTTAGAACCACATATCGGCCAGGTCAATAGCCTTAATTTTTTCCCACAAGAATTCCGTTATCATCTGCCGATAGCCAACATCATTCACGGTAACTGATTGGCCGACCTTATTTTTGAAGAAGTCGCCAGCCCATGAACGAAGTGGGCGAGCATGCACAAATGATTACACATTTCTTACAGACCCGGTTTGCTGAAATTTGCGCATAATTATCCCGATTGTGCATACATTTTGTAGATTATGCTGACCAAAAAACTTACAAAGTGTACAAAATGTATTTTGATTTGAACGCCAATTTTCGTAAAAGGCTTTAACAATCTTAATGCGCTGCTCAATTGTGTACCTATCCATGCTTAAATTTTTCAAACTCTAAAACAAAGAAATGTCAAATAAAATTGGGCAAAAAACGTATGAAAAGACTCTATTGAGTCTCAATTTGTAAAGCGTAACTTTCATCAAAGTTGGTGTATTACAACGTTTAAATGACTTGATTAAGTTCCTTGAAATATGTCTGGCTGGTTAGGCAAATATTTTAACGTAAAAAAATACTCTATAAATTAATTAAAAATAACAGTCTATTGAATAGGTTTTTACTTTAGCAGAAAAATGTTATTATCCAAGTTTAAATATCCGGGTGGGCTTAATTGGCTTACCCAATAGGTTGTTTTACACAAACAACATTTATTAAAAAAAATTACTCGTTTTCAGCTTGTTTTGATGCTCTTCGGCTCGGTTTACCTTCCGAATTTTATTTTTAAATTCTTTTGTTTTTGATTCTTCTCAAGAGTCGTATTTTTAATTCTTTTAAAATTTGGCTCTCAAAAAGAATCTTTCTTTACGAACGAATTCAATTCGAGCATTCTTTCTACTCTGGTGAATGGCTTTTATTTTATCACCCAAGTTACATAATGTCAACATGAAGTGGAGGACGATGTGTGTAACAAGCCAAAGCAAGCCAGTACTGCATTAAATCAAAAATATTAAAAATCAAAAATTCGTATATTCGTATTTTGTTAATTTTGTTAAGCAAAAATATTAGTAAAAATCAAAATGTACAATGTCTACTATAATATAGTTTATAGTTTATAAAAAATAAGTTTTATGGTTGATATCAAATACATTTTGGTATAGATTTGTAGTCGAATTATTTTTATATGTACATGCATATATCTAAAATGCTATACACTTTATCTTCGTTACATTCCGCATTGTCTTCCATGGGAATTAAATTACATTATTCGACAAAAAAGAACGAAGTTGAAATACCTGAAAGTTATATTAATTTTCTAATAAGCGCTATCGTTTGTGAATTTTTCGAAACACCTACAAAATCTTTAATTACGGATAAAAACTTGGTTTTTCTTACCTTCATACTCTTATAAGCTAAATACTATCCAATTTTATGTTTTTTCAGTGGATTTGGAAAGAAGAGGAGTAGACCTTTTAATTGATGCTATACTTCTGAACCTGTGTGAATTTATTCAAGAGATTTTTTACCGAAAATTGCATTACATAAGTACACTGGAACATACAAATCTTTTATTTTCAGTTCTATATAGGCAACTACAAATTTTTCGTTGCCGAGAACACAATTAAAGTTCGGCTCCCATCTATAATCGAAACATTAAAATACATCATGTTTACGAATTTCATACATTAAAGTATCAAAACAATAAATTTAATTTTTCGTATTTTTAATTAAAATTAGCCAACAAAAACGCCAATTAATTTTAAAATCGCCAAAAAGTTGCCATGTCGCCAAACCGATAATTAGGACGTCAAATAACTTCTAAAATCGCCACGTTTGGCGAGAAATCTACTTATCTAACAACCCCGCTGGGGAATAATATTTGAAACTGTAAATACTGACTAACTTGAATTGACAGAAGAGGAGTTCATTGTTGGCCACAATTCAAAACGGATATCTAGGTAGATATCTTACATCTTTCGAAGAAAATATGATGGCATTGTAATGCAAAATTGAAGGAAATAAAAAGAATTGTAAAATGAAGTTCTAAATACTTCGTGTAAAAATATAAATATATACTACGTTCGAATGTTCCTATGTTGTAGCTAAGATATAAGCTATAAAGGGTGTTAATCACTTTCAATTACATGGTTTTGTTTTATATAACAAAGCATTTAATTGTCCAGCTTACCTTAGGAATTATTCAAATAGTTTACTTATGTTTTATGTTATTTTGTATAAATGTAAATGTGTACACAGCAGAGGATAACAACCATTATTCATTTTTTAACACATATTGTTGCTATTGTTTCTAACGCTTAAATAAAAATGAGCAGAGATTGTAATGGTTTTTGTTTTCATTCCTTCAGATATTTTTTTGCTTTTAACACAAAAGTGCTTATGCAAATTATTGTTTGTGTGTGTGTGTGAGGAGGCTGTGCAAAAGTTCATATAAACAAATATCAAGATGCTACAGCAACGAAAAAGAAAAAAAATACATTTTAAACGAAAATATTTGAATATTGAAAAAGTTTTTACTGAAACAAGAACAACAAAAAAAAAAATTGTTTTATGAAAATTTTGTATTTATTTGTTTTCCCACATTATTTTCATTTTAACGCCATACATTAAATACAGTGATGAACTAAATTACTGACACAGCAAGCTTTTTCTACTTCATAGGTTATCAGTGTTACCACAACTTTGAATTTTTTTCAACCAAATTCCAATAAAAACGTAGAGAAAAAATTATAAAAATATTGAATAAAAATATAGACCGTTTTAACACAACTTGGTATAGTAATTTATAAGTTAGTGGCATATTTTTAACACTTTTTTGGAGAATTTTATGAATCGATATTTTTTTTTTACAAAAAACCAGCAGCCAGGGGATGGCCCCTCTTGGAGAATTTCACCAGGTCAGTGTGTCATAAATATTCATCTTTCTCGCGCCAATCTCCAAGAGGCTCGGCCTACGATTAAAAGAATATGAATGAATAATGTTGCTGCTTAAACAACAAAAACGCAGGTGGGGTTTTTTTTTTTAAATATAAAACCCAATAAAACCCGGGTTGGTTTAATTGGGTTACCAAGTAGGTTGCCAACCCTGCTGGTAGATGCCACTTTTTGAGGTTATCTTTTCGTATAGTCAAATATTTAATTTTGTCCATAATTTCGGCAATGAATACCAGCTCGGCCACTAATGCCGCGTTATGTCCCCACATAACGACTCTTTAACGATCATGTTTTAAAGTTACAGCATGGTTTCGTTTTTCTAGCTAAGTATTTGAGTTTTTCTGTAGAGTTTGCCGATTATCAGAGTGAACGATTTTGAACTTGCTTTCTTTCATCTGAGAAAATCACTTTGCCTCCAAAATCATTGGAATTATATAAATACCCTTTGACATATGCCAAACGCTTCTTTTAATTTACAATTTTTTCTAAACTATTGTTTGTTCTCAGCAGCGATCTGTGCTGGGATTATTTTTAGAATCACTTTGACTTTTCTGAATGTCTGTATGCAATTATGGCTGCTTTAAATCTTACACCATTCTGTATACCGTACACTTTCTAAAGTTTAGACTCCTTTGAAACACAGCACAATGCTTCGAATGGTAATCCGACTTCTAACTATTAACTCTACAATATCAGTGTACGATTTGGGTAGATATTATGCAGATATAGAATAATATTTTACTGAGAATGTTGTTTCCATCTGCTTGTTACTCATTTTTGATAAAAAAAAAACTATGAACAGTGATTTTTTCACTCTGACTGTTCAATTAAAAGGTGGACTTAATGTTTTTTTTCGAAAAAAGTTGCCAGATCCATGAAATTTCGAGAATATAGCTTAGTGTGCCAATAATTCTGTTCAGCGAAATTTCGAATGTTTGTCTTATTAATAAATAATATAAAAAGCATTTTGGAATGAAACATAGTGATTTCTGTGGGAATTTTATCATTTATCTAGTGAATACATTAGTTTATCAAAAATCTTTTTAATAAGACCATTAAATCACCTCTGAAATTGAAAGAGATTACTGTGCCAATAATTTAATTCATCACTGTATCTTTTGCAAAGAAAAGACAAACAAAGCATATGCTTAAGAGTCAAACCAATAAAAACAACATGAACAAAAATGTGTTCATAAAAGTAAAATTTGCGCATAAAATTAAAAAAGATAAACAATAAAAGGAAAAAGAAAAGATTTTATTATTCTTTAAACAATTTCAGTTTTTTTTTATTATAGTTTATTACTGTTTTTGGTATCGCGAAGTTGTTGCAAAGGGAGTGGTGATTTGTACACCAGATGAGTAAAAAGCAATGGGTTTTTAGGGGTTGGTGGTGTTTTAATAAAGATCTAAAGATGCTTGTAAACATGATGTATTTCTTTATTGTTTACAACTTACCACTTGAAAGTTTTAAGATAGTTTTGTTCAGAAAGAAAAAAAAAATTAAAATGAAAAACTTAAAACAACACAAGTTATTATTTCCCCACAGAATAGCATAGACAGACGAAACATTATAAAAAAATCAAATTTAAAAAAAAAAAATATAATTTTAAAGTTCAAATGATAAAAAGACTTTGTTTATAAACTATGTATGTATGCATATTAAAAAGAGAAAAGAAATGTGTTCACACTTACCCATTTAAACAAACACTCCGCCTACTATTAAAGAGCTTTCCTTGCTTACTCGGTGCTTTAAAAAATGATAAACATCCGTTTAGATAACAAACACTTTGTGTTTCAACAATTCGAAATATATCTATGTATGTATGTATGTATGTATGTGCTGTAAATGTGCTCAAATCAACTTTTTTGCTGCTTCTCCTTTCAAAAAAAAAAAAGAGCAACACCTCATTTAGAAACTTTCAGTGTAAATGTGTTGCCATCAGTTAAGCTGCTGCAATGATCAAACAAAAAAGGGCATAAATTAAAGAAAAACAGCAGCGGCAGCTTTCTAGATACAAAATATTCTTTCTCGTATACGAGTAAACTCCTTAAAGGCCTTTTTGCACAGTTTGGTCTTTCAACTTTCAACCACGCGTTAATACTACATATTTATTATAAAGGCTGTTATCCGTGTTATAAGATGTTGTTCAACATTATAAAACATTTCCGTTTTTCTTGTGTGTGTGTTTCTTGTTATTGAATATATTGTGGACACAAAAACAAAACGAAAAAACCAAAATATTTCTGACGGTCTTCAATAAAAAGGGTGCATATTTAATGTGTCATAAACGATAGAACAAAAAACCTAAAAAATATAAAAAATAACGAAAAGAAAATATAGTTATAGAACAACAACAACAGCAAAAACAAATGGTTATAAAACTGTTGTAAACACCAGTAAAATAACAAATTGGCTTAGGATTTTAAATAAATAAAAAAGAAACAAATAAATAAATGAATACGGCCATATGCAAAAAAAATCTAAGAACAAACTTGTACAGCACCGTTAGTTACCACCAGCATTGCCAAATGTGCAGATTTATCTGTATTTTGCAGTTTTTTTTAAGCATTGAGCAGTTTTGTAGTTCTTTGTTAAAAAAAAAAAAAAAGATTTTCTTTAAATTGTGCAGATTTTGCAAATTTTAACATTTTCGTTTTTTACTTTCAATTTAATTTAATTGCAATTTCTGAAGTAATAATTTTACCTCATTTGTCTTATATAAAAAATGAAAATATAAAGTAAAGTGCATAGAAAGGGGGCAACACAATTTTAATTCCATCAAGATAACAATACCATCGGCTCATGCAAAGATTTGGTTAGTCTGTACCTGACCCAAGCTAACAGAGTAATCTGCGCAGAGTTGTATTTAAAGTATTCTTAAAGTGGGTAGCTTTCTACTTTGAATTCTTAAAGACGTAGATTTAACAGAGATATTTTAAGCTAATAATCGTTTTTGCATACAACATTAAGGAATTTTGCTTAACAAAGGTTTAACACACTTTGTTAAGTTTTTTTACGTATGATCGTAACTCTTTTGCCTCAAATACATTTAGTGATAGAAGTTGAGTTGTTAACTATTGACTATATAGCTGGGGTATACACGCACAAATTTGCTTTATTTAATTTTTTGAAGTATTATTAAGTAAGTTATGTATTCTCAGTTTGTATATCGAAAAGAAGTAACCATAAATAAAGCAATTGGAGAAATACAAATAATTTTGTTTTTTACTTCCAAGACTACATTAGTTTTATTGTAAAATACGAGGGCGGATTGACATTGAAGCTACCTAGCGATAGATGGCAACAAACGTCAGCTGTTAAAATTTTACCCAAATTCATCGATTAGTTTATTTGTTGTAGTCGTTTGAAGTAAGCAACTTTTGTGTATCTTGGAAAATGGAAAAAAAGTGAATTTCGTGTAGTGATTAAACACTACTATTTAAAAGGCAAAACGGCGAAAGAGACAAAAGAAAAGCTTGATAAACATTACGGCTAATCTGCTCCGTCAGATTATATGGTAAAATATTGGATTGCTGAATTTAAACGGAGCCGAACAACAAGCACTGCAACAATACCATCAACAGGAGGGCCAAAAGAGGTGGTTACTGAAGAAAATATCAAGTAAATCCTCGATATCATTATGAATGATCACTGGGTCAAAATACGTGAGCTTGCTGAAATGGTAAACATATCATATGAACATGTGTTCAACATTTTGTATGGACATTTGCATATGAAAAAGCTATCGGCAAGATGGGTGCCGCGTTTGCTCAGTGTTGAACAAAAACGAGTTCGACAGATCACTTCACAGCGATGTGATGAAACGTGGGTACACCACTACACACCTGAAACCAAAAATCAATCGAAGCAATGGGTGGAAGCTGGTGGAAGTGCTCCGAAGAAGGCGAAGAGAGCGAAATCGGTTGGCAAGGTTATGGCCACTGTATTTTGGGATGCACACGGAATATTGATCATTGATTATCTTGAAAAGGGATCCACAATCACAGGAGAGTATTATCGTGCATTATTGGATCAATTGGTTGATGCAATCAAGGAAAAACGACCACATTTAAGCAAGAAAAAAGTGCTCTTTCTTCAAGACAACGCACCGGTTCACACAGCATTAGATACGATGCTAAAACTACGAGAAAGCCACTTCGAATTGATTGATCCTCCACCTTATAGTCCAGATTTAGCCCCTAGTGACTTTTTCCTGTTTCCAAACTTGAAAAAATGGCTCGCAGGAAAAAGATTCATCTCAAACGAAGAAGTGATTGCCGAAACTAATGCGTATTTTTCCCAAAATCGTATTATTCAGATGGTATAAAAAAGTTGGAAAATCGTCTTACTAAGTGTATTGAGCTAACAGGAGACTATGTTGAGAAATGAATGGTTTTTGAAAAAAAAAAAAAAAAATGTTTTTTCCTACTTAGGTAGCTTCAATATCAATACGCCCTCGTAAATCGTTTTTGATGGCGCTAAAAAGGTATCTTCTCTTCCTTTCTGTATCCTGTAGTAACATTGATTAGCTGTGAAAAATTTCCTAGACACCATTTTATTGTGTTCTTTTCTGTATAATTTTTTACAAAAAAACAACCTCTTGCACACTGATTTAATTCTTTATGATTCAGACAACGTTTTAAACACATTTACGCGTGAATGAATTATATTTCTGTATTACGTTTTGTGTCCTCCATTTTATTTTTGTGTTAAAAGAAATGAAAAACAAAAAATGTTTAATAAAAACTTTGTTTCTTGCGGCTGCCGTAAATTTTTGGCACAATGCCAATAATTCAAATAGAATATTCAAAAACTTGTTAAATAAAGCTTCTTTAAGAAATTCTTTGATTTTTCTGATTAACTCAAGCATTAATACTCAGCGGTATAACAAACAAATATCTCAAATCAATATTTAAGTTTAATAATTTCTGTATGAAAATCGTATACTGTAACGTTGTGTTAGGAGGAGTAAAAAAGTAAACGAAAAGTTAGGTTTTTTGTGAAGAAAGGAAAGAGAAGAACGTGTGTGTGTTCATTTTCTAAATATGTGATGTTTAACCCCAATACTCATGATTCTGTGCGGACCCTTTCTTTTTCTCGTGCTAACACAAATTATTTTTTTTTTTGCAGATAAAAATCTTAATAATTGAATTGATTATTTCTTAGAGAATGTACACCCTTTATTCAAACAACAAACGCTCGCCAATCAAATGGTTAGAAAGTGTAAAAAAAAGTTGCGACACTAGAGAAAGTCACTCCTTTGGAGAACAAGTAATTCATTTATTAATTCATTTCCAAAATAATATTTTGTAATAATACAATTGGCTGTGAAGAGTAGAGAAATTATTGTCTTGGATTATGCCCAGCGTTGCCAAATGTACGGATTATCTGCATTTTGCAGTTAGTCCAAGCAGTGAGCAGTTTTGAGGTTTTTTGTTTAAAAAACAAGTTTTCCCGTAAATTGTGCAAATTTTGCAGTTTTTAGCAGCTTAATTTAACAATAATTATTACAATTTCTGAAACTAAAATTTCACCCTATTTGCTTAATCTAACTGTGATGAGGATCACTGGTACCTTTTTTAATGCGACAAAAGAAATAAAGAATTCACACAGTGTGTGGTACTCACATTTAGGGCTTAGAAAGTTGCGTTTTTCTGTGAAGTAGGCTTAGAAATATACTTTTTTTATTTGCAAACGAACAATAGGATCAAATTAGATACTACGAAAGCACGTACGTATAAGTGATATATCTGCTTCACCAATAAAATATCACACATACGTAAGTACTTACGTAGTAGAAACCTGAATTCAACTTAACATTGTTAAGTTATTTACAAATTTTGTACGACTTCAAATACAAATACATACCAATACACATATTGCATACAAACGAAGAGTACAATAATCTTGTGAGAGCGAAAAGTATTCTGCTTTCTCTCTACATATGTAAAACATAATATGTTAAAACTAAAAAAAAAATCAAGACAGTGAGTGATTTACTGTGTAGTGTGAGCGGTGTTGCCATAATTTTTTAGAAAACCTGAAAATTTAAAAGGAAAAAACTGATTTTCAAATGAAAGAAACTGCACATACTTAAAACGAGTGAAATTGAAATCACGTTAACTTTTTAAAGGCAAATCTAACCTAATGCGTCAATTATTTTAAACTTTTGGTAATCAAAGAAGTTATTTGAAAGGTAATAAAGTGAATTAATAAGAAAATATATAAAAATCGTTTCTTTTCACTCGATTTCGGTTTACAAAACATACCCAATTGTCCATTTCATAGTGTATTTTTTATTCACAACAAATGAAGTGTGATGTACATAAATGAAATGATCAACATGCAGAACCTCCAGCGGGTATAACAAAATCGAGTTCGCTGAATTCAGTGGTCCTAACCGTTTTTTCATGTTAGCTTTTGTTTTCGGAATATAGGGTTATTTCGAAAACGGGGTAAACAACATAAATTCGCGTAACTCAAATAGGTTCGATTTAGTGAATAAACTAAAAAAATTTGGAATTCAGCAATAAAATTACCTTTAAGTTTAAATATTAGAAAGAACACCGAGCTAAATCAAATCCAAATTAGCTCTCACATCAGCCAGAGCTGTAATACAACTTCTACCTTTTACAAGGCCGTATTGCCTGAGATATTCGTTCATCTGTCTACCCATATTATTTGCCATAGTCTTAGATAGGAATGGAAGGATAGCAATAGGTCTATACTCATTGTCCTATTTAGGAATGGGAATGATGCTGGACATTTTACATCCACTAGGAAAAACAGATTTTGTCAGAATCGTGTTAAACAAATGATCAATATATGGAAGAATTTTCGGCAGAATAATCCTAAAAAAACTTGGGATTTATACCATCAACACCAATGGCATCAGATTTTAGCGCAGTAGAACTCAACATGATTTCTCACTGGCTTATGCAGTGAAAACTGAAAGTCTTCTCAATGGGAACCGTCCTCAAGTCCGAATATTATTTGTGTGTGGGTCGAGGATTTATATTCACAAATCTTCGATTCAGATCATCGACATTCATCCCGACATCATAATTCTCTCTGCATATATTGTTATGATTTCAATTATGGTTTCGACAATGGTTACGATTATGACGTTATGTCAATTCATGTGTAATTGAAACTGTAGTAGTTTAACTAATTCATGTGTTAATCTTTAGAACTACAATTTGAAAATTTATCGAATTTTCATTTTGAAAAGCTACAGACAGAGTTGTTTTCATCAAATAACACTTTTCAAGACAGCAAAGCGAATGAATAATTATACTAAAAAAAATAATCACTGAAATGCATATGATTTATTTTGCAATTGTTGTCGTTTTGAATACAAAGCAAGGCTTTAACAAATTTTTATCAGGTTATTATTATCGTTTTTTTTTTAAATTTTACTATGTATTTGTGTATATCTGAATTAAAAAGGCTTTACTTTCCTTTTAGTTCATTTAAAATATTTTTAAAAGTAATTGAAACGCTTTTTATTAAAATTGCTGAGCTAAGCTACTGTCTCAAGTACTGCTATTAAAATTGCTGACTATTGGACAGGGCATTAAATAGACATTTTTACGGTTGATTTAAAAGCGGAAAAGGGCAAGAGATGGCAAAGAAGATTATTTTATGTCACTTGTTTTTTTTTTTGCTTTTTTGTTCCACAATAAATTAATTCCTCTAACACACGACTATTTAACATCAATTTTCGGCTTTTGATGGCAAATTTTTCCCTCATTCTTTTTCAGTTCAAAAGCGACATTCTATTGAATTGTTATGTTGCAAGTGCTTAGCATGGCTGGTTAGCAATGGTGCCAAAAACTTTTGCAAATGGAATGGCTGTTGTGTCAGTTTAAAAACAAAATTAGAATAGAAAAAAAAAAAACAGCGCAAAATGCCATTGTTGAGTTTTATATATAAAAAAAAGAAATTCTATAAAAAAGAAAAAAGTTTTGTTTGAAAAAGTGTTGAAAGATTTTCCTTTTGTTAGTGATTCATGGATGACATTTCAAAAAACTCATTTAATTCTTTTAACCATTCAATTGATTAATTTATACCCTTGTATCCAATTCTAAAAATAGTTTAAATATTTTGGAAAAAAAAACTGATTGTCAGTGCGTGATCGGTTTTCTGATTTTGGTTTTTTAAATTTTATGGTTTGTGGGTAATAAATATATTTGAATGTGCGTTCTTTCTTTTTAATATGTTGGAGTAATAAATTTAAAACCCAGAAAACTAATGCCTCTTTTATGCAAATTCTTGACAAGAGGAATTAAACATTTTTTCATGTTTTCTCTCTTTTGCTATATAACCAGAGGCAATTGATGTTTCTAAGTTTTATTAGATTTTTTTATTAGATTTTCTTTATTTCTGTAGCCCTATAAATGCTATTTTTGTTTTCGATTGTCATTATTATTTGCAATATGTTTCGTTTCTAGCTCTTGTACTTGATAATTGTAATGCATTTTTAAATACGTTGTAATCCTGACAACTTTGAATATTTACAAGCACCCACTACGTACGTATGCATATGAACACAGTACATACATCCTAGTGTTGCCAGATGTCCTTCATTTCGCCTGATTTACAAAAATTTTTACAGCATGTCAAGAATCAATAAAAAATTATGGTTTATCAAGATTTGTTAAAGCACATTTTATTAAGTTTTGTAAAATGCTATTATTTAGTGAATTAATAATATTAAGCTTTTTCAATGAATTTGTTTGCAAGTTTAGTTTACCTACATACTCGTAATTTATAATCACATTTTTATAATAATGTGTTAGAAAAAGTTCGTTTACAAATTTCATCAAAAATGAGCACCTTTTTCTCATATTTGAAACGAGCTTTATTCCATCAGAAAAAAACTGAAATGTTAATCCGAATGCTCAAGGTCTGCGTTATATCGTGAATGTATCAAAACTTTCCAACCAAGCTCTTTCAGTTTCTGCCGGGTCTTCAAAGATGTGAATTGTCTGGCGTTGTATTGATAAAACACAACAGCTTTTCTATTGATCAATTCTGGCCGCTTTAATTGAATTGCTTGCTTCAATCTTCTTAATTTTTTGACAGCATAAATTACAATCAATCGTTTGACCAGGTTGTAGAAGCTGGTAATGACCAATTCAATTTCAATCCCACTACAAAACGGGCTTCTGTTATTCTACTATGGCTTATGGTTGCTTAATTTATACTAAACCGGACTCCCATCTTTCTACTATGGCTGCTTAATTTATATCAACGTGGGCTCAATTCTTACTACTACCGCTGCTTAATTTCTATCAACTCAGGCTCTCATTTATCTACTATGGGTGCTTACTTTATTAGAAAATGGGCTCTGTTATGTGCTTTTCATTAATGTTTAAAAGTCACATTATTTTAATCAATTTTGGCTGCTGTTTCATAGTCAATAAAGCATAAGAAGACATCTTTTTTGAGGTCGTGTCTGTTTTGAACAACACAAAGCTTTTCGATTACCCATAGGTCATCTGAAACAAAGCGATCGATATGTTCTTCTCATTTTTTTTACAAAATTTTTGATGTATAACTCTTAAGAATATTTAGAAATGTGATTTATCAGACACACTATATTTCTGTGATATAAAAGCGGGTATACCTCAGGATAGTGTACTGAGACCTGCTCTTTATACAATTTACACCTCAGATATTTATACCTAGATATTGATAGGGACATATGCGGGCGATACTGAGCTACTTGCTTGCAACACTAACCCCACAGAAGCTTCAAGAATGCTGCAGTCATGTGAACGTTGTTTCAAATTGGTTGAAAAAGTGGAACATATGTTTAAATCCAGAAAAATCGTCACATATCACATTTACACTAAGAAGAGGTGATTGTCCAGCTATACTACATATATTGATAAACAACAAATCCCCAATTCGAATTGTGTGAAATATCTTGGAACGCCTTCAGACTGGCGCCTAACATTGAAAGAACACTTAGAGGCTAAAAAAGAGCACCTTAATATTAAAACAAAATGGTTATATTGGTTGCTGTGTAATAATTCGGAATTAAGTTTGGAGAACAAAGTTCTACTTTAGAAAACAATACTAAAACCTGTAGGGACATATGGTATAGAGTTATGTGGCACCACCAGTAATTCCAATATTGATATTTTGCAAAGTTATCAATCGAAATCTCCTCGAATGGTAGTCAATGGACCCTGGTTTGTTACCAATGAAAACATTCATAAAGATCTGTCTATACCTAAAGTCAAACAAAAATACATACATTCCCTCGAGGGTGTTGTTCAAAAAAATAGATTCACCTTAACATACATACATAATTCCCTCGACATCCCAAGTGGGACAAGGGGGATTTCTCTTAATCAATGAGCTGCACTCGATTCTATTTTTAGACTCTTTGAAAGGGACCTACAACTTAACGACGGCTCCGAACGGCATATGCATTAGTTAGAGAAGTTTTTCTTAGCGTAAATACTCATAACCAGTCGCTAGCAGAGCTATGAGGTGATACCGCTGTTGAAAATTCGGACTTAACAAACAAGCTATAATGCTGAATGGTACAGCCCAATATTTTTGACTGTCAAGATAAAATAAAAAAAAATCAAGATTTGTTTCTATAAATGTTAAGAATTTTGAAATTTTTTGAATCTGGCAACCCTAATACACCCCCATATACTTACACTTAAAAAAATATTATCGTGAGTTTGTTATAGTTTAGAACAACCACTCGAATACTTGTACGTACTTTTGCTTGGTTACGCATTTAGACCAACACATTGCGTGGGTGGCAGCCACAAGTCTTGGTTTCTTTTTTTTCTCTCTTTTACTACAATAGAGTTAAACTACATTTCAGGCATAAATAAGCAATTTATAACAAGTGTTTTACCATAGTTTCATAAATATTTAAGTTGAGTGTAACTATTTTAGAGACTCATGCAGGCTAATTTAATATGCAACATCCATTCATCCATCCCCTCAGTATAATAGGTATTCGAACATTATGTTAAGCTATATTAAGGGTATGCGAGAGAATTTTTTTTATAAAAATAACTGAAAACACTTGTAATACATCACAGTTTTGTGAATAAAAAACAATAACAAAAAAAAAAACTGAAATTCAGACAAATAAGTAGTAACGAATTGTAGCAGTACATGACGTTTTAGCCATTTACACCACATGTAATCATGAAATATGCAAGAGATGCAAATGCCATTATATTCTGAAAAAAAACGCACTTTTCACTACAGTTGCAGGCACTCATAGGATAACCCAGTTAACCAATTTGCAAAGAAATGAAAATCAGTTATAGAATTTAATTTAAAGCTATTAATTATCAATTGCATTAAACTCATAAGTTATCATTTTGCAAAATTGTAAATCCTTTTATTAAAGACGTGCTTGAAAGGATAACATTTTATTCGTTTAAATAAATGGATTTAAAGTTTCAAAGGATTTAAATAATTGGATGCATATTTTTCCCCTGGGCTATTTATCGTTCAAATATTATTATTTAAATTACTTAGACATTGTATTTCCTAAACAATATTATATTTACCAGTGAAAAAGTCATATTTAATGGCCATGATATTCTTTGAATATATAAAAAAATCAAATCAAATACTTAAAGAAGAAATCAAGAGAAAAAAACACTCCACACACACACTCTGGCAAAATAAATCTGATTTATATGGCGTTTATGTGTTCAGAATTTACACCCAACAAATTTGTAATATTTTTCTATTTGCAAAAGATACTTGTAGTTTGCTAGACACATAGACAGATTCAACACACACACACCAGAGATGAACAAATTGTAATTTTCAATTCCATTTTATGGAAATTGTTTAAAGATTATAATATCGACACACACACACACACACACACACACACACAAATGTATTATAAATACACGAGCATTGTGAGGTACAAAAGAGATGAGTAAAAAGTTTAAGAAATACTTGTAAAATCATTTTGGCAACAGCAAAAATAATAACAACAACAACAACAAAAACCATATGAATCTTATTTGTTAAGAGCTGAGAACGAAAAACAAAAAATAGAAAAGAAAATATTTGATATTTTTTTATTGCAAGTTTATTGATCCCCTCTTGTAGGTAAATGGAAATGATATCAGTGTGTATTTTATAATGGCTTTACATACACACTCATGTATATTACGATATACAATGTACTTATGTATGTAAGTATTTAATGTGCCACACATACTCTTCTTTTTCCTAAGTGTATATGTCTGAAAATAAGTGTGTATGGCTGTTCATCAGATCCACACTTGTGGACAAAAGTGAGAGAATATGATTATTTGATGTGTAAAAATATCTCATTTTTTATATTTTCATATATAAGAAGGATTCATGTGTAAGGAGGATTTCTCTGTAGGCATTTGTGTGTGTGAGTGTTCAAGTATGTGTTCAGCATTACTAAAATATTAAGATTTTTTAATGAAATTAAATAATATTTTCTTATGACTATATTTTGTAGTAGTTTTAGTTGCATGCCACACTAATCAGTGCTATGCTAAGGTACAACAAAAATATATACATTTTTTAAATTCAAAACAAAATTCGAATTCAGCAATTTCGCTAAAATAAGTTAACTTTCTTTGCAAATCTGTTACTAAATTGGTGGCTAGATAGATAGAGTTGACTACTCTATCGTCATTAATAGGAATCTTCGCCCTCTCCTGTACGCGGTCGAGGAGGTCCAAAATAGATTTTAAAGCACCGTAGAGTTGGAGAAAGAACAGAGCCTTGCGGTACTCCTGAATTTATCCTGAACTAGTCGGATGATATCCCATCTATAACCAGTAAAAGAGATGTTTTGCGGAGAAGTCTGATAGCCTTCTTTCATTTGAAGAAAACTCAAAAAACTTGCGAACGTTGGTTTGTGCGATTCAAAAATGGTGAATTCAACACAGAAGGCAAGGAGAGGCCTGGTCAGCCGAAAAAGTTTGAAGATGAGGACTAGGAAGCATTGTTGTCAAACGCAAGAACTTGCATTATCATTGGGAGTCTCACAACAAGCCATTTCCCTACGTTAAAAAGCAATGGGATTCATTCAAAAGCAAAGAAATTGGTTCCCATATGAATTGAAGTCGAGAGACGTTAAAAGGCGATTTTGCATGTGTGAAATGATGCTTGAACGCTACAAAAAGAAGTTATTTTTGCTTTGTATTGTTACTGGTGATGAAAAATTGATACATTACGATAAACCCAAGCGCAAAAAGTCTTATGTAAAGCCCGGCCAACCAGCCAAATCAACGCCGAAGCCGGTGGGATCAAAAGGGTGTATTTTATTATGAGCTGTTAAAATCGGAAAAGCTGATAACAGGATTCGTTTGAAGAGTGCAATCAACGAAAACCAGACTCGAGGCTATAATCTTCCATCATAACAACGCTTGGCCACATGTTGCAATAGCGGTCAGAAACTTTTTGGAAAACAGTGGATGGGAAGTTTTAGCTCACTCGCCTTATAGTTCAGATCTTGCCCCTTCTAGCTATCATTTGTTTCGATCGATGCAGAATACACTTTACTTCGGGGTAACAGAAATTGGCTTGATTCATTCTTTACCTGGAGCAGTTCTTTTGGCTCGAAAACCATATGCTACCAGAAGCTTTTTCAACCAATTCACCTACTTTGTTAGACCATAATCTGCTGTTCTTTGGTCGGCGTTTAGCTACTTTTATTTCAAAAAACTCAAGAATTTTTCAATAGGGTTCAAGTCGGGGGTGTGTGCAGAAGTGTCTATAACTTTTATGCAGTTATAAAGAAGCCACATCCGCGCTGTATGCGAATTATTTTAAGAATAGTAGTCCTGATAAAATTTTAATTGCGGTTTCTTGTCTCTGAGGAACCCGAATTTTCTAGTGCTGCTTATCAGATGGGTCTTTAAAATGTCTTAGACCATAATCTGCTGTACTGTTCTTTGGTCGGCGTTTAGCTACTTTTATTTCAAAAAACTCAAGAATTTTTCAATAGGGTTCAAGTCGGGGGCGTGTGCAGAAGTGTCTATAACTTTTATGCAGTTATAAAGAAGCCACATCCGCACTGTATGCGAATTATTTTAAGAATAGTAGTCCTGATAAAATTTTAATTGCGGTTTGTTGTCTCTGAGGAACCCGAATTTTCTAGTGCTGCTTATCAGATGGGTCTTTAAAATGTCTTACTATTGTGGTGCATCCATTATTGATTCTATAAAAGCAAAGTCCTCTACGCATTCCATTGAGACACACCCCTAAACCTATATTGACATTTTTCAAAATTTAGAATTTGGAATTATTATTTTGTTTTCTAGCCATGTTAAAGGTTTTCTTCATACGCTTGCAGGCCCATCGTTGTAATACTACACTATTTTCATTTCAGCACAAAATATGACGTTATCCCAATAGTTCATAATGACGACAAGAAAACGTTTTTCTATGCTTGCTGCAGATAATTACGATTTCTTAGGTGCTGTTCTTATCTATTATTTATATTTTAAAACTGGCTGCCGAACCGTTTAATGACAATCGACAACACTACACTCTTCTTCAAGCTCTTTCACAAGTATTCATGTGGAAATTTAAAGGTTTTGAGCGGTTGTTGTAATAATAATACGCTTAACATGTTTACTTATTATGGTCTTATCGCCAATTCCTTTCTTTAACTTTAATTTTCCGCCTTATTCAGATCGATTATGTACATTCTAAATCATGTTTTCTGCCATTGAAAGCATTTCTGATAAGTCGGCTATAGCCTTTTACAATGATCATTATAGTAAATCAACTGAATGTACAATGTCAGATAAGATAACCTTTTTTGTGGCATCTTTTAAGTTGTCTAATATTGAACTAAATGAGATTTGCATTTCAAAAAATTATAGCCAACATATTTACAAGACTTCAGAAAACAATAACTAACTCTAAATAAATGCTAAACTGAGTAACAAACAATAGGTGAGTAAAGAGTTATTTGACACTAAACAAAATTGGGTAATATTTGCTTTTGTTATATTTTTCTCTTAGTTTGTAATAAACTGGAATATTTTTGGTTATAATCCTTAGAAGATACTGCATAAATTAACGACAACAAAAAAATATGTATAAAGTAACAAACGCTGACAATTTATTGCCAATTAACGTATTATTTTTATATGTGTTAACTCATTATTGACATACTGTATGTATGTGCTCAATTTTCAAGTTCAAATTTTTCCTTTTCTCATTTTTAAATTTTTTTTTATAAGTAATTTTGAAAATAATAGCAGAAGGTTTATTATTACGTCTAACATTTTTTGTTTGTTTTTTAATCAAGTGCAATTCTATGTTTATGCAAGAGTGTGACTTTTCTAATAAGAGGGTAGAAAAGAAAGTTTTTATATTCGCTGTCTCATTGGTATTTTTTATTATTTTTTTTTCTTTATATTATTTTCTGTTTAATTTTCGATTTTTGTTATAAAAAACGCAAGAAAAAAGAACGTCTGTTAAGGTCTTTCCATTAGAAATGCGCTTGAAAACATTTTATATGTTTTTTAAATGCATACACCAATGCATTTGTAATTCGTATCCTTCAAACCAATGCAGAGCTGCGCTACAATCAGAAGATAATAGTCAACGTTTTATGGAATGATAGTGTCTTTTTATTTAAAATTCACTTTATTTTAAAAACATTTCAATTATGTGTAGGGCTTTTCACAATCCTGCTACGCTTTAATTTCATGTGCTTAATATGCAACAAACAACAAATATGCCTTTGTTGTTACTGACTCTCCGTCTGTTACTTTATTTGCTTGTCATTTGTGGCGCTCTTTGAAACATGTGTAATATAAAGTAGGCTTTGAAATTATGACTGTCAGCAGCTGCTGCCTATTATATGCCAGTAGACAGCCACCATGACAATGACACCCTCTTTATATTACTACTGTTTTTTTTTTCTTCTACTCTACTCTTTGAAGCAAAAAAAAAAAAAAAAAAATAATAAAAAAAATATAGCATAACCCTCCTTCATACTTATGCCTATTCTTTGGTTGCGGTTTATCTCAGTGTCTCTAGAGAAAATCATTTTCAAAAATTGCCAAAACGTTAAAAATTATTTATCAACGTTTGTAAACACAAGTATTTGTTCATCATCTTCATCATGTTTCAGCGTTACTCTCTTTTAATGGGAAGTAGGCTTTTTGTGGCAATAAAAGACATGGTTATGAATTTATTTGGATTATGGCGAAAATCTTATTATGACGATAAGAAAACAAGCAAATAATTTCTAAAAATAAATACTGGCTAATATTGTATTGTATGTATGTATAGTATGTATGTATTTATGAAAAGCTGTTTAAAGGAAGAAAGCACCAGGGTTTTCATTGCCATGGAGTATTTTGTTTCTGATTTATTTTTGCATTATAGAAACGAAAAGTTTTGAGGCAACTAGAGTGTGTTTTTGTTTTGTTTAGGAAATATTTAAAAGTTTTCCATTAAAAAAAAAAAAAAAAAAATTAAAAATAAAACTTAAAAATGTTTGTAAACAATTGAGAGTCACTGTTAATAGTAGGAGTAGTTTTGTTTTATTTAATTTTTCTTGGTTTCCAGTTGGGAATTTAGAGACAAAGATAAACTTTAAAACAAAATCATTATGGCATTCCATTATGGTGGTGTACTAAAAAAAAACAAACAAACAAAATTTTCAAAAATAGTCGGTTAATTTCCTTGAGACAAAGTAATACTTAAAAAGATAAAAAACAAGTTTAAGAAAATTTAATTAAAAACAAAATAAATTTAAAATTGAATCAAATAAAGTTTTTAATTTAGTCTTTAATACAAAGTGTTTTCAAGGCAGAAAATAAGAGAATTCCAACAACAAACTCTTAAAGTATTAATTTTTTGTACACATCTCCTTACTGTACCTTTTAAGGACTTCGAGACGCTATTACTTTTAAAATAGACACACACATTAGACCCCTAATAACAAAAAAATTTTTAGCTGATTTCTTTACTGTAAAAGGTGTTTTCGAAAATAAGAAATTACACCGGCCTACAAAAACCAAAAAATATAAAATTTTTATTCCAAGAATTTTTTTTATAAACTTTTAGAAATAAAAGAAAAAAATGTCTACTAATTTTGCAAGAAAACATTTTTCGCTAATTTTGGTCAAACTTAGGTACCTGCATTTAATTTTGAATAAAATCAGCTACAGCCAACCGATTTTCATGATTTATAGCTTATTTTATTCTTAGCATTTTTAGCTCTAATATAAGTGCTTAACATCTAAAACTTTAATTCTGAAAAATTTTTTATGACTTTTTCATAAAAAAAAATGGTCTAATTTTTCGCGAAAAATTATGTTTTCCGGAGCTAAGTTGTGAATAACTCCGAAACTGTTGAAATTACAAAAAAAAACGTTGTTCAGGTGATTTATAGAAAATTATGTTGCTAAACGTTTGGTGATACTTGCATTAAAATCGGTTAAGTCGTATTCACGTTATGATGAAATATATTGACATAACTACCATAAAAATATTTGAGACCGATGGAAAAAAACTGAAAACGGATTTAAATTGAACGCATCGAAATCATTATATTCCAATAAGTTTTATTTAAAGGTGTTTTTTGCTGTAGACCAGAGTTATTGAAATTTCTTGTAATTTGGGTCCCTTATGAAAAAAATTTTGGGTTTTTTGTGAATGTTATCGTACACTAGTCAGAAAAAGTTTTGCGTACAAAACTTATTTGTTTCATTCAGGACTCTGTATTTCTAAGAAATCGCAACAAAGCTTAAGCTGTTTGGTCTTGTCATATGTCTCAGTTCTCTATAATACGAGTATATTATTATTGTGTTTTAAAAGAAAGTAGTTTCATTGATAGGCATCATAATTAAAAAGTCTGCGTACCCAAAAAGTATTAATCTATTAATCGTGACTTTTTAACTTATAGCTGTTAATTATGTTGCATTTTTAGTCAAATTTGTGTATTTGCTGTAGGAAAACTAATTTCAATTTGTGAAAAAACATTTTTTTTTGTAATGGGTTCAAAAAGAAAAAGCATTTATCCTAACGAAAGAAAACTTATTATTCTGCCCAGAAAGCAAGAAAAAACCTTGAAAGGAGTTGCAGAAAAGGTAGAAAAAATGTGCTCCGCTCCTCTATATAGAAAACCATCAACTTTTACAAAGTAACTGTAGGCTTTGTATCAAAATCTCGTTCTGGTCGTCCTTCAAAATTAATTTCGAGAGTAAAACGCTGTGCATCAAGATCCCTAAATAATAGCCTCAAAAGTGGCCGAAAGCATTAATTTAATATTGAGCAGGGATAAATGTGATGATAATTTCAGAAATATCTTAAATCGAAACGCTGTCCATGCTCGTATAGAACGTTTATTTCATTAAAAAGCCTCAAAAAAGAATGTTGTTCGGTAGAGCGCTGTTATATAAACCATATAATTCTTATAATTCTGGAAAAGGGTTGTATTTTTGGAGAGTAAGTATTGCATTTTTACAATAAAAAGTTGTCAATTCGTATGGAGAAAATCCGGTACGGCACTACATAAAACGAATTTGTGTGACACGGTCATACACGGTGGTGAAGGTGTAATGATTAGGGGGTATGTGCCGGCTAATGGGGTATACAATTTGCAGGTTACTGAATCCACTGTAGTCAAGAAAGCTTGCCGAGATACTCTAAAGGTCAACTGGAAGCAAAATTCAATGAAACTTAGTTTTAGTAGCAATGTTTTATTTTAATAAAATAACGATTTTAAGAACGCAGCCAAAACAGTTGCGCGTGCCACAACAATCTCCAGATCTCAATCCCATTGATTATTTATGGGATTTGTTGGAGCAAAAAATTCTCCATCATGTTATAAAGTTTTGCCAATTGAATGGGAGAAAATATCATTTCATGAAAAAAAGATTGGCTGTGGTTCTCAAAAGAACAGACCATCCCATCCAACTAACCACTAATTTATTGTTAATGCTGTTAAAAATATCAAAAAATAAGATTTTAAGCGAGTGCATAGACTCTTCTTGTACGCACTTTTTTCTGCGTATTTTTTTTTACGCAATCTTACTTACAATCTTATTTGCTGGATTTTAAAATTTATTAAAACGTTGCAACAAGATTTAATAAAAAAAATTTATTATCTTAAGAGCTGTTGTGTAATTTTTTATATTCTGTTGGATATAATGGTTTTGCAGACTTTTTCTGACTGGTATATGCAAAAGACGTTACATAGTGTTTAGCAATATAAAATAGGACAAAAGTGTCACAAGTGATTCTATATTTAAATGAAAACATTCAGGGAACACGAGTATCAAAATATTGTGCTTAATCTATTGTTTTAACGTCAAACCAGCTAGAAAATTTTCTGATTTGTTTTTAGGGCCGTATACAGGATCATATCATGGTTTTTATAAAACTATTTCACAATAACTGTTTTGATTTGTAGTAAAGTCTTATATAAAACTCTGTTTCAGTGAGAGTTAGTGACAATAAAAACGGCAGTGCAACTTATTTACATTTTAAAAACGCTAAAACTGGTGATAATTATGCAGAAACTAAACAAATGCTTCAGTACATTTTTAAGTACCTTTAATGCTACACAAATTATGGCGATTATTTCATTTTAATCGTTGCCTTAACTAACGAAAGCATCAAACTGAATTTTTTTTTCTATTTTTCCTTTTGAATGACTCACTAGCTGTAAGTATTTGTTTTTGCTTCAACTATCGTCTAAATGTTGGAGCTGTCTGTGTGTCAACTTATGCTGCAAATATTTCTGTGGCAGTTTCTGAAATGTTCAACATAAAAATAAACATCAAAGTGACACTTGGCCATAAAGCTTAACAGCATAAATGCCATAAATGAAAACCCAAGGGAAACAGGAATACAGTAAGCCCCCACAATGCTATCGCCAGAACACACAGAAACAGAAGCGGGACCGTGGGAAATAATGTGCTAAAGGTCATTGAGCTTAAAACTAAAAGAACGAAAGATAGAAGGGAGAGAATGGTTGAGAACCTTGTAAGATTAAAAGTGAAATTCTATTAAAATGTTGGCAAACCCTCGTATAGCCAGTAAATAATACTGGAAATGATTGTAAAATAAAATACAAAAAATAGACTTGGCATTCATTTATGAGGTTTAAAGGAGCATGTCGCTCATTACAAGCAAATCAGCTTAACAAATACAAAAACTCCAAAAGAAAAGAATATAAAAACAACGTTGAGGGAGAGATGTACGTGTGTGGTGAACTCATGAAAAGGATTGAAAACCATCCAGGGAGTAAATATTTTACAGATTAAGACCAAAAAATAAAGGCAAATAAATATAAAAAGAAAAGAAAAGAAGAAATAACTTAATTTGATGAGAGATGAAATGGTTTAGAAATTTATCTCTAAAGCCTCTAAACAAATAAGGTGGCTCATATAACACTGGTCTACAGCAAAAAATTATTTTGATGCGCTGAATTCAAATCCGTTTTCAGCTTTTTTCTATTTTTTTATGGACGTGGCAAATTTTTAGCCCAAAATATGGTAGTAGCTGTGTCAATATATTTCATCATAACTTGAAAACGACTTAACCGATTTTAATATAAGTACCAGCAAATGTTTAGGAACAAAATTTCCTATAAATCACTTGAATTTTTTTTTTTTTTTTTTTGTATTTTCAACAGTTTTTGAGTTATTCACAACTTACCTGCGAACAAATTTTTTTCGCGCAAAAATTAGAGCAATTTTTTTTTCAAAAAGTCAAACAAATTTTTCAGAACGAAAATTTTACATTTAAAAAACTTATGTTCATTTTGTTTATTAATTTACATATAAAAAGTATTTATTTAATGTTTTTGTTGTCGTATTTAATTTTGCAAAGAAAGAGAAAATGTATATTTTAAAAGGATGGCCTTTTGAGAGGGAAGCAAAGGAATACTTTTTACATATAAAAGCGTATGAATTTATTTATGTATAAGCCTTTATCTTAATGGGCAAAACTCTGCAGACAATGTACAATACAATAGCAAAACCTAATAAAAAAAGAAGAAAAAAAAACATCAACATTTGCATTCTCATATGAATGTGTTTTCGTTTGTTTATCCGTTTCCTGCAAATATTTTTGCATAAGAGTGTGAGTTTGAAAGAATAAATATCTGAGAGTTTATACATATGTATGAGCATTTGTATATGAACGTCTGTGCTGTTAAATGATTTTATCCTGCAAAAAGCCATTAAATTGACTGACCAAACATTAAATTAAAACACACAGTTGAGTTGAAGTTTAATGCGTTTGTTTGTGGAAATTTTTTATAAAAAAAAAATGGAAAAGTTGGGAAATAATAAAAATAATGAAACTGTAGGCCATAAATAACACCAGACTGCATTAAACTAAAAAAAGATGTTGTACGTACGTATCCTTACAATCAATATCAAGCAAATTAAAACCGGCATTTACTTTAAAGGTATACGGGGAGTTATCGAGCTACTTTGTGTGTTTTGCCTTCTAGTTACCTCTGTGGTTGTGATAACTTACGCTGCCCCAACATCTCTTCTATAGCAAACGTAAAACTCAATTGTTTAAATAACAAAAACAGAGAAGAGCACTTGAGGTTTGTTCCCGTTTAGGATTTTTTTCTTTTTCGTTTAAAGCAATAGTTTAGTGCCTTTCTTTTTAGCCTATATAGCTATTTGGGTTAAAATGAAACAACTCTGTTGTTGTTAGCTTACACTTCCTATCAAATACAGAAATAAACTAAGAAATGAAATAAAATTGAAACAAACGTTTACTCTACAAGGACTTTATGTTACGAGTAAAGCATATTTTGTGAAAAACTTTTATTTTCAAAACGCTGAAAACACAATAACATACTACAACAACAATACTTCCTTATTGTATTACAAAACAACACACAAACAAGCATTTCATGATGTACGAGCAAAATAAAAACAAATAAAAATCCATAAAATATTTGAAGCATTCCATTGTGTTTCTCTTTTTGTACAACAATTGTTAAAAAAACAACAACAATAACTACTAGAAAAATGTAAAACAATACGAACAATTTCAATTAAAATAAAAATTAAAAAAAAATATTTTCTTTTTTCTCTTTATTTTTTATTTTTTGTTTTAATCTTTTACACAAGATGACACCAATACAACAGAAAAGAAAAAGAAAATCGATAGCAAAGACTTGCAATTAAAAAAAAAAAAAACACTTTTTTAATTTCTTATGAATACATATCCCTCTACCTTCCATTTTCCCTCTGCCAACATTGATTATACTTAAAAAATGAATATGAATTCTAATCTCATCGCAACTGTCAATATTTGCATTTGAAATGAATTGTAAAGAGAATTAAAGCAGAGACTGAATGAATAATACAGTGCACTCGGGATAACGGAAACACTCGTTTTCCTCAACCTTACAAAACATCAACTCTTTTTTTCTAACACTGTCTACTCTTTAAACGTCAACCAATTCATAAAGCTCCAAAACATTCATATGTGCGTGCATTCATTTATTTTACGTAATTAGTTCCGAATTTGGGAATTCCCCTTATAGCTATTATGGAAATGAAGTTACATACGTACATATGCATGTATGTTCTTCCTCTGTTTAGTTGATTTTTTGTTCTCATTGGAGCTTCTTTTGTTTCTTCGGATTTAATTTTGTTTCGTTTTAGTTTATAAACAATAAACACGCTTTAAACTACACCATCAATGTGTTTTTAGAAATTTTTGCATTCATAAACGTCAACAAACTGATAAACGTCAACAGTCGCGTTTTTAATTAGTTGACGTTATCCCGGGTGCACTGTAAACCCAAAGTTGTTTTGTGGGCGCCACTAGCACGTGAACTCTTTGTAAATATACATATGTTTGAGTGACTTCTTCTTTAAAAAAAAGCAGTAATTAAACTTTTGATTTGTTGAGAAATTCTCTTTTTCCTTCAACCAATAGTTTGGAAACCACATGACTATCATAAAAATGATATTTTTAGTTAAACAAAATCTGTTAAGTAATATTACTATTTAAGAAATTATTTTTGCTCCTCACCTAAGTATAAAGTTTCATATGCATTATCAAGAAAAACAAAATATACTCAAATTCACACAACGGGGTGGTATTAAAATTTATATTTTTATTAGTGAAAATAAAATACCCCGGATTATGATAACAAAGAGAGAGAGAGAGAGAGAGAGAGAAAATAAGTAAGGTAAAATGTCAGTGTTGCCACCGTGTATGTGATTACACATATTGTGTGTAATTTTTCATTGTGTAATTATCTTCGTGTGTAATTTTATATGATGTTCTACCGTTTCTTCTTGAGTCGCTATATTTTGAATTTCTGTCATATGTAATTTGACTTACGGAACTTCATGACTTGCGACCAAACTGCATTCAACCATAAAAAAACAAAAAACTATTGTTAACTCTTTCATGCATTTGTTGTTTGTATAGAATATCACTATTTGAAAGCACATTTCTCATGTCTAATAATTTAAAATGAAATTCTATGCCTTAAGATTAGTTTTTCTCCTAACTTAGCTGAAGTAAAAAATTTTTTGTGTTTCTTATTGTAATTTTCGTTCGGTTAAGCCTGCTGATTTTTTTGATATTTATTCGATATTATTTCGATGTTATCGTACGATAATTCAGTGAATTTTTGTTCCAGATATAACATAAAAATAGATAAACAAGTGAAATACAACAAAAAATTATAAACATTTTAACCGGACGATTTTTTGGGACTATAATTTAATTGTATATATACAACCAACATGCCGCATGCGTGGTGTATTTCCTTTAATATTTTGTATTCCAATTTTTAAAACTTTTGTGTTCCTCTCACCCCTTTAATTACTTTTTTGTCATCTATGAAACGACAAAAGTGTTTAAAAGCAGAAGGCTATTAATAAGAGCGATCTCAGAGTACTAACGAGTCTATCTACTGGGCGCCGTGGTCTTAGTTACCATCAGTTTTTTGGGAATTGTTAAGCATGATTGTTTCTGCATGACCTGTGCTGAAACATCTGAACATTTACTGTGTGACTGTTCAATTATCTCGGCTCAGAAAATTAGGTTCCTGGGGGATTCTGTGCTGACTCCGTAAGAGGTTTTTTTTACTGTCACTAAATATGCTTACTGGCTACACAAAATATTCTTTTGGTCCGCGGTGAATTTTGGCCATAGACAACATTAACAAGAGAAATGGACCTAATTTTTGAGTTTGATTCGCATAATTCTGTTAAAGCAGAACCTGAAAGACCATTGATAATAATTACTGCTAACGAAGCGAGCAACTCTGATGTTTTTAAAGTGTTGAGGTACCCAAAGAATTATAAAAATCATGGCTTAGAGCTGGAGGAAATAGTTATAACGCTTTCTGAGGATTCTGGAATTAAGGTGGAGTTTCAAATCTACAACTTTTAATATGAATAAATCTATTGAATAATCCTGTGTAGGTGTTTAGGTAGACATAGTGCTCACTGGGTGACATATATACCACATAGGTTTCAGATCTGTTAATGTTCATTAGGAAGTAGATCTATTAAACAAACAATAGAACGGCGGGCTTACAATGTTCCTGCAATAGTACCTAGTCAGGAGGATAATAAAAATAATGGAATAATCCTATGGTAGACGGTGTAGATGTATAAACCCCTTGAAAAATTTCAGAATACAATAAATATTATTAAAAAAAAATATTTCTAATCTAATGAATCTATAATTTTCTTCCAATGAAAACATTTGATTTTTTTGTTGTATGTATACAACAATTTTCTAAAAACTTCGTTTCGAACATAAGTTGAACATTTGTTGCTTTTGTATCTTATTTGACCCAAATGTGGTCAAAAAAAAGTTAAAAAAATATAGCTGCCCTCACAAAGTTTACTGTATGAGAGGGTTAAGCATGGAGGATGATTTAGGACTATATCTCGAATGCTGGTGACAAAAATTTACATTTTTTTTAATGGTAAAGTGGACAAATTTGTTTATCTCGATATTCGAAACAAAATATGAAGCAAAGATCGCAAGCAGTTTCTCATTCTACCTATATATCTCAAGCAGATATCGGGTAGTGCAAAAGTTTGGATGATCCGTACCTGACCCAAACTTACAAAAACTCCTGCGTAGAGCCCAGAACCTAATGTATTTGAAGATCTTTAGAAGGAATTGACTAGAAGAGTTTAGTGGAAAGACGAGTTTATTACACTAGCTCAGCTTAAGGCGACATTATCAAAAGTGTAGAATTCAATTCCTAGGCGTTTATTATTCCGAATTACAAAGGATGTGTTAACTATTACAAATTGTTCGATTATTGCACTTCAATTACACACACTTTGCTTTGATCGATTATACGTTGAGCTCAAGTAAATTAGGTATTTATGTGTTTCTGATGAAACTTATCATTATTATTGAATAAAATGCTGGTTTTCTTAATAGTCATAAAGGATTATATATAATGTGTAATTAAGAACCCGAAAAATCTACATATTTATTATGTTGTTACGAAAATAAAAACGCAATAAAAATATACAATATTGGCTATTGCTGTTTTTATTCAAAATTAAATGCAGGTACCTAACTTTGACCAAAATTGGCCAAAAAATGTTTTCTTGCAAAATTCGAGAATTTTTTTCTTTTATTTCCAAAAAGTAATACAAAAATTATTAAAATATTATTTTCGCATTTGGGCATTTAAATTAAAGCCAGACATGTGACCTATAAAGGGAGGTACCTAACTTTGACAAAAAAATTGTAATACATTATTAGTCAACACAAACATAATGAAAGGATATATCTGGTAGAAAACAATACATACGCATATACATTGTATATATGTTTTTCTTTGATGAATCAATAAAAAGTCGCTACTCCTCAGACTTTTCAGAGAAACCAAGCTTTCGTAATAGTCCGAAAATTTCGGGAAATTTAGTTCCTTAACGTTTGATGGTAATTGCGTTAAAATCGGTCAAGTTGTTTTCAAGTTACTCGTATGATGAAATATATTGACATAACTACCATATTTTCTGCGAAACATTTGCCAGGCTCACAAAAACACATTTGAGCCCGATGGAGAAAAACTGAAAACGGATTTGAATTCAGCGCATCAAAATCATTATCTTCCATATAGTTTTATTTAAAGGCCTTTTTGGCTGAAGACCAGTGTAATTAAAACGAACATAGATTCAAGCAATTCTTCAAATTTAAAAATAGCAAATAGTCATTAGAAAGGGTAACAGCTTGAAACACGAATCATTGATTTTTGCTATACTGTTGGCATAATGCGATATTCTACATTGATAGAACAATACTTTTTTCTGCGCTAGACAAAAGCTATTAAAATTGTTGCCGTTATTGTTTTTTGAGATTAGTAGATCATAAATGATGGATGATGCCAAGGTTGGCCAACAGACTTACCTTGGCCTTCTCCTATAGTCTTTCTTCCAAAGAAACAAATTGTTTTTATTGTTCTAAATCAAATTTTGTTCACATTCACAAAGCGACGTAAAAACTTTTTCCGGCTTGTGCCTTTATGTAGCCAAACGCACCTTTGAAGTAGTCACTTATAGTCGAGTGCGGTATTTAAAAATTTTTGCGAAATGTGCTGTTGCCAATTAGCAATTTTATGTGATTTATAATTGCCAATCTTATATATAAAAAAGAATGTATGCTTGTATGCATGTTTGTTTGTTTTTTTGTTTGGTATATAAAGTGGTTATTCAATAAGTTGGATACCGTATAGGTTATATATTGTAAATAAACGACCGTATAAGTAAAACATTAAATTCGCCGAATGTTTTTTATTCTACGCGTTCTGTTAACGCAAACGTTTTAAAAACGAGAAAACGTAATATTTTTTTTACTTTTAGAGGACTCTTCTATGAAAAAGCTCTTGTCTTCTTATACATTCGGGTCATTGTTTCTATATAAAATTCGCAAAAGAGAATTTCGTGAATAAATATGATGCCGGTTTTGTGCAAGTCATAATACTGTTTTTGGCAACACTGAAAATGTTCAAGTTTATGCTCGAATACGTCAAAGTTAAAATCTCAACCATATTGCCAAGGTAGCAAAGCAAATAAAATCTAAAAAGAAAATAAAGAAATAAAAAAGGGATTGAAAAGTAACATGACTTAAGGGGTAAATAATTTCTAACGAGCTGGAAACTTTCAAGTGGTCTGCTATAAAAATAATCATAATAAATAAATAAATAAAAAAAAATATGCAAAGTATACTTTGAATGAAAATACTTCAGGATGAGAAAAATTGGCAAAAGTTATTAAAAAACAAAAATTTTGTTTTTAAAAATCATTTTTAAAGATATTTCTCAAAGTTTGACAAAATAATTGCAGGTGGGGTTTGCGGGCATTGTCAAGCATAATTTTAATTGTTGTAACAAACGTTACCATTACAATCCAATAAAAGTATTTAATAAAACATTTTTTCTAAAGAATAAAGTCAAAAACAACCCTCAGTTATCATCATACTAAAAAATTAGAAAAACAAAACATATTAAAAACACAAAACAAATGGATACACCGGCAAACAGACAAAGGGATCTTTTTTATTTATTTGCGCTTGTTTGCTATAGATATCCTTGAAAATACATGTCTACCATTCCTAACGCATCTTTTCACAGATTTGGAGTTGGAATACCAATGATGACACTCTACCATTTTTTGACTTTTTCATTTCAGTTTTTTTTTTTTGAGTATTTTTTTATTTTAAACTCCCCATTGTGCAGGGTTGCTAGTATTATTTTGTTAGGGCTCAATGGGATTTCTTGTTTGGCTTTTAAAATATTTAATTAAAATTTATGTTTAACATTCAGTAACAATTGACAAAAACAGCAGTAGCAGCAACAACAACTACAACAATCATATATAAGTAAAATAAAACAGAGACAAAACTCTCTACATATCAAGCAAAATTTTAACATTTTGTGTCATTTGAATACCAAGTCAGGTCTGTCGATGCTGTTTTTCTTTCTTTTTCGTCCGTCCGTCTGCCTGTAAAACGATTTCTTTTATTTTTTGCGTATTACCCGTTTTTTCAGGGTTTCGACTGCCAGTCAGCAACAAAAGCAAAAACTGGAAACTGGAAAAAAGAGAAAAAGGCATATAAAACGTTGGCCATATCACCAACGGAAATTTATTTTATTTTTTCGACATTTTTGCCATGATATTCACGCTAAAGTATCCCTTTGGAAATTGTTAAAAAAAAAGAAATATTGCTGCTAATGACTATACAATAGTTAGTTGGTTTTTTCGGGGGACATGATTTGTAATATAACACCTAATACTCTTTTTACTCTTTTTCTACACGAATTTGAAATAATACGATATAAAAGGAAAAATAATTCTTTTACACGTTTTCCTATAATTGTATATTCCATGAATTTTTCTCGAAGTGTACGATCTTAGATTATGTGTTATTTTGCTTGTGAACACCCACTGCATTAATACGTTAATTTATTTTAAACGTCAAAAACCAAATAAGAGAAAGCAAAGCACTATTAAGTTCATTTATATAGGGTGGGTAATTTAAACATTTTAAGTTGAACCAGCGGTTTTTTCGAATCTGACAATACTTATGTTATTCTATTCTGTCACAAAATTCAGTTCGTTTAAATTGCGTTAAAATAAAATAAACACCACTTTGTTGCTGTTTACAGTTTTTTATTTACTACACTATAACTTTTATACAGTTTATCTTAATTCAACAGCTTAATATTCGTTTATATAACACCTTTATTTCCGCTTAAATACGACTTTATTTTATGACTGCACTACGATAACTATTTTAGGTAGGTAAAGCAGCCTCCTTATATGCAAATATGTCTACAGTTTGGAAAGTTCCGGAAATGTCTCATATTCGCTATTTTTATATCCGTTAATTCAAATGTAACACACAAAGGTAATCGAATAACAGGATGACAAAAAATTACCAAATATCGCAATATTATTTTCGTAACAATATTATCTCCACTGAACGAAATGAATCAGATGAAGCTCATTTTCATCTTGGTGGGTACGTTAATAAGCAAAATTGGCGCATTCGGGGCTCAGAAAACCCAAACGCCTTACAGAAGCCAATACACCCATTACGAGTGACTGTTTTGAGAGGCTTGTGGAGCGGAGGCATCATTGACCCATATTTCAATTTCGAAGTCTATTGCACCATAATAACCAATCTTTTGTGGCCGCTCTTCATGGTTTTGATGTGAATTACGTTTGGTTTCAATATAATAGTGCAACTTGCCACACATCTCATGCCACAATCGATTTATTGAGTCGAACGTTTGATGGTCATTTAATAAGCCGAAATGGTGATGTCAGTTGGCCACTAAGAAGCTACGATTTGAAACCGTTGGACAATTTTCTGTGGGGCATCGTTAAAGACAAGTATTATGCCGAGAAACCAGAGATAATTGAGTATTTGAAGCACAAAATTCCTAATGCCATTGCCCGAGATACGAATTGAAAATTGGTCCAATCGAATTGGGTCATATGAACGAAATTGAACGAAAGTTATATGAACGAAATAATAATTCATTTCTAACCTGAACAATTGTACTTCACAACAACAAAATAAATTTGGATAAATTTCAAACTGATTTTGTTTTATTGCATTTTTAAATTTAAACTTTTGAATGGCCCACCCTATATTTATCGCTTAAGAAAAAGACAGCTTACTTGAAGTACTGGTCAAAGTCCACAATTTCTGCATTAAAGCCGGATATTTTTCGAATTTATTTAAACAATCTAAGGTAGTTCCGATACTCAAAGAAGGGAAAAATCCAAGTTTACCAACCAGCTAAGACCAATAAGCATCCTGTTTCAACCAAAATATTTGAAAAAATTATCTACAATCACATGTTGCAATTTACTGAAGAAAACAATATTATAAGAAGAGAGCAGCGTGGTTTTCGTAAAACCATTCTACTATCCATCAATTTAAATAATTAAAAGGGCTGTGAATATTATTGAGTATAACAAAGCACAGGAATTGTATTTACAAACATCGAAAAAGCATTCGATTCAATCTGACACTAATGGCTTATATACAAATTAAACATACTTGGTTTTCCACTTTATATAAAATAAAAATAATCAGGAGTTTTCTTTTGCGAATGACCTCTGCTGTAAATGTGAATAACGTGTTTTCACGCACTAAACACATATTAGCTGG
This sequence comes from Wohlfahrtia magnifica, assembly GCA_023159175.1. NCBI lineage: Eukaryota > Metazoa > Arthropoda > Insecta > Diptera > Sarcophagidae > Wohlfahrtia > Wohlfahrtia magnifica. The sequence goes on along the minus strand of JAKWBJ010000208.1, from coordinate 2,779,670 downwards.
TCTTCCACAAGGTTCCGTATTGGCTCCACTATTGTATTATATATATTTACCTCAGATTTTTGTATCGCATGAAATAGGGATGCAGACCTTTTATGCAGACAACAGGTCTTTTATTATTTCTGGAAAAGTGTTCTAATACTATTATGAAAAGAATGGAGGAATGCATTCAAACCAGTTCAAAATACCTGAGCAAATGGAAGATAAAAATAAATTATGAAAAAACGAAAGTCATAATATTTCTATACAATATATCACCCAAGCGAATACCGATCAGGCAGCAATTAGTTCTAGACAACCCAATTGATATCAGTGAATCAATCAAATATTTAGGTGTTACCATTGATAAAAGACCAGCATTTAAAAATCATATGGACAACATAATTCACAAAGCTACAAATGGTGCAAGGGCTCTATTCCCACTTTTGAATAAAAAGTCACGTTTAAATATTAAAAATAAATTGCTTTCTTTATTCATCCAGTTCTGACATATGACTGCCAGGTATGAATGTGTAAGGCTTCGAAGGCAAATATTAAAAAAATTCAAATCATCCAAAACAAGAATCTGAAAATCATCCACAATCTAGGGAGAAGACAAATTACGGTTCATTAACACGAGATTTATAAGCACAAAACAATTTAAATGATTACTAGAGATTTGACGCTGTCATTCGAGTATCGATGCAGACTGTCTAATTTTGATATCAGGGAATTAAACTAATGACTTCTTAATTAATTCATCTTCATTCATATAGTATTTAATGAATTGATATGTGTGAGCACAAAATAAATTTTTAAATGAATTTTAACAAGTTTTTATTCGTCAATGAAACTAATTTTCTTTTTACACGAATTTTTTGGGAATGTATCGTAGGTGTAAAAAGAAATCTGATATGTTTTCACAACTTGTTGTTTCGGTATAAGTCGTTTTTTCTGAGGAAAAAACCGGATTATATTGGTTTTGAATTTAAATTTGAAAGTCTGTGCTCTTGAATTAACACTTGAGAAGCAGTTTTGCAACAGTAGTAGTTTTTTTTTTTTTAATTGCAAAATAAACATTATTTTTCCTTTAATTTCGTTTTCGAATAAGCGCCTGCAAGAAGAAAAATCATTTGATTAAATTTCATAAATTTTCTTTTATCAATTTCTCGTTCAGTAGCCATTACAGCAATTATAATCTGTGCAAAAAACCATTGAAAAGAATGCAAAAAAAAATATAAAAAATCTTTTATTGATAGAACGTGATGCCGTTTAATTGAAATTTTCATAAATCAATGAAGCAGAACGGAATACCGACCGATTCGCAATTATTATTTGAAAAAATAAGCATGAGAATCCGCAATATTTATGCAGAAAATGAAACAATGGTTGGCTGAATATTAAATCTTTTTGACCTTTTTCTCTTGCTCCCACCAGCCATCATCTATCCGTGGTCGTTTGTGCTGCTTTAATGCAACTAAAAGTTTCTTTTTGTTTAAGAACAAATTAATAATAAAGCTGAAAGGGAAAGTTTCGTAAATATTTGCTTTCGCTATTCGCAAGAAAATACCTTAAATGTATTCGTAAATGAAATATTTTGCCTTTCGGCTATTATTGACATGAGACTCTCTGTCTCTGTCTCTATCTACTGATTGATGAACTGCCCTTCGGGCAAGGAGCACATTCATATGTAAGTTTTAAGGCATTCATAAAAGTAATTATTTAGAGCTTCCGTTAAGGGAAAACAACAACATTGTCGTTAAAGTTTATAAAAAAAAAGTTTAATGTAACGCGGAAATGAATGTGCATTAAATAAATGGAGAATTTGGGCCTTTATTTTGCTCTCTCAAGCTGTTGTTTTTGGCCACTTAATTGATTTGTGGTGACAACCATTTCTTTATTGCTTTTTCAGCTTTGCCGCCCAAAAGAGCAATTGTTGACTTCCGTTGTGGAGGCATAAAATTCAATTTAAATATCATTTTATTACACTTTTATACCTTTCAAAATATCTGGCTTAAGGTGTTTTCATTTCTGGGACCTTAGATTTTTTAGATTTTGATTTAATTGTTGTGTTGAAATATTCCTCCCCAGGTGATGTACTATTTCTTGTTATATTTTATTGTGGGCAAATTCATTAAGGAAGTATTTAATTTATTTGTAATGAGAAATTCCCCTAATGCGTCTGAGAAAAAGTCTTTATAATTATCGTTATATCTTAACATTATCTCCTATGTGGTCATTATCATTACGGTTTTTTTCCTTCTTTAGCCTTTAAGTTTGTTTCAGCCATAAAAAGTAATTGCAAAGTAAGTAGTTTTCTTTCTATCCCCCTTTTTTTGTTTGTTTTGTATTGTAATCCCTGATTTTGTGTCTTTAATCATGCGAATTCTAACAACTGTATGAACTGTTTGGCTTAAAGTGAACGGTCAACGAGTACAACATTAAAATGGAGAACTACAAGTGGTAATAGAAGACTGAAGAAAATGGAAAACTAATGTTGTTCTAAACTTGATCTTTACTTGCTTGAAAGAATTAAGAAAATATCTTAAAACCAAATCGGATTCAGCTGCTCCTTCTAACTGGAATCAGCATTAATTTTGTATTAAAGTTTTTTCTTAAGGCATACAGTGGTAATACATAGTAGTGGCGTACATAGTAATATCGCGAGTAATGTTTGAAAAGCAATAGATAATATAAATAGATCAGTCAATGAAAGGATAAAATTCTTTCTAGGGCATGTAAGAAAAAAGCTATTTTTGTTTTATTTCTTGTTCGACTGAAATTGGACAACCAATAAACGCAGAAATTTCTATGCAAACAACATGTATGTGGAAACAGTAAAACACAGTTTGATGGGCTTTTATGTTGTTTCTCATTATATTGCTCATCTACTTCAATAGTATCGTAACTTCGACCGGATCAATTATTGCAATTTTCTTAAATTTTTGATAGGACCACGCATGATTAAAAACTGTAACTTTGATTTGAATTACCAACAATTTTCATAATTCTTGACACTGTTTTCAAACATTTGACTGAGTGTAATAACTCCATGTAAAACATGTTTGTTCTCTTGCGCAAAGACTCTATACCATCCTGCTTTTACACGTAAAAGCTACTTGAAACAAATGAAAGTAAGATTTGATCTTTATAAGAAAAATATTTTATCAGAAGAAATAATGAATTTCTTGTGTGGCAACGTTGAATGCGATCTATATTGTTCTTGTGATTGGTACAAAATTAAGAGCATAGAAAGGAATAAAGTGCTTATTTCTATTTCAATGCTAAATGATACAAAATTGACAACTAACTCTGATCTTTTAAAAAAATTTGTTTTTTGAGTTATGGCACTGTTCACGTAAACGGGTGATCAGACCAAACCCAAATTGGCGTCTTTTATTTTAGTTTATTTTTAAAAAAATATCGTGCCGTAACCGCCAATAAAGCTTAACGGACATAACTTTCAATTTTCGTTTTTTTTTTTTTTATAAATTAATCCACTGACAATATCTGTATCATCTCTTAAAATGTCATTGCCATACAAAGTATCGTTACAAATTTGTAGCAAAAACAATTTTAGCTTAAGTTCACACTGTTTGTTTGTTAACAGTTTTGATGACAGCAGCTCGTTTGTTAAGCTAAAGTTCTTTTTAAAAATTTAATCAACAGTAAAAAAAACATATTATAAAAGGTGCTCAAAGGCATAGCGTAAAGTTATTCATCAAATAAGGTGGAGAGAAATCATCGCTTGTGACATGCTTCCATATTAAACTGCTACGAAAATATGGTGTACAACAGTGAGGTGCAAAAGTAAAATTTAGTTGTGTTAGTGAGAACATGAAAATTACACTCTCAGAGTGAATAAAGTTGTCCTTAAAAAAAAAAAAAAATTAATTATCATACGTCTGCTGCACATGTGCATTCGTCACTGTCTCATTGACTATAAAAGCAGGGGCGTAAGAATACGTGTGAGTTGATCGGGGATAGAAGTCCCATGAAAAGCTCATGACTGGTGTGCAACGACTAGTTAATATTAGAGCCAACTGGACACATAAAAGTATTACACAGTGTGCTGGGCCTAGAAAAACAAAGGCCTTAGTTGCGGGTGGCTTTAAACCCTCTACTTCAATTCAAAGGAAGTTCATAACAAAATTTGGTATTGATATCTCCTCGCGAACAATAAGAAATGGGAGATATGAAGAAAAAATTGTTTGGATGCATTGGACAACATAAGCTACACGTATCAAAATAAATTGAAGTTCCGAATTTTTATTTGGAACTTATTATTTTCTTGAAGCAACCGCTCTTTTAGAAAAATTTCCTCTGAAGTGACGAATCCAAATTTTCTCGATTTGGGTCTGTTGGAAAATGTTATATAGGTACGCGTCCATGACAGTAAAGTATGGTGCTGGAAACGTGATGGTTTGGGTCGTATTTTCAGGGCACGGTTCTAAATAAAAGTTCTAAAAAAAATTAATAAGTAGTTTTGCTTCTTTTCTTGCTGAGAAGAATGTTTTGTTTTTAATTTTATTTTTTAATTACTGTCTAGCCATTTTCTTAGGTTTTGCTCTATTTTAATACAAATAAATGAATTGCAACGAACAAAACTAAAGTTAGCTAATGCTACGTATTCCTTGGACAGCGAGTGATACATTAAATGGTTAAAATAATAAAGTAGTAAAAAAATAAAAATAAATAAATAACACTTACATACTAACTTTCATGGTAATAAGTGAAGAATAAGCAAAGATATATAAAAAACATTCTCCCGTTTTTTTTTTTTTTTTTTTTTTTTTTTTGGTTAAGATTTTTTGTCGGTTACGCCACGATATTATTGATGATGTAAATATTTTTTAGTTTAAACTAAAATTTCGATTTGTTACTTCAGTGTTTTCAATTCTTCCTCTACACATAATGAACTACAATTTTAAAATACATTAACAGATACATACAGAAGTATGCGTATGCTGCTAGTCGTTTCTATAGTAATTATCAGTCGTATCTAATTCTGCAACATTGCAGTTTATTTGTCGCAAATAAATATCATACAAATGTTATATGCAGTGTACCCTTTGTTGTTTATCATAAAAATTTTCAATTGTATTTTAATAAAAGTTTTAATGACAAAGAGGTATAAGTAGTACAATCGCTCGATCTATTGTACAGCCTTCTACATCTATAAGGCTCTCCCTACAATATCTCCCCTAGCATTATCAGCATGTCTATACAGTACGTGCTCGAATGACTTGATTTAGCCGCAACTGAATCTGAGCATTGTACTTGAAACTATTCCCATTTTATTCAAATGCCCATTGAGTCTGCAACGACTGGTTATGCAAGTAGTAAAAGAATCGTAAAATAATTGTGCTATGCGAAGTAAAATTGGAGTCTTTGTTTCCTTTATAGGATATACAACCAATTACTCATTATCGATTACAGCTCTAGGCGTAGTTGTTTGTATTTCAATTATTGTTTTCAGTTTTCAATTAAAGGTCTAACAAAACAATTGTAAAATTTCTTGAAAAAAGAGGGAAGAATAAAAACTCCAGCTCATTGAGGGGGAATAAAACCAATTCGAAATGTTTTTATTTGTTTAAACACAGAATACAAACTTAAGCTTAATCGAGCGTAAATACAACTTTTTCTATTGACTTTTCTTTACTTCTGAATCATTTTTTATAAAATAAAAAAAAAAAAAACAGAAAAAAAAAATCCTATTGCTACCTAAGTATTTCTGTGCAAGACTAAGGCTTTTGTAAAGGTAACTATGCAATTATGTTGTGCAAAATTGTGTAATTTTCTCAAATTCTTCCTACAAGGCACTCAAAACACATTAAGTTGTTCACTGTTTAAAAGATATTCTTGTCTCGAGAGAAGGGGGGTGGAGACAACATTAAGTTGGTTGATGAAGGGATGTCTAAAGAATTTAATAATGTAAAGACACGCATGGTCATTCATGAAGCAAAGAACGGGGGTTTAACTAAAGTGCTAAAGTTAATGTGGCTCTTAATCCATACATGAAATTACGGATTGTTTTAATAAAACACCCACTTAAATTAAGTATTTTTTATGACCAAAAACTTTTTTTTCAAATAGAACTCAATATAAAAGTTATTCTATATGACTTTAAGTTAATTGCAGCCTTAAGAAAAGCAATAAGATATTAGAAAGTCAATTAATAACACTATGCAACAAATGGAAAAAATTCTCTGACCAAGGATCCCCACTATATTTTTTTGAAGCGCTATGGTCGCCACCTAACTTCAAAAAACATCAGCATTCCAGATTTTATGGATAAGTTAGTTTTTAGATTTTTTTTTTTTCTAAAATGTGAATTTTTTGAAGAGGTTGCTTCATACATCATATGATAACTTTGAAATAAATTATTCGATTTCGTTACAAAATTCCAAATTATACTTTAAGTCTTTCTAATACCATTCTTGAATATAACCCGTATTTTTGTGGTTATTGAGAAACAAATCATATTTTTTTTTAAATTATGATATTTTTGATTTCTAAGAATTAACAAAAATGTAATGGGTGTCGAAGAAATACAACACAATAAAGACCCTCATACAGCAGATTTTAGGGCAAAAATCATGACAAAAAATTTGAAAAAAGTACCCTATATGATTGATACAGATATGATCAGGTACTGTTGCGGTAAAGTGGAAAACTGGCTTAGAGGCTCTCATACAGTGGTGTTGATGCGAAAATCATGAAAAAATATTGTAAAAAATATCCTATAGGATTTATACAGATAGGTTCTGTTGTGGCAAAGTGGAAAACTGGCTTAGAGGCCCTCATATTTGAAAATATATGGTTGATACAGATATGATCAGGTACTGTTGGCGCAAAGAAATGGCAGAAAGCAACATTTTACTTTGATAGACGAACGAAAACAAAACTCAAAATGTATGTAAAACATATTACTATTCCATTCAAAAAGTCGAAAAAAGAAACATCTTATTAGTTCGTAAATATTAATTTTCGACGAAATTTACCAAATTCCACAATAAAATATCAATTTTCTAATTTAAAATACAAAATTCTATAAAATTTACAAAATTTTCACAATAAAAAATCAATTTCCTATGAAATCCCTACATTTACATACTCAAATTAGCATTTTCTACCGAATTCCATCATTAACACACTCAAATCCCCAAATCAATCCCTACCAAATTCCAACACTCGAATTCGCCAAACAATATCAAATTTATCGAAAACACAAACCAATCATCAAAGCCACACAGCCGTATACATTCACTCACTATTTTGACGAAATTCCATAATTCAAACACACATATATTTTTAAATTCATAAATATCACTCATACGCGCAGTGGAATTTTCAGCAATTACAGCAAAACAATTTTTATTTTCAAAACTTCGTATTTTCGCTTTATTGGGAATAACATATGTATTTGCCCATCGATTTTCATGAATTATGACTTATTTCTTATCTATTATATGCAACTTTATGAATAAATAGTGAAACTGGTTAATATTTGCTACTTTCTATTTTTTGTGAATTTTTAGAAATCAAAAATTTTATAATTAAAAAAAATTTTTTTTTATAATTTGTTTATCAGTTCCTCCAATTATATGGGTTATATTAAAACATGATATTTGAATGACTTAAAGCCATTTTAAAGTTATCATAAGATGAATAAAGCAGCCCCTTCAAAAATCTTACATTAAAAAAAAAAAAAAAAAATTGTAAACAAAAACTTATTCATAGAATCTGAAATGCTAATGACTTTTGAAGTTAGGCGAACATAGCGCATCAAAAAAATATATTAAATATTAAAGTAATTTTTGCTTGTTGCATAGTGTAATTTATAAAAAATTATAGACAAGAAACATATAAGTCCTTAAGGGTTTCTGTGATCTTTTTTGTTTTTTGTTTTTTTCTGATTACTGATAATATTTATAAACGATTATTATTATGGATATAAACTTATATGATAACAGAGAGAGAGAAAGCATGTCAAAAACATACATGAAACAAATACTATAAGAAAATTTATGGTATAAAATGCAGTATTCAAAAAAAAAAAAAAAAAAAAAAAAAACAGTCAGTATTGTTAGGTTAGTTTTGGCTTAAAGCCAAACTTTTTTATTTACTTCACCCAAACCACTACCAATTATTATAACATGTATCCCATTCTGGCTGTTTTCGAAATAGGCAATCAGTTGCAGACACTCACAAAATCGACTCTATTCTACAAAATATGTTTCAGAGTAACAATTAAAAATAGAAAAAAAAAAAAAAAATTGTTGTGTGAAAAATTTATGAGGGAGTAGTAAATAAATTTTGAATTTTATTGTTAAAATAATAAAAAAAAATAAATGAATTATTTTCGCGACTATATTCATAGAAATTTCTTATTTCAGGTTTAAAATACAAATAAGTTAAAATACACTTTAAGACTAAAAAAGCTTTTTAAAAATTCGTATTCATATGAGTATCTTAACTAAAACATATTTTAAGTTTTTTATTTTTTGTAATTTGAAACTGTTTATACAACATACAAATTCATTATTTACTTGAACTTCTTTATTTTTCTAAAATGTTGTGATTAAAGTGCTTTTTGTCTATTTCTTTGAAGAAAGTAAACTTTTTTGATCTAAAATCGTATAAAAATGATTATTTGCATGATTTACTTTGTTAAAAAGTGGCTTTAAAAAAACATGCCTTCTGAAAAATGTACGAATGTTGATTTGGCATACTGTAAATTATAAAAAAGAAAAAAAAAACATCACTTTTTGTCGTAATGGAGTAAAATGTTGTATTTGTACCATAGTACGACTTTTGTGACGTAGTGTATATTACCCACACTATATGTAGTACAATATTTGAAAATAAAATATCAAGTATCTATGTTGTTGACTGCCGCATTAACGGCACATTTTATAAATACTTGCCCCAGCACGCTTGCGTTTATGCTGATTCAGGTGCAGGGATCGCATAGCTGTTAATATACGAGTAAGTTAATGATAACACTGGTCTACAAAAAACAAAAAAATTTCTGGCCTTTAAATAAAACTATATAAAATATAATGATTTTGATGCGCTGAATTCAAATCCGTGGCATGGCAAATTTTTCGCCAAAACTATGGTAATAATGTTAATATATTTCATCATAACCTGAAACCTTGATATCTTTATAATGGAGTAAATAATATGGCACTAAATTCATTACTTTTTTAGATTTAAATGCTAAATTAATGGTTTTTGCGCTCTATCTTGCCACTACATCTAAAGTTTGGCGTCGCAAACCAACTACGTAACTAAACATATAATATAATATTTCCCTAAGTCACTTCCAAGGCTGACTTCCAAAATGTACCAATGCAAAGTACGTATGCAGTTCTACTAACGGTATTTAAATTATGTACATGTGCAAAGTTCCCATACAATGCAATTATATACTTTGTTTGCATTTACAATATGAAATGTACATACTGCAATGCATCATATAAAAAAACCTGAAATGGAAAGCGCTACAGCTCTTAAAAATTTAATTGATAATTTTTTTAATTTATCAGAGAGTGAGAAGCAATTTTTTTGATGGTGGTTCCAATTTCTTCTCACTAAAAATTTATAAAACTGTTAATTTGGCTTTTTTTTTATAAAAAATACATTTTTGAGTCGACCAATTTCGATTTTCTTTTATTTTTTAATACATTCTGGTAAACGAACATCAAAGTATCAACTATAAGACCGATGCCCGATTGCTTTTTGACTGCGTTAAAAATACTTATTGACGACGTTTTGAAATCACTATGCTTTGTGCAAATATATTGCAGTTAACATTTCTGGAAGTCTGTCTAATTTTATTTAAATTTAGGCTCCATTTATAGAGCCAATCATACCATAAAAGCTTCTAATTGCGTTAAATTGTTTTGATTATTTTACTTTATCTTTAACAGATATGCAAATGGAAATAATTACATTAAATATAGCGCTACCATTATTTAAAAAACTTTATTAAGTTTTATTAAAAAAAAATAATAATAATAAATCAAAATCAATAAAATTTAACATTAAAATAAACATAAAGGCAAAATACAATCTTAAAAAAGCTTAAAAATGGACAAAATTTTAAAATTCATTTTTTTAATATTGATTTAAAATAGACATTTTAAGCCAAAATTCGTTAATGAATATAATTTCATTGAATTTTGTTTAAAATTATTTTGAAATGTTGGTTATATTCTTATGAATATAAAGGCAGGATCAGACGATTATCGTAATGCACCAATAATTAGTCTATTTTAAATGTCAATCGTGTGATTATACCATTTATTGGCTCACACGGCAACTCACAATTATTATTATGCTTATTTATCCCAATTAAATGCAACCCTGGTGCGACAATCTTGTGAAACATTTAAGAGTAATCATGCACTAAAGTAAATGCCAAAAATACACCAATATTTATCGTATTCTTCTGCGGAAGACAGTACACACTAATTTTTATTTTTTTTATTGATTTCTTGCTGAAAATACAAGTGTTTGTACGGTATTTATAATTGTCATCACTCAAGTATATATTTATTTTTTAATTATTTATATATAAATTGCATCACAAGTTTCGACCATTCTTTTTTGCATTATTTTTACTTTTTCTGATCAAACGGACACACAATAATCAAAGCTGGTGCATTTTTTTTTTTTTTTTTTTTTGTAGAACAAATCATCTTTAAGAGGATTACTCATAATTTGTAATTACATTCCTATTTAAATAAATAAACATTTTAGTGAATTAATTTTTTTTTTTTAAATTTATTGAAATGTTTTCTCATATACACCATAAATGGCTCTTCTTGTGAGCTAATCTCTGACCCACACACTTCTTTCCTTTTTTCTGTATATTTTTTTATTTATTTGTTCACTAAATGAGCTCAATGTAAATAAAGAGAACGCTATTTTCAAGAACGCATTTTTAAGAACGCATCATTTTGAATACCAAACAAAAAACTAAATACATAAATTTAATTTGCTACAACAGCTGCTTCACAGATTTGCCGTAAACTAGAACAATCGTGTGACAGCGTTTGGACAATTATTGTTAAGACATCGTTTCGCGCCATCTTGTGAAAATAAATTTTGTATAAAATAAGACAACCGTATGAATACAGAATTTTTTATTGGGACAATTTGATTACTGTGCGCTAATAAATTGTGTCAGATTGGTATATTTGAGGCAAACGTGTGATCCCAGCTTAAGGGTTAAATTTTAATAGAATTTAACGTATAATTGTTATTAAAAAATTATTTAAATTAATCATACTTTGAAATTTTGTTTTCAGAATTCTTCTTTTCCTTTTTGTAATTTGGTATGTGACCAAGAAAGTTTGTGTTTTTGCAATTTATTATTTTTTTAACTTATATAAAGCGCATAACATTTAAATAAGCAACAATAGTTTAAAAAAAGAACTAAAACTGAACTCATTTCACAAGCCCTTAAGCTACCTCAGGTCACTGTTATTTTTTTTTCTTAAGCACACAACTATGTTAGTTTTGATTGTGAATTATGATCTATTTCGTTAGAAGAAAAAAAAAAAAAAAATTGAAAAAAGAAAAACACAAATGGAAATGAAAAAGCAGCAAAACAGTAACAAGTGTTGGCACAGATATTTCAACTCTCCACGCCTCTCTCTTATAGACCAACATTGTTTGACTAGAGCTTGTGTGTAGAACAAAATTGTGTATTTTTTTCATTAATTTTAAATGAAGTTTCATATTATGGACCTTTAAAATGGCACAAAAAAAAGTGAAGGTATTATAAGAGGCCAGAGGTGTGTAAAGCAAAATTGGCAAACTAAACACAAATGTTAAGAAACACATTCATTTTGAATATTTTTTCATACACCTTTAGCTATTTGGCTATTTGGCTACAGATAAGTAACAGATGCATTTACAAGTTTCTTAAAATCTTTCATCTTTTTTCACTATTTTGAAAGTTTCTTTTTTTAATGTTAATGGTTTGGCATCAATCCAAACCAAAAATCGTGTCAGAACAAATTTTATGGTCTTCTTTCTATTCATATGTTGTCAAGTATTCGTATTTAAAACCACAATTGTTAGGGTGTCATTAAAATCCAGTCACCTTTCTTATACACTTTTGAGCGTTTCTCTCATAAAAATCTATTAAATATTTATAATTCTATTCAATGCCAATGAATGAATGACTCTGCTGTTTGTTTTGTACAGAAGAAGAGATGGCTGGCAGAAATACTGAGTGCTTTCAGTGTTTTTGAAGAAAAATAGATGACAGGCCTAAGGGTAAATTTCTAAATAAAAATGTTTCTACTTCTGCTGCTGTTGCTTTGGCTTAAATATTATGAAATCCTTGAAGTCATTTTGTTTTATTTAGAATCTTGTTTAAAAGTTAGCAAATATTATGGCTACAATACTACTGTTGTTGTTGTTGTTTGTTAAAGATTTTTATAATTTTTAATGACTCTCCTGGGAATTGTGTGTGCGTACACTGCATACACTGGTTTAATACTTTTTACACTTAACAGTTACATTTTAACAGTTTTAAAAGACACTTCTTACACTTCAGTTCTATATCACACACCTGGGTCAAGAATAAAAAAGGAAAATGTTTTGCCGTCGCTGTTGGTTAGATTTTAAACCCAACGAACACTTGGTTCAGTGTTCCGGACCATGTGCTTGGTTTTTTCATAATCGTTGTGCAGATTTACCTGATACTGTTGCTCGAGAAATGGTGACAAACCAAGAATTGGAGTGGTATTGTAAGCACTGTCGTCAATTGTATCGTTTGCAATTGTATTTTGAGGTACCAAAATTAATTACAATAATGTTTCATATTTATATTATTTCGGTTTTCGTTTTTTTTTTCGGTGGAAAACCTTGACATTTTTGTCTCATTAAAATTTAAGGCAAATTGTTAAATGCGTTTTATAAAATAAATAAAAGAAAAACTGGCTCTGCTTGATGTTAAAACAAGACAGAATTAAGGATAATACGTTTGTGACCTTCAACTTGAAAAATGTCCTAATAGGGTGTGTCATTTCGTGTTAAAAGTATTACTGCTGCAATAAAATAATAAAACAAGCATGACATGACAAGTACCATAGTTTGTATAGAAGAAAAAAGAAATACCGTCGTATCACACATTAATTAAATTGTAATTGTAATAAGGCACGAGTGTTAATATTTAATAAACATGAAATCTAGTTAATAACATAACCATAACTGTGTAAAAAAGCAACAAAAACTGTGACTAAAAAAATAACACGGTGCGACAAAAATGAACGAAGTTGAAATACATGGAAAATGATACTACTTTCCTGATACGAGTAGGCGCCGTCGAGTAAAACAAGGATCTGTTTTTGGTATTTTCATAACATCATCACCAAAATATCGCGTTGCGGGTAAAAAACCATGCACTTAGGAGCTAAAAACTTAGCTGAATATTACCCGATTTTAAGTTTACTTTCAGATTTGGAAAGAAGAGAAACCGACCTTAAAGAATCTGAGTGTATTTCTCGAGCAAACACATTTTTCATCAAATTTTTTGCACATTTTTCAAGTTTAAATGCGTTTTTGCACACTATTTTATAGGAGAACCGTACCATTGATGAAATAATTGAGGGATTATATTAAGTTATAAATAAAATGAGACTTACGGTTTAGAAACCCGTTGGAATTTAACGCATTTATTAAATTTTTTTGTAAAGCTACCGCATTACGAATAAGCTTAATAACCGTAAGTAAAAAAAGGTCGGTATAATCCAAAGAAATCATTCGACGAATGAGAAATGCCCAATCAAGCATACAGTCTTTGCAAAATGCTTCCCATACCATTAGCGAACCGCTACCGAAATTGCGTTTAGAGTAGTATCGCTGTTTCTTTCATAAATCTTTTCAACAACAGTTGAAAGAGTACTATAAAGATTGAAATTTTTATCATCTGAAAGGATCACCTAAAAAAAAAAAAAAATAATAGTTAAGGCCGAATAGTATAGTTAGTTTGCAAAATTTTCTCTACAAACTTGAGAGGAAAAAGCTTGTGACAAGACAGTAGCTCAGGTATTGTCATCAGCTTTTACCTTGTTATGGTTTTGGACTCTTTTCAAGTTGCACTCATGAGCAATTTGCGAAAGACTTTTCATGAAATTGATAGCAGCTTTGACGGATAATACTATGCAACAAATGAGAAAAAAAAAAAATCTGACTTGGATAACCACTATATTTTTTGGATGCGCTATGGTCGCTTAACTTCAGAAATCAACAGCATTTCAAATTCTATGGATAATTTCTTTTACAGATTTTTTTTTTCTAAAATATGAGATTTTTAAAGAGGCTGCTTCATACATCTTTTGATAACTTTGAAACGACTTATTCGATTTCGTTAAGCCATTTGTTAAAAAATTCCAAATTATACGGGCTCTAAGTCATTCTAAGATAATTCTTTAATATAATCCATATTTTTCGAGTTATTGAGAAACAAATTATAAATTTTTGTTGTTGTTGTTAAAAAGTTTAATATTTTCGATTTATACAAATTCACACAAAGTAGAGAACAGCAAACACTTACCAGTGTTACTATTTATCCATAAAGCTGCATAAAATAGAAATAAAATAAACCATATTAAATACCAAAGGTATTTTTGCTTGTTGCATAGTGTAATCTTTTCTGGTCACCCTCTTTTTGTCGGTTTGAATAAGGCAGCTGCCACATGGCATTTTTTCTTAAATTTTAAAGTGATAACGTGTTCCAAAGCTTGCCTTAAATTATATGCTTTGAAATGAACTCATTTAAATTGATATTTTTGCAATGTGTCTATAGTAATGAAACACTAAGAAATAAATTAATGATGCTAGTGCTCTCAATTTTTTAAGTTGATATCTCAAAAGTTAAAATACCGTTACTTTATCATAATAAACAATTCTTGTTCATAATTATATATACATGTATAGGTACTCGTAAAGTAAACTTTGAGTAACACAAGAAATGTAATGTGTCTATAGTAATGACATGCAGTGTATAGCAATTAAAATTATAAAATTCTTTTAAAAAACTTCTTAATTAATCATATCTATTTCAGTTTGTATCGTTTTAAATATTTTAATTTCAGTTCAAGTCTTTTTAATGACATAAAATATTGTTAGTCTACAAATTAATTTCTATTTAAACATTTTTATAATTTGATTATTCATATTTTGCATTTCATATAAAAATGTGAACAAAATTACCGAGGCATTATTAAATTTTTGTTTGAATTCCTACTCACACTCTAGTTAAGTTACATTAAAGGAATATGATAATTATTTCCCTTTTTTGCCTCTTGTGCTGAGAAAACAAAAAAGTACACGAAATTATCCCCTCCAAAACATAAGAAGCTATTAAAAAAGTCCTTTAAAAACAGCAGCTTTTAATGGTAACGGGCAAGAGAAAAAAAACTGAATTCATACTCCAAAGGAAATGCTTTTTAGAAAATGAAAAAAAGATTTTTTTTGTTTCACATTACAATAGAAGCACAAAAAGCGAAAAAATAATTTTTTAAAAGAACTTTCTTTGAAAAACAATAAAAAACACACCCATACCCATTTTTATTTTTATTTTTTTGATTTGTGTATATAAGAGCAGGCGATTTGAATTCCACCATCATAATTATGAAATACTTTTACTTTCACAATATAATTATTCCTTTTTTATTGTGAAAAAAAAAAAAAATGTTTTTCAGTTCTTTTCCCCCAAACTATTTTTTTTATTTTCAGCGTCATTGCTATCATTACGACTCATTTGCTGACCTTCTACTCTAAGGAGGGGTACTATTTTTTTTGCGTGGTAATTTAAGTATCCTTGAGGCTATTTTTTTCCTTTTGTCTATTTTCTGAGAGTGAATTGTATTTGAATTGTGTAGATTCGTGCTTAACTTGTAAGATTTTCGGATTATTTTTAACTCAAGATTTCGATTTTGTAAATCTATTTTTGTTGCTCTTGTCTTTGATTTTCTTAAGGGGATTTTTTTCTTTCAATTCTATTATTATGTGTGAGGATTTTGTAAAATATTCTTTAATTATAATAATTTTTTTATTACGTTTTCAGATTGCCATCTGTGATGATTATAGTCTGCCTGTGGACTTTGTTAAAAAACGGCCGTCCAGTTTTGATCCCTGCTTAGCAGAAGCATTACCAACAAATCCCGAAAATTGGGCAACTGCAGCTGCTGCTAGTCCACAACAGGAATTTGTAAGAAAAAAAGTGGATATTTTTTTTAAATACAAAATTTTCATTTAAACTGCTAAAGAGGGCTTAAAAGTTTTGAATTTATCTTCTTTTCGAAAAATTCAATTCTATTGATTGAGTTTCGTATTTTACAAGTTTTATGATTCAAATAAAAGTATTTCTTCAAGCAAATATTTCCATAAATATTAATAGTACAACGAAAAAAAAAAAAAAAATTGATTTTAATTTCAATTTTCCTAAGGCCTCAATGTCATAAAGTCATAAAAAGTATGCCTCCTGCCTACACTTGAGCCCAGCCTGCAATACTCGTCCCATAAATGTAACTCTAAGGTTATCGACATGAAAAAAGAATCATAAATGTTTAGCATTTTATTTCATATTCTTATTTTTTATTATATATTCTTGCCTCTTACGACTTCAACAAGATTTTAACATCAATACGTGTATGTTTTCAAGAAATATTAAACAAACGCGTGTCAAGCGCAAAATCTAATATGCGAGTACATGTGAGGCATGTTATTGGAAAAAGTAATATTTGATTTTGTTTTTCGAAGGAAAAATAAGAAAAGACTACAAGAAGGTACATATGGGAGAAATGATACTTATTAATATATTTACTTCCAGCCACAGGCTAAAAATGACAAACTTTAGAAAAAGAGAAACAATTTTGATTTTAAGATATAAAAACTTTCATTCTTTTTCGTTTAATCCTAAAAGCCAAACGTTTATATTTTTCAATTCGAACTCAAACTCATACAATTTACGAGTATTTTGACTCGATTATATGCAGGAGATAACCAGTATTTGCTTTAGTACCTTAATATTAGTAAAATAAACAATCAAAAACAATTGCTTGTGTAAACACATACACATACAAAATAGAATATAACAGTAACACACACACACACACATAAACATTAAAATTGAAATGCAAATTAATTTAAAATATTTACTATTATTTTGCTCGTATGTGTGTGTGTTGATAAACTATTTCTATTTTTGTCTCCCACTCATTTATTTATTTATTGTCAAACGGTAGATTGAAATTAATAGAAACGGAAACCCTACTATATTTACGTGCTAGACGTATTTCCTATGTGGGTTGGTTTTCTGTTATTGTAGTTTTTCCATATAAATTAATACGAATAAAGTAATAAAAAAGGAAACGAAAGAGAGAGAGAGAGAGCGAGAAAGAGAGAGAGAGGTGAAAATGGTTAGATTTTTGCTTTTCTTAAATGTCTACAATGTTGTTGCCATGTTTTTTTTTTGCAAAAATGAAATATTTTTATTCATTGCCGGTTTGATTTTCTCCCATTTGCTGGCTGGCTAGCATTTGTTTCTGTTTATGGCACCCCATGGTGTTCTATTATTTTTTTCCCTCTTACTCCCACTGCCAGCCCACCAAATATTTTGTACTGAAACTGCCTACCGACAGCAAACAAACATTTAACAAACCATTCAACCAGCTGTGCATGCACGTTTTAACTCTTGATGCTGCTATTTTTACGCAAATATTTACTACAATTACTTGCTAGTACACCAAGGGTGGCCAGAAAGAAAAATGTATTTGTAGCGGGGTTGGCAAAAATCCGGGTTAAAAAAAGTATAATTACGTTGTTTTAATATTTATAGTGCAATTTTGCATTCTTAGTGGGATCAAGGCAGCTGCTAAGATCGGCAAGCTGATTACAATTACGTCGGTTGAACCGTGCATTATGAGAAAAGAGGCCAGAATATAAAGACAGACAGACATATAAAATTTTTCTTTTGCAAGACAACGCTCAGTCTCGCACGTTGCCAAACAATTTTTAGAAACGACCAAATTCCCCAAACTTTGCTCCTTCTGACTATTGGCTTTCGATGGATGCAATATCGATTAGTATATCAAAAAATCACTTCTTTTGAAAATATATAGAAAATCGGCTTCAAAGTGGATCGCCTAAAAAACGAGAAGTTTTGCTAAGACAGGATGCGGATATTAGCTCAGAGATGGAGCTCATTTTGAGCTACAAAAGGAGACCGCATTAATTTGTACTCCCAATACGTAATTTTTTTATTTTCTTGTTGTAAATAAACAATAAAAACCTTTAAATAAAAAACCCACCTGGTTTTTTAAAATATAAAACCCAATTACCCAGTGGGTTGCCAACCCTGATTTGTAGTAGTAGTAGTAGAAGTAAGTTTTTGCAGTGTGCGGTGAAGAAAAAAATTTAAATGGTAAGCAGCAACACAAATGAAAAAAGTCTAATACGCAAAGCGGCATATGTCTGCTTTCATCAAGATATAACACAGAACTGAATGAATTCGTTGTTTATTTGTTATTATCTATTGGTTTGCGTTCGGTTATATACATATACGCAGTGGATAATTCTCATGCACCGGAGTGCTTATCTGGCCATCTACGTAATATACAAAATGACGACGATAACAACAATAACATGACTATGATAAAAATTACGCATATTTTAGTCTAGCAACAGCAAATATTACAGCAGTAGTAGTCTTTTACATTGTTAATATTATATTACTATTGTAGTTGTTGTTGTTGTTAACATTGTTTACTACGCAACGATTATTAATAAAGAGCATAAGAACATACACCCTTACACTTACTCATACTTAGCAATAACAACACAAGACAAGGGAAAGCGTATGAGTGATACGCATAAAAAATATCAAGTAGCAGTTATGTTAGCGTTTGTGTATGTGTATTCGTGTGTTGTTTACGCTTTTACACACACATACATAAACATAAAAACGCACATATATGTTAGTGACTTGCATGCCATTGAAATTATCGTAATGAAAATAACAACAAGAAATAGCAACAACAAACACGTAAAATACATAAGTGATGGAGCAAAACTAAAATAAACTGCTTTGTATTGCCCTCTTTTTGCATTGCTTTTTTCTTTTTTATTTTTTTTATTAAAAATCTTAAAAAACATGTGAAGATTTCATTCTTTTTTTTTTGAGAAAGTAAAGTTAGATTTTAATATAAAACAGAAAACCATATCAAATTAAACCAAATTTAGAAATTTATACCAATACAGTTTTCAACACATACAAAAATCATTATTTACTCTGCTCATTTTTAACTGATGATTTATACTGACTACGGACCTAAGGTGTGCTTCAAAATGATAAGATCACCTTAATATTTACTCAATTCATCCAAACTATAAAATGTTACGTATGGCCAACTTGCTAATAAAAAATTCTACGTTCAAATAAGTGAATAATAAACCGGTTTTGCTCTTAGAGATGTAACGTTTTATTATGTTCAGTTAAATTTATGTAAATAAGTGCGAAATTCAATGCGTCAAAATGATAAGGTCAGTGATTAATAAACAATTAATCTTATCAGAAGGTATCACAATTGTTATTATTATTATTTTTTTTAATAATTTATAATTTAAATCTGCGTGGTATTGGTTGCGGGAAACTTTTGTCACCTTACAAACAAGGACAAATTGTGGCACTTCATGAGCAAGGATTGAGTATGTATATATATATTTAGAAACTTCATATCTTACTACTCTAAAGATATACAAAAATCATTATTTAATTTGTATGGGAGGTACCATGCCCACTCGTCCGAGTCCGCCCATTTTTTCACTGATGGTTTCAATATCTAAGAGGTCATTTAGACCAAATTCAGAACCTTTGACTCCAATCGTTCTCTAGATATATTAAAATTAATATTAATTTTGTATGGGAGATGCCACACCCACTCATGCAATTTCGCACATATTTCTATTGATGATGTGTATTAACTACTAAGTTATTTAGACTACATTCAGAACCTTCCACTATTACCGTACCAAGGATATAAAGAAACCAATATTAACTTTGTATGGGAGATGCTACTCCCACTTATCTAATATGGCTCAATTTTTGACTGATGATTTGTGTTGATCACAAAATTGTTTTTGGCAAACTTAGAGACTCCCACTAATATCGGTTTAAAGTTATAGGCATATAAACAAAAATTTTATATTTGCGAGGCACCGCCCAGTTAAACAATAGCGAAGCCGAAATTAAAGCTTTCTGCATATGCTTTTCACAGACACAGTTTTAAAAATATTTTCTAACTCACACAAAATTTAAATGCTGTAACAAATTACATTTTCAAGTAAAACTTATGCTATACACAGGAGTTCACTCTACCGTCAATAACTCGAGAACCAATGGACCTACAGAAACAGCATATACATAAAAACCTTGGTATTGAATTTACTTTTCGTTTAAAAGATTCGATTCCTAAGGAGGTTTCATACGTGCGAAATTTTATAAAATAAATTCAATATCTCCAATCAAAAAATATTATTTAAAAGAAATTTATATTTTCTCTGAAAAATATTAGTTTTTGTTAATAAAAATAAAAATATACATTATAATGATATTACATTATATAATAATGATTTATAATGATTTCCAATAAAATATATCGATAAAAACGTATATTTAAAATATTTGCGAAAAAATAGTTTTCATTTAAATTAAGTTATCAATTTATTGTGCATTGAGTATGATGATGTAAAGAAACAAAATTTATGGAATTTTTTACACATTATTAACAACTGAGTATGTCATTAATTTATTATGAAATAAATGACCATTTAATGACAATTTATAGCCTTTTTTGTAAAAGTTATCTGCTGCAACAGTACCGGTGTAAAGAAATAAATTCCCAAAAACATGACAGGTTATATTGAAGAAAAAAACATGCAAGAAATGTTGTAAAAAATATTTTTTTTTTTTAAATTTAAAATTAAAAAATACTTTTTTTAGCAGGTTTTAACAATTTAAAAAGAATTTTAATGGAATGCTATTGCATCGCATATTTGTGTTCAAATTCTAAAACGACTTTAAAGATTTCCCGCTAATATGTTTATTGAGATGTATAATAATAAATATAAATTCCATGCCCACTCTTACTGTCAGATGAATTTTTTAGCTTAACGTACATCTTAATAATAAAGTTTGAAGACTATCTTCTATAGTTCCCAAGATAAATATTACCTTGATCTTGGTATATGTATATCCTTTATAGCTGCTACCACATATACATACAAAGAAGACATGTCAAGAAAATCTGTTCAGCCACTTAGCTGTCTATAGATATGAAACGAACATACATACAAGCATATGGACTTAATTTTAAGGATTTACTATTGAAATCGGCAAAACTTTAAACAATTATTCTTCATAAAACTTTAGAGAGAAAGAGAGTGCGACAGAGCCTGTGTAGACATTTATGGTAAATGATAACTTTGATAATATTAATGATGATGATGATGACTGTGTTATTAATGAAATTAATGATGATGTTTGCTTTTTGATATTGATGACGTAGCCCATCATTTGTGCAATTGTTTGCGGTAAACAATTGTACAATATAAACAATAATGAGTCTTGTCATTTTCCATGTTTTAAGTGCAAAGCAGCAGTACTTAAAAGGATACTGATAGGCCAGACCAGACCAACTAACTGCATTACTAAATACTAAAAACGTGCCTTATTCAACCACATACTCAACACACACGACTGTTAGTTATGTGATATTGATACTTTTTCAACATCTTTCCCTTACCAAAGAAATGCTTACAATCCATTATGTTTAAAAGTCAGAAATAAACATTGCCTGTAGGTAGGCATTTTAAACAAAAATAGCGTGGAAAGGGAAATTTTGTAATTTTATCTTTTCCATTTAATATGACGAACAACAACCAACAGCAACAGTCAGTCGTCATACATTGGAGAACTGATGTTTACTTCAATTACGAATGAAATAAAAAAAAAATATTTCTTTTCTTGTAATTGCTTGGTTAGTGACTGTTGTTGCTGTTTTTAGAGAGAATGTATATGATGAGTTTTCATTGTTATCAATATTAATATTATGTCATGTCATTTGTCATTTATAAGGTAACAATGTAATGTTTTTTTTTTCTACCTCTCTCACATGTATTCATTGTGATATAATAGAACAAGAGAATATTTATTTACGAGTAAAGCTTGTCCTCTAGTACCATATAAATATTCACATTTTATTGTAAATTTATTTTACTGAAAGTCATAGTAGGGGACTATAATGTCTACTGCTATTGTTCGTTATATTTATCTTCATGAAAAAGTCATAGTAGGGGACTATAATGTCTACTGCTATTGTTCATTTTATGTATGTATCTACATAATACATTGTTGTTGAAACCTAAATACACATAAATCGTTATAAATGTTTTGAAATATGAAGAAAATATCGAAAAGTATGGGAAAACTCCCTTCATCTGCACTGATATTGATTAGAAAAAGAAATATAAAAATATTTTACAATAGTTTTTCTATCAATGGATTTTATTTAATAAAATAGTAAAATAGTCCACGCATTAGTATTCAATTATTTACAATTGATTTATTCATGTTTGTGTTCCAAGTAATACTTTCTAACAGTAGAAGGCTTTAAGATTTTTCAAACTTTTAGTTAAAAACCATTTTGATGACAAAAACTGTGTTTTTTTATGTTAACAAACACGAGCACCATTCTGTCAAATATGTACATTTTCTTTTCTACGTCAGACCGTCAGAATTAAATGCCAGTATTTTCTTTATGTAGTATATATCGAGTGGTTCATCTATCGCTTTAAATTTGAGACAGCGGTTATTTCGAATCTGGCAATACTTATGTCATTCTCTTCTGCCACAAAATTCAGTTTATTATCTTCATTGAACGAATTAAATCGATTTATTCTTGAGCAACGTTGGGTTTTTAGGAAAATTATTTCATAAAGACAATTGGTCGGAAATTGCTTGAAAAGCAAAAGTTCTTAAAACTAGTTTCAATGTTGATGCACCAAGACGTAAGCGTGCTCGTACAGTGCGTACACCCGAAAATATCTAAGCCGTGGCTGAGAGTATGAGTGAGATTCCATAAATATCAACTCGTCATGGTTCTCAAAAATTTTATATTTCACGCACCAGTTTACGTTGAACATTTGTGGAAAGATCTCGAATAATGAAGCCTTACATAATTCAATTTTCGCTTCGCTAAATAGCCCAAAAAGAAACTGCACGATGATGTCGATTTTGCCAAAAAAAAAAAAAAAAAAAAAAAAAAATCTTTTCGGATGAAGCTCATTTTCATCTTAGTGGGTACGTTAATAAGCAAAATTACCGTATTTGGAGCTCAGAAAACCCAAACGTGGGCCTACAGAAGGCAATGCACCCATTATGAGTGACTATTAAGTGCGTCTTATTAAGGGGAGGCATCATTGGCCCATATTTTTTTGAAAATGAGGAGGGAACAACCTTTACGGTCAATTGAGGCACCTATCGCACCATGAAAACCGATTTTTTGTGCCCGATAGTCATGGCATTGATGTGAACGATGTTTGGTTTCAAAAGAATGGTGAACTTGGCACACATCTCATGCCAAAATCGAGTAATTATTTCAAACGTTTGATGTCCGTTTAATTAGCTGAAATGCTGATGTCAGTTTGACACCGTGGTACTATTTTCTGTGGGGCGCCGTTAAAGACAAGTGTTATGCCGACAAACCAGAGAAAATTGAGCATTTGAGGGCCAACAATTGCGATGCCGTTGCTGAAATACTACCCCATACACTTGACAAATTTACCGAAAATTGGTCCGATCGAATGGGGTACTATGAGGCCAACCGCGACAGCCATATGAATGAAATAATATTTCATTTCTAAACAGAACAATCTTACTTCAGTAGAAAAAACTAAATTTAGCAACATTTCAAATCGTTTTTGTTGTATTGTGTTTTTTAATTTAAGCTTTTAAATGGCCCACCATATATATATATAAATACATAAGGTATGAAACTCGTTGCTGGTGTTGCTATAATTTACAAAAACACTCAAGTTGTTGGCTTCATGGCTGGTTAAATGGTTGGTGGTATGGTTGCTCATATCGTTGGTTGACTAAGTAACTGACTGTCGGTAAAAAAAAAAAACATTGTTTTTGTAAATGTGTTATAAAGGTCTTTTTTCTATTAACGTGGCATCTAATGATGACGATGCATTCAAAATTGTATCGCAAAATGTAATATTTCCACCATTCGTGGGACACCGTCAGACAATGTGACATAGAAGTGGTTTCTTTATGAAAAATTATTCGTTTAGTATATAGGCATTATTGTAGGAACCCTTTAGCTGTGTTTTAAATATATAAATAAATTTTAATTACAAAAAATAGCGATGTAATTAAAAAAAATATTTGGCCAACGGCAACTTTTTCCACTGTTACTGACTTGGTTTTGTCATTACTTTCTATGAACTCGCTACCTCTTGACTGTTTTAATTTTTGTGTTTAATTAAGTTTTATTAATTACATTTAAATTATGATTAAGTGGTTTTTTGCCCAATTAATTGAAATTTGTGATTAAAACGTTTTAATTTGTTTCCTTAGCAGGCTAAATTTGCTGAACATCAGTTACAAAAGCAGGCTGAATCAAAGGTACCACCACCTCCGGCCCCACTATCAACTTTACCCTCCAGAGTAAATGCAAATCTAAATGCTTTAGCCGCGGAAACGGCAGCCGCAGTACATAATAGTACTTTACCCACACAAACAGTTGGAACTTTACAGCATCAGCAACAACAACAACAACAACAACAGCCACAACAACCAATACTCCAGCCGCCAACAACCCTTCAACCGATTCAGAATCAACATCAACATCAGCATTCACAGAAAACACATGGTGCTCGTAGTCAGACGCAGCATCGTTTACCACATCCGACAAGTGCTGTAATATCGACGGCCACTATTGCTACTCTGCCGCCACCTTTACACCTACAAAGTCAAATTTCTAACATTAAACAGGCATCAGTCAAACTTATCGAAGGCTATTCCGATCCTAAAGATACAAAACGTCATAAAAAAGTTTTCCACAAAAAAGCCAAAAAGCGTACGAATAAAAAACGTCCTTCGCCTTGGCAACAGCAACAGAAACAACAACAACAACAACAACTACAACAACAACAGCAGCAGCAGACGCACGAGCAAGAGCAACCACAGCAAACTCTATCCTTGCAACAAACTCAAAAGCAACAACAAAACAGTCAACAACAATCATCGACAATCAATAATTCGCAAACGTTAACAGCTGCTCAAACTGGCAAAGAAAAGGATAAACGCAGTAATTACAATTCAGGTGAGTAGTGGCAAGTAGAACTTATTCCTAACCGGCAACAAAAATCCCTGCTATAGACAGAGAAAGACGAATACTCCAAACAACAATTGGCAATTACTTACACATGGGGTCCGGCTGTTCATGTATTTTTTTCATCTGTTCTATTCTATTTTGATGCCATTTTTTCGGTTTTTTATTTTATTTGCTTGGCTTTTTCATTATATTTGTTTTGTTTTTTCTCTTTCACTTTATCAAAAGGGATTTTATTTTTTTCTTTATCAACTAATCTGTTCTCTCCGCTTACTTTTTGGAACTTATTTACTCGTAACAGGCTAAACTCTTTAACAAAGTTTACAACGATTTTAATCAACTTTCACTTACTCTTGACAACAACTGCAACAACTAAATTAACTTGAAAAACAACAAAATGAATTTGCAGTTCCAACCATTGCTTATCCACTTATTACGCCATTGAAAATGTTCAAATGCAAATGAAAATGAGAAAAACTTCTGAGAATTTAATTATTTTCTTTAAAATGAACTTAAATCCTTCAACCATGAAATAGAGTTTTCAACCAACTGACTAACACTTACCACTCTGCTGTCATTACAGATTCATCGGCACCAAAGTCATCGGATGACGAAGAAGATAATCAATCAGTTAAAGTTCCTGATCTGAATTCACCAGATAGCATCTCAGATGATTTGGTAAGGCCTTTGCCTCCTCAAACACACAGAAGTCCACGTAAGTTAACAGCTTCTCAGCCGGAGCATAGCAAACGTAATCCGTCTCCCTACTATTACTCGGATTTATTGAAAGCCAAAGATCCTTCGGCAACTGTTGGCGAAACACAAGCAGAGAACGATAAAGAATCCAAACTAAAAAGCCGCCAATCAACGGTCTCGGAACCGCCACAGTCAACCCAAACACTACCACAGGCCAGCGGTCCATTCTATCGTAAAAGCACTAGTCTTGACGTTCCAGAACGTGCAGAGGAGCGTGAGGAGCCAGAAGACGATTTTGATGAAACTGAGCCGACCAATAGTACTGTTCTTCCTGGTCCCTTAGACACTCCCAAACGTTATTCGTTTACCGAGGAGGGGGTTCATATAATACGCTGTGATTCTCCTTCCACTACTACTTCAGAGGAGTCCGATTGCAGTGAATGCTTGAAGCGACGCGAATGGCATGCACGAGCGTTAGCCTTGGTACGGAAAACCTGTAACGTTCAGCCTTTAATACCAGCTGCTGCTACCGATTACGGTAATATTTGTCAAGAGGCCTCGGTGGATTTAAATTGTGGCAATCTACCCGAAGAATCACCGTCAATGCCACCACATAGACTGCTAGGACCAGCAGCAGTTTGTGCCTGTGTTGCCCCCACTATTGGTGATGACTTAGATGAATATTTTCGCCCTCGTAGCATCTTCTACGTACACCCACATGGAGTTCATGAATGTGTTGACTGTGCTCCCGAAACGAAAAACCTAAATACAAATACCAGTTCCCATAGTCTAGCTCAGTCCGAAAACGCCCTTGACGAAGTATCCGTGCTTGCGGACGAGGACGACGAAATGTCGGGCCGTACTCGTCAGATTTACGAGACAGCATTCGATTGCAAAATCGCCAAGTCGGACGACGATTTAGATGAAGTAGATCGCATTACAAACCACTCAGTGTTACTTCAACTCAATAATGGCAACTTAGCTCCACCCAAATCGGAATCTCGTGCTTCCAAGTCCTCGAAAAGTCGTTTGGAAGGTAAGCGCCTAAAGAATTCCAAAAATCAAGCCATACAAGAACAGGGCAGCAATTCTGGAGGCAATAATAGTGGCAGCGGTTCTCCTTTAACGGTGGGAACAAACAACCGCACTGTGGAACAGGCCGCAAGTAATGTAGCAGGATTGTCGACAGAGCTAAGCAATGTTCACATACGGGAGCAGGATGTGGATCAACAGAACAATCCTACTACGTCCAGTTCGCAATTACCGATCCGCGGCTATACGCCTTCGCCGCCATCAACAGCACCATTGCCTATGAAGTTTCCTGGCAAACAAGAACGTTTTTTTATGAATAGCATACGAAGTGCACCCAACCTGCCATCATCGAATCCGGCCCATCCGCGTTTACGCGACCTCCGTCTTCCACTACAATCAAATCTGCGACAACAACAGCAACAAGGCGGCTCCTCACTGGTTACCAGCAATGAAAATAGTCTTACCGACAGCGCCTACGTAAATCCTCCATCTTCCAGTTTACATCACAATCATAACAGTCACCATCATCATCATCTCTCATCTCATCAGGGCACAACAAATGTTATCGGTGGCTCTAGATCCCGTAGCCGACCACGATCATTTGTTCTTGAGTCGGGGCGGGTGATGGAGCTGCGGAAAAGCCACGCCTCTCACCACCACCACCATGTTGGTAATGGCAGTCGAAGACCGCATAATTATTCCTCGACCGAAAGCATAGCAACATCGAGTAGTGGTGGCAGCATGGAATCGCTACGCTCGAGCACTAGCGAAGGCAATCGCAGTACGTCCAGTTCAGAGTCAAGGCACTCGACCTCGTTGAGTTCACATAGCTCTGAATCTGGTAGCTCGAGTGTTGCCTTTCCCCTTAGAGCACCAGTGGTCATACATTCCAAATTGCATATCCTAAGTCCCATATCAGACAAGTCATCTCAGGAACCAGCCTCGGAACTGTCTGAACAGAACAAGACACAAAACGCATCACCCGAAGATGGTGCAGCCATACAAACGAATACAAATAATCAACAAATTCTGCAGCAACAGCAACATCAACATCAACAACAACAGCTTCCGCTGCGCACGGGTGATACGGAAAATGTACGACCCACGCCTCAACTACAAATCGATGCCTTGAAGAAACGAAGACCACCGGCAAATAAAAATCTAATGCAGCTGACAGATGAAATACTCGGTTCGGATAGCGGCATTTCATTACATTCTCGAGAGGATGGCAAACCGTTGATAGGTTTGCAAAAGTTTACGCTGCCAAAACTAAATTTTCCGCCCAATGATAAGGGCAACAATCACAGTGATATTAGCGCAGTAGGAGCCATGAGTAACAGTGTGGGGCTGCCGCAAGATTTACGCGATCTTCCGTTCGATATGCCAAAACTAAGAAGAAGAAAAACTTTACAACAGGTTGGTAATTTCAAAATCCTTCATAGATTAAAATTTAAAAAAAAAATTTATTTTTTTTGCTTTTAATCCCACAGGATGCTTGTACTTCAGGCAGTGCCACTTCAGTTGATTTAGGTGATTTGCCATTTGATATGCCCAAGCTAAGGAGACGTTTAAGAGCAAATCAAGCGGAAATCAATAATCTTATGATGCACAGCACTGAATCCAGTGGTATTTCACAAGCCTCCTCTAGTCATTCCATGAGAGATGATAATAAAACTGCTATGAAACTTGGTAAGTAAAGGATTCATTCGAATTCTTTTTCTCGCAGTGTATTTTTATATGACATGTGTCTAGCTGTGTATGTATGTATGTATATGTGAGGCATGGGTTGTTGGTTGGTTGGTTGGTTGATCAACCAACAGTGTTAACATTTTTTCTATACATTTTTTAATTAACCTCATTCCACTTCAATGGCCATAATACAACAAAGTGGCTATTATAGGTAAATATGGCGCTCTTATGCACTTGCTGTGCTGTACGATAAATCTGACCATAAACAAAAAGCCAAATAGGAAATCGAGTGTGAGAACAAATAAAATAAATGAATTTCTTTTGTCTTATGATTTACAGACTCTGCTATATTCCGTCAAAATCTCACCTTAAATCTAAATGAGCCACGTCAAACGAACAATAAATTTGGTAGCTTGGATTTACGTGGTGTAACCAACAACAAAGAACTCAATTTGAATTTGAATGCAACAACAACACAAGCCTTTAACAATGCAGTTGATCTAATAGATGTATCAATACCTTTAGAGAGACAAGGGTGAGGTGTTTGTTATCTGAAATCTACCTTAAAGAAAAATTCTTACAATTCTTTTCAGATGGTATCATGGCTCCATTACACGTATAGAGGCTGAAACTACTCTGAGACCCTTAAGTGAAGGCAGCTTTTTAGTACGCAATTGTGAATCTACAAAACAGGATTATTCGTTATCCCTAAAGTAATTATGAGTGAATTTAAAAGAAAATTTAAATTTTTAATAAAAATTTGTTTGGTGTCTACTTTTAATAGGGGAGCTAAAGGCTTTATGCATATGCGCATACAACGCAATGAATGTGGCCAATATATATTGGGCCAATTTAGTCGTCCCTTTGATACGGTACCCGATATGATACGACACTTTTGTCTCAACCGTTTACCAGTTAGAGGAGCCGAACACATGTGCTTAATAGAGCCTGTTATTGCCCAATTACTTTAAAAATCAAAGCGTTTTTGAATGAAATACTTACACACACTACTAAAACATAGCATTCATACTCTTAAAAAAAAATATAAGACATGATATGATATTTTAACGACGCAAACATTATAATAAAACGTATTAAAAACCATTCATCATATATCTTCCAGTTATCGTAGAAAACAAGCTCTCAAATTTTTCATACGATTTGCATACAGTCATGTGAATAATAATAAGGACACTTACAATATCCAACCCTGTTTTCATATACAAATATTTATCAAAGGGATCTTAAGCTGCCTGAGGGCGCATTAGGTGTATGCGTGTTCTCGTACTTTTTCGACTACACATATACGTTGTCGACATTGATTGATGAAAATCAAAAAATTCTGGTTATTTTATTTGTTCGTCTCCAATTGTGATTGACAAGCAACTGGGTAACCTCGATATTACAGTATTGAACACATATGCGGATAAATATTATAATTTTGTTGCCGTCAAGGAGAAATGTCCAGATGAAAATAAAAAAAAAATACAATTTATTGAGAAATACCAGTATTTACCAACTTTATAGAATGTAAAACTGGAAGCTTATATCAATAGAAATAAAAAACTATAATACTGTAGACAGACGACAGCGATAATGTGCATTAAAAACTAACTAATGTAAATCAAAAATTTACTCTGACAGACGACAGTTTGTGCATTAAATAAACAGCTGTTTGCTTGTCAACTATTTTTTTTTTTGGCATTTATAGATGGATTAAATGAATAGAAAACAGAAAGTACGATTAGCAGCTATGCTGTTAATAAAATATCACTATTTATTATAAGAAAAAGCTAAAATTACTTCTGCGGAAACTGCTCCATAATCCATTTGAATTCATTTCAATTTTTTCAACTAAACACTCATTCACAATAGTGAACAATTTGGTTGATTATCCACAGTACTGCCATATTAAAAATCAAACTTAATAATTCACAAGTTAATTTGCATTAAGGCTGTTAATGCAGATTAACGCTCTGTCGTCTGTCTACGCTATAAGAAATATTCTTCATTTTTTCTTAATAATATTGCACATGGTGTCAATAGCCGATGAAGATACTAGGAATTTAAAATCCAAATGATGATTAACGAATTTATTTGTACGTTTCCTTTTAAACGTCCACCACATGACACTAATACATATGCATTTGTTTTTAAAATTATTCGTTTACTTTATAAATTGTCTGCTTGAATTTCGAAAACGTAAAAAACCGTTACGGTCTTTATCAAAATTTTGTAACGTTTGTCAGTTTTAGCTCATTTTTCTCTTAAGCTTTTAAGGAAAACCGCAATATGTTCCTATTGTTTTTCACATGACTATACGTAACATTACAATAATAAAAACAATTAACTAAAGCACTTTCTTTCGCTATCTATCTGACTTTCCCTCTATCTTACTCTTCTCTCTCTCTCTCACTGTAATTTATATGGAAAATGTAAATGTTAGCAATACAGTCAAAAAAAACCAAACAAATTTTATGTTCAGTTAACAGACAATATAATTTAATAAGAACAAAAATAACAAAAGGAAATTATTGATAATTAGAATCAAGTTGATTTTGCTTCAAAAATATTGTTTTTTAAACTTACCACACGTGGTGAGTTTACATGCAGTCGCTTTATTTTCGTTCAAAATTGATGTTTTTTAAAGCAGTAGTGTACTTACCTAAAAAGAAAAACAAGAAAAAAAAATCGATGAAAATTAAACGATAAATTTCAAATCGTTAGTAATTTAGTAATTGAATATTAAAATAAAAGAACGATAACATATATATTATGATTGCATGCTAATTTGTTGATTAATTTTATATAAAATGCTAAATATACTATTTTCACATAAGAAAAGAAAATGACTCTTCGAGAGCAAAAACTAATATATAACCACACGCGTATATATATATATATATATATATATATATATATATATATATATATATATATATATATATATATATACATGCATACACTTTTGTACGCAATTTTGAATAGAAAGTGTATGTATATATATATATGTGTTTTAGTGGGCCCTTAAAGCTAATATGTACTACTTTACTAATCATTTACTATGAATTTCCCTACCGTACTTTTGTTTGTTTGATTTTGTATTTCAAAATTTTTACTTTAAGTGCAATACATACATACGTATATTATTTAAAACAAAACTTAATTAAATTCTCATTTACTTCTCATTTAGTTCATGTAGTTATTTGTGCCAAACGTTAATTTAAGTTTAATATTTTACTTGACATCAAATTTTTGTTTAATATTTTTTTTTTTCAATTCGTAAGTGCAATAATATTTTTTTCTCCATTTGGTTGTTATTTGTTTTCCTTAGTTTTTAAATAAGTGAAGTTTAGATTTTATTATAGAATTCATTATACATTATTATACATAATATGATATACTCATTAATTTTAACAAAAATATTAAAAAAAAAAAACAAAAATTATATACATTTATATACAAGAAACAAAACAAAGATTAACAATAAACATATTATAGCAACAACAATAATAAGAACAGCAACAACAACAAAAATTAATAGAATATTATTATATACAAAAAGAAAAAATAATAAAATAAATAATAAATAAACAACTAAAAAAAGCAGAAAAAAATAAAAATCGTATTGTATAGTTTTTAGAAGTTCATACTTAGAAATAATAATTAAAAAACAATTATTAGAAAACCAAAATAATTTGTAGTTGTGTTTTAATTTCGATTTAAGATTCTGTCCTTGCAATAGAAGTGCTGGCCTCTAAAGTTATTAAACACATAGAACTCAGCAGACTACCAACTACAATTTGTCAAAATTACAATACACACGTTTATATAAAGAGTCTGCTTCATTTTATCGACATCACATCTATACGGCTACATGATTAAAGACTAATTTATATTTGGGCACCAAAACGCAGACTAGTGATGCCAATATAATACGAAATATTGAATAATGTAGAAAATTTATAAATTATCTTTTATCTTTAAAAAAAATACAAAAAAATGTGCCAGTCACCCTCTAGGATTAAGGATAATGTAAAAACAATTCCATAAATTATGATCGACTAAAAATGCCGACACATTGAACAAAATATTAAAAGGGCTGTATTTGTAGGCGTGGTAAAATATTAACAAAATTATATTTGAGGGTAAATGGCACAATGTTTTGTATTTCAAACAAACGACTTTATTTATCTAAATTTCTCAAACACAAATTGTTGCTGATCAATTTGAATTGTTCCAGTGTCAGTATCAGCTGGTTGTATAGCATAGGGCATTTACAGTATGCAAAACCCATATTCGTACACGCGATAAAAATTAGAAAATTTACAAAATATTCAAGGCATAAGCAAATTTTTGAAAATTTCGTGTCTATTTATTGTTTCGATGACAAAATAGTAGGTATCTTATGAATCGACCCGTAGATGACGCAGTATTCACATAATGGATAACAAAAACCGTATTCGTATAGATGACAATGTCATATTTTTCTTGTTGTTAACGCGAGTTTCCAACTCTATTCTATTTGTGTGGTTCCCCGTTTGTATTGTTACAGTCTATATTGGATTCAAAAGTAGGTATGCTGTCAGAAAACAATTTGTTAGCATGATTGATAAGCACAAACGGATTGCGTCTGCTAAAAAGTACCAAAATAAGGATTTCAACTTTTGGAAAAGAGTTATTTTTAGGGGTGAGTCCAAACTTAACATAAAATTATCGGATGGTCGTGTTAAAATTTGGCGAGAGAAGAACACGAGCTTATTTCGCCATAACCTAATTCCTACATTCAAGCATGGTGCAGGCTCGGAAATAGTTTGGGGTTGCTTCTCAGCATCAGCTGTTGAGAATCTACATTTCATTGATGGAATTATGACAGCAAGGGATTATATAAATATTTTAAAGAAAAATGTGAAGCAAAGTGCAGAAAAAAATGGGCTTTTCCAGGGATTTTATTTTTTAACAGAACAATGAGCCCAAACATACAGCGTTGGATTCCAGATTTTGGATTCTGTACAGCTGTCGCTAATACCCCAAAACGCCACCTTAAAGTCCAGATCTCAATCCTATTGAGAATTTTAAAGAAAAATTTGAAGCAAAATTTGACTTTAGAAACGTAAACGACTTGAAAGTAGCATTGAGGACGGAATGGATTCAAATATCACCACAATTAACCTCCAAACTAGTGGAATCGATGCCAAGACCTCTCAATGCTGTCATAAAGCAAAAAGTATATTCAACAAAATATTTATTTTAATCCTTATGCATAATATTCTTAATTTTACTGAAATTGTTACTCTGTACGAATGGGGTTTTTGTTATCCTTTATGTGAATACTCCGCTTATGTGATATTATTATATTATATGATATCTACATACGAGTATTAGTTGTATTTTTTCATAAAAACAATAAATAAACACAAAATTTTGAAAAATTTGTTTATCGGGTGTATGAATATGGGTTTTCCATACTTTATGTGTAACGGCAACTTCTATAAAATCAGATAGCATGTTCAGCCAAACTGGATCTATAATTTCTGACTGCAAAAGTGGATTGGAACCGAAAACTTTCGACATGTTACTCACTAACAGAAATTAGAAATTAGTATTTTCTAACTGTTAATAGGACTTACTGCGTTTGCGTTTCTTAATGATTGTATTGTTTTTGAACTTGACAGTTTAAGTACTTTTCCCCCCCGCTAATTTGGAAGAAGTGTAAAATTTCACATGAGTTATAATCAAGCCAAATAGAGAAAATTTTTCGTTTTTTTAAGGATACTCTAATATGCATCTGGGTATGTACATCGGATATATATTCATGTAATTATCTTTTAAAAATATGATCAGATATTTAAATATTTAACAGAAAAAGTTTAATATGTTTGAATGTGGTTATAACGTAGAAGTTATTTCTCGTTTAAAACCAGCCTGAAATTTATAATTTTATTTATTTTTTAGTGTTGGGTATGAACTTATTTATGTAAGCACGTCTATTTTATCTATTTATTATCTGAAAACCTAAGCATATCAACATATATACTAACCACCGTACATAGTTTTTTTTTTTTTTTTTTTAAGTAGCCAAGAGTACATCGATCACTATGTGTGTTGGCGACTTTTTACAATTTGGACCTTGAGGTCGCAAAAGACATGATTTGCGAGGTTGAATCCAATCCCATTCTTCATCAAAAGGATCACTACTCAAGTTCCATTGTAAATGCCTTAGAAATTATTATGAATGATAATTTTTCGTGTTTGATATTGCTATTTTCGAGCGCTAACAGGGGATTTAATTTTTACTGAAATTCACAAATCCGATTTTACAATAGACGTGTCTGTTTGTACCATTACTTGCTAACAAATTGCGTGAAAAATTACTTCGCGGATTCTCTCACACAATGTTCAATGCTATTGTTACGAAAATGAAAACAATTTAAAAGAAACACCAACGTTTAAAGCTATAAACTTTATTATGGATTTTATTCTATTGGTTGGTGTCAATGCAACGAATACCCTGCCACGGTTGTATCTAGTGCTACCAATTCAATTATGAGTATTAAAGCATTAAAAAAATAAACGACAACAAGCAGCAGACAGCAAAATGTCAAAATTAGATTACATACGATTACATGAAAGCGATTATTTTAAAGGCGGCACAGCAAAAGCCTAGAAAACAACCTTTGCTGCTGCTACTAAACATAAAATAATTTCTATTTGTTTAGGCAGCAAAACAAGTGATGCCAATAATATATGGTATAAAATTTTAAATAAAAAAACGTAAAAATATTTTTTTTTATTTATCAGAAGATAACAGTATAAAATTGAAACATTGTATCAAACAACATTTATACTAATAATTAAAAAGTTTTAAGCACATAATTTCATTAATTTTTGAGTAATATATTAATAAAGCGATTTTAGTTTGGTGAATTTGAAGAGCTTGTGTGTCACCATTGAAAAATACTTTTCTATAACAAATATTTTTATGAAAAATAAAACAGGTGACAATGAACCCTATTTTAATTGCTACTGCTGCTTTCAAAATATTTTTAAAGTTGATAGCATAGCAGCAAATGCTGCCGGTTATGTATTTAATGCTTACCTTCGAATTAAAGGCAATGGAATAATAGATTGTGGTATGTACTTGAATATATGAACTATATAAGCCCCGACATTCCCCTTACTCAGTTGGTTTTAACTTAACAGTTAAGCAAAGCTTAAAGCAAAGTCTTGCTAAGAGTTGAATTTAACAAGTGTTGAATTAATTCGTGTATTAAGTGGAAGTTAAATAAGTTTGACATTTGTATTAAAATAAAGACTGTTTTAAGACAAATTATCTCGGTTTATTTTATTTAACACAATTTAAAATAACTCAAACGTCTTAAAAGATTAAAATGTTACACTATAAATGAAACCGAAGTATTAAATTAAAGGGGGGATTAAATAGGTAAGGAAATGGAGTAAGTAAAAATTATAAATGAATTAGGATTAAAGTGGTTTTTGTTTCTTATTTTTAGTCTTTCGGTTCTTGTCTAAAATAAGCATTTAAAAACTTAAGTATTTATAAGTATGAAAGGATATCTTTTTTAACATGAAGAAAATTAAATACGTGGTTTTTGTCTTGGACTCGGACATGCATTACCTTTTTTCAATGGAACATTTTTTAGGGAAGGGAATATAAGAGTTGAAGGGTTTTAATTCTGACTTCAAATATATAAAAAGAAAAGAGCTTTGGTTTCAAAATTAACTAAAATTGGTTTCTTCACTAACATTAACTTTTCTTTACAGTTTTTTAGTCTCGGAAATAACCTTTTTTCTTGCATGTTTTTTAAAAACGTTTTTATCCAGTCTCCATATAACAATTTCCAATAGAAAAACATTAAATCCAACGCAGTCTCTTTTTGGTGTAAGAAGGAATCTTTATTAGGCATTGAAAAATAAAACAAAGAATACAAAGAAACAAATAGAACTCAATGAAAATCAGACAAAAAAAAAACAACTCTGGCTAACACACTGACCGCTATAAAAACCAAGTAAGTACGAGTAATGTATAGTCGTCATATCTATCAATTTTACAAAATAATAGTGGGAGGGAGGAGGGGGAGGAAGGGAAGGAGGTGGCTAAAAACAAACGGACAAAGGCCACAGTGTGTTTTTAAATCAAACAAAAAATAAAATAAAAATAAAATTGTAATTGAAAGCATATTTGTTACAAAGTAAAGAGCATGTTATAAAATGGTGTAGGAGCGGAGTGATAGGGGGATATTTTAATTTATTTCTCAATGTTATTTGTGTGAAGCGTTAATGTATATTTTTATCTCGATTTTCTCTTGCTTTTAATACGAGATTTACACATTTTTGTTGTTGTTAAAAGCTCTTACAAATAATTATAAAATTTTAATCTTTTCTAAGTTTGTTTGTGGCATTTTTCTTTCATACTTCGTAAGCGCTATTAAAAATGAGATTCTCTTAATGCTTGGCAATGCAATGAAATCATATCGTACTTGCCCAGATTGAAATGATGACCATAAGCCAGTGGTGGTGGTGGAATGCAAGGCTGACTGCAAATAACAACAAGTCGTTTTGCAAAAGCAAACAAAAATAATTCGAAATATTTAATAAACGACAGAGAAAAATATACGGCCATCATAAAGACATCTTTTTTTTATTTAATGGCAACTCTTGGTCATTAAAAAGCTGCGCAACATGTTGCACATATAGCACTTGAGTACAAAAATAAAGAGAAAAGGACATCATTATGGAAGGGAGTAGGGAGGTGCTTGTGAATTTAATTGAATTAAATGAAAACGTAAAAAAATAGCAAAAGTCTGTTATACAGTTTTAACCCTTTTCAAACAATTTGTCTTTAAGCCTTAACATGGCCTGAAACTTTTTTTTGCCTTTTTTTTTGCTTTTCTGTACTTGATGTACTTGATGAATGGTATGGAAAATGTTACAAAAATACAAGATTTTTTTATAATTTGTAATTAAAGCCGTTTGTTCTCTTTATTAGAAGAAAAAAGTCTTTTTGCCCAAACAGTCAGTAAGTCCCTGTGCAATTAAATTTACTTCACTATTCTTTTTAAATTTAAATTTACTATGAAATTTATTTGCTCTTAAAGCATTTAAATGATTTTTGTGTTTCTTTTTTAATAATAACTGCCATCAGGTTCGCACTACAATAGCATGAAAATTCTTTTGAAGTAGAAGAAGAAGCCACGATAAACCATAAGTATGATAGCCGGGTTAAAAGCAAATACAACAGTGAGGGCTTAAGTACAAAAACTCTGGGGTAATTAAAAAGGAATTCATTTGATTTAATTGTATTTTATGTATTTCAAAGAAATATTTATAAAACGACATACGAGGGTTGTACTCGTATGTGTATAGATATTGTATATAAAATAATTACACTGTTATGGAAGCCATAACACATATAGTGTCAGTCAGAGTTAAAAGTTGTAACGAACAAAAAGAAAAACAAACCACCGCAACAACACAAATAGAAGAGGAGAAAAGCCGTGATGATAGCAACGAACAACAAGTACGAACATATGTCGTAAAAATGCATTAATTAAATAGTTGCACGTATGTATTTATGTATGTATGTGTACATGTGTACATGTGGGTGCGATGATAGCTTGATCACTTTTATGCTATAAACCAGTGATGTGCGAAAATAAAAATGCAGTTGTGTTAGTGAGAACATGGAAATTACTCTCTCAGAAAAAAAAAAAAAACAAAATTAAAAAAACCAACGTACTCGTACATCCGCTGCACATGTGCACTTTTAGCTATTTCAGTGACAACTAAAAGCAAGAGCGTAAGAAACTTTTTTATATTATTTGTCTGTGCCTTAAACAAATTTGCTTACATTCACCATACATGTGCATTTGTCGCTGTCTCATTGACGACTAAAAGCAAGAGCGTAAGAATACGCGTGAGTTGATCGTGGACAAGAGTCCCATGAAAAGCTCATGACTACTATAAACATATAGAATATAGACGACATGACTTCGATTGCCGTTATCTGCATTTGTAGTCTTGTAGTGAGCAACACAAATACTAAATATTGGAAACGACATCATAGTAAGCAGCTGACCTAAAAAAATAACGTTTTGATAAATAAATTTTAAAATTACAATTGCAGCAACTTCTTTCAATGCGCATTCCTATCTTTATATTTTTACAACCCGAGTTAAAAAACCCAACCTACCGGGTTTTATTGTTTTTTTTTTTTCCTTTTTAATAAGTTTCGTACAACTTGACAATATTTTTTGTTTGTTAGTACAAATACGTCCTTTTAGTGTTTATAACATATTTTTACACTCCTGGTGAGGCAGACTGCAATTACTTTGTTTGAATCGTGCGTTATCAGAAAAACGGCCGAATATAAAGACAGACAAAATTAGTTATTCTTTTGAATGACAGCGCTCGGCCTCACGTGTCAAACAATAGTTAGAAACGATTAAATACCGCACCCGCCGCATCGCCAAAACATTACTCCCTCTGACATTTGTTATTTCGACGGATACAACATATTTTGACAGATCTCCGAATCACTTCTTTTGAAGAAATATTAAATTGCTTTCTAAGTTGGCTCGCCTCAACATACGAGAAGTTTTTCCCGCTCAGTGACAGGGAAAAGATGTAAGCAGTGATTTGTTAAATTTTGATTTTGATCAATTTTTTAATTCATACGCTTTTTGAGTTAAAACACAGATCGAATTAATTTGTACTACCAATACTTAAATTTTAATTACTTTTGCTGTAAATAGACAACGAAAACCTTTAAATAAAATAACCCACCAAATAAAACCCGGCTGGGTTTCCTTGGGTTACACAGTGGATTGCCAACCTTTCTTATAATTTTTAACTTCTTTTCCCCATCCTGTTCAAGCTTAAACATTTGAGATAGACTGTAGCTACTGTAGACACTATACAGATTTGGATATAATCGGTTGTGCTTTTTAGTCTTTAAACAAACTCAAATTCAATCTTATATAAGGGGTGAGCAAATTAGAGATTAGAAAGTAAATTGGCTTAAAAACATATTTTTTTGATAAATTCAGTTTTATTCATACCAATATAAAAAGAAATATGGGAATTAATAGTGAAATAGGATGTCGGGCAAATGCTGCGAATGTGGTTAAAAATTTTTGTGAAAAAAGTCGAAATTTGCTGACGTCGTAGAGGCGGGCATATGCCAGGCACACTTTTTGGCTAGTGCGGATAGATAACGAAGTTTAAATAGTTGCCGTTCTCCACATATACAAAATTCAATATTTATTATGAATGCAAACTGCCAGACCCACTTATCCAATCTCGCCCATTTAATGACTGATAATGTATATTGTTCGCGATGTTGTTTAAACCTTATTTCGAAACTTTTACCATCACCGTTCTCGAGATATGCAAAAATTAAAATTTACTTTGTGACTGATGATTCGCATTGCCTATGAATTTATTCAGACCAAATACTAAAACTTTTGCTTTAACCGTTCTCAATACATAATTAATATAATATTGGCTTTGTATGGGAGGTAACACGCTTTCTTGTCCAATTCCGCTCACTTGGTGGCTGAAGATTTATATTGACTATGAATCTATTTGGGCCAAATTTGAAGAAAAGACAAATAAATATTAAATTTGTGCAGACATGGCACCGCCAGGTTTGAATTTGAATTTTCTATAGTCTAAAAGTTCATTCCAGATATTCAGAGGATACCGTAAAAATTTCACTAAAATCAATTCAGCCGTTTAGCTGCCTATTTTTCACAAACAACCATACATACGAGTACAAATAAACATTCATATTTATATACAAGATTATTATAACGCAAGAACAGATATAATAATTTTGTAACGCTTTTTGATTATCAAAACCTTCTGGCATTTTAATTTTATACATATTAATTTTTTTTTTTAATTTTGGAGCTAAAGAGCAGCAAAAGAAGTCGTGTAGCCGTGTAGCTGTATTACTGTTAAAATAATCGTATTCATGTAAACGTGTATATTTTATATTTTGTAGTTTGTAGTCGGTAGCCTGAGACGATCCATGTGCTTAAAACATTACACTCATATATGTATATAGATTTTCGTATTTACACTCGTAAGAGCAAATTTTTGGAAAAGTTTAAAAATGCATATGCATACTCGTATGCATGCATAGGCAGGCATTTGAATGAATGTGTGTTTATTCCTGTTTATGTTGACGTTAGAAAGAGTGAAAGTAAGGGAGATAATTAATCATACTTCATGTCAATGCTGGAGTTACATATACGCACGCACATACAAGTCTTTTTATGTAAGTATATCAACTTGCATGCACATGTTTATTTCTTATAAATATATACGTGGAGACGACTTGTTAAATACTTGCGTGCGCTGATGAAGTGCTACCTGTGAAAACTTTTTAAGCTTTTTAGCGGAGTTGCATATTCTTTTATGGACTTGCTGGCCTTAAAAAATTCCATCTTAATCTTTTCTAGGTTTTAATTATCTGTACATACATATTTATTTAAAAGTTTAATTTTTTTCTTTCTTATTTCTTTCACTTTCTTTATTCACATTTATTTGTTTAACAATGTGCACGTACCGCAACTCATTTCTTTTTGAAATTCAAATCCAATGGATATATTTCATAAAAAATTTGTTTGTTTGCCTGCCTGTTTTTCCTCTTTTAAGAATAATGAAAAAACCGAAACTCTTCTCGCATAATATTTTTCTTTTATTATTATTTTTATATAAAATACCCATATTATTGATGAATACTCGTACAATTCTTAAGAAAACATCAACGATTTGTTGGCTTTCTTTACAATAAGTACAGCGTTTATATGGTTTATATGGTCTTTTATTATATACAATATTTCCCACAAAAAGAAAGAAAAGAAAAAGAAGAAACGATATACTCAGTAAGTTTGATTGAACCATATTTGTTTATTTAACTGATCTTATGGGGGCATTCTAAGATAATTGTAGTTTCATTTCTTATGGAAAATAATATTTCTGAATTTCTTTATGAAAGTGTTGTAAAGTGCTAACGAGCGGAAAATTATATTTTTATTTTATTATAATGGGACATCCTAAAAATATTTTTCCAACTAATATGTAGAAGGAAACTAATACAACAGAACTTTTAACGCGAGTCAACAGTACGAATATACATTCTCAGCTTGAAAATTGCAACAAAAAAGAAACAACTAACACCCTGTTACAAAATAATAATTATTGTCAGAACTTCAAAAGTGAACTAATGGGGGTTCAAGGCCTAGGTGAGGACATACAAAAACAGTCAATGTTCGAAAAGTATTGTACATTATAGCCACCAAAAAGTTGATTAAGTATTTGACAGACTTTCCGTCGAGTTTTTGACAATCAGGTATGTGATGGAAAACGATTTTGATCGAAATTAAAATCGACTGATTTCAGGCTGCTTTAATTTGCAAATCTGACAGAATTTTTAATTCTTTTTTGACTTATTATCCTAATTAACAAAACTCTTAATAAATAAGGAGTTGCAAGATTTATAAGACTCAAAATATTGTCGATTTCAATTTCTATCAAAATTGTTTTCTAACACATGCTTGAATAGCTTAAGTAACAACAGTATATTTAGTTAGGCTTTTATACTTTGTTTGTTCTTTGCCAAAAAAAGTCGTTTCCTTTTTTTTAAGTCCGGTTTTTTACCCGCAACCCAAAATATTCAGGGTGTTTCAAAAATTTCAAAAAAGATTCTTGTTATACTCGATAGCTGGTATCAGAAAAATAATATCACTTTGCATTTTTTTATATTTTTTTGTGTTGCAGTAGCACCATGCAAATACTAAAGATAAAACAAAATATTGCTTATTAACTAAATTATTTACTAAATTAAAAATTTCTAACAGTAATACCTTGTTCATACATACTTTTTAATTGAGTCAATTAATTTTGAAATTGCGCTATTGCATTTAGTGTTCACACATAGCCCTATTAACGTTACACAATTACGATTTGACAGCTGAAAATGCTAAACCACATTTTGTTCATAAGAACTTAAATTTGTGAATTTGGAATATAAAGGGTCCGCCAAATAATTTTTTTTTTTTTTTTTTGAAAATGCTATAAAAAAAACTACTGATTATTTTCTCAAATTTCTTTTTTTATGTGAAAGTACAATCCTGCCGCTTAATAATGGAAAATAATTTCATTCAAATGGCTGCCTCGGCTGGCCATGCAGTCGCCTACACGATCGGTCCAATTTTTAAGCACATTATCGATTGTGTGCAGCTGTATTTCACCAATGGCTTCACAAATATTGTCCTTTAAAGTGTCAATTGTCTCTGGCTTGTTGGCGTAACACTTATCTTTGACGGCACCACACAAATAATAGTCCAACGGTGTCAAATCGCCGCTCCGAGGTGGCCAAACGACATCAGCTCTGCGGCTGATAATGCGATCTTCAAAAACAGGGCGCAAAACATCGAGTGTAGCTTCGGCTGTGTGGCACGTAGCGCCGTCCTGCTGAAACCAAATGTTGCTAATACCCCCCTCTTCAATTTTTGTGAACAGAAATTTGTTTAACATGGTCCGATAACGATCGCCATTGATTGTAACGGCCACTCCTTGCTCATTTTCGAAGAAAATGGTCCAATTTTGCCTCTGGACCAAAATCCGCACCAAACAGTGATTCGTCTTGGGTGTATCGGCTTCTCAATGTATGCGTGCGGGTTTTCTGTGCCCCAAATGTGACAATTTTGCTTGTTTACATACCCGCCAAGATCAAAATGAGCTTCATCTGAAAAGATGATTTTTTTGGCAAAATCGTTCGCCGGCCCAGATTCCCAGCGTTGTTCAAGCGTATTCACAACCATATTCGTTCAGCGGAAGGATAAAACTAATTATCTGTCAAATCAGACATGAGCTAAGTGTTACCATTCACGAAATAAGCACTATTAGAAAAAAAAAAACGTTAGATGGCGGACTCTTCAGAATTTAGAATTAATAAAACTTTGGCGTTGAAAAGAATGTAAAATTTAATGAAAAAACTCAAATGTAACATACAAAAATTTTTATATACTTTTTTATTTTGATAACATTATATCTCACATGACATTGTACAGTATGCGAAGTCTGTATTCATACAAGCTTAAAAAAGATTATTATTATATACTGAGTTTTACTATTTTTCTACAAAACAAAATGCTTTAAGTAATAAAACTTCATTTATGATAAATCACATAAAAATTAGTATTTTGAAATATTAATTAATTAATTTTATTAAAAACTAATGATTATAATCAACTAGAGTAACCCCTCCCGCATTGCT
The DNA here is from genome assembly GCA_023159175.1 of Wohlfahrtia magnifica. Classification (NCBI taxonomy): domain Eukaryota; kingdom Metazoa; phylum Arthropoda; class Insecta; order Diptera; family Sarcophagidae; genus Wohlfahrtia; species Wohlfahrtia magnifica. The sequence goes on along the minus strand of JAKWBJ010000208.1, from coordinate 2,735,540 downwards.
GGGAGCCTGACTGTAGTACTTGCTTTTTGCTGATATGGATAGATAATAAAGTTTTAACTGTTACTGTTCTCCACACATGTAAAATTCAATATTTTCTTAAAACTGATGGTTTGAATATACCGCCAAGTTATTCAGAAACCTTAACTCTTAACATTCTATAGGTACACAAAAATCAATATCGACTTTGTGGAGGTACCATGCCCACTTATCCAATTCCGCCAACTTTTTAACTAATGGTTTTTATTATCTAAGAAGTCATTTGGAACAAATTCAGAATCTTCCATTCTACCATTCTCAAGACATACAGAAATCAATATTACCGAATATCATTGTACACATAAGACATTACGATACATGGTTTAGTAACTATTCAAGTGATAATAAAATACCATATTATGGAAAATGAAGCGGATTTTGCTGATATGTGTATGGGAACCACTAGGCCGATTTCGTGCAAACTTCACATAAACCATCTACACGCCATCCCCAACGTACCCTGAAATTTTGGTTGATTTTGGTGGACTCGTTTCTGCAGTTAGTGGTGACATCAAAGTGTACACTTGTTTTTATACATATAGATCTTGATAAAAATTTGTATGAATATATATTTTTTTTATTGTATATAATTGTCGCTCCTCACTGAAGATACTTCACACAGAGCTGGCACTCATTACTCTTATTCTATGTATATGCTTCACACAGGGTTGTATTTAGAATTTCATTCAATTAATTGTACAATTAAATACTGATTGAGGAATTTATAAATTGTGTTTAGGTGTGGCAAATTAAGAACTCAATTTTGTAAAATCTCTTAATTGGCAATCAGAGCTTATGTGTGAACATAATCTTAAGTTTTTAATTTTTTTGAATAATAATTTTTATAAAATTTTTGAAATTTTTATACAATTTACACAAAAATATTAATAATTTTCTTTTTTCTAATTAAAGAAAAATTTGAAATGAATGTTATTAAGCAAAAATTAGTTTTTTATAGGGGAAACCCTATGCTATTAGAATCCACTGAAGTCGAAAGCCGGATGTTAGTGTAATGAAATTGATAATGTATGTGTCTGTTAAAAGTGTACGTTCATGTATGTGTGTTTTTGTGTGGGATTTATAATCCTTTAGTTTGCTATGTAAAAGTTAAGGAAACGATAAGAAATGTTAAAGTATCCCCATTATACTTAAAGCTGTAATTTTTTTTAAAGCAATTGCTAGAGGCGGCATGAAACATCAAAAATATATACAGCGAACGACAGCAGCGAAACAAAAGAAAGGAATAAAAACAAGTTTTCCTTTTTTTTTGTTTTCTTAATTGTCAGAGAACACAGGCAGGAAATGAAGCGAATAATAGCAAAAGATGCGAGAATTACAATACATCACATGAACGAACTGCATTTGTGTTATAAAGATACAAAAAAGAAACAAAAAGACAAAAACGAAACAAAACAAAAAAAAAAGTATTTTACAAAGAAAAATATAACAATGCAAGTGCAAGAAAACTTGTAAAGAAATGTAAAGAAATCAGGCAATAGAAATTGGAAATTACAATTACATTTAAGGAATTATTCAAACAACAACAATTGAAATAAAAGTCTTTTTAAGAAGAGACAGAGATAGATGCTAAGCTTGGTTTTGTCTTTAGATATTTGCTTAACAAAGGAAATAACAAGTAATTTAAGAAATTGCAAAATGCTTCTAACGTCTAGCCTGCTTTTTTTTAATAAATATTTTTTTGAATAAAAAAGCTTAAAATTTTTTTACAAATTTTTCCAAATTTATTCTGTAAATTAAAGCTACTGAATGTATGTATATGGGCATTTCCACAGAAAAGTCCACCATGATCAATATATTAAAAGTGAAGCAACAGATTTTCAAAGAGTTCAAATTTCACGTTAATTGCAATGACGTGATACTGGGCTAAAAAGTAATTGGTTAATTTAAGGGATTCTCTTTAAAAAATATGTTACTATCAGTATTTGTACAATAATAAATTTATGGCAAAACATTTGCTACAACAACCACTAACCGTATAATAAATACCAAAAACCAAATATATATGAAATAAAGGTAAAATATTGGTTTGATTTAAATGGTATTCTGATGTAATGTCACGCCAAACAAAATCACATTTTTTCTCGTTACAAACGTACTGATGATCGCAAGTGCGTGAAATTCTAAATTTTAACAAAGATTGATAAAGTCAAGTAATTAAAATAAAAACATCAGTTTTTAAATAGTTAATTTTCTATTAATTTTCAAAAGTGTGTAACGTCAGGCCAGATTGTGAATATTTATTTATTTTAGAATTTAGTAAATATATTTTTATTAATTACCAAGTAATTAAGTGAGACAGAAAGATTGAACTTGAAATACCTAGGAAATGTTACAATAATTTTGATAGGCGCAATCAAGTAGAACAAGTATCTGCTTTTGGAATTTTCCAAACACCACTAAAATCTCGATTTACGAGTAAAAACAGGTTTTTCGAATCTTCATGTACTTAAAATCTAATAACCCGATTTTAGGTTTCATTTCGGATTTAGAAAGAAGAAATACAGGCCTTTCAAATGATATATAGGTCGTTTAAGTAGCTTTGAATAATTGCCCACTATTTTATATAGGAACCGTACTATTTATGAATTAATTAATGAATTATATAAAGTTTTAACGTAATAAAAACAACCGTAACTAGTGTTTTGAAAATTTTAACAACAGATACTTGTTCTACTTGATTGCACATATCAGAAAATAGTACCACTTGCCGGATATTTTCTCTGTTGCCAATAGAAAGAGCACCGAAGCTGCAGAAAGAAAAGATACATTAACCATTAATGAGAAAGTAGTGCCTAAGCGTTCTACGTTGACGACTGGTTTAAAGTAGTATGAAATATAGAAAAGGAAGATAAATATTGACTTTATCGGCATTTACTTACTTGACTTACCATAGTAAGTCAGTATTTTATGAATTGCTACCACAATAACTTGAGAGCCACTCACTGAGATCTAATCATCAGATAAGTAGGTATGGTACCTTCCACACAAAGTTAATCATAATTTTATCACATTATGAAATCAGTTAAAGTAGAGTTTCAGAATTAAACCCAAGTGGCTTAGAAATTAATACAAATTATCAATTAAAAAGTGAGCGGAATTGGATAAATGGGCGTGGCATCTCTCATACACAGTAAGTAAACGTTATTTATTATTGAGACTTTAAATCAATATATAATTACTTTGCAACGGTATACAAGAAACTGTTGTCTTTAAATGGCTGGCCACTACTGTACATTTCTACATTCCCAGGCAACGCCTGATGGGTAAAGCTAGTAATGAATATATTAATATAATTTTCTAATATTTAAATCTATTTCTTATTTCTTAATACAAAAAATTTCAAATGGAAATTTAAGTAAAGTAACGCCATATAACATCACGTCAGATATAAGAAGGAGAGGAGAGATTTTTAAATTTCGTAGATTGGAAAATAAATTTCAATTATTTAAAATCCTATTAAAAAAGGTTTTATACAAAAAATCTTGCCAATTTCGCAGAGTTATGCAATTGTGTGTTTCAAGTCAAAGAACACTTCCGTTTTTTGTAACGTAACGCTAGATTATATTTTTACTTATATCTTCACATACTTAGACCAAATTGTTTTCATTTTTGTTTACAGACACTAGTGCGACTTAATAGATTCTCAAATATAAAAATCTTCTTTTATGCAAATTGGACTTTTTAATATTTATTTTGAACATTTTATCGTACAAATGTAACGTCACGCCAGAATGGAAATGCCCATATATGAAAAACTATTGGTTTTTTTTTAAATGAAATAAAAAAAATTTACAATTTGTAACAATTTCAACTAAGAAATGCAAATAATAATAAAAAAAACTACAAACACCCAAATGTAGGCAAAACACATTTCTCACTTTTACATTGACACACATTTTCTGGGTACATTTTCTGGCAACAAAAACAAATAAAACAATTTTTTTTTCAAAGAGAGAGAAAAATACCGAATGAATTCATAAAAAATCATGAACAACAACTGTATAAAGAGAACACTCACACACACATCCACTGCCATATATTAAAATAAAAGCAAACAATTGTTAAAACCAACATTGTCGCACATTTACATGCACAGACAGATCCAGTGACAAAGTCAAAATGCAAAAAAAAAAAAAAAAAATAAAAAAAAATAAAAAAAAATAAAATAAAAGCGGACAGACAAACAGCAGTCAGTCATACAACTTTTATTTTCGCTTATTTTGATCACTACCAAATAATTGCTTGATAGGCCTTAGTGAAGAGTGAGAGGGAGTGAAAGTAAAACTAAAATTCTTGTTTTTTTTGACACAAATTAAAGTGACTGTGAAATTCTCCATGTAATTAAAAAATGTAATTGATTGCTGGTTGGTTATTATGACATAAATTTTTTTTTTAAATACTTCATAAATATGTAGGGACTGAATTGTTAAAAAAAAGAGATTTTGACGTTTACATTAACGAATGTGTGGTTATAAAGGATAAAAATCACAATTAATTTGTTGTTGCAGCACATTTTTAACAAATATTTTCCAATATTAAAAATCACATATGCCAATTACAGAGTGCTTTTTAACTGGCCTTGGTATTTAAAAAAACTTAATCAGTCCGTCTGTTTTTGTTTCGTGTATACCAACGGTAAAAAGTTTTCAATTTTGTTTTTATTTTTGTAAAAGTTATTGTAAAATTTTGCTCATAAAAGTCTAATCAAAATTCTAAGCACATACACATGACAACGAAAGTTCATATTACAACAAACGAGAATACATAGAGCGAACAGAAAACTTAACCGCAGCAAATAGTCCCGAAGGAGACATAATATGTTTAAAAAATATATAGGTATACATATTAGGGTGGTACTTATTTACGAATGTTTGAATTTTTCTTCATGACAGCCATAGTTTTAAGTGGATTACATTTGGTTAAAGATCATAGTCAAGTGTTTTTTGACGCACTAAAAAAAAAAAAAAAACAAACAAACGTAGCAAATTAATGAAAATATCTTTAATACAAATAAAACTTAATTTTTGTTCAAACCATTGAAGTTTTAACAATATTTAATCAATTAATTAAGATAATTCGAATAATTAGAGCGATGTATGAGGATGCAGAATTTTCATTTCTTCACAAAGGGAACATCAGCCAACCAGTCCACACCAATGCTGGAGTTAAACAAGGATGCCCACTATCACCTCAGCTATTCACCATAGTGCTGGATGACATATTGAGCAAAGTCTGTTCAAAAAGAAGAGGGATCACATGGAGTCTCTCATGTCAACTCGAAGACTTGCACTATGCGGATCACATTTGCTTACTCTCGCATAAGATTTCCAATATGCAGTCGAAACTGCTTTGTCTTGAGATAAACATCAAGCTCGGAAAACATCATGCTACTGGGTCAACCAGTCGAGTATGCTTCTGCCATCTAGGAAGTACAATGACTACAAACGGTGGCGCAGAGACATACGTAGATAACAGGCTTAATAAAGCGAGAGCGGCATTTGGACGACTGCAGTCAATATGGATAAGCTCACATATATCCAGACGAACTAAGCTTAGAATACTCAGTACTGCTGTATGGCGGTGAAACCTGGCTTGTATCGAATAACATCACACAGAAAGTCCAGGTATTCATTAACAAGTGCCTCAGAATCATATGCAGAATATTCTGGCTTAACACCATAAGTAACACAGAACTGTGGAGCATGACTAAGGAGGAACTTATACTGAAACAGATAAGGAAAAGGAAGTGGGGATGGATTGGTCTCACCATCCGAAAAAGTCTAGAAAGAATCACCAAAATTTCACTCTAATGGAATCCTCAAGGCTCAAGAAACCGTGGTCGATCAAAAAACAACTGGAGACGTACAATTATCCAAGAACTGAGACAGAACAACCTAACATGGGAAGAGGCAAAGTCAACAGCTGTAAACCGTGTTAGATTGAGATGCTTTGTGGAAGCCACATGCACCCAAAAGAAGTAACGGTAATTAGCTGTCGTGGGGGCCGGGTTAATTTTAAAATTAAGAGCTGCAATTTGGTATGAATATTTTTTATATATTTGGAACCTATTCATAACATTCGTGGAGAAAAATTCGAACATTTCCTAAATAACGACCACCCTAATACATATATATTCTTAGTAGATAAACAACAATAACAACAAAAACATGTTTTTATAATAAAATTAAAATTTGTTAATTATTTCAGATCTCAAGAGTGGCTTAAGAACACACAATAAAGGCTATAATTATAAATTAATAAATATGTATGTAATATATTTATGTATGTACTTAAATAAATACCAAAATTATTTTAACACTTATAGAAGAAGAAGAAGCGAAAAATAATCACAAAATGTTTTCTTTATTTACAAGAAATAGAAACAATTTATATTTGAAGTTTTGCTATTCATTAATTAATAAGTCTTACATACTTACGTATGTGTAATACCCAAGGCATACAGAGACCGAATAGCCGTAATTGTCTATATAATTTAGTTTTCAATTAAAATCTACTCTAATAACACTCTTATGCTCCCTTTTTTCCATGCTGTACATCTTGTTATTTATTATTGTTATTTTTTGTACTTTTCTCTTCCGTTTCTTTATTTTAATTTTATTTAATTTCGTTTTTTTTTTGTTCTTTCTTTTTAGTATGTGTGCTGTTATGGTATGAGTATTGCATATATATAGATATATATGTGTATTTGTTTTCATTTCATTTCATTTTATTTTATTTTATTTTATTTTTAATATTGCTTTTAGTTGTTGTTTTGCTGTTAGTATTTGTTTAACGTTAATGTGCATGTTAATTTGATTATTAAAAATTCTCTGGCATGCTCTTTCCGTTTCTATTTTATTTCCTTTTTTGTTTTTCTTTGTATTACAAAAAAAAAATATTGTTTTTGCTCTTTTTTTCTTTTTTAGAAATGTTGGTTAAATTTTAACTGCTACCATTTACAGTTATTGTTATTGTTAGAACTCTCATTTAAAGGGACACACACATATATAAACAAATATACTTTAAAACATATCCACATGCATACATTACAACTATATATGTATGTATGTATGTATGTATGTATGTATCAGGGGTGGCCAATTTATATTTATTTATTGTTATGATCAACTGTTGTTACAGGCGTATTCCAAATGGCAAACAAGTTTGTTAAACGCATACTATGCGTGTTTCACTTCAAGGTGCATTTCAGCGAGGTATGGCTAGACAAGTATTATATGCTCATGTATGTATGTAGAAAACTATTTTTTACTTTTTAAATCACTTATTAAATTTTCGAGAGAAAGGCTCACGAAAAAAATAAATTTCCCGGCCCAACTTTTGATAGCAGCATAGCGTTCCGTATATGCGGTACGTAAAAAATTTGATTTTAGGACACTTTTTACGAACTTTATAAGGCAATTTAATTATTTCTTTCAACTGCAATAAATAAGTTGTACTATTTGTACAATTTTATTTTATATGCGTCTATGCAGTTCATCGTACCAATTACTGTTTTTTTTTAATCTTATATTTCTGAATTCAAAAAACTTAATATTGAAGTAAAATCGCTAAAAAAAAGGCTAAATCACTAAACCAAGTTTCTCATGAAGATAGTCTGTAATTTCAGGTAATAAATCTGACATCGGTATGTAGTTATAATTCAGCCTGACTTTCATCAGGTTGTAGTTGGTAGTGACTTCCGCGAATTGCGTTTAGTCTCTGGCTAGTTAACACCTGCTGGTAAATTATGCAGTGATAGTTATAAATAACTAGCAATTCATTTTCATTTTTATACCATAAATCTATTTCTGCAACCTATCATTGCAACTGTGTCATCCGTGGATCTTGAGACTAATTCAAAAAGTAATATTTCCAAATCATTGAGCACGTTTTTTTAGGCTTTGAATATGTCTCCACGTCTAGTTCAAAACAATATTTGCGCTGTATCACTTATATATATATCTGTTGATTCATTACACTGAAAAAAAACACCCTATATAACTGCTCTTTTACATTTCCACTCATCTTTTTATGTCGTTCTTAAAAACGTTAAAAACTAAATCTGACATTTTCAAAAGAATGTCCTTCTCTAAGTGTTGAATTGGGCAGATAATCTGTTTAATATTTGTTGTGTAAATCTAAAAAAAATTCGACCCCAGACATTACTAGTGATCGACTAAAATTGGCCTTGCGATCGCCTTTTTGGCCACCCCTGGTATATGTACATAAGTATATGATTGCATGTATGTATGTATGTATGTATGGCTTTGTTTATTATTTGTTAAATATAATTATTATGAGTATATTGCTTTACTTTGCTTATTTGTTTAATTTGTGTTGAAATAAATCATTTACTCTTACTTCAGTGAGAATAACGTTCAAAATAAGCTTTTAAAATACCAACAACTATACAATGCGAAAATAACAGCAAACTTACTTCTTCTCTATCTCTCTCCCCCCCCCCCCCCCCTCTCTTCCTCTCTTCCTCTTTTAATTAATGCTCTTATGCTTTGTGTGTTTAAATTAGAACTTCATTCCAAGATTTGTTTGTATGCATCTTGTATGTGTGTATGTATATATGTATGTATGTGTAATTAGAATTTTTTTATGTCTGCTGTTCTTTTTCCATGGAATTTTCTAAATACCATTGAGTACTTGTTTTTATAAATCAGGTCAAGTTTCAATGTTTATGACGGTATTGTTTTTAGTATGTTTATGTGTGTGCGAGTGAGACAGAGAGTATTTGCAGTTTTGCTCATTCCAACAATCGAGTTAAGAATTTGAAATCATAAGTATTTCAATTATGCATAAATCGAATAGAGAGAACTTAAGCAAATTATGTTATTGGTTAGGGGTAAAAGTAATATGATAATAAATCGAAAAATTGGAAATAAATTTTAATACAAATTCATACGACAAATAAATATTCATAATAAAAGTCAAGAAAATATCAATTTATTACCTCATTTAACATTTTTTACACATGTATGTATGTATATATGTGTGCATTCTCACTTCTCACTAACATATGCTCAGATTTTTGCCTGGTGTTTAAAGTCTTTAAAATGATCCCTTAGCAACCAGTAACAAAGAATTTTAAATATTTATTATTATTATTTTTTTTTTATTTAAAACAATAGAACACACACGACAGAGTACATTCATTCATTCATTCATACATATGTATATAAGTAAAGAAATATATAAAAATTGTATGTTTGAAAAAAGCAGTAAAAGTCAACAGTAATAAAACGGAAAACATTTTGTAACAATGTACTCGTGTATGGTTTTAATTCTTGATTTTTGTTCAACTTTAACAAAACAAATCACAATTTCTATTTAAAGGTATATACACACGCCTTAGAAAATATATTTTATTTTATTTTTTAAGCCTAGACTTTTTTTAGTTTGTGGTAAGAGTGTCGTGCTTTAGCTACATTTAATGTTTAAAGACTTTTTTGCTTAAAGGAAAAAGATATAAAAATTCGACCTCTAAAAACTAATGGTTTACCTTTAAAACATACATACATATGTATGTATATTGTATATAAATTGTAACAAACATATATGTATTTGTATGTACGTACATATGTATGCTTTTAAAGTCATCTTTTTTTATAGTAAATGCCTCAAGGGACTTGTTTACAACATATTATTTAAGTACTTTTCATGAAACACTAATACAACCTCATTTATTGCTTCTTTTTAAAGTGGTCAGTCTCAGTAAGGAGTACGAGGACATGTCTTGACTATTTAGAAGAAATAAAAGTTTTATAGGCGACATGTTCGTTAATGGAAACAAAATTCAGCATGAGATTAAGACAAATGCTTTCATGTGTCAGCTGAAATAAAACAAAAATAAAAAAAAATTATTCGATTTAACCATTAAATGAAAATTTTTATTTTAAAAATTCCCATTTGAAATTATTCCTCTATTTTCTAATTAATATTTTCCATTTTTTTTCTCTTCATGGTACCAAGACTGCTTGTACAAGAAACACCTTTACAAAATATATGAGTCCTTTTTATACAAAAATAATAATAATTGTATAAGTGCGTGGTGTGTACCTCTGTGTGTGAGTGTGTGTGTGTGTGCGTGTGTGTGTATGTGTGAGTGAGAGAAAATTGTAAAATCTTGTTTTCCCTCCAGTTTAAATGTTTTTATGACGTTGTTGTTGTTATATTTATATTGTGTGTGTGTGTGTGTGTGTGTGTGTTATTTAAATTAAATTTTTAATAATCTATGTAAAACAACAATTACAACAACAATAATAATAATTTAACAAATGTCCCGTAGACGTGTATAAGGCATTATTTTAACTTAAACTGGATGACACTTTATTCATTTAAACGATTATGCTGTTGTTATTGTTATTTTTTCTCTGTTTGTTTGGACACCTTTAAAGGACAACGTTACTAAAAAAAAACACAGGACACAAGAACTAAACAGTTGGAAAAGGAAAGAGAAAGAGCGACTAAGTGAAAGAGTGGAAGTCATAAAATATGCTGTGCCCATATTTCACTTTACTTAACACTACAGCACATTCAATATTTTGAACAAACAAAAAATGGAAACCAAAAAAATGTCAGCTAAAACAATTTAACATTAAAGCCAACTATAACAACAGATGTTTATATGCAGAAAGAGCAACAACGACAACGTGAGATGAAAGAACAAAGAACAAAGAAGTAACAGAATTATGAAATGAAATTTTGTTTTTGTTATATAGCGTACCTTCTTTAGTAACCATATTCTCATATGCTTGTTTTTTTCTGAAGCATAAAACATGAACTTTCACATAAACATATACATATACACACACATACACTTTGTATTTAGTTAAGTTGTGGCAGCATTATAACAGGAAGTTACAATTACTAAAACAGCATCATAATAAACATACTTTGTAGCGTAGCCAACTTTTAAATTTCAAAAAGCAATAAAGTCGAAAAAAAAACCGATTTATTTTTTCAAAAAGCACTAAAATAAACTTTTTTATTTTTATTTAATTTCTTAATATTTAGAGGGTGTTTATATTTAATTTTATTAGAAGTTTGATAAACCTTAGCTTTTTTTACATTTGCGGTCTTTCTTTAAGACAAAAAAATAATAATCGGTACCCTCATAACACCACCTTATGGAATATGTTTGATACAAATTGAAAAACTTTAACTTCTACTGAAATCCAAAAATTAAAATTTAACGCGTTTGGCATTTGCTATGCTTACTTATCCAATGCCGGATACTTTTTGACTGATTATTTGTAATAGCAATGAAGACAAAAACTTCTACTATTACCGTTCTTAAGATATGCAGAATTCAATATTTACTATTTCTAAGTTTGCAAAACTTGTGCCGCTGTTGTATGGTAGGTAAGACAGCCGCTTACAAGCCCTCGGTTTAATCCCAGACCAGACTATCTGACAATTTTCAACAGCGGCATCAACTCACAACATCGCTAGAGCTACTGGTTATGGATATTTACGTTATGAAATACTTATCTAACTGCTCTGCCATTCGGAGCCGGTGGTAAGCAGCAGGTCTCTTTCATTGGGTCTAAAAATAGATCGGGTGCAGCTCATTGATTGTGAGAAGTCCCCTTTGGGATGTTGCGAGAATTCATATATGTACGTGCAGTAGTTCCAAGCCAAACATGTACATAATTCAGGATCAGCTTTTGAAAAGGTGCCTCACCAATCTACCACACAGTGTTTTACAGTAGGTTTTACAGCTTTGGAAAGAAGCTTCTTTATGTATGAGTTAGGCTTAGAGTCACTGTTTATGATATAAATTTGAAAAAAAAACCCTTTAGAACAAATACTTATAGCATAGAGTATATAACTTTTGCATCAGTAATTCAGATTTAGTTTGCAAATGACGAACTAAAATTTAAGGTCAAGCTATTTTTACAGAGCTGCAAGTAATTTTATTGCAACGGTTGCATTTTTCTGCAAGAAACAATTTGTATATGTATTTGTTGTGTTGTTACATTTTTGTAGAGGTTTTTATTACCATTTGATATCATGATTTCGTGTCACCAAAAAAGAAAACAAAAAATCACGTTTTCGCGTCGAAAATTTTAAAAAGCACTAAAAACAGTGCTAAAAGCACTGAGTTGACAACGCTGATACTTTGCCTCGTGTTCTCTTTTTTTCCTCTTCAAACTAGACTCTGTTGCGCTGTTGCTGTTGTTTTATTACTCCTTGTTTAGTGTTAGTGACCTCACTCTCTCTCTCTCTCTTTACCAATCTTTATATAATTTTTCTATCTTGAGTGCATGTAGGATAGAGAGTTTGTTTTGCAAGGGGGCGTTTTAACAAATATTAATTAAATTTTAACACACAACAACAACAAAAACAACAACAACAAATGTAACAATGAAGTAGTAGCAGTCATAATAAAAAGCACAGCAAATGACTTGATATATAAGCCCATAATTGTAGAAAAACACTACAACCAAGCAAAACGGCAAACTGCAGGCAACTGTGTGTATGTGTGTAGACAGAAACAAGTTGCTACTCATGTTCCTTTTTTATGATGGAATATTTCCTCTTTTAAAATAATGGCATACTGCTGTAGTATCTTAACACAAAAAAGAACATTCTCATACGCATTAGCATACCTATGTCTACCTGTGTAAAGGCTGCTTTTCCAGTTTCATAAAATTATGTTTTAAATTTTTGCTTTGTTTTGTTTTTGTCTCAAAATGAAATGATACAGTTTGAAGGGATAATGGAAGGCATAATAATAAGGAACCAAAGTGGAACTTTTTCAATATGATATGTTTGAGATTTGGATATAAAATTATATAAAATATGGAAGAAAACATTTAAAGTACGGCACCTTAGTATAATGGCCGTTTCTAGATGTAGCGTAGCAAGGCTTACTGAATTTTGGGTGTTGGACATCAAAATGGATAATTTAACCAACCATCCGACTATATTTCTCCACATATGTTTAAACTCATAATTTCCTTCATGAGCAATTGATGTAGGGATAACCAGGATTTATACGGAATATGTTAAATTTCATTAAATGATTGTTAACGAACTATTAATGAATTGCAATTTGCTTTTCCGTCGAGTTTTTATTTTGAGAGCACCGCAGCATATTATAAAGCATAGTGGGGGCAGTATTATGGCTTGGGCTTGTTGCTCGAAAAGAAACGTCTGTAACATAGGAAAAGAAAAATTTCAAGATATCTGCCGAAAATATGAAATTGGAAATGATTCTGTTCTAACAGGACAACGATATTTTTTTAATAACGCAATCCTAATATGGGAATGATTGTCTCAGCTATCAGATTTAAAATCTATTGATAAAATATCACCAGTTCTGGAAATCTCTTTAAATAGTAGAACTAAAGTCATACGTTTTTGAATACGGATTCAGGTTAAATAAATAATGAGGTTTGATTTTTATACGTTTTTTCTAATTTGTCTGTTTCAAAACTAATTTTTATTTTTCAGATAGGCTACTATTTTAAATTTTAATATGAATTTTCAGTATATTTTCAGCAACGTGATCAGTTTTGGCCAATGCCTACAGAACCGAACTCTATCGAATGTTGATGCAAACGAGACCCTCCTCTGATGATCCTGATGCACAGTGGCAATATATTGCTTTTTCCACTCTATCCGCTGCAAGATCCTTACTTGGTTATGCAAAGCCGCGAAAGGACAAACCTTGGTATGGCGAGGAATGTCGGAGAGTAACGGAGGTCAAAACCGCTGCTTGAAAGGCAAAGTAGCAGCCAATTGCAACGCGTGCTGCGTTTCAACGTTATATGGAGATAAGAAAGGAAGAAAACCGGCTGTCCCGCAGTGAGAAAAGAAAAGTCACCTAGTGGAACGGAGGAGCAAGGAAATGAAAGAATGCATAAGCCTGAACGATACCAGAAATTTTCACCGGCAATTAAAGCGCAAAGACATTGGCAATGGGCTCGTTTCTTGTAGGGACGGCAGTGGAAATCTGGTTATAAATAATGAAGATGTGCTGAAGATCTGGAGAGACCACTTTTCAAATTTGCTCATGGGAGAGAGAACGCTGATGATGGTGAGGACGACCAAATCAAAAAGAACAATGTGGTCTGCCCATCTCCCAACCAGGTGATGGTGAAAGTGGTAATATCACGCCTCAAGAATAATGGAGCTGCGAGTGCTGATAACCTTCCAGCAGATCTTTTAAAGTATGGTGGCGATGAGCTGCTTGGAGGAATACACCAGCTTTTGTGCACAGTTTGGTCGAGAGAGAGCACGCCATCACATTGGAGACTCGGAGTACTCAATTTTATGTACCAATTATTCGAGGAATTAGTCTTCTTTCAATCTCTTAAAAATTTTATCCATCGTAATGTGTGAGCGACCGAAACCTATCGTAGTTTAATCGGCAGCTAACAGTGTGGTTGAGTGCCAGGAAAATCCACAGCTATTCAAATATTCTCATTACGCCAAATCCTAGAGGAAACCAGAGAAAAACAAATCGATACATACCATCTCCTTGTCGATTATAAAGCTACCTATGATAGTCCTATACGGAGCAAATTGTATAAGGCTATATCTGAATATAGCCTGGAATACCTGCCAAACTTGTATGACTATGTAGGATGACGCTTACAGATACAAAGTTATAAGTGAAAATAGGCAAGGACCTATCGGAGCCGTATGTTACTAAGAGAGGACTCAGACAGGGGAACGGTCTATCTTTCAACATTGTAATGAAGAAAACAGTAAGAGATACAGTGGCACAATTTATAACAAGAGCCATATGCTGATGATATCGACATAATGGGTCGAAATTTACGAGAAGTCATGTCAGTATTTGCCAGAATTGAGAGAGAGTCAGCTAAAGCGTGTTTGGTGGTGAATGAGGGCAAGACGAAGTTAATGCTCTTCACGGACAAGCAGCCCACGCGCCTCGGACCATTATATTTAATTTTGAAATTGTGAACAACTTCGTTTACTTCGATTCCGCCATGTACAAGAACAATAATAACAGTCTGGAAGTAAAAAGGAGAATCTTGTTTGCCAACAGATGCTATTAAGAACTTAGTAAGCATTTTCGTGCTAAGACCTTGAGTAGATGAACAAAAGACCACATGAACAAGACGTTAATTTTATGTGTTTTGCTGAACGGTGCCGCATCGTGGATAATGGCACAGTCTGATGTGGCAATTCTAGGAGTTTTCGAGAAAAAGATTCGCCTCAGAATATACGGTCCTGTTCCCTGAATAAAGAGTATCGATACCTGATGAACTCTAAACTGTATGAACTATATCGCGATATCAATGTGGTTAAACGCATCTATGTGCAGCAATTGCGTTGGTTGGGACATGTCGCGCGCATGAATGAAATTTCCACAGCTCGGAAGGTGTTTTATGTGGAACTCGAAAGACAACGTAAGAGAGGGCGACAAAAACTACGTTGGAAGGACCAGGTCGATAAGCTTCTTCTGAAACTTGGTGTGACTAACTGGAGAAGATGCGTACAAGATCGGCGCTCTTAGACCAAAGCTATATGCTAGGCTATTGACCAATTGAGGTTTTAAATAGCCATATATGTAAGTAAAGTAACGTGATCACATTAGTTACTAATTTACACATTCAATTATCGCCTAGTGTACATACTATACAAGCTTGGTGAATAATCTGGGTTTAGTCTTCTTAATGGCCTACTGATGTATATCACGGCTACAGGCTAGACCGAACACTATATTTGTACACATAACGATGTAAATGACAAAATATGTCAATATATGTGAAGGGTGGTGTGATAGTGTTGACTCCACTCAAATGTTAGCGCGTAGTGAACTTCCACGGTAAACCAACCAACCAACCAGGTCTCTACTGCTATAAACAAATTTAAGGCCACCGAGCATTGACTAAAAGCTGTCAAAAATAAAATAATAATTTTTTAGAGGCAACACAGCTACCGACTACATGACTTCCGTTGTAGCTCGTAGCCAGCTTAGGCGAATTTCTCTCAATACAATAAGATACATGAAATAGGCGTTTTAAAAACGCAGTACATGAAATATATACAGTGGTGGAAGAAATAATAGGGACAATTTAATTTATGCCAAATAACTGGAACAACGTGAAATGGTCCGAAGAAATGAAGGTTAATTTATTTAGCTCAGATGGAAAATCGTATGTCTGAACGTCTTTCAATTACAATGCATGTTTTATTTAATTTTTGTAATGATAAATAAAATTTAAGAAAATTTTGAAAGGCCCCTATTATTTCTTTCACCACTGTAAACTAAAAACTCGAAAAAAATGTATGTGGCACCACTGATAAGAATAATCATATGTCCATTTGTTTACATTTATTTTGTAGCTGTAGTCGTTTAAATAATTAAGTAGCTGGTTACTTGACTACTTTTGTAGCCAGGTCTTTTGTAGTCTTGTAGTCGATGGCCCGTAGTCCTGAATGTGTTTATAGCATAAAGTTTTATTTAGTTTATTAATTAACAAACTAAATAAAAGTGTTTCTTTTTTCTTTTTTAAAGTCATAAAAAATAAATATATTTTTTTTAATTTGAGTAAATATTAAAACCAGTCCAAAGCCAAAAATATCTATCCAAAGTAGCATAAACAGAAAATACTTTCAAACGAGAAATACAAAAAAATAATTCAAAATCTATATCGAAAAACTGCTTTAATTAACAGACCAAACGAACGACCACTGCGACGAGCAGTATTCTATAGTTCTTTTGCCTTAGAGATTAAGAAGACTGTGATACAGGAGGAAGAGGGTATTTAATTTTTAAAATTTAACTTTGACGTTGACTTATGGTGACCAACAATGTAAAACAAAGCAAAAAAAACTAAAACATTTAATCACAACCCACATTAGTAACGCCTCCTTCAAATATTCTTTAGGAAAAAGATAAAAAATAATAAAAAAAAAAAAAACAAAATTACACACACAGAACGACCTTAAAACGCACTTTAAGGACGAAAAACATTTAATCAGTAAAGAAAAACAAAAATCCTAAGTTGTTGCTGTACTCTTAACACGTGTAATAATAAATGATTAAAATGAAACAAAAAAATACACTACACACAGATTTATATTGTATCAAAATAGAAATGCTTAAAAAGAAAATACACCACATCAGCGCCTTTAAGACTGGATTATGGATTTGGGTATATTTGGTATTAATGTGTCACCCTGTCAATGCCGTACTTGTTTGCGAATTTGCAGCACTGCCAAATCGACCATCTTTGTGCGTTACATTTGAATTAACGGATATAAAATAGAGGATAAGAGAGCGTTTGAGACATTTCCGGAACTTCCCAAACTGTAGGCAATTAGGTATATAAGGAGGCTGCTTTACCTACGTCAAGTAGTTATCATAAAATAAAGACGTGTTTAGGCGTAAATAAAAAGTGTTGTACAAACTAATATTAAGTTTCTGTATTAAAACAAGCTATAAAGATAAAGTGAGAAAATAAAAATTGTAAAACAACAACAAAGTGGTGTTCATTTTATTTTGACGGAATTTTAAAGAACTCAAACGTTTTAAAAAATGTTAAAACGTAACTATATAGTGAATTTTGTTTGTTCAAAAACTCAAGAAGTACAATCAGTTATAGATTTTTAATATTTTTTAATTCAAAATGTTAATAAAAAAATTAAAGAATAAACAATATAATGTTTCAAGTTAAACCATAATTTTAGAAAAAACTAAAAATATTAACAATATTATTATAGACTAGCTTACCCATCCCATTCCGTTGCCCGGAAATCTATATACAAATGTAAGTATATTATATATGCGAAATAAATTCTCCTTTTTTCGAATGCTATGTTTTTTTTTTTTGCCACATGTCTGTCATGATAAGACGACTTTTGACATTTCCCGCTCATGTATTATTATTTTTTATGGTAGGCGTCACGCCGACTTTTTATCTTAACCCGTTCGGTTATTCTACGCCATATGGCATATACTTTTCTTTAGAGAGAGTACTTACTTTTTATATTTTTTGTAGTGGGTTTTTGTAAAAATTAATGGGAAAAATATTTCGATTACTGCGACCAGTATATTGTTAGGAATCAGAAAGCGAGTGTGCCTATAAAGTTTTGTAATATACAGAAAAATATTACAGAAAAACAGACTTTGAAACTGTATTGTGAAATTTTGGTAACACATCAAGATTGTTAATTTGGCATTCTAGCAATGCTGTACTTATTTGTGTATTTGGCAGTAATGCCAATTCGACCATCTTTGTCTGTTAAATTTGAAATTAACGGAAATCAAATGATCAATAATTCCGATAGCCTATCGAGAAATGGCGAGCCAAGTATGATGAAATTGGCCACACTATCCTTTTCCTCAATTGATCTACAGCCTCGACAATAATCATTCGCTGGTAGATGCAGCCTTTGCACGTGTCTACCCATAATGCAATGCCCCGTGAGGATAGATACAGTAGAGAAGATGTTCCCACCATTCAATTTAAACAGCTGATTGGTACGCCTACCATCCAATCTGGGCCAGGTGAGTCCAGCAATGAAGCAAGACTTACCTTCTGCCCAGGATCTATCAGCGTCCAATAAGTACGTCTGTCTAATAGACAGCTTAAATGACAAAAACCGCCCTTGTAGGGGTACTACGTAACGCCCCTGTAATCTGAATTGCCGCAGACTTCCTGACCTTATCCAGGAGCCTAATATTGCAATGTTTATCGAGGGCAGTTCACCAAAAGACCGCTTCGTATAGAGGATTAGGTTCAATAGCCATAAAAGATCCAGAAATGACGGTAGATCTGAGACGCCACCTAGCACCCACTGCTCTCCTATAGCAGTAGGTGGCACAAGCCAAGTTAGCTTTCCAACTTAGCTTGCGGTCAAGAATATGGCTCAGGTATTTGACGGCGGAACTCAGGTTAAGCCATGTCCCATCCACATTGGGCAGTTTAAAGCTAGGTACCTTACACCTCCTAGTAAAGAGCATTAAGTCTGTCTTACGAGGATTCACACTAAGTTTAAATTCCATACACTAAGAAGATGTAATGCACATATATGGCTTACGGATAAATTATATAAAAGCCTTTCGAATTTACAAATAATTTTTTGATTGCATTCATATGCGTTGGCCACAAATTTGATGCTGTTTCATTTGCTGTCCTAAGCTTTTTACCATAAAAAGAAAGTTTAGAAACAAAAAACAATTATTCGGTGAGTTGTGATGTTTAGTGGGAGGTAACTTTGCAGCTGTTTTCTCTTTTATTCGGTATTATTTGTGGAAAAGTTGAAAACATTTTTTAAATTTATTTAATTTATCTCTACTTTGCTGCTATATTTCTATATGTAATACAATACAGTACAATGGAATGCTCGTTTAAATATCACCTTTTTTTGCTCAACTTAACTGCAAACAAGAAATTTTATTACCAAAATGTGTGCTTCATTCAACACAAAAAGCATTTAATGTGTAACTTTTCTATAAAAAAAAAAACAAAAACAATACGGAAGCAGAGTACAAATGATAGTGTTGTGTACTCATAGCATGTAAGGAGGAACGCTCTGTGAATTCAAAACAAATAAAAACTTCCCAATTGAATATACACGCTTGCCTGTTCAAATGAAAATGAGAAGGGTTTTTTCTTTTTCCCAATCACTAAGAATTTCTAAAGTCATAGCAGGGTTTTTTAGCAGTCGTTGCCACTGTTAACACAATGCTCTTTCCCTTTCTCTCCATCTCCAACTCTATCACTATCTCTGACTCTTCCTCTTAATGTTTAAACATTTACTGTGTTTGTGTTTTTTGTGTGTAAGTGCTGTTTATGGAGAAGAATGTTAGCACGCATTACAACAATAATAACAATAACAACAACTTCTACTACCACTACTATTACTGGAACAATTGCTATTTGCTAAGGATTATTGCTTTAAAAAAATTACCAAAACAACGGTAACAAAATCGTCCACTTATCCAGACGCAGAAACAACAACAATAAAAACTATAGAAAAATGAAAGAAAATAATTGTTATTTTACAATAAATGAATATTTTTATCAATGTATTGGTGTATACCATATATGTGTGTATATGTGTAGAGTAATGCAGGTAAATCATTATGTACGAGGGTAGTTATTTAAAATTCATGATTTTTGTTTTTATATTTACTTTTTTTAATTTCTTTAGGTTCGTAAAATAGGCGTTTTTTTATGATGAACTTTTCGTTTGATCCAAACCTCTTATCAACCAACCAGCCACCCTTTTAGTATCTGGGAGCCAAATTTAGAAACAACCTCACCGAAGCCATCTTTGGTCTACTTTTTTCAAAAAAATCCAATTTTTTATTGCTCTTTGGTCTCTGACATGCTGTTAAGATACCTTTAGCCTAAGCCATCCTAAGCACTTTTATTGACTGATCGTTCATTAATATTCGGCATCACTCAGGAAACCATTTTCTCTAATCGTTTTAATTCACGATGCGAAGTCTTCATATACTACCTTGATCCGAAAGTCAAAAGTTGAGCCAAATCAGGTGAATTCGGAGGCCGTTGGATGGTATTTGTTGCATTTTTCGTCAAAATATTTCGAATAATGATGACACTGAACGACAGTGCTTATCATGGTGCAAAATCCACGAGTTTTCTGCGCACAATCTGGTCTCTGTCGGCGAATTACTTTACGCAAACTTTTCATAACGCCCAATTAATAGTTTTTGTTTACTGTCTGGCCCTCTGGCAAAAATTCATGATGCACTACATCGTTGTAATCATTGAAAACCGTGAGCATTGTCTTTTTTCGACTAAGAATAATCTCTGGGCTCACTTGGTGACCGCCATTCACTTGCCTGATGTCTCGATTGCGTGTCGTACTCATAAATCCACGTCTCGTTTTCAGTAATGATCCTTTTGATGAATCTAGGATCGTATTCAGCCTCGCAAATCATGTCTTTTGGGACCTCAACGCGGTCAAAATTGTAAAAAAAATCGCCAACAGAGAAAGAAATAGATGTACTCTTGGCTACTTAGCTTCTACAAATGTCAAGCTATGACGCTAGATTTAGCGGGAATGTTAACAACAGATGTACAAACTTAACAAAACAAAAAAAAAAAAAAAAAAAAAAAAAAAAAAAAAAAAAAAAAGCTCAAATCGGAACGATGGGCACGCCACCTGGGGGTTACTCCAGAATTTTTTTGATCAAGGTAGTATTTTTCCTTTATTGTTTCACTTTTAAACATGGGGCTTCAACACGAAATTTCCACTTTACTTTGACAATAACGTTTAATTTCTTTATTCATTGAACTACCTCTGCTGCGACTGCCTTGGGATTCCACTCCATCCCTCTTCTGCTTATGCTTATCTGCGGTTTTCTTAAAAAGTGTCCTATACATTTCTATTTCTCCTTAATATTTGGCGCATTGTTGGATCTTCATTGGTCAGAATTCACAAATCAGTATTGCTGATAGGTCGTGGCTAAAAATAAGAGTGAATCTTATTAACAAAGACCTGTAGTTTTTGGGTAGTTGCACTTGACATTAATCAGGTTTCGCTACCACAGAAAAGTGTTGTTTTTACGCAGGCATCGAAGATACGCATCTTAGTTTTACATGCTATTTGAGACGAACGGCACACATTTCTACATTCCGAAGTCGTCAGAGAGCTGCTCTGGCTTTACTGGTCTGTTAGATACATCGTCATCTATACAACCGTTAATGGACATGATGCAGCTCAAATGGCAGAAATTGTTAACGTATTGTATGCATTTTTTTGTTTTCAATCGAAAACAATCCCGGATTGCTATTGTTAATGCACATTGCTTGGGGTTTCTTATATACATTTCGACGCTCTTAGCTGGTGCAACGAGGTGGTTGACCTGCATGTCACTGAGATTGTGCCACATGAGGCATTAGTGTCGGTCGAGTCCACTTTGAATTCCTCACTTCTTCTTGCATAATTCAAGCATGATAGCATCTGGGACAATGGCAAAGAGTAGTGTAGATAACAGGCATTCGTTTGTCACACCAGCATTGGTTGTAAAAGGCTCGCCTGTCGTGCCATTATGGAGTATGGAGATGATTTGAATCATCTTGTCCGGTATACCTTTGTTATCCAAAGCTCTCCATATCGCTTTTCGTTTGATCGAGTCAAATGCTTTTTTGAAGTCTATGTATAGTAAGTAAAGCAGAGACTGCCCGATTGTGATGCGCAGAGTATTTACTTGATCTGTACAGCTGCGGTGAGTCGGAAGCCGGCTTGTTTGTCACGTAGTGAGTTCTTAATGAACTGTAATATGGCGTTTATAATTGTGGCAAGTAATCTCTATATAGTATTTAGCAGTCTCCATATATCTTATCATTTTATTTTTACGTAAAGAAAGCACAAAAAATGCGATTTTTTTTTTTCGTTTTCGTTAAAATTAACAAAGTTTTGTGCTTTTCATACTTGTAAACGATGCTTGCTGAAAACTCAGCAGCAGTCCGGTAATAGATAACAGCAGTTAGGGCGTGATTGTTACTACACTAAAATACAAATAATTACGGTTTTCTTAAGCTGCCCTCGTATTAAAAAAAAAAAAAAAAAAAACGAAAACGTTATTGAACTCAGGTTTCATTTGTCTAAAAGGAAAACCAGCATTTAAGGGGAAATTTTTAACACCACACCATATGTTTAAAATGGTTTCAAAAAAAAAAAAAAAAAAAAAAAAAAATAATGAAAGAAAATGAGCAAAAACTTAAAAAAGAAATATAAAAAGAAAAATATATTTTACAAAATAGTAATTTTTTAAATAAAAACAATTTAAGCTTAAAGTTTATTCACCTTTTAGTCATTGGAAAAACCTTAGAAACCTTTTAAAAGATGAAATAAATATTTTAAGCAGATATTAAAAAATTGATTTTAATTTTAAATAAAAAATAATACTATGCAACAAGCACAAATACCATTGATATTTAATATATTTTTTCGATACGCTATGGTCGCCTAACTTCAAAAATCATCAGCATTACAGATTCTATGGATAAGTTTTTTTTAGAATTTGTTTTTTTTTCTAAATCTTAATAAATCTACAGCTTATGATAACTTTGAAATGACTGATTCGATTTCGTTAAGCCATATGTTAAAAAATTCCAAATTATACCAAATTAAAGATCTTCGTAAAAAATGCCAAGAGACACACCACCCACTGTATAAAAGAATTTTAAATATTGCCATAAAACAATTACCACAAAAGTTAAAACAGTTAAAAAATAAATCAGTTGAACGCTATTTGAGAAACTAAGATCCTAATTAAAGCGATGAGCATAATTTATCGAAAGCCATGATTTCTAAAATCAACTGATTTCTAAAATGGAAGCCTCATCTTATCCATAACTTAACATACTTCCTTAATTAATTAATAAATAGTACGATTGCTACGCCTCAAATCAGTCATATGCTGGGTCCAATTTTAGCATAATTTCTCCAATATATCGGCCGGTATCTCACGAATCAATTCTTCAATATTGACTTCCAGTACGTCAGCCGTTGTGGGCTTGTCACTATAGACATGAGCCTTAACATAGCCACACAAAAAATAGTCTAAAGGCGTTAAATCGTACAATCTAGGCGGCCAATTGATCGGCCTCAAACGTGAAATAAACTGTTAACCGTACTCGCCTCTCAATTGTGGCATGTGTCACCGTCTTGTTAAAACCAGATGTCAGCCAATTCCAGCTCTTCCATTTTGTGCAAAAAAAAAAGTAACGTTCAGTGATTCCACCGGCCCATAATCCACACCAAACAGTACATTTTTCGAAATGCATTGACAGTTCTTGCAATGTTTCTGTCTGCTCTTCACACCAAGTGAGCGTTGTCGCTGAACGCAATTTTCCGATTAAAAAGTAGATTTTCATCCAACTTTGCCAGCAACCGTTCACCAAAAGTTATTCGTTGTGGTAGATCGTGTGGCTTCAATTCTTGCACCAGCTGTATTTTAAAAGGTGTTATATCTAAATCCTTCCGCAAAATTGTCCACGGTACCGAATCGATAATTCACGGTCATCAACAACACTGGTGAATACAACTGCGTTACTTTCCTCTGTCCGCACTCTTCGAATGCGTGCTGATGGTTTAATGTCCAATAATATACATAAATTTGAAACGAAATTTGGTCACAACATTCCCAATAGCCGCCTCAGAAGGTCGCCCAAACTGACCATAAAATGGAAGAAATGCACGATGCACTTTGTTAATCAAGCATGAATTTTAGTAATAAAATTCAATAATCTGCAAGCGTTGTTCGTCTGCAAGTCGATTCATGGTTAAATTATAGACATTTGTGCTGTCAAGAATAGTGTTGACAAAAAGAAATGTGCTAAAAAATCGCCCGAAGAAGAGATTCTTTCCAAATTCGAAAAGAAACTTAAAATCAGATAATATTCACCTAAGTTATTAGCTTATCAGCGTATGAAGTTCCGAAAAATCGGTTTTTTACCCGTAACTCTAGATTTTTGAAATGTTTCAAAGATCCTTCTTATAGTCGTTAGCGCCTTTCAGAAAAGTTGTATCACTTTGTTGTTTTTGTCGCTCCATGGCAAAGTTAGGCACCTGCCTTTATGGATTATTTTACTTCCAACATATCTGGCTTTCATTTTATTGATTATAAGGTAAAATTGATATTCTAGGAATTTTTTTAATTACTTTTTGAACATAAATGAAAAAAAAAATTTCCATTAATTTTGCAAGAAAAAGAAAAAATTTGTTCGCTAATTTCGGTCAACGTTAGGTACCTGCATTTAGTTTTGAATAAAATCAGTAATCGCCAACCGATTTTCATCATTTATAGCTTATTTTATTCTCAACATTTTAAGCTTTAATCTAAGTGCATTCTGAAAAAAATTTTATCACTGTTTGAAAAAAAAAATTGCTCAAATTTTGCACAAAAAATTTTTTCTCGGAAACTGTTGAAAATACAAAAAAGTTTTGTTCAGTCGATTAAAAGGAAATTTTGTTTCTAAACATTTGGTAGTAATTGCATTGAAATCGGCCAAGTCGTTTTCAAGTTATGATAAAATATATTGACATAACTACCATATTTTGGGCGAAAAATTTGCCACGCCCATAAAAATAAATTGAGCCCGATCGAAAAAACTAAAAAGGGATTTGAATTCAGCGCATTAATCCCATTATACTCCATATAGTTTTATTAAAGGCGAGAACACTTTGTTTTTTGTAGGCCAGTGTTATTTATTTCTTTCAAATGCGGCCCTGTATACTTATGAAATTGAAATAAAATTTTATTTGTCAAAAAAAAAAAAAATATAAAAAAAAATAAATAAATAAATAATAAATAATTTTATTTTTGTTTGTTTTACAATTAAATTTTGATTATTCTTGTGTGGGAAAAAGAAACGTTAAAATTATTATGGAGTTAGCTTTAGAACCATTGGATCTGGTAACATTTTCTGCTTTCAAGCAAAAAAAAGCTGAATTAAAAACAATAAATACAGAAGTATTAGCTGAGTCTTTAGAACGCATAGTTCAACAAGCTGCTAAACTTATAGAACAAGATACCTGCAAAGAGTTCCTGTACAAAAATCCTAGTGGATGGAAACGTAAACATGCTGGCTTTGTTAGAAAATATCATAAAAAAACACATTCGGTATCCGACGATTTTTGGCAAAGAACCAGTGACAATGGCACTGATTCCTTTGCGGTCGCTACATCATCATCAAGTGACGAAAATGAACAACAAATTGAGCCCTGGGTTTCCATACAAGATTTTGATTTTCCTTTATTGGTGCATCAAATCAATGAATTCATACAAACTTGGGAACTAACGCCTGCCACAAAATTTGTTGTAATCGCTTTAGATAAAATTGAATTATATCATCCTTATGGTGAGAGGCACTTTGTAGAGGCGCATTTCTCAAAGCCAACACCCAAATGTCCTAATCCCTTGGCAGTGGCTAAAGTTTATTTCCAAATTAATGTCAGCCGTCTGCTGCCATCTGATTATCCCGTTAATGTCACCTATAAATTTGAAGGTTACGAAAGCCAATATTACGCAATAGGTGAACATAAAATGATTTCGAATAAATTTCAACGTTATTTCATCAATTCCATACTACACATGAAATTGGCATTCTATGCTGAATTGTGCGAGTGTCGAAATCCGCTGGAAATGCCTAGAGAGACGCAAAGTGAGCATTGGCACATTGATTAAAACTCTGTGATCTTGAAATGTTGTTGCACTCTATCGCATTGTTGCCGTTGTTGTTGATATGCGCAAATCTATATAATTTTCTTTATTTTATTGTTATTGTTTTCTTTTGTAAATAAAACAAATGAATTGATTTGTTTTTGTTTTTTTTTATTTTTTAACTGCAACAGCAAATTTCATGTTACTGTTGTTATCTTGTTCTGGTTTTTCTGTTTTTTGTTTTTTTTGGGTTCCTTTTTTGTGAAGATGATTTGATTTCTCTCTGCCTGCTTTACAACAACAATCAATACATCGATACATTGATGCTGATTGAGTGAATGAATGAATGTACGCTTACGAGTAGCACGAGAGTATGTATTCTCATATGCGTATGTGCATCGACTAACTGTACATTGTATGGTACCCATAAGCAAATATACTAACGAACCTCAGTATTTGACATTGATGTGGTGGTACACAATGTTTGGATGATGATGGCTGGGTTGTGTCCTTAGACACAATATGTTGGCAAAACAAAACAACACAATGAGTTCGACAAATACACCCACGTATGTATGGAAAATTAAAACAATAAAATCAACTCATGAAAAACCCGCTCATTCCCTATATTCCGCCACATTGTTGTCAATACAACAACAATTGCCAACAGTGTAATAAAGTGTTACACAAAGAATGAACACTCTCTCTCTCTCTCTCTCACACACACACTCATATAAAATTGTGAAACTACAAAAAATAACACTGCATGTAAAAACGTTTTTATTATAACGGGATTATTGTCTGGCTAGTATGTATGTATGTATGTGCGTATGGCTGAATGTGTCAATATATACAATACATACATACATGTGTGTATGTGTTTATGCATAAACAAAATGTCACCGTTATGTTTTTAGTGCCCGAGAGAGCTTTTTAATTGGATATTTTTGGGATACATGATTGCTATTGACTCAAAAACTACATGAGCACACACATACAAACAAACAAACAAACAAATAACGTTTACCTTTACCATACACTGAAAAATAGACAGGCACACACACAAGATTAAATGCAATGATAAGAAAATCAAAATATGTATGAGTATGAGTAACATTAACACATATTTAAAGAATAACAAAGACACACATATACACACATACAAGCAATAGATATAAAGAGCAAATAAAATAATTATTGGTTATATCGTTGATTGGTTAAAACACAATTCAAATGTGATCAAGTAATCAGAAGAAGTGTTTGGATATCAAAAACTCAAATTAGCTTTTCAATTTCCAATAATTTTTACTAAATTATTTACTTAAAGAAAACCTTTCAAAAAAATTTTTTTATTTCACTTTTTCTTATAATTCTTTTCAAGCGATGCACTGTGAACGAAATACCTAATTTAGCGCCAACAAATTCGCAAATGTATAAAAACAACAACAGCTTAATAATTATTTACGACTGAAGTGCGTAAAGAATTACGACTATATTCACAAAAAAAATTAATTTTGAGTTTCAAATACGAATTAGTTAAAATACACATTAAGGCTAATAAACCTTCATTTTCGAAATTCTTATTCAAAAGTACACTTTAAGGTTTTTCCATATTCGAAACTGGCAATACTATATTTGTTTTATTTCTGACTGAATATGAAAAATACAAATTCGTACAATCTGAAAATTTCTTTTATTTGAATTTAAATATTTTTCTAAAAAATTATGATTTAAATACTTTTCGTATATTTCCTTTAAGATATAAAACTTTTTTGATCCAAAATCGTATAAAAAAGATTATTTTCGTTATTTATTTTGTTAAAAAAGGAGCTTTAAAAAAACAGGATTTCTGAAAAATTGTATGAATGTTGGTTTGGCATACTGTAAATTAGGAAAAGGAAAAAATTTCGCAAATTGTCATAATTGCGAAAAATGTTGAATGTAGCAACGAAATGTATGTATGTATCTGCTTGATATAGTTGTAACCAGGATTGGAAACACATTGGTATATTATATATAAAAAAAACCCGGGTGGGTTTTTATACTTAAAGGTTTTCGTAATTTATTTAAAACAAAAAAGTGGTAATTTACGTATTGGGACTACGAATTTATTTGTTCTGTTTTTGACCTCAAAGAGATAATGAAATTATAACTTTATCAAATCACTGCTTACATTTTTTCTCCACTTCTGAGCCAATTTCCAAATCCCACCTTAAAAAAAACTTCTACTCATTTAAGGCGCTGCAACTTTAAAGCCGATTTTGTATTTCTTCAAAGGAAATGATTCGGTGACATTTTTAAAGATAAACTCATATCGGAAAACGTGGGCCGTAAATCAAAATACCTTTAAACGAGATGAATATGTGTTGCTATTGCTTCCCTTAAATTTTTTTTTTTTTATTGAGAATCCACCTTCTTTAATCGTAGAACGAGGTAAATTGCGCTTAAAGCGAATGTGTTCAATAATACAAACAGATCGTTATAGCGAAAAGCCATATAAAGAAAGCCTGTATAAATAGGTGTGAGGAGTATACTGTATCAGTCGCAACAGCAGACGGAGCAATGTTCGAAGAATACGGCGGATGAGGCATTTGATCGTTTCTAACAATTATTTTGAAACTTTTGCGACAGGAGGGCGGTTGCTATCATGCAAAAGAACAACTTAATCATGTCTATCTTTATATTCCGGCCGTTATCCCATAAAGCACCATTCAAACGAAGTAATTGCAGTCTGCTTCGATTACCCAGTTTAAGCAGTTCATAGTACGCAATGGCGCCTCGTTCCTACCAAGAATACAAAATTGCATTGTAGATATTAAAACAACGTAATTGTATAAACACGCAAAAAACTTTGCCGACTTGAACAATATTTGGAAGCATTTATTAAACCCAATAAAAAAAACTCCATCAAAAACCTCAATAAAACCCGTTGGGTTGGGTTTTCCCAACTCTGGTTGTTGAAAAAATTTGCAAGCAGTGTTTCCGTTATTAGTATTTCCCGACCCAGGCTTAGCAATATTAACTAATAAAGTCATTTCATATCTTAACTTTACTTGAATATCTAATTTAGTTTGCTGTACTGCTGATTTATCTGCTCTACGAATTTGTCACTTTTTAATCAAACTGTACGCAATATGTAAAATGCACTCAAAACATTTTACCCAAGCGTATAGTGTTGACAGGCCGTACTCATACATATTTGTTTTGAGTGGTAGATTTTGAATGGCATTCAAGTCATTCAAAATTTTTTGTGTGGCTCCATAAGTACCACAAATTTGTGACGATGATTCTGCAATCACACTGAAAACTTTGCGATCGATCATTGTCATATAATATTGGTGTTTTATTTGGAGAGTCTAAAATTGTGTTGGAATAATTTCAAATATTTGCTTTTTCACTTTTCCAACCTCAAGACTAACCAATTCAGAAGTTTATTTTTCGTAAATTAATGTCTATTAATGTTGGTCTACAAAACCGCGTTGAAGATGGCCTAGAATTCTCCTAGAAATTCCTGTTTTCACTTGCAAAGACACAATGCACATAGCAAATAAGTGTTCATCAATATTGTTCAATTCAGGGTCAGAAAAACTTTGCCGGTAAGTTAAATGTTAATTACTGCCATCACATTCCCATTTGTATATCGCAGTAACGATATCTTCATTGCGGTTTACGAAAACTTCCTCCAGCTCTGTAGTGACACTTCAGCAGACATTCGGTAATTTGAGTTCCGACCGGATAGCACTTCGTTTTGGCTAAAAATAATGTATCATATGATGGATATATGTTTGCATTTCTTATTTTTGCACCAGATTGCATCAATTTATACGATTATTTTGTAAAACCCCATCCACGTAAAGTTCCAAAGCTTCTTCAGTGGTGTATGCAATAACATTATTGACTTCAGAAGCAATAGTTTTCTTTTTTAACTTTACTGTAACCTCGTAATCAGAATTAATTATGGATACCACTTGTGATACGTTACTCCTACCTGCCTTGTGTAAACTAACGTCTTCGCCACAACAAGTTCATCACAAGAAGTTTTATTTACAATCTGTAAAACTTTGTTAACTTGTGTTTTTGAATTACAGACTGTTACAACTTGTGGGCCCAACTAATAGAATTTCACTGCCCAATTAATCTTTATTGCGTCTTTCAAAAGTCGATAAAGTTCTATTTCAGTTTTTTTCTTTTTCTACAAATTAGCTAATGAAGCTTCTTGATTATTTTTTTTATTTCGCGGTACTCTTCCTCATTCTATATTGTTTCATCTATTATATTATTAAATACATGGGCCTCCACAGCTGAAAAGGGGGAGGTGGTTACTTATATTTTTAATATCTGAAATGTCTTTTTTTTATTAAATTTAAAATGATACCTCAATTTGGAACACCATTTACAAAGAAAAATCTGCGTGGTAAGAGATTTTGATAAAACGAATGGAAGTAATCATTGAATTAATCGCATATTTTAAGGGCCTTGGGAAATTATCTAATTTTATCATCTTGAGAAAATGTACGCTTTATGTACTGCATTTATAAATCAAAACGCTCCCTCTAAAAGTTCTACTTTCTTTTTTTGCTGGCATCATCCTTTATATTAATTATTTTATGAAAAAAGCATTAACACCAGCACACATTATTATTAAAAGAATAATGTCTTTTTGTAAGTATGTATGTCATATTTAAATAAAATTAATTAACTTTTTTTAATTTTTACGCCTCATTTTAAAAATAGGTCATACACTAAAATTCTATCTTTTATCTTAACACTATTTTCAGTGTCTTTTTAAAATATATATTTTTTTATTGTAATTAAAATATATCCATGACTGCCTTCGCATCCTTTTTCTTATTTTATGACGAATTCTTTAATTTCGAAAAGTATTTAGTTCTGTGCATATTATTCATCTGCAGCTGCTGTCAGCAAAAGATAAACGTTTTCAGCAACAGCATATTGCAAAAGCATAAGGTTTGAGTATACTTAAGTAAAACGAAATGAAAATAAAGACTTAATTAGTATTATCTTAAGAAGAAGACAAATTCAAACTTAAGGCAAAATTAATTAAAAACAAAAAACAAAAAAAATCATTTCAAAGTGAGAAAATCAATAAAATAATGAGCTGTGGCTTAGTAGGTCACTTAAATGAACGTTGAAATTTAAATAAAATATTGTTGGTTTTGCTTTACTTTTTCATTCATAATTTTTTTTTTTTTTTTCAACTCTCTCACCTCTTTTCCTTTTTTCAAAGGTTTATCAATATTCAATGACCTTAACCTCAAAAATCATAAAAAAGTCTCTAAACAACAGTACAAAAAAGATTTTTTTTTAAGTTTTGCAGACACAAGCCGTTTCTTCCCAAAAAAAGAACAAAACAACTAAACCGAGAGAGAAAAAATTATTTAAAAAAAAATTGAAATCGTTACACATTTTTAATTTTCTAAAAAGTTGAATAAGTGAAGAAAGAAGCGTTGAAAGAAGCCAAGTAATGCTATCCATCTATAATATACTACACACAGAGCAATACCGCATGGCAGCAGATTCTTTTGTTAAAAGCAAACAAGTAAACAAATTATTTGTCATTTTTTTCCACATTTTTTTCCTTCTTGCCAAAGTGCAATCATTAACAACATTTCTCTACTTCTACACTCTACTCGTCTCGATTCGACTTGATTCAACTTTTTGAACACGCGTTGTCTACTTTTCTTCGTTTATTATTATTTTGAATTTTTGTTTCTTTTTTATTTTCCTCTCGGTATTTCGTTTTTCTTTTTTGTTTTTTTAGTTTTTAGCATTACGATTCCTTTGCTAGCAAAGAAACTCAAATAATTTTAAAATTTCTATTCATGCTAAGCATTGAAAATCATCAAAGACGCCTGTCAAAGTTGCTTGAAGACACAAAAAAGCAACCTATCTCAGCGTTTTGAACCAAAGGAAGAAAGGAAAGGAAGGTCCGTAAAATTCCATACAAAAAGAAATATCGCATCAGCAAAGTGTTAGAGTTGAAAAAAAAAATTCATGCTTAAACAAAAGCAATTTCATTAACGCGCACCAGTACTTGATTCAATACAAGAGCACAAGGCTATGTAAGGACACCAAACGATTTCCTATAAAGTTAACTGACTTGACAAAATAGGCATTTCAGCGAAAAATATATGAACAGAAGTAGTATGTTACACGTGTTTCTCTATTTAACCTTTAAAGCTCTAAATCAGTCATGAGCTTTTCATGGAACTTTTGTCCATGATAAACTCACACATATTCTTACGCTCCTAACCTAACAAATGCTTGCAAAAAAAAATAGTAGAATTCTTTAAAAATCAAACAAGCAGCACATGCTGGAAATAACTTTGAAAAGTTATTGTCCTATAAGTTGGAATTCAAATTTCGCAATATTTATATCAATAAAATTCTTGCGGATAATGCTCAAAGGCGAAGTATGTTAAATTTTAATTATTCTGTCCTCCAAGGTTTAGTAGAGATTAGCAAGGACTTCTAA
Organism: Wohlfahrtia magnifica; assembly: GCA_023159175.1. Taxonomy (NCBI): domain Eukaryota; kingdom Metazoa; phylum Arthropoda; class Insecta; order Diptera; family Sarcophagidae; genus Wohlfahrtia; species Wohlfahrtia magnifica. The sequence goes on along the minus strand of JAKWBJ010000208.1, from coordinate 2,702,844 downwards.
ATAATTTTCAAAGAACTTCAAGCGAGTGTGTCTCCTACATTATGCTTCATTATTCCATCCCTTAATAAAATAAAATTATTTTGCGGATCCAAAGAATAAAATAATGTCGCACTTGGGGAATGGACTTCAAATTTAACGATTTAACATAAAGCAGCATTTTTTCTTTATCCTCCTGCAATATCTTTACAGTCAAATGGCATCAGCAGTAAAATAAAAAAAAATTTTCTTAAACATACAATACAAGTATTTAATAGAGAATTTTTTTGATCATATGAATTTTCCATTGCAAATGATGTTAATAAATTTTATCAAAACTTTTTTATAAGTTTTTATTTCTCTATACAAGACAAGCAATTTAATTTTTTGAAATAAAACCCGTTGAAAATGTTTTGAAAATAGTCCACATATGTACGCATATAGTCATATTAGCTTTACTAAAATGCCAAATATAAGACTCTTTTATTGACTGTATCACAGCGGTTGCAAAAGGTTTTATTTTGTAGAAATATACTCAAAGTATAGTCTGTGTATACTCGAGTAGAAATATACACACACCCAAGTATAAATATATCCATGCTCATGAACAGTTTACACTCATAAGTGCGGGTATAAAAGGCACTTCACGGAACTCTTGCTTGTAGTTATTTAAGTTGTGCTGGCTTTGAATATGTTGTGTATGGGTATCGTTTTATTTTTAACTTTACTCACTTATACATGTTTGGCCAACAATACTTTAAAAGTACACAAAACCATACTTTTGTCATTCTCTGGTGTGTATATACATATATATATACACGAGCAACGGAGAATGGGTAAAGCTTATTTAAGACATAAATTCTTAACCATTTCTCTATAACTTAGGTTCGATCACAACCTTTTCAACCAGAGGTTATCTACACTTAACTCTCTTTACTGAGTTAGCTCCAACTAAACTGGTTTTTACTTCACGAATTTACTCCTTCTAAACTTTCTCCACACCAAGAACACTTTCGCTGAGATAACTTTACTTAAAAACTGCACTCGCTGAGTTCACGACACATAAACTGATTGCTGTTCGCATCGATGTGCTTTTTATATGGCTAAGTAAACAACACATCGTAAGCTCCTTAACTTCTCGATATTTAGGTAAATTCTATTTATTTCTTTTAATTTCCTTTAAGTTCTTTTGCGGCCATGCGTATGTAAACATCTACCTTTTTCAAGTCTTAGTATTTGTCGTTGCTTGTTTATTGTCTGTTTATTGTCATCTACACTTAACTCTCTTTACTGAGTTAGCTCCAACTAAACTGGATTTTATTTCACGAGTTTACTCCTTATAAACTTTCTCCACACCAAGAACACTTTCGCTGAGTTAACTTTACTTAAAAACTGCACTCGCTGAGTTCACGACACATAAACTGATTGCTGTTCGCATCGATGTGCTTTTTATATGGCTAAGTAAACAACACATCGTAAGCTCTCGAACTTTTCGATATTTCAGGTAGATTCCATTTATTTCTTTTAATTTCTTTTAAGTTCTTTTGTAGCCATGCGTATGTAAACATATACCTTTTTCAAGTCTTAGTATTTGTTGTTGCCTGTTTATTGTCTGTTACTTGTTTTCTTTACTGCTTAATTATTGTTGTTGCCGTGTTATTTTTAAATACTTTATCTCTGCTAATGTTTGTTGTTGATTTGGTAATTTGCAAACAGCACATATAGTTGTTCTTGCAGCTTTTGTTTATTTATTTTAGCGATGTTATAAACGCTGGGGTGCGCAACCTTATTATCGTGACAATATGAAAAAGCAAAAGCCGAAAATTCTTTAGTTATACGCGAGTTTATTAGTCTCTAAGAATTTCACTATAATTCTCGGTTAATTATGTTTTGATCTTTTCAATATGAAATCTGTACATGTTTATAAATAAGTGTGTAAAAATGCACTAAGAAATACTAGGAAAAAATTCATTCCTATGTGCGTTTTGAATAGAATTTTATCAGTCGCTTTTGAATTGAAAAGAAGCAAAAATTATTCTGATAATGTTCCAAACCCAGACCACAGAAAACCCATTTATGCATGCGGTTTATTATTCAGTCGCTCTTGATGTTCAAACTAAAAAAGTCAAAAAGAAAAAAAAAAAACATATTCGTGCAACACACAGTTGTTAGCCGGTTGAGCTGTGCTGTTTATTAGTGTGGAATATAACAATCATGTGTTTTTTCCTTGTTGTGTGTGACGGCATTCATTAGCAAAAACTGTTTGTTTTAATCATGAAACATTCGCCTAAAACCGAATGAACAAAAAAATAACATTAAAATACTTTTCAACCGAGTTTTTTGCGTTTTGCTTTTATTTTCATAAACATGAGAGAAAAAATTTTCGTATTAAGTTGGCAACATGTGATACTCATTGCGAAAGTAAAGCAATACGTATGAAAACCAGCTGCCAGACAGTAAGAGTAATGCTTATTTGCTTAAACATGTGAATTAATTGGTTTTTATTTCTTTTTTGCTATTTAAGAAAAAGGTGAGAAGCTAATGTATAATATTATTGCTTTTATGTCTAAAGGCCTATTCAGCATCACCACTGAGTTTTTTTTTTTTCTCTTGACACCCGTTGTTGTGTTGAGTTGTTTCTGTTTCTGGGGCTTTTTTTTAAGGATGTTGATCTTTAGGCGAATGCACAATTTTAAACTCTCATCCTGTTGGTTTCCTATTTTCATTTCCGCTAAAAATACGCGGAGATAAAATATATGTACGTTATAATGGACTAAAGTTTTTGAAACGGTTTACTGACTGTATAAAACATCACCATCAACAACAACAACAGTATAGGAGCGAAATACAGAAAATTTAAAATAAACTTTGTAAAATTGTGACTGCCTGGCAACTTACAACAAGGGTCGCCTATTTCCGTATGTGTGTGGTATGATGAGAGTGTGTAGATTGGTGTACTTGTTAGTGTATTTGTTTAAATACATGCAACAACATATGGTCGGTCGGCCATACGACGAGTATAACCCCCAAGTTAACATGCAATAACGCGAATGTCCTTTATCTATAAATCACTTGATACACATTTACAACATCCGTAAGACAGCTATTGGCTGCCGCTTTGCACCCGTTCTGCTCATTGTTTTTGCTTTGAATCATGGAGTAAATGTGTGTGTGTGTGTGTCCGTTTGTGTATGAGTGTTTGTGTGAGTGGGTAAAAGTGTATAAATTTTTGGCATTTGGCTTTTTACACTTTGACAGTGAGGAGTTTGTATGCAATGCTTTTCTTTTTGTCTTTATTTTTTTCTTCTTTATTTCCCTTCATCAGTCTGTTTAATAAATGCGGGCGTTTGAGCAAATGTGTGTGGCTAATGCATTTATGCAAAAGGCTAAAGTGATTTTCCGGCTGCCTTCATTTACTGTGTGCTTGTAAAAGACATTTTGAGTTGAGCTGTGTAATGGCACAGTCAGTGAAGATGACGATGATGATGATGATGATGACGAAGATGAGAATGCATATATTTTAGTGGTTGCAATCACCATCATCATCACAATACTCATACAAGTCATCATCAGCTTCAACAGTATTTTCAACATTATTTTACAAAATTGTCATTGTATGCTGGCAGCATACAAATTGTTGCACGTGTGTGTGTGTGTGTGTGTGTGTGCATTTAAGTAGTAACGACAGTGATAAATTAACACCCACCATGTGATATGTACACTTTTTTGTTGTTTTTTAAAATCCTTGCGATACGATAGAAACCATTTGCAATTACGCACTCACTCACTGTAAACCGAAGACTGAAAAATATACATTTTTATGTACTCAGTCGTCCGTTACAAAGTATCACATCAAGGTAGTAGTGACACCTAAAGCTTATCCCTGCATACTAAACCAATTAAAAAACAAAAACAAAAATGAAAAATACAACCTAAATGTGCAACAGTGTTAAAATATCACCGATTTTCACGCGTAAAATATGGCAAAAGAAGGAGAGTAAAAGACAAAGGGTTTCTAAGCCTATATATAGAGACTTGCAGGAAAGGTTTTGAATTAATTATAAAAAGCGCCCTGTTAATATTTAATAAAGATGTTAGATGTAACCCATTAGTGTAACCTTTAAAGAGTATTATGGGATTCCTTATTTAATAATAAAGAAATTTTTTAAAAATTCTAAGATGGATGTAGAAGTGGTACAATACAATATTGGCACAGAAAAAGAATCTGAACAAGAATTTCTATAAAAGTAAATAAGGTTTTTATTTTCTGGATGCATATTTTTAGAAAATTGGCTGCTTTTGAATAAATTCGAATTTAATAGAAATTTTCAAGAATATTTGTGTAATATTTTTCAAATATTTCATAACATTTTACATTTGTCCTGATGTGTGCAAGTGTTTTTTTTTTTTTAAGTAAAAGAAGCCATAAATCTAAAAATAAGAGAAAATATTTATAAAATTCATTTAAAATTTCCTTTTAAGAAATAAAATAAAAAATAATAGTCTTTAAGCAAATAATAATACGAATAATATTTCTTAAATGTTTTACCCGTAAAATTTCAATATTTTCCTGTGTGTAGGTTTTTCTTAAGAGCACGTACATACATACATACATACGGTAACTAACATTCTTGAGTTTGTGTATGTGCGTGTGTATGTGTAATGTGTTAAATATAATCCAAATGCATGATGGCATTATAAACAACAAACTCACACACTCACATTCACACACAAACACACGTTTACGTATTAAAGAGTATATTTTACATTTATTTCTTGAAAGAAAGGAGTAGAGAGGAGAAAATTGAAGAGAAAAGTAAAAAATAAAAAAGCAAACAAATCTTTTTAAGTGAATTAAAACTCAAAGTGCTTTAACAGCTTCAGGACACGTTTAAGTAGCATTATATTTATGTATGTATGTATGCCTGTGTGGCAAGTATGTTGTATTTGTATTGGTTACAAATATATATTTACACTGTAGGAAATGAAACTCGGCCTTAATGTGTCTATTAAAGCCTTTAAGAAAAAATAAAAGCGTAGCAACTTAGCTTTAGGGGGAAGGGTGTGTGTACGTCTGCTTTTTAAAGTGGGTGTCACAATTGTAGTTGTTGCATAACAAAATTTTAATTAAAATTTGTATGTGCATGTGTGTGTGTGTTGTGTGTGTTTCCAAAATTAAATAACACCAAAAGGGAAAATTCGTTTAAAAAGCTTTAATAACCCTTAACACACTACACTAATAAATTAAATAAATATGTACTCATATGCACATACACACAGGCATATGTATATATATATGTATGAAGTATCACTTATGTATGAGTCTTAATTATTAGTCATATCATCCAAATGTGATTAATATTCTATTAAGAATATACATTATTATTAACATTTTTCTCTCAGTGTAGGGCTTTTTTTTCAAAATTACTCGTATTATTATTAAATCGACATTTTTTTATGGCAAACTATTGGATATACAGGTTAATAATGTCGATTTGGACAACATATGGTTTGTGTCAATAATAACCTATATGGTATTTTTGAGGGTAAACATCTGTCATTATAATTCAGTATTCGATAGACGCCAAAGTGTAAACATACATTTTTTTCAATCGCTACGATTATCTTCAAATTTCTACAGTGTCCTTCTGGAACTAACTACAGGCTATCTTATATGTTTGCACTGGAACCGTATGTGGCCATAATGGGAAAAAATAAATTAAAAATTATAACTTCAAAGAAAAAAGAAGCTACAATTGTAATTTTAAATTTTATTTAGCAAAACGTAATTTTTTTTTTATTTTTTCTTTTGGATCAGCTGCTTACTATGATGCCGTTTCCAATATATTTAGGTAGCTGACTACACAACTGCAAATGCTGCTAACGGCAATTGCCGTCATCTACGTGTTGAAAGCATTAATACAAATACATTATGGTCTCAAAGTCAAATGTCATTATCAACAAGCAACAATTTCAGATCGAAGCTACAAACAAATTATCGGTCTGTTGCAAGTTATTATTTTAATAATTATTGTTTTAGGAAAATATTTCGAAAGACAAATAATTTTTATTTGTCAGTTTTTAACATGTTTGGCTCATCTATGTATAAGTATAAATAATTAGCAAACACGTTTTTTGTAATACCTTTTACGCCTGTGCTACTGTTCCGATTTTGAAATATTTTGTTTATGCTTTTAAAGTATTTATCTTACACAATGTCTATTTGACTTAAATCGGTTCAGTAATTTAGATGTAATATGACTATAAAATTATTATTAACACCAATAAACAAAACACATATTTTTGGCTTAAGGCCAAGGTACGAGTACATAGAATTCGTCGTACTTTATACTTTTTATTTTGTTATTTTGTTTTTTAAATTTGGTGGACTTTCCTTCAACGATACATTTGTATATATTTCAAGGATGCGGTCAATTGTGTCGGCTGCTGAGTATTCTAGTTATTGCAAATATTATTGAATTGATTACATTGAACCTAATTCTGATATCTAATAAAAGTGAAGATACCATTACAAAGTGGTACATCGGACTTGGAAGAGTAATAAATTAAAAGATATATTGTCTCATGAACTTACAGTTTATTTGAGGACTTCTGCCGGAAAACTGAAAGAAAATCCGTTAAAAATTTGGATGGAGTACAAAACGCAGTTTCCAAAACTACATTGTTCTGATTTTTTACTGAATATATTTATTACTACCTAATTACTTTAGCCAGTAGAAAAATGAGAACAGTCGAGCCAAATGATTTAGATTTCGGTGAAAAGGAGCATATGGCTCTGTCTGAAAGACTATTTCGAAAGATTAGCCAAACTTTTACTTCGAAAACAAAAAAATATAAATAAAAAATGAGATTGTACGTACCTGCCGTTAGTCTCATGTAGAAATGCCCTAACTCAACTAATTTCTAATTTATAGAAGAAGGTGTGACGAGGTATCTTTGTGTACAATGCATTAAAATCACTAAAAAGCGCCAGTTAGAACAAATGCCATTGAGGGACTTTCTACATGAGACCAACAATCTGTACATATGTATTAAATATTTTCGGCCATATGCAAAAAAAATTTAACAAAGCTTGTTAAACCTTTGTTAAGCAAAATTCTTCAATGTTGTATGCAAAAACGATTATTAGCTTAAAATCCATTTGTTAAAGCTACGTTAACTTTACAAATTTTAAAGTAGGAAGCTACCTACTTTAAGAGTACTTTAAAGTGATATTTAAGTTATGAATATTTGATATAAAAATAAAAATAGCATGTTTTGGCGTTCAAGGAAAATTTTTTGGATGCATAAATCCTTACCCAAAAGAAGAAATCATCTTTTAGTGACATGACATGCCAAGGCAGACCGCTAAAATTGTCAAAGAATGGCTGTTGCAACAGAATTTTTAGGTAATTTTATGGTCATCGTAAGACTCTAATTCAAATCCAATGGTGAATTTTTGGACAATTGTAAAAAAAACGCCTTGAAAAATATAATTGAAGCTATGGCAACGAATATAGTATGAATGGTACCAGATTTCTCTTACGTTTTTGGTTAAAAAATATACGTTCCTATCCATCTAAGCGAAAAGTGCAAAACTACACTGGTGCATATTCCTATAAACGCACTTAATTTTTTTCTGTATTTTTGTTATATCTTTGTTGTTCTCATCCAAAAGCAAAATTTAACTATTTTAATGAGAGACAACTTAACGGTACTTTTTAAAAGTAAACAATTTTTTTTTCTTATTTTTGTTGTTTGCCTTAATTATGCGATCAAATGTTCTTGGTGCTATTTTAAGTGGAAGATTCGTATAAACGCACACTCGAAATTTGGTTTTAAAAAAGTGGCCAAAAATAAAATATTATCAATTTTAGTTTTTTTTTCAACCAAAGGTACGTTTCTAATAGTAATATCTCAATTTACTGTAACTTTTCCTATTTTAATCAATAAATTTCATTACTTTTAAAGATGCCTAAGGGAACTTTTTTGTCCGATCAACAAAAGATTCAAATTAAATTTTTTCACGACCAAGGATGCTCTAATAGAGAAATTGGACGTAAAATCGGTCGTTCGGAAAGTGTGGTGCGAAATTTCTTTAAGAAAGGTCAAAATTATGGAGTTCGCAAATCAACAAAGGGTAATACAAAACTAACAAGAAGACAACTTAATCTAATAAAACAAGAAGCAACCCGCAACAAATTGAATTCCACACAAATAAGGAATAAATTAAATCTTCCTGTGACTTCCAAACACGTTGCACACATTTTACGAAACGATGAAAACATAAAATGGAAAAAGCCGAAATGTAAACCAATGCTAAAAAAACACCATAAAGAAAATCGTCTAAAATTCGCCAGAATATATATGAAATGGACAGATGAGTGGAAAATAGTAATTTTCTCTGACGAAAAAAATTTAATTTAGACGGTCCAGACTCATACTCATGCTATTGGCATGATTTGAGATCTAAAGATGTTCGGATGTCAAAACGTAATTTCGGTGGTGGGAGTGTTATGGTTTGGGCAGCGTTTTCTGCAGTTGGCAAGTCGAAAATTTGTTTTGTTCCGACAAAAGTGAATAGTTCGATTTATAACGAACTGTTGGAAGATGCTCTTCTCTCTTTTATGGACGAAAAAATTGATGAAGATTGCATTTTCCAACAAGATAATGCTGCAATCCATGTTTCTAAGCAATCGACATCTTGGTTCAACGAACATGGCATTCCTTTGTTGGACTGGCCGGCTTGTAGTCCGGACCTAAAACCAATGGAAAACTTGTGGGGATACATGGCCCGTAAAGTTTATGCAAATAATGCCCAGAATGAAGGCATAAAGACTGTGACAGAGCTGAAACTAAGAATTAAACAAGTCTGGGAGGAAATTGATTCCGATCTGCTTAAAAAATTAGTGGAATCAATACCAGACCGTATTTTTGAAACAATCCATAACAAAGCAAAGGATCATCCACACATTATTAATAATGCTACAATGGCCCAAACGTTAAAGTGCGTTTATAGGAAAATACCCTTAAAAATGGCTGTTAATATCGAAAATTAAGTAAAAAAAAATAATTAAAGTACAAATGAATTTTTTTAGTAAACAATATTTTAAGTGAAGTCTTAACTAATTTAATACACAAATTTATAGCCCCTAAATATTTTCTTGTTTAATTTTTACCTTTTTTTAAAAAAAAAGTAGTGTGCGTTTATAGGAATATGCTCCAGTGTAAGTGTATGCAGATTTTTTTATATCATTGCCTTTCTCCCATTCCAGTGGTTGAATATCATACCTTTTGTTAATTTATTTTTTTTTTTTTTTGAATGGACTTAATATATTCTTTTTCTATTGTATTGGAATTTGGATTTGTTTCTTTTTATCAGAGATCATTAAAGTTGTATGTATAAATTGTCAAACTAAAATAAATTCAATCTTTGTGCTCAGTAGTTAGCAAAAATTGTACTGGTAATCCAAATGAAATTTCTTTATTAATAAACATTTATTTTTACTTAAATTTTACTGGTAATGTAGTGTCCATTTATGATTGACTTAAGCTGTGTATATACGTATATTATCATGTCTATTGCATTCCACTATAGTGGCTATGGATTTTTAGTCCATTACCACTAAAATCACTTCATTTAGTGCATTTAATCTCCAATACCACTAAAATCGTTTAATTTAGTGCACTGAATTTCCACTATCACTGAATATTAGGGGCGATAATGCACTATTTTTTTGCACTGCCACGAAAAATAGTGGAAATGAAGATACCTAACAAAATATAGGTAACAAACTATTGTTAATTTCTTTTATAACATTACTAGGATCGTTAAGAAAATAATATGGATCTAAAATTTGTTCGACAAGATGTAAAAATTAGCAGAAATATAAAAGTGAAATGTCGTGTCTTAAATTCGTGTCTACCACTGTATGTGGGAGATTTTGAGGGTTTTTATTAAAATGCTTTTGTAAAAAGAAATTGCCAGATTTAATTAAGTATTTGTATAATATCTAAAATAAGCGAATAGTATGCGAATGCGAATATTCGCAACACCCCTAGTTTCAACACAAAGAAGAAAAAAAAAATTGAAAAATCAACATGAAATTTTTAACATTCTTGGTTGCAAACTATAAAAAAGAAGGATTCGAACTTTACAAAAAAAAAATCTGCTTTTTTTAACTTTTAACTCTGGAAAATAAAGCAGAAATAGAAAAAAAGTTGCTCAAACGAGTTACTTTGTTTTATATTGTTGTTAAAACTAAAAAATAAAAATTCTTTTTAAGTTTGTCTATGGAAATTTAGTTCTAATAAAGCCGTCGTTGGTTGGTTGGTTGGTAAGCTGTTTTTGTTTTTGTTTTTGCTTTTATTGTAGTTTTTGCTCTATTTGATGTACTTCTTTACTAAAGATTTGATTTTTTTTATACGAATTTAAATTCAGAGTTAATAGCAATTGTTGCTGTTGCAAATGTTTGTTTGCAGTAAAAAGCAAATGTTTTGTGATGCAAATTGTATTAATGTATGTTGTTGTTGTTAATGTTTTTGTTATTGTTTGAAAACAGAATGTCAGCGCGATACTTGAATACATTTTACACGAAGTATTGTTTAGTTGGCCTTTTATTCTTAACAAGTACGAGCAGTAACTGTGCTTTAGTTTTAGTTTTTATACAAATTTTAAAAGCTTTTCTCTTTTGGCTCTTTTTTATTTTGCTTTCTATTTTAACTGTTGACTTTTATTTATTTTAAAGTAATTTGTCAGTCCTTTTTATGTTTTCGAAGAGAAAATTTCTATACGTGTGTGTGCATTATTTCATTACATGGTCACCACTACAATAGAAGAGCAGGAATAGATTAAAATTGTTGTCAAGGCTTATAATGAAACTGTGAACGCGAGAGAGAGACTGAGTACAAAAAACTATTAATTTAATACCACATTTGCCTTCTTTTTTTTGTATTTTATCAAAAAAGATAAAAAATAATTTAATTTAAAGGACAATTTATTTGAAAATGTTATAAAACAGATTTTCATATTATTCTTACACTAAAAGTAGCCTCAATTTTTTTGGTCTTTTATAGCTTATTTGGGTCAATAGTGTTAAATTACAAATTCAATATCACCCTGAACCTAATAAATCTAGAGATGAAGAAAACAACAACAACAACAACAACAACAAAGAAGAGAGAAAACGCTAAATTTAAATACAAACCACCCATACAATCGTTAATGTCGTACATTTACAACAAGCCAATGTCACTGGAAACTGAAAACACGTTTTTGTTGTATACACATGAGTAACAACAACAACAACAACAAGAGCATATACAACGAAAACGAGATCCATACATCCGGTCATCATTATTCATTTGTAAGTGGGAGTAGACATAACATTGAGCAGTTTTTGTATTTTCTGTTCCTTTTTTTTCTTTTTCTTTTTGTTTGCTGTCACAAATACAAAATGGGATTCATAAATTTTACTTAAAAAACAGAGATGAAACAGAAATTTTGTCACTTGGACTACGAACAGTAGTAGTCATGCAGTCGAGTGAAATCCCTTACTGCTATTTTCTATTTCCTTAGACATGTAGAGCTAAGTGCAATATGCATGTATATGTGTAACTCTAATACATTATTGTTCATACGAGTATTTGCATAAAAAAAAATTCTAATGTAGAAACATGTCTCCTCTCTCAGTAACTTCAAATGATTGTAAGTGATACATGAGAGTGCATAAGTGAATGCAATGCCTTGGTTTTTTTTCTTTCACTCTTTATGCTATTGCACTGTGTGGCAGGATTGCAGCATTTTCGGAATCAATTAAGCCGTTGATTTTAGGTATAAGATATTGCTATCCTTGGAAGGACCATAGCCCTTGATATGATTCAATCAAAAAAACTTTCGTTTTTATTGAAAAATATAAAGAAAAATCGTTAAGCCAATGCAAATAATTATAAATGTTTTGAAGGTTACAACACACATTTATCAATTTAAGGATACATTAACATCGGTCTGTACGTCACTTCCTACGTTCAAATCCATTTTATCAGATTACACTATGCAACAAACAAAAATACTCTTACGAAAATAAGATTGGGAACCTCTGCGTTTATCACTTCGCTAAAATAAATAAACAAAAGCTGTAAGTACAACTATACGTGCTGTCTACAAATAACCAAATCAACAACAACAAACATTACCAGAGATAAAGTAATTAAAAATAACACGGCAACAACAATAATTAAGCAGTAAAGAAAGCAAGTAACAGACTATAAACGAGCAACAACAAATACTAAGAGCTGAAAGAGATAGATGTTTAAACACACATGGCTACAAAAGAATTAAAAAGAAAGAAATGAAATCCACCTGAAATATCGAGAGGTTCGAGAGCTTTCGATGTATTGTTTGCTCAGCCACATAAAAAGCATATCGATGCGAACAACGATCAGTTTAAGTAAAGTTAACTCAGCGAATGTGTTATTGGTGTGAAGAGAGTTTATAAGGAGCAAACTGTTGAAGTGAATCGTGAAGTAAAAAACCAGTTTAGTTGGAGCTAACTCAGTAAAGAGAGTTAAGTGTGGATCACCTCAGTTATAATTACAATCGGGTAGGAAGATCTTTAGGAAGAAAGATCTGTCGAGTAATTGTTGTTGTTTACAAAGTTGTTAACAAACAGAGTAATTAAGAATAAAAATTGTTATTGCCTGTAAAAAGATTACAAGCAGTGGTGCACATAACTGTGTTGAATAATGGATTTTTAATTAAAACCAAACACAAAATTTATTTTATTTTAACTACAATCCACGAACTCATAAATACACGTTTTTAAAGAGGTAAAAACGTAACAATACCTTGCCTAACCACTATATTTTCTTGATTTTCTTTTTGAAGTTATCCAAAGTCACAATTTTTTTTCCTTTTTTGTTGAAAAAAAAAAAAAAAAAAAAAACAGACATTTTGCTCTCTTAGACACAACCATTTGTTTTTTCTTCAGATTCTTCCTAGTTGCCGTGACCACCCTGTTGTGAATTTACTAAAAGTGAGTTAAGATATCTTCTAAATTATTAATCCTTCTACATTTTCTTGCGTTACGCACTCCAACTTTTTAAAATATTTTAATAGATTTTTGCGCTTCTTCAGACAAAGAACCAATAGATAATTTTAAATTTTGAACTACTTCCCAACTGTGAACCAAAAATTTGTATAGTGTTGGCTTAGATTTCGCCAACGTTGCAGACTGATAATTTTTAAGCTTAAAAAATAATCTGGAAGTATTTTCTTCATTGTACAGCTACTAGGCATGGACTGAACTATATGTAGCAAAAAATTTGTGTGTTGGCTAGTAATGTAATATTACAATTTTTTTCTGAAGTTAGGTACCTTGCTGGGTTATTTTATTTTCAATATATCAGCCTTTAACTTAAATGCTTTAAATGAAAAATTTATATTCTAATAATTTTTGTATACTTTCTTGGAAATACAAGAAAAAGCGTTTTCAGTAATTTTGCAAGAAAAAATTTGTTCAAAGCTAGGTACCTGTATTTAATTCTGAACAAAATTATCAAAATCCAAATTTGCTCTAATATTGGGCAAAGATTTTTTTCACAGCTAAGTTATGTATAACTCCGAAACTGTTAAAAATAAGAAAACATATGTTCAGTTGATTTATAGGAAACGTTTGGTTGTAATTGCATCAAAATCATTCAAGTCTTTGATCAAGTTATGATGAAATATATTGACATAACTACTATATTTTGGGCGAAATATTTGCCACGCCATTAAAAAAAATTGAGCCCGATGAGAAAAAACTGAAAGCGGATTTGAATTCAGCGCATGCAAATTATTGTAGTTTTTATAGTTTTATTTAAAGGCAAGAAATTTTTTTGTTTTTTGTATACCAGTGTTATCTTCTGCCAATTGCTTGAGAAATACACAGATGTTCCTCATGGCTACTTAAAGGAAATATGTATCAATTAAAAGGTCTGTTTCGCTTTTTCTAAATCCTCTGAGGAACTTCAAATTGGATAATATTCGAATAAGTTAAGAGCATATGTGTTCATGAATATACGAAACGCCGGTTTTTTATCCGTATCTCTAGATTTTAGAAGTGTTTCAAAAATTTCAAACATAGATTCTTGTTGTTTATTGATAACACCTATCAAAAAAATAGCATCATATCCCAGGTGTTCATTTGTCGCACCGTGTTATTTACCTTCATAAAACACAACAAAATAAAACAAAACAAAAATTCTAATAAAGTAAGTCCGAAATAAAAAGTGTTAAAAAAGTGTTCTGGTGGGAAGCGTTGGGCAGAACGAAATTACTATCGCTGGAAACCACACACTTTGGACTAAATAACCCATATAATACTACGCTTGCGAACCCTTTTGATTTTTTTGTTAAGACAACAATGCCACTTTCTCTAATTGGCCCTACAGCCGTCGTATTATTTGAATTCAGGTACCTTAAATTAGCGTTAGTATAACGACACTTAAGTATGTCTAAATGTAAAAAAAAATTTAATAAAATTGATTTCATTCAAAATTGTTGGAATAAAAGCTAAATTTTATAAATATTCTTTTTTCTTAGTTTGATTTGAAGCTTGTACTTTGAGGGCGCGCATTAGTCAAACGCAAAGAAAACAATTTAAATGCAGTTCAACTAAGCAAAGTAAAATTTCTCCTCAATTTTAATTTTAAAAAATTGACTTTTTTTGCAAAAATTTGTTCGGACTGCCCCAACGTGCATTGCTTAAATAGTTTTCCATATGTTATGGTCTATTTATACTCTTAGATACAAACACACACACTCCCACAGTCCCACACTACCACACTCTCTCTCTCTCTCTCTCCTTCCTTTCAGTCTCTTATATTGTATGTTCAACATCAAAAATATAATTTGTATGGTTGTGTGTGTTTGTGTGTGTGTGTCTTGTCATTGAATTTGTATATTCTTCTCAAATGAATGAGTAAATATGAAAAATTGCTTTATAGCTGCTGTCTCAGGCACACACACAAACAAGTTTACAGACTTTTATAGTAAAGGTGTTTCTGTACAATGTGTATGTATGTGCATGTGAATATTATTTTGCACATATTGCATTTGAATTTGTTAGTTTTTTTTTTCTGGTATCAGATTGTTATAAATATTTACACGTCCTCGCACACACAATATTTGTCAAACGGATTTCAATTGAGTGTCGTTTTAACTATAAACTGTCTGCTCATAACAACTATACTGCTTAGTTTTGTACGTGTGTATATGAGTACGAGTGAGTGTGTGTGTGTGTGTATATATATATGTGTATGCGTATGTGACCGTGCACATTAACACGTACATGGTAACTGTCGTACAATAAATTGTATCATTTATTTATTTATTATTTTTTTTTTTTTTAAATAAAAAATGTTTATCTCTTACAAAATTCGTATATAAAATATTCTTTAAATGCCAATATTATTCGTATGGATTTTAAGTGTGTGTTTCAAGTATTTTTTACTCAGATAAAAATATTTGGCAGAATATTAAAATAAAAAAAGAGAAAATTATAATTAAATCTTATAATTATACAAGTTTTGGTTGAATGCATGGCTGACCAAAAATGTAATTGAGATTTTTGAATTTTATGTTAAGAAATCAAGGCATAACAGAAACAAAAAAACAAAAAATGAAAATATTTTAATTTTTATTTAACATTTAAATACTCGGTCGTATATCTACGTATATTAACAAACAGATACAGTAGAATCTCAGAAATTCGAACCGTTACAAATTCGAACTGTCCAGAAATTAGCACCGGCCATGTCAATGTATTGTACGCTCTGAAATTGGAACAGGAGGTTCTAATTTCTGGAAGTTCTATTATAATATTTTTTATTTTTTTTATTTTAACAACAAATTATTTTTTTTTCGCTCACTAAAATAAAAATAAAACAGGGAACCACCAAGTTATTCGTGGTGTATTCAATTTCGTCATCTGCGTGTGAAATTTGATATGCTTGATGAAAACGCATTTACTGCAAGTGATGGATGGTTTTTCAAATTTAAAACCCCTCATGGAATACGGTTTTTAAAAAATTGGTGGAGAAATACTTTCGAGTGACGTTGGTAATTCAAAAAACTGCAGATGTTGTTCACTTCCCAATATAAAACGCCATACATTTTCTTTTAGAGGGTCACACAGCGGTAGAGGAACATTTGAAGCCTTACTTATATAAACCCATAACGCTATTTAGTAACAAAATTATTTAATTTCTTGTAAAAATAAATACGAATGAACTTGACTGCAATTTTAAATATACACTTACATTCCAAAGTTATTCCCTCTAAGCCCTCTAAAGCAATTTCATCCAAAATAATTCTTCGCAAGGAACCTCTGTTGAAACCGTCCATACAGATTTCGTGCAAAAGTCGCAGAAATGGGGTTATTGGAAACGCAAACATATAATGCTGATGAAAGCGGTCTATTTTTCCGCTGCCTGCCAGATAGAACATTTGTTGCTTCTTGTAAAAGAAAAGCCCAAGGATATAAAATTCAAAAAGAAAAGAAGCCTCAGAGGATTTGATAACCCACTACATATTGACTTTTCGAAAAATGCATGGATGACAGGTCATTCGTTTTCTCTTCTGCTTGTAGATAACTGTTCCGCTCATGCACCAATTGGTAAAATTCAAAGTGAGGATGGTAATATAATTGCATATTTATTGCCGCCAAATGTAACAGTAGCAGTTCAGCCAATGGATCAAAATCCTATTAATATGACAAAATTCATTTACAAAAGTAAGTTGTTATCTCAATTAATTGGCGATGGTGGTGATATTGATAAGCTTTTGAAACGGCATTCAATCCGAGATGTAATAATATTGTTGAAACAATCATGGGCTGAGGTACAACCGACAATGTTAAAAAATTCTTGGTCTAAATTATTAAACTGGGATTCAGGCGATTACGACAGCGATGATGATTTGCCACTAGCACAACGGAATCAACGAAATCAGAATTGTAATGAAGTTCTTCAACTAAATCTTGGTCTTTTGAATGAAATTATGCCAAACAATTCCGTAAATCTAAATGAAATCGAGAAATGGAATGAAGATATGTTTACAGACGGATCTGATGCAGAGAATAGCGATGTCGTTATTGTCAACATAACGCCAGCTATTCCTCATTCAAAAGTCCTTGGAGGCATCAGTAATGTTATAAAGTGCTGCAAAACCAGAGATATTTTTGCCGGCAAATACATGTCCAACCTTCTGGACGTCAGTAACGATATAGTTGCATCCAGTTTAAACAAATCAAAAAAACTAACAAGTATTACTGATTTTATGTTAAAAACCAATAAAATAGCTAATAATTAAAAAACTTTATAAAAGTTTTTCTATGAATTTAATATGTTCAATAAATAAAATGTTAATGATTAAAAACTATTTGGTGTTAAAATAAAGCTTACATAACTAGTTTTATTAAAATTTTATCATTCTCTGTAAAAAAAAAGTCCAGAAATTCGGTGCACAAAGTGGTTCTAATTCGTGAGATTCTACTGTACATATTTTTCGAATTACTTAAAATCATTATGAAAAGATATTTAATTTTGAAATTTCATGTTAATTAAATTATTATTGACAGTATTTGTAGCCCCAAAGGAGAGATTAATCAAATGTGTTTTAGAAATTAATTATTTAACCAGTATTTATCTATTCACAAATAAAATGTTATTTAAATTTGAGTCCAAAACATGCATTAAATATTAAATTCTGTATGAATATTTTCAAATATTTGTCAAAGTAACTTAATTTTATTAAAACCTAATTAAAAAATATATATGTATGTATGTATGTATTAAATTTTATATCATTTTCAAAATGTCATTAATGTTTTTCTAAGAAATCTTGAAGTGTAAATATTTTAATGAAACTTAAAATTCCTACACTTCAGTTAAATGTTATTTTGTCGTCCTTATCTTTTGCTTTAACATAACACAACATGCCTTTAAATCATGTTTAACACTGTTCAGTAAACAAGAGTTTTCGAGTTTTAAATAAATGGAAAAAAATAAGAGAAATAACATCGAATTTACAAGCCTCCCCCCTCCCCCTATATATTACGGAAAACGAATTGTTATTATTCGACTTTTTTTATTTTACCGATACTTGTTGATTTAAAATGTCCATTCTTCCAATATTGAATAAACCGGTTATTTTAAAAGGAATAACCGGTTAACTTAAATATGTATAATTTTATACGTTTTTTTATGCTCAGCATTTAGGCGTTTTTCTAAATTAATACATAAGGTCTCATTTGTATATATAGGTTTTTACTCTCAAATTAACGATTTTTCGATATGAATTAAATTTTTTACAAAACAAACGCAGTTTTTTTCAACACAAATTGAATTTTATTCGGAACAAATTAAACTTTTTTCAACATAAAATAAATAATTTTCACTTCAACTTAAATTTTTTCAATCCAAATTGCATTTATTTAATTTCAAATTCAATTTTTTACTGTTTTTTTATACTATGAAAACAGAATGTCCGTTAAGGTCATAAAAAAGCCAAATGAGACAAAATTGATCAATTTAATTATTATTTTATTTTAATAAAAGAACCATTAAACCGGGTAATTAACTTTAAACATAAACTAGTTTTAACATTTTTTAAAATATGAAATTTTCGAATTATTCCAAAACCGGTTTTAGAAAAAAATCGAATAATCAATCTCCTTACTACATATGTAAACCAAATAAACATATTTGAACATCTGAAAGAAAATTAGAAATCAACAAAACGAATCTTTTGCTTTTTGGAACAAACGACAAGACAAAATAAACATCAGCACAATATAAAGAAAGTAAAAAATAAATGAAGCAAAATATACGTACATATACTTCTCTAAACAAAACAATATAAATCATCAAACATTCAATAATATTACGAAAACAAGAGCAAAGAGGTTTATTCATAACAAAATTTTTCAGGTGAAAGTATCATTGAAATTCTAAATATCTTTCTCCTTTTGAAAGCTAAACACTCAGCAACCAATTCTCATCATAGTCTTACCCAGTGTTGCCAGCAGATTTATTGAAATATACCTATACATACGATAAAAGAATCCGATTTTTCCCCACACTTTGAAAAAAATTCTTCTACAAAAACCCCTACGTATTTTAGTCATTAAAATGTATTAAAAAAGCAAGAGAATATTTTGAAATTAATATTGTTACGTTCTAACCTTTTTAAAACGTTTGGGTTCTTTTTAATTGCGTCAAAATAGAAAACATCACGTTGTCGTTTTAAAATATTTATTTTCCTCACTTTATCTTAATACAGCAACTTATTTACCTTGCACTTAACTTTACCTTATGACTGCAAAACAATAACTATGTCTCCTCATATACCAAATTGCCTACAGTTTAAAGGTTATCAAATTCTCTATTTTATTTAGACATATAAGATTATGTTACCCAGAGATGGGTAAATAAATACAAATACAATTTATAAGGCATTAGCAGGATAACACATTCACAACCTTGACACAAACCAATAGACTAAAGTCCTACAATAGTCCTTGTTGTGGAGCATTTTCTTTTTTTTAGGCATTTTTACTTTCTTAAATTGACTTTTGTAAAATGACTATAGTGTATCCAAAATGGATGCAGTCAATAAAATTGCAAAAGTGTAATGCAATTATATATTATTAAAACAGATGCTTCTTTTTACTTAAAATATCTTTCAACATGGAATGACATATTACTTTTTCATATACGTCTGATTACCAAAGCCTCAAAACTCCTCAGATTATGCATCAACGGAATATTACAATAAGAACTCACGAACTACATGAAATAGCCAAAGTGAACAACATAAACAACAAAACACCAAGAAGAAAATTTTGGTTGAAAGAGGGTAGGAGCCCTAATATATAACCCACTTCTTATGGTTCTAGATGTCTAGGAAAGCCATGTCTGTCTAGGTATAAGAAAACTTCTGGTGGTACATATTCAGATCGTAGAATTGGATGTATGCATTAGATGTATTCCTCGTTAGTATATTAAGGTGCCAAAATCAGATTATTATCATGGAAGGCAGTACTTCTAATTATGTGACTTCTCTATCACATTTATAATAAAATTGTCTATTCTGCTCACCCTAGCCTTGTTATACAATTTCGCATCTCGATAATATATTATACGTAATTACTATCTGGAGATCTATACAAGGTCAAGCAAGCTCTCAGACACTTCCGTTCATATATTCTTATTTTTTCCATGTAAGACGGGGAAACATTAACCAATATCTGGCAACCATATGTTAAGATAGGACAAATTAAACACTGGTACATAATCATCTTAACCCCTGGCTTTATGAATTTCGAGAAAACAACCTTCCATACTTGATAAAATCATTCCTGGCCTTTACAATCTGAGTATTTATATGGTTATTAAAATATAAAATTTTATCGAGATAAACGCCTAAATATCTAACTTTATTATCACCGGCTCTAATGTCAATTGATTTCCAATTCTTAATTCAATATTATTATTACATTTACCTATCGGAGAATGAAAAAGAATAGTCTCACATTTATCAGTATTGATTTTCAGCTGCCAGTCGGCCACATATTTCCGTACAGTTTCGAAATAATCCTGTAGTCTTTCACTAATTCCCGTAATATTGTTATCCGCGTAGTATATTATGGTATCATCGGCAAAACATATAAAATTTTTCCGATTTGTAATGCATTACATTGCTATTGTAGTTTCGGTTATGAATTTTGTTTGTTTTCTACTGCTACTTTTCCAATTGTTCTTTTTAATTTTTTCGAATTGAAATGGAAAGAAAAGTGATTTTAAAAGTGCAAGTAGACTAATCGTGTGTGTGGTGTATGAAGCAAATAAAAAGAAATATTTGACAATTAAAATCCTTCCAACTTTCACTTGCATTGTCTGTAGCATTGGACATATCCAACCTTCGCTTACAATCTCTGTTCCACCGGACCCGTCTGACATCCTAGGCCAACGCTGTGTAAATGTAAATAGGACTTGTATACAGAATTGGTTCTACTTATATTGTATGTGCTCTCAGATCGGAGATGTGGTAGATTGGTAGATTGAGAAATATTTTAAAGCAAAGCTTATTTATACAAACACTTCTTTATTTATTACTTCCTCTTTCGTCCTCTCAACAACCTATTTTCCTAATACCAGCAACAATCACTAGGGGTCATCTCTAGAATGTTGGCCTGAAAAACAAAAACATGTTAGGCCGTCAACTTTTTAAGCCACAAACAAACCTCCATTTTCTTTTGGTAATATATTTTTAAACGATTTTGGGAAAACAAGGAATTTTTAAGGGTTTCGACCAAGAAAATATTATTAAAACTAAATTTTTTTTTAAATTGATTTCATATATATTGTAATAAAAAATCCAAAAAAATGCCTACATTTTAGTAAATATAAAAATCTGTTTGATTTTCCCCACGCTCCTATTTCATTAACAAAAAATATAGATAAAGGGTATTTCCACTTCTTCTGGCAACCCTGCTTTTACCTCCTAATCCATAATCTTCTTGCCGTAATAAAGAATCAAAACATAAAGGGAGCAAACCAAAATCATTGGTTATTTCAAGTTTACAGTTTGTTGGCAATAACAAATTGAAGATGGGCATTTAAAAAGGCAATTTTACATTACATGCTTCTGTACTGTAATTTTCAGTTTTAATATTGTTCTTAAAGAAGGAAAAAATATCGGGTGAGCCATTTAAAAGTTCAAGTTTTAAAAATGCAATAAAACAAAAACAGTTTAAAATTTTGCCAAATTTGTTTCTTTGTTGTGAAGTACACTTGTACCGGTTCCGCTCCACTCGATCGAACTAATTTTCGAGTGTATGGGGTCGTATCTCGGCAGTGGCATCACGAGTGTTGGCCTGAATTGTCTCTGGTTTGTCGGCATAACACTTGTCTTTAACGGCGCCCCACACAAAATAGTCTAACAGTGTCAAATCGCATCTTGGCGGCCAACTGACATCACCATCTCGGCTAATTAAACGACCCTCAAAGGTTTGGCGAAATAAGTCGATTGTGCCATGAGATGTGTGATGTCTTCAATACCATGAAGAGCGGGCACAAAAAAACGGTTATCATGCTGCGATAGGTGTCTCCATCGACCTTTTCAAAGAAATGTGGGCCAATGATGCCACCGCTTCACAAGCCGCACCAAACAGTCACTCGAAGTGGGTGCATTGGCTTCTATAAGACCAAGTTTGGGATTTCTGAGTCCAAATACGGCAATTTTACATATAATCTACCCACCAAGATTCAAATGAGCTTCATCCAAAGAGATGATATTTGCATTTTTTATATTTTTTATTACGCTCCAAATAATTGTTTAATTAATGTTGGTGTTTGTGTGTGTGTTTGTGTGTGTACATTTATCAGTGTTTTCAAATTTATGGAGTAAATATTATGAACGACTCTCTCTCTCTCTCTCTCTCTCTCTCTGCTTCTTTAAGTTATGTGTAAATGCCTATGTAATTATATGGCTTCGTATGTGTTTGCAAATGTAAAGAATTTTAAAGCAGACAACAGATTTCTATTAAAACTAAGAAGTATTTAGGCCCTTACTGAAGAATATACACACACATACATGTAAAGGGTGGGCAAATTTGAGGTTAGGCTTAAACACACACTTTTTTTTGACAAATTTTGATTTATTCATACATATATAATAGAAACATAGGAATTAATAATGAAATATGATGTCAGGCAAATGTCCACCTCTAGCACGTTGGCAGACGTCCACACATTTCTCAAAATTTTGAACTACATTTTGCAACAAAGCTTCACATATTTCGTCCATGCAGCGCCGAATTTCATCTCGCAGAGTGTCAGTTATTTGTAGTTTGTTCTCGTAAATCCGGTCTTTCAAATGGCTCCAGAGAAAATAATCCAGCGGCGTTAAATCACAAGAACGAGGCGGCCAATTGATATCGCCGAATCGAGAAATTACGCGACCGGGAAATTTCGGCTGGCTTTAATTCTTGAACGAGTTGAACTTTATGAGAGTTAAGATAAAGATCTTTATGCAAAATGTTGCGCAAAGTTCCTCTGGTGACGGCCAATTGTTGCAAAAGTAGACGAGTTGATGTTCCAGGCTCATTCTCAACACTTTGCCGTACAGCGCTTATGTTTGCATCACAACTTCCACTGCAATCGTATTGTGTTGATTTATTGTCAGCAACATTGCTGTGAGTCTCGAATTCAGCGATTAAATTAGGCACACCGGTCTCAGAAGATGCCTGATTATGAGGAAAAGCTGCTCATATTTTTCCAAGTGATACAGTAACATTTTCGTAAATTTGATGGTAAATTTTCAAAATTAAAATTATTTGTTAAAGAGGGTAGCGTTCCATAGTTAAAATTTCCCAATTTTTTACCAAATAAGTGTTAAAAGCGGGCAGCTCAATTTTTGACATTTCATCATTTGACAGCCAATTTACTTCCTAACCTCAAATTTGTCCACCCTTTTGTATGTATTTATATGGAGAAAAAGCACGATTGTTTGTAAAAACTAAACATAATCGCACACACAAACACACATACACAGACAATAGTAATAAAACGTTTAGTTTTATAAAGTAAAAGAATGGGAGAAGAGAAAAAATTAATGCCTTTAAAATTTGTTGACTCCTTCCCTCTCTCTAAGAGTATTGCTTATTTTAAACAACAAAAACAACTTGCCATGTTGACTTGCTAGTTTTTATTTATATTTTTTAATATTTACTCTGCTCTTCCTCTTTTGTTTCGCTTATGGGTTCTTTTTTTCTTATAATTTTTTCTCTTATATATTCTTTATATTTTGTTTGTATTCTCTGTGTAATCATTATGTATAAATCTGTGTGTGTTTGTGTATGATGTTGGTGTTCCATTCAGTTGACGTTGTTGCTGTTGTTTTTGGTGTTGGTTAAGGTATAATAAAAGATATTCTACTCTTGATAAAGATTATGAATATTATAGGAATTTATGTGCCACTGCAAATTATACCCCTGACACCATAAAATTACAGTAAATTGCCAAGATGAAATTGAAAAATCATGTTATTGTTGTTGCAAATTAATAAAACCACAACAAAACAATAAATAAAAATAGAAAAATACTAAAATAAATACAAGAAAATAATATTTTTAAATGAATAGAGAGACAGTAAAACACATAATTAAATTTGAATTAAAAATAAAAGAAATCGTAAGTTTTTTTACAGGCAACGATATTTATTATCAGCCATTAAAAAATGACATTCAAAGTAATAATGAAATTTAAATAAAACGAAAAAATAAAAAAGTTGCTCAAACTTAACTTTTTTAACGCCGTTTCTTTGCGTCTTTCTTTTGAATGTTTAATTCTTTTTTAAGACTTTTTTTTAGAATCTAGACGGCCACACTTTCATACTGACACTTCCTCTAGTGCATTTTAAGACAAGTTAATAGTAATGTTCCACTCAGTTAAGGGTTGCAGCGATTTAAGTGAAAAAAGAAACACTAAAAATAACTTAAAAGCATCTACTTATGAAAAATTTGATTCATACTCATATTGTTCGTACTCGTATTGCTATGCGTTTACCAGAAAATTTTAAAAAAAAAAAAAACTGATGAAATGGGGACCAGTAATGAATAAAAAAAAGTAAAAGAAAAAATTAAACTTAAGGAAAAGTGTTTAAAAAGCACTTATTAAGCATATAACACTTTAAAAAAGTTCAAAACTTCTGGATTATATACTTTTATTTTAACACTGAAGTTTTTCTTCCACTATAGTTGTGTAAATTATAACAAATTTTTTTTTTTAATATTTTTTTCAAAATTTAAAATCAACTACTTTTATTACGTAAAACTATATAAATTACATGCCAGCCCTACTGTAATTAATTATTTATCAGCATTTTTCATTAATAGAGTAAAATTTTACACTCTGTCGTGCAAGCATACACACAAAATGGAGTATTACATAGTATACAGATGTATTTGCACACATGTTAAAATAGGGAAAGAGAAAGAGGAAGGAGGCAGAAACATTGTTCTCATATATTATAAAACATATGTTAGTAATTTTTATTTTATTTCTTTTTTTACATGACGATTTAAATATTTACAAGCCAGTGTGGTTTTTTGCAGAGTAGCATATAATAATAGATTTTTTTTTATTATATACGTTTTATAGCAGTAAAACATAATTTTTGAAATTGTTTCACAAAATTAACACAAAAAAAGGAAGAGTGAAAGTTTTTACATGAACTAGACTCCTTTTATAGTTGATCAGTTAATTTTACTTTTTATATTACATTTTCTACACATATACATACGTACATGCATACATTTACTTTATTATTATATTCTTTTGTATTAAATGAGTATATTTGTGTGTATTAACAATCGAAAAAATATATTTAAAAAAAATGTCGACATTAACTTTAACGTTTTAACGTAAACTTAACCCTTTACAAAAAAGGTTATTCTATCTTTATTCCTTCTCTCTATAGCAAAACATAAAAATAATGTTTTATTATATATTTTTTATCTTTCACATTTCACTTGTATTTATTTTGGTTTTCTTCTTTCAACATGTGCGAGAGTGTATTAAAATTTTAAAAATTTACATTGCCTTTGAGTGGGAACTTAAATTAATGCCATCAGTTCTATAGAATGTCTTGTTATAGAAGTAAATGAATGAATGGGTGAATGAATAGCTTTTTTAATTTTTTTTTATACATGTGTGTGTGTGTGAAAAATAAAACTAGAAAACTAGAACATTAACAAACATCAACAAAAATAGTTTTACATTTTAATGTTTGCTTATAAACATACTATTAAACTTGTGTAAAAGAGGGTCTGCTTCTAAACATAGACTAGTTAAAGTGCCTCTTCTTTTACTTTTTTTTTAGATAATTGGTTTTAATGGCTTAAGACTGTTTCTATTTCATATTTCGTACTTATTTTTTTTTTTTTATTTATTTATATAACCCTCAACATAAAATGTTTCATTAAAGTAGTAACAGCCTTACTTTGTCTTAAAAGTAAAGTTTTGTTTGCGTTTAATTTTTCTTCCATGAAATAAAATATTTAACCCAAATTCCTGAGTTGAGGAAAAGTAATAATTTTTCAAAGTCAAAACTAAGCAAAAAAAAAAAAAATTGAAGGCGAAAATACAATATATGTATGTATAAAATTAAAAAAAAAAAGAAATTATAATAAAATAAAATATAAAGTTTTTTTAATGGACCATCATATCATAACAATAAAATGTTATTTAGTTTAGTATTCGTACATGTGTGCGTATGATTAATATTTAATGTTTTGTTCAATAAACATAAAATATCAAGTATACGACCATAATGGCCTCTAAGCGAAACAATTTGAAATTAAATTTAACTGTTAAAAAACCAACAAATTGAAATTGTTCTTTTGGTTTCAGTTTGTTTAGCATGAACACACACATACCTACTTACACGCAGGCAAATAGAATCCCACACCCAGCCTTATAATTGAAAATTAACGAAAACAATTTAAATTCAGACACGAAAAAATACTAAAAAATAATATTAACAAGATTCTACTCATACTCTCTTCTATCTCTCACTCGCCTTTGCAAAAAAATAAAAAAAAAAATATTAACTGCACTAAAAGGCAATAAATGAAAACACTTCCATTCTCCACCAAAGAAACAAGAAAGAGAATGAGAGAGAATAAAGAAAGAGTGTAATATATTGTAAATGAATTTGTTAAAGATTACAACAATGCGCTCTGCACTGTTTAACATGTGGATTCACACCGGTGTTGCCATAATTTGTTTTTTTTTTTCGAAAAACTGACAATTTAAGCTTTAAACACATAACTTCATAAATATTTTGAAAGCAGCAGCAGCAATAAAATTAGCTTATTTGTTATGGAAAATATTTTTCAGTAACGATTCTCAAGCTTTTCAAATCCACCAAAATAAAATCGCTTTTTTAAAATATATTCGAAAATATAAAAATTAATTAAATTATGTGCTTAAAACTTAAATTCCTGGTACTTCAGCATAGAAAAATTAAAGAATTATTGCGTTTGTTGTTGTATTCTTTAATTCCCATTGCAATATATAATAATACTTGAGCGAAATATTAAAAAAAAAATATTTTTTTTCCTATTTCATGGAAAACAATTTACGATTTTTAACTTATGACAAATATCAAAAAAAAAAAAAAAAATTACTTACATGGAAGATCAAAAGCTAAAAATTTTTTACAAAAATATGGGGCAATAAAAATATGGCAAATTGCCAAAATTACGCATTAAATAATAAGGCAATAGGAGTTTTCAAGTTTTCATCAGCTTTTGAAGTGCGCGATACAAGTCTTAATAATGGAGAACAGTGACGAAATTCGAAAGAAAATAAATGAAAAAACTGGAAAAAGTGTTATAGGGACTTGTTTTCTTGAAATTGAATCTATTTTAAGAGACAGAGTATACTGCTAAATGTGTCGAAAGATAAGGATAAGTGCGTTCGTTCACATAAGAGAAGAAGAAGACTGTTGTCCTTTCAGTAGCGTTTAAGGCTGCTGTTTTCGTAAACGAATTCAAAAGTGTCATCAAATTAGTGAAAAGTATGGTGAAAATGTTAATTTAGACAGTTTTTTTTCCAGCGCAAGGAAATTGTCCGAAAAACCCAAGTTATAGCCATAGAAAAAAAATCTTATTACCAATAGTGAGGCTGCAGTTACAATTGATATGTGGAACGCAAATTTCATAAAGACAAATTTCTTGTGTGCCACTTTACATTTTCAAGTGAATTTTGAACATGTGGATATTATCTAGGGATAAAATTTATGGATTTTATGTCTAAAACAGCAGTTAACATAAAAGAAAAAATAAGCTGCCCTTTTGAGGAATTCGATGTGACATATATATTAAATGTGGTGTTAGTAACAGATCGCAGAAGTTATATTTTATGTGCACTAAGAGATTTCACAAGAATAAACTGTTCGGCTCATCTTTTTTCTAATGTCCTAACCGATGCTTTGATATCTACAAATGAATTAAAATGGATTACAAATGTGTGTAAAAAAAAAAAAATAGTAAAATACTTTAAAAAAGCCAATAGGCAGCACATGCTCGAATCAACTTTGAAGAGTAATCGTCCTACAAGGTGATCGACGTAATGCTATGGTGGAAAAACAATTCCATCAAATATCCTAAATTATCAAAACTAGCTACGAAAATATTGTCTATTCCTGCTAGTAGCGCAGCATCCGAACGTGTTTTTTCTTAGCTGGAGATATTGTTACTGAACAAAGATATTGGAACCCAAAACAATAGATAGTATTATGTTTTTAAATTCTTTGTATAAAAAAACACGTTTGGGAAAATATGGTATATCAGCGATTACTTCCTAGTTTGTAGTAATGAGATGTAATTTTTTAAATTATCACACACTGTTTTAATTATCTCTTTCTCTGTGATCAGTTGCCAAAAAAGGGAAAATTACATTGTCGCATCAAAAATGGTACGAGTAACTTCACCACATTTATTTTATATAAGTGGGGTGAAATGCTTACTTCAGAAATTGTAACTAAAAAGACTTAAATGTTAAAAATTGCAAAATCTGCACAATTTACAGAAAACCTTATTTTTTAAACAAACAACTTCAAAACTGCTCAATGCTCCAAAAGACTGCAAACTAGAAATAGACTTGCACATTTGGCAACGTTGATTCACACTCAAAATGTTCTTTAACTCTTACAACAACAACTACAGAGCACTACGTGCTTAATGTTAACATAATAGAGAAAAAGTATTTAACATAAATACTAGAGAGCAGCAGTAAGGAGCAAAAGGGTATACAAAAGTTTTTTAATGTTTTGCAAACAAACTCTCTATTTACAACAAGATCACACATACAAATGCAAAATATTGTTGAAGGAATGTATTCATGACAAAAGGTAAAAATGTAATGTGGGCACTTACATTACTTTATAAAATAATGAATATTTTAAGGCCTATTTGCAGGCAGTATTGAATTAAAAAAAAAAAAAACAGTAAATTTTATGTACAGCTTGTGCATGGTGTAGACGGAATTGTTATCCAAAAAAGGGAAAGTTGATAATTGGTTACAAATAAAAAAAAAAAAAAATCTATTTCATATCAATTTATAATTTTGTTGAAAAATTACATAAAGATTTTTGCCTAAACAAGAAGTTTCTACCAAATCTAAACATAATTAAAATTCAATTCATTCAAATTTGAGATAAAATGATAAAATTTCATATCATTACTACTGTTTTGCTATCAACTGTAACACTTTTTATTTATATTCGTATCTTTGTGTTTTAGTGTTTGTATTAGTTTTTAAACCTCCCTTAGTGTTTTTTTTTCACTACTGCTCGTTGTTGTTATAGTAGTTGCAACCTGAAAATGTTGCAATATTGAAGTCATTACAAAATAATATCACAGCTAAATATCTCAAATATTATACAAAAATGACATCATTCATAAATGAATACATACTCATATTTCCATGCTTTTAATTAATAATAAGCTGTTTTTTTAGCTAAAAATATTATCATTAAGGCAAAAAACATTAAATTTATTATATTTATCTTATATAGATTCTCACACTAGTTGGTTACATTGTCTTCTAACGACTTTTCCTAGTTATTGCCTACACTCTATATCGCAACCAACTAAAGCCCTTTTTATAACATATGTGCCCTTGTTACTTTATCTTTAAATCTTCTATGCCTCAGCATCAAGATTTTATTTAAAAAAAAAAAAAAATTGAAAACAATATCAACAGAAATCAAAAAATAATAAACAAAAATCCTCAACTAAATTTAAGCCCAAACCACTTGAAGGTATTAAATACGAAAGAGCGCGAACACCATACATGAGGTTTCTAAGGTTTCTGAGGTTTGTAATGAAAATTGAAAAGCAATGGCAAAGCGACTAAGGTGGTACGAGAGAATGAGTCTTAAGTTGAACTAAAAACAAAAAAATTAAAAGAAAATAAGTTCAAAGTCGCATAATGATTACTATTCAAGTCGCACCTTGGCTTAACTTGTAATTTTCTTTGTGATTCCAGCAACTACTCGTATATGTATTCTATCTCTACCAATACTAACGCTAACAGCAGCAGCAACAACAACAACTACTCGTAATCATTTTCGTTTTATTACGGAATTATTTTTATAATTTTTCTTCTTCTTTTTTCTTCTGCTACTTGAAGTTTTTTAACATTTAAGTGTCTAAAGACAAGAGTACTTTATGTCACATATGCATAAAACATGTTGTTGTCGTAGTAGCTATAGCTGTGGCTGTAGTACGTGTGTTTGTATTTTTTTTGCTGTTACAAACGAATATGAAGTAATGTATGTCTGTGTGCTTAGTTTTCGAAAGAGGGGGCTTTTTTTCTAATAGAAACTATACGTTGACGATGAATGTTGACTTTTATTCGTTTTGTAGCTGAGTTGAGTTGCTTTTCTTTTTTGCAGTGTTTTTGCGTTTTTTTCTTGAGTTTCATTTCAATAAAACACTTTTATTTCTAAAGCTAAAGGTTTTATGGCACAGTAGGCGTTCGTTTGCTTTAAAATTTTTTTTTCTTTCTTTGCTTTTACCATTTAAGTTTTTTTTTTTTTAATTTTTTTCTGTTTCTAAGTTTGAAATTTAAGTTATTGCAGCAGAAAATCAAAAGTTTCACCCTTAAACAAAGAGAAAGACAACGAGAGAGAGGGAGAAGGAGGACGAGAAAGTAGTAGTAATTCTTATGCATAAACTGCTTCTTTTTCTTCTGTGGCTGTGTTACACAAGCTCGCATAATTTTCTGTGCATATGCTGCCATCAACTATCGAAACAGCTAAGAAACTTTTATAAAGTGTCTAAACAACTATCAAGTTTTTCTTTCTATACCTTTAAAGCCATTCAAAAGCGGTGGCAAAAGTTAACGCCGTTGCATTAATTTTATATTTCAAAATTATGCACAAAATAATACGTTAAAGTGTAATTACGAGACTTTTTCTTTCCCATTTAAAGTTTTAGAGGTTTGTGTAAGGGCACTGCAACACATTCAATATGCATTTTGTGCGATCCAGTACCACGATATTTATCAAACGTTAAGAATGTTGTATTGATGGATCGCGGTCCACATTCCAGTATAGCAACATATTTTATGATCTGGATCACGTAACAAATATTGAACGTGTAGCCCTAAAGATTGAATTAAGACACTGAAATTAAAAAAATATAATTAAAAAAAAAATCGCCTATATTATTAACTTATATGACACTATGCAACAAGCAAAAATACCTTTGATATTTAATTTATTTTGTGATGCGTTTCGATCGCCTAACTTCATAAATCATCAGCATTTGAGATTCTATAGATAAAAATTTTTTTGAGTTTTTTTATGTGTGATTTTTTAAGAGGCTGCCTTATACATCTTATGATAATTTTGAAATGATTTATTCGATTTCGTTAGGTAAGTTTGGTTTCGTTTTTTTTTTTTTTTTTTTTTTAATTATGATATTTTCGATTTTTGTTTAATTCACAAAAAAAAAGAAAGCAGCAAATATTTACCAGTTTCACTATTCATTGATAAAGTTGCATAAAATAGAAATAAAATAAACCATAATTCATAAAAATCAATAGGTAAATACATATTTTATTCCCAATAAAGTGAAAGTACCTAGTAGGGAGATCGATTATTCGACTTTTTTCAAAAACCGGTTTTCGAATAATTCGAAGAGTAGAGCGGAGCTGGACCACGTCGTTTTAAAAATAAGCAGAAGCTGATGGAGAGCTTAAAATTAAAGTGGCAATCAATACTAACAATAAGTCTAACATATCTCATAAAATCTATGCCAAAACGGTGGGCGGAGACCATAAAAAACCAATTTTATTACACAAAGCACTGAAAAGTGCTTAAGTTTCGAACAGCTACTCAAGGAGCTAATTTCGTTTTTGTTGTATTACTAAGTAGAGAATGGAATTAAAGATAGCTTAGACAAAAATTAAATGTTTTACTTTGAATAAATCTATTAGTAATATACGAATCCTTAATTGCATCGACAAAAAAATTTGCTTACATTTCGAGGAGCACTGTATGCAAATTAATGCACTACGTATTTAATAGTGTCTGTGTTACTGTGGTATGTTGGATAAGAACCCACCTTCCATCCCAGGCTACACCATCTAACAATTTTCAACAGCGATATTACCTCACAACATTACTTGCGACTGTTTATGTGTATTTACGCTGTGAAAAACTTCACTAGTTAATATATCTGCCGTTCGGGGCCGGCGTCTGTGGGTTTGTGGCCTTCAGTGAGTCTAGTTGATCATTCTCCATATATAAAAATCAATATTTATTTACAAAAGATGAGAAGAGGTTATTTTTGCTCAAGAATGCATATCTTTTTCGTTCATGGTTGTCATATATACAAAAATAATTAAATTTATACAAATAGTTAAACGATGAGCATATTTTCAATAAAAAAAGTTTACAAACGTATAAGAATTATACCCATTTAATAACCGACTAATTCGTGTTAAATTAACCGGTTTATTCGGTATTCGAAAAATTAAGATTTTGAAAAAACCGTATTCGACAAAACCAAAAAACCGGTTAAAACTGGTCGAATAATAACCGTCCGATCTCCCTAGTACATAGTTTGGAAAAAACTTTACTGTAATTGCTGAAAAATTTACTGAGCGTATGAGTGATATTTATGCATTTAAAAATCGCTTATACGACACCCATTACATACACCATTACAGTAACAAAATTCATTTTTAAAACTGGGAACTTGAACGTGTAGCTCTAAGGATTGAATTAAGACACTGAAATTAAAAAAATATAATTAAAAAAAAATCGCCTATATTATTAACTTATATGACACTATGCAACAAGCAAAAATACCTTTGATATTTAATTTATTTTGTGATGCGTTTCGATCGCCTAACTTCATAAATCATCAGCATTTGAGATTCTATAGATAAAAATTTTTTTGAGTTTTTTTATGTGTGATTTTTTAAGAGGCTGCCTTATACATCTTATGATAATTTTGAAATGATTTATTCGATTTCGTTAGGTAAGTTTGGTTTCGTTTTTTTTTTTTTTTTTTTTAATTATGATATTTTCGATTTTTGTTTAATTCACAAAAAAAAAAGAAAGCAGCAAATATTTACCAGTTTCACTATTCATTGATAAAGTTGCATAAAATAGAAATAAAATAAACCATAATTCATAAAAATCAATAGGTAAATACATATTTTATTCCCAATAAAGTGAAAGTACCTAGTAGGGAGATCGATTATTCGACTTTTTTCAAAAACCGGTTTTCGAATAATTCGAAAAGTAGAGCGGAGCTGGACCACGTCGTTTTAAAAATAAGCAGAAGCTGATGGAGAGCTTAAAATTAAAGTGGCAATCAATACTAACAATAAATCTAACATATCTCATAAAAACTATGCCAAAACGGGCATAGTTTTATTACACAAAGCACTGAAAAGTGCTTAAGTTTCGAACAGCTACTCAAGGAGCTAATTTCGTTTTTGTTGTATTACTAAGTAGAGAATGGAATTAAAGGTAGCTTAGACAAAAATTAAATGTTTTACTTTGAATAAATCTATTAGTAATATACGAGTCCTTAATTGCCTCGACAAAAAAAATTTGCTTACATTTCGAGGAGCTCTGTATGTAAATTTATGCACCACGTATTTAATAGTGTGTGTGTCACTGTGGTATGTTGAATAAGAACCCACCTTCCATCCCAGGCCACACCATCTGACAATTTTCAACAGCGATATTACCTCACAACATTACTTGCGACTGTTTATGTGTATTTACGCTGTGAAAAACTTCACTAATTAATATATCTGCCGTTCGGAACCGGCGTTTGTGGGCTGCAGTGAGTCTAGTTGATCATTCTCCATATATAAAAATCAATATTTATTTACAAAAGATGAGAAGAGGTTATTTTTGCTCAAGAATGCATATCTTTTTCGATCTACCTTGGTTTTCACGTTATTTGTGAGACGTTCATGGTTGTCATATATACAAAAATAATTAAATTTATACAAATAGTTAAACGATGAGCATATTTTCAATAAAAAAAAGTTTACAAACGTATAAGAATTATACCCATCTAAATTAATCGGTTATTCGTGTTAAATTAACCGGTTTATTCGGTATTCGAAAAATTAAGATTTTGAAAAAACCGTATTCGACAAAACCAAAAAACCGGTTAAAACTGGTCGAATAATAACCGTCCGATCTCCCTAGTACATAGTTTGGAAAAAACTTTACTGTAATTGCTGAAAAATTTACTGAGCGTATGAGTGATATTTATGCATTTAAAAATCGCTTATACGACACCCATTACATACACCATTACAGTAACAAAATTCATTTTTAAAACTGGGTACTTTCACTTTATTTGGAATAAAATACGTATTTATTTATCGATTTTCATGAATTATGGTTTATTTTATTTCTATTAAATGCAACTTTATGTGTGAATAGTAAAACAGGTAAATATTTGCTGAATTCTATTATATGTGAATTTTTAGAAATCAAAAATACCATAATTTTTCCAAAAACAAAAAATAAATTTATAATTTGTTTCTCTATATCTGCAAAATTATTGGTTATATTAGAAAATGGTACTAGAATGACTTAAAGCTGGGATAATTCGGAATATTTTAACATATGGTTTAACGAAATCGAATAAGTCATTTCAATGTTATCATATAATGTATAAAGCAAGCAAGCTATGAAGTAGTTTTTTAAATTATATTACAAAATTTTAATTATTGTAAATATGTATCAAGAACAACAGAAAATAAAAGCAAAAAATAGATACCTCCAAACGTATTTTTGTATTGTAAAACACAAACAGCAGAAGATTAGCAACCTTCTTAAATTTCAAAGAAAAAATTCTGTTTTTTACACTTCATCTGAACGTATTTTATTTCAGATTTTTATTTCCTACTTTATATCTCCCTCCAACACAAACAACATAAAAACGTTGTTCATAAGTGTCCTCTTCGTGTTATATCGTTCGTATATTTTTTCTGCTTTAAACTGCTGGCTTAGT
Source organism: Wohlfahrtia magnifica (assembly GCA_023159175.1). Taxonomy (NCBI): domain Eukaryota; kingdom Metazoa; phylum Arthropoda; class Insecta; order Diptera; family Sarcophagidae; genus Wohlfahrtia; species Wohlfahrtia magnifica. The sequence goes on along the minus strand of JAKWBJ010000208.1, from coordinate 2,667,754 downwards.
CTGTGCTTTTTTCACAATATATTTTACGTTTTTTTTGTTAGGCGTCTAAAGAATAAAAGAAACCTAAATAAGGCCTCAAATCAATTTTATGTTTTTATTTATGCAACGAGTGTAAGTATCCAACCACCAATAATGTTGCGTTTCTTTCAGATCCCTTGAGAACATTTAAACGAACGAAATCTCAATAAAAAAAGAATCATTTTAGTTTACAGAATTGCCTGTTTGTTTAAGCCGAGTTCTTTTTTTAAAGCCCTATTTTGAGAGTTTGATGTTTTAACTGTGATATGGTTACCAATATTAAGGACTTTATATCCTTTTTCTTATAAAACATAGTCAGATACAATGTATTGTATCAGAAATAGGAATCCGTGTGTGACAGCGTGTTTGTGTGTGTTGCGTATTGATGAAGACAGTCTGTAGCTGATTGGCAGTGTGGCTAAACTTGTATGGTTTTAGCTGACTGCAGGGGAGCTGATAGGAAGCTGTTAACGTTGTCACTCAACCAGTAAACGTATGAAGTTCTGTATAGAATTATTAAACATAAATGTGGCAAACCAGCAATCATTGAAAAGTTAAGTCAACAATTTAAACTCAACTTAAAAAGAATAAAATCAAAGAAAAAAATTTTAACACCTTTGTATTTGCATTTCCATTTAGAAAAATGTTTGCTGGTTTACTTTGTGTATATGTGTGTGTATATATGGACATGTGTGTATTACACATTGTAATGGTTTTTTTACGTGCCAATTCATATCCATCCGTTATTAGAAAAAATAAATAACTTCTAAGTAATCTTAGTATTGCAAAAGGTAGTAAAAATCATGATTACTTTTTGCCTACTACTGTTCACGTTTTCTTTTCTTTTCTTTTTTTAGAAAAACAAAAATACTTTTTTAAAACGGGCAGAGAAGTAGAAAAGAAGAAGAAAAAAACACCAAGTAATTGCAACATTTATGATGCGTCATATAAAAAAAGCTTTAAAAAATTGTAAAGCATTTTTCTCTTAAAGCTTTAAAAGGTTTGTTAAACTCAAGGAAGTTGTTTTTTTATTTCTTTCTCATTCTGCTTGGAGATATCTTTTGAAAACATCACTTTGCTGGCCATTAGGAAATCGATTTCTTGTTTTAATTCCTTTCAAATTTCTTTTTTTTTTTAAGAAAACAAAAAACACAAAAAACGCAGAGAATCTCAAGTCCAAGCACGTGTAAATGTCAGTATCACCAGCAGCACTCACAGCAAACCGTTATGATAAGAAATATCAACAGAAGCAAGAAAAAAAAAAACAAATCGAAAAGATAAATTATATTAAGAAAAGTAAAAAATATAGAGACAAAAATACTTTTAAGTTTAATTAAGTCGTTTAATCTTTGCTTCCTTGTGTGCCATACATGACACGTCAGACAAACAATTACAGATTTCGGTTGCTAATGGTTCTACAAAGGCAACTAAAGGTAGACTCAGAATCATGAAAGCATAAGCTATTTTGTATTCACTTAAAAAGAAGATAAACCGATAGGCTAATGCGTAGTGCGCTAGTTTATTAGCGCGAAGCACCAAAGACCTTGGTCCTTTACACTACTACGAGTATGTGGCATCACTACGTTCGTAACAATCAGAAAATAATTTGTAATTCTATTTTATATCAGATAAGTATATAAACACATATTTATAAAGAAAGTATACAAATTAACTGTGTATGATCAATATGGTCGTACCAAAGGGGACAACAAAATTATACCAGCTCTGAGGCCAGAAGAAATAGAATTCCGAGCCCACAAATCGACTATAGACCATATAAACATCCTGCCTATCACTCCGTAGGATGACAATCCTCTACCTTTATTGAATTAAACATTTTTTTTGACAAGATTATTAATTTAATATAATTTTAAGCTTATTGAGGTGTAAACAAGTGCCCTGGGAACTTATTTCAAAATTGAAGCTCTATACCAAATCATGAAAAAACTTCACGTAACAGAATAAAAGTGAAAACAGGAGTTTATTAAGATTGCGTAATATCTCCCCACTTATTTTACATACTGTTAGAAAGGATTATGGAGAGAGCACTTCATAATGGCAAAGGAATAACTGATGGATTGCAAGGACGTTTACACGACCTAGACTATGCAGAAGCGAATCTTCGTAAAATATCTGAAGCAACTCATTCAGTGAGTTTGAAAATAATAATTCCAAAACAAAATTTTTTCGCAGAAACTCTATAATTTAAAATTTATTTGCAATAAGCAATAGCCAAATAGATGATGTTCGTCAGATGATGTTGTTTTATCTTGGAAGTATAATCTCGAAAACTATTAAATCGTGTCAAAACATTTGGACTCTATGAATTTAATAAAGCTTAAAGCTTGAACACAAATGTAAAGTGAAGCCTATTCTATGATTTAGAACGCTGCCGTTCGAAATATTCAGAAGATGCAAATATATTATAAATTAATGACCACACTCGCAAAAGATCAAGTATATTCTTGCTCTCTAACTCGAGTTTTTTCGAAATTGTGATTCTTAGTGATTCCGATACATTGCTCACAAATACACCATATCGAAAAAAATTCAATGCAATAGAATCCGAAATAACGCTTTTAAAAGCAGCTGCATAGCAGGCTCTAACTCATTTTAAAATTTTCTTAGTACAAAAAAAACTAAGCCACCAAGCGATTGTAGTCTAAACACCAAGTTTGTAGTGTTAAAACCTGCATTTATATTTTAAATAATTACAGTTTCTATTATGTTTCAACCTTCTCATGTAAAATTGGAACTATTTGAATTATGGCTTTTTCGCATGAGAGCAACAATATCTATGTATACATAACTGTCATATTTTATCACCATCCTCATATAAAATAATGAAGTTAATACACGTGTCATGCCTCTTTCACACCATTTTTTATCTGAACATCAGTTAGAATGTGTATTATAAAGTGTGGTCCAACCATAATGTACGATGTTAATTGTGAATCGCTCCCAACTTCATTTGACATTTCTTTGTTTCAGTGTTTCAGAAAACATTGCTGTTCTTCGCGATAGTGTAGCAGAAGAGCCGTCAACATAGACTCGTCGTCGTGCCCAACAATTGAACATCTCACGAACATCACCGATGCGAATTTTGAACAAAGGATTTGAATTTACACGCTTACAAGGTTCAATTGACTTAAGAGCTGAAGCCTACTGACCATTTGAAGCGTCGTTAATACGCTGAATGGATAGCTAAACAGACAGAAATGAATGGTGACTTTCCAAAAAAAATATCATCTTTAGCGACGAGGCACACTTTCGTTAACAAGAAAGAATTGCCGCATTCGGGCAAATGAGAATCCACGAATGATTGCTGAAAAGCCAATGCATCCACAAAGAGAGACTGTTTGGAGCGGTTTATGGGTTGACGGCGTCGTCCGGCCCAGTAGCTACCGTGAATGGTGTTCGCTGTCGCGAGATAATAACCGGCCAGAGATCGGTTCCAGCAGGATGGTGCCCTTTGCCATACAGCCAACGAAACAATAGCACTTTTCGACGAGAAATTTAATGGACGTGGTATATCATGCCGTGGCGATGTTAATTGGCCGCCACGATCATGTGATTTGACACTGTTGGAATTCTTTCTTTGGGGATATTTATAGAAAAAGCGTACGTCAATAAGGCTTTGTTCAAGAAATTATGTCTCAGAGTCACTGAAAATATAGACCAACGGATAGAGCTATGTCACCAAAGCCGTGGCGAGCATTTGACCGATATTTTGTTTCACACGCAATTGTCATAGATCCTTCTATAATAATAAAAAATATTAAGATAATTCTCTGACAACTTTTTGTTTTATTTTAAATTAACATCGTTCGTTTTGGTTGGACCACCCTTTATAATAAGAAGGGTTGTTCAATGCAATTAAAAATAATACAGGGTAGCCAAATGATGAAATGTAAAGAATTGAGCTATCAACCTTTACTATCAAAATTGAAGAAAATTGTATTGTATCCATTAGTAAAATTCGAACAGCTTTTCATCGTAATCACGCTCATGGTCTTGTTCCCACCAATAGATCGAAAAAATATGCTGTAGTGACCGTATTGATGCAAACATAACCGCTGTATAGAAAGTTTGAGAATGAGCCTGGACCATCAATCGTCGACGTTCGCGACTATTGGGCATCACCAGAGAAACTGCGCAACATTTTGCATAAAGATCTTCATCTTCACGCTTATAAAGTTCAACTCGTTCAAAAATGAAAGCCGGTCGAACGTTTGTGAATTGGCTGTTTGAACGAAAACAACGCATTTTTCAACAAAATCATCGTTAGTGATGAGGCCCATTTTCAATTAGGCGGTTATGTAAACAAACAAGATTATCGCATATGGAGTTCACAAAATCCACAAACAGTCCTCGAAAAAACATTACATCCAAGGAAAGTGCGGATTGCGGTTAGGTGGCATCATCACCGTGAATTCTCTGCGCTACCAAGTCATGATAACCAATTTTTTGTGGCCAAAATTGGCTAATGTGGACATCAGTGACCTTTGGTTTCAGAAGGATGGCGACATAAGCCGCCTTGTTCTTGTGATTTAACGCCGCTGTATTTTTTTCTCTGGGGCCATTTGAAAGTCTGGGTTTACGTGAACAAACCACAAACAATTGACACTCTGAACGCTGAAACGAGATAAGCGAAGCTCTGTTGCACAATGTGGTTTAAAATTTTGTGAAAAGAGCGGACGTCTGCCGACATGCTAGAGGTGGATATTTGCCCGACATCAAATTCCATTATCAATTTCCACATTTCTATTTTATATTGGCATGAATAAAACTGAATTTGTAAAAAGTGTTTTTAAGCCAATTTACTCCCTAACCTCAAATTTCACAAACCTTTATTTTTATCAGATTTCTTAATAAAGAAAAAATCTTTTAATAACTATTCTGATGATGAAGTGATTAAACAGAAATAAATTTGAAAACAATTTTTAAAAATATTGTTTTTTAAGTTTGTGTTGTAATAACAACTCCTATGGCATCTTTTCAAATCTGTTAAATTCGAATTGAAAATCAGTCCCTTCTTAGCTTATCAAAAATTCTATTCGATTTCTTGTTAAATAATCAAAGCTACATACGTATGTACGTACGTACTTCCTGTTGGTGTTTTTTTTTCTTTGTATGTATTTTTCTATTTTTAAAGAGATCATAGAGAGGAAAAATCTAATCCAGTTAATATAACACGTTGCGTTAAGAGAACCCTGCAAATCGTGTGTAAACTTTTAAATATGAAAGACAACAACAACAACACCAACAACAACAAGTTAAACAAAAGAAATATAGGCTCAACCATTACCACTTCCACACAAACTCTATTAAAAAGGCATTAGAAATTAGAGGAGTATATTCTCCCCCCTTCTTTTGTTGTTTTGTTGATATTTTCTGAAATTTTTAAATAAAGCAAAAGACAAAGAAAAATGCCAAACACGTCAACATCTTTTAATGAGTCTGTAAATATTTGTAATTTAAAAAAAACACATGTCATACAATTACAACAACACATGTAATATTCAAAAAAATTAAAAAAATCATTTAACGAAAATAAGTCAGAATATTCATAGACTTACAATATAAATCAATTAAAATAGCTTTGAAAATGTGAAATATGAATATGATTTGACAAAATGATTGATTTTATAGCTCAACGAGGATATACAACGCCACTTACACTTTGGGTGCTTAAGAAAAAATAAAAAAAATAAAATAAAATGAGCAAGAAAATTAATTTTACAAAATATTTCTTTCTTTACATGTGAAGGCTGCCATCCTCAAGGAGTTTAATGTTTAATGTCATGACGGCTGACTTGGCTTTCCTTAAATGCAAAAAAAACACGCAAAGAAAAGAAAAATGAAAGAATCCTCAATTCAATTGCAGATACTGTATGAGAACAGACAACAATTTTGATATGAAATATAATGATGAAATGGCTCTACAATTGGAGATTTAAAAAAAAAAAAATACTAAAATGAAAAAATAAAGCAAACGAAGACAAAGTCATAAATTGCTTGAGGAAAACAAACTGAACATTTGAAGAGAAAATAGAAGAAAATCTTTAAGAAAGAATCAACACATAACACTTGAAAAATAATAAGAAACATGAAAATAAAAGAAAATTTAAGAAACAAGCTACCATGACAGAAATACGGGGAAACAGAGGCTGTAACTGAATGATTTGGCAACAGAAAGTGAAGACAGAAATTGATAAAGTGCAATAGGAAATACATACACGCCGCACAAATGGAAAAGTAATCAAAAATTTACAAATTTAAGATCTTCTTATAAAAGATACGAGGGCGGGTCAAAAAGTCTGTGAAACACAGGTTTTTTGATTAAAAAATCATTTTGTTTTGCAACATAGTCGTCTTTGAGCTCTATACACTTTGTACAACTTTTCTTTTATCCCTTTCAAAATACGGGATAATAAAGGGTCCGCCAAATAATTTTTTTTTTGAAAATGCTATAAAAAAAAAAAACTACTGACTATTTTCTCAAATTTCTTTTTTTATTTGAAAGTACAACCTTTCCGGTTAATAATGGAAAATAATTTCATTCAAATGGCTGCCTCGGCTGGCCATGCAGTAGCCTACACGACAGGTCCAATTTTTAAGCACATTATCGATTGTGTGCAGCTGTATTTCACTAATGGTTTCACGAATATTGTCCTTTAAAGCGTCAATTGTCTCTGGCTTGTTGGCGTAACACTTATCTTTGACGGCACACCACAAATAATAGTCCAACGGTGTCAAATCGCAGCTTCGAGGTGGCCAAACGACATCAGCTCTACGGCTGATAATGCGAGCTTCAAAAACAGGGCGCAAAACATCGAGTGTAGCTTCGGCTGTGTGACACGTAGCGCCGTCCTGTTGAAACCAAATGTTGCTAATATCCTCCTCTTCAATTTTTGTGAACAAAACTTCGTTCAACATGGCCCGATAACGATCGCCATTGACTGTAACGGCCACTGCTTGCTCATTTTCGAAGAAAAATGGCCCAATTATGCCTCTGGACCAAAATCCGCACCAAACAGGACTCGTCTTGGGTGTATCGGCTTTTCAATGTATGCGTGCGGGTTTTCTGTGCTCCAAATGCGACAATTTTGCTTGTTTACATACCCGCCAAGATCAAAATGAGCTTCAATGAGTAATTTTCGCACACATTCTGCAACATTACCATGATTTTTAAAGTAATGTCGCAATATGTCCCAACGTTAATTAACTGTCAAATCAGACATGAGCTAAGTGTTACCATTCATAAAATAAGCACTAGTTGAAAAAAAACGTTAGATGGCGGACCCTTTATTTGTGAAAATATATCTTTGTCAGTGATCAAATATTTCTTTCATGTTAAATATTTCTTAAGTGTGACCGTAGAGAAAACTTGTTTTTTAACTATACAAAAAATGTATTGTGTGACCTAAAAACAAAATTTTTGTTTCTTTTACAAAAATTTCATTCAAATAAGAGAAAACAAAATTTAGTCAAATATTTTCCAGATGTGACCGTAGCTTAAGTCATGTAAGATACCTATTCTTTCGATAGTCTCTCTCGTACTATAAATTTTCGATCGGCTAACACCGTATAGTAAATTTTTTCAATTGTTTCGGGTGTAGAGACCTTAAATGTAACTCCAAAACTTTCGGCATCTTTCGTGCTTATATGGCCAAACTAAAAACGTAGATTGTTAAAATTTTGACAGGAGTTAACTGACAGATGTCTGTTGACAGCAGCAGTGTTGCCCTTAAGTTACCCCTTTATTGCCCGACGGTACTTACAAGTACCATTACTTATTTTTATGCTTAACTTCTCATACAGGTATAACTTTACCAAGTTTGGACATACATAAAACTCGTTGCTTACTTTACTCCTGTTGCTCTTAAAATCAATTATCCTTCAACAGTTCTAATGTTTAGAAGTTCTTTTGGATTGCTTTTTTCGCTTAAATTTAAATATTGTTTGAAATTTAAAAAGTGTGGACTTTAATTTTTTATTTTAATACGTTGACAAACACTACATATACAAACGGTAATAAAACACTTTTTGTTTCTAAAAAATTTATATAAATTCAAGATCTATTTGCCCTCTATAATTCTGAGTACCAGGACTATCTTATATTTTTCCTTGCTTGCTAAAAACATTAAACTCTTTTTGAACTTAAATTGTATCAAAAGCAAAGTTTTTTTAACAAAAATAATAATAAACGCACTCATAAGGCCTTATAGAGTCTACATTACATTTTACTACATTATTCTAACATTTATGTAAATTTTCCTGTAATTTTGTTGCTTTAGATTTTCAATTTCAAAATACAAAAGCTAAGTTATTTGTTTCAAAGAAGTTTTTTAGATTCAAGGATAATTTGCTAATTATTTTTAACGTCTTTTATTTTACGTATTTTGTAACTGCTTTAGAGAACCAAAATTTAATCTTTTATTTATCTAAAGCATATTATTGATTAGTAGTCATAAACCCCATTTAAGGCATATTAAAAAAATACAACATAAATATAAACATAATTAATAATACGAGTAAATACTCGTAAATAGTTTAATGGGCCGACATATTAAACATTGTGAATCATGCCTTTATATTAAAAAAAATATTTTTTATACAATTTATCTTCCTCTTTTCATCCATCTCTCTCTTTATAGAGAGTTGATTGTGGTAATGAATTATTAATTATACGACTTCAGAGATATATTTGTGCTTAGTTTTATGTGGAATATGAGAATTAGTATAAAAATCGTAAATAATTAATTGCTATTAATATGTTGCGTTTATATGGAATGTATATATAGATTAAAGAGTTGCATGAACGTGTTCATCTAAAAACAAATTCATATTTTCATTGACTAAAACCACATTCCGAATAAAAATCAGAACAATCATCTAAATATAGAGTCACTTGTTGCACATTTGTCCAATTTTTTATTGCTAAACACTATGTGACGTCTTTTATATTCGATAACTTTCACACAAAGCACAAAATTTTTTTAATAAAGACCCAGACTCCAAGAAATTCCAGCAATTTCTTATTTTTGAAAACACTTATTTTACAGCAAAGAAATCATGTACAGATCTTTTTTCGTTGTTAATGTTGTAATGTTTGGGGGTCTATTTTAAACAACGGGATCTGTACAAAAAAATGCTAAAAATTTAAATTCTGAAATGAATATTAGATTTCAACTTTTTTCTGCTTTGAAAAGACCTACAAACAAACTCTATGTATGATGATTATACTCAAAATATTTTCTGTCTGTTTTTGGTAATTAAATTTACATTTTCTACCATAAAAGCAGATTTTGTTATTTTATTTTAATTAGAATTGTTATTTAACTTTTTTTATTTTTATTTTTGTTCTATTTTATTTTAACTCAAATTAAAAATTCATTAATTATATTTTTTGAATTTTGAAAAAAAACGAACCCTTAATAATGCCTATTAGACAATTACTTTTCAATACAAACTAAATCACTGGCCTGCATTTTAAAAAGGAATCGTTTTTTTCTCGATGATGGCTTTTATGTTTAACATTTTTTCTCCCTGTGTTATTATTTTTATCCACTTACAATACACATATCAATTTGGTTTAGTTTTAATCGCCTACATTATATGTACATATATATCGAGCCCTAACCGCCAGAATATACTAAGCGACATAATTTTCAATTTACGTTCTTTTTAATAAATAATTCCTTGGGAACACTTGCATCATCTCATAAAATTTTATGTTTATACAAGGTACCATTACGAATTTATAACAGAAACAATTTTATATTAAGTGCACATTGATGGTTTGTTTATTTTTTTATTTTTTGTGGCAGCAACTTGTCGCTTAATATAAAATTCTACACAAAAATATGTAGAAAAACACAAAAATAATATTAATCTATTTAATAAAAAATCAAATTATTTACATTAAAAATAACGTTTTTATATAACCGGGTAATACAATAATGCCAGAACTGTTTGGACGCCTAGTGAGTGCTATTCTTTATTATAAAGGGTCCGCCATCTAACGTTTTGTTTTCTACTAGTGCTTATTTCGTGATTGGTAACACTTAGCTCATGTCTGATTTGACAGATAATTAGTTTAAACCTTCCACTGAACGCATATGCTTATGTATACGCTTGAACAACGCTGGGAAATATTGCGACATTACTTTGAAAATTTTGCAAAAAAAAAAATCTTTTCGGATGTAGCTCATTTTGATCTTGGCGGGTATGTAAACAAGCAAAATTGTCGTATTTGGGGCACAGAAAACACGCACGCATACATTGAAAAGCCGATACACCCAAAAGACGAGTTACTGTTTGGTGCGGACGAAAATGAGCAAGGAGTGGCCGTTACAGTCAATGGCGATCGCTATCGGGCCATGTTGAACAAAAATTGAAGAGCAGGATATTAGCAACATTTGGTTTCAACAGGACGACGCTACGTGCCACACAGCCGAAGCTACACTCGCTGTTTTGCTCCAAGTTTTTTCGTTTGGGCACCTCGGAGCTGCGATTTGACACCGTTGGACTATAATTTGTGGGGTGCCGTCCATGATAAGTGTTACGCCAACAAGCCAGAAACAACTGACGCTTTAAAGGACAATATTCGTGAAGCCGTGGTGAAATACAGCTGCACACAGTCGATAATCGTGTAGGCTGGCTACTGCATGGCCAGCCGAGGCAGCTATTTGAATGAAATTATTTTCCATTATTAACCGGAAGGTTTGTACTTTCAAATAAAAATAGAAATTTAAGAAAATATTCAGTAGTTTCCTTTTATAGCATTTTCCAAAAAAAAAAAAAAAAAAAAAAATAAATAAATAAATAAAAATTTGGCGGACCCTTTATAAAGCACGGACTAATTAAAAAAAAAAAAAAAATTATTGCATTTAACAAAAAAATATTTCGAAATCAAAGATTGGAAAACATTTTCATGGGCAATCAAATTTTCGTAAAAAAAAAAAATTATTTTAATAGTAACAAATAAAATAAAAAATTAATAAAGATATAACCCTAACATAGGCCTTAACATAGGCCTTAAGTATAACTATTTCGAAAACTGCAATAAAGTCTATATATATATATATATATATATATATATATATATATAGGCCTTATACATAGGCCTTAAGTATAACTATTTCGAAAACTGCAATAAAGTCTATATATATATATATATAGTTATACTTAAGGCCTATGTTAAGGCTTATGTTAGGCTAATATCTTTATTAATTTTTTATTTTATTTGTTAAAGATATAACCCTATATATATATATATATATATATATATATATATATATATATATATATATATATATATATATATATATATATATATATATAGACTTTATTGCAGTTTTCGAAATAGTTATACTTAAGGCCTATGTTAGGGTTATATCTTTATTAATTTTTTATTTTATTTGTTACTATTAAAATAATAATATAATAATAATAATATAATAATATAATAATAAATAATATATATATATATATATATATATATATATATATATATATATATATATATATATATATATATATATATATATATATATATATATATATATATATATAGATGCGTTGTAATTGATGTTCTCTGAAATGCACGAACCAATTTTATTTTGTAAACTCTTTAACGAAAGGTGAAGTCAATACCAAGATATATGCGGTTTTTGTAGGTAGGTCCATTGGTTCGCGAGTTATTGACGATAGAATAATGAAACCCTTTATGATGCATAAGTTTTACTTGAAAACGAAATTTGTTACAGCATTAAACTTTGTGCGAGTTAAAATATATTTTTAAAACTGTGTAGAAAGCCTTCATTTAGATTGTGGCTTCACTATTGTTCAACTGGGCGGTACCACGCCCATATAAAATTTGTATTCATATGTCCACATCTTTAAAACAGTAATAGTAAGAGTCTCTAAATTTGACCCAATTACCTTTGTGCTCAATACAAATCGTCAGTCAAAAATTGGGCCGAACTGGATAAAGAGGAGTAGCACCTTCCACACAAAGTAAATATTGATTTTTATATATTTTTGGAGCAGTAATTGTGGAAGGTTCTGAGGTTGGTCTAAATAAGTTCGTAGTTAATACACATCATCAGTTGAATATAAGCAGAATTGAATAAGTGAGTGTGACATCTCCCATACAAATGAATAATTGATTTTTGTGTATCTAGAGAACGATTCGAATGGAAGGTTCTGAATTTGGTCTAAATGACTTCTTAGATAGTACAAATCATCAGTTAAAAAGTGGACAGAATTGGATAAGTGGGCATGCTACCTCCCATACAATTTATATAATGATTTTTGTATATCTTTAAAGTGGTTAAAGTTGAAGTTTCTAAATTTGGCTTAAATAACTTGGCAGTCAATACACCATCATTTAAAAATATATGGAATTAGTATATCTAGAGAACGGATTATATAAATTCTATTACACAATCCAGACGGAACTCTGAATTGCTCAGAAATGGCTCTACAGAAATGTATAAATGTCAGTTGAAAATTTCTTCAGCCAATTACAAAGACTTAAAAACACTCTATGACAATAAAACCATACGAATTTTTAAAATTCAAAGATAATGGGACTTATCATGCATGGTTGGCGTACTTCGACATTGATGTCCTAGATTAAAGAAAACGAGTAAAATTTTTCTTTAATCTGCAACAAAAATGTGATAAGAGTGTACATAATTCCATAAATTAAAAACATTCGTTTTTAATAAGTTTATACTGAAATTCTTTTGAATTAGTTGTTTATTAGTTTTATGAACCACGAAGAACCTTAGAAGAAAATAAAAATCATATAAAAACGTATTCATAATAAATAGAATGTATCAACCGACACAATAATGTCGGTGATACGACACAATAATGATGACCTACTGCATCACAGTGACGTCGGAAAAAGGTTAAGCGCCCAAAATAGACGTAACCCTGCTAATAATTAAGCAAAATTAGCTGCATTTCATGTAATGGACAAAACAGAGCATAGATTTAAACAACAAAACATACTAAAATACTTCTGCTGTAGATTTTCGTTTTTTCCGCTTAGCATATTTTGCCGGTTAGGGCTCGATATGTTGTTATCGGTTAGATTTTCAACAAATTTTCTATATTCTTTTATTGGGTTTGATTTTCGATTTTATTTTATTTTTTTTTTATTTTAACATTTCATTTTATTTTAACTTTTGGTTTGGATGAGAATTTTCATTTTTTACTTTGGTATGTTTAATACAGGCAGCAACAAATTGAACATAATGATTACAAATCCATATAAAATACTCTTACACACACATATATATACACATTCAACTTACACAAATACAACCGAAACTGACATTTTGACGGCCAGTCTGTTAGTTGTATAGCCGTTTTTCGTAAATAAAAAAAATGTAAAGCGTAAGGAAGAGAAAGAAATAAAATAAAAAAATGAAAATTGTAATGGCATTAAAACTGTATGTATAAAATAACCACACACGCACACACACAATTACAAATATTACACAATTTCGTGTTGAGTTGTTCATTCATTGTATGAATGATTTCATTGTGTGAATCTGTCTGTCTGTGTGTGTGTGAGTGTATGTGTGTGTGTACTGAATCAATTCCATACATCATCAATGTTTTATAACAAATGAAAGGCGAACCAGAACAAGAACACGAAGCAAAAAAAAGCAAAAAAGGGAACTTTGTATAAATGAATGGAAGAAGTCGGAGTGAGTCCATAAACAATTTTTTCGAAGCTTTTGATATAACGAGTTGGTAATACAAAAGAGAGATCATGTCATGGGTACAGACAACGGTCAAAAATAAAAAAGGATTTTACACGGACACATTTCACGCAAGAAAGAAGAAAGAGAAACGGCTCATAAAAAACAATAATGGCCATAAACAAGCAGTTCTTAACGCACATACATGTGCATGAAAGACTATAACACACACCTAATAAACACTTACCCACACACCAGCATTTTATATAAATACAAAAATAAGTGAATAAGTGAACATACTTACACAGGGTTTTGTTAAGCAATAATCATAATAAGAGAGAGCGAGAGGAGATTGAAAAAAGAACTTAAACTGGATTACACATACAAACATGTTTACGATTGTTCACTTTTCTGCTTTCTTTTGTTATAGAAGCTGTAGTAGTTACATATACATACATACATATACATATGTAAGAGAAGAGAAGAGTTAAAATGAACATATCAAGTCAGTAAAGTACAAACACACTCATACAAACATATTGAAATACATAAAAGAGCATAAGGGTCTGTTTACGTTTTATTATTGGTTTTGCAGTTTTTGTTAAATTTTTAAATTTTTTATTTTTTAATAATTGTATTGATGATGCGGCTGTATGCGTATAATGAAATGGTATTTTTCACTCTCTCTCTCTCTCTCTATCTCTCTATCCGTGTATTTAACTGCTTAACTGTATATTTGTCTGTGCATGTGTAGGTATATTTAAAAAATTAACATTGCTCGTACGCGTACTAACTATATGTACGTGTGTAAATGTTTACTTGTGCGTAGTATATATATGTGTGTGTTTGTTTTTTGTCATTGTACACCGCATATTGAGCGCTAAATGACCTTAATTTGTTTCAAAAACCACGCATTTGATATGCAAACTACAGAAAAACCCTATATAAGAGCGAAAAAGGTAAAGCCATGAGAAAGAGACAATACCGTGTAGCAGTAAATGAAAGCAACAACAAGCACAACAACATGTACATGTACATTGGGTCAATGTGGTCAATTTCATGTGTAAAATTCGTAACCAAACAATCAACAACGACAACTACAACGTCAACAACGTACATACAATGCAAGAGTTGACGAATTCTTTTTTCTTTTTTTCACGATATTATTTTATTTTCTATTTGATTTTTCTCCTTCTCTCTGACTATGTTTGTGTTTGCCAGCTTCTTGTCATTTTATACTTTTTGTTAAATTATTATTAATAAAGACATTAAATGGCGATAAACATTTAATAAATTATCATAAAAATTACCAGCATTTTTTCATTTTTAAATTATATTTAAATATAATATTATACTTTTTGTTTCCATAAGTAAGTATGTATGCATTTGAATTATTCGAGATTTTATCTTTTGATATTGCAACGAATGATTTGATATAATCCCTGATATTGAAAACTTTTTTAAAGTCTTATGATATTTAAGGGAAAAATAGGAAAGCCCTTATCTGAAAAATATATCTGGTGGGTCATCTATCGCTTTAAATTTGAAGTAGCAGTTATTTCGAATCTGGCAATACTTATGTCATTCTATTCTGTCAGTATTCAGTATATTATCTTCACTGAACGAATTAAATCCATTTATGCTTGAGCAACGTTGTGATTTCTTTGAAATTAATTTCCAAAACAAAAACAATTGGTCGGAAATTGCATGAAAATATAAAAATTTTGTCGCAGAGAAGGACGATAGTGTCCGGTATACGCAAGTTTATTGCTAAAGTTCGTGAAACTGCGTACAGTGTGTATACCCAAAAATATCGAAGCCGTGGCCTAAAGTATGTCTTAGAATCCGTCAATATCAACCCGTCATCGTTCTCAAGAATTTCACGCATCAGTTTACTTCGAATTTTGCTAAAAGATCTCGGTATGACGCTTTATAAAGTTCAGTTCGTCTTCGCTTCGCTAGATGGGTCAACGAGAAATTGCACAATGATGTCAATTTTGTCAAAAAAAAAAAAACACCTTTTCAGATGAAGCTCATTTTACCATTATGGTATTGATGTAAACGATGTTTGATTTCAAAAGGATGATGCAACTTGCCACACATCATCTCATGTCACAATCAATTAGCCGATATGGCCATTTCAATAAGCCGAAATGGTAATGTCAGTTGGCCACCAAGAAGCTGCGATTTCACACCGATGGACTAGTTTCTGTGGGGCGCCATGATAGACAAGTGTTATGCCGACAAATCAAAAACAATTGAGCATTTAAAGGCCAAAATTCGTGATTGCATTTGCCGAATTACGACCCCAAACATTCGAAAAAGTGCTCGAAAATTGGCCCAATCGAATGGGTTACTGAGAGGCCAGCAGCGGTAGCCATATAAATGAAATAATATTTCATAACTAACCGGAACGATAGTACTTCACAACAACAACAACAAATTTGGCAAAATTTCAAACCGTTTTTGTTTTAGTGAATTTTTAATTTTAGTTTTCAACATATGCTTAGAAAGTATATTAGGTTAGGTTAGGTTATATGGGTTGCTAGCATTTCGCGATTTCACTTCGAGGCCTTATGACCCACTGTGATACCCCAACTAGGACAGAGTCATTAAAGGGGCTGAAAAGCCGGAAATGAGAGATTTTCCAAAAAGATATAAAAATATCAGACGTATAAGTATCAGTTTCCTTAATTGTGCCAATTGTACCCTTGAAAAAGCCAATTAACTTCGACAGTGAGACATCACTAAGACAGTCCAGATCACGGAAGTGACATGCACCCAAGTGCTTTAGTTTAAGCTCCCATAGAGCAGGACAGTCGCAGAGGAGGTGTTGCACCAATTACTCCTCCTCCTACAGTAGGCATGACCAGGGCATCCGATGAGCTCGGACATGCGGCCTATCACACAATGCCCGGTCCGAAAGAAGCCCCATCGATTCGCTTCCAAACTTAAGAAAAAACCTAAAAGTTTTTTCTTGCTTTCTGAAAAAAAGTTTTCTTTCGTCAAGATAAACGCTATTCTTTTAGAACACATTGCCCAAAAAAAAATGTTATTTCACAAATTGAAATTAATTTTCTTACAACAAATACATAAAAGCTTAACAAAAATATAACGAAATCAACAGCTATCAATTAAAAAAAAAAAAAAAAAAAAAAAAAAAAAAAAAAAAAAACGATTAATATGTAGGTTAATATTTTATGCGTACACAGCAGGGTTGGCAAACCACTGGGTATCCCAATTGAACCCACACAGGTTCAAAACCCCGTCTCAAAAAAACTTCTCGTCTTTTAAGGCGCTTCAACTTTGAAGCAGATTTTGTATTTTTTCAAAGGAAGTGATTCGGTGACATGCTAAAAGATAAACTCATACCTCTTTATGCGGTCCAGATAGTTTCTGAAAATGTAGGCCGTAAATGGAAATGCCTTTAAACGAGATGAATATGTGTTGCGTTTGCTTCCCTTAGACTTTTAGTTAAAAAGCTAAGAATCCACGGTTTTTTTTAACCGTGGAAGGAAGTAATTTGTGCTTAAGGCGTTGTCGTGCAAAGAAATAAATTAATCATGTCTGTTTTTATATTCCTGGTTTAAGCAGCTCATAGTACACAATGCCGCCTTGATTCTACTAAGGATGCAAAATTGCATTCTGAATATGAAAACGACGTAAAATTTCTTTCAAAAAACAAAAAATATTGTCAATTTGAAAGAAATTTGGAAGCAGTTATAAAACCCATCAAAACATCCAATAAAACCCGGTGGGTTGGGTTTTTTTTTAACCGGGTTTTGCTAACCCTGGTACCCAGACTTTTCCTGAGTAAATAACTATACTTTTTCTTAATTATGATGCCTAGCAATAAAACTACTCTCTTTTCTAAAACAGTGTTTTGTTTATAATATATTACAGGGATCTGAGACACATTACAAGACCAAAAAGTATAAGCTTTGTTGCGAATTCTTAAAAATAACGAATCCTGAATGAAATAAAAATTTTGCTGTGGTTGTGTAAAAATTAAAACAGAAACAAAAAAAGAAAAGCTCAACACTTGACAAATTTTATAGCAACAACTAAAAGCACTTTTTTATTTTATATTTTAAATTAAAATCTAAATAATATTTTCCTTTTAAAGAAGAAAGAAAATGTAAAAAAACAAACGACTCTTCTAACTACGCATCTGTTGTCAACATAAATTTTGTTTGTTTTTCTATTGTTTTAATTTTTTTTTGCATTTTTTCCAACTATATTTTTTCCCCAAAACAATGCATATAATAAATTTTGCATTTTTTCCTACGTTTTCATTATTTTTTCCTTTTTTCTGGAACTACTTGCACACTTCCTGTCTGAGAATTAAACAAATTTTCCTCTTTTCCACACTCGCTGCTGGTGGTGCTTTGTTTTATTTTATAAGAAAAAATCTATAAGCAAGTATATGTACTTGTGTATGTGTGACGGTGTATGCAAGTCAATCTAGAAGAGAGGGAGAGAGAACAAAAGAAAGCAAGTATGCATGAAAGCATTAGTTTTGTTTTGTTTTTTTTTTCCTATCATCTCCTTTTTCTTTAATTTCTTTTATATTTGTAACATACACAAATACAATTACATAGTCGCTCTTCCTTTCTTTTCTATTGGTCTCTGGAGATTCTTCGGATGCTTCGAAAGTAAACAAAATTTTAAAAATATTAATGATTTTTAAAACTTAGGTGAAGTATTTATTTTTTACTTTTATTTTTTTTTTTTTGCAATTTTTGTCTTTATGGTTAAAGACATATATATGATTCAAAAGAAACCAAGTGGCACGGACCTTCTCTATCGAATAGGGTATTTTGCTGTACTTGTAGTTTTTTACTTTATTTTTCAATCGTTTGCCATCAACAGATTTCAACATTTCCGCCTCTGAACAGTAGTTTTATTGAACCAGCGTAAGTAGAACTGTTCGTTTAAATGTCTGGGACAGATAAGGGTTCCTGGAACTATACATTGGTGTTTGATTTTTTCCCTGTAATAAATATTGACTGACTTCTTAAGCATTTTCCTTTGGCTACAACTTATTTCCGAGTTTTTTTTATAGTATTGTTTTCGTAACTAGTGACTCTCTCTATCTCCCACATCCCCCTACCTTTTGTGTTTCTTTTCCACGGGAAACAAGAAACTTCTAATAAACTTACGTTTTGTGGCACCACCATTATAATATTTGCTCTTCTCTTTAGTTTGTTTTGCTTTCTTAATATTGCGTAGGATGTTGGTTAGATGATGGATATTATGATGATGATTGAAAATCCTTTTATTTGCTGTATCAGCAACAGATTTCCCTTTGCGCCACGTTGTACACTTGCTTAAACCACAATGTGGCATTGCATGGTTTACTCCCTCATACGTTTGTTTATTCTGTTATTTTTATAAGAGGATTCATTCAAAAGAACGAAAAAACATCATCATTTATATCTGATTCTGGTATCTTTACTTCAATGTGAAAGTGAATAAACAACTAACCTTTTGGGGTCATTTCTTAATAAGCTTACCCTATAGTGGGTCATTAGTTACAGTTACAAATTAAAAAAAAAAAACTCAAAAAACTAATTTTCATAATGGAAATGGAGCTTTCCAAAGGCACATACCAATAATATCTCTTTACAGCCAAAAGGACTTAAATACTGCTACCACTGCTGCTGTTCAGTTATGATGATGAGTCCACGGCATAGTTATGTCCAACCATTTTTTTCCATTTACGTATTGTTTGCGATATTTTTAATAACTTGTCAGTTTCATATCTTCAAGATGAGCAGAGCAGTGAACGAGAAATGGAAAAAAGCTTAAATTGTATTTTATTTTTCATCATCTGCGTTGTCATATCTGACCAACGACAAAATTATTATAAAAAAAAAGAGAAAATAAGAGAAAAATTAAAGTGCAAACACTAAATACATATATTTTTATTTTTAATTAATTTCCACGTAATGAAAATTTTGCTGGAGAAAGAACATAAAAAATATACCTGGTCATCATTCTTAATTTAGCAGCTTGTTTTTCATTATCACTTCACGTTCATTACAGATATAATGTAATATTTCACAGAAGCTTTCTCTTTCTCTTTAATTAATAATAAAGGAAAATGAAAAAATGTTTTTGAAGTAGCATTCTTACTAATATCGACCCTCGTAGTATTTATTTAATTAAAATTATTTAATATTTGGGAATAATTTATGAAAAAGAAAATTACTCGCAAAGTTTTATTTTCTCTCTCTCTCAATTCTCTATTACAATTTCCAAATGTTTCATTTTAATGTTTTTTTTTATTTTTTTTCTAACGATTGATAAATTCAATTTTCATTTTATTTCGTTTTTATTTTTACAAAATTATATCACCCACTTCTGTTTTTATGTTTCTTTTCTGTTTCTTTTATGTTATTCTTGCCATCTAAGATAAACAAGCAATTTAAAACTTCCAACCCTGGTGTGCATAGCTATGGCCTTTAAATTTGAAAAAAAAAAAAAACACAAAGAGAGTGAAAGAAAAAGCATGGAAATAGAAATCCTTTATAGGAAGATTCCTGTTGCTGGTGCTGCTACCGCAATGGGATTTTTACATATTGGATTGTGTTTTCATATCAATTTTATTCTATTCTCTGTTACTTTTTTTTCACCCTTACATTCTCTACCCTCACCACCCTTCAGCTATGGTTATGAATAATGCATAGGGATGGTGGGTTTTCGTTTTATCGTAACGTACAATGTTATGTGGCACCTTTTTTTACTGCTGCCAGAGAAATTTTATGGCAGTTGCTATTGATTCATGTATTTTTTTCCAACATTTTTTACAACGTTTTTAAGCAGAAAGGAATTGCGGCATTTAGAGGAGAGATTTTCTTTTACAAAATGTCATAATCAAAGTCAGCAGAAATTTGTTTGTAACAATTGCATATCGTTTTCATAAAACCAAAGCCTAAAGAACAAATTGCTTATGGAAATTGCGAGTTAAAATATTTAAAAAAAATTTTACATTTACTTGAAAAAGGCTGGCGATTTAAAGAAACGCTTTACAAATTCTTTAATTTTTAATTTTAATCTTGTCTTATACGGGAATAGCATATAAATGACAATGGTTTTATTGTTCCTCAAAATATTCCCCTTGATGATCAATGCACTTCTGCATTCGTTCAAACCATTCCTCAACTGCTTCTTCGGCATTCGTAAATCGTTGACGCAGTTTACATTTGATTTTCGGGAACAATATTTTTGGGTGCAAAATCAGGACTGTACGGAGTATAAGATATCAATATGATGTTTTGACTGCTCAAAAATTCACTTGGTTGACGAGATGTATGAGAGCTTGTCATGGTGGAGAAAGATTTGTCTTCGGCGGTTGATTTTACGAATTTCTCTGAAGAATTTCGGTAAACCGTATCCACTCAGACTGTCCTACGTTGCTCAAGCGAAATCCCATTCGGCCACCGAATTCCCATTTGACCGAAAAAACAGGTGACTACTTGCTTCAGTGTGCTTTTTCTACGAACAACTTTGAAGATAACTCGTCTTGGAATAGCCACACGGTCAATTGCTGTCACGACTTTATACACGACTTTTAAAGTCCCACGGTCGAACTTTTTAGTTATTTCCTTAAACCAATCTACACGTGCCTTTTAGTGAACGATTGACAAATTATGGAGTATCCGACGAGAACAAATTTTTTACAACTAATGCAAAATCGTATGTTTTGAAGTGGAACTAATGTGTAAGAATGCCTCTCTCTCACAATATGTCACATAACGATATTGCAATATCAGTTCACGCACTGCGTCGATGTTTTGTGGCGCAACAACCGATTTTAGACGACCTTCACGGAATTTGTCGACCGAACTACGACTACGATTGAATTCACTATACCAGCAATATACTGTGGCGCTTTATCGCCATACTGAGTTGAACGACACATTCTTGTCTTCGAAAGTTGTGAAAAATCATCCAACGAAAAGCTTCTCTTGAAAATGATTTTCTTTACTCACTGTAAACAAAACAAACAGCACTTGTACATCGAAACATTGTGAGTGCGTTTATGCTAAAAGAATGTCAAACTTTATTATGGTGTTGCCAGATTTTAGCTATTGACATTAGTGTTGACAGTTCCCTCCATATACTGTATGGTCTTATAAGCTCGTTAACATTTATGCTATAAACACATAGACGACGGCAGGCTACCGACTACAAACTACAAAAAATAAATAATATTAAATAATGTTTATAGCATTAAGCACGTTTCATTTCTATGCTTTGTTATCAGCCATTAAACTTTAATTTCAAGTCGGTTTTTAAGATTTTCATATGAAAATGCGAAAAAGATACACCGAAGAGTATAGAACATCTAAATTTCAATTTAAAAAAGTCTCAAGGGTTCTATGAAGGAAAACAAAGTTTAACGTCTATCCAGAACCGAAAAATCGGGTCTTAAACGAAAGTTTGTTAAGCAAAATTATTAGTTAAGTTATCCCGTTTCCCTAAAAACCAATTGTAAAGCAAACTATGAGCTCAACAGTCATCCTTAAATCTATTTATTTAAGCAATATTTGACTATTTTAGTACCCCTTCGCCCTTCCTTTGTTTGCTTTTGCTTAGCTTTGAAATATTGAGCAGTGAGTGTTTATATGAAAAGATTTAAATAAAATCGTGCATTAAAATATCATATCACAGTATGATATGATGATAACCGTTGACTTTTCGTTTCTTTCCATATCACTGACTGTGCTAGTAATGGTAGTCGTAGTAGTCTGGGTTGTAGGCAACAAACCAACCTACAAAATGCTTTCTTGTTTTTCTTGTGTCTCCTCTCTTATTGCTCGTCATATATGCTTATAAGTAAGCGAACTAGTCAAGTGAAATCATGCAAAACCGTTAACAACAACAACAACAACAACAACAACAACAACAACAACAACAACAACAACATGCTAATGTCATGACACTTGACATAATTTCATTATGTCTCTTCTAAAATACATATGGAAATTTCAGTTGAGATGTTTGTTCATGTCATATTCCATAACACACACATTGATTGTGTGTGTGCATGAGTAACTATGTGTAAAGTACATGTATGTATATTTAAATATTTTATTAACTTATTTTGACGGTTGTATAGTTAAGTATGTATCTCAGCATATGAATTTTATTTTTATTTTTTTGTAGCGTTCTTTTTTTTCTTTATCCTTCGATAAGTTTTTTTTTTTTTGATTTTTTAGCAGTCATGGTGTTTTATGCTTTTTAGAAAAGCTAAAGCCCCTGTAAACAAACCGTTCTGGTGGCATTAGAAGGACTTAAAACAGTAGGCTCTTGACATTTTATGATTCCTTGTAGGGCTATCAAAATGATAAAATGATTGTTAAAGCAAAAGCAAACAAAAATGTTTCACAAGTGGGATACCCTGAGTTTTCAAAAGTAAATCAGCCTGCTAAGAAGAAGAAAGAAACATCTCTTTTTAAATTGTTTGCTTAATATCATTGAAAAATCGTTAGTCAACAATTTACTGTGATAAAAATGAAAAAGAAAAAAAAAAAACATTCTAATTTTAGCTTATCTAGCGAAAAATATGTTGAATTTTACAAAAAAAAAAAAAACTAAAATTGGGAGCCTATAGCCTACTTATTTACTTTGATTACCCCCTTTTTATTTACACAATGAGTATGTCTTTGATTTTTTCTTCAATTTTTTTTTTTTTTTATTAAGCGAAGGTTTCTGGTAAATGAATAGTGTTTTTCTTAATGTAGTGGTTTGGAAATCAATCAAAATTCTTAATGGGGGGTGTAGATCAATAAATAACCATGCAACTGTGCAACTGTGTAGGTCGAAGATGTCAATAAATTGACAAGTCAATAGAAGAGGCTCAGTATTTTTTTGTTTAATCATATTAATATATAGACCATCATGAAAACATACGTTATCTATCATTGAATGTTTTACTTCAATTTTATTCGATTGTAATGTCAAAACATTTTATTGACTCTTAAAGCATTAAACACATAACCCACAGCAAGCAGCAGGCAGCAAAATGTCAAATTAGAATACATACATTTATATGAAAACAATTACTTTTAAGACAGCAAAAGCCTAGACAACAACCTGTGCTGCTGCTAAACATAAATTGATTTCTATTCTTTTAGACAAAAAAAAAAAAAACTATTTCTATGTTTTTTTTTATTTATCAGAAAACAACAGTATAAAATTATAGTATTGTTTCAAACAACATTCATGTTAATAATTAAAAAATTTTGAGGTCATAATTCCATTAAGTTTTATATTTTTGAGGAATATTTTAAAAAGCGATTTTATTGAGGCGGATTTGAAAAGCTTGAGTTTCAGCACTGAAAAATATTTTTCTATAACAAATATTTCTACGACAAATAAAACAGATAACAATGAAACCAAGTTTTATTGCTGCTGGTACTTTCAAAATATTTATGAAATCGATAGCATAGCAGCATATGCTGCCAACAACAACTTGCTGCTTGCTTTGATGTTGCTTGCTGTCGGTTATGTGTTTAATGCTTAACTGCGTAATATTAAAAAATAGTTATCCAATCATAAGTGTTAAACAATAAAAAATTTTAAAAAATAAAATTCCAATTGGATTGAAATGCGGGCACACGGGAATCTGCAAATAAAATACATTTTCTTTGAAAATAATTTGAAGATCCGAAGGGTTTATTATCGGGTGTGCAAGACCAAAATATGCTTCCTTGCAACGGCTTTAGTTTTGGGTTAACTAAAAACGTAAATTTTATTAATTTGGGGGTTTCTTTCCAACTTTTTATTCTACATACCATACTTTGGGTCTACAAAGTAAGTAAAATAAGTGTTTTAACCGAAAGACTAAACAATATAACAATATACACTGGTGGCCATAACTAAAACAACTGATGTTACACAGCGACGTTTTGGACAATATAATGCCTTTAAATTAAATCAGACGGGAAATCTTTAGGTTTTTTTGGTATTAACAATCTATTCACAAAAATATAAATAAAATTTATTACTTTCCAAACAGATATTTTGTTATCAAAAAAAAAAAAAAACAACTTTTATATTTCTTTCAAAGATCTTCAGAATAAAATTAGTAGCCGTAGCGTAACCTTTATCTTTAATGATGGCAGCACATCTGCGGGGCTTCTCACCAATAAGTCCCTTTATCATGAAAAAACTATAACTTTTTTTATAGAATAGAATCTTTGCTTTTGACATAATTTAACCCAAATAAAAGTTTCATATTTTTGCCAAGCCGGGAAGAATATAAAATAGTTTTAATACTCAGATTTAACGTGGGCCAATATATCTTGAATTTATATATGTTTTTAAAAAAGGAACTGTGTGTTATTACCGTTTGTATAGGGTGGGCAAATTAAAAATGCAATAAACCAATAACGGTTTAATATTTTTCCAAATTTATTTTTTGTTGTGAAGTGCAATTGTTCCTGTTAAAAATGCAATATTATTACATTCATATGGCTGCCCCGGCTAGCAACACAGTGGCCCATTTTATCGGAACAATTTTCGAATTTTTTTTTTTTTTTTTTTTTGAGAGTATGGAGTCGTATCTCGGCAATGACTTCACGAATGTAGGCCTTTAAATGCTCAATTGTCTCTGATTTGTCGGCATAACACTTGTCTTTAACGGGGCACACAGCAAATAGTATAATAGAAATAAAATAAACCATAATTCATGAAAATCGATTGGTAAATATATTTTATTAGTAATTGCCGAAAATTCCACTGAGCGTATGAGTGATATTTATGAGTAATTGAATTTGGAAAAAATATCGGTTATACACAGGGCTGGAAAAAACCCACCGGGTTTTATTGAGTTTTTTTGATGGGGTTTTTCTGGTTTTATTGGGTTTTATAACAGTTTCCAAATTCGGTTTAATTCGAAAATATTTTTTTGTTTGTTAATACAAATACGTTGTTTTACGTTGGGCAAAGGGTATTCTTGCTTCATTGCTAGACTCACCTGGCCTAGATTTAATAATAGGCAACACAATCAGTTGTTTAAATTGGATCATGGGAATGACTTCTGCCGAGGTTGTAGATCAGCTGAGGAAGAGGAGAGTGTGGCCCACTTCATTTGTCAGTATCAGTCTCCAGCTAGGCTTAGATTGCTTACACTAACTCGCTCTTCCTCAATAGCTTATCGGAACTATCGACTATTGATATCAGGCTAACAGCCAGGTCTATTAGATGGTGGTTTCCGAATTTTTTTACGGGATTGTGTTTTTATGTGAGATATCTGGATGACTGTCAAGACTGGTAATCCTAAACTTGGCGACTATGCTTTCAAAACGAGCCTCTATGTGTGTTCTAGTGGGCTTTGACTCAACAAAGTTGCATTATGAGAAAAATGCCGGAATATAAAGACAAACATGATTAAGTTGTTCTTCTGCATTGAAAAATTGGTTATACAGCACCCATTACATATAATTACAGCAAAAAAAAAAAAAAAATCAAAAGTAGGTACTTTCACTTTATTGGGAATATTGCGTAGTGTTATTTTATATAATACGCGAGGCGTGTTAGAATATGTATAAAATTCTTTTGATTTTTTTCTAATTATTACTTCAATAAACATTATTTAAGTAAAAAATTAACCAGCTTTAATTTGGATAGACTTTAGTTGAAAATGAAAATAAATTATTAAATTCTAGAATATCTAGAAAGAGGGAACAATAAATATTTTTTTATTTTATGCACACAATCGAATTATTACTTCCCTTTTACTTTAAGTTGAATTAATGTTGTAAAAAAATATTTTTATTCATACATACATACGTACATACTCGGTTACATAAAACCTCTCCAAATAGAAGTATACAATTCAATTTTCTATTGTGTTGACATACGTTTTAATCATACAGAGTAAGATGAAGGAGTTTATGTTCCCTTTCTTATAACAAAATCAATTGAATTTAAGATAAAACAGATGACGGGTACATACAACCAACATACAGCTGAAACAAGCCAAAATAATAATGAACAGGAAAATACGACAACGACCTTCGGCACACGAAACAGGACGCGCGTTGCGTAATGGAATGTACGAACTCATCGCGAAGTATCAAGTCTTGCACAACTTGAAGATCAAATGTTGGCCTGTTGACAATACAAACGACCCAGATTCGAGCCCCAGCAGGGGACATGATGAAGAAAAAATTTAATTGTGGTTTCGAATGTTTAATAATAAAAAAAAGGCTTCAACTTCCCTCTTGACAACTCCATTTAAAATTTAAAAAAAAGAAACAAGCCCCCTGACCCTTTTAAAAGTTTTAAATTAATACCCTCTTGTTGATTAAGTGCGATATGTATGTACAGTATGCAAAACCCATATTCGTACATAAGATAAAAATAAAAAAAAATACAAAATATTCAACCCACAAGCAAATTTTTAAAAATTTCGTGTCTATTGCTTTTACAACAATATACAAGTAATATGTAGGTATCATATATATCGATCGTTAGATGGTGGAGTATTCACTTAATGTATAACAAAAATCGAATATGGGTTTAGCATACTGTATATCAGAGACAATTTTATAGGAAAATATACAAGTTCCATATATGACTTTCCATATCTCCGATATTTGATGGGTTACAACACCGACAAATGATATACGATTTCGATTGTCACATATAGCGGAAATTCGATTTACCTACTAGTTTCCGAGATAATGGCAATTTCGTAAAAAAATGCTCCATTCAAAAACTCACTTTATTCGTTCCGGGTTCACAATGGGCCAATGTATCCCAACTTTTTATACACTAATTGAAAGGTCTTCACTAGATCCATATAGACATGTTTACTGATCAATATTCCGCAATATAACCCGGTAAAATGTTGAGACTAATAGGCCTATATCTCAGGAACCAAGCTTTGCTGCTCCAAAATTCTTATATATCTGATCTTAGAATAACTTGTTTATTAAAGTAGTATAAATGCGAAAACGGTTGCTTGTCACCCAGGGATCTATTTTTAAACCAAATCAAAGGTTCAATTTTGACCTTGAATTCCCTAATAAGTACTCAAATAATACTAATGAAATTAAAACGGAGTAAAGTTGTTAACTGTCCATTAAAAAAAGAATTACCAAAATATCTTCATTGGTTCAAAAGTTCAGAATTTTGGCCAATGAAAAACGATTTTCAGCCACTGTGCTTCGTAACGTATGAGCTATTTTGCTAATGAATTATTAACAATATTGCTTATACGCCCACTAAAAAAATCGAATATGCTGTTCAGTGTTACGACCTTAAAAGTTTTAATTATATTAAAAACTTGAGACGTGAAACATAAAAGTAAAAGCATAATAATAAATTATAAAAAAACAAAAAGAGAACAAACAAGCGAGAAAGAGAGAGTGTGTACATTTTTTTTTTTTTTTTTTTTTGGTACAAGTTTTAGAAAACAAAACTTAAAAATTGTTGCAATCAAAAATTATATTTTGGTATTTCTTTCTTTTCATATTAAATGAGACTGTATATATACAAGTGCTCTCCTTGAAGTATGTTACACCATAATATTTTGTTAATATTTAGGTTTCTTGTTGTGCAAAACAACAAACACTTTCATTTTTCTTTAATTCACTCTTTTTTCTTACTTTTTATGAGTATACTGAGAATATGTAAAATGGGTTTTAATACACAAACCCTCAGTTGGTAATATATTTATGCGAGTGGTTGGTATCTGAGCTTGTGTTTATGGAAGTCAGGCCTGCATTTTTTTTTTATCAGTATGTGTATGCATATCTGTGCGTGTGTGTGTGTGTATTGTGTCCTTGAAGTAACAGTCGCTAAAGAAATAAAAAACAATTTCCTACTATTTTTTTATATTAAAAAAAAAAAAAAAACTGGCAGTCGAACACATAAAAAAGTAGTTTGTCGCTGAGGCAGCTAGTAAGAGTAGTTGGCTGGCTGCATTAGTAAAGTTTGTACTTATATTGTTGTTTTTGCTAGTAAAAATGTCGCCATACTGTTGTTGTTGTTGCTGTTACTAAAATTTTTGGTTTTCGATATTGTGTTGTTGTTGCTCCAATTTTCTAAACAAACACACTGTTTTCATCCTTTCGCAGCATATTTATGTAGAAGAGGCGTGTAAAACTACTAAAGATTTATAGCGAATCTCTACATTTGTCTTCTGTAGCGTTTTACCTTCCACTCTATTCTAACAATAAAAATAAAATGCACACACAAACAGCAAGGGTGTCCCTTGAGAATATTAATTTCAAATATTTTTTGAGAAGTAAAAAAAACATTTTTTTTCATTTCATATAAATAGGAAATAATTTCTCTAAACGACTTAATTTATATCCTAATTTTATTTCTATTCTACACAATAAGATCTAGGGTGTGATGGTTATAGTAAATGTTGGTACTACCAATTTATAAAAAAAGTCTAAAGAATAAATTTTTAAATAATAAAAAAGGGCAAATCTTTTTTTTTTGTCAATTTTCTCTGAATAAATTTTTTCGAAAGGGTCATAAAATATATTAAAAATTGTTTCGAAAATATATCTCTTCTAAGAACTGAAGAAAATTTGGTTACTTGAGTTTTTAACTGGAAGACATTTTTCCTAGATCCTAGATATTCGTCATTGAAGGGAAAACCTTTTTGCTTAATAAATGTTACACACTTAAACACAGAGATTACAACCTTTTATATTTATGCGGTTTACGATTGTATCACAGCAATACTCGAATATAAATGGGAATGTGTTCTTTTAATACAGTTTCGCAAAATATGTAAAAAATGAATTTATTTATCGTTTTTTATTCTTGTTTTACATCACAATTCATTTTTAATATTATAAAATAATAATTTGAAATTCACAACACAAGAAAATTGTCGCATAGGACATTTGGTATTTTCCCCTTAACGAACAAGAATATTTTGTATATTTTTTACACCAAATTCTCTTTTTACACGATAGATACGTTCCCAAAAAATCGTATAAAATAGAATTAGTTAATCTTCTAGCGGGCCAATTTTATTTTGAGCTAAAAATGTTATACTTGGCTAGTAGTTGGGTGGGGGAAAAACTGTACTTTAAAGTAAAAAGTTGAAAAACATTGAAAACTAACCTTCCAGCTAAGAAAATATGTTGAAATGTTTTTACCAAAGAAGGATTTTTAGTATGTTTTATTTAAACATTTTCCTTATTTTGTCTGGTAACTTTCGAAACTTCGTGCAAAACATTTGTGATTTCAATTTCAACTTCAGGCATACATACGTCCAAATTTATTAAAGCGGATGTCATTTGCCTGTAAGCTTTGGTTTTTAGCTTTTTCCACAGGTTTTTTGACGGAAGTATTTACATAATAGCAAAGTATATCTACCACTACGGATGTCTGGTAATTTGAAATGAAAGGTATCGTTGCAATCAATTACATGAATGCGTTTTAAAAGAAGATATGAATTCAATGACATATCAATTAGATGATAAAATTAAAGCAAAGACCATTTTCATTCTAATATGGCTAAGTAAGTTGTTCATTATATCATCGCCACCTATATGACAATTGTATTCTTTGATTATATTGGGGTCAACTTCAACATAGGATTTATTATTCCGATCAAAACGCCATGTTTGGAACAATTGTTCGTGAAAAAACAAAAGTTCTATCAAAAGAGTAAACAAAATAATAAATTATCTTTCATAAATTGTTAATGAAAAACTTTGTTAATATTTTTTAACTTAAATCACAAATATTTATTTTACACACTTTATCTTAAAATTTGACTTTACGGACAATAGACAAATGCATTTTGTTATTTGTCATTATAAGTAAATTGTGTAATTCTCTGCACATATTTACCGTTGTAGTAGAATTTCTAAAAAAAAAAATCAGCATAATAACACAAATAATGTACCCCACCTAAAGGCAGGTTTGCCGGTTAGAGGGTTAACGATATTAAAAATATTCTGGTTACAATTTATTTAAGAATTTTTTCGTGTTTAAACCTTTAAATTCATCAAATATAAAATATAATCGATAATACATAACCTAAATCTTACAAGGCGAGAAAATTATGGAATATATCATATAGAATATCTGTTTTTGTTATTTCAAACTCATGTAAAAAGAGAATTAGGTGTATATCTCGTATTTTTGATATGAAACACAAGTCCTCCGTAAAACAATTTTCAACAATAAAGTAAACATTTAAGAATCTGTTTAGAAAATCAAAAATAAAAACTTTTTGACCTTTTTTTTTTTCTTTTTATATATGAACGAAACTTGAATATCATTGGAATTTAAATAAATGCGAAAAACCAAAAAGATTTTTCTTTCACTTAACATTGAATAAGAGATGATATATTATCTAAATATTTTTTGCTTTTTTCTTCTTCTTTAAATTATAGAAAATTTTTCATTAAGTAGCAAATAAAGCAAAAAAATAATAAAATAAGCCATGAAATGACATTTAGATTTAACACTTTTATTTGATGGTTATTTATGGCTTCGATTTGGCAGAAATTGAAAGGATATACATAAATAAAGGTTTATGTAAATGTATTTAGATATAATAAATATTTTATAAATAGTCTATACTACGTTTTTCTTTTTATTTTCGATTTGTAAATGTAAATAATTTATTTATTTTTTATTTCTTAAGGAATGAATGAAACAAACAAAGAAAAAACTTCTATAGAACACAACTAAAGTGTCTGTGCCTCTCTCTGTGTGTGTATGTATGGTTGTTTGCTTGCTTATTTGCTTGTAAATGTGTTTAATTTCCGCTTCCATCATTTATTGGCAATCACCAGCATCGTCATCATAATCTATGCCATCATCATCAACATCATCATCATTATAAACATCATGAGCATTAGTATTATTATCCTCGACATAACAGACTTTCGTTATAGCAACAGTAGTTTATGTTGCATTAGCAGTAGTAGTTGTGGTGGTAGTAGTAGTGTAAAGGTACTAAAAATAGTTATTTGGTTTGCTAGTCGTAATCACTTAAGCAATGAGCTAAGCTGAGTTGAATTGTGTTGTGCTGAGTTGAGTATTTATGGTTTATTTCAACACAAACACAAAACGGCAATCGATTTCCTTTGAATCCGTATATTTTTTTTACGCACACACACAACTAGAGTTCCTTCATAAAAACAGATATTTATACACAGCGTTGCCAGAAGCTTTGAAAAGAAACTCATCATTTGGTAAAAAAAAATCATATTTTGAAGACAAAAATCATATCTTTTTATCCAAACATTTTATTACAAAAACCTAAAAGTAATAACAATTAATTTTCTAAAAGGAAAAAACAGATGTTTTTTATACATATAAATCAAGCATGAACTAAAATTAAAAACTTTTATAGGACGATTTTTTTTTTGCCTTTGGTTTTTTAGAACAAAAAAAAGATTAGTGATATACCATGAATAGGCTAACAAACAAACAACACTGGCAAATCTTTGAATTCCAATATCAAAATTCGTACTGTGTGAAGAATGTGTTTCGTATCGAAAAATTATCTTGAGCGACCGAGGTCATTGTTGCCTCAATGGGTACGTCAACAAACAAAATTATCGAATTTGGTATGAAAAGAGTTCAAAAGATTGATGCGGTTTGTGGCCTGGCATTCGCTCTTACTACTTCAAGAACGCTGAAAGTCGTAGACTCTCGTTTACAGACAAATCAGCCACAACTTCAATTCAACAAAGTATATCAGACTTGAAGTTGACAAGTGTACCATCTACGGCGTAGCCTCGGGCAACATTTACATGAAAAAATTTTTCACAAAAAATGGCATGCGTTCATTTATCGCCGCAAGCAAGTATTACATTCATTTTTGCAATTTTTCGGTGTTTAAAATGTAATCTAATTTGATATTTCCTCATCAATTAAGTTGGAAAAATGTTATGCTAATCCTGTCAGGGATGGTAATATTCTATTTATAGTTTTTAAAGGATCAATCCATGACAGTTCTTATTAAACAAAATCGTTAAAATCACATCGAAATAAAAATTTCTCCATCTTCAAATACGTTGATTATGGATTCTTCACAATGTTTTTAACTAAAGAAATTTCATTGAAACTTAAAACTAAATACTTCCACATTTTAATTTTTAAATATACGAAACATTAAAAATATGTTTTTTTTTTTACAAATATTTCTTAAAAATACCATATAAGTTACTTTCTAATGCCCGGATAAATGCTACATTTTTGTTTAGATTAAACACAGGGTACATGTCAAAAAGAAGCAATTAACTAAAAGTTGATTGGCACAAAATCTTTTTTGTTTTCAAAATTAACTTTTGATTTATATTTTAAACTTGCTTTAACCATTCGGCTTTGCCGGGAAATCTATGTATGTTGAGAAGCAGACAGTTATATAGGGACAACAATTGTTTGTATACTTTTTCAGTGATTATTTAGTGATTTAAAGCCTCAAAAAAAACAACAACTTATTATTATGCATATAATATACCACGCCCACTTATTCAATTCCTCCCACTTTTAATCTGATGATTCGTATTGACTACCAAGTCATTGAGATCAAATTAAAAAATGTAATATTTATTTGTATGAGAGGTACGTACCATGCCCACAAATCTGATTATTATGAAAGCACTTATTGGCTGATGATTTGTATTAATTACGAAGTAATTTTTACTAAATTCAGAAACTTTTACTTTTATCGTTCCCAAAAATGAATATTTATTTTGTATTAGAGGCACCATGATCACTTATCCAACCCCGTTTATATTTGCTTCACAACTTAAAATATATGCACTGAATCGACGTGCTAGATCTTATTCAAATACCTTTAACAGGAGCAGTGATAAAGGAATGACCACCTCCAGTGCCATATGTTAAACATTTTCGACCTTTCTTTTTTCCTAAGCCTTCGCGTATTTCATCTGGTCGTTTTCTAGACATCCAAACAAGCCATATATATATATATATATATATATATATATATATATATATATATATATATATATATATATATATATATATATATATATAGATTTTTTATATTTTATATTTTTATATTTTGTTCAGATTAAAAAAATCATCATTTAATATTAAAAATCATTAAATCATATTTTAGTAAAAAAATCATCAATATAGAATACGATCATCATTCTGGCAACGTTGCATATACATAATTATTATCGATATCTCTCTCTCCCTCCCTCGATTTCTCTTTTACTTTTCCATATACATATAGTATGTATTTCCTTGTTAATACAAAAGCTAATAAATTGTCTCTTAATAAGCAAAAATAACAGAAGGCTATGCCGAGTGCTATGTGCTCATATTTGTTAAACAAGGAATTAAAGGATTTTTATTAAAAATTAAAAAGTAAAAATATAGTTTTGCTAATGTCTCTATAAAAAATGTTTAATTTATAATAAAAATAATGGCTTAAAATATTTTATGAAATTAAGTAAAAAATTAAAAAGTAAAAATATAGTTTTGCTAATGTCTCTATAAAAAATGTTTAATTTATAATAAAAGTAATGGCTTTAAAAAAATATTTTATGAAATTAAGTACAAAATATATTAAAATTCCACTTACCTTTTGTTAAAAGAATTTTAAAAAACTTGTTCGCTGAAGTGCAGTTGTTATTTGAATTAAAAAATATTAAAGTTGAGCTGTAAGAAAGAAAGAGCGTTCAATAGATTAAAAAATATCAAAACACGTTTAAAAAGTTTACAAAATTGCTGGCACCATACAGATGCATTATCTGATCTATCCGGTAAATATTCTTCAAATTCAAAATCTTTTAAAAAGAACAAAAAGCTTGTTAAACCTTTGTTAAGCAAAATTCCTTAATGTTGTATGCAAAAACGATTATTAGCTTAAAATCCATTTGTTAAACCTACGTTAACTATAAAAAAATTGTTGTATTGGTAACAAAAAAAGTCATGGAATTTGTCAGCACGAAAATATAAATTTAATAAAGCAACCATTAACTAATATAGGGGTTTTGCATACATTTTTTTATATTTTTTTTTTTTAAGCTTAAAGAGCATGGTAACTAACGTGCACTTCAAGTCTACTTTTAGATTTTTTTTTGCATATGGCCGCAAACCTTAAAAATATCAAAAATTTCTACGAATAGCAATATGATGTGCAAATGGATTTGTATGTCCAAGGCATTAGTTAAAGATTTATTTCTCACCCTAGCAAATCTCTCTGATATTTGAATAAAAAGTCTTTGAAATTTGCATTTTTTTTTTAATTTAAAATTTAATTTTATTTTCTTTTGTTTTTTATTTCGTTTCTTGTTTGTTTCTTTTCCGTATCTTTAATTAATTTATAATTAAATTTTTAGTTGTGTCTGTGTTGTAATAGAAGACGAATTACAACTCATGTTGCCAATTGATTTTGTATTTATTTTTTATTTTTTTGTGTAAGTTTTAAATAAAACAGAACAATTTGAAAAATAAATATTAAAAGTCGTTTTGCAAAGTATTTTCAAAATAATCTTTTTAAGAAAATTTCCTTCACTTGGCAAAATAATTACGGTTTTTCTTTCTTTCACTTAGAATTTGTATTATAATTTGGCTTGTGGTTGGTGTCTTTTAGTATTTCGTTTTTTAAATATTCTTTTTTTTTTTTTGGTCTGTTGTTTAGCATTTAAAAATTCTTTTCAGATTCATTATCATTGTAATTATAAACTTATTTTTATTCTTCTTCTTATATTTTGTACAACACAATATTACGTTTTTTTTTCTTTTTTTTCAAATTTTTTTTTTGTATTTATAATATTTTTTCTATGGCAACATACCTACTTATGATTAAAGATTTATTGAAGTAATTAAAAATTACAATGAGATTATTACAATATAATGTTTTAATTTTGTTTTCTGATTTTTTTTAAATTTATCTTACACTTGTATTTTATGCTACTTTTTTTCAAATTTTTTCTTATTTTTTGTCTCTTTGTTAAGATGTTTATATATCTGGTGATAAAATTAATTTGTGATATTCTTTTTTATACAATTATATTCTTTTTTTTAATATTTAAAGATATTTTTTGTTGTGTTTTACCTTAAATTGGTTTTTGGCTAAAAGTTTATTTTCTTTAAATATATTTTTATTATTATTCATTATATTTTTAGTTTAATTTTTTATTTTATTCATACTCATTGTGTGTATTTTTTTGGCTCTTGTGGTAAATGTGTTTTTACATAAATTTTATTACATTTTATTATTACTTTATGGATATTTCTTTTTTTAAAGAATTTTTTTTATACACTTGACTAATTTCTTTTTTTAATATTTATGAAAAAAAAAAATAGAAAAAAAAGAAAAAATATTTTATTGTTTGAATTTTCATACACAATATGATACATTTTCGAAAAGAGTATGTTTGTATAAGTAAACGTTGGTTTGAATGTTGGTGTGTACATATGTAAGAGAGATATTTTACAAGTGAATCTCAATAAATTAATTAAAATATTTTAAAGTTTAGACCATAAAGTTTTTGTTCAATATCAAATTGACAGAAAAATAATTATTCATTCTTTTGAAATAATCAAAAAAAAAAAAGTTAAAAAAGTTAAAAACAAATTACATATGTGTATGCTTGTATGTATATACATATTGCTGCACATCACTTTATGTGTTAGGCCGTACGTACCGTACAGTGTCTCAAAATCACAATGAACAACTTTTATTTTTAATTAAAAAATCTTCAAGAAGAACAATAGTCGTTTTTAAAAGACTATATAGCAGACAGAATAGGAAGAGTGCTCGAATTGAATTCGTTCATAAAGAATGATTCGTTTTAAAAGCCAATTATTAAACGAATTTGAACTACGACTTGTTAAAACAATCAAAAACAAAAAAATTAGAAAATAAAATTCGGAGCTCCGAGTGTTGTTTGTGTAATATAAACCATGCATGTGTGTGATACTTAATGGTCGCCATACACACTATACACACATATGAGTGCATGGTCCCGCTTGACCTGCCATTCGCAATAAGCGATTGTTCGCTATTAGGAAAGAATTTTCAAAAAAAAAAAAATTATTTGTTTTTGTCAAACAAAAATTCTTAAAGGAGCATAGAACATAGCTATTCATTTGATTAGAGTTTTGTTTCTTCTCAATTCACAATTACTGAAACAGCGACGAATAAACATACGTATCGGGTATGAGCTGATGTTTTTCTATTTTTGCTGTTTGTTTTCTTGTTTCTTTAAAAAACAAGTAAACTTCTCTCGTTTTTAGCATTGAGCGTCGGAAAAAAAATGCAAAAGCAAAAGTAACGACAAAAACAGAAGAGAGCAAAGCAAAGTTATTCGCTTTAGATAAAGGTTCGCTAAAGGTTAGCTGTTAATAAGCGGTCGAGAATGAAAAATTTTCAGCCACAAACTGAGCGACGGGTGAATTCTAAGTTTTGTTTTCGTTTTCGAATGTTTTATCAGAGAAATGTTTGTCAAACATGCGAAGATGATGTTATTATTAAATGTCTTAGTCAAGCGTGGTATTGCACCTTTAATCTTACACAAACAACATGCTTTGAAATGAATTGCTCGTCTTTGAATCTCTTTTGCTTATTTTAAATTCGTTCGTAGTATAAAATTCGTGCTCAAATTCAAAATTTTGAAAAATTAAAAAAAAACTAAAATTTTGAAATCTTTAAATTTGTGCTCACGAGTCGAGCAAAAAATACTTTAAATAAAAAATATGATGCTCACGAATTAAAAAACAAAAACCAAAGATAATTCTGCCTACGAGCCGAGTTTTTACGTACTATGCTTAATAGTATAATTCTGTAATCAACGAAAAACTGCAGATAAATTTGCAAGAACAAAAAAAAAAGTGCAATAAAATCATTCCGATTTTAGTGTCAATGTAATAACGGAACACTCATGCATAACATGAAAACTTTACCATTTATACCACGGTAAACTTCATAAGTTTCGTTAAGTTTCGTTATTCTTCTAAAATCCACATTTTGTAAGATAATTATTATTATTATTATTATTATTATTATTATTATTATTATTATTATTATTATTATTATTATTATTATTATTATTATTATTATTATTATTATTATTATTATTATTATTATTATTATTATTATTATTATTATTATTATTATTATTATTATTATTATTATTATTATTATTATTATTATTATTATTATTATTATTATTATTATTATTATTATTATTATTATTATTATTATTATTATTATTATTATTATTATTATTATTATTATTATTATTATTATTATTATTATTATTATTATTATTATTATTATTATTATTATTATTATTATTATTATTATTTTTTTTTTTTTTTTGAGTTGCAACTTGCGCAATTGCTTCGCGAAGTAAGCGGACATCGATTGAGCATAGGGAAACCAATATTTGACCAACAAGGGAGGGTAGATCTATACGTGATATTAGTGCAATTCTTAAATGAGCACCAGCAATTATTTTTAACACCATAATAAAGCGCTGTAAAATATCTCAAACTTTAAAAATAGACTCAAGTTAAAATTTGTTCATAGTTATATAAACATTGTGTTTTTTTTTTTTAGATTATTTTTTTTAATATGAGATTTTTGAAGAGGCTGCATCATGCTTATATTAAAAAAGACATTACAATAACTTAAAGCCGGTATAATTTGGAATATTTCAACACATGGCATAACGGAATCGGGTAAGTCATTTCAAAGTTATCATAAGATGTATGATGCAGCCTCTTCAAAAATCTCGTATTTTTGAAAAAAAAAAAAAAGAAAAAAATCTAAAACAAAACTTATCCATATGATCTGATATGCTGATGATTTTTGAAGTTAGACGACCATAGTGAATCAAAAAAAAAAAAAAAAAAAAAAAAAAAAAAAAAAAAAAAAAAATGGTGGTTATCTAAGGTTAAGAATTTTTTTTAGTGCATTCAAATATCGATTTCTGTCTGCTCAATCGATGTCTACTTACTTCGCGGTGCATTGCTCTTGTTGCAGCTCAAAAGATTATTATATTACAAAATGTGGATTTTCGTAGAATAACAAGAGTTCCCTTATTACTTTGACACTAAAATCGGAATATTTTTATTGAATTTAACTATTTTTGTTGTTGATTTAAATTTAGTTTTTTTTTTTTTTTTTTTTTTTTTTTTTTTTTTTTTTTTTGATTAAAGATGTATACTACTATATACAGTCTAAAGATTTTTTAATTACATATTAAGAAACAAAATTAAAATTAAAAATGGGCCACTGTAAAAGAATTTATTGACTCTTATTGACAAACCGTTACACCCATCAACATATTAAACTTTAATTGTTGCTATAAACCACATTTTTAGTCTTTGGAGAAAAATCCATTATAGCTCACTTGTCACTTAGAAAACATTTTATATATTTTATATATATGCCCCCCTCCTCTCCACAAATGTATTTTTTTCTTTTTGTGCCTTTTTCTAGTTCTATTTCCCGACTTTCTTTTGCTTTTAATTTTCTTTAAGTTTCAATCAGTCGCTCCAATTTTATTCGTATGCGCTCTATATATCACTGGCAATGCTGTTTTGAGAAATATATTCCCTTTTCGAATGAGGTATAAAAAGAAAATGCAATATGCATAAGAAATTAAAATTACAGTGAACAACAACCATACATTTTTTAAGGAGAAGAATTAATCTTTCCATAGACAGTTAAAAAACTGTACTTTGTAAGTGTGCAGGTTTGAAAGTCAACGTTTTAAGAATTGTATCTTTAATTCGACTTTTCTTAACAAGAATCTTTATCATTGCCATTGGATATTTTGTAAGGATTTTTTTTTTTAAATTTTAATTTCGAAACTCCTTCAAGAGGACAATATTAGTGCGCATCAGCATCAGCGTTATTCAAATGCCATTTTAAAAACAATAATATTTTGGGACTACAGACAAATTTTAAATTAAATTTATATTTAATCACAATACACTGAAAAACAATACAAAACTACCGAAACATGCATAGAAAATCTATAGGGACCTTTGAAAATTGCCAAGCAGAAATGCATTTTTTAACCAACGTATTATTTTCGTATTGCTGATGTGGCAAGAAAACCTCAACTTAAAACTGGAGACACGAGTGCAAAAGAGGAATTATGAAATTAAATAAAGAACTGTTATGACTTGATATTTGTTGCACTTGTTGTAGCAAAACATCTCACTTTCATATTGTCATTGTTATTATTATTTTGCTGTTATTTTTCCATTTCTCTTAGTTTGTCTCGTTTACTCAAACACATACTCATATGCATATGTACTCTTGCACAGACACATATTTAAACACCGTTAGTTTAAGCGACATACTTTTACTACTACTATCACTCTCTTATGCACCGCACTGTTCATCATGAACTTATGTTATAAGAGTGAGTGAACGACACACATAAAATAAAATTGGAACACTTTTAAACCGCAATTCACTTGCGGTGATATTTCCCCCACATACTCTCTAAAAGTCTTAGTTAAAATAGAAAATGCATACTTTTACGAGTATAAGTGTGGGAGTGTGTAAATAGAAGTGCTGCAAGTGCATACGCACATATGTATGCATACACACTACTGTTGCTAGAGAATATCGTTTTTTTTTATCTCTAAAATAAACTTTTCTTACTAAAAATTTATTTTTTCTTTTCTTTTTTTGTTTTCCAAGTGCTGAAAACTGGCACGATAACCCAACAATATTTTTAACGTGAAAAAAAGAAAACATTTTTCGTTAAATATTTATTTCAACTTAAATTTTTAGTTTCAATAAACGTTGGTCTGAATGGTTGCTGTGTGGTGGGTTGCTGAATAGAGAGAGAGAGAGAGAGAGAGAGAACGATAGAAAATGTTTATCTGAATTGTCATACATTGTATACAAGTGTGACAATAAAATGTTGGCAATTAGTGAAATGATTTTTGTCATAAGAGAAGTTTGTTTTCTTACCAATTGTTTTTTATTGTTCCAACAATTAAGGTCGCTTAGACAATAAGCTATTGTTGTTGTTATTTTGGTTGTTGATGTCTACTTTACTGTAAAGTTGTGGTGGCGTTATTGTGACCAAGTTTTTCTCATTTCCAATTTGCACTCAAATGTAACTTTTACTTTATTTTCATTTTCATATTTTTTTTTTTTATTTTCGACAAAGACGATGGTGGTTTAGTTCTGTTAAACTATGCATTGGAAAGAAATTCGTAAAATCAACAGAAGAATGTCTTTAACAAACATAAATTCTAAATATAAAAAAGGAAAAGAAATAAAAGTAAAATGATAAGTAAGTTTGTTTTTCAAAGATAAATTTACACTGATTTTATGAGATATTTACACAAATCATTTTAGTTTACTAAACTTCAAACTAAAATGGATTTTGAAATTAAATCTTTTTTTTTCCTTAAAAACTATTTGAATCCTTTTAGGTTTTTTTTAATTTTCCGTCAACAACAGTATGCAACATATGGAAACAAATTTTCTGGCCTTGGATAACCACCTTTTTTTTTTGATGCGCTATGGTCGCCTAATTTCAAAAATAATCAGCATTTCAGATTCTATGGATAAGTTTTTTTCTTAGATTTTTTTTCTAAAATGTGAGATTTTTGAAGAGGCTGCTTCATACATCTTATGATAAGTTTGAAAAATTCCAAATTATACCAGCCTTAGGTCATTCTAATATCATTTTTAATATAACCAATATTTTTGGATTTATTAAAAAATATATGTATATTTTTTTAATTATGATATTTTTCGTTTCTAAAAATTCACAAAAAATAGAAAGCAGCAGTTTCACTACTTGTTCATAAAGTTAAATATAATAGAAATACAAAAAACCATAATTCATGAAAATTGATTGGTATTTACATATTTTATTCCCAATAAAATGAAAGCAACTAGTTTTGAAAATGAAAATTTTAACGAAATCGAATAAGTCACTTCAAAGTTATAATAAGATGTATAAAGTAGCCTCTTCAAAAATCTCACATATTAGAAAAAAAAAAAAAAAAAAAAATTATAAGAAAACGTATCCATAGAATCTGAAGTTAGGCGACCACAGCGCATCAAAAAAATAAAGTGGTTATCCAAGGTATTTTTGCTTGTTGCATAGTGTAATTATTGTTAAATTGTTATAATTTTTTTTTTTAATTTTATCGATTTCTTTACACTTACATACAAATATTTTGTAAAATTTTATTCATTAAACACTTACGCCTTAAATCAATTATTTAGGATTTCTTTCTGTGTGCTAGCATATCCTTTACATCTGTTTATATATTTATGTATGTATGTGAATGTATTTATGTATGAATGTTTATTATTTCTATAAGGAAGTTTTATTGTTTTTACAATTTACACTCGTATCACATCACCTGGTGTGGACTTTGTTTTCAGATCACTTAAGCTGCCATCTAGAGAGTTGCGTTCACTATTTGAGGCTACTGTATCGTGATCCTCTGTGCCTTGTGTGCAACTGGTCAAGGTGAACACATCATCTCCAGTCGTTTCGCCTAATAAACCACTAAGCGTTGGTCATCTTAACGATTCGCGTCACATAAAAACATCTGCCCCACCACCCACACCAATTCCCGTGGAAGACTTACGTGGTGTGGTGGGCACACCATGGGGACATGTGGCACCCACTGTTGATGACGCACTGCTGGTGGTTGGCGGCGGTGGTATCAGACCTTTTGATTCATCCTCAAATGTAACCATTTTCTCTCGAGGCTTCATTATGATTTGCACCTGCTGAGGAGGAGCTGGTGGTGGGCCACATATTAAAGTCTGAGGTGGTCCCAATTGCAGGCCATGTGGCAATTGCATGCCTGTGTTCTGGATGGTGGGTGAACATCTTCTCGGTGGCGGCAAGGCCAAATCTCCCACACCCGATAAATTAAATTCACTTATACTGCGTGGCACAAAATATTCTATATGATGCTCGGGTATGCCCGTTGATCTTCTTATGGGGGTGTTGCGTTGAAAATTGGAATTCATACCTCGACGCGGCAGGGAATTGTAGTGCGAAAAATTATGGGCTGGTCCAAAGAACATGGTCTGATGCTGGCCCATGCCATTATTGCCAGCCAAGCTGCCTCCCGCCAGCAGATCAGCAGTAGGTCTTTGTCAGGAGGATTTTGGTGTCACTGCTACTGATACTAGAGACACATCATCTGTTTGTGGCATTACATGATCCTGAACACTAAAGCGCCTCAGCCACATCACTAACTCGGTTTGTATTAAGCTAAAACACATGGCCACCACTGCCATGCCTATTAATATATAGGCTGAAGCCAAGTACAATGTCAGGTTACCCGTTGGTGTCAGTTCTCCGAAGCCAATTGTACCCAGCGAAGTGAAACAAAAGTATAAAGCCTCCAAGACACTCCAATTTTGCATTTTGTGGAAGAGTAAAGCTCCTGAGGTTATATAACATATTAGAACCATAACGCATATTGAAATGGGCACACTGGGTGAACCGGTGGGCTGATACTGGTGTTTACTTAGAGTGCCATACTGATGAGGCGACATCATTTTGCCACTGCCATAATGTTTGTTGCTCGAACTACTGTGACTCTTTATGTCACTTGAGTGTTTTTTATTTGAACCACTGCCACTGTTTGAAACTGAATTGTTTTGGTTGTTTCCACCACTACCACCGCTGCCGCTACTGCTACTACTGCTAATTGCACTTTTTGAGCGAGCCTTGCGAAACAGGCAACGCATGCCAGCTGACAGTCCCTCTCCCATGGCCGATAAATACAGCAAAACGATAGGTATACCAAATAGAGCATAAATTAAAGCAGCAATACGTCCCCACTGTGTTCTCGGAGAAATACCACCATAACCTTAGAAAAGAAACAAAAAGAAAAAAGGAGAGAAGAAAAGAAAATCATCATCAGCGTCAAGATTTAATAACGTTGGAAAATCAAATACTAATTAAGCAAAAAGTAAGAGTGTCGTTGTGTATGTGTGATTTCGTGTGTTTGTGTGATTTGTTGGTAATTTCCTTTCAAATTTGATTCTTGAAATCAATGTCAGGAAAATGTGTGTCTCTTTGTGT
This sequence comes from Wohlfahrtia magnifica, assembly GCA_023159175.1. Classification (NCBI taxonomy): domain Eukaryota; kingdom Metazoa; phylum Arthropoda; class Insecta; order Diptera; family Sarcophagidae; genus Wohlfahrtia; species Wohlfahrtia magnifica. Next base: position 2,623,971 of record JAKWBJ010000208.1, on the reverse strand, counting down.
TGATGTTTATGAGTGTGTTTGTGTGTGTGTAAAACACATTCATTACCACACTACTCTCAACGCAAATTACTCGCACCGCTACAATTGCTCAAATGTTAGTCCTGTAATTTGTGGTTACAGCCATGAGTTTACATACTACTGTCATCAATTATACACATTCACTCACTCACCCACTCACTAACTAACACACACATAACCAAATCAGGGATACGAAAGTTGGTACAATTGTACTTTTTTTTGGGACTATTTATAAGCCAAAAGTACAATAGCAACCCAATGACTAATTTATTAATATTACAAAATTCCACATTCGTATCAAAATATCGAGCCCTTTGCGCGATATTATCGTATGTTACATTTTTTACGAAGTCAACTTTTTGACGCCAACGCATTTCAAAGTTACAAGTGTTAGAAATCACTATTTAGCACAGACACAAGCCAGTTCTCACAATGATCCTGTGTCAAAAATATACTCCACTATAATTGTCAAAACATGTCAAAATGGCAAATAAACAAAATTTAAATATGACAGGTAATCACATGGGATTTTTTTGCTGACATTCATTGCAGAAATAACATCCATAGCACAACTAACACAATTATAGAAAATATAACAAGGTCCCAATTAATAATCCGAAATAATATTTCACGGGATTTGTCGCCATTCAATGGTGACCCAAAAGAGTGGCTAATATTTATAAGCGGCTATGTGCATAGAAACGTGTTGACGACTTCACCAATGAAAGAATTATAATTCGGCTACAAGTGTTTACACGGTAAGGCTCGAGAAGCAGTACGTAATTGTTTGATGCTCCAGGATATAATTCCAGACATCATAAGGATTCTTAGGGCGCAGTGTATTACAAAAAATTTTATGGAAAAAGTGCGAAAAAATACACTTCAACATGGTAAATTACATAGAAGACCTAACCGAATTTGCACTTTCTGTAAGAAACATTTGTGCAACAATTCAAGCATCACAGTTGGAAGAATGTTTAATTAATCCCACTCTTTTACAGGAATTTGTAGATAAAATACAAGCAGATATACATTTACAGCGAGCTTTGTATATGAAAGATATTCCACGACCAAATTTAATAAATTCGGCCCAAAGTTAAAATTTTCAAAATATGTCGGTAGCTGAACGATGGAATGCTGTAAAATCTAAAAATTTATATCGCATTCGCTTTGGTAAACACAGACGCAGGTGCTGGTTCCAAAAACAGTGTAGGGGTAAATGGTTGGCAATTAAGTTCTTCTTTAAAATTTTTTTTTTGTAACATACGTTAATTTTGCGCAAATGGGTCGATATAATTATATCCAAAGAGTAGAACAGACTGTTTCGACTGCCTTCAATCGACTGAGAGATTAAACTAAGAAGAAGTGTATCTTAAAATTGCTTTTAGATTTAGATCTCAGCAACTTTAATGCAATAGCATCTTTAGATACGAATTTGTTAATTTTATCTATATTAAGTAGATAAATAGACGCACGATGTTAATTGTAAATAAAACAAAACGTTTACAGAGAATTATCTTAATATTTTTTATTATAATAGAAGGATCTATGACAATTATATCTAAAATAAAATATCGGCCAAATACTCTCCACGGCTTCCGTGGCATACATCTATCCATCGGTCCATATTTTTGATGACTCTGCGACATAATTGAGCTTCAATGTCGTTAGTGTACCAAATTATCTCATCCTTTAGCTTTGGAATTGTTCTTAGCTTATTGATGTACACTTTTGCCTTTACAAATTCCCAATGAAAGAAGTCTTACAGTGTCAAATCACATGATCGTGGCGGCAATTTAACAACGTTACAACATAAGATAACACATCCATTGAATTTCTCGCTCAAAAGAGCCATTATTTCGTTGGCTGTGTGGCACCATCCTGTTGGCATCACATATCGTCCAGGGCCATATCCCAAATTTCTGGCCACAAGAAGTCCGTTATCATCTCGCGATGGCGAACACCATTCACGGTAACTGCTTGACCGACCTCATTTTCGAAGAAGTACGTCCGGATGACGCCGCCAACTCATAAGCCGCACAAAACAGTCACTCTTTACGGCTGCATTCGCTTTTCAGCAATCACTCGTGGATTCTCATTTGCCAAATTAAGTTGGGCAAACAACTTGACGTCAAGGTGTGCCTCACAATTAACATCGTGTATTGTAATTCGACCACCCTTTACTTAGCACAAATAAGCTTATGGTGTATTTTTGCTAAGCTTTTTACAAACAGATATTATGTATGTGTGTATTATAAGTACAAATGAATTTTTAGTTAATTTTTATTATTATTTTTTTTTTAACAAAAAGAATTCAATACAATCGAGCTGAACAAAATAAACCTTTCCATGAAGGTTAGTACAATTTGTAAAATCTTATTCTCATCCCTGACCCAAATCTTACAATTTATCAACTTTAGCTCATTCACTCTCTCATATTATAATTCATAAGTTTAAGATAATAACAATAAATTTTCTGGCTTTAAGGAAAACTATATGGAATATAATGACTTTGATGTGTGCACCACAAATCACGAACATGATTTTTATTTCTACATGGCCGTTACGCATGGATTTACGAGAAAATACAAGCAAAAAATCATATATTCGAACATTTCATCTGCCCGGCAACCAGTTCTTCGAAACAATAATGTTCCTTTACATATACACATGTGTATGTATTATTCCTTCCAGAAATTTCCTTTCATTAAAAAATTTCCACTAATTCTGCAAGAAAAAATTTGTTCGCTAATTTTGGTCAAAGTTACGTACCTACATTTAATTTTGAATGAAATCAGTAATAGCCAACCGATTTTCATGATTTACAGCTTATTTTATTCTAAATATTTTAAGCTTTAATTTAAGTGCTTAACATGTAAAATTTTCATTCTGAAAATTTTTTTATGACGTTGAAAAAAAGAATATTTCCAATTTTGCGGGAAAAATTTTTTTTTCGCTAGTAAGCTAAATATTTCCGAAACCATTGAAAGAACAAAAAAAATTTATTAAAGCGATTTATTATAAATTTTATTCTTAAGCATTTGCTGGTACATGCATTAAAATCGGTCGTCGTTTCCAAGATATGATGAAATATATTGACATAACTACCATATTTTGGGCAAAAAATTTGCCACGCCCATAAAAAGAAATTTGAGCCCGATGGAGAAAAAATAAAAACGGATTTGAATTCAGAGCATCAGAACCGTTATATGCCATATAGTTTTATTTAAGGGCTTGTTTTGCTGTAGACCAGTGTTATTTGTTACTTTTCTTTTAAGGATTTCTAAACACAGAGATTTAGTGTTTCCACAAAAATTCAATTGTTGAAAATTCCGGGTATATACTTAAAAAAAAGAATTTAATTCCTCACACGTATAAATAACTTTTACGAGAATTTCTTAAAATTGTTTAATTTATTGAAAATATTACGACAGAATAATAGCAGAGGATGTTATGACGTTGTAAGCCTATCTATACGATGGCTGCATGATTGCAGGCAGTTTTGTTTTGGTAGTGGCTGCTTGGCCCGCCGTCTGTGAACCCTTTACTTGTGGTCGATTTAAGTCTTAATTCACAGCGAGTGTTGCTTTGGGTAATGAAAACACATCTCACTAATATAACCACAGCCATATAATCAAATGAAATTTTCTTTAACCCTTTAAATAACAATAACATTTTTATATCATTGGAATATCACTTGTCTAAAAGTGCTAAGAAAATGGGTTAAAAGCATGGAATTATACCACATCTTGAAACCTAACAATCACCCTCAGACAGAATACAGACTATTTTAGCAAAGTATCTTTGATTGTGTGTAGCATCAACAGTGCCCACTGCCACACATGTAACTGTTTAGCAAGTGTTGTGAATGATGAGAAATTAAAAGTTTTCTACTTGAGGCATTTACAGTCTAATAGCATTTAATGGCTGGCTAATAAGAATTAAAAAAAAAAAAAATGAAATACTATACAAATCAAATAAAAAATAAATAAAAAAAATGGAATGCAGGAAAACGAGGATGAGGCTGACAAAAGGGAAACGGAAAAAAGGATAGTAAACGATTTGCCGCCAACACACACACACACACACTTATACTAAAGTTGTTTTATACTCTCTTTTTCTATCTCTCTCTCACCCACTCTCTTACTGTCTGCATTCAGTTAATTTGATTTGTACATTTCGTTCGTCGTTACGTTTTTTTCACCCATTTTGTAATAGGGCTAGACCACAAAATACGAGAAAAAAGACGAATATTTTACGACATTTTTATTTATTTTTACTCATTGGTCCTCAATGACAACGGGCGGTATAAAGTTTTAATGTGGAAACTTTTATAATTAAGTAAAAATTTTTAAATTTTACAAGAGTCTCTAATAAAAAGAAAGAGAGAGAGAGATAACTATTCCAATGAATGTTTAACTTACACATACTCTGACTTTAACCAAACTCACTTACACAGACACACACGCACACACAAAAGAAACATTTAAAAGTTAAACTATGCTCACAAAGACTTTATAATTCAGCCATTAAACGGACAAGTTCTTGAATAAACACATACATGATTGTGTGTTTTATTAAGTTTGTCTATGGGTGTGTGTAACAGGATAATCTTTAAACTATTAAATGTTTTCTTTTTACACAAAAGTATCTATGTATGTATGTCACAAAAAATAACAAAATATTAAAAAAAAACTAACATATCATATCATTACCTTCCCCTGCACACCCAAATAGCATATTGCCAAAGCATGTATGTATGTCTATACTTGTATGTGTGTATATACTATATATTATATATTTAAATTTGTATGTAAATTAAATATTATCTCTCTTTCTTCTCTCTTGCATTGACTTGAATATTAAATGAATTTATAAAAATTAACTTGACCTTTTCATTGGGGCTACCACACCAAAAGAAGGACACACCTGTCTTGCATACGTGCAGCAAAACTAACAAATGTTGTTACACTACTCTTCTCTTTTCTTCTTATTCTAATCTTCGTCATCGTCATGAGTAGATTTAACGAAGTGTAATATTACATTTAATTTACAACATGTAACTTATAAATAATTTTATACGAAAAAGTTATAAAAAAAGTCTGCACTTTTACAAAAGGATATGCACAAGTTAAGCAAAGAGAAAATCAATTAAATTTAAAAATCAAAGGGTTAACACCTAACGTTCTCAAGGCATTTAGAAAAAACAAACATAAGTAAGATTCTATAAAGCAACTCTTAATTAAGCCCGTGCTGTAAAAAGGGTCCTTGCAAATCTCAACGTTAACGAGTCTTCTGGACCGGATGGCATACCAGCACTGGTCCTGAAGCAGTGCTCGCCGACGCTTACGCGTCCATTAGCTCACCTTTTCAGTGTGTCATATCGCGCCGCCATCCTTCCATCTTGCTGGAAGGTTGCCAATCCCTAAAAAGGGTAAAGGCTATCAACCCTTAAAACTACCGTCCAATGTCTCCAAGATTATGGAGAGTATGGTTAATCATAACCTTGTCAAATATTTGGAGTCCAACAATTTGCTATGCGATCGTCAATACGGCTTCCGCATGGACCGTTCTAATGGCGACCTGCCAGTGGAACAAGTCCATTCATGGTTTTAGCGAGAGAAAGGTTGTGGCTCTGGATATCTCAAAGCCGTTTGATAGAGTTTGGCAGGCACGAGGCTCTCATTTCGAAACTTAATGCTTTTGGTGTTGGTAGTCACTTCTCTCGATTTACATCGAGTTTTCTCAGAGATCGCTCTATAAGAGTGGTTATAGATGGGGTCTCATCCGACGACTTCAGGGAGTTCATAAATAATAGTCTAACGGTGTCAAATCGCAGCTCCGAGGTGGCCAAACGACATCAGCTCTGCGGCTGAAAATGAGATCTTCAAAACAGGGCGCAAAACATCGAGTGTAGCTGTAGCTTCGGCTGTGTGGCACGTGGCGCCGTCCTGTTGAAACCAAATGTTGCTAATATCCTCCTCTTCAATTTTTGTGAACAAAAAATCGTTCGCCATTAACTGTAACGGCCACTCCTTGCTCATTTTCGAAGAAAAATAGCCCAATTATGCCTCTGGACCAAAATCCGCACCAAACAGTGACTCGTCTTAGGTGTATCGGCTTTTCAATGTATGCGTGCGGGTTTTCTGTGCCCCAAATGCGACAATGTTGCTTGTTTACACACCCGCCAAGATAAAAATGAGCTTCATTTGAAAAGATGATTTTTGCTGGCAAAATCGGCATCTTCTGTAAGTCGATCGCAGGCCCAGATTCCCAGCGTTGTACGTAGTACTCGTATTTCTCGTAGAGTGCATTCTTTGTAGTTGATTGTCCAGCAAATCGCACAACGAATTATAGCCAGAACTCGTTCTTTTGGTCGTACTGTTCGGTAGTGGAATAATCTTCCAGCAAAAGTATTTCCTTGCGACATGAATAAATTTAAATCTTCTTCTTCCCATAACCTATTTTCCTAGTACATAATGCACTGAATGGGTGCTGGTCTTATAAAAAAAATCTTCAATTCTAATTTACTTTTATAAATCAATCAATTTTATTTATTTTTTGGGTCGGATATAGGTCTTGTAAATATTAAGAAGATCAGACGGAGTAAAGTATTTCGTACACCGTCTAAAAAAATCAAGGCACTTGAATGCTTTTTCGACACTTGAAATATGTGATCATTTCAACGAACGTCACGTTAAATTATCATGCCCAGAACATCAAGAGCATCTGATTTCCCACTATCTACATTTCTGATAGACACAGACGACAACACACTACCACCTCCAATGAAATCGAGACTGTTCGCTCGACCCCACTCGGTGACCTGCACCAGGACACTTGTGAGTGTGTCGTTCATATTCGTCGTTCTCGCCCCAACCTCCAAAACGCTCGGTCTACTATCAAAGAATATGAGTGACAAATGTTGTTGTCATCCGCAAAAGAGTAAATAGGATTAGAAGTGAGAAGAAGAAATTCGCTAAGAAATATTAGAAATAGCGTAGGATATAGAATAGAACACTGCGGTGCGATGTTGGTGATAGTGACAAAATTGTATTAAAAAGTTTTTCTGATATTCTCATTTTCTTGTCTAAATACATGAAATCGTCTATTAAACTGTTACTTTTTTATTTGATTTTTTAAAATTTGAAATACTTTGTATTGTTTTGTTGAGCTCGTCTAGAAGATTGTTTTCTTCTTAAAAATAATCATCTGGTACATTTTGGACAGTTTCAATATTAAACAATCGATTGCACTATCTGATTGCAAACTCTTTTGTTTTGGTTTTTGAAACATATTTTAAAAAGTTATCGCTGTTGGGAAACCTTGCGGCATTTAGGTTGATTATAAAAACTTTAACTAATATGTCTAACAAACCAGTAACAGCTGTTCTGAAAGCAAGGAAAATTTTGTTCGAAAAGTGTGTAATGAAAACAAAAATAAGTGATATTTAAACATGTCTCAGTTTGTAATACTATTTTAATAGAAAATATAAGCGTAAAACTAAATAATCATAAACATTTGCTATTTAACACCGCAAAGTTCACTTTCTTCGAATAATTTGTTACTCTAAATTGGCTATTTTCATTATTCGATTTAATAATGACCAAAGAATTATTATCTGGATACTCTAGTATGCAGCACATAGGCTTCCAGCAACGCAAGAAGTCCTACTCTAGCTGTATATAAAAATCAAAAAAATTATTTCTGAACTTCTAAAAAAATTTATTTAAAATTAAACCACTTTAGTCATTTAAGCCATAACTTAATGGACTTTTAACAAATTAATGTGGGCACATTAAAAATGAGCCATTTTCTTTGCAACAGAGGACATTGCGAAAAACAAAAGCAACAAATAAATAAATTTAAATTATAAAAACGAAAAGATACAGAAATTAATAGAAAAAAATTATCACCATTAAATCGGCCGTAATGACCCAATAAAAGGACAAAATCATTTAGTATTAATTTACATATTTTATAACAACAACAACAATAACTACTACTACTACAATAATGATCAGGGAAACCAGAAATATGCTCTTAAAAAGTTTTATGCGCATAAAATATGCAGTAAAAATTCGCAAATATAATCTAAAAATTTGAGAAATAATAATATAAAACAAAATTTTCTTCTTTGTAGATAAAATGAAAGTTTTCTTTTTCAACACGTCAATATCTTTTGAATAGTCAAGGAAAAAAGTCTACATACACCCTTTGATTTAGAGGTTATAGATAATTTGTGAAAAAAGTTTAAAAAAATTTTATATTAATATTTAAGGCTTAATAAATAAGTTTATTTAAACAACAATAACAAAAATATAAAAAATTCAGAGGAAAAGTCTACATACAGAAGATTACAAAAAAAAAAAAATATATATATAAAAGGAAAAATATTACTTTTAATATTTGGTTGATCCACCTTGGGCATCAATACCCGCTTGAAGATGACGGGGCCATAATGTCACCAAATTCTCTGTAATAGAGGGAGTTACTTTGGCCCGTGCACGAATAAGGGTTGTTTTCAATGTTTCTCGATTAGTAATGCCATATTTTCTTTAAAAAGACCCCATATGTGCTGTATTAGGTTTAAGTCTGGTGACTGAGGTGCCGTTATCTTACTTGAAAATCCATTGATATCCCAGGTCCAAGATATTAACAGATACCTTAGAATTAGTTCCAATATTATTTTATAATGATAGCAGTCAATATTATCATCGAATAAAGCCAACCGAGTCACTGTATTTGACGCTATAACGTTGCCTCCACTATGTTTGACTGTAGGTATTATATTATTTGGTCAAGTAAAAAGTTCGGTTTTCTCCAAACTTTGGAAAGAACAACTCTTCCTCTTCTTAAAATCAACATTTTTCATATTGAGATTATTACATTGGGTTTTTTCCTGTGTCCATGCTCTTCGAATTGATATATGAACCAAAATACCTTTATGAACAAAATATTTAAAAATATGCACTAACAAATCAATAACAAAATTCATACAAATTCCTGAAATGGATTGCTTGTTGAGAAAAAAAACATACAATTGCATATTTCTGGTTTCCCTGATAATAGTAAATGGTTTAAATAGTAAAACAAAAACAAAAAATTATAAATAATTGTAACAATAACATTTAAGCAGCACTTTTATTATAAAAAGATAAATAAAGAGGGAGTAAAAAAATAAAAATATAAAAACAATACAAAAAGAATTAATTAAAAAAGAAAATATAAAAATTAAAGCAAAAATATATAACAAATAACTGCATTTACAACAAACTACACTTTCAGTGTTTATGTTGCCAACATTTGCCACATCAAAATAAAATTACAAATTAACAACAACAAAAAAACTATATATATACGAGTATATATATATCAGAAACACAAAAAAATGAAAGGAGAAAAACAAGAATTTTTAATGAGGAAATTAACACTTTAATGTAGCAAAATTAACAACACCAACAACAACAATAATAACAAAACGAAAAATCGCAACAATAACGTTGCTTATGCGTTATACAGCATTAAACAAACTTATTAAAATATTAAATAAACCAAAAGGCAAATATTATTATACATTCATAGATGCAATAATAACGAAATGTCTAATAAAAAATCAAATTGCATAAGATATTCCCATATAGGACGTTGATGTTGTTATTGTTTATTTCATAATAAAAATATCACATAAATAATGAAGAACACCCACCACACGACACCATCGTACACCCAGAGCTTATTGTATTAAGATTTTTATGACATTATTAAAAATTGTTATTAATTGTAATAACAACAACAACAATCTTACAGACATAGATACTCAATTCTCTCAATTTAATATATATACAGTATTGGTCAAAACATATGCACGAACTTCTGGTTAATACAAAATGTCGCAATAGCAACAACGAAAATTCGTATTTAACTTGGAAAAAATTATATTGTACATTGAACGCAGTATTTAGAATGCGACAAAACGTAAGCACGTCTTCAATAAATTCACTCAAAATATTAATTTAACTAATATTTAGCTTTTAAGCCTTTAGATTTTTGCAAGTTTTTTACATATTAATGTTACAGTCTCGATTTGTTTCGATTTTTCACCAGAAATCTCACTCAATGCAATTTTCACTAGTCAATAAACTTCGTCCTTATTTCTGCAAATATCGCGGTTTATTTTGAGCTCTGAAACATGCCACAGATTTTCTGGTGAATTGAGATCTGGCGACTACTTCTGGACATTTTAAATCGTTGATTTGTTTGCTTACAAAGCATTATTCCACTCATTTATCGGCGTATTTTGCATTGTTGGGCTGTTGATATCTTCAATCAACCCTCTGCATGTTCTATTAGAATGTATTCCAGGATATTCCTGTAGACGAATCGATCCACTACACCATTTATTTTGTGTATTGGTCAAATTCAATGGCCAAACATGCATTTCCAGGCTAAAACACTTTCTTCTTCATGCTTTATCGTGTCTTTGGTTGTACAGACCTTCCCGATATAGACATATATTTTATTTAAAAAATGTTTTTTTAGTTTTGGCCTTCATTTAAATGTTTAAAGTGTTAAATTTATATTCTAGGGATTTATTTTATAACTTTTTGGAAATAAAAGAAAAAAAATTTCACTAATTTTGCAAGAAAAATTTTCCGCTCTTTTGAAAGGAAACATTTTTTCGCTTATTTTGCAAGAAAAAATTTTTTCGCTAATTTTACCTGCATTTAAGTTTAAATAAAAGCAGCAGTAGGCAACCGATTTTCACGATTTAAAGCTTATTTTATTCTCAACATTTTAAGCTTTAATTTAAGTGCTTAACATCTAAAATTTTCAGTTTGTAAATTTTTTTTGACTTTTTGAAAAAAAAAAAAATCAATAATTGCTCTAATTTTGCGCACATTTTTTTTTACGCAGCTAAGTTGTGAATAACTCCGAAATTGTTGAACATACAAAAAAATTAAGTTTACGTGATTTATAGGATATTTTATTCCTAAACGTTTGGTCATACCTGCATTTAAATCGGTCATATTTTCTTCTAATTGCTAATTTTAAATTTAAGTAGAATATTACAAAATATTCTTGGTTAGGGACAGAGTTTGATAGATTCGGTACGATTATAAAGACGTTCAAGATAAATATCTGAACTATAAATAAGACCCCGAAAAAATCTGAAAATATTCCAGTCACTTAGAAAAAAATTTTGTTCTGATCTCAAGGCAAAATATAAAAGAATCAATAATTTTCAACTTAATTAATTTCTATTTTAAATTTTTTTTCTTTTTAGGTAAGTTTAATAACTAAAATGATATAGGACGATGATCAATTATACAATTGGGTAATTGAAGTATTCCTCCCCAAGTAAAATAGGTACAAAATATCTTATAATACAATTAGAAATTATGAAAAATCATATGAAGAGGATTAACGAGTAAAGGTTGGACCAGTGGACTTTTAAATAAAAAAAACTGGGTCGTGAGATACTCCAGTTAAAAAAGTCTTTTATCTGATAAAAATCTTATTTTATAAAATGGATTAAAAGAAAAAAATAAAGAGAAACTTAGTCAACTCAGCCGTTGATATATTATACCATGCCTTCATTAAAATAGAGTATACATTATGATATACAGTGCGGAGCAAAACTAAGTATTATTCCTCTAATATGAAAGGAGGATTGTTTTTGCTATTGAACGATTTTTGTCGTTGGTCATTTAACTATCTAACTATTCCGTGTTATTGTTTTGACGCATATAAAATAGCGGTTTTGTAGCATTACCATATATTTTTACTGTTGCAAATTTGTTTCGCTTTGTTTTTCATCTTTTCTTAGTAAAAGGAGGTTATTATCGTTATAAATTAATAAATCAAATTATGAAGATTTATGATAGTAAATGCAAGTTTGTGCATGTCTTGTCCAATACTGTACATATTCATTTAATACACACACTTACACTTTATAAATCCAGCCATACACTCAGACATGACATATTTGTTAAAGAGAGAAGGGAAACTTTACAGTGAATAACAAAAAATTTAAAAAAAATGTTGAATTTATTTCCTTTTTTTTACTGAAATTTATATTTCATTATAACGGACATAAGAAAAGACTATTTTCTAAACTTAAATCAAAGAAAAAGGAATATATTATGTCGAACCAGTTGACCACAGCTGTTAACCAAAAATTTATTATTGACAAATACATGCATCTTAATATGAGTATATGAAAACCAAATAAAAATAAAATCCATAATCAAAGACAATTGTCAAATATGATGGAAAATATTATCATTGACACAAAAGCACGCACCAAAAAGAAAAATATATATTAAGATTGAAGGTCCTATCAAGAGGGCTACAAAATTAATGTTCACATATGTAAAAAATTCACACCCACACTTTGATTTTCTGTGTTATAAATGTGTTAACAAACACAGCCTTAAAATTGTCTTTTATGTTTTATTTCTTCTACTCATTTTCTATCGTCAATTTTTTGTGTTTTCCAATGCATAACTACTACTCTATTGTCATGTATGTATGTTATAGCCAAAGACGACGACAAAGGCAACGACATTGTAGTCTACAAAGATAAATGGCATTCTATATTTGTTGTTGTTGCTGCTGTTATATGCTGTTCTTGTTCATGTTATATTTTGACCAAAATTATATTGCATGAATAAATACATATGTATGTAGAAATATAACACATACATATGTATACATACATACGCAGTAAAGTAATAACATATTTATAAAGAAAATTAGATTGACAAATGATTGATATTTTGAAAATTACTTTAGAAAATCATTTACAGATTTTGTTTTATTATTTTTTAATTATTATCCTTCAACTACTATGAAAATTAGTTTTGTTTTAAACGCATAGACGACGGTACGCTACTGACTACAAACTGACAAAAATAATATACGCAGACTTATATTAATACGATTAGTTTGGCAGCAACACAGCTGCAAGGCTACATTACTACTTTTACTGCTATATCCAACTTAGGCTTATTTCTATTTGACTTGGCTACAAAATTTTGTTTAAAAACATTATAAAATTAAAATGTTATAATCAAAAAGTATTTAATAATTAATGCTTTTGTTCTTGCCGTAGAAGAATGCATTGTAAAGAATTAATTGCATTCTTATAGACTTAACCCTCAAAAGCACAAGCAAAAAGCACATATTTTCCAAATGTTAACTTTAGTGTAGTGTTGTTGTAGAATAAAATAAAATGGATCATAAAGATTAGTACAAAACATATCTGTGGATGTAAGGCTTCGAAAGAGATCACTCTCTTACATGCAAATCATTCATTACATTTAAGGGAAAATGTAAAAAACCTAGGGCCACTAAAAAGCAGTTCTTTGCATTAAATGGCCATCAATCGCATATTTTGTTTTGTTTTATAAAAGTAAAAAAGTGTATGTGTCACTGCTGGAATAGATGCCCATTTCGAATGGTTGTCCAAATTGAGCTATCATTTGAATTTTGGTGCCATTTCGTTTCTACTTGTAATTTTTATTCCATATTTTTATTTTCAGATTCCAAATACATTCTAGTTAGCTAATATGGAACGTTACACGGAGCAACAACGTGCTTTTATTATTAAAACATTTTTTGAAAATTTCAAAAGTTTTCAAGATGCAATTAGAAAATTTGGAACAAAATTCGGTAGAAAAAATGTTTCGACAAATTTTGCCGTCAAGCTTATGGTTGAAAATTTGAAGAAACTGTATCTCTTCTTGATAACAGAAACATAATTTATCAACTAGTGGTTGTTCGACCGAGAATATAGCAACACTGTGGGCAGAAGTGTTGAAGAAGATCGAAAAACATCCATTCGTCATCGTTTGCAGCAATTAAACATCAAACATTTTGCATCGTGATCGCCATTTAAAGGCTTATTAGATCCAGCTGACCCGAGAAATAAAACCAGCTGATCACGTATTATGCCGGCAATTCGTTTCTTAGGCCTTCGAAAAACAAGAAAAAATGAGAATCTGTTTTAACAAAATGCTCAATGGCTATGTCAACAAGCAGAATTGCCGAATTTGCGGTGAATAGAATCCAAGATGCCTCCGGTTTGTGGCTCGGAGGAATCATCTGACCATATTTTTTTGTAAACGAAAATGGAAATGCGATTATGGTCAATGGAAATCGCTACAGAGAGATCACCCGAAGCTTTTTGTGGCGGAAAATTTATGATTAAGACGTAGAGAATATGTGGTTTCAACAAGATGGTGCTACTTGTCACACAGCAAGAGAAATAATGGATCTTTTGAAAGAAAAATTCGAAAATCGCATTATTTTTCGTAGAGGAGGAGTAAATTGGCCACCAAGATCGTGCGATTTAAAATATTTAGATTTTTGTGGGCAATAATCCTACAACAGTTGTAAAGCAATAATCCCACAACAGTTCAAGAGCTTTGACAACAGTTTATTGAAAAACGTAATTGATAGCTTTGGTAAAAGTTCGAGAGCCTGCCGAGCCAGTCATTTGACCGTCTAATTTTTCATTTTTAACCGGAACCTCTGTTTTGGACACCCTTTACCAGAAACAGCTGCTTAGATTTTTCAATTGTTTTTTTTTTTTTTTTTTTTTTGTGGTAAATTTAAGAACATAAGAAAAGACATCTGGACGAAATTTTTATTGAAGAAGTAAGCAACCGTACAATAATATACATATGATCTGGGCCACACAGATTATTATACTAGAAGCCAGAGGGAATGCGCATGGAAAGAAGTTGCTGCAATTGTAAATTGTTAATACAATTCTAATATTTATCGAAACGTATGTTGATGTCGTGCTCAATATACATATTTAAGTAGCTGACTACTCGACTACAATTACCATTAGCAGCATTTGTAGTCGTGTTGTCGTTAAATATTGTTATATCCTAAAAAGTTAGTCAGCATTTTTATCTAGTGCTAAAAGTCTTCTAGATTCAAGCGTGTATTCTAAGCAACACAAAAAAAAAAAAAAATAAATAAAAAAACAATGAATTCTCTCTCTAAAATATTCTCTCTATTAAGCTCAGATTAATGTCAGATAAGTGATTACTACTCTACTGTAGTGCTCACCTCCATGTGATTGTGTAGTGGTGAAGACCCTTGCTAACTAATGATGGTGATCCTTTTTCATTTTTCACCGGTAGGTGGCGTGTCCTTCTGTTCATGAGTATATTATTTGTCATAATCGCCAGTGTTAAGCCAGAATGTTAGGGATTCGTCTGGATGGAGGGTAAACTTTTTTAAATTAAACACTCGAAACTCTGAATTACATTTGATACTACATGCAAGTGCCAAACAGTTTTCTTACGTCAATTTTTTTACATGGCTCTCAGAAAACAATTGATGGTCTCACTGCCATCTTATAAATTTAGTGCGTATAGCGTTAGATTTTCTGCATTATACATTATACTGTTGATAACTAGAATTTCTCATCTATGTATTGATCTTTAAATATGAAATTTTAGAGTCAGTTTCATTAGACGCCTTTTTTGCTTTTCAGATCAAAACTCATGAAAATCTCAAAAGTTTCTTTTAAGAGACAACGCTTAGCTTTAAAAAAAAATACTGTTACAAACTAATAAACCCACAGGCAAATTTTAGGCTTGATATGAGTTGCGACTTGAAATATATTTTATTTACATACAAACGCCTGCTTTGTAAAAAAAACAAATTTTCATATTCAACTTTTATATAAGAAACAAAAACGATTTTTATTTGTCGATAATAGTTTTCCTACAAAGACCCTTTACTTTATTCTTTCAGAAGCTATTTATCTTAAGCTTAAAGGACAATCCCCTAAAGTATGTCAATTTCAGAGCAGAGTTTGTTTACCCGTATGTCATGTTTAAGCTTGCTAAGAAAAAACGTTTATTACACCAATATTTTTCTAAAAGTATGTTTTACAAAATTAAATACGATGATTAAACGTGTTTTTCATTCACTTATTAAGCTTAAATGTGGCACTGCCTTCAATCACTCTTTCTCCCACTCTCTCTTTCATATTCTTTCTATTACTTATCAAGTGTGCTTAAAGAAGTTTAAATGAAACGATTATTGCTGAAAGAGGCCTTTTGTTAGAACATATATACACAGAAATTCATGTATAATTTTTAATATATATATATATATATATATATATATATATATATATATATATATACGTGTGTGTGTGTGCATTTGTATGTGGAGAAAGGGTAGTCAATATATCAACTAGAAGTAAAAACTTATACACGCATTTATTAATAGATGAAGAGTATGTGTTGTTATTGACTCTTACACATGCTGTGCTTATTTATGATGATAGTGGTCATTTATACACAAAGTTATGTAAAAGTCAATAAATACTGTCTATATAAGGAAATACATACATACATATTTATGTACAGTAGAGAGCAAAACCAAGTGGATGTTTTGAAATTGAACTAAAAATTTTATATAAATATTTAAATATTCATTCAAATTAAACAGAACATAACACATTTATTCATTGCTAAGTCCTTTCAAAAAAACAAAAAAAAAAAAAAACAAAAAAAAGAGTATGATATTTCAATACTCGAATGAGCCAAAACTAATCATATGAAAGAATCCGCATACACTTAGTTTGCTTTTTCCTCTTAAATAGAGAGGAACTTATATTTTTAACACTCTTCCTATTGCTCCTTATGTTGTGTGGCATTTTTGTAGAATTTAGTCGTACTTTCTACAATATTACCCACAAATGTAAGAAAAATCTGGTCTCATTCGTATTGTTACTTTTTAACCTTTTTAAAAAGTTTAAGTTCTTTTAAATTGCGTCAAAATAAAAGCACCACTTTGTTACTATTCTTTTGCGGTTTTTACTTCTCAATTTATCTTTATACAGTTTGTCTTAATACAGCAACTTAATATTTGCTTAATAAACAAACACTTTTATTTACGCCTAAACACCACTTTATTTTATGACAGCAAAACGATCTATTCAACTAATGCATAAGGTGCCGACTTTTATATACAATTGTTCTTATTCTTTCTTCAACATTCGATTAATTTCAAATTTAACACAAACGAAGATCGTCGAATTGACAATGGTGCCAAATACACAATTAAGTACAGCATTGCCAGAGTGACGCAACCCAGTGTTGAATAAATCCCAAAATACAGTTTTAAAGACTGATGTCGTGTATTTTCTTTTAGGCATTTTTATTTTCGTAACAATATTACTCGTATATACTTTACCAACCATAGCTCCAACATGTTCCATCTGTATTCAATAAATTTCCCCACGCACTTCTTACACCCCCTCTCTCTTCTCCTCAACTCTTATACTTGTATAATAATATCTATATAATTTCAATTTTTAATAAAATAATAAAGGATGAAAAAAATAGGGAGAAATTATACAAAAAAAAAAAAAAAAAAAAAAAAAAAGGAAGTGTAAATAAACAACAGATGTTGACAATGTATTATTTTTGCTAGGGTTTGTATGTATACGTACATACACATACATATGTATTATATGTGTATGTACATGCATGTGTATAATTTCTGGTATTGTTTACAGGAGACAAAATTTGAAATCAGGCCTTTTGTTTTAGTTTATTGCTCCTTTTTTCAAGATTTTATCATCTCTTTATTTTTAAGGAGGGGGTCCTCGTTTGTATAGAAATATCATCACGAATGATACAGAAAAGTTAGAAGCAAATATCTATATGTAAATATAAAAATCTGACACAAAATAAGAATAACAAAATATGCAAAAAAAAAAAAAAGTGAAGAAAAAAGAAAAGGGAAGCTTGTCAACTTTTTTAAATAATAAATCCAAAACACATGCTGCTTCAAAAACATCAACAGTAAAACAAAAATGAAAAAAAAAAAAAACTATAAAAAGTATTTGAAAACTTTAGAAAGTTTAGTTGAATAAATAAAAGCGGAAGCAAAAAATTTTGAACTAGAAAAACCCAATATGATATGATGATAAACAAGTAAAAGTGCTTTGTTCCAGTAAAGCTTAATTATGTATTTTGTTGGTAAATTCGCCCTTGTCCCAGAGAAGCGAGCGTAATAATAAGGCAAAAGAGATTATTTTTTTCACATAATACATATATAAAATTTTTTTGTTTTTTAATAACACAAGTTTAAAAAATAATTTTCTTTTTGTTCACTGACTATGGCCAATATTTATAGTCAAAAATAAAGTATACTTTAAGTGAACACAACTTTTTCACAGACAACTTAAAGTATACTTTTGGTGTTAGAGTCGACTCCAAATATAAAACCAGCTGAACCTGTTTTTTAATACTTTACAAAAATAAAATTTAAATGAAAAATTTGTAAAAAAAAAAATAGATTTTGCTATTATTGATTATTGTGCAAGGCATTCTGATGGTAGGAAGTCTAAAATAGATAAGAGAAGGGTTTAAACATTTTGTTTTAAATGATGATGTTTTTTTATGTTCTTATCTAACGTATGTGTAGTGGTTAGAGTGCACACATAACAACACAAACGACCCGGGTTCAAGCCACAGCAGAGGACATAACGAAGACAAATTTAGTTGTGGTTTCCAGACAACTAAATCTGAAAAATGAAGGAGCGATGATGACAAACATCAGACGAATGATCAGGAAAACACACCATCTACTGGGGAAAAAAATTAATATCCTAAAGTAAAGATCACCACTACACAAGATCATATGCTACATAAGCTACAGTGGATTAATCATCTGCTTCGCTTGAAAGATCAAATTGATTAAAGAAACTGGGACAAAGCAATGAATGGTTTGTGGAAAGCCGACATTGCACCATAAAGAAGTGACGGAGAAGAAAAACCTAACATATAGCTTCACGTATTATTTTTCACCAATTTTTTTCTTTTCTGTTATAGAAATATCATTAGCTCTGCTCTCAACACATCAACAGGGATACATATTACATAGCAAACGCATAAGATGGAAAAATAACCAACACTTGGGACTACGGAATGCGGCAATGATATTTAGCACTCTGCCGTCGTTACATGTTTGTTTAACACTTAAGAGCGCAGTTGCACAGACGGGACTAAGGCTCACCATTAAAAAATATGCAATAACCTTAACAACACCAAATTCAGAATACGTAATATCAAGTTAGAAAAGAGCAGTTATTTCTTCTACCTTGGCAGCATTTTAGCAGGGACTGGTAGCTGAAGCGACGATATAATGTTTTGAATGTCCAAAGTCCGTCAATCTTTCCGTATTTTATATTCTGTGTGGACTGTGTTGTGGAAAGACCCCGCTCGTCATTGTGGGTTTAAAAAATAAAACGTAAAAACCAA
This sequence comes from Wohlfahrtia magnifica, assembly GCA_023159175.1. Classification (NCBI taxonomy): domain Eukaryota; kingdom Metazoa; phylum Arthropoda; class Insecta; order Diptera; family Sarcophagidae; genus Wohlfahrtia; species Wohlfahrtia magnifica. The sequence goes on along the minus strand of JAKWBJ010000208.1, from coordinate 2,604,646 downwards.
CTGTTACGAGTTGACACATTTAAAAATGTTACAAAAAATTTTATATAAACGTTAAGCAAATTATAGTTGCACCCATTTAAAGTCAGTTCGACTTCAATTATACTTTATTTTCATCTATGAATATGAAAAAGATAGTAAAAAATTTAATTTAAAGACTTACTCTAGCAAAAGTCGACTTTAGTGTGGAACTATGAAAATTAAGCTATATTTTTAAGATCTATCCTAATATGGTTAATTATCCCCTTTTGTTTGTCCACGTACACGCCACAGTTCTATGAATGATACGTTTTTTGTAAAGACTTTAGAGAAGACAAAACCGGTGTTTCGATATTTATGCAGTCTATTTCTTAGACTTTCCGAACTTTCCAACTAGAACTAGAAGTTCTCAAACAAACAAAAAAAATATATATATTGATTTAAAATTTGAGCGGGCAGTTGGATCTCTAAGTCTTGTTGTTCGAGAATTTTTAAGAAATTAAAAAAACTACTAATTACGTAAATATTTTTGCTGATTTACTGATGAATCTCGAAAGGATGAAATATCAGTGATAAACATGATGATCAGTTTGCTTAATATGTAAAATACTTTGAGCGAGTTTTCGGGACCAGCATATGTTTGGTAACCAGTAATGGCGTGTCACGATTTTGGGCTTACGTATGTCACCGTATCACGCTCAAACGCGTAAACCGATTTAAACTAAACTTATACACAAAGTAAGCATTGAGACCTGTATGATTTATGTTAAGTTTAGTTGAAATCAGAATTCGCATGTGTGGGATAAGGAAGTCCAAAATGGCTTCTTTCTTATATACAGGGTGTCCGCCGGGAAGGTATACTAATTTGTTTTATGGCCATTTTGGTAAACATTAGTCATGACAGTTCATATTTGGCAGTCCCGAAGTAGAGACATGGCAAATTTATTATAGAAAAATATTCAGTAAACCAACTTGTTTTAATTGTTAAAACATTTTATCAAAATCAATCAACGATTTTCGTGAACAAAACATAATGAGTGACGAGGCACATTTTCATTTGAATGGTTATGTGGAAGGAGGAATCATTGCACCTTACTTCTTTGAAACTGAAAACGGCGTAACGGTAAATGTCAATGAGGAGCGATATCATGATATGACTGAAAACTTTTTAACGCCACAGCTGCATGCTTTGGGCTTGACTAAAATATGGTTTCAACAATACAGCGCCACATCGCATACGGCCAGGATTACAATGGAATTACTGCAAGACCTCTTTCTTGGTTGACTTCCACGGTCGCCTTATTTGGCTGCTCCGGACTTCTTTTTGTGGGGATGTCTGAAAAGCAAGGATGTCAAACAAAATATTCGCGTGAAATGTGTGAGAATGTAATGAAAAATGTGCTCAAAAGGGCTCGTATTTGTGAGGCTAACAGAGGCGGGCATTTATCTGATATTGTATTCCATACATAATTGCCGACATTAAAAACATTTATCAATATAGGATCCATATAATCAAAAATTATAAACAATCATATAATCAAAAATTATAAACAATCAAAGTAGTATACCTTCCCGGCAGACACCCTGTACATACATACTTAATATATTGATACATAAGTTGTTCTCTGTTTAATATTTTATAACTCGAGAACTACCGAACCGATTTATAAACCAATACATGCGTTGAAAAAGTCTACTTTCACTGATGGGTTTTTCAAAACAGGCGGTGACACGCCCATACAAATATTTATTTGTCGATATTTTCAAAACGGTAACAGTAATAATCTCTTAATTTGGTGCAAATAGATTCGTAGTCAATACAAATCATCAATCAAAAAGTGGGCGGAAAAAAGTGTAGGCATGGTACCTCCCATACAAAGTAAATATCAATTATTGTATATCTTGAAAAGGGTAAAAATAAATTTTTGAATTTGGTCTAAATTACTTGGCAGACAGTACAAATCATCGGTTTCAAAGTGATGGGAATTGAATAAGTGGCAGTGGCATCTCCAATTCATACCAAATATGGAATTTTGCATGTATAGAGAACGGTAACAGATTAAGCTTCGTTATCCATACACAAGTGAGTATTTTTATAAGGGAATAGAGAAATACACTGGGTAAAAACTATTTATATACACTAGTGGTAATAACTAAAAGAACAAATGTTATGCCTTAGAAACAACTTAGACGGTAAATTTTTCTGTTTTTATATTTACAATCTACTCAAAAAAATATAAATAAAAAGACTATCATTTACTTTTCTAACAGATATTGTTTATCAAAATAATGAAACAATTCTAAAATATGCCCGGTCAAAACTAAAGCAACTGTTGTATTTCTGTCAAAGAACTTCAAAATAAAAGTAGTAGTCGCAGCGTAAACTTTATTTTTATTGATGGCAGCAGATCTGCGGAGCATTGTATCAACAAGTCCCTCAATTTGAATTTTTTGAAACGGTGTACCACACCTCTTGGACACGATTAAAAATTGTGTGTTTGTTCCTCTTATAATCCTTTTTTTTGCGATCTATAATATCGTCAAGGTCAAACGATTGAGCTGACTACCCGAGAACTCTTGTTTCTAAGGCATTATATTGGTCAAAACATCGCTGTGTGACATCAGTTGCTTTAGTTATTGCCACTAGTATATATATTAATTTCCATAACATTCCATGAAGGAACAATGGGACTGACTTCTCTCAGTCAATAAACTGCACCCGATTCTATTTTTAATTGAACTCATTGAAAGGGAGCTACAGTTTAACACCGGCTCCGTACGGCAAATGCATTTAGAGAAGTTTTCAATAGTATTTATACTCATTAATCAGTTACTAGCTAGCTAATGTAATGAGGTGATATCGATGTCGACAAACTTTTTTCTTTTTTAAGATGGTCTGGCCTGGTATTGAGCCGACGATCTTCTGGTTGGTAGGCGGGTGTCCTAAGGGGGATGCTAAAGCTATCAGTTTAAACGAGTAACTCCCATTTACCGAGAATTTTTGAATAAGCCACTGATATTCCAGAGCAAAAGCTGTTCTAGCACGCATTGATGTTGCACGTTTTTAATGCACTTAGATATCGTATATACTGCCTATAATATTTAACAAATCCATATATATACATACGTATGCGTTTATCTCGAGCTACTGACATCGTTTTCGTTTGGCATTTTTATGTGTATTTTTAATTTATCAAATTTATTTTCTATTTATACAGACACAAAAATACTCGTACAGTAGCACTCACACATATTTCTTGATATTTATGAATAAAATAAATATATACATACATACATACATATGTGCATATATTTTCTGTCTTATTTTTGCTTATTTTTTAAAAGGATTTCAAATAAATATGTTGGCATTGTGTAGGCCAGTAAATACGGCGACGAGACAGCAACAGTGCGAAAAAATAACTGGTCATTTACCTTAAAGCTTAAAAAAAGCAACAGCAAAATAAAAATATTGTCAGCAGCAGAAAAAGTCATAAAAAAGTTTATTAAAATAACAAATAACACAGTTTTAAATAAATAAATGAATATTTTAATCGATATACCGTATAAATCCAATTGAATAAATTATAATAAAAATAAAAATTCAAAAATGAAATTATTGTTATTGAAAAAAAAAAATAAACTTTAAAATCCATAAAAATTAAAACAATCAAAAATAGAGACAAAAAATTTAATAAAAAATTAAAAATAAACCAATACTTAATTTATTTTAAAAACGTTGTAATATATATATAAACCGTGGGTATCATGAAACTAAAATAACAAAAACAATAATAATAATAAATAATTTGAAATAATCTTCTTAAATTTATGGATAAAATATTCGCATTTTGTATTTATTTTTAACTTTTAAGTTCGCTTCGCCAATCATAAATTTATGCTCTGCGTAATTCATTACAATTCAATTAAATTTCTTTGTGTTTTTCATTTAAAATTTTTTAAATTTTAACTTTTTTTTATTCATGAAAAAATCACATGAATATTTATGGAGAGTAAAATATTTGTGCAAACAAAACACATACATACATACATGCATGCATATTTGACATTAAAAAAAATCAAAAGACAACATGTTAAAACTTTTAATTATTTAAACATAAAAATATATAATAATTTAAAAATAATCTTTATTTACTTGTACACGGAAAGGGAGAGAAACAGCTAAAAAATCGCATGTGCTTAAAGCAAATATTAATATTTTAAGTGGAAGATAAATATTGCTTTTAATAACAGAAAAATAACCGAAAACTGTTGCTCTTTTATATAATATGGGTTAAAATTTAATATATATACAGTGGCACACTGAAGCATTGGCACAGCAAGCTCTTTCAACTTCATAGGTGATTAAATGAGATTTTCAATAAACTAATATTACTCTAACCACTAATGCTTCGTACGATTCTACAGATTCTACAGTTTCAATACTTGTTTTTTCAATAAAAGAAAAAAAAAACAATTGTTATGGGCAAAAGGACGTCAGTCTTGGGCGCAAAGCCTATGGAATTTATGCATATTTAGCAATGAATCTAGACTTGAGTTAGAAATAGGCGATAATCGTGCCTTAATTTCACGTAAGTCGAATGAAGCAGATCACAAAGGCTGTCATAAACGAACACAAAATTTTCTTGTCAGTCTTATGATTAGGAGCTGCATGTCGGCTAAAGGCGATGGACAGCTTTTTTTTTTTTTGAAAACATTCTTAGTGCAGATCGATGCAAAATATTCTTAAAATTTTATTGATGGCATTAATTGAAAATCTTAGTTCGTTTGGTGAATTTGGCAACAGCTCACACTAACCAAATAACAAAGCAATGGGTTTTGAACAAGAATATATTGCATACATATATTCTTATATATTCTAACTCCAAAAGTACGGGTTAGATTAGAAAATGATATTTGCTTGCTGTATAGTGTTATAAGCTTTCAAATTTAATAACTGAAATATAATAAAGCCGTACGAATTAGTAGACTAGAGTAGTATACATATTTACTAGATAAAAACATAAATTTTTTAAAAAATTCTTTCAAATGCTCGTTTTTTTATTTAAAACTGCATTAAAACTTACTTTCTATTACCCAAGTTTCAGATTTAGTTAAGTTCTTTTTAAATTGTTAATTAAGTCCTTTCTAAATTAAAGCAATAATATATACAAATATAAGAAAAAGTATAGCATTAAAATATAAAAATTACAAAAATACATTTTTTAATTAAATTTACATAAATTTTAAAATAATAAAGTAACCAGAAAATGTTATGCAATTATTTGTGGTGGTGTTAATGAGAATTATCTAAAATTAAGGCTAAAAACTTAATTTCACAAATAAATTATTGTTTAATGCCACACACAACTACAAATGTAATTACTAATGGTAAGGAATTTAGTAGTTAAAATTTATTTTTAGAAAATACCAAACTGATGCAAAAAAAATGATAATCCAGCAAACAATTTCATTAAAATATAAGAATAACTACTTAGATTGCTGCACCTTAAGCTACACTAGCGTTATTAGCCCTCATCTCATCCTCAATAAAACTGACATTGTTTATCCTGGCGTTTGGTTTGTCTCTACATATTTTATCGTGTCCTTTGTTTTACTTTTCTTACATTAAATTAGCGAATCTTCCATATATTTTAATAATATATAATTCTTTTTGAAAACAGGAAATCGTATAATATGCGTATATAGTTCGTAGTTCATAGTTTACATTCTGTAGAGGATATACACCTAGAGAAAGAGAGAGAGAGAGAGAGAGAGAGAGAGAGAGGGAGAGCGATGTATAATAATCATAATGAGCACTTAGTAAACAGCGTTGCCACGCCAGAAGTTCAATTCCTACCAAAAATTTTCTAAAACTCTACCAAAACCGTTCGCAGCCTACCAAAAATTCTATTAAGAAATTTAAAAGCGTATTTTTAAATTAAAATTAAATTAATTTATTCAGACACCCAGCTTTTATACATGAAAGTACTTTTCTGAAAGTTGCTTTACATTCATATAGGTACTACATACTATGTCGTGTGTCGAGCGTTGAAAATATGTTTATTATATTTGAGGTTTGGCGGAAATCCGAAGAGTTACGGCATAAAAACTTAATACCAACGACAGGGTATAGATGCAGGTAGTTTCGTTACGATTTGGGGATGCATATCGGGGGCTGAAGTTAGCATTTAAGTTTTTATTGCAACACCAATGGATCTTTTCACATAATAATAATGATTCGCGTCAATCTGTGAATAAAATGTGTCTTTGAGCAAGAGAATAAAATATTATTACGCTTTGAAAAATTTTTTAAAAGTGTTTTTAAATTAAGTAATTTAAAAATCTAAATATTTCTTGGTACTATTATTTGTCTTTAAATAACTTTTCAAGAAACGCTGACACAAAAAGGATATGTTTCCTGCCATAAAATGTTTCATAAAATAGTAGATATAAGTTTTTGGTCAAATATTTGACAAAGTAGCTTCAGGATTAGTGACCGTAGCTTCAGCATTAGTGAAATGTTTATTGAAATTAGAGTAATTTTTTTTTTTAATAAGTACATATGTAGTTTTTGAGGGCACAAATCTACCAAAAATTTAATAAAATTGCAACAAACCAACCAAACTACTAAATTCTTTTTAAGCAACGAAAAACTACCAATTTTGTCCAACCGGACCAAAACGACAACGCTGTTGGTAAACACAACTTTAGTGTTATTATAATATTAAATAATTACGGGCAATAATAATTACGGACAGGTTCTACATCATTTGAAGCACACATTGTGCTTTGCAGTACCACGCATGTTTTTATACCGTTATATAACATGGATATATAGACGTGATGATGATAAATTTTGAGAAGACAAGTTGTCTTAATGTTTTGGGCATAACAATTAAATGAAAAAATACTACTTTTCGAATGACGAAGAAAAATATTAAGGTGCCACAACTGTTTGAAAAAGTGAAAAAATACATTCACCAGAGCTTTATTTATTCCATTACGGAAATAATTTGTTTCATAGCAGCAACGTTCGTTTGTAAAATAATCTTCGAACAAAAGTTTTCTCCTGTCACTTACAATGTAACTAAATTCGTATCAGATTTACATAACAATTCTATTTCTTTTCTTCTTATCATAAAGTATTATCCCCTAACACCAGCTGAATACATTGACTACGAGTAAGTGCAGATCTCAAGAAATAGAAGGATAGGACTATCGACTGGATGAACAAAATTTGTTGTCACTTTAAGAGATTTGGTGAGATACTTCTTCTAAATCAAAAACTTTTGACCAATCTTATAAGATGAGAGAAAGTTCCCCATTGTTATATTATGACCACTCAATCCTCACACCAACCTCAAAACCATACGTACGACTTCATTTGTCTTAATAATCATCATTTTGTTTACCCAAATATTTCTGGATTTTCAAAACGATGGAAGTTTCCTAAAATTTAATGCCATATCTCCCAAAAACAAAACAAAAATATGCAACAAAAACCAAGCTATTGCTCGACAGTATAACAAAAAAAGTCGTTTGTACTAAATGATAAAACACGCAGATTCTAGTGTAAAACAGATATAAATTACAGTCTTGGAACAAATAATAGGGACACTTTCATTTATTTCCAATAATATGTCATCATAAAACTTGATGTATTGAGTTTTTATTGATGGAACTTTTTTTTAATCTTCCTCATATAGGGTGAATACTGTTCAGACCGTAAACAGGTCTAATACTAAAGTATTTAATGCAATCCAATGAAAGAGAAATGCAGAGGCTAAGGAAAGAAAGCGTATGGAACAACTGTCGGTTTGGATAGCCTAAAAAATTAACTTATTGCTCCTGTTTCAAGTCGCCAATAAAAAAACATATGGAAGCTAGGCTTATGAATACGAGACTTTGAAATTTATCTTTTTTCAGCAAACACCGCATTAGTTAGAGCAACATGCTATGGTCTGACGAAACGAAGATTAATTTGTGTGGGTCAGTTGCAAAATCGTATGTATGAACATATTTTAGTTACAATTCATACTTTATTTGAGTTTGATAAAAAAAAATTTATTTGTTACAAATATATGTACATATGTATGTATGTATGGATGTATGGAAAACCACACACGAGAATACGCAACGTAAATTTTTAAATACCTCATGATCACAATTTTTAATGCGTTACCTATGATAAATTGCTGAGTCAGTAAATGTTAAAAAATTTCATTGGCATGTATAAAGAGATTTCCGTAAAAATATGTAAAACAATATTCAATTTGTGTGGTTTTCCCACATAAGGAAGGGTAAGATGAGAGTTAAAAATGCTACTACGTTTTTGACTTTTAAAAACGTGTATTTATGAGTTCGTAGAATGGAGTTAAAATAAAATAAATTTTGTGTTTGGTGTTTTGTATTATCACAGTTTCGGGTTCCACTGTTTGTAACATTTTTACCAACAGTAACAATTTCTATTCTTTGCTACTGTCTCCGTTTACAACTTTGTAAACAACAACAATTAATCGACAGATCTTTCTACCTCAAGATCTTCCAACCCGATCTTTATTATAACTTAGGTTCGATCACATCTTCTTGAACTAGAGTTTAACCACACTAAACTTTTTACAGAGTTCAAACCAATAAAACGTTACAGCGCTTACAACACATAAACTGACTGCTGTCCGCAATGAAGTGTTTTTATATGGATGAGTAAACAGCACCTCGAAAGCTCTCGATATTTCAGGTAGATTCCATTTCTTTATTTTATTTAATTTTTTTAGTTCTAATGAAGCCATGCTAATGTAAGCATCTAAAGGGTACGCAAATTTGAGGTTAGGAAGTAACTTAGCTTAAAAACACATTTTTTTTGTGACAAATTCAGAAAAATAGAAGTATGGGAATTAATAATAGAATATGATGTTGGTCTTATGTCTACCTCTAGCACGTCGGCAGACGTCAGCTTTTTTCACAAAATTTTGACAAACATTTTTCCCAATAGAACCTCAAATTTACCCACCCTTTATATATGTGCATATGTATGTATAGAAAATGCAGTTATGTTATTAGCTTATAAGAGAAGGAAGGTCTGAAAAACCATTTTTTTACCCGCAACTTGAGATTATGGAGGTGTTTCGAAAATTTAAAAAAGAGGTCATCGTTTTGCTCTGCAGCGCCTATCAGAGAAATAGTATTACCGTGCCAGTTATTACAGCTTCGTTCAGTATTGTCGCACCGTGTTATTAATGCTATTCCTACGATAAATTGGTGAGACAGAAAATGTCAAGGAATTGCATACATGCATGTATAAAAAGATTTCAGTAAAAATATGTAAAAAAAAATGTATTTTGTGTGGTTAAGATACATAAATACTCGTACATACGTAGTTTTATTGTAACAACATAAGTATCTTTGCATTCTAGTCGCCTCAAAATCAGAATTTTAGAAGGCTTTTGAAATTTTACAAGTTTTAAAGTAAAATTATATTGCTTTTTCTGCAATTATTTGAGACTTTTTTTTTTTTTTTGCTTGAATTTGAGTTTTACAATTTTTTAAACATTTTAAGCAGCTTTAACAAGCATAGCTACTGTATTCTCTGTTTTTAAATAAAATTTCTGAGCCTCAAGCCATACTGCAGTACACAGTAATTTAAAACTTACGACTATTAATTTCATGAAATGAATAGTACAATTAATAAATTCGGTAGATTCTACTGACTACCCAGCAGTTAGTGTTGGCACTTTAATAATACAGTGTAAAATACTAAAGCAACTGTTATGAAAATGAAAAGAAATTCATTTACTAGATTGTAACTTGAAGAAAAATTTTTAAAAGTAAAAAAAAAAACAATTTAACGTCTTAAGAGATCATGAAAATCATCCATAGTTTTTGAAAAAAAAAAAAAAAAAAAAATATTCCAATATTTCCCTTTTAAAGTTATTGTTTGGATACTTTGTTTTGTTAATCCATTCAAATGCTTCCTATTTTTTTCGTTCTTTTCTGTAAGAATTTGTTTAAATTTGTTCAAATGTCTTTATGCACACACGAGGAGTGTAGTTAGTTGCTTAAAAGAAACTTTTTTCAAATGGGACTGAAAACTCTTTTTTTTGGAATGACAAGTTTCCGTTTCTTTTTTTTTCATTTTTCAGTTCCAGATCTCTTTTGGTAGATTTTTTAAATATTCTTTCAAAAGAAAAAAGTTTAACAAACTTAACTTCTCAGAAGTTTGTTTTCTTTCGAAATTTGTTGGTAAACAATCGTACATTCTTAATATTATTGCTTTTAAAACAGATTTTGTAAAACAGGAAAATAACCATTTAATTGTATTTATGGTGTATACGAGAGGGGGAGGGGGAGAGAGGGAGAGAGAGAGACAATAGTATTGATATAATTTGCATATTATCGAAAATAAATACTTATTTAAAATTAAACAATACGAGAAAGTTCAATAAAACGTGTACGAGTGAAATGTTGAAGTGCCCGTATTGATAAATTGTATATGGAAATTGGCCATATCCTTTTGGGGCTTTGCAAAAGTATTTACAAGCGTAGGCTATAAACACATTAATATTGTTTAATAATAAGTACTTAAGGCTGGGCCAAGCCAAGCCAAATTAACAAACATTGTTACCAATATTTTCATATAAACACTAATGCTGGCATTATATGCACACAAACCAAAAATATTAACCGTTGTATGCTTTTAGTTTGTAGCTTTAACTGTTGTTTTGTTAAAGGTTTTGCTCGTATTCTTATTGTAGAACGAGCGACTTTAACACCAACATTAATGAGTAAATACCCCTACTGCCGCCCACACTGACTTTCATTAAACTTAAAACTATTAAGAATCAATGGCTCAATATATGAAAAATTTATCAATACAGGTAACTCAACAATTCAATGCAAAAGACCACCTACAATGTACGGTTGGGAAGTTAAATAATCACAATTTATTTATATCAACACTTCTTTCATTGAATATACAATAATGTCTTTAATATCATGTTCACACATAAGATTTAATTGCCAATTTAGCGATTTTACGCAGTTAAAGCCTTAATTGAGCTCAATTTACCATACAATAGTGCAATTATTAAATAGCTCAATTAGTACATGTATTATACATACAATGCACAATTGAGTCAAATTTAAAATGCAACCCTGTGTAAAGTATGCAGAATGAAGAGTGGCAACCATGTATGAAGTATGTTCAGTGAAAATTTACAGCCACATACAGTATGCACTTTTATAAATCATTAATTTTCTACATAATAATAATAATATAAAAAAATAATATTTTTTATACGATTTTAAACAATGAGGAAGTTTTGTTTTTAACCAGGATCTAAATTGCTTGTTTTAGATTAGCAATAGCACCAAATTTTTAGCTTTGCTTCAGTTTTTAGCTTCGAAAGAAAGAACTGTGTTGCTGAATGCTTACTGAAAACTTCAAAAGATAATAAGCAAAGTAAAAAACAGAAGCAAAACAGTTAAATAGTAAATAACTTGCTTAGTCAGCAAATCAAAAATTGTCAAAAATTGCTTATTACAATTGAACAAATTTTATTGCGCTATATATTAACATCAAACTTGAAAGCGCAATTTAGACATTAATTGACTCAATTAAAATCTATGTCTGAGCAAAATAAAAATCTTGAAACAATATTTCTTGAATGTTTAAATAAGGCACAGCTATTATATAATGTGCCGTTAATTTTTCTTAAGTGTTATATGTTCTTGGCTTAACATACAACCCACGCATATTAATTTCAAATCATTGTTATACATACATATGGGACATATATGTATGTGTATGTACGTGTAAGTAAGTAGATATTCTTGCCTAAGTTTGTTATGTTAATTTGAAAATCACACATATATTTCTATTATGATTATTATTGCTATTCGAGATTCTCTAAAATACACACACAGTTGCCGTAATCTATACACATAATTAACAACAGTGTTGAACAAAATAGTAGCCTTTGAAATAATTTTAAAAGAAACCATGAAAATTTCTTTAATTTTGATTACAACGTATCATACTATGCAGATGTAAAACGCGTATAAAATTTTTATTTTTTTATGTAAATGGGGTACTTATTGTAAATACGCAAAAGAGAGGGAAAAAAATACGCTTTTTGAGGTACGTTTTCAAAATGATATAAGAAAAAGCAAACGTTTTATTTTGCATACTTTTGCTAATAATAAAATATGTTCTAATTAGCTATGCTATGCTATGATTTTCATAACACTCACACACACATACACACAAAAGTAAATATTACATTATTTACGTTAAAATTAAATGTAAATTTAAATTTACAACTATTTCAGAGAGCCAGCAATGCATTAATGAAACAAATGCCATTATTTGCGATCAAATGGTATTGGTTGGGATAGAGATGGTTTGGTAACTGTATTGGATTATTAAGATAATAAAAAGTAATAGAAACAATAATGACAATGATAATCGTAATAATAACAGTTCTGCTACTTATGATGCCACAGGCAACATTTGTTAGTAAAACACAAGACAAAAAATTTTTAGAAAAAAAAAACAAGCCAAAGAAGCAAACAACAATAATGACAGAAATAAAATTTTATCAAACCTCATACACAATTACACACACACTTTACATCCGGTTGTTATAAGTAATAATATGTGTGTGCTAGCAAGGGAGAATCAGAGAGAGAGAGAGCCAGAGAGAGGGAGTATTACAGGAAACGTGTGAGAACATATAGTTGGTAAATAACATTTACAAATTATGACAATATTATTCTTCTAATATGTTATTTTAAGTCATTGTAGGTTTGTCATCATTATAACAACACTTGTACTAGAAAGAAAAACAAAAACAGAGAAAGAGAGAAAAAATATATCGTTTTTTCTTTTTTCATTATATACATACATATGGTATGTACATATCTTTACCACCTTAATTTAGATGTTGTGATGGCAGTGAGAGTCGAACAAACAGCGATATCAGCGTATGTGTGAAAATTATGTCTCAGTCAGCACCATGACACAATAAGGCTTTGTCTCTAGACATTTTCATTTAAATAAATATTTGTTTTAATGCGTGTAACAACAACAGCAACAACAACAACAACAATGGAAAAATAAGCATAAAATTTGTTGTTTGTTTACTTTTGACGTGAACATACTCTTACGTAGTACATACATACGTACTTATGTACATACGTATGCATGCGTTAAAATATAGGCATTAATGACAGGAAAATCCGTTTTTATAAACAATTCAATTGCAAAAGAAAAACAAATATAAAAACAAAACGGAATGAAGAGAAAAAAGCTGTTGTGCTGCAAAACCAAAATCGTTAAAAAACCATAAAATAATTTAAATATTTGCGTAAAATTCTAATGTTTTTAGCGTTATACGTATCATAGATATGTATGTGTGCTTGTATAAGACGGTTGATAAACTTTCAGCCTTCACCAGAAAGTTTATATGGCTTTTCAATTGTCATAAATATTGTTTTAAATATCAATATATGTATGTCTGCTTAATTTATTTATATAGCCCCCTCCCATCTAACCCAAACCATTTCAAAAAAAGGAAATATATTTACATGCTCTTGAAATTTATTTATATCATGATATTCTATTTGAAGTAGTTTGAAGAGGGTAGGGGGGTAGCATTTTATATTTATTTTATAAGTGTAAATTATTGCTTCACATTGTATTTTCATTTCATTTAGGCGTAAATGTTTTTAGAACTGTTTTGTTTTCCCTATCTGGGTTAAAATCACATAAAAATTGTTGTTTTTTTTTCTTTTTTCATTTTGAAAAGATTCCCTCAGTAATAGACAATAATAAATTTTGTCGAAAGTAACATTTAAGGCTTCATGCTTTTTCGCTTTTATATTGAAATTATTTTTCTAGACACATGAGCCGTAAATATTACTAAAATACTCGTACATCTAAAGGTTAAGATGGTGTTATGCTATTCATATTATAAGACACTTCATCACATGTAATTTAGAAGCGAAAAAAGTTTTCAAATATAAAATAGATTTATTATTTAAAGGATTTATAAAAAAAAACTGCTTAAGATTTATTTTAATTTCAATTGGTCTACAGAATCCTAAAACCTACAAGCTATGATAGGCAGTTTTTAAATATTATTACTGGTTTGAAATATAGTTTTCTCTCAAAATTAAGTTTTTCATGCCTCACTTTTCAGTTTTATGCGGAAGTGAGTGAGTACCTACTAGATGTGTTGTATGTGACATATTAATTCATCCGTTAATAAACTGCTGTTGCTGCTGCTGTTGCTACTGCGTTATGAGTGATATTAATTATTTCCTTTTATAATAAATAATTCACACATACACACATATTCACATATACGGTACGACAATAATAATTCATAATAAAACAATTAATTTAAAACATTTTTCTTCTGTTTCTTCATTTTGTATTTTTTTCGTGTGATTCCACTCTATTTATATGAATCTGACAATGGTTTTTAATTGACAAAATGAAATGAAATATATTAAATATACAGAAACAAAGAAACATCATTAAAAATAAATATTTTTCATAGAAAGATGTTACAAAAAAAAAAAGAAAACAGAGCAGCAGCCCTACCAAAAGAAAAAAAATTAAATCTAAACTAATTAAATTAAATGAAATTAAACTGAAATAAAATATGTAGTTGTTATTACATTATTTGTTGCCAGTTAAAGCCAATATTGACATTTATTTATATTACATTTTATTTCTTTATCATTTTATTGTTCACTTCTGAAAAAACAAAAGACTATTGCCTCTCTTTCTCTTTCTCTCTCTCTCTCTCTCTCTCTCACTGACTCGAATGTTAAGAACCTCTTATGGTTTAATATAAAATGAATACAAAAGAATTATCTCTAACATGTCACAGACAATTCAAATATTTCCTTTTTTCTATTCTAATTTATTTTATTCATTTACAAAATATTTTACTTCATTCTCTCTGGATTATTCTTTTTTTGTCTCTGGATTTCTTTATGCCAAGTTTAAGTGTATAAAACATTTATCATTTCATTTAAATGATTTTAGAAGAACTTTTTTTATTTTATTATTTCCATACACACATAAATGCACACACACAGGCATATGTATACTCAACATTGAAATTAAATCTATACAAATGTAACGTTAACAAAAAAAGTTATACACTCAAAAAAATCTAAGTCAAACTACAGAGCAGAGAAAAATATTAATTGAACATATACATATATACAGTGGTGGTCAAAACATTTGCAACCGGTCTTCGGCCTTTTAATCAGACCACAATATTGTTTTACATTGTTGTGGAGTCTAAGTCACATGTGCTCGTACAAATTTAAGACGAATTTCTTTATTTCTTTCGGTATAAGGATATATAGCTTTTGAGACCGTATGTCCTGGCTCTGCTATTAATGATTAAAATACCAACATTAATGGGAGTTTCAGTTTCTGCTTCTCCAGGTATTACTTTATGATATTTCATGCCTACCCTCATGTACGTATGGATATTGATATTATTGACTTCTCAAAAAAATATTGATTTTGGAATAGAATATTTTAGTGACATATTCCGATTTAAGGTTTTTTTTCCTAAATCTTAGCATCATAGCTTGACATTTGCAAAAGCTACGTAGTCAAGAGTACATGAGTGTTAGCGTTTTCTTTTTTGCGATGTCAACCGTGTTTACAAAAGACATTATTTGGGAGGCTGAATCCGATCCCACATTCATCAACAGGATCACTACTGGAGACGAGACGTGGGTTTATGAGTACAACACGTAATCCAGACTTAAGGCAAGTTAATAACGTTCACCAAATAAGCCGAGTCCAAAAAAACCACGTCGTTTTCAGTCAAAAGAGAACAATGCTCATGGTTTTCATGGATTACAATGATGTAGTGCATTATGAATTTTTGGCAGAGGGCCAGACAGTAAACAAAGAGTATTATTTGGGCGTTATGAAACGTTTGCGTGAAGCAATTCACCAAAAGACACCAGAATTGTGGGCAGAAAACTCGTGGATTTTGCACCATGATAAGCGCTGTCGTTCAGTGCTATCATTATTCGAAATATTTTAACGAAAAATGCAACAAATACCATCCAACAGCCACCGAATTTACCTGATTTGACTCCCTTTGACTATTCTCTGCTCAATCGAGTTAAAAAACCAGTACGGGGAACACATTTTAGCAGCCATTTCTAAAATTATAATGACACAAATCGTGTAATCCCAACTTTATCGCTTAACACGTTTTTCTCAGAACAACTAAATAAACAAATGACTAGTTCTAGAGCTTCTTTAAAATTTACTTAATCTAATATAACCATAGCATAGCTTATTTTTATAAAACTGCATAATTATTAGAACCTAATTGGACATGGACTGTCATGAGTAACACTCTTTATATCCATAATATATAAAATTTGTTTAATAAAAAACAAAACTGAGGTTGACCGTTTATAAACCAACACGTGCATAGAAAGTTGCAGAGTGTAAATTAAATATAAAACCCTGTAAATTATTTTCCCTCGGCAATTGCTAACATCCAAAGTTTCCTAAGAACAACGGTTTCAGAATTCATATTACCAAAATTCAAATGTAGATCACCCGTTTCAACGACATTACTGCCTGTTGTAGGAATTTAACTATTAGTTTTAGAAATCGTTAACAGCCCAGATATTATAGCACCAGTTTCAGAGAACAATTCTGAATACGTATCGTAGATGAAATAGACAAAAAAGAACATTATCTAAGATAATCCTCAAAGCAAAGCAAGCAAATCGAACCCCTACTGTGAATACAAATTTTTAGCTTCTCTTCGAGAGAAGATAAAAATAAAAGATTTAGAATAGATTCTGAATAGATTTTAAACTTAAAGATTTAGCAGAGGATCAGAAGTAAAAATTAATTCTGTAAGTTTATAAAAAAACAGGCCGTAAAAACACTTCTTTCTACTCAACTGTTTTGAATAATTTTGCGTGCAGAATTCGATTACAACTTAAGATTATTTTTTTTCTTTATTTTGTAAATACATTTTTACGTTATTTTTATTATTTTTTATATTAAGGATTTTTATTTGCTTTCTATCAATTTTACTGTCACTTTTTCTTACACAAATTGCTTTGAAATTGATTGAGTGTAGTAGCAGATGCAGAAGAAGAAGAAGCAGGAGCAGCAGTAGCTTAATTAAATAAACATTGTTACCGAAATAAAACTAATTTCCATGTTTCCACCAGTCGCGCTTAATAAAACAGTCAATAATCCATCTTATTCTGTTGTCGAAAATATAAAGACTATGGATGTAGAATGACATACAACTGACAGAGGGTGCCTTATAAAAATGAAACATATCAAAGAGAAAGAGACACCAAACTGCCAAATCTAAAAGGAATTCTTTGTGACCACTTTTCAGCAGAAGGCCTACGTTGTTATGCTTTGCTAAACCTAAATATTCAAAACAACAAATTTTTCTTTTTTCAATTGTCCGATAAAATACTTGGCCACTAAATACTTGACTTTGTAATTAAATTAATTACAAACGTCTTTTTTGGTTTAATTCAAAAACTAAAATTATCATTTATAACAATTAATTTAAACTTTTCAGCATAGAAAACGTTATCTATTTAACTATTTTGTGACTGACATTTCTAGTGATTATTATTAGGAAAAGAATTTTAGAAAATGACCTCCTATAAATGTAAAACGATTTGTTACTATTATTTGATTTCTAATCTTTGTTAATGACAGTCAGTTACAGAAACCATTTCATTTACCATTTATTTTTCTCATTCAACAAAAGTCATGCATTTGTAATTACAAATTTCCCCACAAAAAAAAAAGGATTGAAAAAATGAAAAATTTATTCATACACAAACACAAACATAATTTATTACCAAATTATCGTGAGTCCCAAAGTCAGGCATGCATTCACGCAAGTCTTTAACTATAACAAATCAAAAACAAATATCCTACCATCCACCCACACACTATTACTAACCACCACCATCACCACTCATAAGCTTACTGTCTAACCAAAATACATGAAATGATAATTTATTGAATATAGATTAAGTGTTTTTTTTTTTTTTTCTCTGGAGGTAAGAGAGAGAAGGTGGTGTTTTGCAAGAGTTTCATGTTGCAGTAGTAAAATGTCTGCATGTATATGCAGATATTTTCAACAGTCGATTAAGCAAAATGGTGTCGAAAGAAAAAACAAAAAACAAAAAAATTCATTTCAAAAAAGTAATAAAAAATTATTGATTTTGAAAAGCGTTTTCAATTTTTGTTTTTTGTCTTGTTGTTTTTTCTATATTTTTTGCATTATTTTACCAAAGGAAAAGTCCTGAATAGAGTCATTAATTTACTCGTATTACGAATATATCGTGTTTCATTCATCTGTAGCTCGCAAGTAAGAAAAATTATGCTGCTGCTTTACATTTTCGAAGTAATCAGAGTAAAACGAGTTTTTTTTCTTCTGGAATTTAAAAGGTAATTCTTTTGAAATATGATACTCAAACTCATTTGCTTGACTTTTCTTTTAAGAGATAAGAAGAGAAAAACTACTCCTAAAGAAGTCGTAGAAAAATTAATGAGAACCAGTTGGAAAGAAAGAAAAAAAGAATTTCAAATGGAAATTATCTTACTGCTAAGCAACAGGAAACAAAAACTACCCAGACCATGCCAATTGGAAATTTTGTAATAGATTTTTATTAATATTTTTCTAACACCATCCATCACTAATGTGCTATAAATATCGAATGTAATATTTTAAATTTAAAGAAAATAAAATATTTAGGTTGAATATAATGAGTTCGTAGCATTTTTATATTTGCGACAAAGTTAACAATATTTATACAATAGTAGTTCTCTTTCTGCCCTGGAATATTGTGCTAATCGTACTTTTGATTACTTGTTTGTTACTTTTGAGCATTATTCAGGAGGTAAAAACAATATTTTTGACACCTGCTATTCTTTGCTTCTCATCGAGTCCGAAAAGCTGCTGAAGCTGCCTGGAACATTCGCAACGTATACGGATTAGGTGTCATAGGTGAGCCTACACAGAAAATGTGTGCCAACTTGAAACGTCGACCTTCTGAATTCGACAAAGAGCATTTTAAATCACTTTTAAATGAGGACAGTCGTCAATAAGTCGCAAGTCACTAATAGCATGAACAATAATGGCCCCAAGGGTTCAATTGTTGAGGGTTTATCTCTATGAACCAGTTACTTCACGTCACCCCACAGGAAATAATCGGGCGGTGTCAAATCACACAACCGTGAAAGCCAATTGACTAGTCCATTTCTCTAAATCAGCTTAGTTGCGGTCGCCATAAGTGCCATGAGCAGTAAGCACCAACCGCAATAATTTAATCTATTATATTAATTAATTCCCATAATATTCCATGAAGGAAAATGGGGAATTCTCTTAGTCAGTGAGCTGCACCCGATTCTATTTTTAAACTCATTGAAAGGGACCTACAGTTTGACGTCGGCTCCGAACGGCAAATGCATTTAGAGAAGTTTTCAATAGTAGTAATACTCATAACCAGTTACTAGCTAATGTTATAAGATGATACCGCTGTCGAAAATCTTTCTTCTTTTTAAGATGGTCTGGCCTGGTATTGAACCTACGGCCTTCTGGTTGGTAGGCGGGTGACTTACCTATCATATCACAGCGGCACAATTCCATCTATATTTTTGAACAAAAAATCTTTTACCACGTTGCAGTAACAATCCTAACGCAAGCTCCGGCTTCATTTTTAAAGAAAGTCGAATAATGCCACCATTGCTTAAACGACGTCAAACGGTTTCACTCCATAAGTGGCAATTTTGTTTATTACCAAACTTGTTAAGTAAGCTCTTTTCCGGGTAATCCCGTAAAAACAGACTAATGCGTCATTTGTAATCTTTACACAAAATATCCTGGGAGAAAGATATGTATGTGTAGCTGAACGTGAAAACCAGAAAGAACACCGTACAAATATAATCAA
This sequence comes from Wohlfahrtia magnifica, assembly GCA_023159175.1. Classification (NCBI taxonomy): domain Eukaryota; kingdom Metazoa; phylum Arthropoda; class Insecta; order Diptera; family Sarcophagidae; genus Wohlfahrtia; species Wohlfahrtia magnifica. The sequence goes on along the minus strand of JAKWBJ010000208.1, from coordinate 2,584,675 downwards.
AACTCCGCCTACGTTACATTTATTTTCGGTAAAAAAAAGGTGTTTATACTACTGTAGCAAAATTAGAAGCTGTTATTAGATATTCCATTAGATCGATTACAAGAAGTGAGTGTATACGTAAATCAATGGCAAACAAAAAATATTTTTGAAAGAACGCGATTTTTTATATTACATACTCGATAAAATGTTCTTGCTGTGTACATTCTAAATTTATATATTACGCATTATGTATGTACGCATTTTATTTAATGAATTGAAAGGTTTAAACACGAACTAAATTATTACAAGAATTTTTTTTTAAATATTATTGAACTATTTTTTTTTACACGAATTTTTTGGGAACGCATCTCTCATGTAAAATAGAGTTAGGTGTATGTCAAATTAGGTAATTTAAATACATAATGATGTCTGAGACTTAATATTACTTTTTTATGCAGAAGTCGTCAAAACATTCAAAATTTAAAGAATAAAAATCGTATATAAGTAAAAATCGTGCCAACCCAACGGAGATTGTTATCAAGATCATCTTCTCTTAATAGCTCACAATTTGGTAGATAATGAACTGATAACACTTTGCCTACCAGTGGGACATCGACTAGGATATGTGATTTCCATAGCAGTATGTGTTAAAAGGTTAATTAAAATTTAAAATTTCATAGTTCTCTGCTAATGATATACATACCTACATATGTATATAATTAATAGGCTAACACATTTCTTTGTACCGCTTTTACGCCCGTTCTGTTGCCCCGATTTTAAAAAGATGTACATAGGCTTAAAGCTCTTTCTGCGCAGATGTGCACAATATCAATTTTATTTAAATCGCTTCAGTACTTTGGAAATAAAACGACTAGAAAATTCTTACTAACACATAGATTTTTTTGTGTTTATCTTGTTTTGCTAGTTTTTTAAGATGCAGAAAAGTTAATAAGTTTTTATCCTTAAAAAAAAATGTTTTTTTTTTTCAAAATCTATGTAGTTTAGATAAATTAATAATCTTCGGTAATTTATTTTATATTGACTAAAGCCAATGTTTCGGCAAAGAATGTTAAGCGTATGGGGCTATTTACAGCATTTTAAACGTTCCAACACATCTGACACAATCGCCAGATCTAAATCCGACATAGGTACATATATGTATTAATTTATCAAAAATCTCTTTGATAAGAACATTAAATTACCCTTGAAGTTGAAAGAGCTTAATTTGCCAATAATTAAGTTCGTCATTGTATATGTACTAGTACAAAGGCGTAATTACGTAATTAATTAATGAACTTAATTTTTATGTGTATATATATTAAATGCATATCGATATATGTTCTCTGTTTACGTTTTTAAATAAATTAAGTTATAGAATACATGCAATGCTGACTGACACTTGGATTACTTTTCAATGGCAGCAACTAACTATTTTAACATTGCGACGTCCTAGGAGGTAGTCAATTGCCCAACTCTGCATTACTTTCCAACTAACTTAAGGTTGACATTTTTAACGTTAGCTTTTGTTTATTTCTTGTGTCTAGTTGTAAGCTAACCTCATATCCATTGGTTATAAACTAGGATTTTTTTTTAAATTAACTGTAAATTAGTTTTATTTATATCAACTAAAAGTTAATTGCTTGCGCGTTAGGTGAAAATTAATTTTTTGTTTAGCTAGCTGCAAATTAACTACTGTTCAGTTACCTGCTATTTTTATATTTTAGAATTAAATAATTTATTCAAGTTTTTTATGCTTTCTTATATTTAATTCACATAAGTGTTACACATGATTTCAGGTATTACACCTACTTTAATGCAATATTTATTCTTTTATTATTTATTTTTTTTAATTAAATTATTTAAAAATTGAAATCTTTTTTCTACTATTACTTGTTTTTATTAATTTTTTAAGAAGCACTGACATAAAAGCAAATATTTTCATAATATGTTTCTGTAAAATAGTAGAAGTCAAGCGCGTATTTAACTAGAACATACTGAAACAAATTTTAATTGAGGAATTAAGTAGATTCTAGTGTCCTTCTGGAAGGAACTATATGCTATCACAAGTGTTTGCATTTGGACCGCAAGTGGACAAAGGTAAAAAATGAAACTAAATTAACGTTTAGGATAATAATTCAGATGGGGCAGCAAAGAACGCCGGATTTTTAGCAAGTGCATGTATACGCAAGTATTTTACTTCGACGGCTCCTTGGATGCACTTTTTGTTAATCAATGTTAGCGTCTTTCAAACGAAAAGTGTGAAACAAAATGGGGAAAACCCAACTAAGGAACAAAGAACCAACCAAAATCAAAAAATTTACTGTACAGAATAAACTTTTTTTTAACTTTTTTTATATAAATTTTTTGGTAAATTTTATTTTATATTTTTAGGCTTGTGTAAGATATGTATTTGAAATCTATTGTATGAAAAATTTTAAATGAAAAGAAATAATTTCTAATTTCGGCTGATTGTGTCAGGCGCTATATACACTAGAATAAAAACTTTTCTTTTTATAATTAGTTTTCAATTTAACATACTTTTGTTAAAAAAAAACAAGAAAAAAACTATCAGTTGACCATATGGATATAAAAAAATATTTCTTTTTTACTAAAAATTTACTTATTTTTAGATTGTCGGTTTTTTATTTTTTCGATTTTTTATTTTTTGTCATCTGAGAATTGTTTTAAATAATCTGTCACGTTTTGCTTTAAATCACGTGAAAATATTAAAAAAAAATTAATAAATTTTTATTAGAGGAAAGAGAGAAGAACTAGGTATAAAGACGTAATACAAGTGCCACATATGGTTTAAAGGAACAGCAACAAGAAAAAGAAGAAATAAAGAAATTTAACATTTTGCAAACAAATCACGTATATTTTCAAAAGAAAAGTTTTAATGGCAGACAAAAGATTTATTGATAGCCATCATTAAATAATTTGACATTTTTCTTACGAAACCCCTACTCCCACCAATACCTTATACTACCAAATTATTAATGGAAATTCTTAAAAAATAAAAATCTTTCCTTTCTATACCTTCTATAAAACCAATTTCATACATGATTTAAAAAGGAAAATAGAAAAAAAAATCGAGTTGAACTAAAATTGAATAATAATAGAAAAATTCAAGGTAAAACTTACCTATTGTGGTTATTAAAGTCAGTGAATACAAAAATGCTGAGGCATAAGTCCATTTATGAGTGGGCGGATTCATTTGAACTCCTGGCTGATGTATTTTTGATTGACGCACTGAACGTAATAAAGTATCCTAAACACACATAAAGAAAAAACAAAAAACGAAAATAGTGATGAAAATAAAACTCTGTATCAGCAACAACAACAACAAAAGTAGGAACGAACATAATGCAAACAGAATATAAATTTAATTTGAAATGCATTGGTAGGTAAAACGGAAATAAAAATCATCAATAGCACGTACACAACAAGCATTGATTGAATGCAATTGAATGAATATGAGAATAAATGTTGGTACGGGTGTAGGTGCTGGTGTGAATGTGTGTGTGTACAAGTACATGTGAAAGTGAAATTCTCTATGAGTGAATATATATTTAAAATATGGTATATGAATGGCTGTGTGTGTGGGTGTGTATGAAAAACTAACCTGAAAATGTTGCACTTCCTGAGCAGCCAAGCGTGTCCAGTTCTCTTTGTATAAAATATTCAAATCTTCAGTAATCGACCACAAACGATCAACCGTTCTAAAAATAAACAAATAAATCGAAAGAAGATAAATAAACGAAATAAATTATTTTTTATACAAATAAATACGAGTATAGACACAGAGAAACAACAACAAATTTAAAATGCAGATAAAATAGAAAAATGTGGCTTTTTTGCACACTTTTTTTTAAGAATCAATACTAAACAAAAATAAATTTAAAACCAAAATTCAAATTCAAATTTCTGTGCAATCAAATAGAATTTAAAATTCAAATATTGTTTCTCCCTGTTTCCTTTTCTAAAATAATAAAACAAATTCCAAAACAAATATTTCATGTTTCTCCCCATAAAATAAAAAAAATTTACCCGTACTTTGCTTTTTAGTAAAAAAAAAAAAAAAATAGAAAGAAATAAATAAAATGAAAAGTTATATTTTCTAATTTTCTTCCCTCTCTCTCTTTGTCTGGTGTGTGTGGTTAAAAATGTTAACTTTGATAAGATGCAAAAAAATAATTTGCATAACAAATTAAAACTTATTTAAAATAAATATTTGAACATCATTATCTTACACCTACTTTATATCACAAAAAAAAATTAAAATTTCTATTTTTAAGTAAAACGCAATGAGACTAAAAAGTTCTATAAAAAATAAAGAAAAGGAGAAAATTAGTTAGGATTAAAATGAGGCAAAGTCAGAGAGTGAGAGAGAGTAGAGAATTTGCAATTGTGTAAATATTGTGTAGTTATAACAGCATGTTTCTATTATCCATCACTAACTTTTAGTAAAGCACCCCTACACAACGTTTTTTTTTTTTTTTAAATAAAAAAATGCATTTATTATAATAAAAAAATGCATTGATACATTATTCAAAGTATTGTTAAGTTTTAAACTTTTTTAAAACGTTTAGGTTCATTTTAACTGCGTCAAAATAAAATGAAACCACGTTGTTTTTGCTTTACTGTTTTTTTTTCCTCAGTATATCTTTATACAGTTTATCTGGATACGCAACTTATTTCTCCTGTACGTAATATTCGTTTACACAACACTTTTATTTACGCCTAAACATGACTTTATTTTACGAAAAACGATAGCTATCCTAAGGCATAAGGCGCCACATTTTATATACAATTTATACTACTTCTGAATGTTTTTGTTCTTGCTACAACTTTCGAATGATTTCCGTTAATTCAAATGTTACATACAAAGATAGTCGAATGGGTAGTGCTGCCAAATACACACTTAATACCAAATATACAGAAATCCTCCAATACAGTTTTAAAGGCTGATGTGGTGTGTTTTCTTTTTAGGCATTTTTATTTTCGTAACAGCATTGTCCATCGTTAGCCAATACTTTTTCTCATCTTTCCGGTAGCATATGGATTCCGCGCCAAAAGAACTGCTACGGTTTTGAGGTGAAGCGTATTCCAGTAAGGGTATTCTGCAACGATCGCAACAAATGGTAGTCAGAAGGGGTAAGGTTTGGCTATAAGGCCCATTCAATATTATCCAAATGGTTTTTGACTGGCCTTGCAACATGTGGCCGATGGAAGTTTACGGCCTCGTGTCTGGTCGAATATTCTGTTAGTTTTTCGTTGATTATTCTCTACAAATGAATCAATTGTGTTCGGTACAGATCACCTGTGATCGTATGACCCGATTTCAACAGCTCATAATACAAAACACCCTTCTCATCCCACCAAATGAAGAGCATTTCCTTGGAGTCATGGATATTCGTCTTCAACCACTTTTGTGCTTGAGATTATCGTAATGTATACATGCAAAATCGTCTTTCAACTTCTCTGGGCTTTAATTCATATGGATCCCAATTTTCTTACTTTTGAGTGAATCCCAGTGCTTTTAAACGCAGAGAAATGGCTTGTTGTGTGACTCCCAATGATAATGCACGTTCTCCGTGCGTTTGACAACAATATTCGTCGAGTAATGCTTTCAATTCCTCATCTTCAAACTTTTTCGCCTGACCAGACCTCTTGTCTTCTGTGTCGAAATCACCACTTTCGAATCGCGCAAACCATTCTTCACTAGTCTTTTGAGTTGATGTATGTTGACCGTAAGCTTCTGGCAACAATCGATAACTTCCAGCAGCCATTTTCTTCAAATAAAAGAAGGTTAACAGACTTCCCCGCAAAACATCTTTTTTAGGCACAAAGTTCGACAATATTCTAGCGATGGAAAAAAATTTTATTTACACATCCAAAATAACACACTTGTTACTATAGGCACAAACCATATGTTAAAGTTATGTCATATGTTGTACAAATCGACATTATTAACTTGTATACTCAAAATTTTTTAATTACACTATGCAACAAGCAAAAATACCTTGGATAACCACTATATATATATATTTTTTTTTAATGCGCTATGGTCGCCTAACTTCAAAAATCAACAGCATTTTAGATTCTATGGATAAGTTGTTTTTTTTTTAGAATTTTTTTTTCTAAAATATGAGATTTTTTAAGAGGCTTATTATATCTTATGATAACTTTGAAATACTTATGGCTTGCAGGAAACTCCAATGAGCGTATGTATGGTTATACTTATGAATTTTGAAAAAAATATCGCTTATACGACACCCAATACATACAATTACAACAAAAAATTAGGCGGCCATAGCGCATCACAAAAAATATAGTGGTTATCCAAGGTCAGATCATTTCTTTCCATTTGTTGCATAGTGTTATTATTATTAAACCTTAACATCCCCGATGAGTATTGCTACACTACTAATTGTCATTATGATTTGTTATTGTTAACAACGCTGCAGTTTTGTTAATACAAGTAATTCCACCACAGCTACAGGCTACAGTAATAAGTTCGCATTTAAATATAAAAAATAAAATAAAAATATTTAAAATTATCAAACCATTTGCTAGGAAATCTAATTTTTCCAACGGATTTAACCTTAATTTAAAAAATGAAATAAATAACGTACGTTCGAGTGCGAACACCACAAGTTTGTGCATTGGTGTAAACGTATAATTCGATAAACGTATTTTAAATGATGCTCGTATTTGTAGTTATTTGTATACAAAATTTGTTCAATTGTTTTACAATATGCAAACCAATGCATATGATACAGAGTGAACGGTGCGTGGGTGAAGTTATATTTCTGGTTAAAATGTAAATACTTATACAGTACAAGTGTATACACAATACGTCCATATACAATGGATGCCATATGAATGTAAATTTACTTCTCTATCAAATGTATTCATTTGTGCTTATGTATGTATGTATGTATGTACTCTTGTATTTAACTTAAATGTTTATATTGTTTAGTAATGCAAATTTATTGCATATTTTACTATTGTTATTTTTGTTGTTGTCGTTATTGTTGTTGCTTATTGTAATTTTTATTATTATTGATGTTTTCTTTAGTTGTGCTTTTTCTTTATTAAACAAATAATCAGACAAACAGACAGGCAGAGAGACAGACTTGTACGTTACATTTGCAGTAAAATGTTAAAACAAAAGTAAGTAAATAAAGCGTTAAGCAGAAGAAAAAGAAAAACATGTTGAAACTGAAAAGGAAATGAACTGAAAACTACAAAATAGTAAATCTTCTTAAAATGACACAATACTTAAGAGAAACCAAATAAAAAAAATCCAACCAATTTAGAAGAGAAACAAGAAGTAAAGAGAAAGAAATTTTCATACAAAATTGAGCACGTAAAACGCTTACTGTGAAATGCAAAACTAATAGTTCTGATGACTATAAAGGAATTAAGCACTTAAAATAGCAATAGAGTTTAAAAAATGAAACGAATGAATAAAACATAAGATGGATGAAAAGAAAAATTCTAGTATTTTTTTAAATTGCTCTTGATCACTAGATAATATCTGAAACTTATGTGGTGTTTCTGTGTGACAAGCAAGATGTCTATTTATATTGTTACGAAAATAAAAATGCCTAAAAAGAAAATATACCACATCAGCGCCTTTAAAACTCTATTGTAGGATTTTGGTATATTTGGTATTAATGTATTACCCTATTAATGTCGCAATTATTTGCGTATTTGACAGCACTGCCAAATCGACCATCTTCGTGTGTTACATTTGAATTAACGGAAATAATACAAATGTTGTACCAAAAACAAGAATATTCGTAAGTAATTTAAATTATATATGAATGGTGGCGGCTTATGCATAATAGTTATAGTTAGTTATCGTTTTGCAGTTATGTCGTGTTTGGGCTTAAATAAAAATGTGGTATAAACGAATATCAAGTGCAAGTTAATAAGTTGCTGTATTAAGATAAACTGTATAAAGATATACAGGAGGGGAAAAAAACAGTAAAACAAAAACAACGTGGTCTTATTTCATTTTGACGCAATTAAAAAGAACTAAAACGTTTTAAAAGGGTTAAAACGTAACAATATGTAAAACACAAACGATTCAACTGCTTGTCTTACGGAATCACCTTTTTAATTCATACAACTTCTATCTACGGGCTTCCCGACAGGGTACAGGAGTTGCGAAGTGTATTTTTGTTTGTTGCATAGTGTAATCATATATTCTCCAGTAGTACTCGTATCTCCCGTGGAGAGCATACCTTTGTGGTTGACACACCTCCCTCTTTCCTCGTTTCCACAACTTATTGAGTGCTAAACTTAAGTAAAAAAAATTACCATTCGACATCAAAAGTCACAATATAATGTACGAATGATAATGGATACAAAAAATATCTCATTTTCTTTATCACATTTAAAAAAAAGTAAGAAAGCAAATAGTTTTTGTTTATTATACTCTCAATGGTACTGTAAGGGCATAAATTGAAAAGGCCACACGTAAAAGATATATTCTGTCCGATATCGTTTGGCCTTTCTTTCTCTTTTGGTTTTGTAAACTTTTTCCATTCGAAGTCTTTAAATTGCTCTTTTCCAAATTGTTTACTTTATGCAAATATAAGAATACATGTTTTTGGAAAATATATTTCTATTGAGTTATATGCAATATAAATGTAATTTAAATAAGGAAAAGAAATAAAAGAATGAGAATAAATTATAAATGTTTCTGCTTCTTGTTGTATTTTGCATATTCCTCCAGATTTATACAATATGTTGAGATTATTTTTTGGGTTCTTTCTTAAAAAAAAAAAAAAAAATCAAGAGAAAACCTAAAACCATTAAAATTGCCAGAATTGTATTGAAAGCACAAAACACACTGCAATGAATTTAAATGAAAATGACATTTAGTAACTACAGCCCAACTATCTCAATATACTCTTTCTCTTTCTCTCTCTATGTTTCTTGCTATAAACAATTTCTTTTTTTTTATTATTTCAACATACGAGGACACAATCGCATTATAATGTGTGCGATAGTGTATCAAAAAAAAAACTGCATTTGTCAACACAAAAGGAAGTACAAAAAACATGAAAAAAGTATCAAAACTACACACACACGCAGACGAGTTATAAAACCAGAATTACAGAGTACATTTATTGGAACAAAAAAAAAAAAAATAAAATTTCAGGAAAAAAACATTAAATTTATAAATAAAATCAAGTTAAAGAAACGTAAAAAAGAACTCTGAACAGAGACTGAGACTACAAACGAGCAACGAAATGTTCATAGAACTGAATATAATATGAGCCAAAATCAAAAGCAAAAAAAGGATGAATAAAAAAACATACACACATAGGCACATAGACGTGTAACTCCATAAGTCTGTCGTTATGACTGTCTATATGCGGTAGTGGTTGGTTGTATGAATGCATGCATGTGTGGTGTATAAATTTAAAATAAATACTGGCATAAAACACTAAACTTTGCAACAGCAAAATGCAACTGTTTGTCTATCTGTCTGTATTAAAAAAGCATGTACCAGTTTGTGGTACACATTATTCAATATATAAATATTAATGCATATGTACAAAAAAATATATATGTATATAAACAATTTAAACAAAACTTTATTCAAAACTTTTATTCTACTCAAAAAATAAGCCGACTTACAGATGGACAGACAGATATAGTCTGTCAGCTAGCCAGCCAGCCAGCCAGCCAGCCCATACAGATATTTTTATACAATTGCTCTGAAATTGAGTTGCTTAAAATATATTAAGATAAAAATTGGGCTACAATTTATTTTGTGCAAAGATCCATTGATGTGTGTATTTCAAAAAAGTTGTTGAGCATTACCAACCGCAATGGAAAATAGTCGCATCAGGCATACTCGCAGTATGCCAAATAAACTGATTTCCATTTCATATGCCTACTGAGCAATATGTATGAAGCGCACAAAAAATTGTTAACAAGTTAATGGTTAAGTAATGTTTTTTTACTCTTTAGAAAGCTTATTGACAGACTGTGATTGCCCTAATTGTTCTACATTAAAAATATTGTTTAAATTTTATTTAAAATTGTGTTCGCCAAGTTTACATTGAAAACCAAAACCAATTTTGGCATCTCAAAATATCCCAACAAACACAGAGACAAAATACTTATTTACCATCACTATTACTGCTTGCTACTACTCGTCCTACCACAATTAACTATAGATTATATTTGACAAAGTACAGAAAACTAAACGACCGACCACTTCTTATCCCTTTGGCTAAAACAACTCAAAACTAAAATAAAAACACGCAATGCTGTAACAAGATCTTTTAAGTACTCCGTAGTGTGCGTAAATTTTTTGAAACATTTGTTTGTACGAATATTTGTTTTATAAATTTAATTTCAAAATTTTTTTTCTTAGAATCTTCTATTTACATTTTGTAAAATTGTAATAGGATGCCTTAAAACAGTAGTAGTTTCTGATATAACAACGAAATAAGTAAAGAAAAACAACAACAACACCCTATTAAGCAGTTGTAAATAAGAGAATTTTGTATATTCAAGACTTCTCTTGCTCTCTCATTAAATACAAAAACTAGCATTTCTATTTTATTTTCGAATTTTAATTCTGCTTTATTCATATGAATGTCGAAATAAAGTACTCGTAGTTGTAATCGTATTCATTCGTAATCATGTTATCCTTTTTATTATAACTTTTCTTAATTTTTCTTGTCCTTTTTCATTAATATTTCAAAAGTCCCATGCATGTTTGTTTATTTAATTTTTCAGTAGATTTTCTTTTGGAATTTCACAACTACACAATAGGATTTAAAATATTATAAATAGAAATGCATGTGCATGCAACACAAAAAAAAAAAAAAAAAAAAAAACAGAAAAAGCACTAAACTCTCTCTTAAACTCACTTGTAATCAAAAAAAGATAACATACAGTAATAACTGGCAAGTAAAGAAAACAAAAATCCTGAAAGCCAATATCTCTCTCTTTTGCCACCACCCATAGCAATGGGTCAGTTAAGGTCCCGTGCTTAGAAAGGACTTAATACACACATGCCCTTAAATAATACATACTCGTACATAATGAAATAATAATAAAAAAGGACAACTCATGAAATTAAATTAAAAATAAAACAGGAAATTGGACTACGGAAGTAACGTAACAGTGGCCAGATAAAATGGAATAGAATCCTTACAAATATAATTTGTTAAAAATTTGCCAAGAGGATATACAAATGGCCCAGATACTATCGTTTCAAATTGCTATTTGTGCTACCAAATAGACAATGAAGTAATTTCCAACAGGAATTATTTAAAAAGATATTTCGTTTTTAATGCAAGTAGCGTGGGAAAAAAATAATTTTTTTTTTCTTTCATTGCAGGGATATCAATAAACTGTATGTATTGACATATTGTCTGCATGTAATTCTTACATACTCTAGTCCTAATTTGGAAGGCAATAAGTGAAGTCAGGTAACCACGAAAAATATCCTCAATTATAATTGCGTGTTGAAATGTATTTCTTATCATAAAAGAAAAAGGATTTGTGTTAGAAGCATAGTATAGTTAACCCATATAAACATTCCAAAATTTGGGAATGAATGACTTAGTATATGTATAATAAATCTAACAAATGTGTACATGTCATTGTGTATGTATCATTTTATTATACTCATGCTGATTTATTTTCAGTATTTTTTTTTTCTCTTCTTATAAATTTTATTTATGTTGTTGTTCTCATGCCATGTTGAAGACATTTTAATCATGCACATCACTTACTTTTTCCTGCTCAAATTCCATTTTTTTTATTTTTTCCCTCAAGTACAGTAAAAGAAACATCAAAATAAACATCAAAAGCAACATCTCAAAAACAATAAACAAAAAAAAAAAAAAAAAAAAAAAAAAAAAAAAAAAAAAAAAAATTGTTTAGTAGAACTAACATTATGACAACATGAACTACTGAAGTGAAACACTACAGAAAAAAAAAAACAAACCCAACGCATTATTAAACCTCTATTGTCCATAGTACTAAACATAACCACAGAGAGAGTACATAGGAATGACTTGGGGATTGCAGCGATATTCAAACGACCTAGACTCATAGGCATCATATGCAAAATTTCTGAAAGATATTCGAAGCCACCGTAGTAGTGCGTCTAACAAGTAATAAACTCCACAAATTAAGATTTTTTCTGCTGTAGTAGAAGTATAATACCGAAAGCTGGTAAGTCGGTTAAATAAATTGATAACAGTACCCAAAAGATCAACTAAGATATCTCGCAACATCATTTTCACAACGTGTAATATTTTTAATACGAATATAAAGTCCACTCTATACTCGATGATTGCGAAACATAAAACTCGGACTCCGAAACATACAGAAGATGCAAGTGTTCATAAATCAATATCTGAGAAGAATTCTATAAATCTTTTGTTGTTCCAGGCCACAAATATAATATACAAGGCAATCAAAGAAAACACAACTAAAAGAAGAAATATTAACTTGCCAGTTACTGTTGTCCTAGCGTGAAGTGAAGATCATACTCACGGAGTTTGTTGAAGCGTTATGGATGTGTATTAAATAATGACACTGGTCTACAAAAAACAAAAAGTTTTCTCGCCTTTAAATAAAACTATATGGTTTTTCAGTTTTTTCCAACGGGATATATATATATTTCGTCATAACTTGAAAACGATTTAACCGATTTTAATTCACGCACCAGCAAATGTTTAGGAACAAAATTTCCTATAAATCAACTGAATAATTTTTTTTTATTCTCCACAGTTTCGGAGTTTTTCGTAACTTGCGGGAAAAAAAATTTTCGCGCGAAATTAGAATATTTTTTTTTTCAAAAAGTCAATTTTTTTTTTTACATGTTAAGTACTAAATTAAAGCTTAAAATGTGGAGAATAAAATAAGCTATAAACCAAGAAAATCGGTTAGCTATTACTGATTTCATTCGAAATTAAATGCAAGTACCTACCTAACCTTGACCAAAATTAGCGAACAAATTTTTTCTTGTAAAATTAAAAGAAATTTTTTAATGAAAATAAATTTCTGGCAGGAAAAATATATACACTTATGGATATGTAAACATTATTGTTTCGAAAAACTGAAAACGAATTTGAATTCAGCGCACCAAAATCATAATATTGTAATTTTATTTAAAGCCTTTTTTTGCTGTAGACTTGTGTGATTAGTAGTCGTAATAATTGAGAATTAGATTTTTTTTAAGTGTGAAGTGATGATTACGATTACGTTTTTTTTTTTTTTTGTTTTGCATGATTACTAATTGATTACGATTACAAGTTATCAAAAAATAATAAGGATTACTGACAATTACTACAAACTAATCACAAGAAATCTAATTATTTTTAACAACTATTTTAATTTTTTTTTTAATTGTGTATTCATTTATTCGTACTACATTTTTTCGAAGCAGTTGATTATGTCTAGAATTGCCGGAATTAACCGTTGAGAATATAAAAAGTAATTATGTATTTATGAAATTAAAAATTACTTATCGACTATCCCTGATTTTCTTTCAATTTTGGTGGTGAACTAATGTGTGTCTTACTTTAAATTTTGTTGAATTTTTAGCGATTTAACATTGGCGATGATGAAATTTATATACACAAACTTCCCAGCCGGTAATTTTTCTTTGGCGTATAGAAGAAGACAATTTGAAATATTTCAGTTTTTTGTGATAATTTCGCATTTTATAAGAACTTTTGTTAAACTCAAAAGAAAAATCGCTAATTTGTGAAGCTGATTCACTTCAACTACTTTATATGCAAACCCATTTACGAGTTGTACTATTTATATTTCGGTTTTTGGTTGGTTATTTTTCACAAACGTAAATTATCTCAACAAAAATGTGTGGATGAACTCAGTTCTTTGTACGGCTATAAAGCGCATTCAAAAACCACAGTATATCGCTGGTATAGTAAATTCAATGGTGGGCGTAGTTCGATCGTCGACGAATTCCGTGAAGATCATCCAAAATCGGTGCAGTGCGTGAACTGATAATGCAAGATTGTCTCGTGGCATATTGTGAGATAGAAGCATCCTTGAACATTAGTTTCACTTCAAAACATACGACTTTGCATGAACACTTAGTTGTAAAAAAAATTTGTTCTCGTTGGAGACCCCATAATTTGTCCATCTCTCAAGAAAAGGCTATCTTTAATTAGTGTAAGGGAATGATTGAAGTTCGACCGTGATGCTTAAAAAGACATGTATAAAGTCATGACATGTGACGAATCATGCATATATGCGTATGAGCCGGAACAAAACAGCAACCGATCGTGTGGATATTCCACGACGAGCTAAATCCAACAACTCCCGCTTGAGTAACGTAGACGGGCATTCTGAGTGGTACACGACCATTTGTTCGCAGGAAGTCTACGGAGAAATTCGTAAAACCAACCGCCGAAGACGAATCATTCTCCATCATGACAATCCGATCTCTCACACATCTCGTCGAACAGGTGCATTTTTCAGCAGTCAAAACATCGAAACGATGTTTTATTTTATATTTATATCTTGAGAATGGTTAGAGTGAAAGTTTAGCAGTCATAGTGTATTGTTACTAAGAGTCGTGTATTGAGTAAATTGGGGAATAAGTTTGAGACTGTATACTAATAATTTTATAAGTAGAAGTTAAATAAAAGACTATTAAATAAAACATTAAATGCGCTGCATTCATTCATTTTACGCAAAAATAATATGAATACAACGTTGTTGTTGTTTTACAGTTTTTATTTCCTCACTTTTACTTTATACCCTTTATCTTAATACAGCAACTTATTTATCTTGCACTTAATATTCGCTTATACAACGCTTTTATTTACGTCTAAACACGGCTTTATTTTATAACAACAAAATGATAACTATATCGAAGTAGGGAACACATTAACAACCTTGACACAAACCAATAGACCAAAATGTCACACAATACAAAGGCACTGATGTGGTGTATTTTCATTTTATGCATTTTTATTTTCGTAACAGTACCTATCAAAGTAAATTGTTAAATTAGATAAATAATGGTAATCTATCAGGTCAATCAACACGTCCATAGAGTGGTACATAGATGGCGTTACTAGAATTTTGTCCATATGACATTTATTTAGTAGTGACTTTCAAACGATACGTTTATAAACTTGACAACAATCTGACTATTGATTCGTGAGTTACAGCATTTTGTGTGAAGCTACGTTTGTTATCGAAAACCAAACAATGGCTTGATAAACATTATATGAACTCTATTCCATCGAAGGAAACAGTAGAGAAGTGGTTTGCTGAATTTTAACATGGTCGTACCAGCATAAATGATGCAGAGAGCAGTGGACGTCCAAATGAGGCTGTTATTTCAGCAAATATAAAAAAAATCCGCAAATTGGTTAGAACGATCGCAAATCGAAGGTGCGCGAGCTAGCTGACATTGTAAAGATATCAGATGGTAGTGTTTTTACCATTTTACACGACCATTTGTCTATGCGAAAGTTCTGTTCAAAGTGGGTGCTGCGTGAGCTTTCAAATCGTACTACAAATCTATGAAAACGATGGCAAAATTGAATGATTTGGCTTCGAATTGCTTACCCACCCACCGTATTCGCCAGAATTGGCCCCCAACTCCTTTTTCCTGTTTTTAGATCTCAAGAGAATGCTTGTTGGAAAGAAATTTAAGTTCAATGATGAAATAATCTCTGGAACTGAGACATATTTTGACAAGAAAGAGGAATCGTACTATAAAAGTGGTATTGAAAAGTTGGAAAATCGCTAACTCGTTGTATTACCCTCGAAATAATAAAATCAAGTTTTGTGAATTTTTTTTTTTTTTTATTTATCCTAAGGACCTCAAATACCTCAAATGTTTATTGGGGTTTGTTTGCACACACACACACATGCTCTCATAATACTCGTCCAACAATATAAATAAAATTCATTTGTTTTGTTTAACTATGTGTTGCTCTCGGTATTTATCTTTATATCTACTACTTAGTCGTTCAAAAGGACCAGTTACACATTTTATATTCACAACTTTAAGTTGAGAAACAGCAACAACGACAAAAAAAAACAATAACAATGTCCACAATAACATCCTTCTCATCAACTGACTTCATTCATTCCTCTGTACAAATACGAAACTTTTTATGCGAAAGTTATTAGGGGTTTTATTTATTAAATTAAATACATACAGCTCTACAAATGAACGAATGAATTACGGAATGAATGTATGAATGTATTTGTTAGCAGAAAACAAAAAATAATTGTTTACAGCTGTCATGCTTAATGCCATTCCTTTCTTTTAGTTGCTGTCTTCTTTAGTTTCTGTCTATTTGTATGTAATATTTTAAAACACGAAGAGAATTATAGCAGCAGTACTCGGAGAGAGAAATGATTCGTTTTAAGTTAATACATTCCAAACGTATTAATAAAATTGGATTTATTGCTAGCAAATTATATACGAATATGTAGTATTGATGCAGGCAGATCTTTTCTTTCTCCTATTTTTTTTTTTTTGAAAATATTTTGTGAAATTATCAAGGAGCGAAGGACTGAGTTAACTCTACAATTGTATACAAAATTCTAACCATAGACTTCAGTATATTCCATGAATTTTTTAATTTTTAGTCTTTAACAATAAAATCATAATTTTGTCCTTACTATTTTAAAAGCATTTTAATCAGTGTGTGTGTTTAGAAAGTTTTATTACTCCACATCAATTTTTTTTCTCTTTTTTAAGTATTTTCGTGTGTGTATGTGCGTATGTGTGTGTATTATTATACTGTGTGCCAGTTTTAATTCACAATTTAATTTACAACTTTATTTCATTAAAAGGAAAATATTTACGCAGTTATTTGCCAGAGAAAATATTTATCTTTAAATGCTTCCTAATACTCTTCGTAGTTTTTCTGTTTGTAAACTTACTTCTTAATTTAGTTCTTTGACACCTTTTTTCTCTTTCGCACTACGAACTCTGCCTGCAGTTATGCAGTTGCTATAACAATAACAACAACAACAAAAACCTCATTTAAAAAGTATTTGTTACACAAATTACGAAGTAAAAAACCAAAAATTGTAGTCATCGTAGAACGAGATAAAATTAAACTTTGTTTTTTCTACGTGTCACGTGTTGCAACATCGTACTGTAGTGTACTGTGGTGTAGTGTTTTAAATTATATGCATACGTTTAATTAAAAATAATTATATTTTAATTAAAACTAATTGAAAATAAAATTTGCATACGTGTCAGCAAAAGAAATAAAAAGAAACCAAACAAACAATCCAAAAACACATCCATAATATAAACTTTTTTTCGAAAGTTAATGAGAGTATTTTATAAATCATTAAATAGTAAATTAAATTATTTAACATTTGTTGACAAATGAACTGTCGCATAAATTTAACAAAAAACAAAAAAAAAAAGAAATATTTATTCGCATTTTTATTTAATTTTTATTAGAAATTAATTAAATTTTGTAAAAAAAAAGAAATTTCCATAAATACTTTTCCAATTAAATTGAATATACTTTCAAGAATGTATATAAAATAAATATAAATTTTTCGATGAATTTTTATAGAAACAAAAATAAATGAAATACACAATTTTAAAAGAAATGTAATTGTTATCCTAATTATTCATTATTTGTGCTATTTTTTTAAAATATATTTCAATAACTAAATAAATATTTAATACTTTAAAACCAAATATTATATATTAAATTCCCAATAAAACTCAAGAATTTGTTGCATTCCTCCTGCTGTTAAACACTTTTATCGTTTTATAATTGAATGAATATACAAAAAAGTAAGTAGATGGCCGGAAGAGAAAGCAAAAGTAAAGGAAATTGCAATAAAATATATTGAAGAAAATACCCCGTTTATGCACCATGTTATATGTATTGTTATGAAAATAAAAATGCTTTAAAAGAAAATACACTACATCAGAGCCTTTAACACTGTAGGATTTTGTATATTTGGTATTAATGTGTCACCCGGTTAATGCCATACTTATCTGTGTATTTGGCAGCACTGCCAATTCGATCATCTTTGTGTGTTATATTTAAATTAACGGATATAAAATAGAGGATATAAGAGCGTTTGAGACTTTTCCGGAACTTTACAAACTATAGGCAATTAGGTATAGCAACCTACAAATAGTTATCGTTTTGTTGTCATAAAATAAAGTCGTGTTTAGGCGTAAATAAAAAGTCTAGTGTAAACAAATCAGTTGCTGTATTAAGACAAACTGTATAAAGATAAAGTGAGAAAATAAAAACTGTAAAACAACAACGAAGTAGTGTTCATTTTAATTTAACGCTATTTAAACGAACTTAACGTTTTCAAAAGGTTAAAACGCAACAATATCAAAAAAATCAGCAGACTTGACTGAACGAAAATTATAGTAACAAACACAGAAATTTTTTGCTTCAGCAAAATTAGTAAGAAACTAATCCAAAAGCATGGAATTTTTTTTTAATTTAATTTTTTATAACTATCATTAGAACCAGTTTAAAATATATATTAATTCTCATATATTTACAACTTATGAGATATTACGAAAAATGTATTACCTCAAGTAAAAGTAATTGTTTAAAAATTATGATATGAACATTCAAATATAGTGTATTTACACCTTAAGGAAAAAAGATAGAAAAAACCGTATATCTAAAAGCAAACAAATAATTATAAGAATCTCTAATTGTGACCCTTTTGTTATCTACGAAGATGAAGATGAAAAAGATGTAAATATGCAAATTTCTTATTCTAGCGTAATTTTAAAATCTATTACGATCTTCGAATCTTTGTGTTAGTTTGCCAAATACCGTTGCAACCAAGATCTCTTTATATTTCTATGTAGACGAACTGTAGAATATCGTCGAGGTAAATTATATAAGATCTTCAAATTTTTGTTTTTAATTATTTACAGCTTCTCTAAATAGGCTTGTGCACATTTAGTTGACCATATTTGACTTCCATATGTTGTTATCGATCTAATACACATTCTGTATAATAATATATTGTTTTTGATGTTTCAGGTCGTTCTACAATTCATTAATAGATTTAAAGCTCTGCCGCATTTGATTGCTTTTAAACAGGTCTGTAATATGTGCTGTTTGAAAGTTAATTTTTATCTAAATGCAATGTAGAATGTCATTTTAATTTACTTTGATAAAAAAATAGAATGTCGGTATATATGAAAAATGTGCTCTCAAATAGTGATGTATATAAACAACAAATGCATGAAATGATTAAGATATTTTTGAATATAATTGTTAGGACATGACTACACTACTCTAAAGTAAATAGCCTTAATATGGTATAATGACCATTTGATATTTAATTACATTTTGTATGTTTATTGCAACAGTACCCCTTAAACCATCTTTTGCAGTGTAGTACTGCCGACTTTTAAGCAGGCTATAGCATAAAACACATAGACGACAGCAAGCATCACGACAGCAAATCGAAAACGTTGCCCAACAGTATTTGCGTAAATATTTTGAGAGCGACAGAAGTTGAAACAGCTGACACTGAAATTCCTAGTGAGAATATTTACAAAAATGAAATTACAACGTGTTTTATAGTCTCTTGAAGTATGTCGTAGTTAAAATGACGAAGGATGACGTTAGTGTATAAAAAATAAGTACGACGTTCTAGGGTTAAACGTATGCAAAATGAAGAGGTACAAAATCCTATAAATACCAAACTCTTTCAGGACAAGACTAAGATTGAAATGGAAGAATTCTTTCGTAAAAAAAATAGGCAGTTAGTCACAAATTGGCCAACGCATACGTATGCTGGGTACACTATCGAAAGGATTTATGAAATATGTACTTGCCTCCTGGTGTATGTATTGAAATTATCAGACAAGAAATTTTTAACATCACCTAAAATGTAATTCAATATTTATTTGACAATGAAGTAAGCATTTGATATACATACATATGTTGTATATATCTGTGGTCACATGGAAGAGTAGCTTAAGTCGATCTAACCGCAAATTGAGTTATCGCCTTGGAAGCTTTATAGAAGTCAAGGCGCTTAAATGTATTTAATACATTTTTTTCAAACTTTCTTTTTGCCAATTTTATGAGCGTTAACTTTTTAGCTTAATTTTTTAAACAATATTGAATTTATCAAAACACCTTATGTGCACTTAGCATTTTTTTATATATTTCAATTTTTCATGGAACATAACTTAAGCCTAATAATTTCAAAGTTCTTTTTTTTTAATTTCAAGAAAATAGCTTATTTTTGATTATAATAATAAAATATATATGTAGATATCACTTCAATAAAAGATCTTAAGTACACTTAGTAAAGCGCAAAACACAGTATCAAATAATCGCTTAAGTTACAATAGGCGTAGAATGCTCTCATTTGCCAATGAAAAATAACAAAAAAAATTGCAAGAGATTATATTAAACAAATTACACTGATCTACAGCAAAAAAAAAAAAAAAAAAAAAAAAAAAAAAAAAAAAAAAAACATTAATTTTGCAAGAAAATTGTTCGCTAATTTTGGTCAAAGTTAGGTACCTGCATTTAATTTCGAATAAAATCAGCACTATCCAACCGATTTTCATAATTTATAGCTTCTTTTATCCTCAACATTTCAAGCTTTAATTTAAATGCTTAACATGTAAAATGTTCATTCTGAAAAAAAAATTTTAAGACTTTTTGGAAAAAAAAATGCTATAATTTTGCACAAAAAAAAAATTTCTTTTCTTTTCACAACTAAGTTGTGAATAACTTCGAAACTGTTGAAAATACAATAAAAAACTGTTATTCAGTTGATTTATAGGAAATTTTGTTCCTAAATATTTGCTGGTTGGTAATTGCATTAAAATCGCTCATCTTTTTCAAGTTATGATGAAATATATTGACATAATTACCGTATTTTGGGCGCAAAATTTGCCACTACCATTAAAAAAAAAATGAGCCCGAGGGAAAAAAACTGAAAACGGATTTGAATTCACCATATCAAAATCATTATATTCCACACATTTTTTGTAGACCAGTGTTATTTGTAAACTTTAAATAATATATTGTACCACTTCTCTTTTTTTCGTAATTTTTTGGCGTAGTTCTGCAGACAACAGAGCCTAGTACAGCTTTTATTTTCATCTGTTTGATCTTGCAAAAAATATGTATGTAAGATCAAATAGATTTTTACCCAAAATATTTGACACTGTGTGGTAACATTTAAAGCATTCTTGTTTAATGTAAAATAATTTTATTTTCCCAAAATCAATTATTTTGTGGTTACACCACGGCAAAGAAATATTCTATGTTTTACGTTAAATATTTGCCAAATGTGACCGTAACTTAAGAAGGACATTTATCCTCTAACGAAATAAGCTAACCCTTGATCTGATGTAATGAACTTGGCATCGATTATTAACTGCAATCAATAAAAAAGGTTTCAAATTTTAAGCGTATTGAGTTTTAAATCGTCGCAAAATTATCAAACTACATACTCGTGCATCACACGTCGTTATAAACTTTTCCTAAAATACGTTAACTTTGTGTAATGCAAAAATCTAATTAATTAATTCACTTAATAATTATTGAAATGTATGAATATTAAAATATAATAAAAATCATTACTTAGTTGAACACACAGGCCACAAAATTTATAACAATATTAGTTAACAATAATAATATATTTATTTAATTATTAATTATGATTGTTTAATGAACCCAGTAACACATTTTTATATCAAATCTATTTTTTTTTAATAATGTCAGCTGTAAATATTTGCATAAAATAAATATGTAATCATGTAATGGGGGAAAAGAAAAACTTTAGAAAGTAATAAAACACAAAAAGGGAGAAACAATTTTTTTTTTTCTAAAATATTTGTGTTTATAAAGGAAAACCCATTAAGTTCCTAATGTTTGCACTTAAAATGAAAACAAAAATAAAAGCAGCAAATAAATAAAAACTCTTGTAAAGATGCAACTTGTATGTTGAAAAAGGAGAATAGAGAAGGATACCAAAGAAAAGAGTTTTAGGCAAATTTATATTTCTGTTTTCTTTTGTCTTTTTTTTAAATGAAAAAGGTAAATAGAGGCCTTATTAAACAAAAATCTTATGGGAAATAGAAAAGTAACTTTTGTTTTGTGTTATCCTATACAGAATTTTAAATCTTATTTTGGTTTATATTAAAAAAATATATATATATTTTATTGTTTGTGTAACACACACTTACCTCGATCTTATTTCCGCATTGGCCAACTCGTTACGGGGATATGGTTTTGAAGCTGCTACAGCCGTTTCCAGGGAACTAGTGTCATCTAGTTCGCCTTCAAGCGTAACAAATATTATGGAGCCCATGGCGGTATATAACAAAACTAATATTAAAACTCCTAAACAACACAAATATAAAAAATAGATCAGAACAAAAGGGTTAAATAAATACACACAAAAAGTTTCTTTTACATTTTTTATTGCTTTCTTTGTATGTGTATGTGTGTATAAGTTATTCATTTACCTGTGGCCGATATGCAATGTGATTTCGGTGCCTTGTGGCAGCCACAAAGACCTGTGTTGCCCGTATTGGCTTGATGATGTTCACGTTGTTTTTCACTTTTCGCCGGCGTTGAGAAGCACATCGATGAGTTTGTCGTACTGTTGGCATTGTTTGCCGTTATGGAGCCAGCATTTGTTTGGGGACCACCAATAAATGCCGTTATGGGCAAAGGAGGTTTTTTATTCATAATCAACGTTTCTCAACTTAATTTTGTCAAAAGGTTATACGCACGTTATGTAATTTAGTCGGCAAAACAACAAAAGAAGCGTTATGGCCGAAGCACATTTATGTTTGGGTGTTAAAACAATTCATTACAATCATGGTGATAAGGCAAGAAATTTTGTGTTGCTTGTATGATTAAGACAAGAAATGACTTGAATTCTATACAATAATATACAATGGGAGCCAAAATAACGTTCTCTTTGCCATTAATCGTTCACTGTAAATAAATATGTATATAAAAAATTAAAAAGTGTTCAAAAACAAAATTATAATTTAAATATAAAAATTGAGGAAAATGTGTTTAAGAATAAGGGCAAGAGGGGGAAGGGGGGGTGATAATCAAAATGTAGCCTAATAAATAATGACAAGCAGTATGTAAATCTGTGTGTTGAAAATAGTATTATTCCACCCACCCATACACACAAGTACCCAGTAACTAGCACCAGGATTTTAAGCACACAGGATTTCTGCCATAAAATTACGACACTCTGTGGTTAAACTCATAATACAATATACGTGTGGTAGTATTTGAGTGTTTAACCACGCGTGTGTTTGTGTGTGTGTAAGAATATGAGGTTTTGCGGTTTAATATGAGAGCTTTAAGCTCATGTCATTCAAACCAATTGAACAATTGTGTTTGTATGACCATTATAAACATTCCCGCTTTCCTTTTATGAGCTCCCCTTACAAGTAAACAAACACACACACACACTACATACCTAACACTTTAACACATTTTTACACTTTCGTTATGCCGAACAAACGTACACTCATTTTACTTGCGCTCGTGTCTTATGTAGTTTGTTTGTAGTGTGTTTTTCATTTTCATTTTTGTTTTTGTTTCCCCATTATTGTTGGTTTTATAACTGTCTCATTTTCCCTCTATTTACTGGATGTCAATAAAATGTCACATGTCACAATACATAGAGGATCTAAAACAACGGCAACAAAAACAAACTGTTGCCATAAAATATTGTCGTCATTCTCCCACTTTATTCATTGCTGCCTTACCTTTAACCATTATTTACTTACTACGACAACTCTATAACGATTACCTGTTGAGCAAATTAGCGAGGCTAAATTGATGGGAATGACACAAGTGGGCAAAACAATTTCAACCAGAATTTACAAATAGTTTCCTACACACACACACACACACACACACACACACACACATATATATATATATATATATATATATATATATATATATATATATATATATATATATATATAAAAACACATACATACATACATACAAGAACATGTTTATGTTTTACTTAATTTCATTTTATTTCTCCAACCACCCGTCCCACTGTAAGTTCATTTCAATTGCTCTCGTCAAATAACAACTTCAAAAAGGCACTTCTTGTAATGTAACTAGAAGTGGGAGTTTTGAATAAATGTTTCGACTTCATAAGTGTACTGGAAAAATGGGGATGATTACAATTAAAATAGTTCTTGGTAATTAAATCTTGACTATACAGACGCACATACAGATGCAAATGTGATTCAAATAGTTTAGTTAATTAAAACAAATAAATTTGTATTTGTAAAGCTCTTTGCCTAGACTTAAAACTTTTTTGGTAATATAGGTCTAAATTATAAAAAAATAACAAAATAAGCCAAGGAGATTTAAAGGTCGAACGTTGCTAAAATCTTTATAAAACTAAGAGCCAACAAAGAAAGTTATTCACACCTGTTTTACGTTTCGATTCGAATCGAAATTTTCTTTTTTTTTTTTTGGCATATGATATTTGGTGTACTGCGTTTCGTTTCCGTTCAGTGTCTTTCGATTGCGTTACGATCGTAACTACTTGTCTATTTGCACAAAAAACACAAACAAACTTTTTATGTTTTCTTATTGAACCTCCTTTTATATATGCACTAATTTTTGAATTTTTATTAAAATTTAAAAAAAAAAAAAATCTTATTTTTTCGTTTCCATTTCATATGTTCCTGTCTAATTATTATTTTTTTTTTTTTTTGACTCAGCTTTTTTTTGGAATACGAATTTTCGAATGCGGAATCTAATCGCAAAGCAATATAGGGATGTTTTACAAACCAAGTATTGTTTAATAATACAAGTTTACAACAAATAATTTTTTTTACGTGAAACGGTAGTCAATTACCGCTTTTTGTTTGTTCACAGTTTTATGATATACAAGTTTTCAATTTTCGTCTACATATCGTAGTATAGCTCTACTTAAGTAAGTGATATCAAGTAAATTCGAATCGAGTTCTTGATACACAGAATATTTAAAATTAGTTATTTAATGCTTTCGGAGATGTATTTTTTATTGTTAAACCAATTGTATTTCACCTAAGCAAAATATACTACGCTGCTGTAGAAATATATACATGGTGGACAAATTTGAGGTTAAGAAGTAAATTGGCTGTCAAATGATGAAATGTCAAAAAATTAGAAACGTTTAGCTATGGAACGTTATATTCTTGAACAAAGAATTTTAATTGTAAAAATTTACTATCAAAATTGGTGAAAATTTAACGGTATTATTTCGTAAAATTCGAACACATGTTCCTCAGTATCAGGCTCCTAAGTCTACTGCGCGTAATTTAATCGCTAAATTTTAGGCTTACGTAGTGCTGTAAGCATAACCACTGCACAGCAGTGTTGAAAATGAGCCTGGAACATCAACTCGTCGACATTCACAACAGTTGTTTACGCTTATAAAATTCAACTCGGTGAAGAATTAAACCCAGCCACCATTGTTTGCGTCGAACGTTTGTGAATTGGCTGTTTGAAAAACTGAACGAAAACAACGCATTTTTCATTTTTAGTGATGGGGCCCAATTTCAATTAGGCAGTCGTGTAAACAAAGTTGTCACAAACTAAAAACCGAAAAACCTTACATGCAAGAAAGCGACCGTGTGATGCGGTTTATGGTCGATTTGACAATGTCATTTGGCCGCCTCGTTTTTGTGACTTACCGCCGCTGTATTATTTTCTCTGGGGCCATTTGAAAGACCGGGTTTACGTGAACAAACCACAAACAACTGATACTCTGAAAGATGAAATTCAGCGCTGCATTGACGAGATAAGCGAAGCTCTGTTGCAAAATATGGTTCAAAATATTGTTAAAAGAACTAACACCTGCCGACGTGCTAGAGGTGAACATTTGTCCGACATTTTAATTTTTATTTTCATTAATTTGGTTTTTTCGGTGTAGCATCAAGATAAAAGGTTTTTGATTCATCATGTTATTTGTACAAATTGTAGGCTGGCTCTTAGCTACTAAGTATACCGGTAAAAATAGATGTCTGTAGTTTGGCAAATCAATTTTCTGATCAGAATCTACTAACCACTGAAGATATTGAACTCTATTGAAAATTAATCCACTACAAGAAGGTAGGACAGTGTATTCTATAAACTTTCTGAATCTAAATTAAAAGAAGGAGTAATTGTTGTCCTCAAATTAATATATTTTCCAATGATTCGAAATTTGAGAGTCTCTTAGTTAGACATAAACTGATGTTTGGAACTCTTTTAATTTTATTGTTAACGAATTTTTAGGAAATTATAAAATGAAGATTACAAAGAATTTCTGACGAATTTTGTTCTTTTCTGAAGAATTTCTAACGGATGGGTGTTAATATGTTTCCCAAAATTAATTTTTTGCATTCCCATTTTGATTTACTTCCAGAAAACTCTGGAAAAATGAGTGACGAGCATAGTGAATGGTCTAATTACGATGTACAATTTTTTGAGCTAAACTATCAAGGTTTTTGGGTCCAGCATATGCTAGAAGAGTACTGTTGGAGTGTCGTAAAAAAAATAAATACGAACTTATTACAAAAGAAGTAAAACCCTTCATTATTATTATTATTTTTTTTTTAAATAGATAATATTTTTACGTTATTAGTTTTTAATAAATATGTATTTCAAGAGTTTGATGTCTACGATTTTTTTTTTTTGTAATTTTCCCATAGTTAGGGGATTTAAATTAACACCACTATGTAAGTTTTATCTTACTTATGTACATTAATCGAGTAAGCTAACAGATTTTATTTTGTAAGCACGAAAGGTAAAGCCAATACCAAGGTTTTTATGTATATACGGTTTTAGGAGGTCCATTGGTTCGAACCCTTTGAACCCTTTTGTCTTGCATAAGTTTTAGTTGAAAACGAAATTTGTTACATTTTAACTTTGTGTGTTGGAAAATACTTTAAAAACTGTTTATACAAAAACATATGTAGAAAGCTTTCATTTGGTGTGTGGCTTCACTACTGTCACACCTGGGCGGTGTCACGCCCATATAAAATTTGTATTAATATGTGTATATCTTTAAAACTGAAATAGTAAGTCTGTAAACTTCGCCCAAACAACTTTGTGGTCAATACAAATCAAAAGACGAAAATTGGTCAAATTGTGTAAGTAGGGGTGGCACCTCTCATATAACGGTAATAGTGGATGGTTCTAAATTAAGTCCAAATAACTTAATAAAATTAATACACATCATCAGTCGAAATATGAGCGAAATTGAACGAGTGATTGTGGCAACTTCGTTACAAATTAAATATCGATTTTTTCTATCTTGAAAACGATAGAATGGAAGGTTCTGAATTTGGTCTAAATGACTTCTTAGATAGTACAAACCATCAGTTAAAAAGGGGGCGAAATCGGATAAGTGGGCATGGTACGTCTCATACAAATGAAATAATAATTTTTGTATGTCTTGATAATGGTTAGAGTTGAAGTTTCTAAATTTGGTTTAAATAACTTGGCAGTCAATACAAACACCGTCATTAAAATAATATGGAATTTTGTTTGTGTAGAGAACGGTAACTGTTAAAGCTTTCTGTATCCATCCACATCAGTAAAAAAGCAGGTATAACACAAAGGCTCCCAACAACGCGGAAGGGATTACTCTTAGTATTATATGAAATGGCTATTCAAAACTACACGATCTATATCCATAAAATACGATATTCGTTTCAAATACTGGCATTATCAAATTTTTAAATAGTCAAGAATATTTTAGAAAACTTTTAAAAAAGATTAATAATCTACAATATCTTTTAATCCATTTATTCCCTTTTAGCGAACATATCCCCCCTCTTGCTAAATGAAACGCTCTAAAGCTACACAAATTAAACTAAAAGCGCTACCGAAATCAAAATGTTTTCAAGTTGCTTATGAAAAATATTTTGAGAAAAAAGAAACAAAATCAGGACCAGCAGTTTTCACATGCCAGAAACACACGCATATACAAACACACCCAAACACACGAATACGAAACAAGGATAACAAATTAAATCCGATGTTTTAAAAATTAAAACTGAAAACACAAAAAATACCATAGGGAAAAAATATGTTATAATTTTATATATAATATATATTTTATATATAATATATTTTTATTTTTCTGTTTCAAAAAGTAAAAAAAATGCGAATCAAAAAAGCAATTTAGCAATTGTGTGGGTAAAAGAAGAAAAGGGAAACACAACAAAATCTATCTTAAACAACAGAATATATTGTGTACCTGAGCTAAATTATTGTAAATAAAACATTTCATTCAATTGTTTACACAGCAGGTTCTCAACAATACCTTTTTTTTTTGCTTTTTCTTGTTCATTTGGTCCATTTCAAGTAACGCAACAGTGGCACCTGAGGCCATTTACTCTAAATTTTATTTAACTTAAGTTAAAAACGAAATATAACACAGAAAAGGAATATTTATTGATTAAAATTCATTGCAAAATTTCTAAAATTAAGCACAAATTTTTAATTATAATCAACAATTAGGAACAGCTGATACACCGGGAAATTATATTTTTTTCTCGCATTTCTCTTTTGATTTGCGTAAAAATAATATGAGAAAAAAGTAAAACTAAAAATATTTGTCTGCAAAAACAGTTTAAAGAACATGTCGGTGGTGTTGGTGCTCTACCAACAGCAGAAAATATAAAGATTTTCATACTACAAAAGAAAATAAAAAATAAGAAATAAAATTGAAACAAATAGAAATATTTTTGTAACCACATATCACACGTTATTTTCTGAACGTGATACGTGTGGCAGTTGCAATGCTGGAATTGTTCTTTTACTTTTTCCTGTTCCATCCGTTTTTCAGAGAAAATAAAATTGTATAAGTAAATGACAAGGGAAAAATATAAAACAGACACTACAGGGTAAAAGTACAGTGAGGAGCAAAATGAAATTGCTACAGATAAAAACGAATAAGAAACAAACTATAGCCCTCTTACCAAAGCAACTACAAAGATGGATAAAAAGTCACCCTCATATTTCTCCCTTAGAATGTTTACAGCACTGCCACACTGGGATAGTAGTTGAAATACAAAATTTTATTCTTTTTATCAAAATTCACTTAATTTCATTTCATATGTCACTTAAAACCAGTCTGTTTTTTAGCCTATTTTACAAAAACAAACAAGTATTAAACTTTTTTAGTTCGACATATTTTGTGGACAAAAATCACTATTAGTTAAAGATATTTTTTATTAAAATAATTGTAATATCTGGTCCAAATTTTTGCCATTCCTCCAGAAGTATTTGTCAAAGCATACTTTAAAAATCCGTCGATCCAAATGGTCCTATATATGTTCGATCAGGTTCGATGATTGTAGGAGAGTGATTGTAGGGGAGTTTTTAAGTTGTGGTGGGAAGCGAACTACTTCTGCTGTGGGCTTGTGGTCGTTGTCAAGTTCGAAGTCGTAGTCGGATTCAATGCCCACTTTATGAGCACTTTTTTTTAATTTACCTTTTAAAATATGGTATTAAGACATTGTTTTATCCATTATTTCTTCGATAAACAATAGTTTCACGACACCAGCCGCCCACATACACCTGCATATAGGGTTGCCAGATTCAACATTACAAATTTCTTCACATTTAAAAAATCTTGATTTTGAAAATATCCTAAGGTCAAAAAGATTTGTGTTCGAAAACCTTTAGTTTAGTAACAACAGTATAGATTTTTTTAAATGTTAGAATGACAATTCCTGGTATTTAACAACAACTATAATCTTTTAATACGGAACGTGACATTGCCTGTGATTGACATAACCTTTACCATGTATATTTATTATCTGTTTTGACAATTATCACTATACTGAATTAATGATTAACAGCTATTTATCGATACTTGTTTTTACTTGTTTTGTTATTGAAGGAAAATTTTACCTTAATTGTGTTTTTTATATGCTCAATACTTGTTTGCATTGCCAAAATAATTTTTTGATATAACGTAGATGACCTATAATAATATTAGGGCTGGTTCTAGAGATAATCTGTTCGGATTGAAAGCAGCATGTTGAAAGTTCTTTCCAATAATAATACCGGACTTAAGATTTGCCATATTAAGTAGCAAAGTTTGAATTATAAAACGACGAATTCCGATTTACTTTTGGGAATTTCAAAATTGATATAATTCGCATATCAGGAAACGTGGTTTTTTTAATAATGTTGGTAGTAGTAATATGTACAATTTAGATATTTATCATCTTTTTAGATCCGATAGGACTACTAACGGTGGTAGTGTTGCCATGTACATAAGAACGAACATTACATGTAAGGAGAAGATGGAAATTTATAATGGCAATGAGAGGCTACTGGCCGGTACTGTTTATAGACGCAACAGATATATCAATATGTACCACATGTTGGAAGTATTAGGTTACTATACTATTGAATATAATCACATCGTTTTATGTGGAGATTTTAAAACGAATATTCTAAAGGATGATAATTTATTAGCAGATATGGGCGCCATAGGTTTATACTTAGTCAACGGTAGCAATCCAACTCATTTTACTTCCTCCTCAAGCACTTTACTTGATCTTTGTTTTGTGAATGATACATCTCATCTACTAATGTTTGATAAGCTATCTGCACGACATGATCTGATCTTTATGTCATATGATTTTAAACTTGTAAAAGGGTCTCGGACACACATTTTGCAATATAGGGACTTTAAGAATATAAACTATGATACACTTGGTGCTGACTTAATATCTTTTTCTGATCATGAACAATTGAACCATCGTAATTTAAGGTATCTTTATGATAAAGATGTTGCAATGAGAACGGAGTTAATCAGGAATGATAAACCTTGGTTCACTTCTGAGGTTAGACATCTGATAGGCATTAAGAACTTCGGAGCTTTACGAGAGGTTTAGAACTACAAGGGGTACTGTTAATTCTGAAATAAATAACGCTAAGTTTATGTCCTATAGTGGTAAATCTCACATGTGAGTACCAACCAGGTTCAATACCAGACCAGACTATCTGAAAACAATAAGTTCTTCAACAGCGGTATCACTTCATAACATTAGCTAGTAACTGGTTACGAGTATTACTACTATTGGAAACTTGTCTAATGCATTTGCCGGCGTTAAACTGAAGATTCCTTTCACTGAGTCTAAGAATAGAATCTGGCGCAGCTTATTGACTGAGAGCAGTCTCCATGTTCTTTCATGGAAAATTATGGGAATTAATATATATGGACTCACGAAGAAAATGGAGTGAAATTCAGAATATGGGTTTGGTGAATCGTGCCAATATTGATTCTCAAATAATTGACGCAGACAAGGTGCCATCTATAGATATTAACTTTTATAAGAGTAATATCATCGATAGGCACTGGAATTAAACTTCGTGCATTTTACACAGGAGGAAGCCTTAAGGTCATTTCTTAATGTGGGTTATGATGGAATGCATCCAGAATAAATTAGACTAACACTCCCTTATATGCTGATATACTTCACTCATTTTTTCAACACGATTATCAACGCATCCACTTTTCCAAATGTTACAAATGTATGCTGATGCGGCGTTTCTGATGCGTCTAACGGTGTACATTTGATAAACCATAACTTACATCAGATACAAATACATAAAACAAGCTAATAGACGTTGCATTCTAAAATCGGTAGTGTTATAACAAATCAATATGTTTTGATTAGGGGTAACGTGGTGTAGCGATTAGAGCGCCCGCAATATAACACAAACGACCCAAGTTCGAGCCCCAGCAGAGGACATGACGAAGAAAAATTCAATCAGACGAATGAACAGGAAAACACGCCACCTACTGGGAAAAAAAATTTCAAGTAAAGATCACCACCAACTAGCAAGCATCATCACCACTACGCGAAATCATATGGAGGAAGCTACAGTGGATTAATCATCTGCTTAGCTTGAAAGATCAAATTGATTAAAAAAACTGAAATACTTCTAGAGGAGTGTCGGAGAGAAAAAATGTTGTGATTACTTCTGTTAGCCACTGTACAACAAGACATTAATAAAATATAAGTTGTTTGAAATAAACAACTTTTTTCACAAGATTCTTTTTAATTAAGATTTTTGTTTTTTCATTATCAAACTTAACGAACGTGCAGTAAACTTTATTGAAAGTTCAGATATCTTAAAATCAAGTAATTTTTAAACTTAAAAAAAAAAATTGAAAATTAAAAAATCTCTATAAACTAAAGTAAGGGACTTTGTACTATTGTTATAGAACGCATCCTGCATATATATATTTTGCATATGGAAAGCAATATTTCTTCCACTACTGTTTTAGTTTTAAAATAAAATATTCTTCACATTTTAATTAAGATTTTTCGTTCAGTAAGCAATCAGAAAAATATGTATGTACAATGTACGTATATGCCTTAAAGCTTATATTTTGTATAAGTTTTCAAAAAAATAATAATAATAATTTTAATGTTAAGAGTACAGAACCAACCCATTTTTAGTTTTAGAAAAAAATTTGTCAGACCTTCATCAGGCTCTCTTAAACAGAAACAACAGCATTAACAACAAAATTATTATCAACCAAGTATGTATAGAATCTCAGTATAAAGACACCCTCTTTACAGGTTTTTTTTTTTTTTTTTTTTTTGCTTTAAGCACTTAATCACACTTCAGTTTTTGTAAAAATATTAAGAAAAAATAAAAACAAAGTATACGAATGAGAAACGGACAGTATCTGTAAAATTCCATCAGAATCTGTTTAATATTGACTAAAAATTCAAAGAAAACTTTTCAGTTTTGTTTTTTCTATATCTTGAGCTTGTTTTTTAACGTGTGTACATAAGGGAAATCCTCAAGATAAAATGAAGAAAAGGAAAAATTGAACAAAAATGAAAAACATGTTTATTTTCAAGCATTAGATGGTAAAAAAGATTTTTTTTTAATACTTTCTTAACCTCGAATGTGTTAAAAATTTTATAATAATTCTATAGCTTTAGTTGTTAAATAGTTTTTTTTTTTCGAACTCTACGCACGTGTGTTTTTCATTCTAAAACTTGACCTCAAAGATATGTATCTGAATCAGATTCATTTTCTAGTATGAGTACATGTTGAAATACACATGGAATACATGGGTAAATGTACTCATATTTTATCTTCAACCAAACTATGAGCTGCTATACATAAAGCCAAAGCAAAAGCAAAAAGAGAACAAATTTTAAATTTAAAAATTTATCCAAAAAAAGAAGAGGAAGCCTTTATATAATAAATGGCAACCTTAAACGAAAAGTTGTGCGTGTTGGTCAATATTAAATATAATGATTTGGGTTAAAGTGTGTAAAGCTGGGTGGTAATGTGGAGTATCTTTTTTTTATTTTATTGTAAGCATCTGCTATGCCCAGTAAACAGAGAAAAGTAAATAAAAATTACATGGAGAAAAAGAAAATTAATGAAGTGGGAAAATTGTTTGAAGTTTTTAACTTTAATCAAATTTATTGAAAACATATTAAGACGTAAAAGAAGTATTTCGTAACACATCATATAATATTAGAGTAACCCTCTCCTCGTCGCTGGGAGCCTTTGTATTGTATATCTTTAAAATGTATTCCTTATAAGAAAAATTATAGGGAGTGCATTAAAATTAATGATTTGTATTGACTACCAAGTCATATAGGTCAAGTTCAGAAACTGACATTCTAACCGTTATCTAGATAACGCCACATCCACCCACTTATTCGATTTTACCAATACTTCGACTGATACTGTGTATTGACTACGACGTTATTGAGACCAAATTCAGAGCCTTTCACTATTATCGTTCCAAAGATACACAAAAATTGATATTTACTTTGTATGGGTGGTGCCACTCCCACTTATCCAATTTTGCCCTCTTTTTGACCGATGATTTGTAATGACAACAAAGTTATTTGGACCAAATTTAGAAACTTTAACTAATACCGTTTAAAATATATAAAAATATAAATACAAATTTTAAACAGGCGTGGCACCGCCTAGTTGAACGTAAACCATCAGTAAAAGTACACCTTTCCAAAATATGTATTGGTTTGAAAATCGGGATCTATAAATTCCGAGTTATAAAATGACAAACATAGGAAAACTTAGTTTTATATATACAGACAATAGGTCATGCAATAAGCCCGTAGGATGACACATAGATGGCGTTACTAGAATTTTGTCCATATGATTTTTATTTAGTACTTATCTTCAAATGATACGTGTATAAATTTGACAGCAATCTGACTATTTATACGTGAGTTATAACATTTAAAATAATTTTCGAGTTTTGGTAAAGCATTACTTTTTGATGAAAAAAGTACAGTGGTAACCAAACAATGGCTTGATAAACATTATCCGAACTCTGCTCCATCGAGACAAATGGTAGAAAAGTGCTTGTTGAATTTAAACATGGTCCTACCAACACAAATGATGGAGAGTGCAGTAGACGTACGTCTAAACCTATGCTATTCTAGAAAACATAAAAAAATCAACAAATTGGTTAGAAATTAGTTTGATTGCAAATTGAAGGTGCACGAGCTAGCTGACATTGTAAACACATCAGATGGTAGTGTTTTTACCATTTTACACGAACTTTTGGGTATGCAAAAGCTCTGTAAAAATGGGTGCTGTGTTGACTAAAAACAAAACTGTATTGATGTTTTAGAACAATGGTAAAACTACATGAATTGAACTTCAAATTACTCCCACATACACTGTATTCGCCAGATTTGGTCGCCAACTTCTTTTTCCTGTTTTCAGATCTCAAGAGAATGCTTGCTGAACATAAATTTAAGTCGAATGATAAAGTAATCACTATAACTGAGGCCTATTTTGGCGAAAAAGATAAATCGTATTATAAAAGTGTTATCGAAAAGTTGGTAAATCGCTATACTTGTTATATCGCCCTCTGAGACAACTATGTTGAATAATAAAATCGAGTTTTGTAAAAATTTAGTTTTTTACTTACTTATTCAAGCAGAGCTGGACTTCAACAATAGCTTTATTTAACTGAGCGCTTGCTTCAGTTTCCCTTATTAGAATCTATAACTTTAATTGGTAAAGGTTCATTACAGTATTACCATGAAAAACATTTGAGAGACTTTATCATTTAATTTATTTTATATTATTATTGTTATTAATATGTACTCGTATGTCTAGTGGCTGAATACAATAACTAAAATATTGCATAAAAACAGCGAAGCTCTTCAACTACCTAATACTGTTACTGTATTATTCTGAAATCTTAAATAATTTAAAGTCTCAAAAAGACGCGTCATATCAAAACGACATCCTCAATGTTACAATATTTGACAAATAAACGACAGGCATATTACTGGTTTAACTTATTTTAAAAGCGTAATAAGCTTTTAGGCCTTTATTTGGTTATTTTTTATAATATTTGTCAATTCCTTAAAAGATTAAATATTGACAGTGACAGTCATACGAAACTCTTCTAACGTAAGTTTAAAAAAAGTATTAAATAAATAAATAAATTTGACAATGAATGAATGACACATTCATCAAATGACAACTAATGTGTTTAAAGCTTTAAGATGTTAAAGAAATAAATAAAGAGAAGAAGAATTTTAAAAATACAAGAATTTCTTATATTAAAAATCAAAATGTAATATATTTGAGTTTATTTGCTAGCCTTTAATTTTTAATACTTAAAGAATAATTTAAAATATCTGGGGGGAAACGTGTATTGATATAATCCTTTTTCCCAGGAAAATACGAAAAATTTAAATGTTTACCAGGTTTTAACAAAACAGTTCACAGCACTTGCATTTATCCATACAAATGTAGAGAATTAAAAACGAACGAAAAAATATTAAAAAAAAAAAACAATATATGAGCGAATGATGGCGAATGCCATTAAAAAGATAGGGGATGGTAAGCAAGCAGGCAGGATTGTATAGCACACAACTGATATGGCTTAAATATTATGTGCCATTATAAAGGCCAAAAACACGTC
This sequence comes from Wohlfahrtia magnifica, assembly GCA_023159175.1. NCBI lineage: Eukaryota > Metazoa > Arthropoda > Insecta > Diptera > Sarcophagidae > Wohlfahrtia > Wohlfahrtia magnifica. Next base: position 2,548,705 of record JAKWBJ010000208.1, on the reverse strand, counting down.
GTGCATACAAAATTCAATCACTTTTTTTTTCTACTTATAATTCTCTTGTGCTCAATGGCTACACTTGAACATTTTTTTCTTGTTTTTCACTTTATTTTTTGGATACGTTAACAGAAACAGAATTAAGAGATGGACAGAGAAAGAATGAAGTGCAAAAAGAAGTTAAAATGTAAGATAAAACTATATTTTTTACAATAGAATTATCATAAGCACACACGCATACTTACACACGAACATATTTAAGTAACATAGTATAGTCTCACTAGCGTTTTTAGAGCTAAATTTAGTTTTATTTTCCAATTTAGCTTAAAAACCCCTTTTCGAATTTGCTTTCTCTGAAATCAAAATAATTAAACCAGCAAATTAATTAAATCAGCAATCATTAAAAAAAAAAAACAATAAAAATGTGGCATCACTAAAACAATCATTTCTGCACAGCATTTAATTGTAGTCTAAATACCAATACTGCAATACTGCACAACTGCAAATATGTTAGGTTTTTTTACTCAGATTTTAGAAATTTACTTTGAATAAAATAAATCGGTTCGCGAAGTTGACGAAGCACTTCGTCCACTTTGCGGTCATTCATTTGTGGTTAACCCCCTAACGGTCAAAAGCTTAAATTTGATCCGAGCAACCTGATAATTTTTTGTAATAACACTATGCAACATGAAAAATACACTGGATAACCACTACATTTTTTTTAATGCGCTACGGTCGCTTAACTTTAAAAATTCTCAACATTTCAGATTCTATGGATAAGCTTTTTTAGAATATTTTTTTTTCTTTTCTAAAATGTAAGATTTTTAAAGAGGCTGCTTCATACATTTTATGATAACTTTGAAATGACTTATTCGATTTCTTTCAGCCATATGTTACACGGTGAATTCGCAAGCTCTGAACATCAAGAGCATCTGATTTCCCAATATCTACATTACCTAGACATAGACACAAACGATTGTAACAATTGTTGCTATCATCTGCGAAAGAGTAGATAGGTTTGGATGTAAGAAGAAAAAAGTCGTTAAGAAAAATAGCGTAGTTTAGTAGATATATATATAAAATCAGATATATATATATATATATATATATATATATATATATATATATATATATATATATATATATATATATATATATATATATAAGATCAGATATATATATATAAGATCAGATATATATATATATAAGATCAGATATATATATATATATAAGATCAGATAAACGACGCTATTTTTATTAACTTTATTAACAAAACAACAACAGCAGCAGCAACAGCAACGATAACAAAAGTTTAACAAAATTTTCCACAGCAAAGACAAGTACAAGTTAGACCACATACAGAAAAGAAAACAAGTTTTTATCTTAAAAAATATATATGTCTGTGCGTGTGTGCGTGTGTGTGAGAGTAGTGTACATACAAACTTACTCATACACATAAAAAATCAATGTATTAATAGAAACTACAAAAGAGAGAGGAAGCAGATATAACTTTTAAGTGAGTTGTAGTCTTTTTATGCGTATGTGTGATAATATTTAAAACTTTTAAAATTATTTTAATATTTCAAAATAGTTTTTTTTTTTTAAGTTTCTACACAAAAGCTAAGTCAAATGTAAATGATCGATTGACAGCTTGATTAAAAAATAAAATAGTTTACAACAACAATAACACTGACAACTAAACTTCATCCACATGAATTTATAATAAAAACAAAATTTTTATTTCAAAATAAAACTGTGTGTATGCACATTAATGTAAATAAAACAAAATACAAATTTAAAAAGAAATAAATTATTGTTGTTGCTGTTATTACAGTTTTTAAGGCCAATTGTCAATTAAAATAAAATCAATTTTAAAACAATTTCATATGTTTGTACATACAATTTGCAAAGAGAAAACTTTACTTTAAGGAATTAATGCTTCAGATAATGACTAACACATTAAGTATGTCTTCAACTTTTCGTGCTAACTACGTAGTCAACTTATTGTTTATAAGTTTTCTGTTTAAATGCTAGGTTACAATATAAATATATTTTTTATTTATATACGAGTACGTTACGGTGTGCATATGTAATATGACAACAATAACAATACTTATGGTTAAAGATTATCATTTAATTTCATTATATTCATCATGAAGCATCATTATTTAACATAATATACAGAGATTTTACAGATTTATGAGATTAAAAAATATATACCAACACAAACAGAAACAGAAATAGAAAAAGAAAACCAATCAATAATATCACAATCAACAACATGGTTGTCGCCGTCAGCCGAAACTACATTACATAGAAAAATTTCCAACATATTTATTTAACATATTGCATATCATTTTATATGAATTAAAGAGAAAAATAAAAAGTAAATGTCTTTTTTTTTGTATATGATAATTTTTTTTATTTTTTTTATTTTTATTTTTGCCACAAAACGAGTAATGTAATGACAAGCAAATCTGTAAGCCAATGGCATGAATGGGCTACGCTTATATGAAGCCTACACACACGCACACTCACACACTAAATAGAGTTAAAATGCATGAATTTTTTAAATAAAATATCATTTAAAGTATGTAGTGTAGTAATGACCATATAAATTATTAATTTAATTACATAGTCATTAAATTGCAGCATAAATGGTCAATAGAAATGGATGGTTTTAGCCTATTTGAAAAATTAAAATAAAATAAAATTGATATCTAAATCTAAATTAGAATATGATAATAATTACTCATGTAAACAAATTTATTTTTTAATAACACTATGCAACAAATGGAAAACAATTTTCTGACCTTGGATAACCACTATATTTTTTTATGCGCTATGGCCGCCTAACTTCAAAAATCATTTTCATTTCTGATTCTATGGATAACAACAGCAAAAAAAATTTTTTTTTTTTTCAAAACTAGGTACTTTCACTATATTGGGAATAAAATACAATCAAGGAAAAAGTCTACATACACCCTACGAAATTTGAAAAGGCTGTTATACCAATGTTTAAGGTATTTATACTTAAGATTAGCTGAAGAAAAAAAATAAGTTATTAGGGAAAAACATAATAACTACTAACATCAAATAGAAATTTGAAAACAAAGAAAGCGAAATAATAGCTAACTTTTTTGATTTATTGAAATTTACAAGCACTACAATTGTTGAAGTGGACAAAGTGATAATAAAAGAAGATATTATTTGAATTATTATCCTCGAAAATGGCAAATCAGTTTAAAAAATGGTAATAAATCTCCAAAAGGAAAATAAATCATTTCAAAATATTGCTAAGGCAACAAAATTCAGTCGTGTTACTCTACAGACGATCATTGGAAATTATAACAACAATAATACCGAAAATTAACCACGATCTGGCGGACCTAAAGCTGGGATCACACGATTGCCTTAAATATATCAATCTGATACAATTTTTATTTGTCTTATTTTATACAAAATTATTGTCACAAGATGACGCGAAATGATGTACTGACAACAATTGTCTCAACGCCGTCATACGATGTTTCTAGTTTACGTCAACTCTGTAAATCAGCTGTTGTTTTTAATTTATTTATTTATTTATTTATTTTAATTGGTGTTTAAAATGGGTCGTTCTTTAAAAAAGAAATTTGCGTCCTCTTTTTTATATTGAGCTCATTTAGTAAACAAAAAAATAAAAAATAAAAAATATAAAAAAAAATAAAAAAAAAAAATAAAAAAAGAAAAGATGAAGTGTGTGGATCAGAGAATGGGTTACAAGAAGGGCTATTAATGGTGCATATGAGAAAACATTTCAATAAATCAAAAAAAGATTAATTCGCTAAAATATTTAAAGTAAAAATGATTTGTTCTCTAAAAAATAGAAATTGCATTGGCTTTGATTATCGTGTGTCCGCTTAAAAAAAAGAAAGTAAAAATAATGAAAAAAAAGATATGTTAGAAATTTGTTATGCAATTTACATATAAGTAATTAAGAAATGCATATTTTAAGGAATGACAATTATAAATACCGTACGGACACGTGTTTTGTTAGAAAGAAATCAATAAAAGAATAAAAATTGGTGAGTACTTGTGAGCCGCACAAGAATACAATATATAAATAAATATTGGTATAAATAAATAAATATTGGTATATTGGTATATTTTTCGCATTTACATTGGTGCATTTGATTGGGATAAATAAGAACAATAATATTGAGAGTTGCCGTATGAGACAAAAAAATGTATAACCACACGATTGGCATATAAAATAGACAAATTATTGGTGCATTACGGCAATCGTGTGATCCTACCTTAAGAAGCTTTCAATTAGTCCATCAGGATCCAACAATAAACGCCACAAAATTGGCGGAATATATCAAAAAATGTTCCAATTTAATTGTTGCTCCACGAACAAGATAACAGCTCTAAGTATATTGCGCATTTTTTTCTAGACTTGCTTATTTACTATGCTTCAAAACAGCTAAATTCACCACTCCAGTCAGCAGACTTAAACCCAATACAGCACATAAGGGACTTTTTTGAACGAAAATATGGCATTAGTAACCGTGAAACATTAAAAATTGCCCTTATTCATGCATGGGCCGAAATAACATACTCTATTACAGAGAATTTGGTGACATTAATGGCACGTCGTCGGTTATTGATGCCCAAGGTGGATCAACAAAATATTGAAATTAAAATTTGTATTTTTTATATATAACATTTTTAAATAATAATTATTTTTTGTAAGCTGTATGTAGTAGACTTTTTTCGTATGAATTTGTAATATTTTGTTATTGTTATTTTTATTATGTAAAAGAATTACTTTTTAATTTTATAAATAAACTTATTTATTAATGCCTTCAATATTAATACAAATATATTCATAATTTTCTTCACAAACAAATCAAATCCTTAAATCATAGGGTGTATGTAGAATTTTTTCCCTGACTGTATGTATTTACAAATCGATTTTCATGAATTATGGTTTATTTTATTTCTATTATATGCAACTTTATGAATAAACAGTGAAACTCAGCGTTGCCAGACAATAAATTGATTTCCTACCAAACTTTTTGCAAAATTCTACCAAAACAGTAAGCAGCCTAACAAAAATTGAAGTAAAAAATTTTAAAATTAATTTTTTAATAAAAATCGAAAATTTATTACGTTATTTTCAGCCACATGAAAATTCTTTCGTGAAAGTTGAAATATATTTATTTACTACATACTTTATCCTGAAGTTGGGTGGAGCGATGTATGTTAAGTTATATTGGTTATGGCCAAAATACGCCACATTAGATTGAGGCTGCGAATAAATCCAGTAATCTTATTTGGCGAGAGAAGAAATATGTAAATCTCTCGGAATCAGCACACCGAGATGGCTGAACATTCACACAGTACATGCCCATTTGTTTCGGCATAAATAGTGCAGAAACTAAACCGATCATTCTAAACTTTTCCCAAAATACAGTGATGGTTTCTAAGATTCCAGTGCCCTAGAGCGATGAAAGTAAGCTTATTATACATTCTTTCTTTGAGACGAAAAACAAAATGTTTGGCCATAAAAATAGAAATTGCGACATAAAAACTTGATGCCAACGAAAAAGCATGGATGTAGGCAGTTTCGCTGTGGCTTAGCAATGCATATCGTCAGCTGAGGTTGGCATTAAGTATTTATTGATACAACTAAAGATCGCTCCCTACATTTGAACCTACTTGAAGATAATTCGTGGCCATCTATGATATATGTGTAAAGGCAGATAAGCAGTCTCTGAGCAAAAGTGCGTAGATTTATTACATTAAAAATTTTTTAGTAAAAATTGTTATTTATTCAAATCAAAGTTAAGGAACCTACCAAAAACTTAAGAGAATTGCAACAAACCAACCAAACTACCAAATTGTTTTTCGATCGGACCAAGACGGCAACGCTGGTGAAACTGGTAAATATTTGCTGTTTTCTATTTTTTTTTTTTTTTTTTTTTTTGTGAATTTTAAGAAATCAAAAATATCATAATTTAAGAAAAATATATAATTTGTTGCTCAAAATCTCCAAAAATATTGGTTATATTAAAAAATGATATAAGAATAACTTAAAGCTGGTATAACTTGGAATTTTTTAATATACGGCTTAACCAAATCGAATGAGTCATTGCATAAGATGTATAAAGCAGCTTCTTTAAAAATCTCACATTTTAGAAAAAAAAAAAATCTAAAAAACTTATCAATAGAATCTGAAATGCTGGTGATTTTTGAAGTTAGGCGACCAGAGCGCATCAAAAAAATATAGTGGTTATCCAGGTATTTTTGCTTGTTGCATAGTGTAATTTCGTATAAGAGGTAGGGTTAGTCGTTAAACATTTTTGTTTTGCTTACATAACAAAAAGTTATAATTAATTTATAAATAACTATGTAATTATTTATTTTTAATAAATCTCCAATGCAACCTTAGTTTTTTAAAACGAACACGCTTTGCTTGACTGGCCTTTTACACAGTTTTGTTTTAACCATAATTCTATTTATTTAATTACAAATTATTAAACCCAAAAATTCTTTTTTTTATAGTTATTTTTGATTTGTTATAAAGTTTCATTTAACACTGCTTTTTCTTGGTAGGTTTTTTTTTCATATTTCTTTGCAGTGTTAAATGTTAAAAAGCTTAGCAGTTATTGCCGTTTTATTTTTGTTTTTGTTTTTATTTTTTGCATTTCCTTTCTCCCTCAGCTAACTGTTCACAATTACAAAATAACTCTTGCCTTGTTTTTTGCAGTGCTCACGCCTTGTTATCCCTTTTATTTCCTGTTTACATTTGCATTTTTTTATTTTAGTTTTTTTTTGCCTTTTTATTTCGTTTCGACTAATTACCACTTGTTTTCCTATTTCCCTTTAAGTTCAGCACTTTTAAAACTTTTTTTTATTATTATTCAAATAAAGAATGGAATGAAGCGTAAATTTCTTATAAATTATGTTTTAATTATTTATCCTGCATTAAAACTGCTGAGTCTTAAGGAGAGTATTACAAAAATCAAACTAGAAGAAAGCCTAAAAGTATACTAATCCCGTAAAATGCGAATATAATAAAATAAAGCAACAACGAATTGTTTTGCACAGACTTGTTTTATTTTTTGTTTAATTTATTTACTAATTACACACCCTTTTTTACACAAAAAACACACATTTGCGTTTTCATTTCTTCTACAGATTCACGTACACATACATACGTAAGTTTTTGTACTGCTACAACCAATTATTTAATTGTTCGCTCTCCCCCGTCCAGCCTTGACAGAATGATGATTTCTATCATATTTTTGATGATTTTTTGTAAATAGAATTTTTTAAGGAATATAATTAAAAAAAATATCATATTTTTTAGAGATTCATATATTAAAACAAATAAAATGTAAAGTATTTAATACGAAATGGTAAAACTTAGGTACACGTGTATATATTTTTGTAAACATAGTGTTATATGTTCATACATACTATTTAATTCCTTTCAGTTAAACTTCTTTAGATGAAAACAGTCTGAAAACTATAAAATCAATTAATTTGAATCTGAAGACACTTTCATTTTGATGTGATTTTAATGATTTTGTTTGATAAGAGCCTTTGTTTCTTGACTCTTTAAAAATTATAAATAGAATAGCTTTAGATTTCCATTCTTTTCAAAATTTGTCAAAAGTTTAATTAGTTTTACTATTTCTTTGGTAAACGTTGGTCGTATATTCTTAAAAGTCAATTTATAAGACAACAAATATTGAAATATATTATATTTTAAACACAGAAAATTTGCAAAATTGAATGATATATTTGGTTCGGGGTTATAAGTAAATTTATGCCATTTTCTTCTTAAATGTTATTTCATGTAAATTCCATCCAAATTCCATCTTTTCTATATATTGCATGTCTTATTTAACAAGTTTATATTTTAGAAAGTACTTATTTACCGTTTAAAACAGTATTGGGGTGTACTTTTTGCAGCATTTTTGCAGGAATCCTACCAATGGTGGGTGTAATATTGTCTTACAGGACTGGAATTGTGGCTGGTATGTCTGTACACGATAGTCTAGTCTATTAGGGTAAAATTGCATGATCTTAACGGCTAATGAACTGCTTCGAAACGTGTGATAAATTGCTCACCAAAATTGTACATTAAGAGGTTCATGCGGTGTCGCGTGCATGTGGCATGAGGCATCATCTTGTTGAAACCACAATCACGGCCAATTCTTTCATTTTAGGAAAAAAAAATTCGGTAATCATCGCACGGTACCTTGTTCCATTTAATGTAACGTTTGAATTTTCATTCTTGAAGAACTATGGTCCAATGGTACCCTCAGCCTACAAACATTCCCAAAGTAAACTGTTGAACGTGAACTGTTTCTGGCTGCTCTTTACACCAAATTCAGTAATTTTGTTTCATTGAGTCAAAAATCGATGCTGAAGATAATTTTTCTATACAAAACACATTCCTTTACACAGCTCATTTTACAAGCATTATTCGTCTATTTATACATAAGACATGTGCTTTTTTTGTTTTTATAAAATTATTACTTTTATGTGTGTGTAACAAAATGTTTGAATAATAAAAAAAATATGATTTTTATTTCGCCAAATGATTATTTTTTTCGTAAAGCTTCTGGCAACGCAGCCCCAATCTCTTGTTTCATAAGATACTCTTATATCCCTATGATGCGTATGATTAATATTTAATGAATTATATAAAGTATACGTTCAGGAGGACGATTCAAGTAATTCCAAATACAGTGTGCACGGGATAACCTCAACTAATTGAAACCGCGATTGTTTATGACGTTTATGTATAAATTTAAGATCCAAATATTATTTATAGTGCCAAATTCACAGTTTAGTTTAGTTGTTTGTAAAAATCACCCAGTGTATTAATGAATTTTGTATTTTAAACGGCAAAAACAAAGTAATGAAAAGAAAAGCAGTATTCATAAGTAGATTTTTACAAATAAAATGCAAAACGTGTTGTTGTTATTTAAAAATCCTAATAATCGCCTTCGTCCCACCCTCGCACTTCTAGTACACTTTTTTAAATTTAAAAAAAGACCAAATTCGAATTTCCAGGCCCTATATCTAAAAATCAGTAACGGTTATCGACATGCGGTAAAGTGGACAGGAATACTTGATCCCTTATTTATAAATCCCAATAGTCGCCATTGCTACACCCTAACACTCCTAGAACTCTTTTTCAAATTAAAAAATATTCGAGTGCGTATTTCCGAACAATTTATACAATTTAGCTGTTTTACGTCTCTATCTGAAAGTATTTATTTATTTATTTTTTTTAAATATTCAAAAAAATGTCTTATTTTGAACAATAAATTTACTAATTTTTCCTTAAAAATATTATATTCGTTCAAAAATTCAACTCTGCTGACTTAACAGTGCAATGTTAATTTACAGAAAAACCGCGTTTACAGAAAAATTTGAATATAACTTTGAGAGCTAACTTTTACACTACAAAGGAAAAACGAATTTTGGAATAAGAGAAGTCTCTTCCATTTTGTATTTTAAACACCAGACTATTCAAAGTATACTTTCTGTATTTGAAAAAGACATTATTTTCCATTTTTAAGACTGAATGCTATTTATTTATTTCTTTATGATAACTGCGTTTTTTGGTCTACTTGCATCTATTGCCTTGCTAGAGTTCCATTAATCAGTTAATTTCAATCTAAGTGGATGATTGTGTAGTGGTAAAGGTGCTTGCTAAGTAGTGGTTGGTGATTCTTACTTGAAATTAACAAGTTATTTCTTAAAAATTATGTTTATATATGTATGCCAACTAAATCTATCAATCCCTTTATACGTTTTAAGATGAATGAGAAAATTTTTAAATATCTATTACAAAGTTATTACTCGTATAACATTTTACTAATTTTATAAAAACATTTCATACATATTGTTTAATAAATACTTTTACTTACGAAAAAAAAATAAAGAAAAAAATAGAAGAACATAAACCCCAACAAACACCATACTCGTATGTTCGAAAATAATAAAGCCAAGTTAAGTAAAACTCTGATATTTCTACAGGGGGTTTAACGAAAATAGTTTAAAGACTTTTCTTAACTTTGGCAATTATTAACGCTAAAATGAGCGTCAAAAACTTTTGCTGTTGATGTCGATGCTGTTGCTCTGCTATTGGTAGGAAATTAACATTTCAATACAAGACTTTTAGTAAACAAAACACAAAAGGAAAAAAGGGGATAAGAGGTTAAACTGATAACTTAAACAAGTACTTTAACAAAGATATAAAAACTACAAAAAAATAAAAATAAAATTACTTTGTAATTCATACAAGAAAATCCTTTTAAGCAAATTTTAAATACAGTATATGCTCTATATAAGACTAAATTTTGTAACAAAATCTCAAAATATGCAATAAACTGTTATTATTTTTTTAGCTTTAAATAAATAAATAAATAAATATGCCTTTAGTCATATTAACTGATTGTCTTGAAATTTAAGTATAAACATTATTTACAGATAAAATAACAAAAAAAAAAAAAAAAAAAAAAAAATTCTTAAAAAGAAGAAATTTTAGTTCAAATGAAACAAAAAATTTTTGAAAATTTTCTGAATAATTTGGGCAACAATAGCAACAATAATAATGAGATGATGATGACGATGATGATGTCTTATAACTGGAGGCTTTATTGATTAAAAGAACGAAAATAATTTTCCATTGAATTTCTATAGCAACTTTAACATTAAATGTCTTCGCATAAAAAGAGTAGCAAGCAGCACAAATCCTTAAATAAATACATTCTATCTAAAGAAGAAATACTTTTGAAAAAGTTTTATACACAAATAAGGAATCCAATAAGCAAATAAATCGCTGTTAATTAAAATTTGCTACTCTACACAATTAATAATTAAATTAGAAATTAAGGCGATTAAATTCTCAAACTCAAACTCGATACAAATATGGCAAAAACATAAAATAAAAACGAATAGAAGTAGAAGAACACTTCTGTTTCAGGCAATTACCAAAAATTAGTTTTTGTAGCTGCTAACACAGCTGGTGACTAGAAATAAAAAAAAATGCTGTTGTTATCTGCTTGTAAATAATTTTGTAGTAAATTTTAATAGTGAAACCACCGTCTATTCTTTATTCGAATAATACATACATATAGTTAGTATGTATATGACAAATAGCAGCCATTAAATTTGTGTAAGATTTCATACATAAATAAACTTTAAAATTATTTACCAATTTGACAGACAAATGAATAAAATTGTTTAAAACTAAATATCTATTTTATTCGTCTACCTGCGTAGTTCTTTTAATTTTTTATGTTCCATCATCTAAATCACTTGCAGTCAAAAGGGGTATTCACTAGAATAATGCTGGTTCTATGCAATATTAAGTACAATTGTTTGAATAAATGTGAATGGGAAAGTAATTATATATTTTTCTTCATTTATACAAACATTACCAACTCAATTATTATCATTTGTTATACTTTGTTGTCCTGCTCTTGCGTTCATTTAAAGCTTTACTTTTGTTTTGTGTATGTTGGGAAAACTTAACTATTAATTTCTATTGTTAGATATTTATTTGATGATAATTTGGCGGTTAATTGAATAGAAATCCGTTTAGGCTTTGGCTGAAAATCTTTGTTAATGATAAAAACGTTACAGGGCATTAATATCCACAAGTTATTGTGTTAAAAAAATGTGTACTAAAGTATTTCTTTTTATTGTAATACAAAAAAAAAAGAACGCCTTAATACTTGTATAATGCATTTGTTTCTTTGCTGTATTTTCTTTCCTTTAGCTTTATTACATTTTTATTTTCTTTAACCTCTTTCTCTCGCCCTCTCTTTCACTCAACATTTTCACATTTTCTTTTCTTACAAATGATTTGTTTGGTGTTGTTACTATTATTATTTTATTATTATTTCGCACGATAGGTTTTCATTAAGTTTTTTTCCTTTCTTTTTTTCTTTTGTAATGGCAACATAAAACATATTTAAAAAATTAAAGAGAGGGAGAACGTGAATTAAAACAGCATCAGAGCAGCAACAACAATAATAAAGCAATTATTGTCGCCGCCAGTGTTGCCAACTTTTTTTTCATATTCATAACGGCGCTAATACTAATATATGTAACAATTTGTAACAATTTGTTGTAAAAAAGCATTAAATGGTGTTGAAAAGTAGATAATGCAATAACACAAAGATTTTTTAATAATTTCTTATTTGGCGTCCTAATTTTCGGTTTGGCAACATGGCGACTTTTCGGCGATTTTTATATTAGTTGACGATTTTGTTGGCTATTTCTAATAAAAAAAATACGAAAAAATTTATTTTATTTTATTTTATAAACTTTTTTTTTTTTTGGTGTTTTTATGTATGAAATTTGTGTATATGGCATATTTTAATATGTAGATTATAGATGGCAACCGAACTTCAGTTATTTTTTCGGCAACTAGAAATTTGTAGTTGCCTATATGGAACTGAAACTAATAGGTTTTTGTGATTCAGTTTACTTATGTAATACAATTTTCGGCAACTGGCAAGTGAAAAAAATAATGTGCTTGCTTCAGAAATTGACATATACATACGTATACCTGAAGGTTATGAAGTATAACATCATTCAAAAGGTCTACTTCTCTTCCTTCCAAATCCACTGAAAAGTTTAAATCGGATAATATTCAGCTAAGTTATTAACTCATAAGTATATAAAGGTACGAAAAATTTGATTTCTATCTGCAATCAGGGATTTTGGAGTTGTTCCGCAAAACCGACTCTTGTTGTATTCGCCCAGCAGTACAAAAGTTATTACAAATGAAACACATCCGATAGTATACTATTATGTCAATAGGAAAAATTAAAATACAATTTTTAAGCACAATTGGATGAGACTCATTCGCAATACATTGTAAAACTAAATGTACTTTAGAAGTAAAAAAGCCATTTCCAAATCGGATGCTAGTATTTGAATGGGTTTGTAGTTTCGATTATGAATTTTGTTTGGTTTTTGCTGATATTTTTCCAATTGTTCTGTTTAATTTTGCCGTATTAAAATGGAGAGAAAAGTGTTTTTAAAAGTGCAAGTGGACTAACCGCTTGTGTGGTGTATAAAGCAATCTATACGGAAGCGCCTATGGTCTATAAACGGAATTTTCATCATTGAATGTGCGATAAATACATAAATAAAATGAAAAATAAATACAACATTCATTGTCAATGTCTGTAGCATTGGACACATCCAATCTGCACTTATAATGTGGGTAGTATTGGATCCATCCAAGATTCACTAACAATGTCTGTAGTATTGGACACATCCAACCTTCGCTTACAATGTCTGTTCCATCGGATCCATCTGACGGCCTAGGCCAACGCTGTGTAAATGTAAAAAGGAATTGTATACAGGCATTGGATGGGTCCTACTTACATTGTATGCGGTCTCGGATCGAAGATGCATGTGGTAAAAATATTATATTGTTATTATTCATTAAGAAACTAGCATAACTTTCAATGTATTTCATTTTTGTTCTTTTTTGCAGCTTAGTGTAATGTAATTCTCATACGAGACAATGAGAAAGGTATCGAATTTGTATACCAATCATAAAAATTATTTTTTATAGTTTTCTAGCTTTCAGTAAACTAGTATAAGCTATAATAAACATTATACACGTTTTGCTTTTGCTAAATAAAATTAATAGAATATATAAATATTATATTGAAAAATTATATTAAAAAATTCAGTATAAATTATTTTTTATTGATTTAAAAAATTGTTTTCCATTATTTTAAAACATATCAACATTTTATTGTCATAATGTAAAAAAGAGATGATTTAGCGTTTTTGGCGAAAGAGCTTAAAAAATATATGGCGACCCTGACCATAATACGGACCAAACAGTCAGTTTTACGGATTCAATGGCTTTTCTACAATTACTTCTATATGCGACATTTTATTCGCTGACGTAATCAGCAAGTGCGAAATCAGCTTGATTGCTAAAAAAAAAAAAAAAAAAAAAAAATGTGTTCGAAAGCTCAGCTACGTTTGAATCACATATTTTAACTATTTTTGCGCCTTCTCCCTTTATTAAATGATCACATTAGTAAATGATACACCCTTTACTAAGTAAATACTCTTAAGATTACAAATATTTAACAGCTGGCAACCACTAAATGGAGAACCCGATATAATTTTCATAGTAATAATTTTCTATATTAAGGGCACAAATTACATAAATAAATGAGATAATTGCACTTAGTGACAACTGTTTTTGTATTTTACGTTATAAAGGGTCCGCCATCTAACGTTTTTTTTTTTCAACTAGTGCTTATTTCGTGAATGGTAACACTTAGCTCATGTCTGAATTGACAGGTAATTAGTTTTATCCTTCCGCTGAACGAATATGGTTGTGTATACGCTTGAACAACGCTGGGAATCTGGGCCTGCGATCGACTTACAGAAGATGCCGATTTTGCCAAAAAAAAAAAAAAATCATCTTTTCAGATGAAGCTCATTTTGATCTTGGCGGGTATGTAAACAATCAAAATTGTTGCATTTGGGGCACAGAAAACCCGCAAGCATACATTGAGAAGCCGATACACCCAAGACGAGTCACTGTTTGGTGCGGATTTTGGTCCAGAGGCATAATTAAGCCATTTTTCTTCGAAAATGAGCAAGGAGTGGCCGTTACAGTCAATGGCGATCGTTATCGGGCCATGTTGAACGAATTTTTGTTCACAAAAATTGAAGAGGAGGATATTAGCAACATTTCGTTTCAACAGGACGGCGCTACGTGCCACACAGACGAAGCTATACTCGATGTTTTGCGCCCTGTTTTTGAAATTCGCATTATCAGCCGCAGAGCTGATGTCGTTTGGCCACCTCGGAGCTGCGATTTGACACCGTTGGACTATTATTTGTGGGGTGCCGTCAAAGATAAGTGTTACGCCAACAAGCCAGAGACAATTGACGCTTTAAAGGACAATATTCGTGAAGCCATTGGTGAAATACAGCCGCACACAATGGATAATGTGCTTAAAAATTGGACCGATCGTGTAGGCTGCTGCATGGCCAGCCGAGGCAGCCATTTGAATAAATTTATTTTTCATTATTAACCGGAAGGATTGTACTTTCAAATAAAAAAAGAAATTTAAGAAAATATTCAGTAGTTTTTTTATAGCATTTTCAAAAAAAAAGATTATTTGGCAGACCCTTTATATTAAAAAATTGCAATTAGAAAAGCGCTAACCTAACGCGTTTGTTTGAAAGAGAAAAATGCAACTATTGGAAATGCGCTAAGTTGGCAACACTGATCGCTGCTGTAATATGGTACGACTCTAAGAGAGTTGTGGTCTTAAATTTATATAAAGAAAATAACTGTAAAAGGGAATCCACATAATAATAATAACAACAATAATAACAATATAAATGAAAATAACAATAGAATCATCATACAAAAAAAACTGGGTTACTTGGTTAGTTATTGCACACAAATACACGCACACACATAAACCAAAAACAAGATGAGCTTTTTTTCGCCGAGTTTATAATAATTTATACTTTGAATGAGAATGTACAGAGTTGACTCAGAGCAGAAAAACACAACAACAAAACAATGCAAAACACTTTATAATACGAACACACACGTACACGTACACTTACTCACCTACACATATACATACATACATAGATAAATACTAAAAAGTCGTCAAAACATAATAATAATGAGTATGATGACACCTAGAAAACAATAATATTTACATACACACATACATACCTATATACACTCTTCTTAGTACCATACAATTTACTCGGTCCCTCTCTCTTCCTAAACCTCTCTCTCTCTCTCTCTGTTACTCTTTCTTTTTAAGTAAATAATAATATAACTCGACCAACTGGGTTCTATATATAAACAACAGAAACAACAGCAACAAAAACAACAATATAACTGCAGTAAAATAATGATAACAACAACAATATACTGTTTGTTTGGCTAAACAAAATAACTTCTTTTGTAGTCTACTTTCAAATCCTTTTCTTTATAAACAGCAAGAACAACAATGACAGTGTTGTTATTTAGTAGTAGAGAGAAAAACACTCACACATACATACATATTGTATAAGCATGTACAACGACAAGTACTTGCGTAAATGTCTGTACACCAAACAGCTATCAGCTATTATATGAAAAGCAAAACAAATATAAACTAGTATCTATGTATGTGTTTTTTATCTGAGTGTGTACAATTTATTCATGCCTATACAATATTTTTTTTAAACAGTACTGATAGAAATCATAGAAGCATTCAGTCATATGTCGATTTTTATTACAAAATAAATAAACAAGAGTGATACGTACATATTAAATTATCTGTATTCGTTTAATACAGGTTACACAACTTCACAGCTACTTATGCAATTGATATGTAGGCGGTTACATTGCATTATTTTGAGAACGACAGCAGCATTTATGAATATGGATTACTGACCACTGATTTTTGAAAATTTTTCTTCACCGTTAAAGCTTATTTCTCACTCGCATATGCGTCTCAGAAAAACCAGAAGTGATTGTGGAAAAACTATTGCATCCGGTAAAAGTGACTGTTTGGTGCGCATTATGATCTAGAGGTGCAATTGCAGTTTTTTTTTTTTGTCGCTTGAAGAACCGATACCATCAATTCAGAGCCATATGCTAGTATGATAATCGACTAATTGGCCTACAATTGAAGATTATGAACTGGCCGACATGAGATTTCAACAAGACGATGTCACGACCCACACAACACGACCAAATTTGGCTTTATTGCACTGCATCAAAGACTACATGTCTATGCGATTAATCTCCTAAAGTTAAAGCATCTGAAAACCAACATTCGTCAAGTTATCGCCGAGATACCGCCCGAAATGTTTGAAAAAGTATTCGAGAACTATCTCAAAGAAACGTTTGGATTTTATTGGGTTCTATAATGCTTGCAAATTTCTATCATATCGACAATATTTTTTATTTATTAGGACAATAACGTTGTTAACTCTTGGTGGGAGCAAAGCGGAATTGTGAACTGCGGTGAATGAGATAGGAATATAAAAACAGACACGATTAAGTTATTCTGTTGCATAACAACGCACAGCCTCACGTCGCAAGAAATGCCAAACAATTGCTAGAAATATTCAAATGCAGTAATCGCCGTTTTCTTCAAAAATTGTTTCTTCTTCTTCTCCGTTTCAACAGGTAAGCAGTGATTTGTGTAATTTTTATTTTGACAAATTCGTTAAATCGTTATCTTTTTTGAGCTAATAAAAACGTATCGAATTAATTTGTTCTCGCAATACGAAAATTTTTTTTATTGGATTATTAAAAAATAAACTTATTAATATTATTTACTTTGATTGACATCACTAATTTATCAGTTGCTGAAATAATCTTCTACATATAAACGTGTGTATTCTAATTTTGACATTTCGCAGATGGCAACCGGCTGTGGTCTATACTACAATCGTGCGCTTACGTCAAATAAAAATCTGATAAATTCCTATCCTACATAAGAAAATCACAGCAAAAATGCAAAAACATATGCTTCAAAAAAAGCAATTCTGATCTCACAGAAAATACTATTTTTTGAAAATTTCCAACAGATTACCAAATCGGATACATTTGTTACAAAATCTGTCACACATATGCACTTTTTGTTCACACCATCACACTTTTTGAACACACATACAATTTTTGACATGTCGAACGACTAAATCTGATGGTCAGACATTGCCTTTAGCTAATACAACTTTTAAATATTGTACGTATGTACTTTTTATATACTAATAGATAGTCTTTGGACTATGACAAACTTTTTTTATAGCTATTATTCTTTTCGTCACTGTATAGTTTGTCTCTGTATCTCAAAGATTTACAATCATACAACTACAGCAACAAAAATCAACAATATTATGTAAACATTATAAAGAGATACTGACAATAAAATTCTCATAAATGTCAAAACTAAAGACAATGCTATAAAAGTTTGCAAGTCATAATTATTATTATTAATATAACGATAATGATTATTTGACTACCTAAACACAGTCTCAAGTACCTGCATTACAATGAAGAGGGCAGGGATTTTTCAAATTATTAAAGGAATCAAACGAATTATTTAAAAAAAAAACTTTATGTTTAAAAGGTAATTATTTACTTAATATTTACGAGTAAATACGGAAATATGTTTTTATAAAATTTAAATGTTAAGATACGCAAAGATATACAAGTTATGCATACAATATATAAAGGTTATAAAACTTGCACACCTCTGCTTCGAACAATTAACGTGAATATCGTAAATGTGAATTGAAAAAAGTCGGGCTAAAACCATACTCGTAAATTTCTAAGTTTTTTTCATATTGTTTTTTAATTGGTTGCAGTGTTATAAATTGTATTTCAACGTTTCAAAGAATGCAACACTGCAACAAAGTATTGCAGCAAATGGCATCCGAGATGGTATAAAAAGAGAACAAAATTTCAAAAATTGTTTAGTCCTTTGTGACCCAAAGTTACATAAGCAATTACAATGCGTCAAAGAAAGAGTAGTTTTCTTAAGAAAATTCTAATAAAAATTAAATAACATTAAATAGATAAAAACTATATCAAAAGAAAATATAAAAATGTAATATATGTATGTACATGTGTGTATGTTTAAAAGTAATCACTAAAGCTCTAGTCATTTTCATTACATTTGTAATTATTATTTTTATTAATAATAATAAAGAAAATCTACCACTGATTTTAAATTATTATTAAAAACTATAGCTGAGTGACTGAACGTTTGAATGGCATCTATTGGAGATGATTACAGTACTCGTATAATAGAAAAAAAAAAAAAAAAATAGCACAAAAAGTTCTTGGCACCAATCCTTTGAAAATTGCTACAAGCAAGCACAACGAATCAAAAGTGTGTGTACAGAATAGCACATACTTTTCACAATAATGCCGCCTTTTCGTAAATTTTTACCATTTTAAATAAGCTCATGAAAATCTAATTTTAGGCAACGGCAGCGGACATAAAATAGATGAATTGAGAGCGTTTAAGATATTTCCGAAACTTTCTAAACTGTAGGCAATTAGTTATAAAAGGAGGCTTTGCCTACGTCGACATAATTATGGGTTTGCAGTCATAAAGTCGTGTTTAGGCGTAAAATAAAAGTGTTTTATAAACGAATATTAAGCGCAAAATAAATAAATTGGAGACTGTATATATGGAGACTGTATATATGTTATAATATACTGCATAGTTATATTATACTGTAAAAATAGAGAAAATAAAAACCGTAAAATAACACTAGCGTGGTGTTTAATTTATTTTGACGCAATTCAAAAGAACTGAAACGTTTTAAAAAGGTTAAAACGTAACAATATGATGAATATGATTTTTGTACAGATTCCTAGCGTTTGGCAAAGTAATTCACCAGAAAGTCTAGAAAATACTATATAAGCTTTTAAAAGACATTTAACACTTTCGTTTCTGTTAGGATAACACGTCCCAGAAAATGTTTTAATGGTCTTATTTGCTCAATAGTAAAGAAAATCATGTTTTCAAATATCCTAGACGTACTTTCGAGTATTAGGTTATTTAATAACTAACGGTACCCAATTTCACAGCAGGTTTTGCCCTAACTTGATGAGAAGTTTCCGTGAAAATTACGTCATTTGTTACTTTACCTACGTCACAGTTAGTTATTGTTTTGCTGTCATAACATAAAGTCGTGTTTAGGCGTAAATAAAAAGTTTTGTATATCTTAAGTTGCTGTATTATAGAACAACTAACTGTATAACGATAAATTGTGAAAATAAAAATTGTAAAACAACAACATAGTACTTTTAATTTTATTGTAACGCAATTTAAATGAACTCAAACGTTTCAAAAAGGTTAAAACGTAACAATACTATCGTCAAACATGATGCCAAACGTTCACATTGATTTACATTATTCCACCGATGTTAAAAATTTCAATCTAAGATGGACTTGCACCACCTTCAAAGTAAACATATTTTAAATACTGTTAATAGCTTAATCTTGTAACTGTAAAATACTAGAATCTGATTTTATTTACTATAAATTATTTCCGCATAGAAAAATCATAACAAGTTTTATCTATAACTATTATTATACTCCTTTTTTCTGAAATAGACTTGATCCACTTTCAAAATAAACTGCTCAAATAGACAATTGTAACATTATAATATATATGATATAATAAAATATTAACTATAATAAAACTTTGCCAGATTAAATGCCGACACCCGCTCCTGTAATCCTGCCAGATAACCGAAGACAAACGTTCCTGTAATCCTGCCAGTTTAAATGCCTACAAGCGTTTCTCTTAACCTGACAGAATGATTGCCTACAACCGCTTCTGTAATCCCGCCAGATTATCCGTCGACCACAGTGCCTGTTGCCGCGATCCTGCCAGAATAACTGTCGAGAGCCGTCCTGTAATCCTGTCAGATTAACCGCAGACAAACGTTCCTGTGATCCTGCCAGATTTAACCGCCAGACAACCGACGACACCAAATCCAACTCCCCGAACCAAATCTGTGGTAGTCTAATAAAGCGTAGAAAATAAGGGCTCATGATAAACTTTTATATATATTTTAAATACGAAAGAAAACAATCGTATTTTATTCACAAAGGACGCAGACCTTTGTTCCGATCCTGGACAGACTGAGTCATACCCCAGCTTGAAAAAGAAACTGCGTTACAATCCTCTCCACTTTTTTGCAGATAACAGCAAATTTGTCATTCTTATTCTTTTGATCGGAATACGACACACTTACAAACGATCTGTCGAAAATCTCTGAGTGGGTTCGCGCAAATAAGGTCGACTTAAATGCACGCAATATCCAATGTTGTTTTCTTACACACAAACGTTGTGGTGTTTTGTCATCTATATCTATGGGTTATGTAGATTTTCAGGAATCAGATGCACTTGATGTTCTGGTGAGGAGAATTCACTGTGACATTCGTTGGAACGATCACATATTACGATATTTTTTAAGTCGATGCAAGAATTACTTTACTCCATCTGATCTCCTTAATATTTGCAAGACCTATATCCGACCCAAATTGGAATACTACTCTAATGTATGGACCGGTGCTTCAAAGTTTATTTTGGAGCTTCTCGACCGCGTACAGGAGAGGGTGAAGGTTCTTATTAATGACGATAGGGTAGCCAACTCTATCGATTCATTAGAGCATCGTTGCAATGTGGCGTTTGTTTCATTGTTCTGTCGGTAGTATAACGGAATGTGTTCTGATGAATTTAAAGAACTAATTAATTCCTAACAATCATATATTTTTACGTGGTACTCGTATTTCTTGCATAGCACATCCCTTTGTAGTTGAGAATAGGGAGAATTTGTTCTTTGGTCGCACTGTTCGTTTGTGGAACAAACGAAAGTCTGCACAGTCTTCCCTGCACATTTACAAAATTAGCAAATTTAAATCGAACGTCCACGGACACTACTCTATCTATCTTTCTTCGCACAACCTATTTTGCTAATAGCATCACAATGCACCGCATGAACCTGAGTGCTCGCCTCAAGAGAAGTGAAACATGTTTTTAGAGTCTTTATAGTTTTGATTCCATAAAATTTTAATGGTCAAGTACACATTCTTAGATCTATTGTTTTTTATTTTTTTAAAGTGATATCTATCTCTATAATTATTTATAATGAAGTATAAATTTCATTCAATTGTTTTTTTTTTTTTTTTTTTTTTTTAGAAATATACATATGTATGTATATGTTTTTCATAATTTCTTTTATAGTGGTCATGTCCTGATTTCTTTTTATAATTTTATCATGCTTTGATCAACAAATTCATTTAACACAAAGACCTGTCAATCTTTATAAATAGTATTTGTCAGAGAATTTCAAGATATACAAGATTAAAAAACTGCTTTTCCTTTAACAGAAAAGGTACTGGAAGACAAAAAAAAAAGAAAAAAATCAATCTAGAAAATTATATGGGATAGATGAAGAAAAGTAAAAGAGATGATTGGCTACAACAGAATAACAAAATAAAAAAGTAAGGAGCCAAAACAAAAGCAATGACAGTAATTGCCATCCACTGAAAACATAAAAGAAATAAAAATATTTTGTGTTAAAATTCCTTTTTTTGCCTTTTTCCTAGATTCTGTTTTGGCCATACTGATTGCTAAGACCCTTGGTAGTATTTTATTTCACTTTCTTTTTCATTTTTCTACAGAGTATTAGAATTTAGGTACTCCCGTCAAATTGTTTTCTTATTTGTAAATTAGTTTAGCCCATCTGGTGGAAGGTGCAGACATTTTTTTTTTTATTAAAACGACGATATCAAATGAAAAAAGTAATTTTTCTTAAAATTGATTGAATTTCGTATTGTTATTGCTGTTGTTAATGCTATTTTTAGAAATAAATGGGAAAAATAGAAAAACCCATGAATTTATTTTTATTTAACAATTTAAAAGATGTTTTATTAATTAAAATTACAGTTTAGATGATACTCTTAGTTGAAAACTTTATACACTTTAATGTAATAAGAAATCACTTGAATTCATTCTTTTTTGAAAATTTTTTTCTAAAAAAAAGTCTTAAGTTAATAAATAGTATTGTCATATATATGTAAAATGAAAAAGAAAAAAAAAACGTAAATTGTACATTTGGAAATTCAAATAATAAAAACCAACCCAGAAAAAAAAACACACTCGAAATATATAAAAGGCAACAAACCAAATAAAATTTTTGTAGTAAAAGTATTTATTATTGCTTTTCATTCAGTCAAGTCACTCTTATTCAATCATTCCTTCGTTTAGTCGTTTATACGTCAACATTCATCTATTCTTTCATTATTATTGTAGTTGTTAGTGGTATTGGTCTTGTTGTTCTCATTTTCGTCTCTATTATAGTTCATTATTACAATGTTAATGATCCATAAGAACCCACCAAATGAGAGCAGCTAAGCAAACCAAGCAACCAGTCAGAAAATCATCCTTCTTGACTGGTCTATACCGCCTTACAGCCATTTCATTTGCGTAAAATCCATAAAAGACACAACAGGAAATTGTTTTTACAAATATGTCATTCTTTTTGTCGCCCTTCTACAAACAAATGTACTCGTAACAACAATCACACAATGTGTAATTGTTTGCTGGTACTTTTTTGCTTGACGAGGACACTTTGCTATTACTTCCTTAATATTTTTGGATTTTATTAATTCCGGAAATAAGAGGCATGTGACTAACAACTTACAACGCATATATGTATGTATTAAGATGGAAAGTACCTTCAGAGTGGCATTTTGGTACTCTTCTTGGGATTTTTCAAATTAGACATTGATTTTATAACCTCAACCACTTGACACAGATTACGAAATTCAGAAACTTTAAAACAAGTAACAAAATGGCAACATATGCCAATAAAGGCTAGTTTACATGATAATACTTTACGGACGTAAAATCAGAGAGAAAATATTATAAAATTTCATGAGAGTAAAATTCTTACTTTTTTTTACGTCTACACGATACGTTAAAATCCAAAGAAAGTAAAATGAAAGCAACTGTTTTAAAAGAGACCAATAGTGCGAACGAAAAAATTTGATTTTCTTTGTTTACTTTATTTGTCTACATAAAAATACACGTCTGATATAATGAAGTGTGATGGTTTAAAAAAATTAAAAACAGGGAGGGGCGTACGACTACCAAATTTTCATCCGTATTTTCTCTCAATTTCGTACGCTCTCATTCAGGTCTGCCAGATAATGTTGAGTAATTCCAAACTTTGAGAAATACCCGCTTTGAAATCCGGAATTTACGTAATTTAACATTTTTTGGATGAATTGGCTATGGAAGCAGGGTTGGCAAGAACTTGTTTTTTTTTTTAAACTCAGCCAATGTTTTAAGGACAAACATGATAAATAAATTATATTGTGTGACAACGCTCGGGTTTCACATCGCAAAAGTTGCAAAAAAGACGAGATTTTAGCGCTGATGGACAATATTTTGATTTACTTGTTAATTCATTATCTTTAAAAAAAAAAAAAATCATTTTTGGAGCTAAAAAATTAATTAGCTTGTACAACCAATTGAAAAATTATATTTACTTTTTTGTAAATATATCGTTAAAACCTTTAAATAGAATTTGTTTTATTGATTATACAAAAAAAAAAAAAAAAAATATTAAAATCCCACCAGGATTTTTTTATTTTTCAATATGATACCCTACAAAACCTGGGTGGTTTAATTGTGTTACCCAGTGGGTTGCCAACGCTGGCTTAAAGTAAATATTTGAAATATTAAACTCCATAGAGCAGGAAGTATGACAAAATTCTTCAAAATCAATTCTAGGAAGCTTTCTGTCTGTTCTAGATTACAAAGGATGTGAATTGTGATATTGTTATTAATTGGCAGATTATTGTATTTTAAGTATTCGTACGTTCCGATTGTTCGTTGAGTTAAAAACATTTGGTTATATACGAAGCAAGTATTTCACTGTTCTCAAAAATAGTAAATTTGACTAAAACAAATAAAGTTGTCATGTTTTTAGATTTCCTCGAAAAATCGGCATTTTTGGACCAAAAATCGGCATATCGGCATTTTATTAATTTTAAGGCAAAAAATCGGCAAATATGGCAGGCCTGCTCTCATTACATATTGAGTTTATACGATATTATCCGCTCTCTTCTACACAAAAAATTGACATGTCGTACGACCTGTATTATAGTGTAAACTCCTCTTAAGTTGGTACTTTTCTAGAAAATAAAATAAACAAGAGTATTAAAAGTAGTGTCTTCTTCTTTTTCTTTTTTAGCTATACGAGCTACGGCTAGGGAATCTTCAAAAGATATTGGTAGTCCGGACTAACCAATATGTACGATTCGCGCCAAGACTTACTATCTGGCTTGTCATGCGCCTACGTACTAAACCCCATGAACGTTGGTAACAAAAGTAATAAAAGTAGTGTGTGTGTGTGCGCGCACTTGATTTTAGATTTTAAATTTTAGTTAAATATTAAGATCAATTAGCAATTAAACTCAAGAAAAACAAACCATTTTGAATACATAGTATTCTTTTATACAAAAAAAAAAAAAAAAAACTTCAAATAAATGAATGAGTGAATTTCATTCGTGTACACTCTTTTCAATTTTCATTCAAATAACATACAAATTGATGTCAATAATAATGATGTTGATTTATTTGATATTATTTATTTATTTCATTCTCTCCCATTCTTTCTCGTTCTGTTATTACGTTTATATTCTTTTAGGAGGGAGAATGACTAGTGACAGTTTGGCATAAAATAAATAGAACATTATTAAACTTAATTTTCCAATTTACAATAATTACTTAAAAGTATTACAAAACAATAAAGGAGAAATTAAATAGAAAACAATTCCTTAGCTAATGAGCACAGCAGCAACCAAAAATAAATAAATAAATAAATAAATTATTCAAGGACACTCAATAACAAACAAATTTTTAAAATTTTACTATTGCTCCCTTTCCCACGTCACAAAACTCCTCAATTTCGAATGGCCAAAACGATATTATTTATTCTGAACGCACCAAAAACAAAAGTCATAAAACTCAAACGAAAATCAACAATAAAAAAAGGAAACCATAATTTATCAGCATTATTATTACTTGAAATTTATGGAAAAACAGGTATAATATCATAGAAAATTATGAAAAATTAAAGAGATTTATGTTCAGCATCACCACCTTCTTCCTCCCAATATCATTATAATGATTACGATTTTCTATAGACCAATAAAAACCTTAATAAGCTATGTTGTGGGTGATAAAGATTATTATCATTCGCGATAATGGTGATGATGGTAATGATTATAATAATGATAATAATAACACAAGTGAAACTAATTGTAAAACATCGTAATAAATAGAATTTTCTATTTCTGAAACTGTATGCAGCTGTAGCTTGTCACTAAACGTACACATTTATAACGTTTAAATTACACTCTACACGCCACACACAACAGTACAAAAGGGAAAGTGAGCGAAAAACAAAAAATGAAAGATAATAATAAAAATGATATAAAATCAATAATAAAATAAATTTCATATAGAGTGATGATGGCAGGCAGCTGTTTAGCTGCGACTAACATTTTGAACCATTAGCAGGCCAGTCCCAATGGACTGAAAAACAATTACTATAATGCACCATTGCATTCAAGTAATCCATAGACACATTTCCTACTCGTATTCTACTCGTGCAATTAAAAAGCATGCGTTTATGTGTCTGTTTCCCTTTAATGCGAATAATACAGTGACAATTAAAACAATTTGAATGGAATTATTTCAAATTTATAAAAGAGTGTTTTTAAATGTTATAAAGATGGCTGTTTTATACTTCATTGTATGTACAAGATATATGTATAAACAAATTATGGCTGCATTTTCCACCAAAGACAATAGATATTAATTATAACAAGAGTACAGCTTAATGATTAAGTGTGTGTATGATTTAATCAATTAGAGATAATGCCTAATGTGGAAATTAATATGACAGAGTGTTTTAAATTTTGAAAAGACAACAGTAAAATCAAAGGAAAGGGATTTACATTTTATAGCTCTTATATCAAAATAGTTAAATAAATTAAATTAAATAAAATAATAACACTATGCAACAAGCAAAAATACTTTAGATAACCACTATATACTTTTGATGCGCTATGGTCGCCTAACTTCAAAAATCATCAGCATTACAGATTCTATGGATAAGTATTTTTTTAGAATTTCCTTTTCTAAAATGTGAGATTTTTGAAGAGGCTGCTTCATACATCTTATTATAACTTTGAAATGACTCATTCGATATCATTAAGCCACATGTTAACAAATTCCAAATTATACCAGCTTTAAGTCATTCGAATAATATAACCTGTATTTTTGGAGATATTTAAAAAGAAATTGTAAAAAAATATATATATTTTTTTAAGTTATGAAATTTTTGATTTCTAAAAATTCACAAAAATAGAAACCAGCAAATATTTACCAGTTTTACTATTTATTCCTAAAGCTGCATATAATAGAAATAAAATAAACCATTATTCAGGAAAATCGATTGGTAAATACGTATGTATTTTATTCCCAATACAGTAAAAGTACCCAGAGTTTGGAAAAAAAATTTTTCTGTAATTGCAGAAAATTCCACTGAGCGTATGATGATATTTATGAATTTTGAAAAAATATCGCTTATACGACACCTATTAAATACAATTAAAACTAAATATTTTTATTTTCAAAACTAGGTACTCTTACTCTATTGGGCATAAAATATGTATTTACCAACCGATTTTTATTTTATTTCTATTTTTTAAACCCGTCCGGGTTTTATTGGGTTACCCAGTGGGTTGTTTGTTAACCCTACTACAAAGGGATTGTCGATGACCTATATGCTCACAAGGAATAAATAAAGGAAAAATATATTGGCGCTTTCTTTTATTTTACATTGTTTCAGAGATGTTCTAAAAGTTCTATGCGTTTCATTGTTAATAAAATTGTTCAAATGTCAAGGATATTTTGGTCTATTCAATAATTAAACTGATACATTTCGACATATTAAAAACATTCTTTTTTTAAATTTCGAAAAGTGCATGCCAACATTAAATTTTGTCAGCATTTTTTACAATTAGTTTGATTGGCTTAAATCGGAACAAACATTTGTTAAAAAAAAAGCAAATATGTTATACAGTGGCAGGTGTCCTTATTTTAAAATATCGTATTTTTATAAACCTAGGGACAGATTTTTGAACCTTTCTATTAGAAAAGCAAGAATGTAAAATTTGACCCTATTCCGATAACGTTTAATGGGCCCGGTAACGACTTCAAATATTCAACAAGTGAACACAAGTTAAACATCGATTTTTATACGTTTGTCACTTTTCAATCGCATCTATTCATTATTTTCTTCAAAAAAGGACTGAAAGAAAAACATTATTTTAATTTTTTCTTCTTCCTTACATTATTCAATATTATATAGGGAAGAGTGAGGTATATTTTTGACAATGCTTTAAAAAGAAAAAAACCTCTTTATGTTATTTATTAAAAAAAATAAAAAAAGTTTTAAGTTTTAAGTTTCGTTGGTATATTTTTTCAATCTTCAACTGGCAAAAATATTGCGGATGCAGTTTATGAGAGATTAGTTAAATGGAATATTGTGGACCAAGTAAACGACTTGTCATATGATAGAATGATAAACTATACAAATTTAACACGCTTTCAAAAAAAAAAAAAAAAAAAAAAAAAAAAAAAAAAAAAAACTAAGTATTTCTTCCGTCGGTTTAGTTTATTCCTGCAATTCTAGAATTTGAGCCTTCAACTTGGGAAATATCACTTGATTTTGAGGAAGGGTGGACATTTTGTAAGGACTTATTTGTTATTAATGATACAGCTGAGAGAGGCATTAAATTTATTCAAGACTTTAACATAATTTTAACTTATGATGAATAGAAAAAGCAATTGTTGCGCTTCAGGTTATTAAGGCTTTTTAACAGAAATATCATCCATATAAAAAATCTAATCTTATATTAAGTGCATAATTTTAAGCAATAAAGAGCCAAAACCAATTCTTTTTTCAAATTTTATTGTCGTTATGTTAACTGAAATCAATAAATACTATTAGGGGTAATCACTCTTTTTAGCAAACAGGCCTTGCAAGGCTTGCAGACATAGCAAATCTAGCTATCTGCTACATTTTGCTACGTCACAACAACAAATTACATAAAAGTGACATTTGCTATACTTAAACAGCCATGTTTTTTATTTTTTTTAGATACCCAAAACACCTACATCTGTTTTTACACAGTAGACAAAATCCAAACGATACCTTGTAAAAAATTATGTAAAAAAAAATGTTATATTCATTGACAAAACTTTCAAAAAATATTTGTTATTTATTCGTTGTAATATTTTTAATTTGCTAAAGGTTCCATAAAAGAAACTCACTCTTTGTTGTTGATATTCAGAGCATATGTAGTAAATTTCAAATTTACAACAGAGTGATTGCCGCTATTATAAAAAAAATATTTATTTTAATCTATTTATTTATCTAGAGGTATATTAACGTCATTTACGGGTCCACTAAACGTTATCGGATTCGCTACAAATTTTATTCATTCACTTTTTTAATATTAAGAAACAAAAACCTGCTCGGAGAACTGATATCAAAACACTTTTCAATTTGGTCATACAAATAAGTACACCTTTAATGTTGTATAAAATTAAAAATTCTTCAACCAATTATGAAAAGATATTTAGGCATTTAAAAGAAAGCGAAGTCAGTTTTATTTGAAGGTTAATATATACCGAGAATAAAGAGAGGAAGGCATTTTTTGTGACATTGCCAGCTACAGTGTTGCTACTCATTACAATACCAGTGACTAAGCACTCACATTCAGAAAAGTGCAGACTAATTTCATGTATACGACTAAACGGGAGTTAAATACAAACAAAGCGACTATTTTGACTATTTTGCTGTTGTTTCTTTTGTTAAATTTATATTTTTTATATTCAAATTTTGTCTCTTTTTAAACGCCATGTGTCTCATGACATTGTGAACTCTTCTTTCTAGTTAATTAATTTGAATAAGAATTTTCTTCGAAAATTTTTGAAAAACAATATAAAAGTCTAATTTTTTACACACGTAAACAAAAAAACACAACAATTGTATATAAATTTTCTAAAAAGATCTACTTTATAAAATATGCTTTAATTTTTTCCTCTTTATTTAAAACACACTTGTATGTCTCAAATTTAATTAAATATCTCTCAGTACTCAATATGTTTCCACTTTTTTTACTGCCATCATTTTTTAAAACTCGTATTTAATTAAAATTATTTTTATTAAATATTCAGCTGTTTGACGAAATTGTGACATGGCTAAATGATAATGGCCAGAAATAGCAAAAAGTATTAAATAATGAGAAAGAGAGGAGGCATAGGCAGTGATAAAAAGTAGTGGCTCTTGCACTTGACATTGTCAAGAAGAATAATTATAGCCAACCTTGATGTAAGTGATGGCAAAAAAAAGTCGTCTGTAATAAAAATGAAATTTTTCGTCATTAAATTAGAAACAAAAGCAAAACAATAAATTTTTAATTCTACTTAAGAGGGAAGAGTGAAAAGGTATTGGCAATTTTTTTATTTGATTGTGATTAAAGTTTATTTAAAATTAAAGACTACACAGTTAAAAACAAAAAAAGGTGGATTTATAATTTAGTAAAAGAACATTTGTTTTTTTTTTTTTTTTATTAAAATAATAGTCTTATCATTTACGAAAACTTTTTCTCAAGCCAATTTATTTTTAATATTATTAACAAGGGTAATATTATCTATTTTTTGATTTTGTATAAAGAAGCCATTTAAAAAATATTTCGAAACTTGTAATTTCACTTTATTATCTTTTTACCTTAATTTAGAGAAATCTACGTTTTATCATTAAACTAAAACATGACACTGAACCAAAATGAAATCAAACTAAACCAAACCATAGACCGTAATAACGTTAAACCAACTAATAATGATGATGATATACAATAAGTTTTTATTTTATTATTTTTTATTTTTCCAATCAAATTATACAATTTCTAAATTTGATTATTATGGCCAGAAAAAAAAATAATATATTTTTTTTTTTTTTTTGAACAAGCCCAAATATAATATACATACATATATATTTTTTTTCCAGGTAATAAAAATCGAATCACCACCCTCTCTCGATTACAGTTTAAACGTTAGACAAGTAGGAGTTTTATTTTCGTAGCATTAAGATTTACGATATTGTTGAAAAATTAATAAATTTTAATTTTATTGACAAAACTTTCAACATCAGGCACACGCATAAATTTACATCTTAACGAGCTAATTGTATAAAATACATACTGACGATGACTTTGCTTCATATTTTCAATCCAGCTGTGGTTTTGTGTTGATATCTTCATAATGAGCTGCTATTAAATTAGCCCCATTGACAGGAGTAACATTGAAAAGGTAGCCAAACAGTTTGGTCGAAAATGGACTGATATTACCACTACTCATACGTGTATGAACTTGTTTTTATGAGTGTCTGTTTATATATATGGCATACAACAACAGAACACTTTACTGGTTTTAACGTAAAGAGTAAAAGAGAAAGAGAAAAATTGCTCTTTTTTCCCCAGCTTAATAGAGGAAGGAAAATAAAAATTTATTACTTTTACTACTATGGCGCACAACAACCTTAGGCTTAAGTCTAATAAAAGAAGAAAAAAAAGAAAAGCTGAGAGAACCTAAAAAGTCTGAACTCGTTTTATGCCATTAAAACCAACTAGTAAATGATGTCCCATAAGATTTACTTAAAGTACCATAAATATTTTGATTCGTGCACGTACACATTTGGGGTTAAAATTAGGAGTCGAAAATAACACATACCACACACTCAAATTGAAACATTTTTTTTTTTTTTTTGTCAAACACATAATCATTTGTGTTACGGTTTAAAATGCTAAAAAAGCAGTCAGTGTTAAACTACATGATAAAATATTTGTATAACTTTCTCTTCCTCTGTTTCTCTTCCTATTTCATTTTATGATTATGTATTAGGTGTGTGTGTATATGTATATTTGTATTTTGTAAACTTAGTCTTGGGTTCTTTTTCCAATTTTACCAATTTTTTGTTTTCTATAGGAAATGTTGACGATTTCTAGATGGGTTTTCTATGATTTGCTTTGGTTTCTGTGTAAAGTGTCATAAAAGAAAAAGGTAATTTTGTTATGGCTTTTATTACTGTTGCTCTTCCTTGTAGTTGTAAAAATTTTTTAAAATTTAAATTTAAAAAAGGTTATTGTCGTTTCTACTCTTTGATTGCCAAAATTCTCTAACATGTTTCTTAATCAATACGAAACATAGGGTTCTTATTTTAGTTGAAAAAATATATTTTCACTAATTCCAAAATCAAAAACCAAAACAACGTTTCTGGTTAAATATTGCCTTAACATTGATATTTGTTCACACAAAATGAAAAAGATCCACCAAAAAGAAAAAAAATAATAATAATTAAATAACCACCTCGTTTCTAATTACCGGCTTACGGCTGTAATTTTCAATTTAAAACCGAAATATACTCGTAGTTGATTATGTTACTGATCGCCTATTTTTATAGTACACATTTGCGTTGACAGATAATCCGGGTCATATGACTAAACAGGTTTTATGTCATAAATTTTGTTTGTATGACTATATTTTGAAATTTTGTCACTATTTTTTTTCATTTTACTAATTTGCATTTAATTTTTTTTTTTTTTATATATTTTGTAGGAAAAGTTTAGATTTTACATTTAGCACACATATGCATTTATACATGAATAGTACATACACATGAAAATCACATGTTAAAAGCTTTAAAATAAATTCGCGCATACACAGACAATATTTCAATTCCTTTGAGCGCCATCATTTTTAACATTGAACACAAAACTGATTTTAAACACATGATCAGAGTAGGAAAGGAAAATAGGGGAGAGACGGAGAGGCAGCCTATTAAAGTAGGCTAAATGTATACTCACATACATATGTATATGTATTTTTGTACACTAATCAATTCACATAAAGTAGAGAACACAACGACTATGTGTTGTAAGCGTGTGCGTGTGCGTGTGTGTGTTTGTTGTATATGTGAGATTATGTGTAATGGATAACGTCTAATTCATGTTTGTGTGACTTAAAAGTGCTAAAACAGAGGAAAAGAGTAGAGGGGTGACAAAGAGAATTGTAGCACACTCGTTATAAAAGTAATGCGGTTATGTATGCATATATATATATATATATATAGTATGTACGTATCACATAGCATGGAGCCTTAATTCACATATCCACACTTACACTCACACACATGCGCTAATATAGCCTCTGTAACATATAAAAGTAAAGTGGAACATCAAATGTCAAAAGTTTAATTTACAACGTTTTGTGGCAAATATGCAATTGAAAGCAGGAAGTATGTGTTAAGAAATGAATTTGCCAAAATCGTCTGTGTTTGTATATTTATAGCGATGCTGTAAGTCTGTAACATAGTATTTGCTTAAGGAACCAGTGAAATTTTGTATTTTTCAATCCAATTAAGTGATCTGCGCCTTCTTTCCTTTCACTGTTTCACTCACACTCACAAATAGAGTTTTTCTTATAACTGATGCAACGTAGGTTGGTTTAGTCCTCTGTCAGTGGCTACATTATTCGTTAGTTCGTTAGAATCTTTACGAACTTGTTAAGCTTTAGGAAAATTTATGAAGAACAAATAATTTCAACAGTATACGTTAGCCAAAACCATATGTGATACACAAATTTTTCTAACCAAAAATTGATAATAAAAGTAGAAAATGTTTATTTTTTTATAAGAGTAATGACTTCTAAAGAGTTGATTACATTTATAGTCCTTGGTCATATCTTTAATCTATATAATTAATAGGCTAACACATTTCTTTGTATACCTTTTGCGCCCGTTCTACTGCACCGATTTTGAAGTACACAATATCGATTTTACATACATAAAAAAACTGTCAAATTCTTTAAAAATTAAAGCCAAAAGTCTAATACTTTAATGGCAAATCTAATAGAGATATTACAGAATCTGATTGTTGTCAGAATCAGAATTGATATCGAAAAAATATGATTCTGGTACCATAGAATTCAATATTATCGATTTCATGTTCGAACCAGAATTGTTATCAGAAAATTATGTCGATCTATTTTTATCGTTTTTTTTTTTCAGAAGTAAACCGATAACTACCAGATTTACATTAATTTTAGGTGGTTCATTATGTTAAATTTATTTTACAACAAAATTTATTTACCTCCAAATTATTAAAATGTTACTTAAAAATATTAACAA
Organism: Wohlfahrtia magnifica; assembly: GCA_023159175.1. NCBI lineage: Eukaryota > Metazoa > Arthropoda > Insecta > Diptera > Sarcophagidae > Wohlfahrtia > Wohlfahrtia magnifica. The sequence goes on along the minus strand of JAKWBJ010000208.1, from coordinate 2,514,828 downwards.
AACTTAAATTTATACGACACCAAATTACAAACAAAACCTTAACAGCTGTTGCGAATATTGATATTGTTTATATTCGAAACAATGTCAACAGAAGACGATTTGATGACAACAATTGATTTTCAATTCTGATAAATAACAATTCTGACTTGGTTTCTGTAACACCCCTGAATATCTAATATAGCGAAACTATATATGCGATTTAACAGGACATTGTCCATTGTTGGCAGTTTAAAATAAATGAAAAAGAGCATTTTTTTTTCATTTCAGGAAATTCACTTAATTTTATGGACTAGAACGTCGTTGGAAAAACAAACTTATACAAATAAAGGCATGGATATATGCATATGTGGCCATAGAAATTTCTTTAAATATCATTTTGGTTGGTTTTTAAATGTTTTTAAATAAATATCAGGACTGTGGTATTCCAGTCATCTCTGATTTTCCCATAGAATGGAAATAACCAATGAACCACACAGAAGAATAATTAAAAATAATTAATTTTCTTAAATACATTTTCTGCCATGCCACAATTTTTAAAGTTTTGGCTTCAAAGCTAATCTACAAAAGAAGGTCTGGAATACCATTCCAACTAGGATGTGCTATTACTCCATACTTCTGGCATATATATTTTGGCAATATTTTCCCCAACTTTAATTTATGGTTACCGTTAAAGTGTTAAAAGTGCTCTGTTAACGTAAAAAGTGGCTGAGCTAAAAAAACTGGTTTGCGTCTTTGCTAGTTAAATTTAAATTTATCTTCACACACATAAATTTTTTGTAACTTGGGGCTTTTTGCATTTATATGACGAAATGGAACCAAATTTCTTTAACTTTTTTGCTAATAATATTGTAGTGAGTATGTCTAAATGCATTAAAAGCACCACAAATAATAAGGATCTCTAAGAAGAATATTAAAAATATAAGCTCCTCTTTAAAGTGAAAAACTGAGCACTTTCACTCCAGAATTTGAAATTAATACTTTTTGGTAATATTTTTTTAAAGACCTTAATAATAAATCTATGTATTCATTTGATTGCGTTTTTTTATTATTACAGTAGCATTTTAATTCAACTTCTAAATTAATTTTTTTTTTAAATATTTAAATTGGACAGTAAAAAATAGAAAAACATGCTATTTAACGATAAGTCCAAATTCATTCTAATAAATACAAATGATATTTTTCAGTTCGACCTTTTTCAAACTTCTTCAAACTTTAATATCCGAGTAGGAAGTGCCTCGAAGAAGTGCAGACGTTCTAAAAAAATGGCTCATAAGTAAAATATTGATGCGTTGCTTTTTTTTTGCAATTTTTACCCTTGAAGAAAAAATAATACTGGTATTTTTAGTTATCTTGTTAATATATGTAGGATGGCAACTCTTAACAGCTAAAGAAGAGAAAGAGAGTAGAAGAAGAATAGAGAAAAGTGGGATGAGAAGGTGTAAATCAGTTGTCAGTTGCAGTCATTTTTAAATGTTGAAAGTTGTGATCAAATTTAAAGTTAATTATTCAACTTTAAACTGGTCGTAAATAAAAGTTGATTAAAAATTTAAAAGTTGTCTAAAGTTATCAAAAATTAAAATTAAAGTTTTAAATAAAGCGTTAATGAATTTTATATTATTAAATACGCTTATTCCTCAATTTACACGATAGATACGTTCTGGAAAAAATCGAGAAAATATTAAAAATGCTAAAAAAAAGCTTTTTTTGACATAAATTTCTAATATAATAAGTGCGGGAAGGATGGGGCCCCACTTAGGCCAGAGACTGGGCCGATTGTTACCGCAAGTTAATCCACGGGCAAACAAACTACATAGGAAACTATTTTGACTCCAACATATAATATAAGAATTACTTTTTTAGGGCACACATGCATAATTGAGTGTTGCCACACGAAACTTAACTACTGAAAGACAAATTTGAATCTGACTGTACTTTGGTTAAAAAGCATGTACAATAATCTCTTAATTTACATCGCAATTGGTTCCAATCAATCGGATTCAAAATATCGAAAAATATTTTGTTTCAGTAAACGGTTAATTTTATTAAAGCCTTAAAAATTACGAATAGTCATAATTTACAGTACATACATAAAAACTTTAAAAAAAATAAAATTTAACAATTTAATACCAAGAATAAGCAAGGATTTCCCGATTTTTATAATAACTGAGGCGACGTTACACGAATAAATTCGTGTAAATAGAGGTAATTTCTATATATCTCGATGAGTCAAATCGTGTAAAAAAGTATCGTGCAAGTCGAGGAACAGGTGTACTTTTTTAATCTTTGAATAAGACTATAAAAACTATTTCATAAACCGCATTTTAAGTGGGAAACAGTATAGTCGCTGTAGTACAACGTAACGAGAAGCGCTCTGCAAGCTGCCAAAAATTGTCAAAAATTAAAAACTGCAGTTTCAAAATAGTATGAAGAGAATACGTAGCTGTAGTAGTCGCTGCTGATTATCAAACATAAATTGTCATCAAAATGTAACTTTTATTTATTTTATTTTTTATTTTCATTTAGTTGGATATGCATTTTTTATACAATTTTATTCGTATTTTAAACTTTATTTTGAAATGATTCATATACAGAGTGGGCAAATTCGAGGTTAGACACTAAATTGGCTATCAAATGTTGAAATGTCAAGAATTGAGCTGGTCACCTTTGGCACTTATTTAGGAAAAAATTAGTGAATTTTAACTATGGAATGCTACACTCTTGAACAAAGAATTTTAATTGTGAAAATTTACTATCAAAATGATGAAAATTTTACTGTATCACTTCGTAAAATTCATCTTTTTCACGTAATCAGGCTCCTTCTGAAACCGCTGTTCGTAATTTAATAAATTCGAGGCTCACGGTCCTGTTGCTGACAGTCATGGCATGGGCATCACAAAGGAACTTTGCGCAACATTTTGCAAAAAGATCTTCATCTTCACGCTTATAAAGTTCAACTAGTTCAAGAATTAAAACCAGCCGACCATTGTTCGTGAAGAACGTTTGTGAATTGGCTGTTTGAAAAACTGAACGAAAACAAAACAAACGAATTGTCGCATATGGTGCTCACAAAATCCACAAACAGTCATCCAACCATTACATCCAAAGAAAGTGATCGTATAGTGCGGTTTGTGGTTAGGCGGCATCATCGGCCCGTATTTTTTCGAAAAGGAAACTCCGTCACCGTGAATTCTCTGCGCTACCTATCCAACCAATTATTTGTGGCGACAATTGGGTAATGTTGACATCAGTGACCTTTAGTTTTAGCAGCCAGCGAAAAAATTCAGTTATTGCATGAGAAACTTGCCAGTCGCGTAATTTCTCGATTTGAGCTGTCAATTGGATGCCTTGTTCTTGTGATTTAAAGCCGCTGGATTATTTTCTCTGGAGCCATTTGAAAGACCGGGTTTACGTGAACAACTGACACTCTGAAAGATGAAATTCGATGCTGCATTAACAAGATAAGCAAAGCTTTCTTGCAAAATGTGGTTCAAAATTTTGTGAAAAGAGCGGAAGTCTGTCGACGTGCTAGAGGATTATTAATTTGCATATTTCTATTTTATATGGGTATGAATAAAACTGAATTTGTCAAAAAAAAAAAAAAAAAAAAAAAAAAAAAAAAAAAAAATGCTTTTAAGCCAATTTATTTCCTAACCTAAAATTTGTCCACCCTTCATATAAAATCGATGAAGACGATCTTCAGATTACACCTTCAACATTACTATTTATGTAAATATGTCTGTTCCATTTGTTGTTATTTTTATACAAAATTTTAGTTAATTTTAAATTTTCTCACAACATTGTCATACTAAAACTAGAATGCAAGGTATTTTTGATATTTATGAATTAACGAAATCGACCTGCATGTTATAATATAAAAAAGAAACATAAAACAGATATTTTTAGATTTTTCCAAGAAAATAAAAACAGTAAACAAGAGCAACAAAGGTTTTCATTATATTTTTGTATAAATTGAAAACCTTTTGTCGAAAATAGAGACACATTTTACTTTAGTAACAATAGGTCTGTATGTACTTGAAATTCATATATTTCTCGTGTGTAATAATACTTTCCTCCTTATTATTTTCATATGAAATTTTATTAATGGATCAAATGAAACTGCTGTGACCATTCAATAAAATGTTGCATGGCAACGGTTAGTATTTTTTGTAAATTATACAAATCAATTGAGATTATTTTGCATATTTTCTTTATCACTCAATGAATATTTATTGGAAATTGTGTAACAAAAGAAATTTATTTCCATTGTTGTTTTCCTTTTTTTCTCATACTGGCAGTTTTTTTTTACAAAAATTAATGAACACTATCTCCAAAAAAATTTATCCAAGACAACAGCATCACACGTATCAACATAAATATTAAAAACTTGGAAAATTTCCAAAAATTTTTTATAATAATGTGGACATTTTTGAAACCTGGCGTATACTTAATATTACTTAATATTACTCATACGTCTAAAATGTTCAAAAACATATTAGTGCTGCCACCGACAGCTTTATGGTTTGCACGCATCGGTATAAAAATTACACATATATCTTATAGCATTTCATACCGGCCGAAATGCTGAAACTAATATCAGCTGAAATATTGCTTTTAGGGCTGAGATTGTGACTTGCTTGTTCCTGTAATACGAGAGATTTTACGTATCCACACAAAAAATATGTTTTTAGAGGGGTTGATATTACGTGCAGTGTTGTTGAAACCACATATCAACTAAGTCCTATTCTTCCATTTTGAGCAAAGAAATCGGTAATCGTCGCAAGATACCTTACTCCAATAAAACCAATGTCGCAATTTTAATCGTTTTTGAAAAGTATGATCCAATGTTGTCCGCCGGCTGACAAACCTTACCAAACAGTACATCTTTCAGGGTACAATGGCACCTGTTGAACTGCCTCTGACTGCTCTTCACAACAAATTTGAAAATTCTGTTCGTTGACTTACCCATTGAGTTAAAAATGAGCTTCGACGCCGAGGATAATTTTTCTAATTTGAACGTTTCTCACAGCACAAATTTTGATAACAAATTCAATGATTTGCAAGCGCTGTTCGTTTGTTAGTCTATTCATGGTGAAATGGCAAACCTCACTGAACATTTTTGGAATTGTCACATGTAATAAATCTTTTTGATACTGAAAAAATTCACACTGAAAAACCAAATAATAAAAACCACCTTTGTATATGCTCTGGCAATTGAAAACATAAAAAGCATACGAATTTTTTTGACCGAACGCCTAATTGTAAACAGTAATTAACAAAGTCTTGATCGATAGAAAAAGCCTCATGAGAAAATAAGATGAAAACATTGCGCCATTGATTTGGAACCTTTCAATAAGTAAAAGAAGAAAATCCACGGCTTATATCTATAGAAAACAGCTCGAGCCAAAAGTTTAAAGAGACGGAACAATAAGGAATGAAATCAAAAATACTGAATAAAAAAGTAACGATTAAAAATGTTCCAAAACGACTCCAACTGCCATACATATTAAGCAAAATATTGCAATTATAGAAAACAGTAAAACAAAAATAAATTACACACAAATTACACATGAAGCTAATTAGACACAGGCTACACACAAAATCAAAAATTACACACTGATACATATGTAAGTACTTTTTTAAGCACGAAATTACCGTTTTACCGTTTATGATAAAACCTTGCGTATCAATTAAGAAAGAAAAAAAATGTTTTAAAAAGTCCGTATTAATTTCAAAATAAATAAATATTCCAAAAGAACAGGTCCACAATTATTTGAAAAAAAAAATAGTCTAAAATGTCATTTCTGAAATACGATTTTACGAAGCCACGACTATAATTTACAAAAATTTATTAAAATTTATATTTCAAAACCATCCCTTTTTTCACTTCCTAAGATTTACGAATGATTTTCTTCATAATTAACTTCTCTATTTTACATTTTTTGGCAGAGCTCAATTAAAACTTTATTTAAAGATAATTTATTGTGAGAAATGAAACCAACCAAGTCATTAAATGCACTCCTCTTTTATACCAGTGATAAATGGTGGAATTAGCCAACACTATCACACCAACACCAGCCACTACGTGGACCATAAGACAAACACAGCTAAACAACAAAACTTTTTTTAATAGAAATTAAAACTCTTCACTGCTCGTCTTTTTCATTTTAAAAGCCTAAGTTGAGAACTTGAAAATAAAGGATAATTAAAAGAAACGAAACCTCGATTAAATAAAAAGGTGATTATATATACATATGTATGTATATACGTGTGTATTATATTCTGTGTACATGGATGTACACAAGAGACTGAATGTACGAAAGTTTTACTACTTATTTATAACAACAACAACTACATAAATAATAAGAATGGTTGTGACAAAAAATCGCAAAATCTACTTAAACAAAATAAACAGCGGGTGGAGTTGCAAGATGAAATTATAAACGAATGAAGAATTAACCCATACATATACATAATTATTCTTCTGTTCCTTTTAAATGTTTGTTTTTGTTCTAGGTTTCTTTCACTCTCTTTTAGTTTTTTCACCATTTGTTTTTGTTTTGCTTAATAGTTGTTGCTGGTTAATATAACTTTATATATATATAACTGTGGGTATAATTAAACTCTTTTTAGTCTATCCTACCATTTGTGGGGAATGATGCCATTTTTATAACTTTACCTTTAACTTTTTTCGTTACAACAACCGACATTTAAAATAATGTTCACCTTTTCAACAATATGGCAGTGGCAGAACAAATACCGATTACTTTTGATAAATTAAATAGTAAGTCATTGTAACAAACGCTGGCAATAGTAAATCAGCAGGCAAAATCCTACATCGTTAAGCATATAGTATACTCGACTTGAAACGACGATGTTGCTAAATTTCAGCTTTCTTACGTAGTGGCAATGACTTTTTTTTAATAGCGAAATACACTATAAAGCATATGGAACTTACATTATAGTAGTAGTGAAATGTTTATTTATGCTTTTAGCATACACTAGTCAACGCAGTATTCAAGCATTCATTTTGTTGTAAATTTTGTGAATTGAAGAGGCCGTGAGCCTAAAAAAGACAGTGGACGTAAAAATTCAACAGCTCAATAATTTGCTTTTTGTTTTGAATTTCTGTCCTTTTTTATGCCACAAAATTCCAAAAATAAGTAAGTGAAAATTTTTCGTTCTCCGATGTTGTTGATGCTATAAAATTGCAAAAAATTAAACGCTATATACTGTCAATCAGCTGTTTACAGCATAAGTAAAATCAAAATTTTTGATTTTGCTTTCAGCATTGTCGGTATGACGCATACATACTAATACTACTACAATGCAGTTTTCAGCTGCTTGATAGTATTTCGCCTTTTAAAGAAAGCAATTGAATGAAAGTGTCAACGATTATGGAAATATGGCAACTTCAACTATTAACCTAACTTTAAAATGTACAGGCAGGAAGATCTTCTATTTAGCTTAACTTTCACTTTTAGCTTAAAGTATATTTATAATAACTAGAGTATTGGAAAACCGAAAACAAAAACCATTTAATCGGTTTTTACTTTTTAATATTTTCAAATTAATCGGGAGCCTGGCTTTTTTTATTTTATGCTCCATCAATGTTTGATTTTTATCCAAACACCCCCTGTCAAATAAAAAATCGTTCAAAACCTCTTCACTTTTACTGTATTTTATTTTTAAAGTATTAGGATAAACCACTATTTGTTACACACAAGAATTGCAAATCTTGCAGATGTAGTAAACCCAGCATATCTACTACATTTGCTACGTGACAACAACAAATTACATGAAAGTGACATTTGCTCCACTTCTGCATATTTGCTACATAAAATATAATTTCAAGTGCATTTTACTAAAACAATTGTGCTTTTTATTTTGTTTAAATATTTAAAACACTAACCCTTAAATCATGTTAAAATCATATAAAACAGTATTAGGTGTAAAATAAAAAAATAAAAAACTTGTGAAGAATATTTTTAAAATTGTTTTAATTTTCATATTTGTTTTAATTGAAATTTAGAGCATTTATATGTACGTATGTATGTATGCCGTAAATTGCAGATCTACAACAAAGAAGAGTTTTTCCACTAATGTTTATTTTTTATTTACAATAAAATTTTAATGTTAATTAATTTGTTGAAGGAATAAAATGTATACATATACATTTTTCCAATAAAACTCAAAAAATAAATTTATAATCATGTATGTACGTATAGTATGTACAGTAGTGGACATTGGGTTAGCACATTGCATGCATACTGCCTTTAAAAACGTATACTTTTTTCTAGGCATCAAAATAAGTTGTCTATAGTGCGCTCAGTGTGTATCGTAACTTTCTTTTATTTTCTTAGGCGCATTTAATTTCTATGTTTAATTTATTTAAAAAATATTTAATCTGCACTGGACAGCAATTTAGCACATTTTACAAATTTTGATATTCTTTACTGATTTTTTAAATAAATTGAATTGGTCAATTTTGTGAATGTGAAGTTATTCATCAAATAAACTCGAGAGAAATCCTCGTTTGTGACCTATTAAACTGCTACAAAAAGATGGTATACATAGTATTAGTTTACATTAAAGATCATGGGACTAAAAAAACAAATCGTAAAAAGGACTCCTTTATTTATAGAGCCTCTGTTGCAGGCAGGAGTTTTCAACAAAATTTGGTATTGACATCTTGCGAACAATTAGAAGAAAAAAAATAAATATAAATTGCTTGCACAACCCCAGGTACACATCAATGACGGTATAGCATGGTGTCGGAAACGTGATAGTTTGCGTTGCATTTTCTGGGCACGGCGTTTGTCCTATAATCAAAATAGCTACGCAAATAAAGCGGTAAGGAAATACTTTTGAACACAATAACTCCATTTGCAGAGGAAAACATGCCACTAAAATAGTATTTTATGCATGATATTTAACCAAAACACATTTCACGTACAGTGAAGTGTTGCTTAGAGTAAAATAAAAACTTTATTTTTAAATGGCCAGCCCAATTACCAAATCTCAATCCTGTAGTAATCCCATGGAATGATGCAGAGCAACACCTTTTTGTTGTTAAACCTAAAAATGTTAGTAGTTTATGGACAGAAATCTGAAACAAATGGTAAGCAATACCAAAGGAACGTTGCGTGGGACTTATACTATACACAGTATGTCAAGGAGATATGAAGATGTTGTTAAAAAAAAAAAAAAAAAAAAAAACGTAATCCTAAAAAGTTCTGGGTTTTCTTCTTACTGAATCTATTTTTATTTCCTTTGTGCTAAATTACTGTTCAGCCATTTTTTTGGGCTTTGCTCTATTTTAACACAAAATAAATGAAAAATAATACTATGTATTCCTTGGACCGCGACTCATACATTAGGACTTAGAAATGATTAAAATAATAAACACGTAAAAAATTTGATTTCAAAAAGTGACCCAATGTCCACCGCTGTATATACATATCTACATATACATATTTTTTAATGAAAAACCGGTTAACCGGTTATTTTTTTAAAAGAACCCAAAGTAAACCCGGGTTTTCCTAATTTTTTTTTGCGAAGTATTCGAAAATCGAGTTTTTAAAAGTTCCAGTTTTTTTAATACTCTAATAATAACGAAAAGCAAATTATCTACCTAATAACATCTAACTTTAGCTAACGGTAAGTTGTAATAGCGGGCCTAAAACTTTTTAGAGGACTATCGAATGGTTATTTAAATTAGACTTTCAAATGTGATTGATTAAGTTGGCTGACATAAGCAAAAAAAACTCTTACACCTCCAAGGTTAGTTTTTCGTTTCGTTTGTTCAACCTTTATTGTTATATATATACACACATATTAATAAATTAATTAAACTAACACTCTTTGAAATATTTTTTTATTTTTGGGAAGACTGATAAATTTCGACCGTTTTAAATAAAACAAAGCAAGTTCAAAAGGCTAGAGTTAAAAGATAATTTCATTGCTATAAATACATTTTACGATTTGCTTTCAGCTATGAAAACACCTATTCATTTCCTACACCATGTAAATGACACCATTCAGTGTAGTAATAGGACCAGTTGTTCGATATTGTTGTGTTTCGTCATAAATATAATTTAATTAATTTCTACTAATTTCTAGGTACCTACCTTTTTGCATTACCAAGTGTAAAGAATGCAGCAATTGTCATATCCAAAAGGTAGAGTATATTTTATTTTTAGTCTACAGTTTGTAAGTAGTAAGGTGACTAATAACAAGTAGTGATTATCAGTAAAAAGGAGACAGTCTTCACGCAAGAACTGGTAACTTGATTTGTTCGTTTTTGTATTGTCAAGTTAGAAAGCAGGGACAACAAAAACAATGCTTTTAACGGTAAGTGTTATGTGGTGATAACAAACAGCCCGTAAAACCATGACATACGAAGTATAATTAACTTTAGTTGTTCTGTTTTTTTCTATTTTTTTGTGTTTTTATTATAATTTATTTAAATTTTATTGTTTTATTTTCTTATTCCACTCTTTTCTTCCTCTTTCTTATTCTCCTCACATTATCCTATTTTTTTTCTTTCTTTCTTTTGTTGTTGATTTATGGTGTTGATGTTGCTGTTCATTTTATTCTTTTTTCTCTCCTTTGTTTGAAAATACCCACACACTTATACAGAGACGACTTGATATATCATTCCATTGACTTTTTACTGTTAAAAATAAATTCGAATTTTATTCACTTACACAAATACACACAGGGCATATGCAAAAATTCACTGACTTTTAACTTTATTTTTGTCTATTCATGGCATAGACTTGAAGAAAAATTCATTTTTTTCAATTTTATTTTTTTTCCTTTCGATAATTTTTTGTTTCAACACTCTCGTTAATGAGATATGATGCTTCTAAGCTTTAGAGCATAAAATTTTTTATTTATGACAAAATATTTCCACATTTTATCCATTCTTTAATGAAATTTTGTATACAAATTATATTTTAGTATAAAATTTATTTAAACTCATGATATTGTCTCATAATTGAAATCAATTTTGTTTGTATCTGGTTTTTCCTTTGGGGTGGTGTCACACAAGAAGCCACTCATTCACTCACATTTCCTTCACTTTTACGCACAGACGTACATACATTTACACAAGCGTTACCAAATTTCTAACGAGACACTCTTTTTACGAAATACCGATGGAAAATATCCTTTTTGAAGACCATCAATAAACAAAAACGTAAACCAAATAATGTTTTTGTTGCTTCTTGTTTTTGCCTAATAGATGTTTCTAATCCATTGGTTTTTTATTTCGGTTTTTCTTTAATCCTTTAATAGGCCGATCCAAATTAGGAATTGCAATTAGTGTTTCTCTTTGACACAGAACTGTTCTTTTGTTAGTTACCGTACGTTTATTGGACCAGCGAAGTTGAATGAAAGTATACGACTAACTTGAAGGAAAACGGAATGCAAAACATGTTAACAGTATAGTTAGTCGGCATATATGTATGCATGTATGTTTGTGTACATTTTTACTCTCTCTCCCTCTCTCTCTCTTCATTTTTCCATCACTTTATAGACCGTTAGGAAAAGAAAAAATATTACACTTTGTAGACTTGTCATAACGAATGTGAGCTAAAGTGAAAACAAGTGTTCAATTTGTATAATAACGGTTTTACTTTCCAGTCTCCTTGTATCGTAAAAAACAAAATAAAAAGATGTTACACAACACGAAGCTTTTATATATATATATATATATATATATATATATATATATATATATATATATATATATATATATACACACATATATATATGTGTGTGTGTATGATTACCACATATTAAATTTTAAAATCTTACTATGATACTTTAATAATTTTGTACAATTTTATTGCTTTTTCAAATAATTATTTTAAATAAATTATCTTTATAAATTAATTTTTTATCTATTTTATTTTGCCTATTTTGTTATCTGGCAGCATTGCCATAATTTTTGACAGTTTCATTTTTTTTTTGTTTTTTTGTTTCTGACAGCTGTTCCTTGACCACCGTAATATTCCCTAAATACCTTTTGTTTACTTTTTGTTTTGTTTTGTTTTAAATAAAAATAAAGAAAAAGCATTGTAATATACACAATTGGTGGTATCAGCGAATATTTTTATTTTTCTGCTTATCTGTTATTTATAAATTTAGCCCAACTGGCATAAGAGGAACAAGAAAGAGAGAATGGCAGCGCCAAGTGCTTTATGAGATACGTGCGCATCACATCACAGGTAAATATGATAGAACAGAACAGTTCAATTTGATTTGTTGCCAGAAAAACAAGTGCTTTGCGAACAATAATATTGAATAACTACTACCAAACAAATGCCTTCTCATAGAATATTTTCAAAATCGTTAATACAAGCCTATGAGTCTTTAAACTCTAATACACACGTCTATCGACCGGACCTAGTGAAAATGAAGCCTCAACGAACTAAAAAAACTATTAAAAGGGGCGATCGCATTTTGACCGAAAAACCTTTTGCTTTTGTATTGAAATCAAAATATCGCAAGGAACGTTGTGACAACTGCTTGACCAGGTGAATTTATTTTTCAAACGAATTTCATTATATCAGAGTAGGTATTAATAGCAACTTACATACATATACGCGAAATAGCACTAAAGTCATGAAATGTTCCAACTGTCACTACGTTTATTATTGTAATCGTGCTTGCCAAATGGAATCGTGGCCTTTGCATAAAATTGAATGTCCATTCCTTAAGCGCATTTATCCCCGTACTGTACCAGATGCAGCTCGTATGCTTTGCAAATTAATTATTAAACTGCAAAATGGTGGAGACATGGAAAAGGGCTTTTATACCGAAACATGTTTTAGAAAATTTAGAGATTTAATGTCACGTAAGTCCATAGAGCGTATATCTATTAAAACTTTATGAATAAATTTTAATATTTCTCAAAGATTATCAAGAAATAAAGAATGATACCAAACGTATGGAACACTTGGAGTCACTGTATGCCGTTCTGTGTGAAATGATGCAGGACAGCGTGATTGTGCCAAATCAAATGGAACTATTAACCATCTATGGTCGGGTAATTATATTACAAAAATCTATTTTTAACTTAAATAGTAAATCATAAATAAACAAATAACATGACATGCCAACATTAATTAATAGAATATTACAATTTTAAATGTTATTTATTTAAAAAGAAATTGATAAATTGAGATCAATCAATCAATCGTTCTTATTCTAGAAAAATATTAAAAATTATTTTTAATTTGAATATATTATTAGAACACAACACACCACTACGCTACCAAGCAAAAACATTACGCATTGTTTGAATTAGTTTCTTTTTTATAGAAAATTGGCTAATCGCCAAAATTTATAAAAACGAAAAGCCTTTATGATTTCACTTTCATTCACTTTATGCTAAATGTAGTGGTGGAATAAACAAAGTGATTAAAGGCCAAGCCCCTTATTGACACTTTGAATAGCGATGCGGCGCTAATTACATGTTATTTTTAATTTCGTTTTTTCCTATAGCAATTTATATATAAATTGTTATTATCAATTAGTATTATTTTGTTAAATTGTTTTTTAGCTTGTAACAAATGGTTTCAACATACTTGATGCCGAAATGAATTCAATTGCTACTGCCATATTCTTGGGTGTTTCTGTTACTGATCACAGCTGCAAGCCAAATGCAGTGGCCACATTTGAAGGTACTACATTACATATACATGTCACTGAAGATATGGACTATTTGGATTGGTCAAAAGTATATAGAATTTATGATTTTATCATCACGACGTTTGAATTTATTTCTATTTTTAGATATTCATTAGCTATATTGATTTGCTAAATACACCTGAGCATAGGCGTAGAGATTTAAAGGATAATTATTATTTCTGGTGTATATGTAGCAAGTGTATAGATGATAAAGAGGCATTGGAAATGGAATCAGGTCTTTGTGCTAATAGAAAATGTAAACAGCCCATAAATATCAATTTAAACAATTGCTTACAATGTGGTTCTGGTGTAAGTCCAAAACAGCGTAATGGTTTCAAGGAAGTTATGGATTTAACTAAGCATCAGCTAGAGACCATGAGAGATGTGGCATGTGAGCTTTCTTAAGAAATATAAAAAAAACATAAATATAACAATTAATTTTTTAAGATTTGGATGTTTGTAAGGTGTTGTTAAAGAAACAGGAAGAATTTTTACACCCTTTAAACATATGGTATATAAAAACTTTAGATGCCGCTTTTGAAGCTGCCATAGATGTTGGCAAATGGCCAGAGGCTTTACAATATGGCAAACAGTTGTTAACAGGATTTCGGTAAAAAAAAAAGATTGCGCTCTTACAGCGAAATGTTGGAAAGTAATTGATTTTTTGCTTTTTTACAGCCGTTATTATGGCGATTGGAATCCATTATTAGGTTTGCTTTATCTTAAGTTGGCCAAAATACAACTTCATGAGTCCTGGCTTAAAGAAGCTGTTCAGAGCTTTCAAGAAGCACTTAAAATTCTTGAAGTAACCCATGGCGCGGATCATTCACTAATACAAACGCAATTAAAGCCTTTATTATTGCAAGCCATTGCAGAAAGTTCAGAGTAATCTAAATAATAGTATTAATTGTTTTGTGTATTTAATATGAACTCACCTTTTATATGTTCACTAGTAATTAAAGGGAAATTAGATTAGGATTATGTAGATTGGTAAGAAAATAAATGCAAAACCTTTTTTTATAAAAGTTATGCTTTTGTCTGTTTAGAAATGTATATAATTATGCAAGAACAAAATGAAAATAGTTTATAGGTAAGTTATACCTCTGTCACAGAAGATTTATCAATAAAAATTTGTACGCAGTTGTAAAGACATAAGAAAAGAAGAACTCATTTTATAAAGTTTAATGTAAATTGAATGTTTTTTTATAAAATGTGTTTTTGTATGGTTGTTGTAACATACTAAATGTTATACAGATTCTAGCCGGGAAAAAATTAAATGTGATAAATTTCATCAAATAATCCTTCAATTTTGAATTTCAACTTGTATACTAAGTAATCAGTGTGAAGGATTTATTATTTTTTAGTGAAAAAGCAGCAACCTATGTTTGTAATGGTGCTGCTGTAGTATGGTAGGTGGGACACCCAGGCAAGACAATCTGACAATTTTTAACAGTTGTATCACCTCAAAACATTGCTAGCGACCGTTTATATGTATTTACGCTACGTAAAACTTCTCTAGCTAATGCATTTGATGTTCAGAGCCGGCGTTAAACAGTAAATCCCTTTCAATGAGTCCAAAAATAGAATCGGGTGCAGCTGATACATTGAGAGGAGTTCCGCCTTGTACCACTTGGGACGTGTCGGAAATTATGTAGCTATGTGTGTATGTATGATTTTGAATGTTCTAGAAAATTTTTATGTACAGTGTATGTCACTTAAAATTGTACAATATGGTTTTGAAAAAGTCTTCATTCATTTAAGGCCAGAAATTATTTAAATGGCTATTTTTATATTACAAAATATGGAACAATTATAATCTATCCTATCGAAATATTAAAAGAAATTTAGTAAAACTCTCAGAACGTACAATATCCATGAATCATTTAAAATCGTACAGAAGATATCATAAGTGTTTTTACTAATTTTTAATACCAATTAATTAAGTAAAGTGACTTTTCACTATAATTTATCGTCAACAGATTGGTTATCTAAAGTTTCTATTAAATTTATTTGCATTTCGAAGGAGTTTTAGTGAAAAAAGTAAAAAAAAAATTGTAAGTTTTCAGTAGCGCTAGATAATCAGAAAATAAAGCAATATCCCAGCTTTTAGGTGAAAATATGCTTGTATAAGCAGGTAAGCAGATCTACGATTTAAAAATTATTAACAGCTTTCATAACCGAATTAATGGAAACAAACCGTATATTAGTTACTAAAATAGACTTAGAAGACTATTGCTTACAAATGACGATATCAAATAGTCAAACAAATTCTGGAACGATGTAATATTAATTGAAAAGCAGAAACTTAATATATTTGGCTCTTAAGGAAAACACCAACGTGGATAAAACTCAATTAAGTAATGGGTAACTCCAACTTTCGATTAGCTGTGAAACATGATGGAATATCACAAATGCTTTTGGAGTGGTATATCAACTGCTGGAGTGGGTAACATAGTATTTGTTAAAGGCGATATGTATAAATTGGTCTATCTGAGAGTTTAAAAGCACAATAAATAAAAAATATTGCGAAAAAAATAAGTAACACTTTTAAGTCGTACGTCGATAAAGATTTAAAGCAATCTTCCCATTTTGGTCGGCTCCAGATGCTATATAACTGTCTAAAGGCAAATGAAACGGCATCTGAGTCATCAGCTATGGAAGCTGTTGAACATCTGTGGAAAATACCAGACGAAAAAAAATATGAAATACCCATATCTAACATAAAGGTCCTACGGAAAACACATCAAGAAGAATGTTATAAAATAACTCCTTAAACGGGCAAGAATCTGGTGGAGTCCATGCCAAGAAGGCCTTAAAAAGTAGAAGAAAATACCCGAAAAATATATTAAAATTACTTTACATTATTATTTTTTGTATTTTTAATGCGTTAATTATAAGTTTATATTATATAAATGTAAGATTTTAAGTGAAGCTTTATTTTTGCTTTAAAGAGTTTAATTTTCTTAATTTTTGTTTGTTGAAATACATGTTTTTTGTTCAAATGATAGATGTGTCTTTTAATTTTTTATATAAGAAATTTATATTGCCTGTTTAACTTTATGTTATTTAAAAAATCGTGCTGCACGCTTTTAAGTGCCACTCACTGTTTTGGATGTTATTCTTTCTAATAAACAGCAAACGCAATATTTGTAACGCCCCATATAAAATGACCGTTTGAGGATACATTTCTATTACCAAATGTATTACAAGTCTGAAGGCATAATAAGATTAAAAATGTGTTCTTACCCAGTTGTTGTAGCATATTATGCAGGAACATGAACATGCAGAAGTATGCCCGCTATCACCGAAGTTAAAGCTTTTAATCGCGAAAAAAAATTTTTACCACTTATAACACACTTATTATTAACTACCAAATAAGAAATAACTTTTGTCACTTAGAAAATCGCACTATTCACTTTTTAAAGAACACATTTTTTAATTAAAAAAAGAACTCAGTATTAAACTACATATTTATTACAAAAATTAAAATTTTCTTAACTAACGGTATACGGAGGAATGACGCTCTTTTTTGATACTGGCTCTTCTTCTTATTTTCAATAACTTTTTCCCACAATTTTTTCTGAAACAGTGTTGCTACAAACAGAGCTGCTCTGAGCAAGTAAAGTGTTACCACTTTTTGATTCATTTTTTTAAATATATGTACATTTAAGAAACAGTGGCAACTCATGAATCGATAAAAAGCAATTTTTTTCTTTATCCCAAAATAGACGAGTTTTTTCTTTATTTAAATCATCATCTATGATTTCTTATTTAAAAGAGTGGACTTTATCTATATTTTTCACTGCAATCCATAATGTGTACTCCTTATTTGATCCAGTTTCATTGAGCGTTGCAGCTGGCGTTGGCCTTCAAATTTGATTTTCTTAAAGATCAGATCTATTGCCGGATGGCTGAGTGTTGTAATGAAGGGGAAATACCAGCTGATATTGATGGGTTAAGAAGGGAGCTTTCCGAGACTTTATTCGGCCAACATATAGTGCAACAACAACTAATACCTGCATTGGAGGCCCACCTCAGTGGGAAACGCAATTCACGTAAGCCTTTGGTTATTAGTTTTCATGGTACCCCGGGTACGGGATGAAATTTTGGGGCTGATCAAATTGCCAAGAAGCTTTATGAAAATGGTTTGGAAAGTAAGTTTGTGCCAAATGTATGGGAAGATCGGATTTCCCAGTAGCAAATGATGCCTTGCTGTATACAAGGCGCATAAACAGTGAAGTGCGTGAAGATATAAGAAATTGCTCGCATTCGTTATTCATATTCGATGAAGTGGATAAAATGTCAACAGGTGTGTTTGAATCTTTGACTCCGCTGGTGTAGTATAATGCATTTGTAGATGGTCAGGATGCAACTCAAGTATTATTAATATTTCTTTCGAACACTGCTGGAGTTGGGCGAACTTATCAAAAGTATCAATTTACGTGAGGATACTAAAGTTAGCCATTTTGAACAGATCTTAGAGAAGGCCGCCTACAATTTGGAAGGTGGTTCCAAGAAGACTAGTTTTATAGAGGCATATGTAATTGATCATTTCGTACCATTTTTGCCGCTAGAAAAATCACACGTATAAAAAAGAGTAGAGCAAGAGTTTAAACGTTAGAATAGTAGACCAAAGGATGAAGACGGGAAATAATAAAATGTGATCAATTTCATCAAATAATCCTTCATTTTGAAGTAAAGCTTTACATCGGCATGCATGATATGACACAAAAATGGTGTATACTTAAGTAATCAGTGTGAAAGATTTATAGTTTTCAGTGAAAAAGCAGCAACCTATGTTTGTAATGGTGCTGCTGTGGCATGGTAGATAGGTCACCAAGGCAAGACAATCTGACAATTTTCAACACTGATATCACCTCAAAACATTGCTAGCGACCGTTTATAAGTATTTACGCTACGTAAAACTTCTCTAGCTAATGCATTTGTTCAGAGCTTTCAAGAAGCACTTAAAATTCTTGAAGTAACCCATGGCGCGGTTCATTCACTAATACAAACGCAATTAAAGCCTTTATTATTGCAAGCCATTGCAGAAAGTTCAGAGTAATCTAAATAATAGTATTAATTGTTTTGTGTATTTAATATGAACTCACCTTTTATATGTTCACTAGTAATTAAAGGAAAATTAGATTAGGATTATGTAGTTTGGTAAGAAAATAAATGCAAAACCTTTTTTTATAAAGGATATGCTTTTGTCTGTTTAGAAATGTATATAATTATGCAAGAACAAAATAAAAATAGTTTATAGGTAAGTTATACCTCTGTCACAGAAGATTTATCAATAAATTTTGTACGCAGTTGTAAAGACATAAGAAAAGAAGAACTAATTTTATAAAGTTTAGTGTAAATTGAATGTTTTTTTTATAAAATGTGTTTTTGTATGGTTGTTGTAACATACTAAATGTTATACAGATTCTAGCCGGGAAAAAATTAAATGTGATAAATTTTATCAAATAATCCTTCAATTTTGAATTTAAACTTTACATCGACATGCATGATATGACACAAAAATGTATACTAAAGTAATCAGTGTGAAAGATTTATAGTTTTCAGTGAAAAAGCAGCAACCAATGTTTGTAATGGTGCTGCCGTAGTATGGTAGGTGGGACACCCAGGCAAGACAATCTGACAATTTTCAACAGTTGTATCACCTCAAAACATTGCTAGCGACCATTTATATGTATTTACGCTACGTAAAACTTCTCTAGCTAATGCATTTGATGTTCAAAGCCGCCGTTAAACAGTAAAACCCTTTCAATGAGTCCAAAAATAGAATCGGGTGCAGCTGATACATTGAGAGCAGTTCCGCCTTGTACCACTTGGGACGTGTCGAAAATTATGTAGCTATGTGTGTATGTATGATTTTGAATGTTCTAGAAAATTTTTATGTACAGTGTATGTCACTTAAAATTGTACAATATGGTTTTGAAAAAGTCTTCATTCATTTAAGGCCAGAAATTAGTTACATGGCTATTTTTATACTACAAAATATGGAACAATTATAATTTATCCCATAGAAATATTAAAAGAAATTTAGTAAAACTCTCAGAACGTACAATATCCATGAGTCATTTAAAATCGTACAGAAGATATCATAAGTGTTTTCACTAATTTTTAATACCAATTAATTAAGTAAAGTGACTTTTCGCTATAATTTAGACTTAGAAAACTATTGCTTACAAATAACGATATCAAATAGTCAAACAAATTCTGGAACGATGTAATATTAATTGAAAAGTAGAAACTTAATATATTTGGCTCTTAAGGAAAACACCAACGTGGATAAAACTCAATTAAGTAATGGGTAACTCCAACTTTCGATTAACTGTGAAACATGATGGAATATCACAAATGGTTTTGGGGTGGTATATCAACTGCTGGAGTGGGTAACTAAGTATTTGTTAAAGGCGATATGTATAAACTATCTGAGAGTTTAAAAGCACAATTTAAAAAATATTGCGAAAAAATAAGTAACACTTTTAAATCGTACGTCGATAAAGATTTAAAGCAAACTTCCCATGTTGGTCGGCTCCAGATGCATCAGCTATGGAAGCTGTTGAAAATCTGTGGAAAATACCAGACGAAAAAAAATACGAAATATCCATATCTAACATAAAGGTCCTACGGAAAACACATCAAGAAGAATGTTATAAAATAACCCTTAAACGTGCAAGAATCTGGTGGAGTCCATGCCAAGAAAGTCTTAAAAAGTAGTAAAGAATACCCGAAAAAAAATTAAAATTACTTTACATTATTATTTTTTGTATTTTTAATGCTTTAATTATAAGTTTATATTATATAGATGTAAGATTTTAAGTGAAGCTTGATTTTTGCTTTAAAGAATTTAATTTTCTTAATTTTTGTTTGTTGAAATACTTGTTTTTAGTTCTAATTATAGATGTGTCTTTTAATTTTTTATATAAGAAATTTATATTGCCTGTTTAATTTTGTTATTTAAAAAATCGTGCTGCACGATTTTAAGTGACACTCACTGTTTTGGATGTTATCCTTTCTAATAAACAGAAAACACAATATTTGTAACGCCCCATAAAAAATGTCCGTTTGAGGATACATTTCTATTACCAAATGTATGACAAGTCTGAAGGCATAATAAGATTAAAAATGTGTTCTTACCCAGTTGTTGTAGCATATTATGCAGGAACATGAACATGCAGAAGTATGCCCGCTATCACCGAAGTTAAAGCTTTTAATCGCGAAAAAAAATTTTTACCACTTATAACACACTTATTATTAACTACCAAATAAGAAATAACTTTCGTCACTTAGAAAATCGCACTATTCACTTTTTAAAGAACACATTTTTTAATTAAAAAAAGAACTCAGTATTAAACTACATATTTATTACAAAAATTAAAATTTTCTTAACTAACGGTATACGGAGGAATGACGCTCTTTTTTGAGACTGGCTCTTCTTCTTATTTTCAATAACTTTTTCCCACAATTTATTCTAAAACAGTGTTGCTACAAACAGAGCTGCTCTGAGTAAGTAAAGTGTTACCACTCTTTGATTCATTTTTTTAATTATATGTATATTTAAGAAACAGTGGCAACTCATGAATCGGCAAAAAGCAATTTTTTTCTTTATCCCAAAATAGACGTGTTTTTTTCTTTATTTAAATCATCATCTATGATTTCTTATTTAAAATTGTTATCTTTATCTATATTTTTCACCGCATTCCATAATGTGTACTCCTTATTTGATCCAGTTTCATTGAGCGTTGCAGCTGGCATTGGTCTTGGCGCCTTCAAATTTGATTTTCTTAAAGATCAGACCTATTGCCGATTGGTTGAGTGTTGTAATGAACGGGGAATACCAGCTGATATTGATGGGTTAAGAAGAGAGCTTTCCGAGACTTTATTCGGCCAACATATAGTGCAACAACTACTAATACCAGCATTGGAGGCCCACTTCAGTGGGAAACGCAATTCACGCAAGCCTTTGGTTATTAGTTTTCATGGTACCCCGGGTACGGGAAAAAATTTTGTGGCTGATCAAATTGCCAAGAAGCTTTATGAAAAGGGTTTGGAAAGTAAGTTTGTGCACAAATATATGGGAAGATCGGATTTCCCAGTAGCAAACGATGCCTTGCTGTATACAAAGCGCATAAATAGTGAAGTGCGTGAAGGTATAAGAAATTGTCCGCGTTCGTTATTTATATTCGATGAAGTGGATAAAATGCCAACAGGCGTGTTTGAATCTTTGACTTCGCTGGTGGATTATAATGCATTTGTAGATGGTCAGGATGCCACTCAAGCGATATTTATATTTCTTTCGAACACTGCCGGAGTTTACATATCAGATAAGTTGGGTGAACTTATCAAAAGTGGCACTTTACGTGAGAATACTAAAGTTAGCCATTTTGAACAGATCTTAGAGAAAGCCGCCTATAATTTGGAAGGTGGTTTCAAGAAGACTAGTCTTATAGAGGCACATGTAATTGATCATTTCATACCGTTTTTGCCGCTAGAAAAATCACACGTATATAAATGCATAGAGCAAGAGTTTAAACGCTGGAATAGTAGACCAAAGGATGAAGTCATAGAGTGAGTTTCAGAATATGTTAAACCGTTTTATGTAAATTATATATGTTCCTTTTTTAGAAAAATCATCAGGGAATCCATTACCTACGACCGTTCTTATGGCATATTTGCCACATCCGGCTGTAAAAAGCTCGATAAAAAAGTAGCAGTAGAAGTTATGACGAATCGTACTTAACACTGCACAAACACCGATTTGTTGATTTCTTTTTATTAACGTTTATTTTTTTATACTGGATTAACGCTAAGCAAAAAAATTAAAACGAAATAATGTTAACTCCCCAACGTTTTTTGTTTACCAGGGATTTAGCCACTTGAGACGAGAATCCCTTTTTAGTAAATCGGTATCCAAACGCTTCGGATTTTTCTCAAACGTTTCCAAGGCTTGTACTCTTTCCTCTACTGGTCCAATTTCTTTGTTCACTATACACTCGCCGTTGCTTTTCAGAATGGTGTGTTTAATGTCATTCTCCGTTGGTTCACCATGGGGAAATGTAATAGGAGTTACTTTAATGAGATGCTTTATTTTCCATAAGCGCGCATTATTTTCCGGTATATTCTTTACTACCGTAAAGTCACTTTGTTTGCCATCCAAACCCAGTTCTTTAAGCAAATATTTCTCCCAATAAGGATTTCCTTTGACAGGTTTAATGCGTTGTACCCTAAAAAATTTCGCAGGTTCTATGGGTGGGTCTTCATGATCAGGATTTCTAAATATGTCAACGAATAACTTATTTTTAATGCAGCCCATGCACTTAGTGTGTGTATTATTTACCTGGGATAATAAATAATATTTCCATATTTTTTGCCATCTTTATACAGATATTTCTTATTGTGCTTGCCATAGTGGCGCAAAGCCTGCACACATAAGCTATCAGTGGTGGATAATAAGGCTTTAAATGACATCACTTTATTTTATTATTATTTAATTTAATAGAAGAAAATTTTGAAATACGCTTATTTTTCGCTTCTAATAAAAGAAAAAAAGGTTATGAAAGATAACAGCTGAGCTATATGAAGTTGTGTTCAGTGAGCATTAGACATATGAAAACACAGAGATGTATTAATTAAATATTTACAAATACTAATGGCTTGCCATATTGTAGTAAATAAAGACGTACAACTACAAATGGTTCTTATTTCAAAATCATAGTTAAATATTTTATATAAATGCTTAGTTATTGAAACAAAGCTTAATATGTTAAATTTCTCATTTCTAAATAGACATGTATTATATATTTTTTATTAACCAAATTTAATTGTAGAAGGGAGGAGTTAAGACGCCATTTTTTATCATTTAACGGATATTCACTGTCACAAATTCTATTGGCTGTTATATTACTGGGTGCTTGCAGGGGTTGTTGTACATTTCCAATGTTACAATGCAGCATATATAAGGATGCTGTCCGAAATTCTGATGTCAGTTTCTTATTAGAATCAGTTACGTGTAAATCTTTTTAACTCTTTGTGACAAAAAAGACAATAAAACCAATACCACTCTATTTCGGTTAATTCCATTAAAATTAAAAAAAGGTAAATAACTGGCCCTTTCGCATTAAAATTAATTTATACTGTGCATATATTATACGAAAAGAATTCTAATTTCGTATATAAAAAGCTTAATTTTGTGTTTATTAATCAAAAAATTAAGTCGTATTCAAAAATAATACTTACAACGAAGTAAAAAAAAATTAAAATAAATAAAAAATAAATCTTTCATAATCCGTACCATTTTCAAAATACAAAAGATCCGAACTTACTCAATTGACATTTTTGCAATAGAGGCCTATTTGCACAATTACTTTGCACATGTTTTTCTTTTCCAAAAAAGGGAATACCTTGTCCTGCAATTAAATAAATATTTTATTTTTATTGCAAATTGAAAAACGTGATTTGATTTCACACGAAACTTTCACTTAAAGGTATTAGAGTGCACAATCGCATCAAAATATTAAAGGGTTGTAATAATATTTACCACTCGAGCACTTGAACATTATAATAAATGCAGCAAATGAACCCCTCACAAGTGTATAAAAAATAAGAAAAATAAATTTTTAACGGTGGCATGTGTCAAAAACCAGGGGCATACGTATGTCGGAACAAACATTCTTCCAAAAGGGTATTAAAAGTCTTCTTTGAATTTAACCACAAATTAAGTGGGCGTTTAGGGGAATTTCTTAAAACTATAAAAACAATAAACAACCAAAACAAACAAACAAATTCGAACAAATATTTAACCCCTAAACCCTTTTTAATATTGCAGCCAAATAATGGTGTACGATATGACGCATATGGTACCATCGCAAAATATTGCTTTGGGCCGTTACTATTTGCAAGACCTGAACAATGTGGAGAACGAAGATTATGCTGCTTTCGATTTCGATAAAAGATATCAGGCAAGAATGGAATGTGATACTCCTGTAAGTCCTCAATCCGCTAGTAGCAACAGTAGACCACCGCCGCCACCTACACCAGCTCCTAGACGTCGTACAACGCCTATAACGCATTTAGATCCAGCCGAACTTGTAGGCTTATCACGTGAGGAACGTCGTAGACGTAGGAGAGCTACTTTGAAGTATAGAACAGCTCATGCTACAAGGGAACGTATACGAGTGGAAGCATTCAATGTTTCTTTTGCAGAGTTACGTAAGCTCTTGCCAACCTTGCCACCAGATAAGAAGCTGTCGAAAATTGAAATTTTAAAATTGGCTATATGCTATATAGCCTATTTGAATCATGTTTTAGAAACGCCATAAGAAAGGACTTTAACATTTATGTAAAACCATACTTTTCACAGGTAAACAGTTTTAGAAAGAAAGCCCGACAGTCAGTATTACCACTATATATGGTAAGAAACACTGTTTTTCTTTAATTAAACTTTTTTGAAATCAAAAACTAAAATTGCAGAAGAATATAAATATGTTTTTTTATAATTGTAAATATGCGGGATTTTTTTATGATCTCAACACATAAAGGGCAGTACACACTACCGAACCAGAATGAAAATCAAAAATTCATCAGTTTTGAACGATTTGGTTTTAACTGATCGAATCACACATATCAAAATGACAAATAAGCTGCAATTTGAGCTAAAATTTCACTAACATACATGAAAAGTATGAAAATTGTGTGAGCTTGTGTTTAAACCCAAGTTCGAGTTCAGCGAAAAAGAAAATAAATAATCGAGTGAATCTGAACCCATGGGGCTGTTATATCCTATAAACATCGTTGCATTTCTTTTAGGAATTCATTTTCCGCGCCCTTTGTTCATATTAATTTACAATGTTAACACTGCAGATAAAACACACTTGTCTATATTTTTTTCGTTTACAGTATCGGTCAAAAATAAATACATATAGCTGCTGGTTGAATCTCAACTGTTGTTGATTGACAAGTGAAATTTAAGCAAAACTGTCACTCAGTTTCGTCATTGTGTACTGCACTTACATAGGTTTAATTTGCTTCAAAAAGTTTGTTTAACCTCAAGCTAGCTCCTTTTGATTTGAATGTCTCAAATGCCAAATTGATTAATGTAATAAAACAAGAAACTTAGAAAAAGGAAAAAAAACAACTTCAAAATTTATACGAAGCTTGTACAAAAATTATAGGTAGTATTTTTGTCATTGAGCACTGTTAATACTGACGATTATAGACATTTCTTTAACAAATAATATTTAATAGTTTATGGTACATGCGGTATTTTGACATGGTTATCTAAAAAAAATTTAAAAGTAGAGTTAATCCGTTTAGCATATGAGGCATTCATTTTAAGGTGATTTTTTGTACAAATTTAATTTTAAAGTAATTAAGAAAATCTTTTGTTTTATTTATATGTACCTAGTATGTATGTATATGTTTTAATTAAAATTATTTTTAAATATAAAGGTCATATTCATAAACATACATATTTTTGATTTACAAAACCAATTTTCATAAACAATTTTATTTACCGCATGTTTAATATTATATTATATTAGTTCCCTAATGTTATGAGGTAATGCCGTTGTTGAAAAACTTTGGTCTGGCATGGTATGTTTAATAATTTTCTATAAAGACATATTTTTTTGACTGATATTTGCATTAAATAATGATTATGCCGCTAGTACCGCTGTCAGTCAACAACTCGAAAATTGCTTTGAACACAACACATCACAAAGTTATCAACAATTATTTTTAGAGGAAAACATGTATATTAAATTTACAAAATCAGCTTGGCGTACAAGTTGTAGCACTTGGCCGTGTACCGAAAACTTAGAACTTTTAGAAATAGCAAACATATTTTTATGAATAAAAGTGAAAACATACAAACCATTCCATAAATCAAAAATATTAGCTTATGAATAAGACCCAATCAAATAAATTAAAATTTTACTTTTTTAATAAAATAAATTTAAGATTATTTTTAAACTCGTTTATGTGATATGACCATATTTATGTATTTTTAAAAATTAAATAAGTATGAAGCAATAAAAAATACAAAAAAAAATTAAAGCCTTTTTTTATACAACTTAAGCGGGTCTCAGTTGGCTCTTAGAGATTTTCATAATAAAAAGGTCGCGTTAGGATTGTTTAGCACATGTGTCCCCCCAAATAAAACAATGGATGCTGTTTAAAGCATGCGCAATAAAAGTTTCCCAAATACCTATGTAGTTAACTCCCCCAAATAAAGGGTCTTAAATTAAGTGTTGTTAAGATCTCATGCCATTTAGTCACATGTGTTTGCCATATAACCAAGGTAATTATGTTTTATTTAAAGTTATTTTTGTTTATAGAATTCCAATAAATAGTCATTTAGTTGGGCTAACTGGTAACCTTGGGCACCATTTCCATAAAATTCCTTTGAAAACTAACATTTTTAGTAGTAATTTTAGAAATTTTTCCTAGTGTACGTATGTACATTGACAGTGTCTGGATAATTTGTCAGTTAGTACAAAAAAAAAAAAAAAAAAAAAAAATTGTATTTCACAAATTTATTGTATTTAATTTATTTCCAGACAAAATTCAAAATTGTTGCAGAAAAATTAAAAAAAATTATTTTCATACATAAATGGCTTATCATTTTAGTGCAAATCAGGTATATTTTGTTAAATAAGTTTTTATATAAAAAATATATAGTAAAAACCCTGTTTTATATACATACTAAGTATGTACATATGTATGTATGTATATACTGCATATGATGCACAAAAGAAAAAAGTATACATGCATAAGCAAAAGAAATCCTTTTAAAATCGTAATAAGTAAACAAATTTTGTGAAATAGTTATAGAAAGTTGCATCCTTACAAGAAATATTTACTTGTTCTGTATAGTCGTTGAAAGATATCTTCACACCTCTAATTCACTTGGAAAATATGGTAAATAAATAGCCAAAGAAGGTTTTATATGTTTCGTTTACATGGAAACCTTTATGCTTTTAGCGAAACAAAGGACAACAACAATTTTCTAATTTTACAAAAAAAAAGTAAAATAAAAATTAAATATAAAATCTATATAAATAAAATTTCAGAGCAATCGAAATATGCAAAAGTTGGCTCCGTTTAGCGAAATCAAAGCAACATTTGTAAATTATAGATGACACTAATAGAGAGGTGTTGGATTACAGCCATCGAACAGTATAATATAACTTCCAACTTCGTTGCCCAGACGAATATCAGAATTTCGCTTACCGTAAGTAGTGATAGCTCCCTACAGTGACACACAATCCCCGAGTATGTGCTGTGGTGATTCAGTCTCCTCCTGGCAGAATGTACACATTGGATTTGTAAGCAATCCTATTCTATTCACTTCAGTACACTAACAAATACATTTACTTAAAGTGCTGCTGCATATAGCTCATTATGGCTTCTACTAATTAAAATATATTATGTTTTGATCAAAATTCTGTAAGTAGTAGATTAGTATGTAAATTCACTATTAGAAAATCAACTCAAATAGTGTTCTTTTTTGACAATTTTTCATACCGAATATAATCTGCCTTGAAGACCTCCATTACAGTTTCGCTTGCAATTTCGCCAAGTTTTATTTGAAGTAATATTTTTGGACCAATGGTCGGAAAAACTGCTACTGGAAGCCAAACAGCTTAGGCATGCTCGAACGTGTTCATACAAACGAGATTACAAAATGCATTTAGTTGCTTGCCAGTTTTAAATGAAACAGGTTTACGTAGCTTGTTTTTTTGAAGAAATATATTTCATGAGTGTTCTATGCTACACAAAAGAGAGAAAATGTTTCTCACCACTACAGTATCATTTTTAGCATTTTCTCTTAGCCGACCATTGCTTCAGACGCTTTGTTTAAAACGGTAAAAATCGATAGCGTAATTTAGACAGCTGTAAGGTGGTTAGGCTAATGTTTAAGGATAGCCACAAGAGAAGAAGACAGTCTAACACTTTCTCTGGGAATACTCGTTACTAGCTGTCAAGAAAAACAGATTCCTTATCCAACCTTGATGATTTATCTCGACCACACCTAATGACCTACCGAGATATCTGACGGCTGCAGGCTTGATCTAATACTACGTTGGTATACATTACGACCAACACATCTGACAAGTGGTGTGGTCTTGTAAAAGCGGAATCCTTTGGACTCTAGTTCACTGTTTGCACGCAGTGTTCTTTCACGTTCATAAACCAACAAATACATACATACATATGCATATAGGTATTTTCGCTGTCAATAATTAAAGAATTAGGTACCAAAAATATTTTTTTCTAATCTAGAGCATTTATAGCAAATATTTTTCTTATAATAAACAAACAAAATAAAATAAATTTACATGGCAACCTAAATTAAACAAAAATGAGTAAGGAGCCCCACGCACACCAACTGGAAAAAAAAACTGCGAAAAACAATCGAAATTTTTTTTCAGGATATATTTTTGTTGCAAATACTCGTACTTTTTTGAATGTCGTTATATCGAATGTAAAAGGGACATATTGTACATATTTTTTTATCTAATTAAGATTACGAAAATAATATATTTTATGAAATGGAACATGTACAATGAAACTTCAATATAACGAATTTGAAGAGGATCATGAATTTTTATGAATTTTAACATCGATTTGGTAGTGCATATTTTGCTCATAGCAGCATTTTTTGCATAATTCAGTTTTAAAAGCATGTTTTAGACATTTTTTCGTATTTAAAGAGCATTTTAAGCCTTTTTAGAGAATATTTAGCATTTTTTCTGCTCTAATATACTTTTGCGTCTAAAACACTATTTTGACAATTGACATTTATTACGCCATCTAGATCTCAACAAAGTTAATTACCGCTTAATCGATTTTTGAAAGAATGTATAAACTATAAAGTGCGATCTGAAAGCGTTGAACGTTGGAAATATGTTTGCATATATTTGCATATCATATATTTACCGAAAATGTTTAGATGACATATCATAATCCATAAAAGATATTACAGTAGATAAAGCAATTGATGTCACTGATACAAATGTCGCAAATGTTATTGTAGATGTTCTACATTGGGACACAGAAGCGTCACGTCAAAAATTCTTAGCACAGTTGTATTGGACAAAACCGATCACTTCGCAATTGCACAACATTTTCACGATTCGTTAAAGATATTGTACGTAAATTTAAATATAAACTTGATTTTGCTTCTTGTAACAGATACTGCTTAGTACTCGTATATGATAAAAGCTTACCCTAAATCAACACATTTTACTTGCATTACGCATGGACTGCATCGCTTATGCTAATGTATTGGACATCAATACGAAAATGTAAACAAAGTTATAGCAAATGTAATGAAAGTGTAATTGAAAGCTCCAATGCCGCACGAAGCAATTATATCTCGTTGTGGAACATTGCCTGCGACCATTAGTTACTACGCTTACAAATATGAAAAAATCTTAGAAGTTCTAAGCGCATTAAATAGCGCTAAGCTTCAATACATGAAAATGGCAATAGATGAACTAAAAAAAGTAAATACAAAATTTAAATTGACTTTTATTACTGCAAATTTCGGTTTCATTGAAGTTACTTAAAAGACTGCCTCATATTAGTTCAACAGTATGCCATATTAACTGAAACGGTTTGGAATATTAGCAAAATAAATTTTGTTATACAAGACTTAATATTAAAACTAAAGCTAAAATAGACTATAGGCAAAAACGAAGAGTTTGATGTAGTAAATATGATCTTAAGAATTGTTATCCTTTAAATAAGCCCTCATTACGTCAATAATTACGTAATAGCCTATGCTTTAGATTTGAAAACTGAAGTCAATAAAATAGAAATTGAAATAAAATTTTTTTTATTTGTTCAGTTGCATTGTTAATTTTGTATACCTTACTTTAGACATATTTAAAAGGAATTGATTTTTACAATAAACCTTTTTTCTACTAACAAAGAAGAAATTTTTTTCAAGCATATTTTTAAATTTTTGGATCATATTTACAGACATTTACTGCATATTTTATACGCATAAAACACCTTTTTTAGAGCATATTTCTGGTTTCTTTGATTATAATTAATTATTTTACTTGAAATCACTAATAAAAAATTCTTTATATAAGAAGTAAATAAAAAATGAATACCTATGGAATACATATGTATATTCGTTGCCCTTTCTTTTTTTGAGTTATTTGCGCCCACGTTTTTATGACAAAGAACAACAGAAATGTAACATTTTTTGTCAGAAAAGATTCGATTTCGTTGTTTTAAAACAGGGATTTTCTCTATTCACTTCATTCTAACTTCGTTGTACAAAGGCTTCTGAATGAATACGTCGTTGTATGTATAGAGGTCTAATAGCTCAGAATACCTTAATTATAGAATTTTGTATGGAAAACTTTACAATAAAAAGGTTTTTTCAAGGGGACTCAAAAAATATTTGTTATATTGAGTTTTTCGTTAAACGAAGTTCGCTAGATCGATATTTCACTATATTTTCAAGAAAGGCTATCTATAACAGATTATTAGTTCTTTTTGTTTGTATAAAAATTACGTAAATTTTGCTGATTTACTGAAGACTTTTGCACGGATGGATGTAAAGAAAGCCTTGCAAACCTCTGAGTGACGAGTATGGCGAAAGGTTTCACCAAGATTTAAAATTATTTAAGGTTTTTGGTAGCAGCATATGCTAGGAGACTATTGTGCGTGTGTGTCATAAGGGAAAAAAATTAAAATTTACATACATGGAAGAGTAGCTTAAGTCGACATAAGCGCAAATTGAGTTAAAGTAAAAGAATCAAACAAATTTAGTTAATTTTTATATATAAATCTCCAAAGCCACTCCCTTTTTAGCAAATAAGTGTAAAAAAAAACTCCTTTAAAAAAACTTTATGACTCCACTTATTTCTCGAGGGCACTTAAGAACCAAAACTCTTTGAAATAATCGACAATAATTCATATTTAAACTATTAACTCTTCAGCTGACGTTATGTGCAATTATGTAAAGCACATACATACATTCATATGTACAATACATACAGTCACACAGATAATAATACGTACCCTCAATAAAAACGTTTTTTAAGAAAATCTTTACTCTTTACATTTGAGAATATAATAACACAGGCCTCTAACAAACAATAAAATGTCCCACTATGTACGCGCTTATTGCGCTGAAGCACTAAAAAGACATACTACTCCCTTGCTCAAAAAGTTTTCTGAATAACCCCCGTGTGACATCGTTCCGATTTGAGTTTTTTTTGTTAAGTTGGTACATCTGTTGTTGAAATTCCCGTTAAATCTTAGTGCCATAGCCTGACATTTGCAAAAGCTACATAGTCAAGAGTTCATCTATCTTTATGTGAGTTGGCCATTTTTTACAGTTTTGAGTGTTGAGGTTGCAACAGACATGATTTGTGAGGCTGAATCCGATTCCACATTCATCAAAAGGATCATTACTGGAGACGAGACGTGGGTTTATGAGTACGACACGCAATCCAAACATCTGGCAAGTAAACTGAGTCCACCAAATGAGCCGAAACCATTTACAATCAAAAAAGAATGCAATACTCATGGTTTTCATGGATTACAACAGTGTAGTGCATCATGAATTTTTGCCAGAAGGCCAGACAGTAAACAAAGAGTATTATTTTGGCATTATGAGACATTTGCGTAAAGCAATTCGCCGAAAGAGACCAGAATTGTGGGCAGAAAACTCGTGGATGCAACAAATACCATCCAACAGCCACCGAATTCACCTGATTTGGCTCGCTGTGACTTCTTTCAGTTCAATAAAGTTAAAAAACCATTACGGGGAACTCGTTTTAGCAGCCAAGAGGAAATAATGGAAAAATCGCAGGAAGCACTGATGGACATACCAAAAACCGAATATAAAGAAAGCAGATAATTATACGTCAGACTTGAAAAGACACCACATTTTTTTAAGTTTTACAAAAGAATTTTTATTTTGACCTGGTCCATGGCAAATTTGTATATTAGTTTAACAATTTTCTAGTTTCCTGTAAAAAATATACTATTTTAACCGCAAATAAGTCGAAAATCGAAGGATATTTGTATTAAAGCTCGAGGGCAAATAATAAACTTAAGAAAAGTTGGGAATTTATTAAATTCAATTGCTAAATTAGTTGGTAGTGACAAGTCCACCGTCCAAACAGTTTTTAATAATATTTCTAGAGAAGAAATTTTTAGCAAGCAAGCTCAAAACTGGTCATTCACCTAAAATTTTTCGCAGTGTAGCCCAATACGTAAAAAGTGTTGTGGATAAAATACCGTATTACATTCGATAATGACCGCAATATAAATATGCATTTAGAAACTGTTCGTAGTGTTTGGCGAAAAAAAACGGGGTCCATAGTAGAGAACCAAGAAAAAAACCTTTTATAATCGAACCCAATAAAAAAGCGACAAAAATCAAATAAACAATGCATTGTAATTGAAAGAAGTCCGTGTACATACGATTTTCAATATTATCCATATAAATTAATCTTCGGTTCTTCAGACTATTTCACGTTGTTCTAGTTATTTGGCATAAGTGAAAGTGTCCCTATTATTTCTTCCACCACTGTATAAATATGTTTGTATGTTATCAGATTTAAATATTAAACTGGTACTGATAGTATTTGACAAACAAAAGAAAAACAAAAATATTAAAATAATAATAATAATAAATGTAGAAAAACAAAAATATAGGCCATATACATAAGTATTTGCAACTTATTTTCTTTACAATGTTCGCTTGAAAGCAAAAACCTTTTTTTTGGCATTTTAGTACGAATTAGACCAGTAACAGGATAACATATAGGAGTCACGTATAACAGAGTACCTGCATATAACATACCGTGGCAATTGGCTATTAATACCAAAGACATTAACTTAATATCGATACAATTGAATTGACATCTGCTTTTAAGAATAATACAGCTTCGATTGTTGAAATATAACATGCATATTGGCAGTGCTATTGTCCAGTGTTCGAGGAAGCGTTAAATTACTCACTGAGTTTAAGAAAAAAGCAAGTGTTATAAAACCAGGATTATTTCATTTTTACAAGTGTTTGTCAATTTTTTTTTTAACTTTTTATTCTATCTAAAGTTACACGTGTTAATGTAAACAAGGGGGGTGCTCTTAGTTCTAAACATATTAAAAGGGTGTATGTGTGTGAAAATGTAATCCTGTTTAAGGAAGAAGAAAGGCAAACAACAACTGATGCAGCAACAACATTTTTTTTCTGGTACATACTATATTTTGAAATAAACCTTTATTTGAATGTTGATAAATGTTACCCCAGGGATATTGCATTATAATCATTGACAAAAGTATCATATTGAGTGGGATGGGGGTAGTCGTGAAAATAGATAATATTTAAGTTTAGTTCAATTAAATAACAAGTACTTATTCGGTTCAAACGAGACAAAAGATAGCTTCTTTAAATTTGCTAATTGAGTTTAAAATCAATTTGAAGGCAAATAAATGATAAATTTCAAAGCTTTTATCATCCAGCAGGTCTTGAGATAATAGAGATTTAAGATCTCTGTGTGTGTAATTGCCGTGTAAATTTAATTATTTAAAAAAATGTGTGAATTTGTTTAAGGGTGGTGATGTTTTCGACTCGCGTGTTTAGACGCGTGTCATTGTGGTTTTATGCCTTTTCTTTCTGGTATTCAATCAAATTTGTCATCAACTGAATAAGTGTTAGTGAAATAATAATAAGAAATTATATAACATAGTACACAAAATGACTACAATATGATCGAGTATCAAGTTTCATTATATTTATGTATGTACGTGTGTATGTACATATAAAATAACAATAAGTGCAGAATATATGCAAATATTAGTGGGAAAATATTTATTTTAATTAAAAAGCTAAAGTAATAAGGTAATCTTCTACACTTCACTTAATATGTGCATCAAGTGTTCTCTGTTAAGGCTGTTCTGTGTCCACAATGTGTTAGGCGGGCTGAAGCTTAACTGTATTACTCTCTGACTAGTTGAAGGAAGGAATCGAGGTCGGGTTCTGACTATAATCACATTGGCTTCTTGGTCTTAGACTATCGCTTTCAAGGCAAGGGTCTGTATTCGACAGTTCTTCGAGAAGTATTGGAGAATTAAATCTCGATACATAGACGTGAGAGTTTTGCATCGGTTAATGATTCACTTGAACAACGAACAAATATGGGTTCCATAATATGACGACATTTGGGGAAAATATAGTGATTATAAGTGTGTAATTAACGGGACGTGACTATTGCGAAAATAGATATTCAAACTTAATGGATAAGTAGGCATTGCAGAAGATAGTATAAGTTGGTCTAATATCACCACTTGTATAATATCCCGTATAGGCATACTCTAGCAAAAAAAAAAAAACAAAAATCTGTGTTTTCCCTTGGTTAAAATTTAATCAGCGTTTTCATCTACATACACTAGGCTGCAAAAATATGCGTACAAACTAATTAGTATTCTTCAAGGTCTGACTGTGTTTTTAAGGAACAACGGATTTTTTTTAATTGGTTTTAATTTACAGATAAACTTAAACTTAAAAATTATGTTAAGTGTTTTACTTTTACATTTGCATAAGTTGACAATGATTAGCAACCCTAAAACAATGGGTTTTAATGGGTTTTAATAAAAATTCGAATATCCCCGACAAGAACCAATTAAGCCGTTTTGGCATTGATGCAACCAATTTTTTAGTGTAATTAAAGCTAATTATTACCCATTCGCCATTATTTTCTTCTTATAAAAAATTGACCTTTTTACTCTGTATATGCGACATGTTATATGTGTACAATTTCTAAAAATAACGCTTTGTTCGTTTTTATTTGAAACAAGGCTGACCTAAAAAAATTTAGTGCATGAAAGGGTTAAATAAATGTATTTGTAAATAAACAAAAAAGTAAATAGTCATAAACAAATTTTGACAGCGTCAACCTCCACACAACAATAACCAGCTGATTGGCTAGCGGCACCTGTTATATTAATTCGCCTGGGCAACTAAGTTACGAATAACTCTGAAATTGTTGAAAATACAAACAATATTTATGCAGTCGATGTATAGGAAATTTTGTTCCTAAACATTTGGTGGTAATTGCATCAAAATCGGTCAAGTCCTTTTCAAGTTATGATGAAATATATTGACATAACTACCATATTTTGGGCGAAAAATTTGCCACGTCCATAAAAAAATTTGGGCCCGATGGAAAAAAACTGAAAACGGATTTAGATTTAGCGCATCAATATCATTATATTCTATATAGTTTTATTAAAAGGCGAGATTTTTTGTTTTTTGTAGACCAGTGTAATTATTGCAAAGCTATGCAAATGCAAAAAGAAAACACCTAAGTTAATTTTCAGAAGTTTATCTGTAAATTAAAACCAATTTGAAACAAATACCGTTACTCCTTAATACCACAATTAGACCTTAAAGTATACTAAGAACTCTGTACGCATATTTATACGGCCTAGTGTATATAATTAATAGGCAAACACATTTTTTATAATCCCTTTTACGTCTGTTGTAGTGCACCGATTTTGGAAAGATGTACATATTGGTTTTAAAGCTTTTCCTGCGTATTAGGAGTAATACGACTATCAAATTGATACTAACACCAATAAACAAACCAATTATTTTTGCCTTAAAGCCAAGGAACGTAGAATCCATTGCACGTTCAATACATATTTTTATTTCTTCGATTGTGTCGATTGCTCAGTACTCTAGTGGTTAAAATTATAATCAGTATTTTTTTAGGGTATCACCCACAGAGTAGCTTTTATTTTCGCATTGGAAACCTATACATTTAACTTTAGCAGATGTTCAACTAATCCTTCTTCTAAGATTCGAAAACTAAAAAAATAATGTCAAAATGATTTTGACTTTTTTCTAAGTGATAAATGATAAAAAGCATTAATATACGTAGAAACAAAGAAAACAATTGCATATTTTTTATTTTTTTAAAAGTAAACAAATCTTAAATGGTATTAAGTCTTATAGTTTTTTACACATGTTCTTAAAAACAACTACACAATTACACCGTGTAATTGTCTGACAGTCAAAGAGACTAGTAAGTAGGCAAGGACATTTGAGAATAGGGCTGTTTTTTAAACGTATGTCTGTCTGTACAGACACACCCTCTGTGTTTTACACGTTTTTTTCTGCATTTGGACAACATGGTATATGTATGTCTGTCTGTTTGTTTGTTTTTAACAATTTGTTTGTGCTGGAGGCTTATAATGATATAAATTATGGTATTTATAAAGAAATAATAAAACAGGTTGTAATACTTTAATATCCCTTATTTTATATGAACGCATTTCGACAGTTTGAATCGGCATATAGAGCTAAAGGTTTAAATAATTGGGAATTACCCAAATGGTATCCGCCTAGACCAAGACAACTGAAAGGTACTGCTAAAGTGATTAGCAACGATAGAGGTCATATACTCGATCCCTCAAAAAGGTAAATAGGTATTTTAAAAAAGATGCAGATAATAAACAAATTAATATTTTAGTATTTTTTTAATTTATTTTTAGAAATGACAGAAATCCTTGGGGTAATTTTCGTAATACTTATCAATTGCCTGATAAATTAAATCTTGAGTTTTGTAAGTATTACAATCGATGTTTGCTAAGCAAACACAAATGGTCAAGCTTCCCAAAAAGCCCAAACATTTGTTATCACGATGATGAAAATAAGTGGGTTCCAACCAAATGCGAGATCACACAACCACTTTTAAAATTTGCTCCTAGTCGCAAACCACGTTTGCATGCTTACAAAAAGAAGAAGGAGGTAAAATGAAAACGATTATTCGAAACCCTTTTAAATTTTGATTTGAAAACAAAACAACTTCAAGAAACCACCAACATTTATTTGCACCTACCAAAAAGTACTGTCGTGAGATAATATGAAAAGAAAGAAATAATAAAATTTATTATCACATATTTCGTAACCATATTTTGTAACAATTATTTTTGTAATATTTAAATTTTTGTATTTTTTTATTTGTTTAATTTTCGCATAAAGCCTTTGAATTTGGAGTATACGCCTGGTGATTTCACGCCATTTAAAGATCAACATCCCTCTAGAGATTTTCTATTAGAGGAGAAATATAAACGCGAAAACAATATTGAACCTGATCTGGTTTTAAATAAAAACTATTTAGGTGACCATGTGTGTAAATTGGACGAACCTTGTGAACCACCACCTCTAAAACTGCGACCGCTGTTGCCACAAACATCAGCATTGGTCACTTCGAATTTGTCGCCTAGAATCGACGAATTAGATTTAGCAAGAAAGTATAATACAGACGTAAAGGATGACATTTTAGATGTTAAGCAGGATAGTACAAAAATGATTTGTTCTCATTCGATTACGGAAAAGCCCAATGAGCGTTGTCCTTCGCCTATAGTGCCGGCTTATGCAAATTTTGAATTGGCCAAGCGTATGCATTCGAACAATTTAGATCATCAACCCTTACCGGACTGTGTAGCAGATTTAGCCTTCCGAAAACTGCAAATAACTGGGGCCAATCCTGGTTTGGCTTTAGATATTGAACCCATAGCTACTGGTGTGGGTATAAAAACACATAATGTTGGACCTACGCATTGTACAAAAATGAAAGTTTACCGCCCTAAAACAAGTGGGGTAGTGCCAAGAGCTTATAATGGCAACGGCACACGATCTTTCTCAGCTACACCGGCCGTTAAAAAAATGGGAGCTATGGATTTAGCTATTTGTTGGGACTATAAGTCAACTGAAGAACCACCCATACCCAAACACATAGATGGTTCTAATGATTCGGCAGGACCAGCTGTGTTTACATACGTAAAAACACCCCGCGATGATGACACGACAAACGCAGGCCATTCTGCCGGTGTTTTCACTAATACTTTAGGAGAAACTGGTTTCTTTGATAAAGACATATTACGACGCAAGACTGATTTCACGGGAAGAAAATTAGCTACAGACGATGATTTTGCAACAGATATGGATATCTGTCGAAGTTTTCCCCGAGCTCGTAGTGTTTCCAGGGATAGTAGTGCCTGTAATAGGCTAATGGAAAGACGTTTATCAAAGCAGTATAAATCAACACCTAATATTTTAGCCGATCGTGATTATAAGGCACTGAGAGAGAAATACTTGGGACCAGAATGCACTGAATTTCCCAGCACTAGTGAGGATATAGGTTGTAAAAGGCCAGGATTTTTAAGAAAAGCTCGTTCAAGATTATGTCATAAAATAGCCCCCGAAATAAATTGCTGCCCTCGTAACTGCCCACCCAAGCGTATGGCGTGTAAAGCAGCATTTCGTGCAGGAATACCCAGATATAATGCCGCCGGCAATTTCATAAGTTCAGACAGTGGCTGTAGTATGGATAGTCATCATCCCCAAAGAGTTTTGGTGGTTCCAAGACCCCGTAACCCCTACTCAAAAAGAAACTATGATATCGACACACTAGTGCCACCGTTTCGTAGTCATGGTGGAGGAGCTGGCGAGGGAGGTTATCCTGAGCATTGGCGTTTAGCAAGTGTTTATCAACATGCTTACAAGCCTCTGGAATATCGTCGCAAACCATTGTTACACACCGTTTATAAATAAAACACCAGATTTACAAGAAAAAACCATTAGAGATAAGGTGCAAAGTACATTTCTATTTAAAATAATATTTAAATAAACTCAACATATTCATATTTGTGAATGCCTTAATATTAAATAAGAGCAATAATTGCATTTTAAAATTTAATAAATCTTTGGAACTTAATATTTAAGAAAATGCCTGTTTATGATTTATTAAAATCATATTCTTCATGTTTTTTATGAAAAACCGTTTTCATAAATTGATTACGTACTTCCCGCGTTGATTTACGTATACTATTGCGTAGATTATGTTTCTTTTCATTTGTCAAATCTTCAACTTTTACGTATTCAGTTTGTATTTGATTTGATTTAAGTTTCATGGTTCTCTCTGTCCTGTCGACAATAGAAATTTCACATTCTTTGGCGGTAGTAGATTCTTCTTCCAAAATATTTCTGTATGGTTTACGTCTTAGACTCTGACGTATAGAATTTATAAAACCATTGTGTTTTTCATGCTCATGCCTGTCCGTCAAATCATCTTCTGTATCGTCTTGATGTTGATGCGGCTGCATAAGTTTACGAATGGATTTGCGTATAATATTTTTAACATTCAATGTTTTTTTATTCTGGTCGACCTTTTCATCTGTTCCATTCGATTTATTTGATTCTAATGATTCTTTACTTACGGTTAACTTTGATACACCAGCCGGTTTGGTATATGCCCTTACAAATGTTGCTGGTGCTTTAAAGTCAAATGAGTCTTCTCTATCACTTTCGTCACAACCATATAAATCATCGATATTTTCAGTTTCAATCTCTAAAACTTCTGCAGTTTCTGTTTTTTGCAGTTCACTATTAATGTCGCAAAGAAACGGATTATTGACAGCTAATTTAACTTCCGGTTTCACTGGATTCGATTCATTTTCTGCATGATGCTCTGTTTTCTTAGAAGTTTCTTCAATCGGAGCCTCATTCTCTCTATCTTCAGCTATGCCACTTAATTCTTGTGTAAATTTAGTAGTTTTTTCAATATCAACAACTTGAATTTTGGAGAAAGAGGAGTCTGGAGGTGAAAATTGAATTTCTTTTATACCATTTTTGCGTAATTTAGCCTCATTAATGCTATTTTCCAATTCCAATTGATAACGATCCAATTCCTTACCTATATCCATAGTTGATTCTTCACCTAATGATCCCAAAGAGATTTTGCCTTTAGGCAAAGGAGAAAATACAAGTTTTTCAGCCAACAATTTACTGGGTGTAAGTTGGGACATGGAAATATTACCGAAATCAATACGACATCCCACTGTAGGTACAAATGGCAAACCAAGTTGAAAATTGCAAGGTTTAGCATTTATTACTACCGCCAACTGTTTATCGCTTTCTGTTGGTACTAAGAAGGGTTTTACTAGTTCTTCTTCAGTGTTGTTGCTCATTTGATAACGGTGTACCTCATATGGATTGCGTATGGCCGAACAGTCCTGAACTTTTAGATTCAAAGCAGAATTGGAAAAACAGTTGGCAGCCTTTCTAAAATTTACCTCACGTACCACCTTTTTGAAAATATATATACATACTTGTTTTTTATATTTTTTTAAATGCCTTATATTAATGGTTTAAATACCTCATAAGGATTGAATTGTTTTTCCGGTAAATCCAAATTTAAAGCTGGATTTTCAAAGCAGGCTGTTTCCTCTGCATGACGTGTTTTCTTCTTTGGAGGCTTGCGTACCACTTCAAAAGGATTCGTTGGTATTTGAGCAGCATCTTGCTGCTGTTTAACTACTTCGGCAATGGATTTTACCTCCAAACCTATTTTTGGAAATATATGATCATTTTCCTTGTTTTTGCCCAATGACAAACGTCTTTTACCCAAAATTTTATTGGGTGTTGAACTGAAGGCTGCATTTGTAAAACAGGAAGTTGTAGCAGCTGTTGTTTTCAAGACACCATCCTCCCGTTGTTGTTGGATTTTATCAAATTGTCTTTTACGCTTGCGTGAAGATGTTATATTCAGCTCACAGGAATTGTTTAAAGTGTCCAATGCAGCCATTACAAAAAGTTAACACTCACAATTGAATTAAATTTATTTTTCTTTTTTTACTTCTAAACTTTAAAAAATAAACAGTAATTATATATTCAACCCTTAAATTCAATTTAAAAATGGCGCTACCGTCACTGTTGCATTTGTTTTTCACCAGGAGATGTACTCTAATACACTGTTGTGTTTTTAAGCATATTTTTGATTTTTCTACCTACTAAACACAGCTACGTATTGTTATGCACGAGAGAGTACGAAGAGAACATTCTTATTCTACTGTCACTTTTCTCTTTCATTTCGTTTTACAAAATTGTTGCAAGGAATCTTTGTTTCAATTCTTTTTTATTTTCAAATTAATAATTTTCTTCAACTAGTATGTTTTGACCAACGGGGACTATCTTTTAGAAAACAAAGTACGTATAATTTGCTACAAATGAGCCCTAGTAACAAATTCCACCAGAAAAAAAGAAAATCACGCACTATTGAAGCATATGTTAACCAACAAGCAGACACACACATAACTGCACTTTAAATAGCACATTTCAGCTTGTTTGTAAAAGAAAAGACTTCGTATGATAAACAAAAGAAAAAACAACATAAATAAGAGAAAAGAAGAAAAACTTGACATTGAATTTTCTCAACAACAAAACAACGTGTTTAGGCATGACTGAAATACCATCATCATCGTCGTCGACTGCAGTAGCAGCGTCAGGTAGTTCATCAGCTCGAAGCATGAATAGTAGGCACTCTTCCAATTCTCTGTTCTCGCTAAGCAATATTGCCACAGAACCTCCAATGTTAACGCCCGAAGAAGAGGAAACAGAAAAGCAGCACTTGGAGAAAATTGTATCAGCGCTAAGGTTATATAGGTAAGTACGTGCATAACACCAGCAAGCAGACACCAGGCATACTATTTATACGAAATGATAACCAATACAGACATAAAAATTAATGTGTTTATTAAAAAAAAAAAAAAAAATTGTAGAAAATTTTCGCTTTCGAGGGTAAATAAAACGGAATGGAATTTAAACCAATTACCCAAAAGACATCAAAATATGTTGGCTAAGTACCGCCAACATTTGAGTACCTTGCGAGACTGTATCGATAAGAATCAAGAAGTTATAAATGAAATGCTAAGTGAGCACCCGTTGTCCGACAATGCAACGGTCAATAATAGAAGAGTGGATGAACATGCGGCCAAGATACGGCACATTGATATGGAAAATGTAAGTGTTAATGTATATCGTTTGAATAACTTAAGGGTTGATCTTATCAGACAGTGTGATAAGCTTCTTTCTTGTCCTTGTTGAGCAAGTACTGTGAATAGTCAGCCATTTGTTTGTGTGTACGTTTACGTTTGTAGTTCAATTTGAAATTTATTGTTGAAACATTTTTGTTTCTTTTCACAATGTGTGGGGAAATATACAATCTGATAATATGATTTCCCTACATTGGCTTTGTACTTCTGAAACAGTCTGAAGAGAATGTTGAACATTTTCACATTTTAAAGGCCCAATCCACTTTGAAAGCAATTGCCAGAGACTGGAGTGCTGAGGGAGCAGAAGAACGTGAGCAATCTTACAAGCCTATAATCGATGCCGTTGAAAAGTATTTTGATCCCAAAAAATAGTAAGTAAATATGTAAAAAATCAACAATACGTACATCCTATTCATTGAACATATATATTTTTTTAGCAATATAAATGAAGTGAAGATTTTAGTACCTGGTTGTGGTTTGGGCAGATTGTCATATGAATTGGCTTGTCGTGGCTATGAGTGTGAAGCCAATGAGTTTTCCTATTTTATGTTAATTGCTTCAAATTTTGTCTTAAACAATTGTTCGCGTGAAAATATGTACACTTTACATCCTTGGGTTCATCAACATGACAATAATTTGCGACGAGCTGATCAGGTGGCTGAAGTACGTTTTCCTGATGTATGCCCTTTAAAAAATAGGCCAACTGGTTTACTATCTGTAGTAGCTGGTGACTTTTTGGAGGTAAAGCATTATAGTTTTAATAAATTTACATGTATTGTGCAAATGCCTAAACACTTTTTTTAGGTTTATAAACGTCCCCACACTTATGACTGTGTTGCCACTTGCTTTTTCATAGACTGTGCCAATAATGTGGTTGATTTTATAGAAACTATTTATCATATTTTAGTTCCTGGTGGGATTTGGATCAATTTAGGACCTTTGCTTTATCACTTTAGTGATATACAGAATGAGGAGAGTATTGAACCAACATTCGAAGATATAATGCTGGTCATAAATAGTGTTGGCTTTGAGGTTTTAAGCTCAAATACTGGTGTGCGCACAAAATATGCCCAAAATCCTCAATCCATGTTGAAAAGCGAATATGAAAGTCTATTTTGGATTTGTCGTAAACCTTTGGAAAACATCACCAGCAACAATGATGTTGACGATGGCGATGATAATGTTGATAATGGAAATGGTTATAGCCATACAGATGGTAGTTTTAAGGGTACATTTCCTTTAAAGTAAACTGCTTTCAGTTAATGAACTAAGATTAAATACATTAGTTTTATGAATTATTACTTCATTTTTTCATGTGCGTGTGAATTTCTTTTTATTTTCGGTTTATTTTTCTTCATAACTTTTTTTTGTTCTAAATTTACCACATTTAACGAATTACAAAATATCTATAAATTGGAAATCATTATGTTTATAAGACAAATGAATTTTTATCTAGCTCCTGCACTAAATTAAGTAACTCAAATTATTAATATTAAATAAAAAGAAAACAACTATATTAGGAAATATATGCATTTTTATTTACCTTAGGAGCCGCCGGAACAATTTGAATTAAGAAATTGAACAAAAAGCTGAGGTACCTTGTCCAATGAACTTGAGGTAGCATGATGCAATTTACTATAGTTAAGGAATTGTCTTCTTAGTCTATTCAATTGTATTGCATTAAGGTTAGCTGGTATTTCAACTTTAATTTCACTATTTTTAATGGGTACCGGACCCATTTGTCCTATTTTTCGAGCTGCCAAAACGTTGCCAACAATTTCTTGAGTTAAACGATCTAGCTCAAACAGATAATTCGTTGAACTTAAGGGCGGCTATAAATAGTAATACATTGTAATTGATTTAAGTTTTACGTATCGTCTATCACTTACATTTTGTGTGGATTGATTAGGCGGTAAAGGCTTCGACTCAAAGAGGGCACTAAACATGGCTTCAAATTCTAATTCGTCATCTGGAAATGCCACAAATAAAGGGCTATCCCATCTACAGTTGCCATGAGGCTCTTCAAAACGCATGCACAAGCCCTCAAAGATTTCTTCACTATAGGCAATATTCGAGTTGTCTAATTTGGAAACATCTGCCACTTTAGTTAAGTCTATAGCCTCTTTACCTGTCCTCTGCTGATTAAACTCCCATGCACGTTCCTTTTGTATACCACAAAATAATGTACATTGTGTACTTCTGGCCGCCTTAGTTGCACAAAATAACTCATAACGGTAACCTGTTTAAGATATCATATCGTATAATTAGCCGTCCTTTCCACTCAAGAAACATTTAGTTTTACCTTTAATAT
The DNA here is from genome assembly GCA_023159175.1 of Wohlfahrtia magnifica. NCBI lineage: Eukaryota > Metazoa > Arthropoda > Insecta > Diptera > Sarcophagidae > Wohlfahrtia > Wohlfahrtia magnifica. Next base: position 2,469,929 of record JAKWBJ010000208.1, on the reverse strand, counting down.
AATTTCCACCATCCAATATGACCACATTTTCTTTGTCTAGTAATCTTAAAGCCTCCGACTTTAAATCGCTTCTTACGACTTTTTCTTTTTGCGAATCGGCAAAGTAAACATTTTTTTGGAAACCTGCTTTCGGTATGGCTTTGTTCTCGCAAAGATGATGAACACGTTTTCCCTTTTCTTCAAAGAATTTTTGCAACTCCAATGCTCTTTTAGTTTTCCCACTTGCTGGATAGCCAGATATAACAATTAAAGGCATTTTTTCTGTTTTTATCCTAAAATATGTAAAAATGTAAGCTCTACTACAGCAGAGAAAGCCACCAACAAAAGCAAGAAAAAAATGTGCAAACTGTTTCATGTTTACAGCGAAATGTCAAACACAGCTGTCTTTTAGTACTCAGCCTGTATTGTGACTTGTGTTTATTAGCCTTAGTACAAATAAACAAACGAAAAAAATAATAGTTTTTCTACAAAATATTTTCCTAAGAACTGCGGTAAATTACAAACAATGTCCGATAGAAGGAGACGATATAGAAAACCAAAGGTACAACTATTAATGGTATAACTCGAAAGCAAAAATCCAATTATATTTGTTTTGCTTTTTTTAGGATGATAAACAACGTTCTATGGGTGGTTTGAGTTCCCAATTTAAGGATCTGGAAGTGCAACCAAAAATATTATTAAAAACAAAAACAGACTCAAAGTCAGAGAGCTCAGATATACCTCCATCCTCCTTTTATGGCAATAATGAGCTGCCGTCACATGCATCTATACAAGTCCCTCAGAAAACAATAATATTTCAAAAGGCGGCACAAAGCCCGGCCTCTAGTCCGATAACAACGAAAGAAACACTAGCAGGCAATAACAATGAAATAACTGTGTCCTCCAGCAACATTATTGAACCAGTCTATCATATGACTCGGCCGGCAACAGTTATATCGTCTACCGGCCAAATTAATAGTGGAGCTAAAAAACTTTTGATGAAAACCAATACAGATTTTCTGGTTATTGGTGTTGTGGGCACACAAGGAGTGGGTAAATCCACCATCCTCAATTTACTTGCAAACGAACAAATTGATTACGACTACTTTAATAAGGTATTCGTCGAAGAAGATTCCATATTTCCGACAAAATTAAAGGCAAACAAGTGTTCTGCTCGGTCGCGTACAGAGTCGACACACATGTTCATTACCTCAGATCGTATGATACTTTTAGATACTTCACCCGTTCTTGCAAATGCCTATAAAAAAGACATGACCAACAATGAGTTGGATGACTTGGGTAGTATTATTGGTCTAATGTCGGTATGTCATTTGTTGTTAGTGGTTCAAGATGATTATTTCAATTTGAATTTCTTAAATCTTTTGCGTTTTGCCGAAATTATGAAACCCTCACAATGTACCTTCATGAAATATCAATATTTTCCCAATGTCCTATTTGTTAAGAATAGAGCTAAACGTCTAGACTTTACGCCAGCCTCGAAAGCTTGTCAGGAGCAAATGTATAAAGCTTTCTTTAAGGATTCACAACTTCGCATTTATAAAGGACAAATGAGTGAAGATCATGTAAAACAGCAGCTTTTACAAACGCAAAGTCGTAAAAGAATTCGTCATACAGAAGCTGAGAATTCCATTAATAGCTTTCTTATGCCAGAGGTAAAAAGTGCACAGGCCACTACATATCATGACTCCCTGTATAATATTATACAACAATTTCGTAGTCTAGTATTTATGACGCCACGTAATCCAATGTTTGGCGCAACACAGGAGCTAAATGAAGAGATGTGGTTCGATTGGTTAACTAAAGTATCGCAGTGTAATCACAATTATTTTTTTAAAACTTACGAGAGTATACAAAGAAAACATTTGGATGTGGGTGGCGCAAATGAAAAGGCAAATAGTGTAGGAGGAGTTTCGAATAATTCTAAAGATATTGTAGAAAATTGGAGAGAATAAATGAAATTAAAACTTTTGTTAAAAGAAAGTATGAATTTTTTGTTCGGAATTTAATTTTTTTAATTTCGATAAAATATATATAAACATAAAAAAGAAATATAATATATAAGATGTTCTAGTGTACTTCGAATTAACTACATTCAACAATCAACATATGTATAATAGAATCGCTTAAACTCAAAACGCCATGTGAACGTGGTAATTGTATAGTCGGGGTTGATTAAAACTACGCAAACTATTACTTTTAATTACAAATTGGGAGATGATAGCTCGGGCAATTCTAGTGAACTTAATAATTCTTTTGGAAAGTTAACTACGTTGAACATATTGAATGGTCCAATTGATAATAATCGAGAAGCTGGAATTGCCATCTATCAAATGTAATTCGAAGTGACGATTGAATAAATTCCAGTTTTATATAATACATTTGTATGACATTTATTCATACAAAATTACCTATATTAGCATTTTTAAGCTTTTCTTCAGTAATTTTTTTGCTTCCTAAACCACCCCTGTAATAAAGCGAACAAAACAGAATAAAATAGGTCAAGCTGTTTATGAGTTTAATTTTTATATACATATGAATGTATATCGCACACTAAATCACTTACAGTCACACCTGAAAATCGCTTTTATTGCATATTCAAAGGCCCAATTTTTAACGACCATAAAAATTTCGTTTGCATATCTGTCTTCTTTAACTACTAAAAAAACTGTTGTGTTTGGTGTGTCGCTTGAACATAATCAACTAATGGTCCAGTTAGACATGCTACAGTGTAACGCCATAGTTGCAACGAAGCAAACCCATCTTATGGCAACACTGCGATTGATTAGTGGTGACATACCACAGTTTCATAACTAAATAATAGGTGTGTTTCTTTACTTTTTGGGTAAAGTTCGGTAAAATGAGAGTAAAAAATAATTTCTCTCAATTAGAGCGAAAAATCCACAAAAGTACGCGAACACAAAAAATCAAATATTTTATCCAAAAAATTTTTGACGTTATATTTGGATTTTTATAAAATTATAAAAATAGATTTTTTTTCATGAAAACAACAAAATATAAAAATAAAAAATACGAATATGTAATTTAACTTATGTATGTTTGTAATGAACAAATTTGGTAAAGTTGTCCATCGCAAGTTTTTTAAAATTTTCTTATAGTGGGTTTGCTTTTAGGTATATCATAGGTAGCACTGTTTTTCATTACTACATTACCATTATCAAATCGAAAGCAGTCAGATACATTGCCATTAAAATCATTTAGGAAAATATATACTTTTATTAAATCCTTTTTAAATTTTATATTTAATAGAATATTAACTATTTCAAAGTATTACTTTAAATGAAAAGCTTCCCGTATTGTTTCACAACAACATTGGATAATTGTAGGACTATTAGCATACTCGTACATATTTAACATCTTGTTAATATTTGTTCAGACCATCCTTACAGTCAAGATATCTGATAATATGGTTTTCGCTCTGATTTGAGTATTTTCTCACTGAAAGAAAATATTCGCAGTAACAACATCACAATATCGGAGGTAGCGGTGAACTATAATTTTTTGGTGGGTAAACTGTATATTTACTTTAACTTTTCATCTACCTCATGACAACTGATACATTCGTTCAATTTTGGTAGGAAACAGTACGAAAGTTGTAAAGGGAGTGGAATTCCCAATTAATGAATCCTCAATTCTCAATTGGTTCACGTGGGTACCCGTAGCTACCATGAGTGTCAAGCAATGTATTTGGACACCGTTTTGAGAATTACCACAAACACATTAAAACTCACACAAGTTCGAGAGCCACTCCGTCGTGTTGACATACCTGAAGAGATCACCTGGTCCAATGCAGCATGACAGGCATTCACATACGATATGTTCAACGTCTCTTTCTCATCCACAGCTGCGACAGTGATCGTTGTACCATAACCCTATCCTGTGGTAATGCTTTTCAGTCGGCCAGGGTCCGATGAGAACAGCCACATGCCTAGACATATCCCTTCTACTATGACCAATGACCGATCAAGTGCGCCTCACATCATACTCAGGCAAAGTCAACTTCTTGATCCTACAGGACCCTTCAGCCTTCCACTTGCAGTCTACCTGTTCGCAAGGGGTTATGTTAAACTGTGTTTTGGTACGAATTTTTATCTGGACTAGAAATAATCGGCTTAAGTTTAATTTTAGTAAGGCGAGTAAGTGTTGGTGTTGATTATTGTTTGGACTGCAAACTAAGTATACTGAAGATTTCGAGATTAACTCTTAACTTAAAAATTCCGTTTGTAAGTACTTTAAAATGCTTATGGATCAGAAGCTACACTTCCGACATGTATTCGCCATATTCCAGGTATTGCATTGCATATAGCACTCTTAGGCTAGATTATGTAAAAAGTTTAAGTAAATAGTAAATAAAAAAATAAATAAATTTCTTTAGTTTAAAAAAAATAATTTAATTTTATTTGTCGAACATCAAACTTGCCTCAAGAATAAATACGAGTTGTTTTGTGCATAAAAAATAAAATATCACTCTCAAAATATTTCTCATTTACCCAATTTTTGTGTACGGGAACCATTTTCGGTAAAATTGGGATCTCGATGGCGCCCAATGTAGAGTAAAGAAACAGACCTAATTTTATTTAGTGTTTTAAAAACAGTTTTTTAACTCCGCTGAACATTTGAAAATTTTGATTTGTGACTGCAAATATCAAATTTTACATGCCCCAGGAATTGAGACAATTTTCCTGACGGGTGCTATACACTCCAAAGCAATAACTTGTTACGTGATTGACTTCAAAAAGCAAATTTCAGTAGCTTTTAGTTTAGTTATGGTGCCACCAAATGTTTGGCGAACCATGATAAGTCAAATGGATACTGATAGAATGAACAAGCCATCCCTTGCATTTGGGCCAGATTTTCCGACTCCAACAACATGCGCGTTTTGTAACTGTCGTGAACATTACTGTTGGGAGCATTATCCTGCGGAAAAAGTAATCTGTTTTTGACATTTTCGAAACACCTAAAAAATCGTCAGTTACGGGTAAAAGATCGCTTCTTCTTACCTTCGTGCACTTATAAGCTAATTAATTAGTTGAATATTACACGACTTGCATATTTAGAAAGAAGAGAAATATGTGTGCAGAGATCAAGCAAATATATTTTTTTTAGAAATTTTTCCATTTATCAAGTTTAGAATGTTTTTGCGCACTTCTTTATTTAGGGACCGTAATATAGGGTAGGCCATCTTTCGTTTTATATTTGAACTAGCGGTTATTTCGAAACTGACAACACTTATGTCATTCTATTCTGTCACAAAATTTAGTATATTATCTCCACTGAACGAAATGAGTCGATTTACGTTTGAGCAACGTTGGAATTAATGGAAATTTATTTCCGAAACAAAGACAGTTGGTCGGAAATTGCACGAAAATATCGTACAAAATTTGGTCACAGTGCCCGGTATACGCGAGTTTATTGCTAAAGTTCATGAAATTGGTTTCAGTTTTGATACGCCAAGTCGTAAGCGTGCTCGTACAGTGTGTAACCCCGAAAATATCGCAGTATACGACCTCAATATATAAAAGTGTGTACTCGGTATCAGCGACAGCCATAAGCACAATGCTGTGAAATTCCCTTTGATTATAAAAGGTGCTGCCGTATTTTGTAGGTGCAATAATTTGTACATGTTTACCGTCAACTGCTCTTATGCAACTTAGGTCAATTGTTGACTATATGTATATGTGTGCATATACAAGTATATAAATACTGCAAAAATTGCATCCCAAGCTTCTGGGGTAAACTTTGATTTTGTGTTTGGAGCAATGCGGAATATAACTGATAGGCTTTTGCAACTGTAATCATTGACCGAAAAGCGAAGGGTACAAGCGAAACACTGACATACTGGAATAGCTTCTCGAAAAGTAGTGCCATACTTTTTGATGTGTGGTGTGATTAAATCCACCAATTCAGAGATAAGTAATTCTTAAACTGGGATCATACGATTGACCCAGTGCCGCAATTATTGGTACGGCAATTGCGACGTTGACGGCTCGATAATACGGCTACAAGGATAAATAAAATATGCCAATACTTATTTTGCTCATGAGCAACAATCGAAGTGGAGAATCGCCAAATGTTTTTCCTTGATATATTTTACGCATTTATACGCATTAGTTCAGGTTTAAAATACGTAAATTAATATTTATTGAATTGGGTTGTTTGTTTCCTTAAAACAAACGCAGTATGTACCGTACTCTTAGGGGTTCACAGAGTAAGTAAAAAGGAGCAAGAGAAGCACATAGATAACGAAGCACATAGATAATCCTCTCAACAACAACAAGAGGACGTTCACACTATGTGCGTAAACACCAAATGGTGCATTTGTGACAATAGTGCGATCCCAGTTTTTCCCATAGTTTTTAAAAAAGAAAGTTTTAATTGTTGTCTTCACGAAACTCATGTAAAGTATTATCATGCGCATATTCACTTATTTTTTTATCACTCTTTTACCAAAATGCTTCGTTTGCTTTTCGTTTTTTATTTTTACTCTATTTTAATTATTGAGCCGATAATATAAACGTCTTTAGCAATTTTTTGTTTTTAATTAAAATTTATTTCATTTTTTTTCACAGAATAGTGCACGATAGTGTGACCGTATTGCGATGATAAATATCGTAATATTATTTTGGCTGATATAAGCCGAAAACAATGTCACAATATGCGACGATAATGGGAACGCTCTGAAAAAAATCGTCTCATATTATTTGATATGCGCCGACTTACTACAATAAAAATCGGCACATATTATGCTATTTGCGCCGATAGTGGAATCTTAGCTTAACCGCAACAATTGTACTTCACAACAAAAAAATAAATTTGGCAAAATTTCAAACCGTTTTTCTTTTATTGCATTTTTAAATTTAAATAGCCTACCCGATATTTATTAATTAATTAGGGAATTATGTTTAGTTATGAATAAAATTAAAACGATGTTCTTGAAATCCGGTCAAAAATTGAGTTAATATTGTGGTTTAAAAAAAGTGTCTTTTTGAGCGAAACAAATTAGAAGATTTTCAAAATAAAATATGACAACACTAGTCATAACTCTAATGTACATACAACTTAAGGAATCATACAATCACAGCTCAACAAATTACTTTTATCTTTAAAAGACTTTGAAGCGAAGAATATGATAAGCATTTAAACATTTATATTATAATATAAATAATATTATCTTTAACAAAAAAAGGGTAAGTCTTATATAATTGAATATGCAATGTCGAAAAAAGTACATCTCGAACATTTTAGCAAATGCGTTTTTTCGTATCAATGAGTCCCAAATGCTTCCCTGCATTCCCTGAGAAACTGACATCCCTAGCATTCTTTCTACTTTAGACGTTATGACAGATAGGTCACAACTAAGAGATGTGCCTTCTTCGAAATTATTGTTTAAACAAAGAGTATAAAAAATGCAACGCAGCATCGCCTTTTTTGTTTAACGCGCAAAGCCGTTATTTTTTATTCTTCTTCCTTATTGTGCTTATAGTGACACAATACTTATTAATTATCTGAAAATTGGACGTATTGTAAAACTCAAGCAATATATAACGGCAGAATTTACAGAATTTTTAGATGAAATACTGCAATGGCCAACCTCAAATGAAAAAGAGCTTCCTCAAGAAGATTTTTGATAAAAGTATATTATTTATTTTTGGTAGAAGTATTGCCTTTAATTTTTTGATACCTAAAATAAAACTCTGCAAATTAATATGGATTTTTTTCGTTATGATTTGTATACTCGATATCATAAATTTCGAAAAGGGCACATCTCATTAATTTTAAATATATAAACAAACATGTATAATAAAGTCAATATCCAAATATTTCGGTAATTTTCGGTTAAAAATTGGCCTCAAATATAATCCGTATAAAATATTTTGAACTATTATTCATCATTAAAAAATACTTAGTTTTTTTCATTTCCTGTAAGCTTTAAATATTCGGACATGAGCCCTTTTCGAAATTGCACATTCAATAATATAACCAGAGCAAAGGTCTAAATATAAATGCTTTTGCTCGCCAATTTTTATTCAAACTCAAATAAATAAATTCTATAGAAATTCTAAGAAAAAAATCTAAACTTACGTACATACATAAATAAGAATAAGAAAGAAAAAAATATTGAAAAAATATTTAAATTTTACCTTCTGCAATTGATTTTGATTTCCTAATTTAGTCATTCAATTTCTCCTTTTTATGGACTTGCACCTTTGATTTCTATTGTTTTCTATGGAAATTAAGAGCCATTTTTCTTTTGTATTTTCTTTAATAAGATATTTGTTTTATTTTTAGTTTTCTTTCGTCTTCCAGTCCATCGTAATTTATTTATTTTAATTTTTTTAATAATTATTAACATATTTATTTTATAATTAATTTATTAAATTTATCGTTATACATAAATCTCTATGTATGTTTGTATTTTTTTATTTTGTTATGTATCTATGTATGTTGGTTGGTTGTTTGTTTGTTGTAAATGAAAATAATTTCGCAGTTGCTTTAACTTAATAAGTAAATACATATCGCTTAATGCCATCGTTTACATTGAAATGCAATTTATTTTCGGTTTAATAATCTTATTTTAATTTTCACCAAACACATTTTCTTTAAAATTTTACACATATCCACTTATGTAATCATTTAATAATTATTGTGTGTTGGTATGCAGTTTCCTTTATAAATGAATAAATATTTTTTAAATATTTAACTAGAGTTTCTTGTTTATGTTTTTTCTTTCTTTAAAAATTGTGCTTTTGTAACTAATTTTCATTTCTTTTTTGTTTGTTAATATGGTTAAAAGATAAAAAGATACAAGTTTTGTAGAGTTGGCTTTGAATTTGAGATTAAAAAGGATTTCAATTTCATTAACAAATTTACGGATATTGTGGATTACAAAAACATAAAAGAGTCTATTAAAGTTTTTCTTAATTTTCTGTTTCTATTAAAGTTAACCGTTTTGAAATACATAATATATATACTATTTAGAGAATTTTAGTGGTTTAACTAGAACTTGTTTTTTTCTTTGATTTATTAAAGGTTTTTTTATATGTATATTTTTTTGTCTTTAACATTATTTTTCTTTTAACTATTAAACTATGTATAAATGTATATCTTGTGTGTAATTTTTGTTGTTGTTTTTATTTCAGTTGGTATTTATGAAAGTATTTTGAGAAAATTGTAAAGTAATGCATTCATTCTTCATGTTATTTGTTTCTAAAATTTTGTTTTCTTGTTTATGCTTAAATTTTATTTTTAATTTTTAATTTTGTTTGCTTAATAATTAAATTGAATCACTAACAAGAATGGGAGTTTTATAAACACTTTAATGGCTATATTCAATCAGCTACAGAATTGTTGTTTTTTTACTAAAATTATCTTGTTCTTCTATTTTTATTTTATAATTATTTTGATCTAAAATGTTAATCATTAAATACACTTTTTGTTTGTTTTTTCGTTATTTTAACAATTAATTATATTTTATACCATTTTTTGTATTTTCTTTAAATTTTAATATCATTTATAATTTAATTTATTATTTGGTTTTCTTTTTTAAATTTATTTAGACTTAAAAAGTATTTATTTTTTAAAAGTAAATTCAATTTATAACTGACTTAACTTCGTCTTAGGCTAAATTGTATATATTAAGATGATGGTTAGATGTATGAAAAACCTTTTGATATCAGATTGAATTATCATTGTCTATATGTTGATGATTTTTCTCTTTTTTCTTTTTTGTGACTTTCTTAAAAACATTTTAAAATTATTTATTTACAAGTAAATAATAAAAAAAACTATAATACACAAAAACATAAATCAAAATCAAAAGTATTTAGCCAATTCACAAGGTCTTGTAAAGTCCTAAATTGAATAGTACTGTTAACATAAAATTATAAAAAGTATAATTAAAATTGTCTAGCAGAACTGACTGCCAACTCCTGTTGATTTTTGATATTCACAAGCTGTATCTTTATTATACAATATGCAGATACATACATACATACATATTGGGTATTCGAAAAAGTTCAGTTACAAATTAGACCAAAAATTAAACCCTTTTTATATTTGAAGCGAACCAAAACCAAATGTGTGCCGTTTTGATTAATAATCTTTTCAATTTTTGGGGGTAAAGCCATTATTCCATCAGCGTTTAACTTTTGAGTTTTCTGAGCGAAAAACTTATCAAATTAGTCTACGGAATTTAAATTTACTCCAGTTAATATAGCAAGTGGAAATCTAGTTCATTAAATTTTTCATTGATAATATATGTGGCACCTAAACATCGAACTTTTTTGTGCATCCAGCTTTGTTGAAATGGTTGATAACTGTTTAGTGTTTGATGCTTGGTTACCTAGCAATGTCCACGCTGCTTATATGTTGGATTTTCACAATTTATTCCTTGATTTAATTTTTTTATATGACTGTTCAACCAAAGTGAGGTGTATTTTTAACATTAAAATTGTCAGATCGGAAACGAACAAACCATTTCGCTGCTGTTTTTCTAGTTACAGCATCCTCTCCGAAAAGTTTACATATTTTTTCAGCAGTCTGCGATGCATTCTTACTTTTTCTATATATAATAGAAAAGCAAAATTTACCTACAATTTGTAACCGAACTTTTTCCATCACCCAATTTAATTTTAAATGTTACCAAATAAAGCTATAAATAAGAAACAGCAGTCTAAATAGCACACGGAAAACATAGGTAAAAAAGTAGTATTGTCATATAAAATTTTTATGTGAAAAACAGCAACAATATATTTATAACAATATTAAAATTTTACAGAATACAACAAATAGAACTGGATAGAACACATTGTGAATTGGCTTTTTGTATTTATGCTGTTTTGTTATTACAGCAATTTTAATAGTCGTTGCAAGACACATCTAAGAAGGAGGTGTTACCAAGTTTTCTTTTTTAATTTTATGCACTGTTTCTTAACTGTTAATAATTTTATATGGTTTACACCTAATTCGGATTTTACATGAATTTTCGCACGGTGTACAATGTACAAACGAAATCAGGTAGATTTTATTACAAACGGTAAACGTTTTTTTATTTTACACCGAATCCTGTTTTTTCAGCAGTTTTTCCACGATATTGTTTGGAATGTGTTTAACGTGTAAAAACAGTATTAGGTGTACTTTATTCAAAATATAATTCATATTAATTTTTTTTTACATTCAAAAAAAGCAACAAATATATGTACAGTGGCTCAATTTAATAACCGGAAGTTAATTGATAGGTATGTATTCTTTTTACCAAAAAAAAAAAAAACAAAAATTTTCCACTAAACTAAAAATCTTTGTATGTATTTTATTTATTAACATGGAACTGATTAGAAATATGCTGGACGTATAAAGATTTGGGACCCTACAGTGTACAAAATTTGTGTATTGTGGACAATTTTATATTTTATCAAGATAGCGACCCAAAGCACAAAGTACATAATACGCTAATGTGGTTATTGTAAAACTGTCCCCATGTTATAGAAACGCTGCCACAGTCTCTTGTTTTCAACGTTTTAGAGAATTTGTGGCATATCTCGAAAATAAATGAAAATCTCAGTCGATATCTAACATCGCTGAGTTAAAAATGGCTCTTAATGAGGAATAGGAATGAATTGATCATTCCTATTGCAAGAAGTTAGAGGAACCTGTTGCAAAGAGGCTAGAGGCTATTCTTAAGAATAAAGGACTGGCCAGAAAATACCAAATTAAAAACAACACTGACTTAAACTTAGAAATTTTGAAATCTCCGATTATTAATTTTATCTTTTTTCGCTCTAATTTTAAATTTTATGTTGTTGTGTTTTGTATAGAGATTTTTTCCATCCATTGTAAACATATTTCTAATAAAATAAATAAATAAATAAATAAATAAAATATATAAAAAAAAAATCTAGTTTAGTGGAAACATTTGGTTATTTTTTGGTAAAAAATACATATTAAAAAGTCCGGTTATTAAATTGAGCCACTGTATGTTGTTTTTGTTAAAAAATAGTTGTTGTAGAGGCAACACTACCTTGTTCATTGTGCCTTGAATCTTTCAATATTCAACTTTATATTTATATATGATGGAATGTCTTGTTCTTTTATAATTTTTATACGCAAAAATTGTATATTCTTCGTTGCTTTTTTAAATTGCATGTACATATGTATGTATATAAAAAATATTTTGTTATATATACATATATTTTTAGTATTGCTGAATTGAAAAGTTAAAAATCTATTTATAATTCAAATTAGAAAAAGAAATTTTTTAAAAAGTTTTAGTAAAGAAGAACTAAAACAAGAGAGATTTATTTGATGAAAACAGGCTTTAGGTGAAGTTTTGGCCCTTGTCATGTTTCGATATTTTTGCACAGTTTAAGAATAATTTTGCTTGCCGTCTTTAACCTAGGACAAATATTTCGAAATATGACAACGAGTATGCCAACTACAGCAAAGGTGATTATTATTTGAATGTAATACCACCAATATGTTTCACTTACTATTGATTGGGCTTTTATTCACGGTTTTTTTTCTTTGCAAAAAAATTAATTAATATATCTATTGAATTTTGTTTAATTAATTAATTTCGGGATTTGTTTTTTTGCCTACTTTTACATAATTATTTGCATCTGCACAGCAGAAAATATTACTAACAAATATTACATTACGTTACATGTTTTCGAAATATACTATTTTACACATACATAGTACATATTTTTATATTTATAGACTTACATATACATAATGTATGTATATTAGGGTGAGTCATTTCTTTTTTTTTTTTGGTCAGCAGGAGTATAGTAAAAATGTAGTCTACGAAAAATTCTAAGAAAATTTCCCCAACAAACTATGCGCCTAGAATCAAACTATGTAGGTTGTTAAAATTTAATTTTTCATAATCAAACCTTTAATAAAAAGAACACGAGTTAGTAGTAAAAATTTAAACAAAATGTAAGCAGATTCTTAAAGCTAATAAAATTTGCTTTAAAACTAGCCCAAACTAATAATATATTAAGTATGTTTTAGTGATAGCATGTTGTTTCCATCAAATCCATGCAGTTTTTTAAAACGCTTTAAACTAAAATCTGTATGTCTCTCGACACAAGCTAGGTTTTAATTTTAGACCAGTGCTTTATTTTTGGTAATTTTCTTAGAATTTTGTGTAGATTTTGAATTAGCTATACATATGACTGTCACGTTTTTTCGCATCCGAATAAATTGACCCACCCTAATGTATACATAGTATATACATATGTATATATGTATTATATATAAACGAATATTTTGTTTATTTTACTTTTCTATATAAAATTGTTAACGCAGTGGATTAATATCTAATAAACTACATAATTGTGACTTTTTGTTTTTATATTTTCGAGTGTAAAAAATGAGATTTTGGGAGAAATCGAGTTTTAAAGTATTGTAATTATACATGTATCGTATGGTATGTATCATATTTTTGTAAGTAAATATGTTTTTTTATATATATATTAAACGTATGTATACGTATTTTTGTTTTAGGTGTAAGAGAGTTTAAAAGTTTTTTAGTAAGAGTGATAATGTTAGAATTTAGAGTGTGGGAAGGAAATAAATTTATTGTTTTTATCATAACATCTTAAAAAGGATTAAAGAGAGAAAGATAAATAGAGGGAGAGAGAGAGAGAAAGAGAGAGAAGAACAGAGACAGTATAAACATTTGTGCTTTAAGCTTTTGAACAAACCACATACTTATATTGTAGTTTTGTAAAAAGGAAATCGTATCAAAATTATTCAATTATTTACAAGAAAACAAAATTGTTTCAAGAAATAAAATTAGTTATTAGAAGGTAATTTTTATATCGTTTACTATATGCATTCCTATTATAACACGAATAAATGCAGTTTTTGTTAAAAAAAAGACCTGAATTATTGCTTAGACTTATTAAATGGTAATATTGTTAAGCAGTCTCTCTAAATAAAGAGTCGTTTGTGAGTGTTTTAAATGACTTTTGATGCTTAGTTTCGTTTTTGTATTATCGAGAGTTAATGTATAAGATTATTAAGTTAAGAAACATTTAAAAAACGTAATGTTATAATAGTTTAGTATTTAGTATGTTCTATGTATGTATTTTCTTAATGTTTTTATGTTGTAATTTTTGTTTTGTATTGTATTTATGTTTATATATATATATATATTTTGAAATTTATTATTGTTGTTGTTGTTTGTTTATAGACGTCACAAAAATTTATTTGATTTTGACATTTCGCAACGGTATTCATAATAATAATTACGCTTTAAATTTCTTTTTTGTCTTTCTTTTTTTGGTTTCTTTATGCCAATTATTTTTATGAAAATGAAATTAATAATAAAAAAATAATTTTATAATGAACTTAAACTTAATATTCTTTTTTTTATGAGATTAGCAGTAAATAGCAATATTGAACTTAATAGTTTATCATAGTTTACATACTCAAGGTATAAAAACGAGGAAGAAATTATTAAACAAAAATATATTTCAATTTGAATTACTTACATAATTCGCAATACCTTGTTAGAGATTGATTTGTTTGTTGTGTTGTTTGTTGTTGTTTTTTGAATTGTTATAAAACGTATTTCGTGTGAATGGGAGTCACAATTTAAACTCTACTCTTTCCACTGCAACTGATTTGTTTTTCCTTTTAGTTTTTTGCTTTTGTTACACAACTACTTATAAAAACATAAAACATAATGTTTTTTTTTTTTTCTAAAAAAGTAATCAATCAATCAATTTATAAATTACAAAAAAATTATACCCTAAAATACAAATATTTTGTTTCACAGCTTTAGAGCAATTAATTACTAGTAAGTAACGTTAAACTACTACAACTTACAGTTCGCGCCAATGTTCAAATCAAATCAAAAGCAACAAATCCACTGCTGGTCTCCTTAACAAAATTATCATTATTATTATAAATCCGCTCCTTTTGCCGCCACCACTTTGGTTACCTTTCACCAGTCACCGCGACCATTCTTTGCGTGTGTGCCGTGTATGTACGTGCATGAATGAATGTCATTCAGTTGCGAGTTGTTAAGTTACCACGTTGCCACATAGATGGTTTGCACCCGTTTGGGTGTGGGTGACCCCTCGGTAGTGGGGCTAAATTTTTATGACGTCTCTAAAAATCATACTTTAAATGTTTTTTCGCGACGTTGTTGTTGACGATGTTGTTGCTGTTGTTGTTGTTGTTGTTGTTGAATCTGTTGCTGGTTATGGCTGTGATTATGCGAAATGCCACCGTTGCCCACATTCCCACTAAATGCATGAGTCATAGCCAATGAGGTGTCTTCACAAGCATAACTAGCTATGCGATGATCACTGCGACTTCGTTCGCGATCGTGTGTGCGTTCTCCACGATGATGATCACTTTGCACAATCAGGCCACCATTACGTGTCTGTTTAAGATTGGATGCGTTTTGCGATTGAGATCGACGATTGCCCAAACGCTTGAGTTCGTAGTCTCTTGCATCGGCCACATCGAATGTTGCAGATCTCTGCTGATGTTTCGATGATGATGAGAGATGTGATTGCCTGGAGCCTTGATGGTGAGCGCTTTGTGGTTCGTAAGCTCCTGGACAGTATTCGTCATATTCATGTTCATCACATTTGTTGGCATTGTATGAGGCGGATACCGCCGATTCACGTGGTTCCCTACCGCTCGAAGAGGAACGTTGATGTTTCTTGGGCGGCAAAGGTATGGGCGCAACGCATGAACTGTTTGCCATTGCTGCGGCAGGGGCGTTCGATGTTGTGGAACACTTTGTGCGTCTCACAACATCGACACCGCCGCCACAGCAGGCGCATTCCTACAACTCTGTCATTGAAAACATGTCGTTGTTAACCTGGGAGCCAGCACGTTTCAGCGAACGATAGTACATCTGCTGCTGGTGAGCTTCAACTAGTAGTTGCTGTTGATGTTGTTGTTTGGTTATGATCGTTGAATGATAATTGTTATTTGGTGTTGTAGCTACAGCATGACGTTGATGATAATTTGATGGCTGTGAGGTTTCATAAGAGTGTTGCTTCTTAACCGTTGTCGAATGTTGATCCATGTACGCGGCATTGGAACGTGCATTGTCTAGAGTTTCAGAACGTCGTGGACGTTCATGTTTCTCACGATCGCGTTCCCGGTCTCGTTCTCTTTCTCTCTGTCTTTCTCGTTCACGTTCGCGGTCTCTTTCCTGTTCGTAATTATTTGCGGCCATCTGTTGGTGACGCAAACTACTCGATTTCGGAGGTAGAGTCTGCATTGGTTGAATATTTAAATTGTTCTCTCGAGTTTTGTGACGATTTTTAGGTGGTAGGCTAGGTGGTTGTAGTTGGATTTGAGGTTGTGTTTGGCTCAATTGCTGCTGAGACGTTGTTTGAGTTTGTGCTGGTAATTGCAGTTTCTGTTGTTGGGGTCTTTGAAGAGAGCGATATTGGTTGAGGTTAGCGGCACACAAGGGTTGTGGTGATATTTTCGATTGTTGCACGGTAGGCGCTGTTTGTGATTGACTTTGGTGTGTGGGAATTTCGGGCAAAGGTTGATTGACGATTGAATTAGGATTTAATGAGCGAGTCAGTTGAGAAGGTGGTGCTGGTGTAGAGGTTGGCTGAGGAGGTAGAGGTCGCGATGCAACGGAGGTTATGGTTTGTGCTGGTAACAAAGGAGGAAGAGGTTCAGTTTGCTGTTGCTGTTGTAATTGTTTTTGCTGTTGTTGTTGTTGAGTATAACTAGAGCTTTCAATACTATAAACAGCTGAGGGAGGCAGAATGTGTGTTGTCGGTGGATGATGTTGAACTGGCAATGGTCGTTGAACGGTTGGTGTTACAGTCACTGGTTGTATTTCTTGCAACTGATATGGCTGTTGTTGGTGATGTTGCTGATGTTGCTGTTGTTGCTGATGTTGTTGTTGTTGCTGCTGCTGAATTTGCAATTGCATTTGTAGCTGTTGTTCCTTGGCATACGAGCTACCAACTCCCGTAGTACCAGGAATTTCCGTAAATGTATTTTTAGGCTTTGGTGGTGGTAAAGGTGGAGGCGGTGGCTGAGTTTGCTGAGGCACTAGCATATCAGTTGTGCTCGACACATATGATTGTGGTATACAATCTGGTTGAGGGCAATAGTCTTTAGATACTGTAGATATAGAAGGTGTTTTAGCACTACGCAAATTAGGAGAAGGACTGGTACCCTTCAAAGAGCCTCCATATCGAACACCATGTGGACGACCTAAAGTCGCACATTTATTGGCAGTAGCAGCAGCTAGTACACTTAGATTGTTATTACCTCGCACTGCTTTAGGACCTATGCTAATATATTTGGGATCGAAACGATTAAAGCTATTGTTAGTTACATCACGTGGATCCTTATCATCGTCCAGATCCAAACCATTGCCAGTCGATCTGCAAACCGTATTTGATGTCTGGGCAGACAATACAGAACGTAGCGAAGACCCAGCCGAACGTGGTAATGTGGCTGAGGCAAACATATGTTTAAGTGAATTTCTTCCGATACCATTGGAGGTGGTAATGCTATTAAGTCTAATACTGCTATTGCCTGCATTTGAACTGCAGGCAAGCGAATCTCAGTAAAAATCGTTGGCTTCCAAAGTCTTACATTGTTTGCTAAGTGTGGCATATTTGCCATTATTTGGTCCAGACATATAGCCGGGTTGTTGGTGTGACGGCAGTCGTCCTAAGGTATGATGACCAGACGATCTAAGTGAATAGAAATATTACAAAAATTACAATTTTATTAAACTATATACATATGTATAGATGTATATATGTATGTATGCTTGTTTGTACTTATCAACAAATTTCTGTACAAATGATTGATAACTTTACAATTTATAAGAAATTAAAGAGTGCTTTTACTATATTTTTGATATGGGTGAGAATGTGCTTTAACACAAACGAAATAAAAATAATAATATTTGTGTTTAACAACAAAGCAACCAACCTAATCGTCTTTAATTATCCTAAAAGTAGATCAGATATTGGGAACATTGCTCACATACTAAATGCTTTAAACTAAATGAAAGAAAGGTGTTCCCAATGTGAAATGAAGTGCGAAATGTTGCTTTTATTGTTATTGAAAGTGAAATTTAATCTATGTAGTTCGAGGGAAAATAAGTTTTACTGTAGGGCACTTGTTTGAAGAGTGACCTGTTTCTTTTCCTTTGTGGCTTCAAAACCTGGACCATTTCAACACAATCGAACACAATAATCGAACGTAAACTTTACGCTTTTCGACGAGTGGTGTTAATAAATTCAATAAAAACTAGTTTAACGGATATAAAAAAACTAAACGACCTGGTAACATAGCATGAACAAAAATATAAAAAATGTATTGACCAAAAAAAAGGAAATCATATTAAAATGAACTATAAAGTGAGCAATAATAACTTATTTGATGTATAAAAAGCAGGAATTCGAAAACGGATTTAAAATCGTATATATTTTGATATGCATAAAGGAAATACTATCTATTTAATTAAAAAATACATTGTATATAAATACATACATACATATGTATTTATGTATGTATATGTATTAGAACTTTTTGTAAACATAACAAATCCTTTCTACTTTTTTCTTCTATACATACGTATGTACATAAACATATGTAGTGGTATTTGCTCCACATGTGTCTTTGCGTGTGTGTGTGTGTGTGTGTGTAACCATGTGTTTAAGGATGAAAGTGCAAAATATTTAAGTGACATTTTCATGTAATTTCAGCTTTTGTATACCAAATGACCTGGTAGTAGTAGTATGTATATGCACGTTCATATGAATGTATTTTGGGTATAACTAGTATTTGTGTTAAACAAATATAAATATTTTCAACCAAATACAAAAAAATTATTGATAATTTAAAAATAAATATTGTATAAAGAACAAAAGTGAAACGCTTAAAAAAACAAAAATAGTTCATAATGAATGGAAAAATTAAAGCGCACAACAATTAAATATTTATATTTGTACTAGCTTTACAAATCCGACGTTGCTTGAGAATATATACATATACTCAATACTCCGTTTTTATGCCACCTATTTGTTTTTATAAAGAAAAAGCTAAGACGACGTTTGAAGTCTCCCACTGATATATTTATTGAGGTAAACCATTATAACAAATATAGTTTTTTGTGGGAAGTCTCTCTATACCGAATATATATCGTAACAAGTACATGTTTCCTGGGAATGAAAAATTCTCTTTTTACCATTTATTAGCCACCTCGAGGGAATTTGAAAATGTATTTACAAGATAAAAGATATTTGTTAAAATAATGAATATTTGCAAACAAAAAATGTTGTTTTAACAGAGAAAAAATTCCATTTTAGAGATAAAGTCACTAATATGGCAGATTTGCCCACGATTTTAATCTCTTAAAGATACAGTTTTGGAAAAAATATACCCTATTGCACTTTCGTTAATTAAGATCGAAAAGTATGCCAACTAATATGACCTAAATTGTTCCCATTTCCCCGGAAAAGCGTATACTATTGCACTTTCATTAGTTAGTTCTAACTGTGTTCCAAATTTCAACATAATCTTTTCAGAAGTTTATGGGTGACTGACGGACAAATAAAGAAACTTACAAAGAAATTTATTCTCTATGTAAAGATTAATATTTATAATGTATGTAGAAAATGGCATTTTTTGTAACAGAAATTTATTTAAACTCCCAACTCTTAGTATAAATTTGTTAAAAATAAAATTTATAAGTTTTTACAACTGAGCTTAAGGTAAATTTTTCGAAAATTTAAAATATTTAAATATAAATTCCAACAAAACTCGTTTATAAATGTCTGAATGAAACTTTATATTAAATATTTCGTATTCATAAAAAATATTTTCGATTCATCGAACTAAACTTTGTATAGAAGTCAAAAATTTTGCGTAATATTTAAATTCATTTCAAAGTTCGTAATGTAGACTTCTCTAAACCACAAAGGCAAAAGTATGTAACAAACGTTATGATCGTCATGCGTTGCAAGTTTTTGTCAAAAACAATTTGAATACATAGTGTATTTTCCTCAAGCAATTGTGCAACACTACGAATTAAAAAAAAATGAATTAAGTACATAATTTAAGCGTCGATTATATACTGTGTTGTGTAATTTGCGGTTTTGGAAGCTTTGCAAGTCCTACAGTGTCAAACGCATTAAATCGTTAACGTGTGTTAGACACCTGAACCTTTACATGCTAAGTTAAACTAGCACATTATGTAGAAAAAAATAAAATTATCAAATTAAAATAAACAAAATTAAGAGACTCTAGATTTGAAAATTCGCGTACGTACGTATTGAACTGATTGGTTTAATATAAACAATATTTGACACATTATTTTTAAACACACACACACACAATCAGTTTGGCCAAGAAAAAAAAAACTCTAAAGCTGCAAAAATATCTTAAAATATGCGTGTCTGAAATAAAAAATATACATATATGATATGTATGTATATGTATGTAAATGAAAATAATATTAAATAAAATTGTATAGAAATCAAAATAATAAACAAATAAAAATTAATAAAAGCCATGCCTTGTGCCATGCACCACAACATCATAACCTGGTGGTGGTGAGGGTGATTGTTTGCCACTACCAGACCCACTACCACCACCATTATGTAGTGTGTTAGTTTTATGATGAATGTTGTATGATGCCAACCCTGTTCTTAATCCATTGACGGCACCATTGCTGCGCGTGCCACCCAAGGTGCCACTATGGCCTACAGACATGCCATGGGCTTGTTGGTGATGTAATAGAGTACGATTTATAGTGCCCGTATGATGGACTGGTGCTGTGGGTGATATATTTGCACTTGGTGCATTAGAGGGGAATAAAGGTGCTGTTTCCGATTTATCGGCATCCACAGAAGGTCTATAAGTTTAATATAAAAAAACAAACAAATAAATAAATATATAAAATAAATATATAAAATAAATACATAAATTTATATGAAGATTAGAAAAATAGTACACAAAGAAATGAAAATACATTTTAAAGCAATTAACAAAAAAAAATAATAAAAATAAAAACGCACTTACCTTCGTTTACTTAAATATATCCAGGCATGAGAATCGGCATAGACAAGTATGGTAAACAGAAAAGATGTTAAAAGCCCTGCCACCATCATGAGGCTTAAACCTAAAAGACCACCACCACAAAGGCCCCTCAAGGCATCCGAATAATGGCGATCTATGGCGCGTCTATCCAAGGTGGCTGATAATACGGTGAGATTACGTTTAGTTTCCTCTAAATCATTGTCCATAGCTTCTAAAGTTTTATGCACATCTATACGTGGATACGTTTCTTGGCTCATTCTAGTGAATACACAACAACAAAACATAAGGAAAAAATTTTGAAGAGATTTTATTTATATAAAAACAAAGAAGCATAAAAGTTGTCTGTGAGAGTATGCAGAGAAATGCCAAGAATTTACGAGTAATATTTACTTACCTCTGTATTAAATAAACTGATTCACGAGCACGTTCCACCAGATCACGTGATTCATTCAGGCGTAAAATGAAACGATTGCGTAAGGTGCCACAGTTAAGGAAGTAAACATAAGGACTTCGCTGTTATGGAAAAAGGAAAAAAAACACAAAATTATTTTAAATATTAAGCATGAAATTAATTAAATTCAACACACAAATCTTTGTATTTTATTGCTTTAAAATAGAATTTAAAATTGTTACATAAATATCTGTTACATAAATACATATGTATGTATTATGTACTAAATGCCTTACAAACACCATAATTAAGTTACTAGTTTGGCTTTTTTTTGCAGTCTTGCGAACATTACAAAACTTGGGCGTCAAAAATGGTTTTTTTTCTTCTTCATAAAAAAGAAGTAAGAAATCTATGCTTTTTATAGCATGCCATCATCAGCTGTTTAGGGTTAGTGGTAGGTGGCAGTTGCAGAGTATTGGAAGAATAAAGATACAGTGTTGGAAGAAATAATAGGGACAACTTCTTTTTTCTTAAAAACATGTAATAAAATGTTGTGTACTGGGCTTTTATTGATTTGACACACTGTAAAATTCTTTGAAATATAACGGGATTTCATACTCTGTATTAATTTTTGCGACGTTTCTTTTAAATTAAAATTTATTTGCAAAAAAGTAAGCAAACAAACAAACATTCCGCTAGAAAAGTAAAATCGTGGTTTCAGGAAAATCAACTACCCGTAATGCAGTGGCCTTCTCAATCGTCGGACCTAAACCCTGACGAGCACCCCTGGGAAGTAAAGTATAAAATATCTACTTTTCAGCCTAAAAGCTAGTAGAAATGTAGAATAAAATTCAGGAAGCTTGGTATTCTATTTCTCCGGAAGTTTTCTTTAACCTTGTAAATTCAATAAACCGGCGTTGCTAAGAGGTTAAAAAATTAAGGGAGCTTCGACCAAGTATTGAAATTATAAAAGGGTTTAATGGTAAGAATTGTGAAACACATTTTGTTTTTAAAATTGTAAAATGTCCCTATTATTTCTTCCAGGCTTTTTTTTAATTTTCTTTATTTTCGCTAAAAAAGCAGGGTTCTTATTTTTTAATAATTTCTGATGCAGACAATTTGAATATCTTGAAATTAGTATGCATATTTTGTTTTATTTATGTAATTGTAAATAAAAATGTTAAAATTTTAGTGTGTGCCTATTATTTCTTCCAACACTGTATATAAGTATGTACGTATATACTTTATCATTTTGTGTGTCATTTTGTTGAAATGTAATGGCTTAACAAGAAAATGCAATTTGACAATGAATATTATCAGCAGAAACATCAAGTAGCCTGTTTTGTGCTGAGAAAAATTGACGTTGCGCCGTTTAAATATGACCAAAGGAAGGCGCACACAAACTTTTGTCCTTTTTTTAGAAAATCAAATAAAAACTACATATGCACATACCAACATACATATAAAAAAACAAATTTTAAACGACATTTGTTCCGTTTACAATATGGTGGTTTAATTTATTGGAAAAAAGCCAAAATAAAAGAAGAATGATAAAAATTGTTGTCTGTCTGTCTGTCTGTCTCTCTCTGTGTGTGTATGGTATAGTTTTTGTTAAGCATTTTATCTTATACTAACAAGAAAACAATAGAAATGAAAAAAACTAAAACTACTCTTTTCTTTTATAACATAAAACTTGGTTAAAAATTAAAACACTATTTGATGACAGTTTTATATTAAATTGTAAAATAACGTCAAGTTGTTGCAAATGAATTGCTCTTTAAGAATTTAGTAATTTTGAGGGTATAACTACTTACCATGCCCACCTGCCGACACATATACTCATGGGGTCTCATACAAAAATCACCAGCTGCTACGGCCGAGGCAAGGTATAGCCCTGCCAGTAACCAGCATATAATTATACAAAATAAACCAGCTACACTAAAGAAAATCAAGGCACAGCGAGAACGACGTGCCACGCCTATTACCAGCACTGTACACAATAGCAGCAAAAGTGTTAGAAAGCCCAAAGTTGCCGGCCATCGTATCGATTCATAAAGTTCACCCAACTGTAAGGTGTGTGAATGAAATGAAATGTTAAAATAATTATTGCATAACATATTTGTGAGCTCAACAACTGCTTAACTACTTACATATAAAAGACCCATTAGGGAAGTATCGTTTTCACTGCCTTTGGTTTTCATAAAATATAGTACCATATTATCAAGACTGGTAACAGCACGTGAGGTATTCTCTCTAACCAGACCACATGTTTCAATTAAAAGCATTACAGCCGTTTGATTATATTGGATTTTTTCGATTTGAGCCTCCAGTCTATGTTGACTCATTTTTGATTCGAGATCATGTTTAATAGCTTCAGTCTGTAAGTCAAACACAAAGCGGAAAATAATTAAAACTGAGAAAAAACAAAAACGATATAATGAAACAAATTTATTGATAAATAAAATAATGCTCTAAATTATACTCTCCCTTTCCCCAATAAAAAAAATGTTCTGTTCAAAGTAAAACCAGACATACCATACATACCTATTTACTAATTAAATTTACTAAAATCATTAAAATTATCTTAGAAATTTTGTTAATCCTGCTGTAAACAAGATTTTTTACAGCTTACCCTGCTTCCCTCTCTCTCTCTCACACTCTCTATCCTTCAACATTTTTCTGTCTATGATAAGCAGGGTTGTCAGATGTGGCGATTTCTCGCAAAATGGGTCGATTTTAAAGTTTATTTAGCGACCTAATTCTCGGATTGGCGACATAGCGTCTTTTTGGCGATTTTGTTGGCTATTTTTAATAAAAAATACAAAACTTAAAATTATTATTTTCGACAACAGGTAACGAAATAAGTTTATAAGTGGTACGAAGAAAACTCTAAGCTTGGAGAATGTGGAAAAAAATGAATGTGTTTGCTTGAGAAATTCGCAAATATGTATACCTCAAAGCTATTAAGTATAACATCATTCAAGAGGTCTTCTTTTCAAATACTCTGAAAATATTAAAATCTTATAGTATTCAGTTATTAGTTTATAAGCGTAAATTGTTACATCAACAAAACATATATTATGACGATTTTTTTTCCACTTTTGATGAAATTTAGGAATTCGAAACAAATTATGTTTTATCTATTTTCAAAAATGTTTTTCGTTATTTAAAAAATATATATATATAAATTTTATTGTCAGAATGTAGAAACAGGAATATTTGGCGATTTTGGCGATTTTTTAAATTGAATTGGGCGAGAAAGCTTAATAAGGATCTAACAACCCTGATGATAAGCTGTACCTGTCAGCTTCAGAACTTTGTGAGGATTTTGTTGTAAAAAGACTACAGACATTATACGAGTGAGTATTGTAGATGTGAGTGTTTGTAAATTGTTGGTAAAAAGTTTTAATAACGTTGCACTTAAGCTCGTTATTAAGTTCATGTTCATCATAATTTTTCTTTCTTTCTATCTTTTTCTACCTTTTACTATTATTCATTATTCAATTATTTTTACATATACTGCATATGTGAGTTACTTATATACATACATAATGAAAAGAATACAGTGACTAGAAAAAGTTAACACACGATAATAAATCATAAAAAGCCCGGCCGAAATAACTTTAACGATATAGAATTTATATGTAATTTATGTCTTTTGTCACTGATAAGAGAATGAAAGAAAACTATTATTCTCGCTAATTTGGCATGTCTACTTTTAAATAGCATAGAATTACTCAAGCAAATTGAAAAAAAACTTGAAAACATGAACAGTCATAACTCAAAATTTATCAAAATCGCTTTTTTCCATAAATTAATTCACAGATCAAATCTTCAACGACCACGAAAATTTTGTTTGAATCACTATCTCCCTTACATGAGAAAATATTGTCATGTCTGTTTTTATATTACTTGTGACTCTTGTACATTATCAACTAAAGAGTATTATTTTTAGTTGTGACAATGAGATTATGAGTAATTGAACAGTTTTCTTTCACATAAATAGTATTATTTTGAGTTGTGGCGCTATTAATGAAAAAAGTATTAAGTTAATCAAAACATATTTCCAGTTAAAGAGACACAATTTGATATAATACCCACTACTCAATCGAAAAAATTCAACTAAATTTTCAACTAAACAGTCAAAATTTTGGCACAAAATTAAATAAAAATTAAGTAAACTATCTTTTTAGGCAGTTTAATCCCTTGTGTAACTCAATTTGACTATAAAATAAAAACCACGTTATTAGAAACAGTTTTTTGTCTCTCCTGAACATTTATAAATTTTGAGTTGTGACTCTTAATGAATTAGTGTGCGAAATATAATTAAAAACAAAATAAATTTTATACATTGTTACTTTTTAAATATATTTTTAATATTTAAAATTATTTTATAAAAAAATTCTGACACACATCTATTTGACGTGTTGAAACAAAATTTAAATATCAGTTTTAATTAAAAAAAAAAATTTAACGATGTAAGCATGAGACGTTGCGTATACGCAACGCTGAGCCTTAATGAGCTAATACAGTCAAAACGCTTAGTTTTTAAAGGAACTAACGTGAAATAGGTCAAGCGATAAAGCTATACTGCATATGCATTTGAGTGAAGATAAAATCGAACTCTCATGTGCAGGCTATTACTTCGTAGTCTATTTTTAAACCTTCACTACCCCGTAGTCTAAATTGTGAATAAATTTTTTTTAATCCTTGCGAATATATTTTAAATTTTATGAAAATGGAAAGATGGATTCCTGAGTTCTAAGATCGTAAGCTTACTTACCAGTGGGTAAGTGTGTGTAAATAAAACGAGTAGTAGGCATTTTTTATAAATATGTAAAGTGAAAACTATAATACTATATGTGTAAAAGATATTTATTAGAAAACATAAACAGTAAAACTATTATGTCTTATTTAAATTTTCATATCCTTTTAATTTTTTTATTCTACTCTAAATGTCACTAGTAGTTAGGGCACTGCTAAATCTTCAATATTGATCACGTGTATTCAGATCAAAAAATAGTAGATGATACTGCAAATTGTTACTTTAGAACAGCAGAATTGTGGCTGCAACAAGGATTTAACAAGAATTTTTTGTAACCAGGAATCTACAAAATGTACTCCACCCAAGTGCCACCCTCCACTCTCACATTTTGCGAGTACGCTTGGCAATTAAGCTCCTCTTATTCTATTGCTTCGAACATTTACTGCTGAATTACGTCTCTGCTTTATGCATATAAACGAGTAAAAGGAGACTATGTTGAGAAATGAATGGTTTTTGAAAAAAAAAAATGTTTTTTTCCTACTTAGGTACCTTCAATATCAATCTGCCCTCGTATATATTGTAAGTACATATCACTAAGAAACCCATTTAAATCCACACGGGTTTTAAGTATAATTTGCATATTGGAGGTACACATTAATTTGGTCCGCTATTTTTAGCTCAAAAATTATAATGAATTAACGAATTAATCAAAATAAAAATGAATGAAATCACTGCTTACATATTTTCCCCATCTCTAAGCCAATTTCCGAATCCCGTTTCAGAAAAATTTCTCATCTTTTAAGGTGATCCAACTTTGAAGCCGATTTTATATTTCTTGAAAAAAATTATTCGGTGAAATGCTAAAAGATATTGTATCGAAGAAATAGCCAGTCAGAGGAACGATGTTTGGCGGCTGCTGCATTTGACTTAATACAAAAGCTTAATATTCGTTTATACAACACTTTTATTTCAGCTTAAACACGACTTTGTTTTATGACAGCAGAACGATAATTAACTTAACTTTATATACATAATTGACTACAGTTTGAAAAGTTCCGGAAATGTGCCATATCCTTTATTTTATATCCGTTAATTCCAAAGTAACGTAAAGATGGTCGAATTGGTAATGCTGCTAGATAACGAAAATAGTTACGGGATTGACAGGGTGACACATAATTACCAAATATACCAAAATCCCACAATATAGTTTGAAAGGCGCTGATAGTGTTTTCTTTTTAGGCATTTTAATTTTCGTAACAATATTTTTTTCTTGATTCTTGACAAGCTTTAAAAATTCTTATAAATCAAGCGAATTCAAGGCCATCTGGTAAGCCTAAAGCATTGCACACTAATACACCTTGTCACAAAAATTGAATGCAATAGCATCAGGTATAACGGTTTTATAAGCAGTCGTATAAAAAGCCCTAAGGACCAAATATAATATATTTTTGTTTGCTTAAGTTACTGGCAAAAAATCAACGAAAAGTATTATTAGTATCTGGATGAATTTATTTTTATTAAAAATATAATAATTTTAATATTTTGTGTAAAAATTTAAGTATTATCAGAAAAATAACACGGTTTAAATAAAAATCTGCATACACCCGATACGTATGTTCAATCGTAAAAGCAAGAGCATCCATTACACAACGTGTTCCTTTGGCTATTGTTTTCCATATAACACACAAACAGTTGTTTACGTACGTACAGTGCGATTGAGTTCGCTCAAAACGTAAACTAAACTAAACTTAATAAAAAATTTGTTAAGTACATTATAGTTATACACATTTGATTGTGCGTGTTCGCACAGTCGTTGAAGCTAGCATACGCATATTATGGTTGGGCCTTTAACTTATTTCAAAAATTTATTCTTGCAAAAAGCACTATTCATTCGTGTATAAATGTTATTGCAGAGATCCTTCACGTCTCTTCTAATTTAAATAAATCGAAATCCCATATTATTAACTAAACTTAGTTTCACCAGGAATATTCTCTAAGTGTTATTCTCACAACAAAAAATGTACGTTAAATTTTTACCATGACTTTATAGGTTGTAAAAAAATACACAAACAAAATCGGCTGTCATCAAATTATCCGTTGTAGTAATTATAGACTAAAGTTAACAGATGATTTAAAAAGGAAAATTACAAAAGCCAGGTGATTCGGTGGTAGGTGGTAAAGAAAATAAAGCTAAAAAAGTATTAAGAGATAAAGCAATAAACTTTAATGAACATTTCTATACACACATAGAACATTTCACAAAAGTTTAAAAACAACAATTTATCATTTCGTTGTTAATTGTATTAAAATGCACTTTTTGGCAAAAATTAAAAAAAAAAGTCATGAACGGAATGACCAGCTCTAAGGGGTTTTCTATTTTATCGCATTCAGTTGATGTCCTAATTAGAAGTTATCTCTGTTAATTTTTGTTTTTTGTTTGTTGTTGTAGCAATAGCAGCAACAACAACTAAAACGCAAAACATACTTGTATATCCCATCTTCTCCTACAACAATTTAAAGTAAAATATAGTCAACCAAATAGATAGTCAATATGCCAACGAATGTAACAATTACAAATTACAATTTTTAGACTTTATCTGATACGTGGCTAAAAACAGATAATTAAAGGAATTTATTTTTCTTAACAAATATTTTCGAGTGTTAGTTTAGCAATTTATTTTAAATTTGATTTCAAGAATTAATTCCTTTAAATAACCAGACATTTTTTAATCGAAATTTTCGTTTAGTTGAATTTTCCACAAAAAAGGAAAACGAAAAAAAATATGACACAAACTTTTCATTTCAGCAACAACAACATTTAGGACATTGACTTTAAAAATTTTCTATTTTTTTTTTTTCTGTTCGCAAACAATTCAATACCAGGGGAAGTTAATTCTACTGCCATTGGTTAGAAATACAAAAAAAAAAGAATTTATCAATTGCCAAAAACTATACTCGTATTGTGTAAAACTGCAATCGAGTGTAGCTGGAGTACCTATCACAGGGTTCTTTAAGAAGAGGAGAAAAAGGAATAGAGTGTGTTCTTGAAAACTGAGGATTCTTGGACCAGTACCGATGTGGCAAATACAATCGAATCGAATCTCTACCAGGTCTTCAATGAAACCTCGCCTATTTTACGTTTTTTTAAGCTGCATACAACTTACAAAAGGGTAACTGTCAAACGAACTGTTATACTGCCCTCCATTCCTAAGAGTTATGATCAGTATACTCTGACAAATCATCATGAATAGATTGAAACTTGAACAACGACACTAAATTATACAGATTTATTTTGAAAATCAATCATCAATTAGCTTAACGGGTTTGTTAGATTACTTCGTAAAACATGAAGCCAAAGTTCCTGTTACTGTCAATCGATATCAGTGGATGAGATTGATAAGAGTAACCATCAAAATTTGTTGATTTCCATAAATAGTCAGTTGGGCTCCACGGTCTCGCGACTTGACACCTCTCGTTTATTTCCTGTGGGTCCAAGTGGTGTCACCAGTTTATGATGATAAACCAGGAACAAGTAACGTCTTGAAAGCCAATATTGTTCGTGTTATTTGCTATATAAAACCATTAAATGCCCCAAAAAGTGGCCCAAATTTGGACGTTGGTCGATGTCCGAAATCATTTGCAAATGTTAATGTAATATGTATTAATCGTTCGAATAAAAATGTTTGGATTAAAATTGAATCGAACTCCTAGAATACTATCACATAATACTACTTTATTACACTTCTTTAGAATATTCCTTTTTTAAACTGTTTGTCACTGTACCCTGTTATGAATTGAGTAAAGGGTAGATTCATCACGAGGGTTTCCTTTAGTGTGCTCTACACATACCACCTGGATCAAAAAGTTCCCGGAATAACCAGCGTGTGGTGGTCCCATAGTACCGATTAGAGTTTTTTTTTGTTAGGTTGCTATATCTGCTACGTAGCCAAGCCAAGATTACATTTTTCTTTTTTATCTTTTACAATTTTAGACATGGATTTAAATCTGCAACAACGAACTTGTATTAAATTTTGCGTAAAAAACGAATTTAATGGTGAGCAAACGTTGAAAATGTTGAAAAAGTGTTTCGGCAACGATTCTCTAAAGAAAACGGTCGCTTACCAGTGGCACGAGAGGTTCAAAAGTGGTCGTGAATCAATCGAAGATGATGAACGCATTGGCAGACCTTCGACATCGAAAACCGACAAAAAGATTGATAGAGTAAAATAAATGATAGATATTTGGTTAATGATTTTGGTTTCCGTCGTGCTGCTAGCACAGTTGGCACCAAAAGACCTCAATATCATGCAAAAAAGAGACCGTGTTGAGGTCGCAAAAAGACATGATTTGCGAGGCTGAATCCGATCCCACATTCATCAAAAGGATCATTACTGGAGTAGAGGTGGGTTTAAGAGTACAACACGCAATCCAGACATCAGGCAAGTGAATGTCGTTCACGAACTGAGCAGAGACCAAAAAAACCGCGTCGTTTGCAGTCAAAAAAAAAGACAAGGCTCACGGTTTTCATGGATCACAACGGTGCAGCTCATTATTAATTTTTGCCAAAAGGCCAGACAGTAAACAGAGAGTATTATTTGGGTGAGAGATTGAGACGTTTGCGTAAAGCAATTCTCCGAAAGAGACCAGAATTGTGGGCAGAAAACTTGTGGATTTTACACCATGATAACGCAATGTCGCACAGTGCCACCATTAGTCGAAATTTTTTGACGATAAATACAATAAATACCATCCAACATTTACCTGATTTGGCTCCGTGTGACCTTTTTCTGTTCAATAGAGTTAAAAAACCTTTTGGGGAACGCGTTTCAGCAGCCGAGAGGAAATAATGAAAAAATCTTAGAAGGCACTGATGGACATACCGAAAACCGAATATAAAAAATGCTTCGAGGATTGAATCAAGCGCTGGAATAAGTGTGTTGAAATCGATGGGGATTACTTTGAAAGGAACAATATAGATTTCGATGAATAAACTTGTATTCTTAATTTTCTGAGTAGATTCCGGGAACTTTTTGATCAAGTTGGTACAATACAAATTGAGAGGATGTTAAAATTGAAAAAAAGTGGAAAACGAAAATGAAAATTTAAGAGGGAAAAAAGTACGTTTGCAGCACATTAAATTTAACTAACGGTCGCACAAGTTAGTTAAAAATTGTTGAAAAAGTTCTAAACGAATGGCTGGCTGTAAGCGTTAGTTTTAACGCTTTTAGAAAAAAAATAACGTGAAATAAGTGGGAGGAGAGAAGTAGGGGAGGAGTAATAACAGTAATAGAAAGTAAAAAGGATAAAGTTTCTTTCTTTTTTTTTAAGAAATAACTGTGACATAACTTTGGTGTTATCGTAGAAATGCTTTTGATATAAAATGACAAAAAACTAAATGGCTAAACTAAAAAAACAAAAGAACAAAAACTTTGTCAAGCCAAACTATGTTGCTGGCTAATTACTTCTATCGTCAATAAAAAAGTTGATCCTTTCCATTACTATCACTGACCACCATAACCACAGGCAATAGAGTTTTGCTGTTTTTAACTTCTTTCTTTTTTTTCGCAATGGAGTTTTAATGTAACTTATATAGAGTTTAAAAGCATTTGATTATTTTTTGCGTTTATTGACATTTTTTCTTTAATTTTATTTGCGTAGCCAGGACATTTTAAAACAAAACTTTTCATTAATTTTCATTTCTTTGAATGTCCGCCTTTTCATTTTGCAAGTCCTTTTGGAACTTTACCGACTGTATTCATATGAATACTTTAGCAGATTTAAAACAAACAAAAATAGTAAATATTCAAAAGTCCTTTTAGCAAAGTTTTTTCTTTTTTTAAGAAAACAAAGGGTTTTTACATATGAAAACTCATAAATGCAAACATAGAAATCAAAGGGATGGATAATAATTTAAAAGAATAATTCATGCGATAAGGGGAAGTAGCATTTTAAAGGGCCTTAAGGAGAAACACTTCTTACAATCATTTTTTAAGGGACTTTCAGTTCCTTTAAAATGATAAAAAAGGATATTAAGGGAAATCTTTTTGTACACTTAGAAGAAAATTCGCCAGTAGAGCTGAAAAATTGGCAAAAGTTTAGGCGATTTTTGAAATCATGAAACAAAAAATATGTATTATTAGAGTATAATGGTTACATTTTCAGCCAACAATTTTTCCAAAGAAAAAATATAAATAAAATAGAGTTAAGACTTAATTTTTTTGGCCACACTATTTGTATAAAAAAACACTTTTTAAGTACTTTCTTTAAGGTATTGTGGGTTAAGAATTTAAAAGAAATTTCCAAAGGCTATAAAAGTTTTATTTTATTTGTATTTATCATTGCAGAAGCCTTCTTTTGTAATAATAGCTTACATGTGTCCATTATTTCTGGTACTGTGTCACATTTACATATTTTTTTATTCCTTTTAAAATAAATATTTTTAGAATTTCCTTTTCCATTTTATTTTTTGTTTTCAGAATCCTTTCAAATGTTAAGGAAGACCTATTTAGAGTAAAATAAAGGTTTTTTTTCTTTCTTAAGTATTCAAAATTATTGTTGCCTTTTAATGAGTGTAAATATTGTACGAACTTTCTAAAACTTTCTAAACTTTTGTATTGACAGATAGAGTACGTTGTACTCATTTTTAAAACAAACACAAAACGTATTTTTTTTTTTTTTTTGAAAAAGTAAAATTTGTAAAGATTTTCATCATATAAAACGAAATTAAAGAAAGCAAACATGACTCCTAAGAGTACCATAAGAGCTGGAAAAAAAGAAGAGGAAAGCTAAAGAAGCAATTCAAATCATCAACCAGCCAAGCAAGCTGGCAAAGCACTGTTTTAAATTCATATGAAGCCAATTTACTAAAACAGACAAAATGTTCATTTACACACATACACACACACACACACACACACACACACACACACATGTATAGTGAAACACTCCAAAGGAATACTTACAACTAAACATCATTACAAACTCGTGCTTACTTTCTTTCCTTCATATAAAAGTACTTTGCTAATACAATAGTAATAGTTTTAGTATAAGAGTCGTAAAGAGAGTAGCAGAGAAAACAAGACAGGTGCATAACCTCCTCTCGCTTTTGAAAACGTCTTTATGAAAAGGAAAATCCTTATAAAACAACTACAACAAGTAACTAAAGAAACGGATGTGTGCTAAAGATTTTCTTTTATTTTTCCTTTTATTCACTTAATTTTTATTTTATTTTGTTTTATTATATTGCTGTTATTTTAAGCTGTTGTTGTTGGAATATTTATAATATTTTAAAGAAGTTTAATAAATTTTAAATGTTTTCTTAACTGCTGTCAAAGCAACGAAAATATAAATTTTTTTGTATACTTTCAAGATAACTCTCCTCTTTTACGAGAGGAACGAAAAACATTGTAAAGAAATCCCATAAATTTAAATAGTGTTGAAAATAAATTAAGTTTTAAAAGATTTATATATAAAAACGTTTTCGACCGATTTTTTTAGAGTAATTGGGTAAGTCGATAAAGCTTTTGATCTTTTCGATTTATTATTGGTTTTAAAATTTTTCAGATTTGAGATCAAAAATAATTTTTTTTAAGTAAACATATCAAAAATATAAAATATATTCTAAATATAAAATAAAAACTGTTTTCATTTATTCGATCTAAAGACTGCTTATGTGCTATTTGATAAATTTAATCAGAGATTTGAAAATCACAAACTTGTCAGAATAAATCAAATAAAAATTATTTTAAATTATAAAAATAAAACCGGCTTTAAACTTTTTTCCAGTTTCCCAGACAAGTAAAAATGAATTTATAAATAAACAGATTCCAACCAAAGGCTCTTATATTATTTTTCCTCTGAATTATATTTTTTCTTTAAAAATTATATTTAAATTCGTATAAAAAAATTAGTTGACAAGTGTATAACAACTATAAATTTGTAAATTGCGTGGTAATGCTTAGGTTAATTAAGTCAGCTCATATTTTAATAATGATAAAACGAAAAAAGATCATTAAAAATCAATTGATTTTAAATGTGTTAGAATTTTACAACTTTTTCTTTCCAACTTGGTAGGTAACAACAGGTTCTCCTCCCTAAAAAAGAACACTTTCTTCAACTGACTTTAAATTCATCTTTTTTTATTACAATTTTTGTGTTTTAGTCTTTTAATATATTTTTTTTTATGTTAATTTTTCCTTAAGCAAATTTAGCACAATAATATATTCATACTGAACATATATTTGTTGTATATCTTTTTCTTTCTACATAATTATGAATAACAAACAGTCTATGGCAAGTAATTTTTAAATTGTTTTTCATATTTTTGTTTTTGGTTTTGTTTTTATAAATACAAAAACATGCGTTGCAATGTTGAGCATCAAGAAAAAAATATTTAATCATAATCATTTTGATAACTGCTGTTAAAACATACACACACATGCACATAAATATGCAAAGTATGACATATTATGCCAGCCTAAAAATATGCTAAGAGCGAACTAGAAAAAACTACAATCCAACTCAACTCTTTATAACGATGAAATGCACATGCAAGCAAGTAAGCAAGCACGTATGAGCCTGAGTAACCAAGAGTATACACAGTGGTGGGCATTGGCTTAGCACATTTCATGTATGCTGCATTTAAAAGTGTAAATTTTTTCTAGGCATCAAAATTATATATTCACTTACAAGTGTTGTCTATGGTGAACTCAGTATGTACCGTAACTTTTTATTTACTTTCGCAGTTTTTATTTTAATATTTGATTTGTTGCAAGAAAAGAGGTAATCTGAACCGGACAGCCAATTTAGTACAGTTTACAAATTTTGAAATATTCGAATTTTTTTCAAATTTTCTTTTGTTAAAAATCCTAAATTAGTAAGTTTTGTGAATGTATAAAATTTCAAAATTTTAATGAGACTATAGAACAACAAATATGATTTTTTAAAGGTTAATGGTGCATGGGGGTACAGCATAAGGTAATTCACAAAATAAGTTCGAGAGAAATCACCTATTACACTGCTCAAAAAAGTTGGTGTACAATTCGTTAAGGACTCCTTTATTTAAAGAGCCTCAGTTGCAGACCCCTTTTAATACTAAACTGAATTTTATACAGAGTTTTGAACAAAATTTGGTATTGGCGGTGGCTTTTCTAACTGCTCACGGCAATTTAAAATTTGGGCTTATGCTATAAAAACATTCAAGGCCACTGATCATCGACTACGAGCTGTCAAAAATAGAATACATGTGTGCATATGAGAATAATTATTTTAGCGGCAACACAACTACCGACTACATGACAACCGTTGTAGCCCGTAGTCAACTTAGGTTAATTTCTATTTTTCTTGGCGACAACAAACAGTTTAGTGCTGTCAATACAATAAGATGCATAAAATAGGCGTTTTAAAAACGCAATACATGAAATATATGCATTAAAAATGTGAAAAAAATTTGTGTGGCACCACTGAAAAAAAAAAAAAATAATCATATGCCCATTTGCTAACATTTATGGTATTTTATAGCTACATTCGATAAAATAATTAAGTAGCTGGTTACTTGGCTACTTTTGTAGCCAGCGTTTGTTGTAGTCGTGTAGTCGATGGCCGGTAGCCTTGAATGTGTTTATAGCATAAGCCCGAATTTTAAATTGCCCCGAGCAGTTAGAATAGAAAAGCCACCGCTCTCTTGGAAAAATATCCTCTGGAATGTCGAATCCGAATTTTGTCGATTGAGATCTGACGGTAAATATTATATATGCCATTTATCTGAGAACGTTATGCAGAGGAAAACATGTCACATAGATATCGTTTTATTTATGATAATTATCTAAAATACACGCTTAGCGAAGCGTTGCTTTGAGCAAAATGGAATCAACGTTTTAAGTAGGCCTTCTCATTACCTGATTTTAATCCTATAAAAATACTATGTAATGATGTAGGGCAAAAAAGGACATAGAAATGATTAAAATAAAAACAACAATTTTTGCTTTGTTTGCTAAGATCATGACCACCACTGTATGTGAACGTGTACCCAGTGTTGCCAGTAGATTTTTTGAAAAATACCTACGCATACTATAAAAAATCAGATTTTTCCATACAATTTGAAAAAATTTCCGCTACAAAAATCCCTACGCATTTTAGTCACTAAAATCTCAGAAAAACAATGGTTATCATAAATTAATGATAGTTTTGATTAAATTCAGGTACAAATACAAGAGGTTTTTTTTTAATTAATATAATTGAATATGAAAGTTCGAAAAGGGCGCATCTCGCACATTTTGGCAAATGCGTTTTTTCGTATCAATGAGTCCCAAATGCTTCCCTGCACCTACTACGCTTGAGAAACTGACATCTCTAGCATTCTTTCTACTTCAGAAGTTATGGCAGATAGGTCCCAACTCTAAGAGATGTGCCCTTTTGGAAATTATTGTTTAAACAAAGAGTAAAAAAATGCAATGCAGCACCACCGTTATTTTTTATTCTTCTTCCTTATCGAGCTTATAGAGACAAAATACCTATTAATTATCTGAAAATTGCAGATATTGTAAAACTCAAGTAATATATACCGGCAGAATTTATAGAATTTTATGATGATACTGCAATGGCCAACTACAGATGAAAAAGAGCTTCCTGAAGAAGATTTTTGATAAAAGTATATTATTTATTTTTGGTAGAAGTATTGCCTTTAATTTTTTAATACCTAAAATAAAATTTTCTGCAAATTTCATAAATTTCGAAAAGGGCACATCTCATTCATTTTAAATATATAAACAAACATATATAATAAAGTCAATATCCAAATATAATCCGCATAAAATTTTTTGAACTATTATACATCATTAAAAAAGAATGAGCTTTTTAATTTCCTGTAAACTTTAAATATTCGGACATATGCCCATTGCATATTCAATTATTTTGTGCAGAAGTACGGTAATGCTTCAGTAAAGATGGTTACTTAAATATATTTTACTCAAAATATTTTTCAACACACAAATTTTTTCAACACGACTGAGTAACAAACCCTCAATAGTGCTCAGCAGTATATTTCGGCCTACACATCTACGGAATATTACAATATTCAGAGCTTACCAACCAGTTGAAATGAATACGAAAAGAAAATTTGTCTGAATTCGGCAAACGTTACATCGAGACGGCGCTAAAATTTGCACAAGAGCGCTAACATATAACGCTGGAGGACGATGAAGATCCAAGAACTCTTGGCACCGTTCCACCTGGGATGAAAACAAAAATTTGCCAAATTACACAGACAGAAAGATTGGTAATTTTTTTTTTTCTATTGAGACCAGCACTTAGGGGATAACCCCTACTCATGCAGTGCATTGTGCTAGTACTAGGAAAATATATTGTGGGAAGGAGTATGGAGAGAGTTGTGTCTATGGACGTTCGATTTAAACTTGTTAATGTCGTAAGTGGCAGGAAACACATTCGCAGGAAGATTATTCCACAAACGAACAGTGCGACCAAAGAACGAATTTTCTCTATAATGCGCTGAGCGATTCACTGGAGAATCAACTACGAGAAATACGAGTACTACGTAGAAATATATGATTACCAGGAATTAGTTCCTTAATTTCGTTAGAACACATTCTGTTATAGTACCAATAGAGCAATTAAACACACGCCACATTGTGAAGAAAATTGCAGATAGATATTTCTTTGTCCGACATAAGGTAGCTGGAGTTATTTTCAAGCAAGGCTTGTGATTATTGGGAGCACGCTTTTAGATTTAAAAAATTTTTAATTAATGACACTCTCTTTTCACCTTTACACCACCTATTTTCCTAGTACCAGTACAATGCACAGCATGAGTAGGGTTTATCACCTTATGGCTGGCATTAAGTGAAAAAAATATCTTAGAAAAAATAGATGCATACATAGTGGTGCTGTCAAATTTTTGGACCTTAAATATATCTATAGTCTTTTGTTAATATATATTTTTTTTAAACTATTACTGGGAAACAAAATTTGTAAAGCATTTATTTAGAATTTATTTCATAAATAATGCAAAATTAGAAAAAATCCCTACATTTTGTCAAATATGAAAAATCTGTCCGCTTTTCCCTACGCTCCTATTTTAGGATCAAAAGAAACCTATGTGTAGGGATTTTCCCTTTCTTCTGGCAGCACTGGTGTATGCACACAAAAATTCTAAAAATCTTTTAAATATTTTTTATTTATATAGATATTATTTTTTTTATATGTATTTTTGGAATATAGAGAAAACTTTTTTGTAGAGCACACAGGTGCATATGTATATCATGTGTTATGTGTTCTCTCTTTTACAATTATTCCTATTGCTATGAGTGTATGTATGTGTGTTTTAAAGAATAAATACAAAAAATTAAATTTACTCCCTTTAAAAAGTTTTAAGCAGATTTACTAAATTAAATATGTATTTTGCTTAAAATACTTAGAAAAGAAAGAGAAAAATATTTTTTTATTTCATTATTATACTCGGTATTATTTACACATACTTTTTGTTTTTATTATTTCTATTTAACTTTAACTGGCGAAGTTGGTTATGTTTTCTTTGTTTTTAAACTGATTTGAATCTGATAAAAGTCGGATTTTTTGACATCTATGTTCACTTATGGTTTTTGAATTTTTGTTTGTTTCCAAGTCTCTTCACTTCCCTATATTTTTGCATTTATATTACCATTTACCACTTCGTTTAAGAATATTTTTAATGCATTTTTATTAAAATCAAACTTCCTAGTATTTTTTTCTTTTTTTGTTGCTGTTCCTTTTCATTTATCCTTTTACTAGTGCAATATTATTATGATTATTTTAATATTTACATTTATTGCATTTTTCGTGTTACTACTGGTCGTTGGCACAAATTTCCTGCGTTTCCTCTTTTTTTCTATAGATTTTTCTTCTTCTGCTTTTCATTTCCAAATGCACCTTCTTCACTGTAAATTGTTGAGTGTCACAGAGGAGTGTAGTGGTAGTGGCAGAGAAAAAAGTGAGAGGCACCTGAGTATGAGTAAAAGAAGCCCAGTAGCAAAAAGAAAATTTTTGTGTATGTGTGAATAAAAACTTGATGGCCTCAATGAATATGTCGCCTGCATTGCAAGGACTTTATAGAATTTCATATACAGTCTACATTAATATGCCGGTTTGATACATGCAGACATATTAGTACTTGCAAGTGTTGCCAGAATTTTTGAGATATAATCGTCCAAAATCAACCTCTTCAAAAAATATCCAAAACATTTCTTTATTGTTTTCTTAATTTAATTGAAAAAATATAATTTTAAATTTATTTTCCAAACATTCCAGTGGCGAACGCCATAGTGAATCATCGTGACAAACATTGACAATGGTAAAGCACCGATGACTGAGGATGAATTTTCTTTGGTGTCACACACGCATATTTAAAGTAATTGTCCACATTGTCATAGATGACAGAAGTTGATTTTGTCATCAATGATTTCATCAAAAATCATTGTTAAATGAGAAGAGTAGCAGACAAAATCCTACATGGTTTAGCATGTAGCGCACTCATAACAGACAATGTTGCTAAATTTCAGCATGAAGTTGACTCACAACGACAATGTCGCTAAATTTCAGTTTTCTTTCTATAATGGCATTAAATGACGTTGTTATATATAACTCGACTTGATACTGATATCGATACAAAGAGATCGAGTTTCATAAAATGTATGTATGGTATATACATGTAAATATTTAATATTATCAACAAAAGATTATTTATTAGATTATTTATAATCTTAAAGATTACAATCATAGATTAATAATCAATAAAGATTGTTTATATAAATAAATTATTTATTTATATTTATATAAATTATTTTTATTTATATAAATAATCTTTTGTGAATAATATTCCTACCGAAGATTCATTTTATAATAGATTTTGAGCTTTAGTCTTATTTACAGATTTTCACCATTCATGGTAAATCTATAATATTTTGAATGAAATTATTTAAAGTTGGAAAAACATAATCAAAACCAGCATGTTTGAATTCAGATTTTTTTTTTTAATTTGGTAAAGTAATTTCACCTTCATTTAAAATACTTTTAAATTACAACAATTTTAATTCCCAAACTCTGAAGCCAATTTATCTTTTTCCTTTTCTTTATAAAATAGGAGAAATATTTCATTATGAGATTTGGACTAATAACACCTAAATATTTCATTTGATTATTAAAGTGGAACCTTTTTAAAACTTCATCCAACACTTTAATATACATTTTAATACAATTATGTATTTATTATTTTTTTGATTTGGATTTGTTTCAAATTGAGTTACTGCTGCTATCTCTTCTCTACCTAGGAGGTATTATTTTAAAATTGTTATTTCTTTCAATTTTCTAATAAAACTAAAATATACTAAATAATCGTATTTTTTACTTATTTCTGCAAATCTGGCCAAAATGTGCAATCACAAAATGTTGTTCAATCTTCTTAAAATTTGGTGTATATAACTTTATTCCATTACGAAGACTCGGAAAAAAACTCTTTGAAACTAAAATACCCTAATAAACGCTATAGTAATCTAGTAAATTGGAAGAATTTTTCTAATCTATAATAAAAATATTATTATTTTTTATAAAATATTGTTTCAAAAAGTTGCTCATCATATTTTTAAAATTTTTTCCGATTTCAGTGTGTAAAATGTGAAGTAGGGATTAAAAAAGTGCCAAAAAAAAAAAAATCGACGTAAAACAAGTTTAATAAAATCTTCATTCTCAGATCAAAAATATTTAAATCGCTTTGATACTAGGCAGCATAAATCTGCGTACATACAAGATATTTAGTATACTTTGAGGTATAATTCTTGTGCTAAAAAACCGACGGATTTTTTTTGAAATTGTTTTATTATTTACAGATAAACTTATAGAACTGATGATAATACGTGGTAAAATTATACCTCTATTAGTAAAACATAAAAATAAGTCGGGCAATAAAGAGTTAAGTTGTCTTAAGGAAGAAAATAAAAATAGATTGTTAGCAGCAGTTTCTTTTTTTTTCGCTAGATAAAGAAATAAAATTAAATTCTTTAAAACTAGATAAAGGGTCAGCCATCTAACGTTTTTTTTTTTCAACTAGTGCTTATTTCGTGAATGGTAACACTTAGTTAGCTTATGTCTGATTTGACAGATAATTAGTTTTATCCTTCCGCTGAACGAATATGGTTGTGTATACGCTTAAACAACGCTCCGCTAAGTGGGCCTGCGATCGACTTACAGAAGATGCCGATTTTGCCAAAAAAAAAATCATTTTTTCAGATGAAGCTCATTTTGATCTTGGCGGGTATGTAAACAAGCAAAATTGTCGCATTTGTGGCACTGAAAACCAGCACGCATACATTGAAAAGCCGATACACCCAAGAGTCACGGAAGGATTTACGTTCAAATAAAAAA
The DNA here is from genome assembly GCA_023159175.1 of Wohlfahrtia magnifica. Lineage (NCBI taxonomy): Eukaryota > Metazoa > Arthropoda > Insecta > Diptera > Sarcophagidae > Wohlfahrtia > Wohlfahrtia magnifica. Next base: position 2,428,287 of record JAKWBJ010000208.1, on the reverse strand, counting down.
AGAAATTTGAGCATTTATAGCATTTTCAAAAAAAAAAAATAAATAAAATTATTTGGCGGACCCTTTATATTTTTTTCTTTTTCAGTTTATTTTCAATGTTTATTTTTATTTTTCTCTGCATTTCTCACAAAGGAAGTAATATACGTATGTCTTTTTTACTATACTTGCATTAAAATTTGTGTGTGTAACACTGTAAACTGTTCGGACTTTTTTAATACTCTGTTTATAAAAACAGGTTGATTATTTTCTAGCTTTAACTTTGCAAAGCAATTCATTTTATGATTTTATAAAGAACTAGCTTTACGCATCCAGAGTTGCCCGAAAATCTATATATTATTATGTATTATAACTGGGAGATAAACTCCACTGTTTTCCGAATCTCTCCGTTTTTCTGATCTTCTGTCTTTATAAAGAAAATGCTAAGACAACTTTGACGTCCCACGCTGATATATTTATTGAGATGTACGATAATAAATATTATTTTTTATTGTATGGTCCAGGCTCGCTCTTCTGTATAGTTATTTTTGCCTTCACATGCAAATTGATAATAGAATAGCATGTGCAAAGTTTGAAGATTCTATCTTTTATAGTTCCCAAGTTTTATCGCAATATCTAAGTGTTCCTTAGAAAATAGACTATGAACGTCAATTTCGAAAAAAAAACACCCTATTACACTTTCGTTAGCTGAATATTTGGATTTGTACTCTAAATTTCAACCAAATTGATTTAGTCGTTTACGCGTGGTTGACTCATTAACAAACTGAATAAACAAAATTCTCATTTACCTAACTTAGCTCGTTTTCCCCCGATTTTAAACTCTCCCACGCTATAACACTTTCGTTAGCTAGATCTATCTGTCTTTCAAATTTTCTCAAAATCGGAATATTAGAAAACAAAAGACTTTATTTTGAATTTTAGAAGAAAAATTAATTTTTTTGCCTGTTTTCCCCCGATTTTAACCTCTCCCGGGCCAAATTTTGAAAAATTCAGTCATTTACGAGTGATTGAATCGCAAACAAATAAATAAATTTATAATAAACATATCATACACATACGTACCACCTTGATCAATAAGCCCCGTGTGGCTTTGATTTTTTTTTTTTTTTTTGTTAAGTTGGTGCGTCTGTTGTTGATATTCCGGCTAAATCTTAGCACCATAGCTTGACATTTGCAAAAGCTACGAAGCCAAGAGTACATATATCTCTATGTGTGTTGGCGATTTTTTACAATTTTAGAAATGGATTTAAATATGCAACAACGAACTTGCATTAAATTATGAGTAAAAAACGGATTTAATTGTACGCGAACATTGGAAATGTTGGAAAAGTGTTTCGACAACGATTCTCTAAAGAAAATGGTCGTTTAGCAGTGACACGAGCGGTTCGAGAGTGGTCGTGAGCCAATCGAAGATGATGAACGCAGTGACAGAGTTTCGACCGACAAAAACATTGATAGAGTAAAATAAATGATGGTCAATAATCTCAAATTAACCATGAGAGAGATAGCGAAGGACTCGAACATTGCTTATAGATCAATCCAAGATATTTGGGTTAATGATTTTAGTTTCAGTCGTGCTGATAGCACAGTTGGTGCCAAAAGGCCTAAATTTCATGCAAAAAAAGAGACCGTGTTGAGGTCGCAAAAAGACATGATTTGTGAGGCTGAATCCGATCCCACATTCATCAAAAAGATCATTACTGGAGACGAGATTTATGAGCACGACATGCAGTCCAGACATCAGGCAAGTGAATGGCGTTCACCAAATGAGCCGAGACCAAAAAAAACGTCGTTTTCAGTCCAAAAATAAGGCAATGCTCACGATTTTCATGGATTACAACGGTGTAGTGCATCATGAATATTTGTCAGAAGGCCAGACAGTAAACAACGAGTATTATTTGGGCATTCTGAGACGTTTGAGTGAAGCAATTCGCCGAAGGAGACCAGAATTGTGGGCAGAAAACTCGTGAATTTTCACCATGATAACGCACCGTCGCACAGTGCCACCATTATTAGAAATTTTTTGTCAAAAAATGCAACAAATATCATCCAACAGCCACCGATTTCACCTGATTCGGCTCCCTGTGACTTCTTTCTGTTCAATCGAGTTAAAAAACCATTACGGTTAAGGCGCTTCAGCAGCCGAGAGGATATAATGGAAAAACCGCAGCAAGCACTGACGGACATACCGAAAATCGAATCTAAAAAATGCTTCGAGGATTGAATCAAGTGCTGGCATAAGTGTATGGCTGTCGATGGGTTTTACTTTGAAGGGGACAATATAGATTAAGATGAATAAACGTGTATTTTTAATTTTATGAATAAATTCCGTGTAAAAAATATTTATATAAACTTTACGATAAAAATAAAGTCCACAGTAATAATAAAAGAAAATTAATATTTTTAATACACTTTTACCGTTTTTATATTTCTATAAATGATATGAATTTTTTGTTTAAATTTTATAAAAATATAGATTGAAAATCAGACATACCTGTCGTTTTAAGCTTAATACCAGACCTTCCACTTGTTTGCCGGAATTGAATGCCTGCAATAAGCCATTATGGAAATCATCGTTGCCATAGAGACCTAAAAGTAAAACGAGAGCAAAAAAAATTATTAAATTTTGAATATTTATTAAAATAATCCATCAATTCTTTCACGATACAGTATGAGAGTACCATAAAAGTGGAGAAAAATGTAAACTCGAAAGCCCTTATGAATGCCGTCAATGAAGAAACATCAATTGACCCTTTTTTTTATTAATTGAATCAAATTGAATTTGTTAAGCAGAGTCAGTCAATGATCTCGTCATCCCTGCCACTAAAGCAATCAATAGAATTGCAATGAATCTATAGGCGAATGGTATTTATTTAGTCATTTTATTAAAGAGCAAATTGTAGTTAAGAGCAAGCTGTATATGCAATTATCATAGAATTTATTTATTAAAAATAATTGAAGTACGCAAAGATAACTTATGTTCTTCTTCTACATTTTTGTTAAAGAATTTCTTATTGTTTGGTTTCTCTGTAAGTCGGCGTGTCTTGTTGGAATGAAAAGACAAATTATGCGCTTAAATTCTTAACAATCAACTATTTTACAAGATTGTATTACAGCAATTACAATATTAGAATAACTCGTTACAAAAGAATTTATTTCTTTTTCTTTCGACGAATTATAATGGATAAAGAAAAGGAGTGAGAAAAAAGAGCTTGAAATAGGGTCGGAAATTGAATTATTTTCCTGCATAGTCAAGTCAGTCTAAACAAAACATTTGCCAAGAAATAAACAAACAAACAAAAATTTAATGAAATGAAACATAACGAACCACCAAAGCCAGCCAAGTCAGGCTAAACAGTGTTTATGTCTCCCCCTATTCAACTACCTGCCTGCTTGACTGTCTGCTCGCCATCATCTCTGTGCCCATCCAGGCGTTTACCGTTGGTTGGCATACTTTTTTATATTTTGTATGTCATTTAAGCCCTTAATCTGTAAAATAATTGTATTTTACAATAAAACTTATAGAAATAAAAAAATAAATAATAACCAGAAGAGAAAACAGTAAAAAAATAATTCCTTTTTATATTATTTTTAAACTGCATTAAAAAAAATAAAGAAACATGACAAAATTAAGTAAATAAAAAAAAAAAACTGTGAAGGTAAAAGAATACCTAAAAAGAATAGAATAAGACTGTTTATGGTAGAAAGTGACAGTGACAGGATAACATTTGTAGTTCATAATGTTTACACGGCATTTATAAATTTATAAGTCACTTGCATTTCCCCACTACCTATATTAGCTGTTTCATAAAAAAAAAATTATAGGTGACAAGCCAACCAGGAAATTGCAGGTTGGCTCTTTTGAGATTTTAAATAACACATGACGTGTTACCATAGGTTTTTCTACAAACAATACTTTGTATGGTTTTCAATGATTATTCAATGGTTTGGAAGCTCATTTTTAATTTTATTCTTTTGTAATCTGAAGAACAAGGAAGTAAGAAAATAGCTGCATATTCTGAAAATATCCTGCCAGCTTTGAAGAGTTTATGGCAAGAGAAAATTTTTACGTCCTTCTTAACCCAACATCCTGTCTGTTCTTACGAGGCGCATTTTAATTTACACCAACAATAACTTTTTTTTCAATAGATTCTTTCTCTGTCACCACTCCCTTCTTTTCAAAATATAAACTGTTTTATTTTGCAATTTTTGTTTAATGTTGTTGTTATTGTGTACTTACCCAAGCCAATGGCAGCACATGTCATCAGTGTTATTATCACCAGCGAACAACTTTGGCATCTTTGGGCGCTGGGTTTTCGTTGCTTACGGTCACAGCAGCGTGTGAGCAGATACAATAACAAACCAAAGAGCGATAATATTAATAAACCGGCGGGAATTGAAGCCAAAATACCCAGACTCTGTAATTAAAAACCAAAAAACAAAACAAGAAGTAAGAAAGGCAAAAATATTAAAAACAAAATATACAAAAAAAAGAAAAATTATGGCCAGACATAAAGAAACAAGTGTTTTATAATTAAATGTTTGTAGTCAGAAATGAAATAATAATTTCCCAGCTTAAAAGAGTGATAAGAAGATAATGTATAACAATAAAATCAATATATTTATTCTACTCTATTCATAATTTTCCTACAGGAAAGATATTCAAGACCAGCCAAACCAAACCTATCCCACAATGCAGCAATTCAAACAATAGTTAAGTTTAGATGAGTCATTCCCATAATGCATGACGCTTGACAACGATGATAACAAGTGACAGACAACCCACACATTTGCATTTCGATTTCATTAAATTTGATTTAATTTGAAAAAATTACCCTTGTGAGCTAGCGCAAACTGGCTGTACCGATGATTCTCTTCTAAATGAAGGAAAATAAGAAGAAGAAGTAATCTTCTACTCTATCGCTGTTTTTGACAATTACCAACCGGAAATACTATTTCGTTTGATTTCATTCCACCAAAAACCCTCATAAATGACATGAAAGATTTGCCAGATACGTTGTTTGTTTATTTAAACGAATGAACGAATGAACGAATGAATGAATGAATGAACAATACGAACGAAATGAATGGAAATGAAGGGTTTTAAATGTAATTTACGAATTTAAGATCTTATTATTAATTTCATTTTAATATGAAAACAACAACAGTAACAGCAACAGCAACAACAACAACAGCAACAAAAACAACTACAACAACAACAAAAATAGCAATAAACACTACTAATACAACTAACATAAGTATTCGGCAGAAAAATGTTGTCATTATATAGAGAAGGAAGACAACAACAAAAACAATAACAATAAGGTCATACATCAGCTGCGTTCGGCAAACTAATATTAATGCATTTTATAATTGTGGTAGTAATTGTGAGCTCTCACTCAGGCTACTTTGCACTGTATTTTCCACTTGTTTTCTCTTTACTTCTCTTTGTTTATTTTTTGCTTATTTGTGATGCATGTGACTACGTACGTGTGAAAACAAAAGAGAAGAGCAGCTCTTTGCCGAAATCTGTCATACATAGACACTTAGAAACGAGTACATGCTTTTGGAAAATAATGTGTCTCAGGAAATATTAAAATTGGATGCTACAGAGAGCACGAGAAAACCCATGGATAGGCCTTGTATTGCAGAATCTAAAAATGAAAGAAATCTAATAGCAGGAATGCTTGACAGGTAAAGTAAGAGGCCAACAAAAAAAGTAAAAAACCTATCAATGGTTTCCTTTTAAGTTTTTAAAAAGTAGTTCTGAAAAGCATTTTTTGTTTGTTTATTTTACTCTTAAATAGTTTGAATATGTTGAATATTATGTTAATTAACAAAACATAAATTAATTCGAAATATCATCGATTAAAAGCTCTTCATTTTCATTTTCGGATGAATCCATATTATCTAAACAGTTTCTGCATATTGTTTTTAAATGTTTAGAGCGACATGGTTTATTACAAGAATAACACCGTATTCATGTTTTCTTATCAGAAACACGAGGACAAATATGACACCGTGATCGCTTGTTTGTGCATTTATCTCATGCTGTCATCATCATCATTTCGATCATTTCGTCATTTCGTATTATTTTATTTGCTATTTGCTCAATAGCAATTTTTACACTTTTTTCATGGCTCTTGGATTCGACAGTCTGTGTAATATATAGTTGTTTTCCAATTCCATTGCTAATTATTTTAAAAATATTTTGTGACTGAGTTTTTCTCTCCATACTTTGTTGCGGATTCGAACATTCATACAATAATAAGCTGTCACACCTGCTGTATCAATCATGTTAAAAATTGGCCATCGTGACGTTATCCTTTTGCAGGTATATGCTCGAACTAATTTGCCAAGTGTATCAACACCTCCTTTTGTTTTATTATAATCCAATATGATATTAGGCTTCTTTGAAGATGGGTCAATAGCGTTATTATTATGTAAGGCCGATAGCAGCAGCACATTCTTGTTTGACTTCGGAACATAGCTTACTAACGTTAAATAATTTTCAAAGCAGAATTTTGATGAATTTACATATCTCCTCTTAATTTCTTTCATACTCGTCAATTCTTTTGGTAAATCAGGTTTGTTTGAGCGAATCATTCCAATTATTGTTGTTTTTTTCTTTAAAATCTGTTCTGCTAATTTACAGTATTATCCATTATTATTGTTCTACCTTTTGGTGATATATGGGGAGGACAATCTATGTACCAAATTTAACGCGTAATCAACAGAACAAGATGCAACTGGTTGCCGCCTACATAAATTTCTACTTTCAATGGATACGAGTTGAGAGAATCACAAATCCAAAATATTTTGATCTCGTACTTTTCTGGTTTGGAAGGCATATATTGCGGCCACGTGTTAATACTAATTGTTCATCCATGGTTATGTAAGATGATGGCAAAAAGGTATTCAAGATATCACGAAATACAGCTAACTTATCTTTCTTCAGACATTGTGCTCTAGTTTGATAATTGTCAAAGCGTAAAAATCGTAATAGCTATTGCAGTCTTTGCAATAACATCAGAACTCGATAAAAAGGACCATTATGCAGTCTGTACAGTTCATCTAATCTTTCGTCCGAGCAAACCTATTACTGCATATATTTCAATTAAATTTGTATCATGTCAAATACGGGAACTGCCGTTATTTCTAGCGTAAAAATGCCGAGCTTTTCTATTTGTTTCGGTGACTATTATATTGACTAATGTTTTTCGAATAAGTTTCTTAAAAGCTTTTCTTCATTAATTCTAGGCACCTCAACTCTTTCTCTATCTTCCATTTCATTTTCCACAATTCTTTCCTCATTCGTTGTCATCGCAGTCAAAAAAATTCAAATCAATGTTATCTATCATCTGCAAATTCTTCTTCATCAAACCCTTGTCATCTAATAATAATCGATAATTCATCGCTATCTAGCCTTTTTCGAGCCATTTCACATAAATATGTATCTCTTCCCTATATTTTGCTATGGTTTTGCAAACTTCTTTTTTCTAGTTTGTACTCCTTATATGAACCTTTTACGAACAAGTAAAATTTTCAACCCTGTAGCACTTAATACTTCACTCACAGAACACTAAAAACATTATGATTTTAGTTTACATTAACAAAATGAGACTAAGAAAGGGAAATCCCCAAAATTGCACTGTGTATTAAATTTAAATTTAGTTTTCATATAAAAAGGGAAATCCCTTAAATTGCGGTATAAAATATTCTTTTTAGTCGTTTCATAACCGCAGGTTTATGAAGTGAAAAATTATACTAATAAATGTACGTGAACTCAGATTGACCCCAATGCAACAAAATATGATTTATTTTAGAATTACTATTATAGTTAGATTATATAAAAATTTCTGTTAAAACAATTGGTTCTAAATTACTTATTTGAAACTAATAGAGGCTATCTTAGTTACCCATGGCAATAAACTCACAAGAAATTACTTTTTTTTGCATCTATTATGCCCTGTCGTCAATTTGACCCTAATGCACTAAGTGAAGGTTAATGAATTCTGCTTAACGTATAAAAATATACTTAAAAGTACATACATATGTACATACCCGTATATGTATATAAACAGAAAATTGTCTAGAAAAGAAGAACTGAAACCAAATCGTAGCACTTGTAATCGAATTAGCTTTCGTATTTGAATAACATCTTTCTTAAGCAAAGTCATTTGATTACAAATACGTACGAACAAGTAAAGAAACATAAGATATTATTTTTATAAAAATTTTATAAAACATTGAGAGGCCCTTTTAGTATCGGACTTTCCCTCCCTTGAATGTTACTATTAACTTCCAGTTTATTATATATGTAAAAGAACAAATACTTGTTAGGCAAAACTTATTGTAGTTTCAAAGTAATTGCAAATAGAAAATTAGCATAATGTCATGGAGCAGCAGCACCAGCAGCAGCACCAGCGGCCACTTAGAATGATGGCTGAACAGATTTGGTTTTGCTTTAAGTTCAGATTAAGAATCGAAAAAAAGAATGGAGTAAATTGAAAACAAACTTGAACGGCTACTATTACTCTAGTATTGTGAGTTTTGCCATGCACCACAGCCCAGGACTTTATGCAACTAAATCACTTATCAGTTGTTATAGAACACAAAATATTAAAATAAGAAATACGAGATATGCGAACGACATAAAAACCATTTATATGAGCTGAGTGGATATATAGCAAAAGTTTAAATGCGAAATTTTTTATCGAAAAGGGAAAATAGTAATTTCTGGCATTTAAATTACATATGCTCTGTATTTCAGCAACGAAGAGTGAGTTTATTTTATGGAACCTCTAGAAAATTTGAAATATTAAACCAAATAAAAAATAAATATTTTTTAAAAATTTTGTCAAAAAACATATTTTTCAATATTTTATTTATTATTTTACACCTAACCCTGACTTTACATGGTTTTTTACACGGTATCGTTTGGAATTTATGTACCATATAAAAACAGGATTAGGTGTTTTGTATAACAAACTTACAATGTTTTTTTGTGTAGCAAATGCCACTTTCATTTTCATGTAATTTGTTGTTGTGACGTAGCAAAATCCCGCAGATACGCTAGGTTTTCTACGTCTGCAATACTTCCAAGGTATGTTTGCAACAAAGAGTGATTTCCACAAAAATATTTTTTTAACAAAACCTTATACATATATGCACTAAAAATAGTGCATTTACACTACATAGTGCAAACATACGCATGTAAATAAAATGAAATTAATTTTTCCATTACCCAATATTCTTTTGATATGTTGGTTTTATTATTCATGTTTTTCTTTTTCGTCTGAAGTATTTTAATCTTTGTTTGACTATACGTCAGATAGCCTGTCTTTCCGTCCGTCTGTACGTCTCTGTGTCTGTTTCCCTTCTTACAAAAATTGAAACTGCTGCTATACAAGTACTTATAGTCGTATTTACTTAACACGAATAAAAGTTCAATTGTTTGCATTTTTGCTTTTCATCAAAAATGAAAAATTAAAAAAAAGATCATAACAAAAGAACAAAACCGACTTCATTATACTCTACACTTTCAATGGTGTGAAAGTGAAGTGAATTGCAATAAATTCTATTGCATTGCATTATAAAGTGTAGGCTTTCATTAAGACAATATGAGTACCAGTAGTAATACATACAGCGAGTCTCATAGCAGTGGGGTATGAAAACTATAGAAAATGAGAAGACGTTAGAGAAAAAATGAATAAACCATTTGAACATATTTTTCAATTTTAATTTAAATTTAACCGGCAATAAAAAAAGTAAAGGAGGAAATGCATAAACTACCGTATTGACATTTTGAACTAAAGGTACAAAGAACGGGTGAGTTGGTTAGTCAACCAGGCTAGGCAACAGACTGACAGACAGTCACAAAAGTTTAATTTCTAGTTAAGAACGGAAATACATTGAAATAAACATAAGCTGGGTGACGAACTGACTGCCTGACTGGCTGGCAGTTATGATGACGTGCTTTGAATTCAGGTAGACGACATTCTACCGGTATTTGTGTATTCTTGTTTCTGTATTGCTCTTCATAATTATTGCGATAAAAATAATTATTTTGTTTTTCTTTCTTTTTGTTCTGTTTTCTTTTTCGTTTTTTTTTTTTTTTGAAATCCAATCTGAATTCCTAGAAGAGAATTTAACAACAATAATAAAAACAATTTAATGAATATTTTGTTTAACTATTTTAGTACTTTATTTTTTTCTTCTCTTTTATTTCTGGTTTAATTTTTATGATTTCTAGTCTATTATAAAAAGACTTTATGGTTGTTTTCATGGAAATTTTATTTTTTGTTTTACACATGTTTTATGTGGTAATTGACTTTAAACATTTCGTATTTTAGCTGAAATTCGGGGCCAACATTTAAAATTAAAGAGTTTACTGTTGCAAGCATAATTTCAGTCTTTATTTAGTTATTTATTTATTTTTTTGTTAAAAAGAATTTAATTTTTATGTACGAGTACTCTACTGTATGCTAACAAGGGCTTTCATTTTCCCGTACTTTTTCCGTTCATGGGAAAGAGGGTAAAAAAGAATTCTTTTTCCTGAAATCCGGGTTAGCAATGTTGGCAATAGCATTCGAACATTTTTGATATTCGTTGAATTTTCAAAGGAAAATATTTTGGTTAGAAACAGTATGTCTTTCAATGTTATCTTCTAAATTGTTTTTGGCCGTAACAACAACGAAATCTTAAAAGTAATGATTTTGACATGCATCATGATTTTCAAGAATAACTTTCATCCAAGGTGTAGATTACTGTATACAATTTTTTCCATACATTTCAAGTTTAGATGCGATTTTGCGCACTATTTTATATAGGAACCGTTGCATTCCAAAAACAGGCTACTCGATAGCGCCTATCACTTACCAGTTATTTTTTTGTCGCACCGTGTTGTGAATGTAATTAATTCAATTGTTTAAGTAACAATTAAATTATTTTATCTATAAAATGAAATTATAGCCCATTATCAATGAAAAGTATGTTATCTGGACATGAAACTGATCGAATTGTTTCATTACTTACTTAATCAATTACATTTAGGTAAACTAACTTATGCTTATAATGGAGTTATTTAACGAATAGACTCAATTAACTGAATTTCTTTAAAGTTTTAAAGAAACTACTAATAGAGATACTGTCTGTTGTAATATGACACTAAAAATATGCCATAAATTTGTAGAAAAGAAAAAATAAATATGGCAGCTTTATGTAATTTTTTTCCATAATTCGAAACTCTATTGAACACTTGTTCTGTATACTGTGATGGTGGTTTATTTTTTTCATTTTTATTTTCTCTTTTATTTCATATTTTTTCTGTTTAAAGGGAACCCGAAACAATTGCAATTTATTTTCAGTCTTTCAATGGGGGATTTACGTTACAATATGCTTTTCGCTTTTTTTCTGTATTTTTTGAGTCTTTGCACCCATACGAGTATAAATCATGATTCTTGTAAATTAAAGCAACAAAAACAACTTGCAACATGCGGATACCAAAAAAAACCAAAAATATTTGCCACTTTTAACCTGGAATATGTAAGTATGTAAGAAAAAAAATCGAAAAACTTTTCTGTGTTTCTTTAATCCTTTTGTTTTAACAAATGAATGAATAAAATAATGGCTGGAGAACAAATCGTACCAATAAAGGGAGAAACATGAAAGGGTCAAAAATATATATACATATATATGTACATATATATGGATGTAAGCATATTCCATTATTCCAATTTCAACTTCACTGTTTGTTTTTTCTTCTATAAATTAAACAAAAATTGAATTTATATTATACAATTACAATTTTAATTGAACTTTGAGTAGAATAGAAATAATAATTAAATATTGATGATGCCACACAACACACAATTTCATTATCATGTAGATACTCGTATTCCTTAAATGGTTACTCGCTTGTATTATTGAAAAAAAAAAAAGCCTAAATTTTTTCAACAATTTATCAACATGTCAAAAATGTTTACAATTGCTTTTCAATATGTCAATACTATTGACACTTATTGACAAGGCTGCAATCATGTAATATTAAGAGTTTTTTTTTGTAGCATTTTTATTTTTATTATTTTTTATAGAATAAAAACAAATACATTTTGTATAATTCTGTAAAGAAATTGTTTTAAAAAGTAAGTTTTTGTGCAACAAAAAAAAAAAACATGTTGCAAGTGTCATAACTAAGGACATGTCATTGAGGCAACTTTAACTTTATAAAAAGCAAATTGAAATACAAATTAAAAACTTTAATTTTCAATAACTGCCTTTACAGTTGTACACAAACATTTATACAGACATACATATTCTACATATATAGCAAAAAGATCTGGATAAATAAATTTAATAAAATATCAATTTCGATAAAATAAATATAAAAAATCTATAGAAATGAAAAAGAAAAATTGAATCAACTTTTATTGGATTTTACAAAGACATCAATTACATTAAAGAGCTTATTTTCATCTAAAGAAATATAAAAGTAACTCACTAAGGTGGCCGTTTTCAAGTTGTTTTACTCACTGGCCGGCACGTGTGTGAAGTTAAGATAAATACGAACATGAAATTTTTCTGTTTAACTGTGGATTATAAAATATAATTTTGCATAAAAATAACTAAAATAAGGTAAAGAATTATAAAAATTTGAAAAATATTTCTTAATTCTCATTAAGTTTATTTTTGGTTTGCTATAATAGCATTGAATTTAATTGGCTGGTCGGCGGGGAGGGGGCAAAAAATGAAGAAAAAAAGTTAGCTACGGTCTATATATCTCCGATCTGGTACTTTGCAGCCCAAAAAGGAAAACTGGCCCTGAAGCCTTGATACCTTGGCTATAAAGCCCACCTGGTCCGATTTCCCCACAATTGTATCTTAGGTCCGATTTTTCATGAAGGACATACATATATGCATGAAAAAAAGTTAGTTACGGTCTATATATCTCCGATCTGGTACTTTGCAGCCGAAAAAGGAAAACTGGCACTGAAGCCTTGATACCTTGGCTATAAAGCCCACCAGGTCCGATTCCCCTACAATTGAATCTTAGGTGCGATTTTTCATGAACAACATATATACATGGAATGAATAAAAAAACTTAACTACGGTCTATATATCTCCGATCTGGTACTTTGCAGCCCAAAAAAGGAAACTGGCCCTGAAGCCTTGATACCTTGGCTATAAAGCCCACCAGGTCCGATTCCCCTACAATTGAATCTTAGGTCCGATTTTTCATGAACGACATATATACATGAAAAGAATAAAAAAAAGTTAACTACGGTCTATATATCTCCGATCTGGTACTTTGCAGCCCAAAAAAGAAAACTGGCCCTGAAGCTTTGATACCTTGGCTATAAAGTCTACCAGGTCCGATTCCCCCAATAAATAAAAATGATATTTTTTTAATTATTACAATCATTTACCTTATTTTGGTTATTTTATTCAAAATTATGTTTTATAACCCACAATTGTGGAAGTAATGTTAACACAGCAGAGTCGTTAACTAAACAGAAAAATTTCGTATTCGTATTTATCTTCACACATATTCTGTAAACTTACACAAGTTTTTGTTATGTTAAGAAAAACGTATTTAACTTCACACACATACTGGTCAGCCTTAAAATAGATTTTTAAGCACTTTAATCCTCTGCACTTCTTCTTTAAGCTTGAAGATGTCCTCTTCAACTTGATCTTTCGATTCTGTTCCTTTCTGCACAGGCCATCAACAGGATCGCTTTCGTATGACTTTATCGCCGGGGCATTTTCAGATGAAAATCTATTCGTAAACTGTGTCCCAACTAACTTAATCGTTATCTCAATACGCTTCACTATTGCAATGTCACGGTATAGCTCATACAGCTCGAGGTTCATACGTTGTCAGTATTTACCATCAACGCAGATTGATAACGAACGGGACGGATTAGTATACCTTTGAGCATATGTGGCTGACGTAGGCAGCTTTGTGTTCGACATTATAAAAGTAGAGTTGGGTTTAATTTTCTCAGTATTCTTTGCTTAAATTATTCCAAGCAAATATTTAAACATTTTGTATTGAAACGAATGATGTTAATTTTTTATTTTGTTAAAAAAAAAAAAAAATAATACGATTTTATGCTGTTAAACACAATTTACTTCTTTAAACACTTGAAATGTTACGGTGAATAATACGGTTGAAATTCTATTAAAAATGTACAAACATGTCTCAGTCATCAACTCAAGTAATCGATATTTGAAACATTTTTTGTGAAAAATGTTGCACTGCAAAGAACATTATCATAACTCGCCCAGAAAAACTGGAAGATAGAGATTAAATTGAGATTGAATACTTAGCATAAAACTGTAGCAAAAAATGTGTTTATGTGGTGAAACATGCATAGATACTAAAAAAAGGAATATATTTATTTTTTGAACAAACCTCGCTAATAGAAATCTAATAATTAATTTAACAATTGAAATAATTTGTCTTTCTGCTAAATAGTATCTTTAATTATTTGCGTATATTAACTAACCTTTACCGCCAAAGCGTAATTATTGCCACCATACGAGTATGAAAATTTATTTTGTCTATCCAACGTTTAAATAAAATGCTTGTGAATCATTTATAAAAGCGGAAAACCATAAACAAAAAATATGTTCATTTGCAATGACACTGAATAATATGGAATTACATATCAAGTAAATAATACAAATGCGTGTATGTATTATACATACACATATAAATACTATGTTGAGTAAATATTTACATATACATGCATATATAAAATTCTTTTTTATGTTATTATTTTCGTTTTTTTGCCTCTATCTATATGCCCTTTGCCAGTACAATGAATTAATTAAAAAAAAAAAATCCAAAACGTGTGTGAAACGGTGTGATTTTTTTTCTTATTCATTTACCCATGCACTGTGGGCCGAGAATCTACATATAAAGGGTGGGAATATTTGAGGTTAGACAGTAAATTGCCTTAAAAACAAATATTTTTTGACAAATTCAGTTTTTTTTTATGCGAATCAATAATGGATTATGATGTCGCGCAAATATCCACCTCTAGCACGTCGGCAAACGTCCGCTCTTTTCACAATATTTTGAACCACATTTTGCAACAAAGCTTCGCTTATCTCGTCAATGCAGTGCCGAATTTCATCTTTCAGAGTGTCAGTTGTTTGTGGTTTGTTCACATAAATCCGGTCTTTCAATTGGCCTCAGAGAAAATAATCCAGCGGCGTTAAATCGCAAGAACGAGGCGGCCGAATGACATCGCCAAATCAAGAAATTAGACGACATGGAAATTTCTCATGCAATAACTGAAGTGTTTGGCTGGCTGAGTGGCTTGTGGCGCCGTACTGCTGAAACCAAAGGTCACTGATGTGGACATTAGCCAATAGTAGCCACAAAAAATTGGTTATAATAGTTTAGTAGCGCAGAGAATTTACGGTAACGGCGAAAAAATACGGGCCGATGTTGCCGCCTAACCATAAACAGCACCATACGGTTGGTTACTTTCTTTGGATGTAATGGTTTTTCGAGGACTGTTTGTGGATTGTTTGTTTACATAACCGCCTAATTGAAAATGAGCCTCATCACTAAAAATGATTTTGTTGAAAAATGCGTTGTTTGCGTTCAGTTTTTTAAACAGCCATTTCACAAATGTTCGACGCAAACAATGGTCGGCTGGTTTTAATTCTTCAACGAGTTGAACTTTATAAGAGTGAAGATGAAGATCTTTATGCAAAATGTTGGGCAAATTTCCTCTGGTGATGCTTAATTGTTGCGAACGTCGACGAGTTTGATGTTGTTGTGATACAGTAAAATTTTCACCATTTTGATAGTAAATTTTCACAATTAAAATTCTTTGTTCAATAGTGTAGCCTTCCACAGTTAAAATTTCCCAATTTATTACTAAATAAGTGTCAAAGGTTAACAGTTCAATTTTTGACGTTTTATCATTTGACAGCCAATTTACTTCATAATATCAAATTTGCCCACCATGTATATACTAGGAAGATCGGACGGTTATTATTCGACCGGTTTTAACCGGCTTTTTTGGTTTAGTCGAATGCGGTTTTTTCAAAATTTTCATTTTTCGAATATCAAATAAACCGGTTAATTTAACACGAATAACCGGCTACGTACAATTTTTATACGTTTGCAATTTTTTTTTTTGTATTTTTGTATATATAACAAACTCGAACGTCTCACAAAGAACGTGAAAACCAAGGTAGATCGAAAAAGATATGCACTCTTGAGAAAAATAACATTTTCTTATCTTCTGTAAATAAATATTGATTTTTATATGGAGAATGATCAACTAGACTCGTTGAAAGCCCACAAAAGCCCATTCCGAACGTCAGATATATAATTAGTGAAGTTTTTCGCAGCGTAAATATACATTACCACACATTACTAATAATGGTGTGAGGTGATATCGCTGTTAAAAATTGGCCGATAGTGTGGCCTGGGATAGAACCGACGACTTCTTGGTTGGAAGATGGGTTCTTACCCAACATACCACAGTGACACACACTATTAAATATGGCACAAATTTACACACAATGCTGCTTGAAATCTAAGCAAATTTTCTTGTCGAAACAATTACGGACTCGTATATTACAACATTTAATTTTTGTTACCTTAGGCACCTAAATAACAAATATAATAACAAATTCCATTCTCTACCAAGTAATACAACAAAAACGAAATTAGCTCCTTCAATAGCTGTTCGCAACTTTCAGTACTTTGTGTAATAAACTTTGTTTTTTATGGCCTCCGCACGTTGTTTTGGCATAGTTTTTATGAGATTGCCATTTTAATTTTAAGCTCTCCGTTAGCTACTGCTTATTTTCAAAACGACGTGGTCGAGCTCTGCACTTCAAAAACCAAGAACAATTTTATTTAAATAAAAGAACCGGTTAACCGGATATTTGAATTATTTATATTACCGAAAACCGGTTTTTTGAAAAGTGTTATTTTTCGAATTGTTCGAAAACCGGTTTTTGAAAAAGTCGAATAATCGACCTCCCTAGTATATACTCTTTTATTAGTATATACATATGTATATATTACAAATGAGTGTATTGAAGTATATGTATAATTCAGCTTTATCGTGGCCAACGATCGTAGTATTTTTCGACATAATAGATTAAAGAAAAATACGACGAATTATACAATACGACCAATTATAAATGGGGGATAAATTCTCCTTTCTCCCAAAGCTATCCAACTCTGTGCCACCTATTTGTCTTTATAAAGAAATTACTAGGACGACGTTTGGAGTCTCCTTCATATATTTATTTACGATAATAAATACAATTTTTCGGAGGTGTAAAGTCCACTCTTCCCGTAGAGTTAATTTTTAGAGTTAATGTACGCCTTAATAATAGAATACACCGTATAATGTTTGACGACTATATTTGAATATAGTGCCCAAGATATAGCGTAATAACTATGTATTTCGTGGGAATGGACTATGAATCAAAAATTTTCTTTTTACACCCAATTAGTCTCTCAAAGTGCAGAATTTGAAAATTTACTTTTTTTTGCAATATATTTTACTGGATGATGAATGTTAACAAAAAAAAACTGCTTTAAAAGAAAAAAATTCCATTTTAATGGAAAAGTCACTAATTTGTCTTGTTTTACCGCAAATTTACCTTCTTTCAGGCCTAATTTTGAAAAAAAAACATACCCATTGTACTTTTATTAGCTGGATCTTTCTGTGAACTAAATTTCAACAAAATCTGGTCAGTTGTTTGCGAATGACTGACGGGCAAACAAACACACAATTCAACTTACAGAGAACTTTATAATACATATAGGAATACATAATAATAAAAATAATAATAAAAATATAAGTACGTGTAGCATACGTAGGTATGGTATATACACTATTGAGCAAAATAAAGTGAAAGTTACCTTTGTTATATTTCGTCATAGAAAAAAAGAGACAAACTCATTATTATTGTTAAAGAATTAATTGAATTTATTAATTTAGTTTACATTTCAATATAAAAAACATAAAGACTTAAATATTTTAACTAAACTTTTGCAACAAAACGACATAAATTAAAATACTCCCTGCCAACGT
Organism: Wohlfahrtia magnifica; assembly: GCA_023159175.1. NCBI lineage: Eukaryota > Metazoa > Arthropoda > Insecta > Diptera > Sarcophagidae > Wohlfahrtia > Wohlfahrtia magnifica. Next base: position 2,410,204 of record JAKWBJ010000208.1, on the reverse strand, counting down.
TTGGACAAAATAAAGTGTAAATGCAATATCTTGGATGATAACCGTAGAAATATGCAAGGATATTATTAATCAGAATTTAGTAGCTAATATGACCTCACAAAGTTTTTTAGGTATACTTGAAGTAAAGTTTTTCAAAATTTTTTATAAGAATCTCTCTCAATTCGGCATGCATTTCTTTTTAAAGTGTTTGATGTTAATCCGGTATACCATTGGAATATTGTTATCTAATTTGGTTCTCAGGTCTTTTACGTCGTTCAGATCGGTGCTCTGAGCCGGTCATTACGTTCGGTATGTTTGGGGTCACTATCTTGTTGGAATATAAAATACCACACCAGTCATTTTGGTTTCAATTTTGACTATTCGACCCACTTCCAAGAAAGGAAACCATAAACTACGTACTCTTTTTGCATATTTTGAATTTTTTTTAGTATATATTTCGACTCATCTGGACAATCACTCGATTCAAATATGATTCTGGCAGAGTTACATACATTTGGCATAGCCCAAAGGCTATCTTATATTTGCGTGTCGTAGTAATGGTTTTTTCTCCGTGTAAAAACTTTTTAGACTGCTCTAGCTAAGCCTTCTTCGTATTGTACATGACGGAACACTTAAACAGTTATTACTTTTGTCTAGGATTATTATACGATCATCATTACGCTTTGTAGTCGTGAGCTTTCTCCCAGACATTTTTAAAACTCCATTTGATTTTCGAATCCTGCAGAGCTCAAGGGCTTTTTTTGGTTCTAATGTTGAATATGTTCTTTTTTTGGACAATTCTTTATATTTCAGTTCATTTCCCTTTGGCTACAGTTTGATGTCCTGTGGAGATGTCTGAGAAAATAGTAATTTTTTTTGGCAATTTCGTCAATGACTAAAAGGCTAAAATATGTTGTGAGTTCATATTTAATATGGTGGGAAGGACTAAGTACTGATTATTATATCATTGCTTCATATTTCAGCGGTTATCATCTAATATTTGGGATTTGCTCTTCATTTTGTCCAACCGTTGGCAGGGAGCAATTTAATTTATGTGCTTTGCTGACAACATTTAGTAAAAATATTTAAGTTTTTATGTTTTTTACACAGAAATGTATACGAAATTAATAAATTCAATTAATTTTTTTAACAATAATATTAAGTTCGTTTCTTTTTTCTATGATGAAATATAACAAAGATAATTTGCACTTTATTTTGTCCAATAGTCTACATATGTATGTATTTGTATGAATTTATAAAGTTGAAAAGAAAACCGCGATTTACTAAATATGACATTTTCCATAAACCTTTTTTTTTATAAGACCAGCACCCAGGGGATGGCCCCTACTCATGCAGTGCATTGTGCATTGTGCTGGTACTAGGAAAATAGGTTATTGGAAGGAGGACAGAGGGAGTAGTGTTTATGGACGTTAGATTTAAATTTACTCATGTTGTAAGTGGCAGGAAATACTTTCGCTGGAAGATTATTCCACAACCGAACAGTGCGACAAAGAACGAATTCTCCCTATAATGCGTTGTGCGATTTACTGGACAATCAACTACAAAGGGATGCGCTCTACGAGAAATACGAGTACTACGAAAAAACATATGATTTTTGGGAATTAATTCCCTAATTTCGTTAGAACACATTTCGTTATAGTACCGATAGAACAATGAAACACACGCCACATTGCGACGGTGCTCCAATGAATCGATAGAGTTGGCTACCCTACCGTCATTGATGAGCATCTTCGCCCTCTCCTGTACCCCGTCGAGAAGCTCCAAAATAGACCATGAAGCACCGGCCCATACATGAGAGTTGTATTCCATTTTGGGACGGATATAGGTCTTGTAAATATTAAAGAGATCAGATGGGGTGAAGTATTTTTTGTACCGTCTCAAAAAACCAAGGCACTTGAATGCTTCTTTCGACACTTGAAATATGTGATCATTCCAACGAACGTCACCGTGAATTCTCATGCCCAGACCATCAAGAGCATCTGATTCCTCAATATCCACATTACCCATTGACACAGATGACAGCACACCACCACGCCTGTGTGTTAAAAAACAACATTGAGTCTTACGTGCATTAAAATCGACCCTGTTCGCACCACCCCACTCGGAGACCTTCACCAGGTCACTTGTAAGTGTGACGTTCATATTCATCCTTCTTACCCCAACCTCCAAAAGGTTCGGTCTACGATCAAAGGAATATGAGTGACAAATGTTGCTGTCATCCGCAAAAGAGTAGATAGGATTAGAAGTGAGAAAAAGAAAGTCGTTAAGAAATATTAGAAAAAGAGTAGGAGAAAGAACAGAGCCTTGCGGTACCCCTGAGTTTACCATCTATAACCACTCTTATAGAGCGATCTCTGAGAAAGCTCGATATGAATCGAGAGAAGTGACTACCGACACCAAAAGCATTAAGTTTCGAAATGAGAGCCTCGTGCCAAACTCTATCAAACGCCTTTGAGATATCCAGAGCCACAACCTTACTCTCGCCAAAACCATGAATGGACCTGTTCCACTTCTCCGAGAGCAACGCCAGCAGGTCACCAGTAGAACGGACCCTTCGGAAACCGTACTGACGATCGCTAAGTAAATCGTTGGACTCCAGATATCCCACAAGGTGGTGATTAAACATACTCTCCATAACCTTGGAGAGTGTGGAACAAACTGCTATTGGACGGTAGTTCTCACAGTTACTAGCCTCGCCCTTTTTGGGGATTGGAGTTACATTAGCAACCTTCCAGCAAGATGGAAAAATACCGGCGCGATATGACGCACTGAAGAGGTAAGCTAATGGACGCGCAAGCGTCGAAGAGCACTGCTTCAGGACCAGTGCCGGTATGCCATCCGGCCCAGAAGACTTGTTAACGTTGAGATTTGCAAGAACCCTTTCTGGAATTAAAATTAATTTTTTAAACAAATTAAATATGATTCGGATTTTTTTATAGTTTCCAGATTAAAACCAGTATTGCTACACACCCACCTTCTCAAAAAAAATTTTTTGAAATATTTTAGTTTTTAAATATAAATATAAATTTAAATTTCCCTTATATATGTATTTTATGTTGTATTTAATTATTTATTTTTGTTTCCGATATAAAAAAAATATTTATGTATTTTAAGCAATTGATTCTTCATTAAGAGCTTGTTTTGTTTGTTTTTGTTTTTCTGCTCTTCTATATCAGCTTGTGCAATTATGCATTTTGGTCTTAATATTCTTATCTTGACTACAAGTCAAGAAAAAAAAAAAAATGGAAACAAATTTTACTCTGTTTTACTGGTCAGAATCATATTTAATTGCCACTTGAAAAAAGAACGCAAAGTGGTATAGAAGAGGATTTATTCTGCATAAACAAATTTAATTGAAATCTACAAGTTACGTTTTATATTTTTCTTTTGTTCTATAGAGTAAAAAGTTAGAAAATAAAAATTAATACCCAGTTACTAAAGATCATAGAATAGAAATTAATTTCAATATTTGTTTAATTTTTCACTTCCATCAGGCAAAAATGCAAAGAATAGTAGTAGTTTATGAAATATTCTGGGATTTTAAATAGCTTAGCTTTAGTTCTATTTAAACATTCTACATTTTTATTTCTTTTTTTATCTTTTTATTTTATTTTATTTTATTTTATTTTATTTTATTTTATTTTTTGCCTCTGTAAGCAATTCAGTTTGGCTTAAAAGTAAGTTAACTTTGGTTGGAAAAAATATGAATTTAAAAAATTTTTAAATAGAAATGCAAAAAAAATCTAAATTCGCAATATGAAGAATAAACAAAAAAAGAAAATAAATGAACTTGCACATATATAGTGACTGTAATGTATGCAACAAAACTTTTTATAGTTTTAATACAAATTTGCAAAAAAAAAAAGATTGTTTTCTTCACAAACACAAGTGAACTTAGCACAATGAAATTATTGCGTTTTACAAAAAAAAAAAAAAAAAAAAAAATCATGGGAGTAGGGAAATATCAGTCATTTAATAACTCGAACACCACTTAACCGATTTACAAACCAATGCGTGCGTTAAAAAGGTCTACTTTCTTTCTAATAGGGGGTACCATTTGTCTATATCTCAAAAATGGTAATAGTAAGAGTCTCTAAATTTAGTTCGAATACATTCGTAGTCAATGCAAATCATCGGTTAAAAATGGGCAGAATGGAATGGTCTGAATGACTTGCAGTCAAATTTTCTGGCTTTTTAATAAATCTATATGGTATATAATGATTTTGATGCGCTGAAATCAAATCCGTTTCCATTTGGCTCAAATTTTTGTTTTTGGCCTGGCAAACTTTTCGCCAAAACTATGGTAGTTATTACAGTATATTTCATCATAACTTGAAAACGACTTGACCGAAAAATCTTATTCCCAAAATATTTTTTACTTACCATAGCCATAAAAATAGCAACAATAGTAAGAGTCTCTAAATTTAGTTCAAATAGATTCGTAGGTAATGCAAATCATCAGTTAAAAATGAGCAGAATGGAATGGTCTGAATGACTTGCAGTCAATATAAATTACACTGGTTTACAAAAAACAAAAAATTTTCTGGTTTTTTAATAAATCTATATGGAATATAATGATTTTGATGCGCTGAATTTAAATTCGTTTTCAGTTTTTTTTCCAACGGGCTCAAGTTTTTTTTGTTGGCTTGGCAAACTTTTCGCAAAAACTATGGTAGTCATGTCAATATATTTTTTCATAAGTTGAAAACGACTTGACCGCATAATCTTATTCTTAAAATATTTTTTACCTACCACAGCCTTACACTATGCACACCAAAATAACAACAACAAAACTGTTTTTGCTAAATTATGCTCAAAATATAAACAAAATTAAACATACAAACTTTATTTTGTAGGTACATGCATACATATATATGTATGTGTGAAGTGGTAAAAGAAGAAAGAGTTTTTAAGCAGCACGACTTGCCCGGCAACTTCTTATTTTGTTTGGCTTTGTTTTGATTTGACGGTTTTGTATACTTTCTTTCTCTCTTTTCTTTTTTACTTATTTTTCTTGATTTAACAGTAAATCTAATAAATAAATAAACAAAAGAAAATAAAACAAACAATATAAATGACAAAAACAAAAAGAGGGGAACGGAAACAAAAAGATAAAAAAAAACTTCCATGGCTTTAAATATTAGACTGGGATGGAGAAATCTTTTATGCATAAGCCTGGTACTTTTTCAAAATTTTTATGAAGAAGGTACCAAATATACAATATAAGCGTTAATATGAAAAATACTGTAGCAAAGAACTTGAGCTGTTAACAAAAGCTGTTTGGAACACTACTGGCTAAAAAGCTAATTTGCTCAACAATTTTTTGCTACGAATCAAAGAATTTACAAAATATTTGTAAAAAATGTTCGATGGTCTGGAAACGTTAAAAAATTAGTACTAAATATCAGTATTTCTATTAGCACACATCATGTATTCTTCTTGAATAAGTTACGCGTATGTTACAACGTATGACAGCAAAGTTTGTTTCAAAGCTGTGCACTTTTGTAAAAAAAAAATAAAAGTGGCGTGTCGAGACAGTTGAATGACATCAGTGATGGTAATTGTTATATGGTTACGATGTCAAAAAGTGCTAATGAAAGAGCCATAACTTGAAAAATCAAACTAAGTTCCATCAAGTACTAGGATTTTGTTAAATTATTTTGTTTTTGTTAAATTATGTATAGTCATTTAGGGATATAACCAGGCAAAAAATGTTCTGAATTACAAAAACGTACCTACTGGCTTTCAGGTTTTCAAATTGTTGAATAAGTCGAAAAATTAAAAATTTATCCAAAAAATGGAAAACAACAAACATTTGTATTTGATTTTTGCTTTAATTTTAAATTTAAAAACGGGGTTGATGTTTTTGTCTTTTGCGGCCAGCACTCAGGGGATGGCCCTACTTATTGAGTGAATTGTGACGGTACTAGTAAAATAGGTTACGTTCAATATGGACGTTTGAATTAAATTTATTTATGTCGTAAGTGGCAGGGCAAACTGTCGAAGAAAGATCGTTCCACAGACGGACGGTACGGCAAAAAAACGAATTCTCTTTATAATGCGTTGTGCGGTTTATTGGACAATCAACTACAAAGGAATACGCTATACGATAAAAACTAGTACTACGTGAAAATATGTGGTTATTAGGAATTAACTCAATTATTTCGTCATTCCGTTATAGTACCGATAGAACAATGAGACACACAACACATTGCGACGATGCTCTAACGAATCGATAGGGTTGACTACTCTACCGTCATTAATAAGTATCTTTGCCTTCTCCTGTACGTGGTAGAGAATCTTTAACAGAGACTTTGAAGCACCGGCCCATACATGAGAGTTGTATACCAGTTAAGGCAGGTTATAGGTCTTGTATGGAGATCAGATGGAGTGAAGTATTTCATACACTGTCTTAATGCTTCAACGCTTCTTTCGACACGTGAAACATGCTATCGTTCAAATGAACGCCACAGTGAATTCTCATACCCAGAACATCAAGAGCATCTGGTTCCACAATATCCACATTACCCATTGACACAGATGACAACACACTACCACGTCTAAGTGTTAAAAAAACAACATTGGATCTTGCTTGCATTAAAATCGAGACTGTAAGCATGACCCCACTCGGTGATTTTAGCCAAGTTGCTTGAGAGTGTGAACGACATATTAATCTTTTTCGTCGCCGAGCATCTTGATCAAAAGAATATGAATGACAAATGTTGCTGTCATCTGCGAAAGAGTTGATAGGATTGGAAGTAAGAAGAAAGTCGTTAAGAAATATTAGAAATAGCATTACGAGAAAAAACAGAAACTTGCGGTGCGATGTTGGTGATAGAGATAAAATTACATTAAAAATAATTTCTCTGATCTTTTCTTTGTCTTGTCTAAATGCATGAAATCGTTTTTGTTTTGGTTTTTCAAATATATTTTAAAAACTTATCGCTATTGGGGAACCTTAAGGAACGGTTTATACGTGTTCCATTTTTTAATACAGTTTTAACAGATGATAAAAGCGTAGAACTAAATAATCATAAACATTTGATATTTTTTTACACCAAAAATTTTACATACAAAAGTTGCTCGATTAATTGACGCACATTGTTCGAGTTATTTGTTAGTCGAAATTAGTTTTTTCATTATTTGATCAAATAATGATAAAAAAATTGTTCCATTAATCGTTGTTCGATACTCTAATACTGACTAATCTTGACTTTTTAGTCCCCCTGCGATCACTTTAATTTTTAAATAAATTTTAAATCATCAGGAGGGATAATAATAAAGTAGAAAATATTTGAAAAAACTTCTAATTGATCATCAATAGACGACAAGTGAATATATAGAAGATTTCCTTTTTTATACATACACTAGAGTAATCCCTCCCGCGTCATTTAGACTAAGATCAGAATCTGCCATTATATACTTTGTATGGAATTGCCACTAACCCAATTCTGCCAACTTTTCGGTTGATGATTTATATTGACCACAAAATTATTTGGACCAAATTATGAAACTTTTACTATTACTGTTTCCTACGTATACAAAAATCAGTATTTACTTTATACGGGAGGTGCCACACCCACTTATTCAATTTTGCCCATATTTTCACTGAAGATGTGGATTCACTAGGAAATTATTTAGACCAAGTTTGGATCTTTCACCATTACCATTCCAAAGATATACAAAAATTAATATTTACTTTGTATGAGAGAGGTGCCACTCCCACTAATCCAATTCCGCCCAATTTTTCACCGATGATTTGGATTAATCAAAATGTTATTTAAGCAAAATTTTGGAACTCATGCTATTACTATTATTATAAATAAAAATTTTATATGGGCGTGGCACAGCCGAGTTTTAATAAAAGCAATCAGTGAAAGACACCTTTCCAATGCATGTATTTGTTTGTAAATCAGTTTAGTCTAACTCACACAAAGTTTAAATGCTGTACCAGATTTCGTTTTAAAGTAAAACTTATGCAATACTAAGGATTTCACTCTAACACATAAAAACCTTGGTATTGAATTTATCTTTTGTTTAAGGGCTTACAAAATATCGGTTACCGCATTCAAGAGAACATCAATTACAACCAATTTAATAGTAATAAAAATACGGGATGGCATCGCACTTACTAAATTGTCCAGAACGTTAGAGCGGATTTCGCGCCAGCTGTTGCACATTGCCACTTTTAATTCATCTTTTGTCCGGTACTGTTTGTTGTCTGCATAAACATTACGCACAAGCAGTCTCCACAAATTTTCCATGGGGTTTAAGACGGGGGAACCTGCTGGCCAATCAAGTACTTTAATATTGTGCTCCTCAAACCATTGCCTGATCGACTTGCTGACATGCGTTGCTGCAATATCTTGCTGAAAGGTGAAAGTTTTGTCAGCATTTTGGGCCAAATAAGGCAGCAAACGTTCAGACAGAATGCCCGGGTACTCTAAATTATCCATTCGAGTGGAAGGAAAGTAAAGTTCCAGGGTACCATGTGAGCTAAAGCCAGCCCAAACCATCAAACTGCCACAGCCGAAATTCCGTTTGGAAAAAAACAAGGGCTCCTTCCTTAAATCTCGCCCATAGCAATTGAAACCATCTGGTCCATACAGGTTAAATTTTTTCTCATCGGAAAAAATTACCTACAAACCCAAAAATGTATGGAATATCTTATAACCTTTTTAAAAAAATGTTTACCTGGTGACAATTAGTTGCCATGTTGTCTTTCGCAAACTCCTTACGCTTAATCTTATGCTGCTTAGTCATACAGGAAATTTTTTTAATTTTGATTTAATTTTTTAATTTTGCTCGAATAATGTTTGGCTGGGCATTGATAGCTCTTAGAATTGTGCTTTTTGAAGCTTGTAACTTCAATTCCTCTTTTATTGTTACCGCACTTTTCATGTAATTCAAGGCCTTTCGTGAAATTAGCCGAGTTTCACGTTTTAATTTTCCATAGTTTTCACTGTTTCTTAGAAAATTTTGTACAACACACAAGGATGAAAAAAGTTTTTTCGCCATTCCACGCATACTCAATCCCTGCTCATGAAGTGCCCCAATTTGACCTTGTTCATAAGGTGACAAAGGTTTCCCGCGACCCATGCCGCGTAGATATAATTTAAATTAAAAATTATTACAAAAAAATAACAATTGTGAACCTTCTGAATAGATTAATTGCTTATTAATCACTGACGCATTGAAAACGTAATATAATGGTATATCTCTAAAAGGAAAACCGGCCTATTATTCACTTATTTGAACGTAGAATTTGTTTTTAATAAGGTAACCATACATAACATTTTATAGTTTGGATGAATTGAGTAAATATTAAGATGACCTTATCATTTTGAAGCACACCTTATAACATAATACCTTTTTGCATAATATTAAGCAAAAAATAAAGTACCACATTATTTTTTTAAAAGATGTTGTTTTTTCGAATTTTTTACAAGTAAGGCCACAGAAGTAGTCTACTGAAGAGAGAAAGAAAATGACTGGAAATTAGTGGGGTTATAGTCAAAACAATCAGGTTTATGCATGCCCACATAAGAGTTTACAAAAGCGTTTACGTAAGTTTGTATGAGGGAATGTTAAACTATGAAAAATGAGTGACATATTGATAAAAAAAAATTCTTAACATTAAAGTTTTTTAAAAAATACTCATAATACCTATTAATATATAAATTACAGTCATCAAATGAATGAATTCTGTTGAATGTTGTTTTTGTTTACTAATAAAATTAGTCCTAAAGAGGATTTATATATAAAATGCTTAAAACTGAGGCTAGAATTGAAACAAGTTTTGTAAAGATTACTATAAAAGAATTCGAATTTTTCATATAAATTAGAAAGCAACTGAGTCATTAAATTTTTTCTTTTTTTTACTTTAGAAAAATTTCGTGCTCTGATTTCTTAATTGTTTCCAATTCCAATTTTATAAAATCTTTATTTATCTCATCTTTTAATTTGCTTAGAAGGATTAAATGTTGTTGGCTTTTTCTTATTTCTTTTCATTTATTATCTTAAAATATAAAATATGATTGTCAGAGTATGAAATAAAACAGAATGGCTAAAACAAATATAACAGACTTCTAAAAACTTATGGGCAACTGGAATAAATAAAACAACAACAAAAAATATCACTTTATAAAATGATTCATACAAGACAAAGAAAAAATGGACAAATAAACAAAACAAAACAAAACAAACAAAAAAATTTAATATGGGAAAAAAGAGTAAAAAGTCCTAAAAACGCCGACACATCTGTTCAGTGTTTATGTATGTGAGTGGTGGTGCGGCTGCTCGCTTTTGCTGCTGGTAGGTTTATAGACAGACGACCATCCATAGCCAAAGCCCGCAGCATAAACTACAGAACTACAGATAATAAGTGCAACAAAAAGTAATATCGGTAGTAGTGGTAGGAGTGTTGTAATAGCAGCAGTGGCATCACTAGCAGACATTTGGGTCCAGTTGATTCGGTAGTTCTGTTTTTTGGTTATTGTTGCTGTTGTTGCATATTGTTGCTATTCATGGCTTCAAAAAATTTGTTTCGCTTATTTTTTGTTTGTTTTTTCCATTTTCCATATTGTTATGGTAAAATATTTATCGTGGCTGTTGTTGCTGTTGTTGTTGTTGTTTTATCGCAAATCTCCCGAAAGGCAGTTACTAACAAAACGTATGCAAAGTTCGCAGAGAGTAGTTGTTTTTTTTTGTTTTGTTTTCGATTTGTTAAAAAAGGGATTTCCTTTTAATGTCTTCGTTTTCGGTTCTCTTATTTGTATTTGTTTTTGCATTTGTGTTTATTTATCATTCACATTCGGTTCCAATAGAAGCAATAGCAAGTCTAGTATGCCCATCCATAACTGCAAATGCATTTGAACGAGAAACAAACTGAAATGTGTATGAGAAATGTAAATAAAACTTTACGAAAATTTTAAAAGGAAAAACGCTGAATATTTGATTTATTTATTAGTTTAGTTTGAGGAGAAGTGAAAACAAACAAAATAGAAATTCACGATACCCACATTGACAGATAAATATTTATGACTTTAGATTCTCTTTAGTAGCACACACCAGTGGGAATTTCAAATAAAGAATACAATTCCCAAATATCTTTCGCTTTTTGACTATCAAATATACGAAATCCACTAGTTAATGTCTAAATGAATCCCTTAAGAATTGTAGGGCATATCTCGATAAAAGTTCCCATTTGGTATACACGTGTTTTAATGCAAAACACGAACACATGCATACAAACAAGCATTAAATATTTTTCATTTTCTTTCATTCCCCATAAGAATGTTATGTTTTTTTTTCTAATTTATCATCAAAGTACATACGTGTGTGTTTGTATGTATGAATACAAAAATAAAAGAAAAAATATTTTAATCTACTCGCAATAAAGAGTTAAATATCTATAACAACACCAACAACAAGAATGGTAATAAAAACTGATTAAAGAGAGAAAGAGAAGATTAGAAGGAACTATTTTGATGTATCATATGCTCTTTAGTGTTGTAAGAGTATGTAAATCAGCTTTCGGCAGACTAAATTAATGCATTTTACAATGTGGCAGTAATTTGAAAGTTTCTTAAGAGGGTGATACAAGTTATCTAAGTTATCTATGTATGCGATTGGCTATTTGCGATGTCTGCAAACAAATGTTTGCCAATGTATCACCCCTTTTACTCAGGCTACTTTGCACTGTATTTTTCTATTTGTTTTGCCTTTACTTCTCTTTGTTAATTTTTTGCCTGTTTTTTGCCTATGCGTGTGACTATGTACATGTGAAAACAGAAGAGAAGAGCAGCTCTTTGCCGAAATCTGGTATAAATGTATTTTGCATATAGCTTACCTAACCGACGTTGCTCGGAAATCTATGTACCTATGTACCTTCTTTTCCTATCCTATCCGTTTTTGTTGCTACTTGATGTTTCTGTCCACAGCTGATATATTTAACCATTTAATCAAAACGCAAGCTTTTAAAACAAATATTGATACATCGATAAAATGCATACTATTAAAGTAGGATCCCACGATTGCCGTATTGCATTCTATTTTATATGCCAATCGTGTGATTACACAATTTATTGGCTTATACGGCTACTCACATTATTGTGCTTATTTATCTTAATCAAATGTAATCCTGGAGCGACAATCGTAAGAAAGCTTAAAGGGCAATCATGCACCAATGTAAATGCCAAAAATACACCAATATTTACTCTTTCTTGTGCGGCAAGTGAAGAAGACAATACTCAGCAAGTTTTACTTTTTAATTAATTTCTTTCTGAAAATCACGTGTTTGTACGGTATTTATAATTGTCATCCCTTAAAATGTGCATTTTATAATTATTTATATGTAAATTGCATCCAATGTTGTCGATTTCTGTGTAATTACACAAAAATGTGACATATTATTGAACCATAAAATTTTTGTGTAATATTATATGTATGGTTGATTATGATCAAAGAATCCAAATAGTGAAATATTGTATACATATACATACTCATATGTATGGTTATGTATTTATTATTAAATTGGATCGGAGAGGCCAAACTAACCATGGCACTGTGACCTAGAAAGATCTACGGTGCCTAACACTCCAGGGTCAAACCCGTTAGAGCTGGCGGCAGTAAAAAACCCATTGAGTCTATACCCCTGGGCAGACGACTGTCTGATTGGGTCGGAACAATCTTCAGTTGAAACCTTATGCATGGAGACAGCAATTATCCGACCAACCTGTTCAGGCTCAATATAGGGCTCATTAAAAGTTCATCTCTGATTGTTTGCCAAAGCAACATTCACAGAGAATACGATCCATCGCCTTCTCCTCCTTCCTGCACAGGCGACTCACACAGACCTTTTAGATTTTAAAGAGCAAAGACTTGATGAAAATGTTGGCAATGAAAGTTATTGGGTCTCGACTGGAGTTTGTTTAATAATTTGAAAACTATAATAACTAGTGAAAATAGCAGATTAAAATTAACAAAAACTCACAAAAATCGTTAGAAACAAACACAACATGTTTTTTGTATTATAAAAATTTTTTGGATAATTTTGAGAAATGTTATTTGCAAAATTGAATTTGGATTCTGGCAACACTGAACACAAACTTCTACCATTTCTTTTTTCATTATTTTTACATTTAGCACACACACGATAATCAAAGCCAATGAAATTTTTATTTTTTTAGAGAACAAATCATCTTTACTTTAGAGGATTAAATATAATTTGTAATTATATTCCAATTTAGATAAATAAATATTTTATTGAATTAATTTTAATTTTAATTTTAATAAAATTTGCAATCTGTTTCTCATATTTATCCTATACGAGAACAATCGTGTGACTGGAAGCGGCAATTTTTTTTATTTAATTGTTTTGCGCTAATTTGCGACAATCAAATTTATTTAAACGGGGCCAAACATATGAGTGCAGAGAATTTGATTGGAATAATTGTTTAAAATTGGTGCAATCGTGTGATCCTAGCTTTAGAAAGGATATTGACAAAACTTTTATAAAAACCTATCGTTATTTTAAGGTGCATATTTAAATCATTGCTAGAATTTAAATGAAATATATTTTATTGATAAACTTTAAATAAAATCTTTTAAATTTTACTTTTATTAAAAAGGAAAAGCTCCATGAAATTCAACCCATATCCACTCTAAAGAATAAAAGTTCCAATACAATATATTTTTTATTTTTTAATGCAAATCACGTTGTTGAAAAAAGCACAAAAATAAAGAACCATAAACCAAAAATTGAATCAGAATTGTTTATTGAGAGAGTAAATGGAATTGGTAAACCATTGTATAATATGTACATGGCAGTTTGTATAATAATTTTTTATTATTGTGTTGTACACAAAAAAAGCAAAAGCGTAAAGCAATACTTTTTATTCATATTTGTATACCAATTTGAGATTGTCGTTTCATTCATTAGTGTGTTTCACCTGTGTAGGGCTTTTTTTGTTTATACAAAACAGAATCATAAGTATATGTATAAACAAAAAAAAAAAAAATATATATATATATATATATATATATATATATATATATATACTCGTATATATTTATTAAACAATTAAGGTATTTTGACAGATATATGTTTAATAAATAATTATTTATGCATAAAATACAAACTGGCATTTAATCATAAAACTTAAACTAAACTTTGCATATCTTTATTCATTTATTAAAGCTTTAAAAAAAATTCTTAAGTAACCGATGACTTAAGCTTTGTGACAAGTGCTGAATGCAATAATTAAATATAGAAAAAATTATTCACTTTATTTTTGCAATTATTCATTATTTATTTTATTTTCATTAATTTTCTTTTACATACACACATACTTGCATAATCCACTAATTTAGTCTCTAATAAATACTCGTAGTTGTACTTAATGCTGGTTGTCTATCTCTACTCGTATAAGGCAATAAAACACAAATTCAATAATTTTTACACGCCTAATTGAAATTGCAAGTACAAGTAGATGGATAGACATACTCGTACTTATCGTATTTGTAAAATTACAAAACTTTAACGAAAGGAAATTGTTTGTTATTTGAAATCAAAGATTCATATTATAAAACGGATGTATTGTTTGTATTGTAAAGACTTACTATAAATTTAAAGTAAAAACAGTAACAACAACAACGGAATATAAATTCAAATAATTTTATACATTTACTCTGCTGTATACATATTTATGTACATACGTATGTATGTAGAATTATTTATTATTAGAAAATTTTACAATTATTTCATGTTTAGGTTGTTTATCGCATATTTGGGATTTTATTTACTAAACCATATGGTTGTTGTGATTTTTTTTTTTTTGGTTTTTGGTTTTTCTTATTGTCTTGTGTCAATGACATGTTTGTCATTATAAAATGTCATTGAACAGCTGATATTGACATTTAACAAAACCGAAACGAAAAGCAATAGAAAAAGTATCCATTTACATTTAAATATAATATTGAAAAAAAAAAACTCACGAGGGTTGAAAGATAAGCCATAGAAAACAGAGATGAAAAAGAATAACATTAGAAACAGTTGGTAAAAAAAAAAACAAAACCATGTGCGTCATGTTTTCGTAGTATCAGTCCATTGAATTTACTCGCTTTGTGCTTTTAATTGTAACATTTTAAGCCATTAAAGATACTTTTGTATAACTTTTCTCTTAATTAGTAGTAAAATTAAAAAAAAAAAATATATAAAGGATTCTAACTCTTAAAGTCTTAATTCGAAACTAAAATTAGAAATCTATATATAAGTGCGTTGTAATTAATGTTCTCTGAAATACGCAAACCGATTTTATTTTGCGGTTTTTGTAGGATTATTGGTTCTCGAGTTATTGTATCGCGAGTTAAAGTAAACCCCTTTGTATTGCATAAGTTTTATTTGAAAACGAAATTCGTTACAGCATTTAACTTTGTGTGAGTTAGAAAATACTTTAAAAACTGTGTCAAAAGCATATGTGGAAAGTTTTCATTTGGTGTGTAGCTTCACTAATGTTCAACTGGGCGGTGCCACGCCCATATAAAATTTTTATTTATATCTTTAAAATGGTAATAGTAAGAGTCCCTAATTTGGTCCAAATAACATTGTGATCAATACAAATCATCAGTAAAAAATTTTGCCAAATTGGATATGTGGGAGTAGCATCTCCCATACAAAGCAAATATTGATTTTTTTAAGGTTCTGAATTTGATCTAAATAACTCAGTAGTTAATACTAATCGTTTATCGAAATAGAATAAATAAGAGTGACATCTCACATACAAAATTAATATTAATTTTAGAATGAAAGGCTCTGAATTTGGTCTACATGACTTCTTAGATAGTAGAAGCCTTCCGTTAAAAAGTAGGCGGTATCGAATAAGTGGGCAGGATACCTCCAATACAAATTAAATAATGGTTTTTGTACATATATTTTGAGAATGATTAAAGTTGAATACAAACCATCATTAAAGAAATATGGAATTTTGCATGGGTAGAGAACGGTAGCAGTTAAAGCTTTCTTTATCTGTCCACATCAGTCAAAAAGCAGGTATAATACAAAGGCTCCCAGCAACGCGGGAGGGATTTTACTGCAGTAATAGAAATTAAATTAACCATAATTCATGAAAATCTATTGATAATACATATTTAATTCCCAATAAAGCAAAAGTACCTACTTTTGAAAAAAAAAATTTTTTTTTGCTATAATTGCAGAAAATTCAACTGAGCGTATTGATATAAAGGGTCCGCCATCTAACGTTTTTTTTCAACTAGTGCTTATTTCGTGAATGCTAACACTTAGCTCATGTCTGATTTGACAGATAATTAGTTTTATCCTTCCGCAATATGGTTGTGTATACGCTTCAACATCGCTTCGCTACAGTCAATGGCGATCGTTATCGGGCCATGTTGAACGACTTTTTGTTCACAAAAATTGAAGAAGAGCATATTAGCAATATTTGGTTTCAACAGGACGGCGCTACGTGCCACACAGCCGAAGCTACACTCGATGTTTTGCGCCCTGTTTTTGAAGATCGCATTATCAGCCGCAGAGCTGATGTCGTTTGGCCACCTCGGAGCTGCGATTTGACACCGTTGGTCTATTATTTGTATGGTGCCGTCAAAGATAAGTATTACGTCAACAAGCCAGAGACAATTGACGCTTTAAAGGACAATATTCGTGAAGCCATTGGTGAAATACAACTGGACACAATCGATAATGTGCTTAAAAATTGGACCGATCGTATAGGCTACTGCATGGCCAGCCGAGGCAGCCATTTGAATGAAATTATTTTCCATTATTAACCGGAAGGATTGTACTTTCAAATTAAAAAAAGAAATTTGAGAAAATATTCAGTAGTTTTTTTTTATAGCATTAAAAAAAAAATTATTTGGCGGACTCTATATTAATGAATTTTGAAAAAATATATCGCTAAAACGACATCCACTACATAAAATCACAACAATTTTTAATTTTTTTCAAAACTAGGTTCTTTTATAGGAATAAAATATGTATTTACCAATCGATTTTCATGAATTTTCGTATATTTTATTTCTATTATATGCAAATTTAGGAAAAAATAGTGAAACTGGTAAATATATGCTGCTTTCTATTTCTTGTGAATTTTTGGAAATCAAAATATACAAAAAAATATTAAAAAAAATATAAAAAAAAATATTAAAAAAAAATTATGATTTTTTTCTTAATAACGCTAAAAAAACGGGTTATATTAAAAATGATATTAGAATTATATGAAGCTGGTATGATTTGGAATTTTTTAACATATGGCTTAACGAAATCGAATAAGTCATTTTAAAATTATCATGTATGATGCAGCTTCTTCAGAAATCTCACATTTTAGAAAAAAAATTCAAAAAAAAAAAAAAAAATACTTATCCATAGAATCTGAAATGCTGATGTTTTTTGAAGTTAGGCAACCATAACGCATCAAAAAAATATAATAGTTATCCAAGGTCAGAACATTTTTTTTCATTTGTTGTATAGTGTAATAAAAATCTTCGAAACACACTAATTAATTAATAAAACTATATCATTGAAATTTAATAAAATGCTGTACCAATTTTTTAGTACAATTTTATGTTCAAAAAGTTCAAGTTCAAACATATTATCCATTTCTATTTTAAATATCTTAAAAGAAAAGATATAAAACAAGAGAAAGTTCTATTTAGTTAAGCGTTAATATTATATTTCTGCTGAGAAATCCCTTTCTATTCTGTTTAAGAAAATACAATAGTTTTTTTTCTTGTCCCCCTCCCTTATATTTGAAATGTTGCTTTATTTTAGCAGCTAAATTTAGTACTAATCTTAATTTACATCATAAATTAATTTTATATTTTTTATTTTTAAAAATGTTTTTGGTTTGTTCCCCCTCAAAACATTATTAATCAATTTAAATAAATTTGGTATTTTAAAAATGAACAACTTTGTATGCAGTATCTAAATATGTATCTCGCATGAATTTTACGACTTTTCCCCAACAGGATTTAGTAGCAGTCACAGCAGTAACAACATCATCTATGACAGCAGCATGACGTTCTGTGTATACGTGCGCCTAGTTGTATAAAAAACAAATTACAAAAAATTTAATTGAATTTATTTCAATTATTTAATGAATTTTTTCGCTTTCTCTCTATTTATTTTTAAATCAAACTAAATTAGATTTCCAACAGCGATTTGTCAGTTCGAAATATGGAAAATAGACAGGCAGACATTAAGCTAAAATTAAAAATATATATGTATAAAATGAAATCGAGTAGAATTTAAAAAATACCCTATAAAAGCCAAAAAATTGAACATTTTCCGATAATTTATTAAAATTGTACAAATTTAAGAAAAGTTCATTTTTTGTTTTTAATTTAAAGAAATATCAACAAATTTTTTATTGAAAGTACTTTTATTATATTCAATTTTCAATTTTTTTTGTAGTACTTTCAAAGGAATGGGGAAATAAGCTAGAAAAATTGGATTTGGGATAAAATGAATTTGGCATAGGAGTTGGTACATTCTCTTATAGAATTTTGAAGCATTAAGAATCATCTCTACTTATATGAAAATAAAACGATAGTGTTTTTTTTAAAAAACCTGCAATAGAGGCCTGAAAAAAGGACTTTTAGCTTATTTAAATGACTGAAATGGCATACTAAACAATTTAATTTTGTTTCAAATAATTAATATAAAAAGTATTTGTTCGTTATTGTAGTTCTTCTTTTAAAGCTACGGTCACATATGGCAAATATTGGACAAAAAACATAGAATATCTTTGCCGTAGTCTGATCACAAAACAATTTTGAGGGGCAAACAAAATTCAAAATGTCAAAAAAAAATTCTTTAAATGTGACGACGCGGTGTCAAATATTTTCATCAGATTTGAGCAAATTTTATTTGATCTTACATTTTTTTTTAAGATCAAACGGAGGTTAATAACAGATCATTCTTCTCTGTTGGTAAGGAT
The DNA here is from genome assembly GCA_023159175.1 of Wohlfahrtia magnifica. Lineage (NCBI taxonomy): Eukaryota > Metazoa > Arthropoda > Insecta > Diptera > Sarcophagidae > Wohlfahrtia > Wohlfahrtia magnifica. Next base: position 2,391,230 of record JAKWBJ010000208.1, on the reverse strand, counting down.
GTGACTGCTATATAACATCAAATCATAGTAAGAGTATCCAGTTCAATTTCTTGAACTTATGGTTATTGAACAACTATGAAAATATTTAAAAATACAGACATAACAAACAAATCAATCATTTGATGAGTACCTTAAGTCAACTCTAAAGGAAGAATGGTAGAAGGTTTCGAAAGAATTGATCAAAAACTGAAGTATTCGACGCCGAATAGACTAAATTAGGTCTCTGGACTTAAATATTATTGATGGGTCCATCATATGGTTATCTTGTTATCTTCTCGATGTTATACACTCAAAGTGGGGCTCAAATACTTCCCCATAAAACTAAAATTTAAAGGAAGACATCTGTAAGCTGTCATTACAGCAAAAGATGGGTCAATAAAAAATTTATATTAAGTATAAACTATATATACTGTTAGAAGCTCGCTTCCAGTGTGAGGTGCATATTTCCATACTTTTTTGAGATTTTTCTGTTTTTGCATATTAAGCAGATAATGGTTTTTAAGCTTCGGACAACAAATGGCATAACTATCACATACGGTTTGTGTCAATAATAACAAATGTGACAGTCTAGAGGGTAAACATCTGTCATTATAATTAGTCGTAGTCGATAGACTCCAAAGTGTAAACTCGCATTTTTTTCAATAGCTATAATAATGTCGAAGTTTGTTTTGCGGGGAAGTCTGATAACCTTCTTTCATTTGAAGAAAACGGCTGCTGAAAGTTGTCGATTGTTGGTAGAAGCTTACGGTCAATATGCACTAAATCAAAAAATTTGTGAACGATGGTTTGTGCGATTCAAAAGTGGTGATTTTGACACAGAAGACAAGGTGAGGCCTGGTCAGCCGATAAACTTTGAAGATGAGGAATTGGAAGCATTGCTCGACGAAGATTGTTGTCAAATGCAAGAAGAGTGTGCATTGTCATTGGGAGTCACACAACAAGCGATTTACTTACATTTAAAAGCATCGAGATTCATTAAAAAACAAAGAAATTGGGTCCCATATGAATTGAAGCCGAGAGACGTTGAAAGGCGTTTTTGCATGTCGGAAATTATGTTAAAAAGAATTCGTTTTTGTGACTGGTAATGTAAAATGGATACATTATAATGACTCCAAGTGCAAAAAGTCATATGTAAGGCCCGACCAACCAGCCAAATTAACTCCAAAGCCTGGTGTGATACTCTCTATTTGCTATGATCAGAAGGGTGTTTTGTATTACGAGCTGTTGAAATCGGGTCAGGCGATTAATAATGACTTGTACCGAACACAACTGATTTGTTTGAAGAGAGCAATCAACGAAAACGACCAGAATATTTGACCAAACATGAGCAGTCAAAAATAATTTGAAAAACAGTGGATGTGAAGTTTTTTTTTTTGTCAGTTTTGTGCACTTTTTTAATATTTATGAAAACATATTTTGTGTCATTTTTCCTATACTTCTGTTTGACGTTATTTGACTAAACAAAAGTGGTCAAATAAATGTGCATAGTGCGACCGCAAAAAGATAAATAAGTTGTTTCAGTCAAATTTTTGGCAAATAAAGCAAAACACAATTGGGGCAAATATTTACGAAATGTGACCATAGCTTAAGTCAATTGATACATTTGCATGCTGGCTATTGTGGCTGTATGGTTTTGATATACTCAGATTACAAATGCATTTGCCCATTGTTTGAGTTTATTTAATTAAAATAAAATGTAAAATTATCAAATGCATCTGATTAAACACAAAATTACTTAAAGTCTTTTAATAATTAATAATAAAATGACATAATTTGGGATAAAACTCAGCAGGTTACTCTATAGATTTCCTAAGCAAATACAACGTACTAAGAGATAACCAAATAACCAAATATGCTTAAACAAAATTTTGAAAGTAGAATTGAAAATGAAATACAACAACAAGCATGTAAGCAAGCAATTTTATGCACTTGACTTAATTTAATTTAAATAATACAAGATGGATTAAACAAAAACTTAGAACAACAACAAAAAACCTGTTTTAATTAGAGACACTTTTTTGAGCTTAAATTTAGATATCAAGTGTCAACTTTAATTGTTAAAACCATTTATTTATTTAAAATGTTTAGAAAAAATATGGTTTTCTTTTAAAGCCCTTATTTGGCTTAATTTGGACTATAAAACAAAACTTCTCTCCCTAGCAAATTAAATTAAAGCCGATTAGTTGGACAAATTGTAATGAAATTCATACATAAAATGTATGAATGAATGTGCATTATACACATACCATATATGTAAATGGCTTTGTGCAGCGTTTAGACACACTTGTGAGGTTTCCATTTGCATAAATCTGGTGTCAGTAATTTGTTGGCCAATAAGCAGATAAGTTCAGTGAATTTGAAAAATGGCATTTTAGCTTAATGCTCACTACTCACTACTCGTACGAATATAAACAGCAGAGAAGGCAATAAATGCAATAAAACACATTTAAAAATAAGCTTTTTAACAAAAAATATATATATTTCCCCTTTTCCTTTTAAATGTTTGCAACACAAAATTTCTTTTTAATTGCTTTGCATTTTACGCTTCATGACACTCGCACAGACATTATCTGACAGTCATGAAAAACTGCAGCTGTTGTTGGCGTTTGGTATTACGCCGGCGCAGATGCTCAAGAGAAATGTTTTCTCCCCTTTGCTTAATTTGGAGATGATGTGATAAAAATGAAATAGAAAATATTTATTTATTATTATTATTTTTTTTAATTACTTTTCAGAAGTTCATAATCTAAGCTAGCGTTCGGCAAAATAGTATTAATGCATTTTACAATTGTGGTAGTAATTAAGAGTCTTTCACTCAGGCCACTTTGCACTGTGTTTTTCCACTTATTTTCTCTTTACGTCTCTTTGTTTAATTTTTGCCTCTGCGATTGACTACGTACGTGTGAAAACAGAAGAGAAGAGAGAGAAGAGCAGCTGCTTGCCGAAATCTGACCTAAGTCATTGGTACACAATAAAATAAGGAACATACATACGTAAGTATTTTGGTGTGAAAGTAGAAAAATAAAAAGAAAAGATAAAAAGTGAATAAAATTTAAGAAGTGAATAAAACTGTTCAAGATAAATTTATAGTTGTTGTAATAAAAGGTCATATAAGAAAACTAAGCAGGTTTTTGTTAACGCTAGAAAGACGGGACCCATTTTCATTTTTGACCGCCTGAATTTCGTGACTTTTATTAAAATTACACCACATTAATTTAAAAGCATTTATCGAAGTGTTTGAAACGCAAATAAATAGTACAACTAACTAAAAAGACGAATAGGAATCAGTTGGCCGATTTGCATATTAACCGCCAATATTTTTTTATCAGTTACATTTCATTTTTTTTTTTTTTCGTGAAAAAGCAGAAGTAGGTGAACGACGAACCATGCGTGAAGTGAAAAAATCCCAAAATTAATGCAACTACACTACCTAAAAGTACCGAGCACTTAGGCATTTCCGTAACACCCCAATCAAAAAGACACATATATTAAAAAATTCACGATTTCCAACGCTAGATTTGCCAGAAAAATACCCCACATTGGAATATTGGAAGAAAGATGTTATTTTTGGTGATGAAAGCAAATATAACCTTTTTAGCTCTGATGGTAAGGTTTTAGTATATCGGAAACCCAATACAGAGTTAGAAGAGAGAGATACTGTACCAACTGTAAAACACGAATGAGGTGTTGTTATAATCTGGGGGTTTATGGGCATCAGGTGTGGACAATTTAGCATTTATTGATGTCATTATGGATCTTCACAAAAGCATTGACCTCCTTTCCGGCCGATCTTAGTTCTACCAAGATAATAATCAAAAGCTTTTGGCCATCAATACAAAGCTTAGGCTTTTATATAATTGCCCAAAAATATTAAAAACTCTTCCACAATTTCAATATCTAAACTCAATTAAATATTTGTGGAGAAAAAAATTAGATCACGTATCTTTACAAATAAAAACCAGTTGGAAGAAATCCTTCAAAAAGAGTGAAACAATATTCATTCTGAATACACAAAAAAAATTGTTAAGATATATGCCAGAACGTTTAAGAGGGGTGATATGTAAGATCAAATAATAGTTTTTTTCAGCGTTGACACCAACAGCATTGTGAATTACACACAACTGGCATCAAAATTATACATACACGTGAATAAAAATTACACACAGAATTCTGTTTTTAAGAATATTGCAGACATAAAGTGATTCCAATCGGCCAAGAGCTTTTTTTATAGAGAAGTCCGTTAAGTAAATGTATAGATTTTTTTGAGGTCTTAATAACACATCATATATGAGCCTTAATGAATAATAAGAAAGCCATCATTTTATTCAATAATAACTGAAAGTTTAGTCAGGAACACAAAAATAGTAAGCGCCTGGATTTGATTTTTAATAAATTTTAGCATTATTTCGGCTCAATGGAGTTCTATACTTTTGATAATGTCGTCTTAAGCTGAACTAGGATGTTAAACTTTTACTGATAAACTCTCATAGTCAATTCTTTTTAATGATGATCAAGTACATAAAGTTCTGAGTTCTGCGCAGGTTTCTTTGTAAGTATGGGTCAGATATGGATCAAGCAAATCTTTGCATTATTCGATGTTTGTCTGGGATCGTTCGCTTGGTAGAATGGGAGATTGCTTGAGATACACTTTTCTCTGCACTTTGCTTCATATTTTCTTTTCCAATATTAAAATAAATAAATTTGTCGACTTTACTATCAATAAAAAAAAAAAATTGAATTGTCGTAACCAACTGTTTGTTTGTAAATCAGGAAATTTCGTATGTCAAATTTCAAAAATTTACAAAAAGTAAAATTACACACAAGGCCAATACACGCGCCCTGTGTAATTATACACAAGTTGGCAACACTGTTTTTTTTTTGCTAAAACTTATTAAAAATATGGTTGTTCACAAATGACCCCTATCCGTTATTTTATGTACGTCAATTTACCCGTCTCTTTCTGGTGTTAAAATCATTTATAAAATTTACTGATATACTATCAAGTTAAGTTCGTATTTGAACTTAAAAAAGTTAGAAAATCAATTTTAATTTATTTTCTAAAGAATTTATACTTTTACATTTAAATATTTTTCTTTTAATATCTTAAAATATTTTAAAATTATCACCAATAATAACCATTAGAAACAAATCATATCTCACTTAAATGCACTTCTTCACTATTATGTCGGCATGTAATCCGTTAAATGTGACAACTAAAGCCAGAACTAAATGAACCCAGAAAGTGATAAAATGTAAAAACAAAAGAATAATACTGACACTATCGTTGACATAAAAGAAAAAAAATTATCAGTAAATTAAGCGTTCAGAATTACATACAAAACCATATGTTTTCTTTGAAAGATTGCTGTTCATTGTAGCAAATGGGTATGAACTGTTAAAAGAAAAAAATAAAAATGTAAAAATACAGTACAATCAGTATTAAGAAAAATGCAGCAAAAATAATGTTTAAAAATTTAAGAATTTTTTAAAGAAGAAGAAGAAAACAACAGAAACCATATTGAGAACTTTCAGATAAAACAAAAAACAAAAACAAAAATACAAAGAAGTAATACATTTTTTTTCTTAAGAACAAATGCAAATAAATGAAAAAAATCTTAAATAAATAGAACCAATACTCAGGCTTTCAAGTGAACACAAATAAAAAACAATATTTGTTATAAATATAGCATGACAAACAAGTCCGACAGACGTTAAAATATATCTTTATCTAAAACCAGCATATTAGTCAGTCATTCCTCAATCATTCCTACTCATATACAACAGCTCTTTCTCATAATTCTTATGCAATATATTGTACAAATCGAATATTTAAAAGCCTAAAAACAATTTTTTTTTCTTTTTTACACAGAGTTTCTTGGAACAAAGAAAGTTTTAAAAAAAACTAGTCCATGAGTCTCGTATCGCAATCAATGTAACATGGGGCGGTGGCGGTATTTTGTATAAAAAATCAAACAGCACTAACAATCGAAATTTTCAAATGCATATACAAATAAATTCCTATGAATGGTTGGTTGTTTGACGACGTTATCTAACCGCATATTTTCATAATTTTCTAGATGAACTCCAGCCAAAAAAAAAAGAAAAATAAGAAAAAATTTAAAACATGATCACAAATAAAGAGAATCAATAAAATATACTTAATTGACCGGTTTTGTAATCATTACGAACAGACACATATTCAAGTGGGTGTCTTTTTTTCCAAAAGTTATGGAAAATGTTTAATCGAAATTAAAATGAATTTGGAAAATGTTAAAAAGTGGAAGTGAAAGTTAATTTACTAAACGAAGCAATAAGTTTGAAATTATTAAATACCAACAAAAACACCTACTCGAAAAACAGACTCAAGTTTTTTAAAACATATGTATGTATGTATGTATGTATGCTGTTTGTATGTATAGTATAAAGAAATATGGTGTCCTAACATGAAAGATATCATAACCATAATGCCTAAGTTTCACTGTACACAAGTCTTTAGTTATGTAAAATAAATCTGTATAAATTCAATGTTTTTAACCTAAAAACTCTACTTAAAAAAGTCAATCTACCCATCATGATAAAAAATAGTTATAGAAATTAAGTAAAAAATTTACATACATACATACATATGTATGTATGCATCTATTTACTTATTTATTTACATATTGTTTTTAATTGTTTTGTTTTTTTATGAATTAATTCATATTAAATCCGATTATTGCATGTACATATGTATTGATGATGTACAGCAGGCATATTCAGATGTACAAACTGTGTTGCACGATATGCATGTATGTATGTATGAACAGTAGCGAGCATTAAAAATGCATTTCTGCGTTTCGTAATCTGAAATTGTATTCTATCACTAATAACGGTATCAAATTCAGATTCACTTCCACATTTCTTATTCTTTACAAGAAGAAGAAGCATACTTGATATTATCAGTGGATTATCTTTTTTCAATTTGATCACAATATTTTATTAATCTATAGACGAGTATATAAGAATAAGTGTACACTTTAATGTCACCACTAACTGCAGAAACGGGTCGATTAATTTCAACCAAAATGGTTTATGTGAAGTTGGCACGAAATCGGCCCAGTGCTCACGTAGATGTGACATTTAGATATTCCTATATATTTCCATACAAATACCAACAAATGCCCTCCATTTTGCATATTATGATTTTTTATTGTCACTTGAAAAGTTACCAAACCATGCATCGTGATGTATAATATGTACAATGACATCCGCTAGTATTTATTTTTGTATATCTTGAGAACGGTTAAAATGGAAATTTCTGAATTTGTTCTAAATAACTTTTTAGATAATAACAACCATCAGTTAAAAAGTGGGCCCAATTGGATAAGTGGGCATGGTACCTGCATACAAAATCGGTATTGATATTTATATATCTTGAGAATGTTTAGAGTTGAAGTTTCTAAATAAATTAGCGATCAATTCAAAGCATCACTTTTAAGGAAATATAGAACTTTACATCTGTGGCGAACGGTAACAGTTAAAACTTCGTTACTATATTAAAAGATGTGTGTGACGATAAACTCGAATTGGAAAAGCCAAGACACCAACCTTACTTTTTAACATAAGGCTCTAGACAGGACCCTTGGCACAAACATTTGCACATAGTGGTATAGTACAGCACCTTCATATTTTCCAGAAATGTTCACTTATCTTCTGAAGATATTTTACATTTTGTATGTAATCACTGTTAATCTTTTAACAGTACTCTGTTAACGCAAAATTTGTGTATGTTAAAAAAGTAAGGTTGGTGTCTTGGCCTTACAAATTTGAATTTATTTTAACACTTTATCAAAAGTGCACACTTTGTGAGAGCAAAAAATACAACATGTTGTTAGAGTAAGCAAATCATATCTTTTATTTAAGAAAATAGTTTCATTGAGAAAGTTTTTTGTATTTTCAAGAAACAGTTATCAAACGATAGCAAAGTGGCAATAATAAAAGCTTTGGAGGAAGGAATGACGGTGAGTGAAATTGGAGCCAGGCATGCCATATTTGCCGATTTATCGGAATTTTGCCGATTTTTTGCCTTAAAATCATCAAAATGCCAATTTGACTAAACACACGGCAACTTTATTTGTTTTAGTAAAATTTACAATTTTTGAGACCATTGAAATACTTTTAACTCAACGCATAGTCGGACAAAGTAACGTATGAATACTTAAAATGCAATAATCGGCCAATTAGCAACAACTTTCATATCCTTTGTAATCTAGAACATACAGAAAGGTTCTTAGAATTGATTTTGACGAATTTTGTCATACCTCCGGCTCTATGGATTTCAATATTTCTAAAAGTCACTTTAAGCCAGCGTTTACCACCTACCCGGTAACACAATTAAACCACCCAGATTTTATTGGGTATTATAAAAAAAAAAAATCCTAGTGGAGTTTTAAGATATTTTTTTGTTGTAAAGCATGTTTTTGCATGTGGCGACCGATTTAACAGCTGTTAAGTGATTTATTCTCAGTTTGAATTGGCAATTCATCATGAATAGACTCACGCCCGGCGTAGATTCGTCGAATGGGCCCGATTTTCATAAGCGAATTTTGTTTAGCGATGAAGCGCACTTCTGGTTGAATGGCCACGTCAACAAACAAAACTGCCGCATTTGGAATGAAGCTAATCCTCAAGTGTATGTGGAAACACCGTTACATCCAGAAAAACTGACTGTGTGGTGCGCTTTATGGGCTGGTGGAACATTGGTCCGTACTTTTTCAAAAACGATGGTGGCCAGAACGTTACAGTCAATGGTGATTGGTATAGAGCTATGATTACTAACTTTTTCATTCCTAAATTGCATAACCATGATGCCCAGGAGATGTGGTTTCAACAAGATGGCGCAACATGTCACACAGCTCGTGCCACAATAGATTTATTGAAAGACACGTTTGGTGACCGCCTAATTTCACGTTTTGGACCTGTGAATTGGCCTCCAAGAACTTGTGATTTAACACCGCTAGACTATTTTCTGTGGGGCTATGTAAAGTCATTGGTCTATGCGGTAAAGCCACAAACGCTTGACCATTTGGAAGACAACATTCGCTGTGTTTTTGCAGATATACAGCCACAAATGTTGGAAAAAGTCATCGAAAATTGGACGTCCAGATTGGACTACATCCGCGCCAGCCGTGGCGGGCATATGCCAGAAATCATATTTTAAATGTAATGCCACAAGATTATCTTTCGGATAAATAAAATTCATGTCAATCAAATAATCCATCGTTGTTTTATTGCAACTTAAAGTTTTATACCTCTATAAAAAACACCCCTTATAATCAGTAAAACAAATTTTAATTTAAAAGTTTTCACGGTATATTTTTGTAGCTACAATTTTTTAGCTAAAAAATTATTTTTTCTAAAGATAATGAATTGAAATAAATTAAAATATTGTTCATCACTGCTAACAACTTTTCCCTGCCTTTAAGGTAATTTTCGAATCTCGTCTTTAAAAGTCAACTTTCGATTTTTGCAAAAAAAGTCTAGCGGTGTATTCGTCGAAACAGCAAGTAGTAAGAAGAAGCAATATACGGAGAATAAGGAGGATGTTGTAAGATATCGCATTTGATCGTTTCTAAAATTTTTTCGCAAGATAATAACTTTATCATGTTTGTTCTTTTTATTCCGGCCATTTGTCTCATAATTCAAAGTACAAACAAAGTAATTGCAGTGTGTACAGTGATTTTAGCAGCTCGTAGTATATAACGCCACCTTGGTCCAACCAAGAGTGCAAAATAATAAAACATAATAAATAATAAGACATACTAACTGTACTAACAAATAAAAAAAATATATTGTAGAATTGCACGAAATTTAAAAGCAGTAATAAAACAAAAATAAAACTTTACTGGACGTAAAAAACAGGTTTTTGCCAACTCTGCCTTAAGCTATCGACTCTTTTTGATGGACTCCCCTAGCCAATTCATCCAAAAAAGTTTCAATTACATAAATTTCTGGGTTCAAAGCGAGTATTTCTTAAAGTTTGTAATAGAAATAAGCTTTGTGACACTTGGCGTGTGTTTGAGATCATTATCTTGATGGAATTCGCTGTTATTGGCTATACCGAATTTGCCTGCACATTGCTTAACATTTTTTTTCTCGAATATTGACCATTGTAATAACCATAAAATGTAATTTGTTGTATAACTTTTATTTTATTTTGTTATTTTTATTCGTATATTATTTCATAATCGAAGTGCGGATAATGGCTTTTTTTAAATATGCCGATTTTTAATCGAAATTATATGGCACCCATGATTGGAGTCCTATTCAGAGCACACAAATCAACTGTTAGTCAAATTTTATCAAAATTTCATTCTTTTGAATCTTCTTTTGGATCGAAAAATGCTAAGGCCCTTAAAAATTGATGCACGAAAAACGGCAGTAGATGGTGCTAATTACGCAAAAACAAAAATGGGCGCCCCATTTAGTATCCATACCGCTAGACGCAAATTAAATGAAGTCAACTTATTTGCCGAACCTTGCTATAAAAAGCCTTTAATAAGAAGAGTTAATAAGAGACGACGTCTTGACTTTGCAGAGCGTCACTAAAACTGGACAACAGAGGATTTGGCTAAGGTGTTTTGTAGCGAAGAACGCAAATTGAATTTCTTCAGCTCCGATGGCAAAATTTTATACGTGGCCCATTAAATAAGGGTTTTTGTTCAGGTGTCAGCTACCCACAATGCAACATGCATGCTGGGGGTTCATTAATGAAAATTATATATATTATATAGCGGTTCATTTTTTATGCTCGGTACTGTACATATATCTGTTTGATTGTCTGTATGAATTAATGTATAAGTGTATGCTCTCTCTCTCTCTGTGTACATTATGAAATAAAACATATTTGTAGTTATTTGTAAATCCCTTAGTTCAAATTATGTAAATTGACATAATGGCATAGAAAGAGAGAAAAAAAAGATGAAAAACTATAAAGAAACGATGGCATATTGAAAAGATTTTCGCATATTTTTTTCTCATATAAATATTCAGGTCATGCAACTGGGTCAACCATCTACATAAATACGTATTTACGTACATTTATTGTATGTAAGTAGAATGTACGAGTATATGAATGTAAATCTTGTACTTCATTTATCTAGTGTTCCATATAGTATAGGCGGGAAATGAAACCAACGAACGAAACAAAAAAATTTATAATGATTGAGATGTTGAAATGCGCTGAGAGGGATATTTGCTTTGTTTGGCTGGTCTCCAGAGTAAAAATGGTGGCAGAAAATAAAAACAAAAAACCAAAAAAAAAAAAGAAAAGCCGCAAAATAACTATAAACTGGCAACGGCAAGAAGCCTGACTATTACAACAAATTTTACTGAGTGTTTCTAAGACAAAATCTCAGCATCATCATTATTATTATCAATATTCGTAGAGAGTATGACAATATCATGGTAATTAACAAAGAAGCTGGTTACTTAAAGAGTTAAGAAACGGCAAGAGTTTGAAGAGAAGTAAGCAAGAAACTGCATTGTTTTTCATTAATATGTTAATTATGAAGCAAACAGCTTTAGAATGATAAAAAAAAAGAAAACCATGAACCAAATACCAACAAGTCAGCAAAATATGCTGCAGATTTGATAAGTAGTTCGACAAGATTTTTATAATTTTTTAAACGACAGTAAATAACCTTAAATTGTAGCGTTAATTTATGTTTAATAAAACGGTATCATAAAATAAGCTTGTTATGCTGTAAAGTAGAGAGTGTTTAAATTTGGGAGTGTTTCAATTCAGGTGCAGAGCACTGCGGTCCATGGCATCTATTGTGTCCTTTGCAATCTACAGTTTGTTCAGCAGAGCTGCGGCTTTCCTAAGGAATGTCAGTTGATTTGTAGCATAATCTACAAACACCTACATCTGTAATGGAGAATAGCGGCAAGCGGTGTTGCACAGTAGGGCTCCTGACCAATATTGGGTGTTAACGATCCCTTTCTAGTAAGTACATTCACAGTTTCGTTGCCCATTATTCCAAAGTGTCCAGGTACCCAAAATAACTGGAAACTATTTCTAAACGCCAGTTTTTGCAGCGTTTCGGATTTCTCCGTTCTTTTTTAGGCTAAAAAATCACCGCATATAATATTCAGCAAATTCGATTGAAATTTATCATATTTGCAGCAATATCATTAACATATGTTACGTACTATAGAATCGCGCTCACGAAATAATATCCAGTAATTAGGCATTGAGACTGAAGAATTTATTCTCATATAATATCTTCCCGCTCTACGACATTGTACTAAAACTTCACATTATAATGCTACGGCTCAAAATTATTAAACATTAGAAAATGTAAAAATGAAAACATTTTTTCAAATTTGTTTTAATCTAAAATTTGTGTAGATTTTTTTTTTGGGAAATTTTTAAAAAATTTTGTTTTTTTTTCTTGTTAATTACATATCTTTAAATTTCCTTTTTTTAATCCTTTGAAAATTAAAATTTATATTTATTTGTTCTATATCTATCTAGGCTGCTATAATTTTGTTCATTAGTGCTAAATCTTAGTTTATTGAATATTGACTATTTATACATTAAAAACCTTGGCTTACATATTACATAAAAATAGAGAGTAATTTAAATCAGTGTAAACATACATGCATACATACATATACACTTTCTATTACTAACAACAGCATTAGGAAGCAATATTATAGAAAAAGTTTGCAATGTTTGTTTTTGTTGTTATTATTATTATTAATGGGAAAACTCATCGCTTTTTTTTGATGGCCCAGAGAAGAAACAAAAAAAAAACAAAGAGAAAAACTATGTTAACTGCTTTGTTATTGTTGCTCTTGTTGTTTTCACTATCCTACATCTTTTGCTTTCACTCATACATATATCCTTGTATAAACTATCACTACTAATACTACTACTACGTCTACTACTACTACTGCTAATACACATTAAAAAAGAGCAACAAAAGCTAAAGTGATGACGTTTTCTATTTGTGTAAGTATATGTACATGTGTATGTGTGCACAAGTACAAATTATTTGTTGATGTATATTGCAGTTTTTCTTTTTTTTAAAAAAAAAGAAAGGGGGAAGACAGAGAGAGAGAGAGAGAGAGAGAGGCTGTTTAAAATAATAACAAAGATGTTCATTCATGTGCCTTTACTGGATTACCATCACACAATTGTTTAAAAAATATGAACAACAACAATAATAATAACAAGATGAAAAAAGTATTTATAATAGCAATGTTAAAATAGTTTCTGTTAAATATTATTGTTGCTATTGTTGTTCTTATTTTTTTTTTTTTTTGGAAACCAATGACGTGTAATTTAGTGCAAAAAGTAGGACAATCAATGGCAAGGATGTCTCTGACGTTTTTATTAAAACGAAATTTTTCTGCTTTTGCTTTTACTTTTTATTCTCTTTTTAATGTTATTGTTGCTGCTGTTATTGTTGTTGCCCCGTTACAGTTAAATTCGGTTCAGTTCAGATCACATCACATGAATTAAAACAAGTTCGTTAAGAACATTTTATAGCTTCGGCTACATTTATGGCTTTTACGTCATATTCAAAGAAGAAGCAACAAAAAAAAAAAAAAAAAACTGGTATCAGTAGCAGCAACAGTGGCATTTAAATCATTTTCATATAAGAAGAGTAACTAAAGGCGTGGTGCCGCCGTTAATTGAGTGCATACCAATAGCAACAAAAACAATAACTACAACAATAAATAGTATAATGAAAAAAAGGCTATTTAATAAATGACGGTTCAAGCAGGCCAACACTTTAATGGAGCAAATTTGTCATAAAATTAAATACCGTCATGACAAACCAGAATATCAATATATGCGTTCATTTATTAAAAAAAAAACTAATTGAACTAAAAATTGTGTAAGGGAACATTCACATACGCACATAAAATTCTCTTTGTTAACCTAGAAAAACAGGTATATTAGCTAAGCCTACTGTTGATTACAATTGCAGAAACAAACATGTATCATTTCTTACTCTATTTCTCTCTCTTTCTTTTATAGCACTCATTATTAAAGCTGTGATTTATAGCAAAATTCAAGGACTTTCAATACCTCCTTCTCTAATACAAAAATACCATATCATAATGCCGGTGACAATTACAAAACTTGTCACTATTTAAGAGTGTCGACAAAAATAGAAATTGCACACAAGAGCAGTTTGCTTCTATTCAAACTAGAACGGAAGACAGAGATAGAAAGAGAGAGAGTGTGATTAAAGTGTTTTTTTTTTAATATGTCTCTGTATGAAAAACAAATGCAAATGAATTTGTCATGAGTAGGAGACAGAGAAGAATATCAGGACGGGAATATATGTAAATATGGGGAAAATGAGAACGCAAGATATTTTTCTTAAGTGCAACATAAATCATAGTGCAAAACACAGCAGGTACCGTTATTGAAGACAACATTCTTGTCTAAATGAAAACAAACAACCAAAGAAATCCACTCATACCCTGGTTTAAACAGGTGCTTGCACAAACTGAAATAATACACTAAATTATCGAAAATTTTAAATTCAAGGCTAAAATTCTTTCTTAAGAATTTTAAAATGTTTTAAAACATTTTTAGATATTAAATATTTTAATAATGTTTATTCTTATTTACATACATTTTTTCTGTAGAAATATTTTCATTTTAATTTTATTTTTTTACTCTCTTTCGTTGATAAGAAATTTATCAAATTGTCAACAACAAATAGTTTTGTTGCTGTTGTTTTTCAAAAACCGGCAGAATTTTTTAACGAATACCTGCATACACAGACACAGTACCATTTGCTAAAGTAACAATAGTTTTTATTTTAATTCATGTGACGAGTCCCAGGTCAGTTTAGTTATTGTTAGAGAACACAGCAAACAATTTTAGTTATGACTAAGAGACATTTTTATTACAGACATTTTAAATATATAAAAGCTTTGTTATTGTAGTTTATAACAAAAAGATCTTGTTTAATTTGTTTTATTTTCTATTTTAAGTGGTGAAGGAATATCTAGAAAACATTGGGTTTGTACTAAACTGACGGCATCTGACAAAAAATGTTGCACTTCGTTTGTTCTTCGCCATAAAACGTCGTATAAAGTTAAGAAATACCAAAAATTTTTAAAAGCAACAATTCTGGAGATAAACACAGCACCATTTCCTTGTATTCAATTTTTTTTAAAAAGGAACACACAAAAAGTGAGGGCAACAAAGTGCAACATTTTTTTTTTTTTCAGAAAAGAAAACGCTATAAATTGACTTTTTTATTATTGCGAAAAATATTTACTTATCCTTTTAATAACTATAAATAACCTAAAATATAAAACACTTGTGTCAACTTATTTGATAATCATTAATACGCTTTTTCTCAGCACTGTTTAGTATAGTCACCATGTGCCAATGTACACAGCAAAGTTTAAGCAAAAATTATAACAAACAATTTGTTTTTTCTCTTTTTTTAAGAAAAAGCCAACGCTTAGCATTTGCTATCAATACTGCTGGCCTGTATGTCTCTAATCAACAAACAAACAATCCTAAACGAGTGGTTTTGAAATGTGCACATACACTAGTCAGAAAAAGTTTGTATACAATAATTATTATTTCATTCAGGAATCTGTACTTATAAGAATTCGCAAAAAAATCTTAAATTTTTGGTTTTGTAATATACCTTAGATCCCTGTAAACTTGTATTAGAAAAGAAAATAGTTTCATTGTTTGGCATCATAATCAAATCAGAAAAAGTCTGCGTACACATAAAAATATGAATCTATTAATCGTCAAATTATAGCTGTTAATTTCATTGCATTTTCAATCAAATATGCGTAAGAAAATTACTTTTAATTAGTGAAATAAAATTAAATCATTTATCCTGCCGAAAGAAAACTTAGAGAAAACAGAGAGAAAACTCAGAAAGGAAGGAAAAACCTTCAGAGAAGTTGCAGAGAAGGTAAAGAAAATACGCTCCTCTCTGCAGAAAATCATCAACTTTTACAAAGAAACTGTAGGTTTTGATTCAAAACCTCGTTCTGACCGTCCTTCAAAATTTATTTATTTTGAGAGAAATCTTGCTCATCAACTCTGTGCAGTAAAATCCCAAAATAATAGCTTCAAAAGTGGCCGAAAGCATTAATTTAAAACTGAACTGGAGTATATGTGATGATAATGTCAGAAATATCTTAAGTTAAAAAGGGTTTCATGCTCATATAAACCTTAAAAGCTCTTTATTTCATTAAAAAGAGTCAAAGAAGAGCGTTGTTCCGGTAGAAAGCTGTTAAATAAGCCATTAAAATTCTGGAAAAGGGTTATATTTTTGGATAAGAGTAAGTATTGCATTTTTATAATAAAAAGTCATCAATTCGTGTGGCCGAAATTCGTTACAACACTCCATAAAGCTAATTTGTGCGACACGGTGGTGGAGGTGTAATGGTTAGGGAGTATGCGCCGGCTAACGGTGTATACAATTTGCAGATTATTGTGTCCACTGTGGACAAGAGAGCTTACATAGACATTCTAAAGGTCAACTGGAATCATAATTTAACGAAACTGGGTTTTGGTTTTATTTTTATAAGGTAACCATTCTAAGAACGCAGCCGATATTGTAAGGCTTTAGATGCTTTATAATTTTCCAAAACAGTTGCGTTCCTGGAGTTCTTTTATTAGCTCTTAATACTTCACAAAATATATTCAGATTCTCAAAAACTGTTGCGTATCAGTTTTGTGAGAGAAAGGGTAAAAGTTCCTGCCGAAAACTCGGATTGTTTCTTGCCTAACGTTAAGTTGATTATTATCATTATTTATTTATTTATTATTAAGTTATCCAGTACAACAAGACAAAAAATCTTGTAAATGACAGTGCTGGTTAGTTATTAAGCTGACACATTAGAATAAAATTGCAAATTAAATTAAAATTAAACATATAACAGAATTATAAAATAAATAATTATGAAAGATTGGAATAAAATAAATTTAAAAAAGAAATAAATAAAAAAGAAATCAAAAAAATAAAAAATACAAAATTAAAAAATCCAAAATTATGTACCAAACACTCTCACAATGCAATACGAATTTATGAAATAAGACATTTTTGAAAAAAAATAAAAAAAATGAGAAGCTCAAACAAATAATTTGAACAACTCCTTTTTAAATAACTTAGTGTTGTTAATATTTTGAATATAATTAATAATAAGAATATAATATATAATAAGAAATTGTCGTTGAGAAAAAAGGATGTTATACTTCCGTTGGATAAGCTTTCTTCCACGATTAGATCTTTGACAATTTTGCTAAAATACGAAATATGATGATAAAATCGTTTTAGTTGAAAAATGTAACGTGCGCTGTTATTATATGCAAACCAGAATTAGCAAAAATTTCATTTTACAGCCATATAGAAGTGAATGAATCAGATATGTTTTTCCAATAGCATACGAATAGCAAGTAGTGTAGAATCCTTCACAGCCCAAAAGTTGCGGAGCATACCGTACACTCTTCTGATAACTACATTAATGTGATTAAGCCAAGTAAGTCTTTTAATAGAAAGTACTCCCAGCTCAGATGCAAAAGTAACAAAATCAATTACGTTGTTGTTAATTTTGATTGGAGGTTTTTCAAAAACTCCATTCGATTTAGAAAGGAAGATACATTTAGATATTTTGTGGGATTTATACAAAATCCATTTGTATAGTTTATAAATTTTATAATATAATATACATATATAATTTATAAATTTTTATAAGCTGTCTGCGAATTATATCAGTTTTGTTTTCTAAAACAAATTTGAAACTCTATTCTATCACTTACACTTTTCAAAATAGCACCTTCTTATCGTTAAGAAAATAAACATTACTTGGGTTATAATAATATGTTCTGCTTTTCACTTTGTTTGAGAAAAAAGAAAATATGTATGGATGTGGGCATGTAAATAAAAACGTACACACTTGAACGATGTTGTTGATACGAGTACATAAAAAAACTGTATATTCCTTTGTCCAAAACTTTACAATAAAATATTTTAGAAGCTTATCACAACAGTCAGGAGAACATAGGAAAAAAACATTGTCTCCACAATTGCTACGTAAATTGCTCAAATAGAAAAGTAGACAAAGACCAATAGACTAACAACTATGCAATTTGAATCAAAAGAAAAAGTTCTTTCAAAAGTTTTATTGCTTTATCATCATCAGTTTAGGAAAGTTTAAAATAAGACGGCAAGACTTAGTAGACACAACTAATTTGTATTATTTTTTTAATATACAAACTTGTTATGACTCAAAATGTCCCAATTTATTGGAACAAAGAAACAAAAACAAGAAACAAAGTAATAATAATTATTATTGTATAATGAAAACAACTCACCTCTATGTAAACATCACTGTCCGGATTAAAAGTGTCATTAACCCGTTGAAATGTATAATTCACATGCGGTATTGAGTGTAAAATTCTAACAAGTATGCTGGGTTGCTCCATTATGATGGTACGTTTTCTTTTATTCTGTTATCTTGTTATTGTTGTTGTTTTTTATTCTTCTTGCTTTTTGGCTTGGAACAAGGTGAACAAAGAGGTTAAGTATGAATCCTGTTCTAGGAGGGTTGCTTATGTTTTGTTGCTACAAAGTACTTGTATTTGTGCTTGTATTTGTATTTCTATTAAAACATAATAAAACTCACTCAAAAATTCTCTCTTAAAAAAATAAACACTAATACACGCGTACACTTTTACACGTTATTGCTCTCACTTGTTTAATGTTTTTTTGTTTTGTTTTTCCTTTTGCTTTCTATTTTTTATTTTTATTTTTTTCTATTAAAATTTTATTTTTCCTTTTGATTTTGCTTTTTACCTTATTTTTTCTTTATGTGTATGTATTTGGTTTTCTTTCGTTTCGTTTGTTTCTTGTTTTCTAAACTCTTTTCGACGGTTGTAACTGTAAACAGAAGCGGGGATTATGTATGAGCGCGTTTAATAGCAATAACAGCAGCATTGGCAGAGTAGCAAAAGCAGTACAGCAGCAGTAGCAGCAACAGCAGCAGGAGCATTGTAGGTGGTATTGGTGAAAATAATGATAGTGGTGGTGGTGGTGGTAGCAACTTTAACAACATTAACTTTATTGTTGTTGTAGTTAATAATAACAACAATAAGAACTGTGTAAGCAGCAATAGCTGCCGCTGTAGTAGTAGGGACAGCAGCAAAGCAAAGAAAAAAAAACAAACGATAATATTATCTTATATGTGTATAACAAACACAACGATTACGACTTTTGACGTCACAAACAACCCAGACACACACTTTCAAACATATGCACAAGCCAGGCTGGTAACCCAGCAGTCAGCCAGCCTTAGTCATGTCCTTTAAGAATTGATTTTTGTTTTTCTCTTTTTATCATTCTTTCATTTTTTTTCAAATTTATCTTTGTGTTTGTTAAAAATTGTATTGTTGTATTGTTGTTGCTAATACTAATCGTGTACTTATGAATAAAAAATCGTTTATTAAATATTAATTGACAACACTCTTTAATTATTGTTTTTCTCTTTTCATTTTGTTTGTTTAATTTTCACTTTTGCTTTCCTAAAATGTGCACAATTTGAGATGTTGCATTGTTGTTGAGATGTTGTATATTTCTTATGCTGGCTCTTATTGTTATTATAGTTTATTTACACCTTATTTTTATGTAACATTTAATCCACCCTAAAGATGAGAAGAGATGGCTGATGAAATATGATATGGAGGAGATGAAATGATGGCTGTTTGTTGTTGGTGCACAGATGACGATGATGATGTTGATGAGATGGCGATGCGATGTGTATGAAAATTTGATGTGAAGAACGAACGTTAAAGAGTTCAGATCAGGGAATTGTAGCTACAATGCCTTGCGCTACATACAAATACACACATAGTTAGTTGCATATGCTAAGTGTATAGTAGTAGTGCTTGCCTGCCTGCCTGACTAACTGCCTGATTACATACTCTCTCTCTCCTCTTGTTGTCCTCGTTGCTCCTCGTAGCTGTGCTAAATTTTCACTTTCGTTTTCACACCCAAAAATATGTACTTATACAACAACAATAACCAAAACATACATCATTATTATAAAAGCTCGTAGCAAGCAAACGACCGTCTAAACGGCTATCAAAAACCAACGACATACATATATTACAAATACACACACACTCGCACACTCTTGAAGAAAATAGGAAATTAAAAAATGAAAAAATTAAAAAAATATTTTTTGTTTTTTTTTTTTATCTTCACACGCACTATTTCGTTAATTTTATCATATTTTTTTCCAATTCAATATCATCTTTTTTCTTATCCCTTCAATTTAAAATTGTAAATTTATTTAATTGCATTTTATCGATTTTTTTATCATACTTTTATTTCTCTTCTTTTGCTGATTAAATTTTCTTTTTTTTGCAATATACACTTTTTTCTTCTTTGTATTTAAATTTATTTTCTTACTTCTTTTGCTACACTCGCGTTCGACCGTAGCACGATGTTCTTACTTTCGCGTATACGTGCGTTTTGCTTAGAAATTTCACTCAAAATTTTCATTATTCATTGCAGTGATAGATGTGTAGATGGTGATGGTGGAGTAATACGTTAAGAGAGCGAACAGAAGCGAAAGAGAGAGAGAGAGCGATTATAGAGTGGTGATAATGTATCATTTTACCATAGTTTTGACAATTTCATTGTTGGCAAAATGGTGAATATATCCTGTCGATGGATAAGAAGACAACAAATGTAAACAGTGAGAGAGCGTGTTGTTTAAAGGCGAATTTGTAGTATTTTGGGTTGCCAAGTTGTGCGTTTGTTTAGCTGTAAAATAAAGAAAAATAAAGTATATTGTTAAAGATACAAATACTAAATAATAAATATAGCAATATTATGAAATAACAAATATTACGAGTATTATTAGTACTTTAATAAGAGTTATTTAATATTAAAATTTTAATTTTAATTAAATTAAGAGTTCCCGTCAGAGACTCACTACAACGAGCATATGGTCTTAGTTATTCCGCTCGTAAAAATTGCAATATAATTTGTATTCGGCTATTTTTAATTTTCTTTTTCCATATTTTCATTTAGGCACAGAGAAGGTTTTTATGGAGAAAATTGAAACATCAAATTGAAACAGCAAGAATTTCTAAATTTGACCCAAATTACAAATCGTCAGTCAAAAAATTGGCGAAATTAATACATAAGTGGCAGTGATACCTCCCACACACTAAATATTGATTTTAGTATATTTTGAAGACGGTAATAGTGAAAGTTACTGAATTTGGTCTAAATGACTACGTTGTCGATACACACACTCAGTGAAAAAATATGCGGAATTGAATAAGTCGGAGTGGCACCTCCGATACATACTAAATATTGATTTGAGCATATCTTGAACATGGTAAAAGTGGAAGTTTCCAAACTTTGTTAAAATAACTTCGTTATTGCATCAGCCAAAAAGTAGGCGAAATTATATGCATAAGTAGACTTGACATCTCTCATATTTGCTTTCTGTCTTTTTCATATTTGTTTTAGAGCATATAGAGAGAAAAACCGTACAAATTGCGAGAACACATCATGATATCAATACCTTAATATCTAATCTAGTAACTGGTTATGAGTATTACTACTATTGAAAACTTCTCTAATGCATTTGCCGTTAGGAGTCAGCGTTAAGCTATATGACCCTTTCAATGAGTCCATAAATAGAATCGGGTGCAGCTTATTGACTGAGAGAAGCCCCGTGTTCCTTCACGGAATGTAATGGGAATTAATATATACGGCCTAATGACGCCGCCAGCCAATAAGCCGCACCACAGTCACTCATTGTGGGTGCATCGGCTTTTCCATAATCATTCGTGGATTCTCATTTGTCCAAATACGGAAATTCGTTTGTTAACGAATCCACTAAGGTGAAAATGTGCCTCGTCGCTGAAGATGACTTCTTTGTAAAGTCACTATTCACTTCTGTCTGTTCAACTAACCGATTTGTTGCAAACTATAAAAAGTAGATTTTAAAGTAATCAAAATTCAAAAAACAAACATAGTATTTACAGTTATATAGCACAGTTTAAAAAATAAACACCAAAGACGAAACTCAATGGCTCCCAAATTATGAGCTGCTTAAAACCAGATGAAAATTTTACGAGATTCGTTTGAAGAGTGCTTAAAATATGCAATTAGATCTGAGTTACAATATATTTTTTGACTACAATTAAAAATTTTAGTAAAATATTTCTAAAATATTAAAAAAGTGCGAACCTTTGATCACTTTAATACTTGTTGTTCGCGAATTTTTAGGCAATTTAAATACTACAAATTGGGAACATACTTTTGATCATTTGAAGAATTTTTAAAGGATGGTTGTAAATATGTCTGTCTACCATATATTATTTTTTCCCATTTCCATGACTATTTTTGGAGTGTCATATGGGAAACAAATCAGATTTTAAATTTTTTGTTCGTAAACTAACGCAACTCTTACTTTTTTTTTAAACTTAAGGCCAGTACTCAGGGGATGACCTCTACTCATGCAGTGCATTGTGCTGGTACTAGGAAATAGGTTGTGGGAAGGAGGATAGAGGGAGTAGTGTTCATGGACGTTTGATTTGAATACATCCATATCGCAAGTGACAGAAAAAACTTTCTCGGGAAAAACGGTGCTGCTAGAGAATGAGTTTCCTCTATAATGCGTTGTCCAATTCATCAGAAAATCAACTACAAAGGGATGTGTTCTACGGGAAAAACGAGAACCGCGTGAAAGTATATGATTATGCGGAATCAATTCCATTATTTCGTTAGAACACGTTCCGTTATAGTACCGATAGAACAATGAAACACACGCCACATTGCGATGATGCTCTAAGGAAACGATAGAGTTGGCTATACTACAGTCATTAATAAGCACCTTCGCTCTTTCTGTACGCGGTCGAGAATACCCATAATGAACTTTGTATCACCATTGTATCACCATTTGTATCCATTTTGGGTCCGGATATAGGTCTTGTAAATATTGAGAAGGTCAGATGGAGTGAAGTATTTCTTGCACCTTCTTAAAAAACCGAGGCACTTGAATGCTTCTTTCGACACATTAGAAATGTGATCGTTCCAACGTACATCACAACGAATCCTCGTGCTCAGAATATCAAGAGCATCTTACTCCTCAATATCTGCATTACCCATAGTTACAGACGACACAACACCACCACGTCTGTGTATCGGAAAACAAGATTGGGTCTTGCGCGCATTAAAATCGACCCGATTCGCACTAACCCCCACTCGGAAATTTTCGGCAAGTCGCTCGTGAGTATGTCATTCATATTTCGCCTTTTCGACCCAAACTCCGAAAGGCTCGGCCTACGATCACAACTATATAAATAACAAATGTTGCTGTTCTGCGAAAAAATAGATAGGATCAGAAGTTAGAAGAAAGAAATATTAGGAATAGAGTAGTAGAAAGAACAGAGCCTTGCGGTACCACTGAATTTATCCTGAACTCGTCGGATGAGATCTCATCTACAACCACTCTTATAGAGAGATCTCCGAGAAAGCTCGATATAAATCGAGTAAAGTGACTACCGACACCAAAGGCAGTAAGTTTCGATACTAGCGCCTCATGCCAAACTCTATCAAACGCCTTGGAAATATCTAGAGCCACAACTTTGCTCTCATAAAAACCATGAATGGATTTGTTCCACCTCTGGAAAAGTACCGCCAGCAAGTCGCCAGTCGAACGGCCCTTACGGAAGCCATATTGCTAGTAAATTGTTGGATTCCAAATATTTCCCAAGGGATGATTCACCATACTCTGCATAACCTTGAACAGACTGCTATTGGGCGGTAGTTTTCAGTGTTAGACTCACCCCTTTTAGGGATTGGCGCTACATTAGCAACCTTCCAGCAAGAAGGAAAAATACAGGTGCGAAATGACGCACTGAAAAGGTTGGCTAATGGACGAGCAAGCGTCGAAGAGCATTGCTTCAGGATCAATGCTGGTATGCCATCCGGCCCAGAAGATTTGTTGACGTTGAGATTTGTTAGAACCCTTTTTACTGTACTGTCTCGAAAGTATATACTAGGCATAGTCACTGATACGCTTTCGAGTGCTGGCTGTGGTTGAATGCTCTCCGCAAACTAGAATTACTTGCAAATAATTCAGCCAAAAAGTTTGCCTCTTCAACCGGATTCGTGAATGCTTGGTCATTCTTTAAAAGAACTGGAATCGAACTAGCGCTATTCCTGAGTCTTTAAACTAATGACCAAAAGCTCTTACTTCCCCTAGGAAAAGTATAACTTTAGCACAGAGTTTTTTTACGCCTAAGTACTACGGCATACGCTACGCAAACAGCCAGTCTGCATGTCTGATTGAATCAATATTTATTTTTTGATTTGATCGAAATCATTCCCAGCTTTATTTTTCTAACGACCATCTCTGCCATGGCATCGACATTTGAGTCAAGGAAACAAAATGCCTAAAGAAATTATTGAGCTCAACCCAACGTGCTTTTTCATAGACAAAAACAGAGCATCTCTTAGCTGTAGGTGAGGCGTCAAGAAGGGCGGAGAACGAAAAAGAGGCAAAAATGGTACAACGATCTGAGTTACCGAGAGGTGCAAGAACCTCAACTTCATACTCTTCAGGGTGTGAAGTAAGGAAAGGGTCCAAGGTGTTATTTTAATGCCCATCTACACACGATTCCTAATGAATATCTCAAGTCTATTTAAACCAATCTTACACTGCCTAAAACATGCCCAATCATGTTTTAAACTGTGTACAAAAACCTTGGTTACAGTGAAATGTAAAGTTTAAAATTAATAATATTTTGTTTTGTTTTTTGTACATTTCAAACTTAAAAATATTTATTTCTCTCAACTAATCAATTTAAACTTTAAATCTTATAAATACCAAAAAACAAAATTTATTGTTTACAAAAAGTAATTTTTTTTTTAGTTTTAATCCCCAACATCAAACAAGTTTTTCGTCACGTTTTTTTCTATAAGAATGTCAACAACAACAAACACAACAAAAACAAAAATTATAAAAACTCTTGACGAGGCCTTAGAAAAAAAATGTTTAAAAAACACAAGACGATTACTCAATGCAAACTGCAATTCAAGTTAAATTTTTTTTAATATTTGTAATATGATAACAAGGCTTACGAACACAATTTCAATTTCACGAGAAAAAAGTCTGATAAATCATTATTTACACGTAAAAAGGCATGATACATGAAGCCTCAAAGGGCTAACAATTTTAATGACCACTCGCATGAAGTCAAATAAATAATATTAATCGAATACAAAAATAAACAAAAAAAAAAAGGGAAATTAAAGTTTCCATTTTCTTTTTCAAAATTATTTTACGTGCCAACAAGCAATGGCAACACTTTGTTTTGTGAATATTAAACAAAGAAAGCCCTTTTAATCCTATTGACTTGATTGTTGAAAAAAAAATAAAAATAAATATAAAAATAAAAATAAACATTTTCCGCTTATTTGTCTATTTTTTATTTAAACATTAATTAAATAATAACTCTTGGAAATTCAAGTTTCAAGTTTAATAGCAAATACAACACCAACAAAAATAACGACTACTACTACAACAAAAATATTCTTTGATTTGTACCGACCGAATTTTTTTTAAATATTCAGTTTTTTCAAATATACTCTTCCTTTACTATGCTTCTTATGATTTCATTTATTGCCTTCCTCTCCCTTGTTTTGTTGTTGCTTCTCTTCTAAAGCGTGTTTTTTTTCATTTTTTTTAATTTATTGTCTGTGAATGAAAACATTACAATAGTGCCACTCACTTCACTACTACAACTTTAAGTTACTTTGTAAATTGACAACAACAACATAAAAACTACTAAATAACACATACATACATACATACACAAACTTTTAATAATTCTTGTATACCCAAAACAAAACAAAAAAAGCAATTACTCAAAGATACACCTATACAAGTAAGAAGTTTTACACAAAATTTACCAACAACTCTGCTTTTGTTTTAATTTTTGTTGCTGCACTCACTTTTTTTGTTTGCTTTTAACTTCACTAACGGTACACCCACTCACTTTTTATGGTATTTTTTTCGTGTTTTTACATTGAAATTATTGTTAAATTTTATAATTTATAACCACTTTGTAATATAAATTACATTATTAACATGTTTTATTTTAATTTTATGCTTATAAATAGCAATTTTTCTTTTTTGTTTGCTACACTTTAATTTTCTACGCCATTTATTCGTTTAGTTCGTGTTTTTGCGGCGACGGTTGCTGTAATACTGCTTTAGTAAATGGCATTTTTTACTAAGAACAACGTTAATACAGGGCGAATTTATGTATAGTGGTGTTATGTCGATAACAAAGTAACCATATTTAAAATCGGTCGAGTGATAAAAACAGCTGTTTTTAATGATGAAAAAAATTTCCCATTTTTTTCATTAAAAATATACTTAATATCTTTTTCATCATATTTCTATAAAAATTCTTTATTTTTTCCATATCATTAAGTATTTGTTTGTGAAAATGAACAATAGAAAATGAAAATAAATGGCTGTATTAACATCAGTAATACAGCGATTTCAACACTTGAACAAGTAGAGATGCCATATCACAAATAGGAAAACAAACTCTACAGAGTATGGTGAGATTACTAAAACTTGAAGAAATTCTAATACAAATTATTATCTGAAAAAAATATATATAAGAAAACATTTCATAAACTCTCCATTTATTTGTCGTTTTAGTTGTCGTAACATTTCAAAAGAAACGGATTAATTTTATTTATTTACACTGTTTTATCTCCTGCACTGTTATATTAGGCGATACAAGTACAATTTAGTGTTGCCAATATTTCAGCTGAGACACAATCCCCGCAAAATTCTTTATTTTTTTCTTTCTTTTCAACAATTTTTATTCATTGCTTGTACAAATCAAAGTTGCAGTAATAAAAGCCCTTTCATTTTATGAATCTCTTCTATGTACATTGTGCTTTATTACTTATTTTAAGATACAAATTTAATAAAATTTTATATTATATTTTTAAATCTCTGGATATGCACTACCTATTAAACTTTTACCGCGATAACGCCATGAATAGGTGACCACGCCAAATTTACTGTTACCCAAGGATACAGGACAAGTGCGGTCTGGTCTCAACTTGAAGCATACGGTATACAAAGCTAATTCCAATTCAGGTGAAGTTCCCACAAACAGGGTATTTACTGGCTTGTTAAGGCCATTATGGGTAAATCGCACTTTAAAGACTTTGCCTTTCTGAAATTTTAAGAAAGAATTTAATTTTAAAGAACAATTTTGAAAATAAAAAAATTAGTACCGTTCCTAAATCCAATTGATCCAAATAGCCTTTATAATCTAA
The DNA here is from genome assembly GCA_023159175.1 of Wohlfahrtia magnifica. Classification (NCBI taxonomy): domain Eukaryota; kingdom Metazoa; phylum Arthropoda; class Insecta; order Diptera; family Sarcophagidae; genus Wohlfahrtia; species Wohlfahrtia magnifica. Next base: position 2,363,850 of record JAKWBJ010000208.1, on the reverse strand, counting down.
ACGTCCAGCCTTTTCTTCATCCGAGAAATACTCCCAGTTATGGAGACCAATAATTGTACCATTTTTAACTTCATTGACAAAGACATGTTCAAAACCGGAACTACCAATTTTACCATTGCCTCGTGAATACTGAGTGAACCATAATTCCTTGACCAAATCGCGGTGAGTCTTGGGATCAGGACTAACAATGCCTGCAGGACAAAGTGTAAAGCAATAACGTAGTTAAGATATCTAAATCACTTACCTTTATTCTGCAGGAACAACATGGCCTGCCTCATCACATTTGTGGCCATAACAGCATCTAAGAAATCATTTTCTTCTTTGCGCTCCATTGCGGTAACATGCTCATTAACCATTGTGTCCTCCTCATAGTTATTAAACAATAAATGCATTTTAGCTATGGTGGGAGTATCAAAGACCTTAGGGTCAATATTTAAAAATCTGTAATAGCACAATGAACATTTATAAGATATTTTCAATACAAAATTAGGGAAATATCTAGACACTTACGGTTGTGGTGCCTCATCAGTGCTATCAATGGATCTTGTCTTACCCTGTGGATTAATTGTAATTGAGTTCAGTTGGCTGTTTACCTCTTTAGAGTATAGAGTTTCGGTTAAGGAGCGTATTTCATCATCGGTGGCTAAAGTATTGCCCTGTTTTTCAAAACCAGGTCTTACAGTTGTGGTTGTTTGGCTATGGGGTACAAATGATACACCACCACTACCAGAGCCACTACCTGCTGCTGGGCCAGAGGCCGGAAGGGTACGTTGAGTAGTTGTACCGGAGCCTACATTTGCTGGTGTGGGTAAAGGTTTATTCCATGCAGAGGGTGAAGACGGACTGTTCGGTGTAGAGGGTGTAGGTGTAGGAGACTTGGGTACTGGCAATGCAGGAAAATCTTCCTTAATTGAAGGTCTCCTAGGAGCAGGCAAGGTTGGAAAATCTTCTTTACCAGTTTGAGGAGAAGCAGGCTTTTTCGCATCAAAATCACCTCTTAAATCAAAATCTAACTGCTGTGATGGTCGAGCTGTGGTGGTAGTTGTAGTTGAGGTGGTGGTGGTGGTAGTAGTAGAAGTCATTGAAGCTAAGCCAAATGCCGGTTTACTTGACTGTTGTTGTGGGCGACCTCCAGAACCAAAACCACCGCCATAGCTTAAATCTAATCCAGAAGGTTGGGATTTTGGTGGTTGATAGGGTCCAAAACCTGGTGGCAAATTTGGTTGAGCCGGTCTGGGTAAATTATTTTGCACATTAAAAGTGTTTTGTTGTTGAGAAGGTTTCAAAGTGGATGTTGATGTCGCTGACATAACACCACCTGTTGCAGAGGATGGTTGTGGCAATTGGGGTGAACCGGGCGGCTTCACACCACCACCATTCGCAGAAGTAGATGGTTGTGGCAATTGGGGTGAACCGGAAGGTTTCACACCACCACTTGTACTGGTAGATGGTTGTGGCAATTGGGATGAACCAGGCGGTTTAATACCAAAAGAATTTGTAGGCGTCGTAGAAGTGGAAGATGGATTAGGCTGTGGCCATTGTGGGGGTCCGACACCAAATGGCGACGACGAAGGGGTATCAGGCCTAGGCCCTATTGGTACCAAAGGAGCATTTGGTATTGCCAAAGGTGGCGGCTTGGGTCTGCTATCTGCCGCTGGAGAGTTTTGTTGTGGTACCGGTGTAATAGGCTTGGCTGTGGTCACATCCAGTAAAGGTTCCACAGTAGTAGTTTTGGAAGAACCACCAAAAAATTTCTTAAAACCACCAAAGAAACCCGATTTCTTAGTTGTGGGCTCTTCGGGCGGTGCAGGGGTTATTTCTATTTCAGTTTTATAAGCAGCTAAAAATGAAATGAATTTTGAAAATAATAGAATAAAATTCATGGAATATTAGAGATAAGAATTAAGGTCAGTTTATTATCTTTATTTTTAATTAAACACAGAGGTACAGACACACACGAAAACACAAATTTTCATTTTCATTTTTTTTCTTTTTTTCTGGAGACGCTCCAAACACACAAATATTTCGAAAATTTACCTGAAATTTCGCACTGAATCACACATAATATAAACAACAACAATAATGTTGTTAATTTTGAAAACTTCAATAACATTTTTAATGTCTTATTGGTTGTTTTTTTTTCGTTTGATTTTTAATAATTCACAGACAGGCGGCACTTTAATTGCAAAACACTTTACGTTTCGCATAAACAAGAAACCCCGGACTGATTACGTTGGTAATGCGGCAAATGTTGAACTGAAACTAAAACTCAAGTTCATATTTCTCAAGCTGCTGGCAAAAAAGTATAGCACAAGCAGTAGATCTCAATGAATATTTAAGACAGAGGCACTACTCTTATAAAAACGTTATAATTGGTTTAACGTACAATGGTGGACATTAGATTAAACCATTTCTTGAACTTGGCATTCGAAAGAGTATATTTATTAGGCATCAAAATTAAGTAAAGTATAATGAAACTTCGATATAACGAACTTCAGATTTTTTTTTTTCTGAGTCAAGGGAAAAACGATTTTATTGCAAAGTTCTTATATAAAAATTCACAATAGCTAACATAAACCGATCAAATAAATTATAAGACCTCTTTATAACGAAGTATTCATTCAAAAGCCTCTGTATAACGTAGTCAGAATGAAGTAAATGGAAGAAAAGTCCCGGTTTTAAAACAACCAAATCTAAGTGTATTTGCAAGTATATCACACAACATATCCAAAGCCAGCGCAACTTAAATAACTACAAGTAGGAGTTGCTTAAAGTGCTTGTCAGACCTGTGTTTACGAGCATGGGTATATTTATAGTTGGGTATGTGTATATTTCTACTTGAGTGTACACAGAGTATACTTAGAGTATATTCCTACAAAATAAAACCTTTCGAAATCGCTGTGATACATACCACTACTCTGAATGCAGTTCTTTGTACAGCGAAGTCAGAACAAAGGAAAATTAAATTTTAGCCAAAAAGGGAAAGGGCATTAGAACTTTAAATAAACAAAAATTACACAATAAATAAAATACAATTTAAAAAATCCGAATAAAATCAACGAGAAAGCAAAATACGTGTAACATTACACGCACTACAGTTGTAATATACAAAATCAAAGAAAATTAAAGTCATTACATAATCCAGGAAAGTGAAATAATGAAACGACGATAATCTAGGGAAAGTAAAACGCAGTATCGACACCACCGGTAACAAAGCCATAAATAAAAGAAAACTGAGTTGTGTTATTTGTCTTGTATGCGTTCAAGGGTTAAGAAGGGGTGTTTGAAGTACCACTTTACCATTCAATTTTAAATTTTCTTGTCTTGTTGCTTTACGTGGGTATTTTTAAGTATTTTTATTTTTTATTCATAGTTTTTTATATAGTTTTTTATATGAGTACACATTCTGAACCAGTTTTGAACAACAATGGCAACAACAACAACAACTATAAAGGAAAAACAGATATAAGAGAGTCTGTAAAGAGAAAAAGTTGGAGCGTGACTTCAAAGAGTGTTAATGTTTTAGTACACAATTAACGTTATTTATTTGTTATTACCGCGTTTATTTTACTTAGTTTACTGTTATGAAAACGGTAACCCTGTTTAAAAGTGTATTGCTTATCATTTTGATTTTTTTTAGTTCGTTTTAGGAATTGAAAAACTCTCTTCAAAGGTCGCAGGTTATTTTAATTGTAATTATTTTGTTTTTGTTCGTTTTTTTTTAATTTTAAAATGTAATGCGAATATTTTAATTTAATTTAAATAGTGATGTAATGTGCCTACAGATTGAATTCAATTGAAAAATTCAATATTCAGAATCCGTTGTTGTAATTGATAATGGTTTTGTTGTTGTTGTTGTTGTTCATGTTTTTTTTTTTTTGAGCAAATAAAACAGCAGGGTATGAGACTTTTAAGATTTTTCATAATGATTTTTATTAAAGTGATTGATTTATTTTGTTTCTTTGTGTTCTATTTTTCTTTTTTTTAAGATTTAGTTGTTTTCTTCTTAATAATGTTGTTGTTTGTTTGTTTGTTTATTTGTCACATTATTTATATATATATATATATATATATATATATATATATATATATATATTTATTTATTTATTTATTAAGAGTTTGCTTGCATTTCTTGCCACAATTAAATTAAAACATTAATCAATCGATTATTTTTACTTTTATTTTTGTTAAATAAGAGTTTAATTATTATTGTATTACATGCAGTATTTTTTTTAATTTCTTTTTTCACATTAATTTTGTATTTGTTAATTATACGATATTAAATTTATATTTATATAAACAAATTAATTAATTATTATTATTAAATGCATTTCATAAAGAAAAAATTATAGTGTTTGTTCATTTGTAGTTTTATTTTATATTTTTGTTTTTTTTTAGGCTCATTTTACTTAGGAAAAAAGTGTTGAAAGGGCTCTCTTTATTATGATAATTATAGCTCTCTGGCGAAAAGCGCTTATTTTTAAACAGCATATTTTATATGCTTAAAAAAAAAACAAGTGTTTGGTGGTGGTCTTTACTCAGCATATTTTATATGCTGTTTTTACTTCATTTTTTTCTTTTCTTCCACTTCTTTTCTTCTAATATCCTTTTACTCTTTTAAATAATTGTTTTAGATTTCGTGTGTGTAAGTAAATATATATGTATGCATATCTCATTTAAATTATTTTTTTTAATATGTTTTATTATACTAGACACTTAGATTTGTTTTATTCATGTATTTATTAATTTTTAGATTTTATTAAGTAAAAGTTATGTTTCTTTGTTTTTTTTCTTGATTTTGCAATCTAATTAATATTAATCGTTTTTATATTTTTTCTTTTTCCTTTTCCAGTTTTTTGTTTCTTCATAGATATTAATTAATTTATTATTTTGTTTATTGTATAGTTTTAAAAATGTTTAATTTAATTTTATTTTTTCTAAATAATTTTAGTCTTGTGTGTAAATAAATTAAAGGCTTTTGGTAGTTATACTTTTGTTTTTTTTTCAAGTTTACTTTTAGTTTTTTTTTTCTTTTTCTTTGGAGGGTAGTAAATATTATAAAATAAATTTGTTTTTTCCTTTAGATTTTAGAATAGTTTATTAGTTAAAAGTTTGTTGTTTTTAGAAAAAATAAAAATTTCAACTAAGAAACAGAAACCTTTTGTTTTTCTTTTTCGAAATACTTTATATTTATTTTTTATGCTTCTCATGGGAGTTGATTCAAATATAAAAAAGGTATAGGTTTTAAAAAATATAAGTGCTTAATCAGTTATACCTGTTTTTGTGTTAATGTTTAAAAAAATAATAATAAAAAGAAAATGGTTCAATTTAGTTTAGTGGGTTTATAGGAAGACAGAGAAAGAGGTTTTTGTTTTTTGTTTAACTTTACAATACACATCTTGAAACACAATAAAAGCGACAACTGAATGAATCTCTTATGAAAGCTGTAACTGCCTAGAATCTTCTATATGTAGGTGTACAGTAGTTTTGATTTACGTGCCTTTAACTTGTTTTGTGTCCTTATTTCTCTAAATTCAGTGCAAAGGTATTTTTTAAGTGCACTTTTTATACCTGCACATTTAACTTATGTGCCTTATGTTCTTAGAACTTTAAAACTATTTTCATAGAAAAAACCACGGTTAGCTGCGTTAAACAAAAAAGTGAAAAAAGTGAATTTTACTTTACTTAAAAAACGAATCAATTGCTTTGTTGTTCAAATTTATTCCTTGAAATAGTCACTAGATTGAAAGGACTAAATTGCCATCACTTAATTTCATATGAATGCTGGTCGTTGAAGCAGTAATCTTTAGTTATTCACATACCTGCACGATAAGGCAGATAAAGGCATTTAATATAGCTGCACTTTTGGCTTATCTGCGCAAAAGTTCTTGCAAAACTTAGTTGCGCAGGTAAGTCAAAACTATTGTGACTATTGATTTCACTAAACTTTTAACAATTGAAATAGCGCGTATATAAGATCTTGGCGTTGTACTCCCACAAGTAAAATTAATTTGATTAGTAAGATTGTAAGCATTCTAGGCGCTCATATCGAATATGATTTAAATGCCAGTAGTCTCTTCTTTCGATTTGTATAGAATATTCTTAAAAAAATAGCCTCAACCCAGCTTAGTGGTCTGAAGCTGAATTCACCCATTCGGTTCGTACAAAATATTTGTTCGGACATCATTATTTAAATATATAGAACATATAGTATTAGAACATATTCATGGTTACGGTCCTACTTTCTTTTGATATTTCTTAATGAACTTCCCGTACTTTTTATCCTATCGATACTCTTACAAACGTTAGCAATGTATGTCATTTATTAAAAAAATTAAAATTTTTTAGTTTTTTTATGGCAAAAATAAAAAATTTCTTTTGCTTTCAATAGAAGCTATTAAAATAAATGCTTAGCGTATATCGCTTTTATTGTGTTTCCTATCGCGTAACAGTACTTGTAATGCAGCCTAAACAATTGCTTACAACCCAGTTGGCACAATTGACAAAAACGTCAAGACGACAGGGAATTTACCACTGGCGATTCTTGTCAGCAATATATATGTACTTTCTGTAATAGGTTCCCTGCCACGTGTACCGTTTTGAGTGAATACTGAAGTGTATTTGTACTCCAAGCTAAACAACTTAAAACGTTTTCATCTAAAAATAATTGTTGGTAACATTGACTTACATATGATGTATGTATTGATGTTTAAAGCAATTTTTAAGTCCCGGCGTAGTAATCAGATGGTGTAGATTTCAGTTAATAAAAAAATAAGTATTTATATAAAATTATTCGACCTGTTACTGTGTACCAAAAACGGTACACGTGGCCTAGAAATGACAAATACTAAAGGGTCATCCAACCATACTGCACGTTGTTAATTGTGAGTCACACCTTAACGTTAAGTTTTTTGCCAGACTTAATTTGACATTTCTTTGCTTCACCATGAAAATATACACAATTGAGCAGCGTGTTAAGATTATTGTAGCCTTTTTCGAAAATAGGCATTCAAATGAAAATGTATTTCGTGCATTCGTGATTTATTTGGTCAACAAAATCAACCAAATTTGTGTCCACAATCGGAAGAAATGTGCACAAATTTAAGCAAACCGGGTATGTGGAAACGGGCCTGTTCGCAAATGCCTCACTGCGTCATGACGGCAAGCTTTTAGTCAAGAAGAAAAAATGATGCACTATAATGTATATAAATTTGTGGCAGCACTACCTTTAACTTGCATTAAGAAATTGTGTAGTCAAATAGTGAATTTAGGTGGATTTAAAGCGCTAAATGTGATGCAGTGCTGTGATGCATTTACGAACATGCCCAACACCTGTGCCTGATCGACCAGTTCGTTCTGCGTCAACTTCGACTCGTCGTTGTGCCCAACAATTGAACATCTCAGGAACATAACTGTTGTGAATTTTTAATTGAGGCTCAAGAGCTGAACATACTGACCATTTTAAGCGCAGTCAATACGTCGAATGGTTAGTTGAACAGACAAAAGAAAAACATCTTCAGCGACGAGGCGGACTTTCACCTCAGAAGACTCGTTAACAAGCAGAATTGCCGCATTTGTGCAAATGAGAATCCACGTGGGATTGTTGAAAAGCCACAAAAAGTGACTGTTTGGTGGCGTCATCAGGCCGTACTTCTTCGAATATTAGGTTGGCCAAGCAATTATCGTGTTCGATATCGGTAGATAATAATGGACTTTTTGTGGCCAGAAATTGAGAATATGGACCTGGACGATATGTGGTTCTAAAAAGATGGTGTTACTTGCCACACAGAGAACGAAACAATGGCTCTTTTGCGCGAGAAATTTAATGGCCGTATTATATAATGTTGTGGCAATGTTAGTTAATTTGCTGCCACGATCATGTGATTTGATAATGTTGTACCTCTCTTTTCGGGGTTATTTAAAAGAAAAAGTGTATGTCAATAAGCCAAGAATAATTCAAGACATAAAAGATGAGATAATTCATTAACGTCATTAACGACATTGAACATCAATTATGCCTCATAGTGATTGTAGATATGGACCAACGGATAGAGCTATGCCACTGAAGCCGATATTTTGTTTCACACATAATTTTCATAGATCCTTCTATAGTATTAAGATAATTCTCAAAAAACTTTTTGTCTTATTTACAACTAACATCATGCATTTTGGTTGGACCAATCTTTATAAATAGCTTGCCATGCAAAATAATCATCATAAATGATGTCATAAAACTTGAGCCTTTGATGTATTTTCCAGGACAGCCAGTTTTGGTGTACAACCAACTCTGTTTTTACAATATTTTGAAAAAAAAAAAATCGGATTATTTTGTACACGATTTTATTAATTTTTTTTTTTTTTTTGTTAATAAATCATTTTATTTAAGGTATTTCATAAAGGGTTGAAGGATGTGAAACCTATCCCCTTTTTTTCTCTGCACGCATCTACCGTGTAAAAACGGAATTAGTTGTACTTGGCTTTCAGTATATCCTGCGCTCGACACCAACTGGGATGATACTCATTGTGTATTTTTCATTTTCTCTTCAGTAACTTACTCTCAATAAATTATGAAGCTTTCTTTAATTGTTGTTGTAATATATTTTCAGATTGCTTATATACGAATATATCTGTGTATGTGTTTGAATATCTTTTAGCCATCAATTAATATATATTTTTTTAAAGATACTTTTGGTCCATATTTTAGGATTTTTTTTTAATAAAATTTTTATTGTAATAGTAACCTACCACTTGATTTATAATATATGTATGTATATTGTTGTATTGTATTGTATATATTTATTATAATAGAAATAACAAACATATATGTATGTATGTATGTGTGTACTCGTACATATTAGTAGTGACTAACTATTTTTCTTCTTTTTTCATTTTTATTTATTTTTTGTTCGTTTTTGGAAAATGAATTTGTAAATAAGATGAGGCGATGGAAATAGCGATTGTTTATAAAAAAGACAGAAATGGTAGAGGGGACAGAGGGTAAAAGTGTGAATATGATAATTCGTTTTTTTTTCTCATAAAGGTAGTTAGTTAAGGTAGTAAATACAATAAATGTTTAGTATAAATGTTCTAGGTTTAGTAGTTGTAAATATTTCTTTTCGTAAATAAATCAAATCTTATTTGATTTACTTACAGATAATACTCTAATTTTAATATTTTTTAATTTAATTTAATTTTATTTTTGTTTTATTACTTTCATTTTTATTTGAATTAAGTTTAAGAGTAAATTATGGTCGGTGAATGTAAAAGGTGCTTTATTCAATAAGTATTTTAATAAAAAATTAACATATTTTTTTTATTTTTATATATTTTACATGTATAATATCAATTCTCAATGTTGTAATTATATTCCTTTAGTTTCTTTTTATTTCTATTAAATAAATATTAAATATATTTGGGTTTTCTTAAAGGAAAGTTTAAAGGGTTTTTAGTAATGTAATTGACTGACTGCGTTATTCATGAATTGTAATTTATTATTTTGAAAGTAATATTATATATATAAAATTAGAAAATAATAAGAAATAGAAAATAAGTAGAACAAAATGAATTACCCTGTTCTGTATTTCATATGTATCTAATAACCACCCTAATAGTGTTAAATGTAATCGTTGTTACATTACGAATTTTTCATTTACCTATTAAAAAAATCGCGATTTCGATTAAATATTGATCGATCCAATTTCACGTTGGATCACTATATTTAACGTGCTTAATCTTATTAAGACAAAAGTATATGAAAAAGAGGATTTTCGCCTTTGCATCGCGAAAGAAACTATTTTTCATTAACAAATGCTTAGGTAAAGACATGATGCGATAATACAGATAAGAATAAGTACAGGGTGATGAAATATCAAGAACTGAACTGTCAACCTTTGACACTCAATTTGACACACATTAGTAAAAAATTGGGAAATTGAACAAAGAATTTTAGTTGCGAAAAATTTAACGTAACCAATGCATTTTGCAACAAAATCGTCTTTAGTAATGAGGCCCATTTTCAATTACGCGGTTATGTAAACAAGCAAAATTGTCGCACAAAATCCACAAACAGTTCTCGAAATTTCCCGGTCGCGTAATTTCTCTATTTGGCAATGTCATTTTCTCTGGGGCAATTTGAAAGATATAGTTTACGTGAATGGACCACATCTGAAAGATGAAATTCGGCGTTGCATTCACGAGATAAGCGAAGCTTTGTTGCAAAATGTGGTTCAAAATTTTGTGAAAAGAGCGGACGTTACGGGACATGTGCCCGACATCATATTTCATTATTAATTCCCATAATTCTATTTTATATTGGTATGAATAAAACTGAATTTGTCGAAAAAGATGTGTTTTTAAGCCAATTTACTTCCTAACCTCAAATTTGTCCACCCTTTATAATGTTTTTTTTTTTTAAGTAAAAATTTATGCAATAAAACATTTAGAATTTTGGAAAAGAGCTTTCAACATAGGAAGGAAATTTGGCTTAGCACGTATTACGATTTGAAATAGAAAATGTTCTATTGTTTAATAAAATCAAAACTGTATAGAATTTTTTAGTCTTGCAATCGGTGCAATTATGTACATATGTATGTACAGTAGTGAAAGAAATAATAGAGACACTTTCTTTTTTCTCAATAATATGACTATTAACTTAAACTTGAAGTATGTTACTGATGGTTTATTTAATAAAATGTATGTCTTCTTAGCAAACGGAATAAAAGCTTGGAGTATGCCAAGCAACATCTACATCGTAATAAGTAAAACAACGTGCTATGGTCTGACGAAAAAAATTAGTTTGCTAGAGATGATTTAAGTAGCAAGTGTTTTTTTTTTTTTGTCATCTTTAGTGTATTCAAATGTTTCATTTGCTATAATTTTCTTGAACTACTCTTAAAATGTTTATTACTTTTGGTATACAAAGCAGGGATGGTTTTTAATTAAAAAAATATTTTTGACTTTTTATTTTTTAATCACTTCAAAAAATGTTGAAAAAATTATATCAAATAATTTTTTATTTCGAATATTTTATTGGCATGTAAAACAGGCCAATGCAATGCAGTTAAGCGTTATTTTCAGATTACTTTTTTTAAATTAACTGATAAAGAAAACCATGAAATTTTCTAAAATTGTTTTTAATTCCTTAAAAAACCAATTCTTTTTCATAAATATTTTGTTTATTAAAATGTAAATGGTTAATGTTTGTTTTAAAGATCCTTTTTGTATTTTTTCCTCTTTTTTTAATATATTTTTAGTATGAATAAATTCAAGCTTAAGTCTTTTCAGTTTAAGGTTTAAAAATTAAATCGTCAATTAATAAAACCGAAATATATATAATGGACTTTAGTTTAATTTGTTTTTGTTTTACTTTTAAGTTTTCTATATTTGTTTTATAATTTAAAAATTATTTGTTTTTTTATTTACGATTTGTCTAAAACGTGTATATTATTTTCACAATTAAAGTATGTTGTATTTCATTCTAACTACTATTACAGCTAAATAAAGACATTTAATGTTTTGCTTTCGTTTTTATATTCAACTTTCTTTTTATATGTATATTTTTTTATAATTATTTATAATTAAATACATGCATTAAAGTTTTTTTATTTTCTTTTTCACATTTTAATTTATTTAACCTGCCCTGATAGAATGAAAATTTAAAGAAATCCATTTTTAAATATAATAAGACCAAATAAATATACATATGTATGTTATATATGTATATACATACATATATGTATATATATTTTTTCTTAATACGTAGGGTGGTATTATAGTTATAGATGAAGGTAACCAAGGGCCAGCTTGGTTTAGTGTAACCTTAAAAAATATTATTATTTGTCAAAATATTGTATACATACAATATATGTATGTATGTATGTATGTATGTACATATTTGTTTTGTTTAAATTTCGTTTGTTTCTGTTTGTTTTTATTTTTATTTTTGTTACTAAAGCTGTCACCGGAAAAGCCAGTTATTACTGCCGTATAAAATGTGCATCAATGATTTAATTTTTCATAAAAATTTTGAATTTTTTTTTAATCTGTTGGTTAAAACCAATATTTTCAATCAAATAATTTCAATGTCATTAAAATATTAAAATTATTGAATGTGTTGTTTTTGCAAGTAAACTGAACATTAGAAAAAGAAAAAATATTTGCTTGGGTTATGAAATCTAAAAAACAACCTAAAATTACCATAGAAAGTATTGAATTCAAATTAAAACAATAAAGATTCGTATTATGAGTCGTAATCGTATTATTCGTATTATGAGTTCGGTTAGGTTGTATAAGACATCTACCGTAACGCCAGTTGTATTCCATCTACCCTCCTGTTTGACACGGTGCTAGACACAATCATGGAGGGGACAACTGATATACCTATGTATGTGGAGGATATCCAAAGCAATGATGGCAGTCAGGTAGAGAATGTTTGCCAGTTTTACTGTCTTGGAGATATATAATATTATCTTGAGATCGCTGGTGAATCACATAATTAAGAACTGTATGGAACTAAACACCACTTTTGCATAGTATTAAACTTACACCTTTAACACAAATGTAAAGTCCTACCCTACCTTATCCTTGCAAAACATGCATAGCTGTCTTCCGAAACATCCAGTAGATGCAAGTTTTTGTGAATCAAAGTTTTCAAAGAATTCTAACGGCATATGAGCAACATGTAGCCGCAGAAATTAAAAGACACAAATGGCGCTAGATTAGGTTTACTCTCAGAAGATCACAGAATGCTATCACAAGAAATGCCCTAGAATAGAATGGAATTTACAAGGCAATTAAAGAAAAGAACGCCCGGTACATACTTGGATAATATAAATTGAAGCAGAAATAAGAATAATAGGCCAATAGGGTCCAATTTCTTGAAACCGTATGATCTTTATATTGTATAATTGATACGAAATACACGTATATGAATGTATGTAATGGAATTCCTAAACAGTATAACAGCATTTTCAAGATATTCTACTAGTGGCGATATCAGAATATCTTTCTTAAACCCGTTATCGGAAAAAAGAGTCATATCTAGGGATTACCCTAGTTGGGACTTCATCAGCAATTTTATATCCCCGAATACCTTCAAGATCTGTAGCACATATAATTTCGACATTTCGTCGTTTAAGTTAAGCAATAGCGTTACAACGAAGAGCTTTTGCTGGAGTGTTTACGTAAGTATTAATAATCGAAGTTTCAAAATTCTGATGGCTTTCTCAACAGCACATGGTAGATATCTGACGGGAGGACGGTTCCGTTTACAGGCTGTTTGCAAAAAATCAAAAAAGCAAGTTTATTAGAACAAAAACCTCTGCCCGTTTTCATTCCTCAGTCATGAGTCTAGATTAAGATTGAGCTTGCGAACCAATCGTATCTTATAGTTTAAAATCCGAAGGTTTCAATAGCATCGAAAACAAAATGCTGTTTGTCAGAAAATCAAGGCGCAATGAAAATATCAGCTATATTGTTGGCTCATAATACGAATTTAACATTCGATTATCGATAATGAAAGCTTAACACAAAGCAAAAGAAAATTTTGCAACATAAAAAAAACCAAAAAACAAATCACATTAGAATGGCTGAAGGAATACTGATGTTTAAACTTTTTGGCATATAAAATTTGTCAGAAAACCTTTCTTTTAAAATCTTCAAATTTAACTCGTACTTACTTTATTGTATTTTTTTATATAAAACAAAGAAAAAATATATTAGGAAACCGAAAATGTATATGGGAATAGTTTACAATAAATATTATTTAGAGGATTGATTTATTTATTTATTTTGTTTTCATTTTGTAAAACTTATACACAAAAATGCATTAAAAATGGTTGGGTTTTGTTTTGTTTTTACTTCTGTTCTCTTCTTTAGATTAAATTATTTAAAAATTATAATTAAAATTAATAATTAATACTACAAAAATAAACTACATTACAAAAACAACTAAAAACTAAATTAAAAAATTACAAAATTGCACACACACACTACTCGTACAAGAGTGAAATTGTTTAAAACTAAAATAAATTCAAACTATATTTACAAATATATATATTTACATACATAGAAAAGTATGTATTCGTAATTTCACAAAAACTACAGACAAGAAAACTAAAAAAGAAACTAAATTTGAATTTAGACAAAACAGAAAATTAGAAATGTGATGTTTCAAAAAAACAAATTTAAAATTTGCAAAATTTTACTTTATTTTTAAATAAATTTGTTTTAAATTTAAATTTAAATTTGTTTGTTTGTTTTCTTCTTCTGTTTACAGTTTTAATACCATAATGACTATATTTTTGTTTTATTTTTCAAAAAAGTATTCTTTTTGTTTTAATTTATAATATTTGCTATATACGTATGTATATATGTGTGTATACACACATAGGATGTAGGATTGCATTGTTTTAAAATTTGTAGGGTTATGTGTGTTGATTTGGTTTATCTAAACAAAAACCTACAAAAACAAAAATCATTCTTTTCTTACCTTTTTCTGTTCATTTATGAATTTCTTCTTTAATGTTTTGCAATTACTTTCTTTCTTCATGCTTTTGTTTCTAAATGTTTTCCTATTTGAATGCATATTTTTTTGCTATGTTTTATGATTATGATCTTTTTTCTGTTTTTTTTTTAATATTTTTCTCTGTGTGATTGCTTTTGAACGATGATTGTTTGGGTTTTAGTTTTCAAATGCAATGTAATGGTTTTATCATGATTTTCTAAATGTATATAAACGCGTAATATTGGCTTCATTGTTATTGATCATCATTAGCATCATCGTTTTACACATTTTCCGGCTCTGGCAATTTCCGCTCACAACAGTGACAAACTAAAGCGCTTAATCTTTGGCCCAAAGCCGACCACACAGTCATCGATATTGATGAAGAGACATTGCAGCTGGACGTTTGTACGCCCGTTGTGGCCGCCGTCACCGATGGTTGACGGTGTTGCTGCTCTTGTTGTTGCTGTTGCTGCAGCAAGGCTGCAAAGGCTCCATTCGAGGAGTTTGTGGTCGTCTCTGAGCTCCCGCGTTGTCAAATTTTTGGCGGTTCAGCGGATGATGAATTACTTGGCATACCCAAATCCATACTTAAACTGGGCTCAGCCTCGCCTAAATTTGCAGGTGTAAGAGCGCCTGTTAAAGCGCCACCTGTACCAATTAAAATGGTATCACTAGCATCTATACTGCCAATGCGTATGGGTGGTGGCATACAGGTGGGCATATCGCTACCGCCACCACTACTACTATGCAACGTGTTGTTGCTGTTGTTTTCGTCTCCGGTACCGGTGCCATCGTGACGTGACGATTTGCGGCTACTGTCACCGCCTCCACCACTGCTGCTGCTATAACGTGGATTACTACGATTGCATGGCACGTCAAGACTATAGGCTCGATGACGTCCAGCGGCTATAAGTTCTTGTTGGTGAGAAATATGTTTTTGGTGCAGGCCCGGCGATTGTAAGTTATTGGAGATTGTGCAACACATAGCGGTTGGCTTACCCGTTATGGGGTCGATATAAGTGGTACCAGAGTCTCCTATATTGCCTATACCAGCATTATTATTGCGTACCGAA
The DNA here is from genome assembly GCA_023159175.1 of Wohlfahrtia magnifica. Lineage (NCBI taxonomy): Eukaryota > Metazoa > Arthropoda > Insecta > Diptera > Sarcophagidae > Wohlfahrtia > Wohlfahrtia magnifica. The sequence continues at coordinate 2,348,274 of JAKWBJ010000208.1, read as the reverse complement.
CAAGGACTACTGCGTGTGCTGCTAAAACGTTTAGAATTCTTATCAAACGAAAAGCCAAAATAGTCGGAAAACTGCTTTAGGCGAGCTTTCCATGAGCTCTTAGCAGAGGCTGTGTTGGAGGCGGCGGGATTATCAGTGGCACTCGAGCTTACTCCGTTTTGTCCATTGTTAGTGTTGGCAGCTGCAGCAGCCGCCGCAGCAGCAGCGGCAGCAGCACAACAATGATGACGTGGCGGCTGTTGCAGCTGTGTGGGCGATATGTTGCCATTGGAAAAGGTCGTAATGCACATTATGTTCTGTTGAGTGTGTGGGGCAGTGGTGTTGGTTGTTGTAGTTGTTGAAGAGTGTTGGTGGGCAACCGCTTGACTAGATGCGGTGGTTGCATGCAGCGAGGTTACAGCACTTGTGGTGGCACTTTCACTATTTGGCACAATTTGGGAAGTGTTTAGCTGCATTGAACCAATCCCCACCCGACCAGTAGCTAGGGCCGAAGATTGAGACACAGTAACTATGCCGGTGGCATTCATGTTCATGTCTTCCACTACACGACAGTTGACTGTGGAAACCTCTAAGCTGCCGCGATTGTGACGATTGTAGAAAACATTACTATCGGAAATAACCTGCTGCAGACCGTCCGATAAACGTCGATTGTTTGTGCTATACTGGTCTAAACTAACAGCTCTGTTGGAGCCAAAGTGACTACGATTCGAATGATAGCCATGTATATTACCATAGGAGTTGCGTATCCTTTGCCCACTGCCACTGCTGCACATTTCACCAATCATGGATGGGCGCTTCTCTCGGGAAGATTTGCGAGAGGTTGAATGAGACGATTTCGAACGACTACTGGTGCCTTCGGTATCCACTTTAAATTTTGAGGTTTTTTCAGCCACCTGTACCAAATTGGATAAGAAATTTGTTTACAGCCATTTAAAAAATTTTAAAAAGAAACCTGCTTTACTTACATCCACTTCTGTGGCAGTCTCCGAATCGCCACTTTCACTGCCTTCGGGTAAATCATGCAATTCAGCTGGCATGCCGCCTGGCTCATCTACTGAAGTTCGTGAGGCTGATTTTTGGGAAGGTATACTCCGGCGGGACTTCACACTAATGCCCGATTGAGAACGTGGCATTTGGGGTGAAATACTGCCGCCCGAGTTTCCAGTGCCTCCGGTATTACCGGCACTAGAGCTCCCGCCCACACCACCAGCAGTAGAGCCACCTGTAGTACTTGTGGAAGGCGCATTTGCATCCGAACCACCGCTATTATTTTCCGATGTTATAGCGGAATTGTTGTCGACTACCGATTTGCGTGACTTATTTTGAGCATCATTTAAACGTCTAAAATGGATGCGGAGAGAAATATGAAAAACGTTTAATTCTTTCAGTAACTCAAGAGCCTCACCTATAATAGTCAAGAGCTATGCGTACAGGAACTATAATAAAATCGATCAGTTCGGGCACAAGTTCACCCAAAGCTTCGAATAGTGGTAACAAGACCAGACCAATAAAACGAACTTGTGAGCCTGGTTTGCTCACCTTATCAGGATCCATAAAGGGTGTTACCGGCAAGCCTTCAGATTTTTCAGCAGCACTTTGAGCAAAGAACTCCTGTAACAAACGATCTAACCAGGGTTCAGCTACATCCATGGGTCGAGCTTCATTCGAAATATCCGCCACTTTAATGAGAATCATGCAGAGCTGGAAAGAGCAAATAAAATTAAACGCTATCTCTAAACAATAACGGAAATATTTACTAAGTTTATATGAGCGCGATTAGAATAGTCGAACACAGGCGAAATTTCCTTAAACTGAGTTAAGATCTCATTGTGCCGTGCCATATCGGTGGCTAAAATGCAACGTATAATGCCTTCACGTATTTGGCTAAAATTAAAAATTCAAAAAGAAAATTAAAATTTAAGAAAATAAGCGTTTTTGTTAAAATTTAGGTCATAAGTATGTTAAGGAAGTGTTTTCAAGCGAGTGGAATTGTAGTTTTCATTTGCAATTTTCCTCATTTTTCATAAACGTGTACACGCCAGTCTATAAAACGGAAAATGAAAAATGCCTTGTATTTGAATAAAAGAAGCTTAGCATGAGAGTTTCTTAAGGGAAATATAGCCGACATAGAAAATGTGAAACATAGAATTCGTAATACTGCTGTTATTTGTTTGTTATTTAGTATCCTTCCCAGCAGGTTTTTTGCTATTAAAACTCATAGTATGGCCGGCCAACTGAATTAAAGATATGGCACTAAAAGTAATAAAAATCAACTGTTTCGCACGTAAAGAAGGTGTTTTTATAAACCAATGAGCAAGAGGGAGAGAGAGAGAGAGAGAGAGAGAGAGTGAGAGATTATTGTTGTTGCCTTAATGCAAGTACTGTTTAAGCTTTTAATTTGTTATGCGCCACCGAATAAGTATGAGATATACTTATGTGCGAGTATGTGTGAGTAATCCTGTTCTAAATGAAATAATAAATACATCTTTGTGTGAGAGAAGAAGGGAGAGGGACACGGAGAGTGTCAGTAAGTATGTATATCAACTAAGCAGGCGATTAATCAACATACATAAGCACATGGTAAGTGTTTTAAAGAAAATTTCCCAGCAATTATATTCCTACGAAAATGTAACTACACTTAGTCGGAAATGCTTAAAGAAATGCTTGCTGGGTTTTAAAAACAACGATATCATCTCCTGAAGTTGCTGTTCTTTAACAATCCTTTTGTGTTTTAAATACTCGTACTGGCAACTCAATAACACTGTCTATTAGAAAAAAGAAAACATAAAAAATAAATTTTTTCCTTAAAAAACTTTTAAAAAATCCACTTCCCCCCTACATTTTAGAGCCATTTCCACCATTCCAGCCATTTTATAAAGTTTATAATATTTAAGTATAGCGTGTGGCATTTGGTTGCAATACTGCAACGTTTGCTTGCTGCCAACATTATTTAAGATTGTTGGTAGCAGTGCTTGTTAAAGCGTTACAACCAACTTTCGGGAAACACAGCTTTGCTCCTATGAGGATTTTCTACCCCAATTTTGTTAAAAATAAAACTAAAAATCCAAATAGTTAAGTTTGAAAATAACAAAAAAATATGTATGAGCGTTATAATAAGTTGTTACTTAAGGGGAGTTTAGTCTTTACACTTACCAAATAGCACATGGCAAGTTATTAGAATTATCAATTTTAATATATTGGCATTGTGATTTGCTTTAATAAAAGTTACTAACCAGCTTACAACAGCTGTTTTATAGTTGAATTTAGCGTGCACACTCTCTATCTCATCCGTTAACTTTGCCAAAGTATACAAATACACAAACATGTACGTATGTATACCATATACTACCAGCTTAGCACTTTTTTTAGTGCTTTTTTTAAATATTCAATGCGTAAAATGTTCGAGTTAGTGCTTGGTGCTTCTTTCCTTTAATTTTAGTGGTTTTTTTCTTTTAAATGGTAATTAAAACTTAAAAAAAAAACTAACAACACAATATTTTTGCAACTGTAAATTTATATAATAACAGTATACAAATTGTTTCTTGCATAAAAATGCACAACTGTTTTAATAACATTATTTGCAGCTCTGTGATAATAGCTTGATGGGAAAGTTGATATGATAAGTTGATATGATCGTACTTTACTTTTTTCGATACTATTTAACTTAAAAAAATGCCGTAGTACTCTCCCAACAGATTTGATACTCTCACATATATTTCCCTTTTCTTTGATTTTTTACATTCCTTTGTCTTAGAATTTTCGGATTTTATTTATTTTTAGTACTAAATGGAACTCGATTATACTTTGGTACAAAAACGTATGAATTTGAAATACCTGGGAAGTGATAAAATTTTTCTAATGGGCACTATCAAGTGTATGAAAATATGGTTAAGAAATCTGTTACTGTACTTTCATGAGCTTATTAACCAGGGTTGAAAAAAACGCGGGTTTAAAAAAAACCAACCCACCGGGTTTTATTGGGTTTTTTGGATTTTATTGCGTTTTATTCCAACTAGTGCTTATTTCGTGAATGGTAACACTTAGTTCATGTCTGATTTGACAGATAATTAGTTTTATCCTTCCGCTGAACGAATATGGTTGTGTATACGCTCGAACAACGCTTCGCTAAGTGGGCCTGCGATCGACTTACAGAAGATGCCGATTTTGCCAAAAAAATCATCTTTTTAGATGAAGCTCATTTTGATCTTGGCGGGTATGTAAACAAGCAAAGTTGTCGCATTTGGGGCACAGAAAACCCGCACGCATACATTGAAAAACTGATACACCCAAGACGAGTCACTGTGCGGTGCGGATTTTGGTCCAGAGGCATAATTGGGCCATTTTTCTTTGAAAATGAGCAAGGAGTGGCCGTTACAGTCAATGGCGATCGTTATCGGGCCATGTTGAACGAATTTTTGTTCACAAAAATTGAAGAGGAGGATATTGGCAACATTTGGTTTCAACAGGACGGCGCTACGTGCCACACAGCCGAAGCTACGCTCGATGTTTTGTGCCCTGTTTTGGAAGATCGCATTATCAGGCGCAGAGCTGATGTCATTTGGCCACCTCGGAGCTGTGATTTGACACCGTTGGACTATTATTTGTGGGGTGCCGCCAAAGATAAGTGTTACGCCAATAAACCAGAGACAATTGACGCTTTAAATGACAATATTCGTGAAGCCATTGGTAAAATACAGCTGCACACAATCGGTAATGTGCTTAAAAATTGAACCGATCGTGTAGGCTACTGCATGGCCAGCCGAGGCAGCCATTTGAATGCAATTATTTTCCATTATTAACCGGAAAGATTGTACTTTCAAATAAAAAAAGAAATTTGAGAAAGTAGTCAGTAGTTTTTTTTATAGCATTTTCAAAAAAAAAAAAAAAAAAAAAAATTATTTGGTGGACCCTTTATATTAAAAAATTAAATATAAATAAAATTAATAATTACAAATTGTAAACTTATTACTCCTTATTTTGAAAACTACGCGCTTTTTACACGACTTTAGTGCTTTTTTAAAATTTAATAGTTGACAACGCTCCTTTAAGTAGTACATTTTTATGTGTATTTATTTGCATTTATGTGTTTCCTGTTGTTTAAATGCTTGTGAATTTACTGTTGAAAGTGTGTGTAGAGAGGTTGGTACTCTTATTAATAGAATTTATTTTTAATAGGATTTCTTTTCATATTTTTGTTTTAAAAACTCTCTCCTTTTTACTCTCTAACACATACGAATTCACACTCATATGGTATAATTAAACAGGCAATTAAATTTTAAAATTACAAAACATTCTCAAAAGAAATTAACACTTTTCTATGCTCTTTTATAATCTTAAATTGTTATACTGTATGTGGGAGACTCAATTGTTCAGGTATCAAGAAATTTTCTAAGGGATTACATAGTCTTTTACGATGTTTTAAATTGAGCCACCTAGTTTTTGGGTACTTTTTCTTTATTTTGTATTTTTCCTGTGAGTTTTTCAGTTGCTGTTTTTCTTTTGATGTTGTTATGGCGTTGAAGGTTTATTTTTTCTTCCGATTATACTTCTTAATAATGAATTAAAATAAAAAATGAAAAAAAGTGGAAAATAACATAAAAGTGCTCATTTAATCTTAATAACAACATGTTTGTAATATTTTTGCTTCTGTTGTTGTTGTTGTTGTCGTTGACGTTGACGTTGCTGTTGCTGTTGCTGTTTTCTTAATCAAAAGGGTCTTTACAATTAACATTTAAGTAAAACACGCTTATTTGCCAGCATGTACTTGCCATAGGAAAAGAAGGGTGATTGTAATAAGGGATTTTGGTTTATTACAAAAACAAATATATTTAAACATCTAACACTTGTTATAAATAACACTATGCAACAAATTGAAAAAAAAAAAATTTCTGACCTTGAATAACCACTATATTTTTTTGATGCGCTATGTTCGCCTAACTTCAAAAATCATCAACATTTCAGATTCTATAGATAAGTTCTATTTTTTTTTTTTTTTTAAATATGAGAATTTTTAAGAGGCTGCTTCACACATATTATGATAAATTTCAAAACTAGATACTCTCAGTTTAATGGGAATAAAATATGTATATACCAATCGATTTTCATTAATTATGGTTTATTTTATTTCCATTCTATACAACTTTATGAATAAATAGTGAAACTGGTAAATATTTGTTGATTTCTATTTTTTGTGAAATTTTAGAAATCAAAAATATCATAATTTATTAATTTTTTTATTTTTTTATAATTTGTTTTTCAATATCTCCAAAAATATTGGATATATGAAGATATATGAAGCAGCTCTTCAAAAATCTGAGATTTTAGAAAAAAAAAACTTATGCATAGAATTTGAAATGCTGATAATTTTTTAAGTTAGAAGACCATAGTGCATCAAAAAAATAGAGTGGTTAACCAAAGGTATTTTTGCGTGCTGCATAGTGTAATTAAGCTGAAGTATAATGTATGGTATTTCTTGCTCTTAAATTCCCGTTTGTGTTTAGTTTTAATTATTTTTTGTATAGGCTGACAATCAATAATAGGTCTGTTGCAGGGTTCAAAAAGTTGATACAATTGTACTTTTTTTGATTTAATTTCAGACTTAAAAGTACAATGGTACAAACTTTCCTAGTTTATCATCTAATTGATCTATTAAATAGGCTTCATGTGCCTACAGTTTCAGGTCTTATTCAGACAAAAGATTTGTTAAGGTTATCAAATTCTTGCTGTTTTAGTTTTAAAATACCAAATAATTAGTGATTAAAAACAATTTGATCTGATAAATATGTACATACTAATGTATATCAATAGACTTTTTTGTACATTATTTTATGTTAAAACATGTACTTATACCTTAGTGTAGTCGTACACGATTCGTAACAATTGTATTGACGTGAAGTCTAATAGACACCACTTTTAAACTCATATATTTTTGTTGACGTTTCCGAATACCACCTTATGTGCCTTATTTATTTGTAACAGTAAAGTTAACATGAGGCTTAAATTTGAAATAAAAGATATTATTCTTGAATATATAGTATGATTGCAAATTGCGCAAAGTTACGCAAAAAAGAGTTTTTTGTGGTGTCTGTCAGACTACACGTCAGTTGCAGAGGGTTAAAGAAATACTTTTAAGTGCAAATGTTAATTTTATTATTATAAAAAAGAATTTTTATATACAATTTTGTTGTTTTTCTTGTGCTCTTACTTAATATAAAAGAGTTAAAATTAATTTAGAAAAAGAATTATTTGGTACAATTTTATGACTTCTAAGTACAATTTTGATGTTCTCATTTTGCAACCCTGGTCTGTTACTTTACTGTTTGGGGAGTCTAGTAAAATGAGAGTAAAAGAGCAACATTTCTCTCAATAAAAGTAAAAAATTTACAAAAGTACGGGAAGGCAAAAAACCGAATAATTTAGTACAAACTAGAAGAGACGTATGGGCTTTTATAACTTTTTTTTTAATAAATTTTTATAAAATTTCGTAAATACAAATTTAAAACTTCAGAATAATTTAATTTCTACTTGTTAATTCAACAACAAAAAAACAGTTTTTAAAATAAATATTTGTTGTCTATTAGATATTAGTTTTCCGTCACAAGATAAAAGATAAATAAAAAAATATATATATAATATATATATATATCTTTGTGAACACTATCTTTATTATAATATTTCTAGCCTTTCAATATAATCTCATATTTGTTTTTATCACTCTGATTAACTTAAAAAAAAAAATACAATTTAAGATATTTGATATGAAAACCAAACAAAGTCATAGCTCATAGACATTAATTAGTTTCAAAATGTTAAATACCCATGAGGTGTTGAAGAAAATATGAAACGAAATAAAAACAAAGGTGAGTATAAAATTGTATAGGAAAGAGGATTGAAATAAAAATAAAATTATTTTTTAAAGCATTTTATATGTATGTATATGTGTGTGTAGTGAAGAAGCTATTATATAACAAAGAAATAAAAAATCATCGAAAATTATTAAACAAAAATTATATAAATTGACTATTTCTCATTAATTTACTTCTACTTAGCTCTGAACAACTGCATCAAACTGATTTCAGTGTATAGGTGTACAAGTTCTTACACCCACGCATACACGGGTAAGTATAGTATAAGGAAAAGAGAGGGATATAGAGAAAAGGGATCTATTAAACACGCAAAAAAAAAAAATTTCTAACACAATGCAAACAAACGTACACCCACATTTAAAAAAGAGTCGTAGCAGAGAAATATATGCAAAGAAATATAGAGGCACATAGAGATAAAAGCTATGTGTATGTGTATGTGTGTGTGTGTGTGTGTTTATGTTTGTATTTGTGCTACGTAAATTGGCTTATAAAAGCATACTAAGCTTATTACTAACACTCATACACTTCGTTTGCCTTGCCATTACATTATTACTCTCACATTTACTAATACACGTACGCAAACACCAACACTTTATAGGCAAACAAACTGTTGCATAAATATAGGCTGATCATAGAAAAAAAAAAAATAGAAGAAAAGCAAAACAGGCACACAATTGTAGATTGCACACGGAGTAGCGATAAAATGTAAAACACAAAACAGCAAATGGTTGTGGAACGATGGAAATGGAAAGAGAGAGAGAGAGAGAGAGAGAGAGGAAGAAGAGTGCAGGCTGTGATTTTGACTATCTCAGGTTTATTTTTCGTAGTCTGCTTAAACTTTTTTCCCATGTTTCCCATAGCATTATTGTGTCAAGAAGAATGAATGTAGAAAAAAAAACAAACACTAAATAATAGGAAAAATGGCATGAATAAGAAAAAAAGAAAAAGTAAAAAAAATAGATTTATATTGGGATTTTCCTTTTAGTTAAGTACAGGCATTTCAAGGTAAGTTTACCTACATAGTCTACAAAACGTATATTTTACTACCTTCCTTTTGTTTTTTTTTCGTGATGTAGAAAGGAAAACTATTTTTAGTTATGGAAAATCACAGCATCACAGCATCTTTAAGGCTGTTCTTTGCAAGTACAAGTAATATCTGTAGTTTTCCATACAAATGCAAACAAAAGGAAATGACTTACCGATGCCAACATCGTTTGCCTTAAGCCAAATGTATAGGTTTGTGTGTCTGTCTGTCTTTGTGTCTATGTATAGGTTTTAATAGAATTTAAGATTGTAATTGTATATCATGTTGCGAGAATATATGTCTAGAGGATGTATGTGATTTGTAATAAAATGCACAACAGCTTACTATCTCTGTCTCTCTTTCTCTCCCTCTCTCCATCTATCTCTCTTCTTTATTTCCATGTGATTTTATATCAATTTTATTATGGAATTACAAAAATAAATGAATGAGAAAGGAAGTGCATTATATTTAAATGAATTTTATTATTTTTGTTAAAAGAAAATAATTTTTTTTCCTACAAAATCCAATATGCATGTGTATGTGTGTTTGTATATAAATTCTAAAAGACGTATACTTAATATTAGTTATTTTAAACAAAATGTTACGTATACGCTTCAAATTAAAAGGAAAATAATACGATTTCTTTGATTGATTTAACAATTTTATTATTGTTTCATACTGCTTCCTTTTTAAAAATCGTTTTTTTTTTGCCTTTGAACGCTTCGCAATTAAGACATGTATATTGCGAAATACTTTTTATTTCCTCTAAGTTTGTGACGTTAATTAACTAAGTAGTCTTTAATACCCTTTTTGTTCACTTTCTCATGATTTAATTTTGTCAAACGGGAAACAAAATTAAAAAAAAAACAAAATTTTTATGAAAAAAAGCCATTGAACAACTAATAGTGAAAGTGAAAATTCCAATTACTTTTCTCTTTTACACTCTTCGCAAAATTTTCATTATTAAGGCTTGAAAATACTCTTAAAGAATCGTTACAAGACTTAAGAAAGATAATAAAAAGGGAAGTTGGAATACAAAAGTAGAAAGTTATTGCTGGACCATTAATAACATTTGCTTATGAGAAAAGGCACCTTATTTTTACGGAGTGTTTTGTTTAAATTGTGCCTATTTTTGCAATTAACTGAGAATTTAATGATTTATAAACCTTTAAAATGAAGAAATGGCGATTACTGTTTATGATACAAAGCAGCAGCCAGTTTTTACTATCAATCTCTCTCAGCTCGAGAGAAGACGTTGCGAACCGTATAAATAAAGCAAGACAAACATTCGGCCAGCTTAACTATGCCTAAAAATTTAGTCACATCTCCAAAACGCATCAAGGTAGATATCTTAAACAGCTGCGTTAAGTCTTTTGTGAATCGTGGAATTCGAATAGCTGCAAGGTATTTATCAATAGGTGCCTACGTCGCATTCTAGAAGTTTTCTGGCCAAACACTATCGCGAATAAAGGACTACGGAATGGCATAGATACAAAGGCCGATAGATATTGAATTGACCAAGATTGTGGCAGCAGATGCAAAAATGTAATTTAGCCAATAGGGCTCTAACCTACTTATAGAAGAAAAAGGAATTTGTATATATATATTGAGATTTGATAAGAAAGCACGTAAAATGAGAAAATTGTTGATAAAGAACTGTACTTATTTCCAGTTAAATTGTATCTTTACATGTTTCATTAAATTTTTATTAAATAATTGCTTCTATTTTAACATTTTAATTAAATTAAATTTTAAATACAAATTTTACCTGTGAAAAGAAATGGACACTTCAAGGAATTTTCAAAATCCACATATATAGTGGTGGCAGAAATAATAGACCGACATAAAAATTTTCTTAAATTTTTATTTATCACTACAAAAGTCAAATGAATAATGCATTGTAATTGCAAAAAGTTCGTACATACATTATTCATCTGACCCAAATAAATTAATCTTCGTTTCTTCAGAACATTTCACTAGTTATGTGGCAAATATGAAAAAGTCCCTATTATTTCTTCCACCAAAGTATATAAAAAAGGACTATAAAATGCATTGTAATTGATGTTCACTGAAATACGCCAACCGATTTTAAGCTCTTAAGCGAAGTCAAAAACAAGGTTTTTATGTATATGCGGTTTTTGTAGGTCCATTGGTTCGCGAGTTATTGATTTAAGAGTGAACTCTTTTGTATTACATAAGTTTTACTTAAAACCAAATTTCTTACAATATTTTGACTTTGTGTGTGTTGGAAAATGTTTTAAAAACTGTGTATATAAAAAGCATATGTAGAAAGCTTCTATTGGGTGTGTGACTTCAGTATTGTTCGCCTAGGCGGTGCCACGCCCATATAAAATTTGTATTTATATCTCTACATCTTAAAACGGTAATATTAAGAGTTTCTAAATTTGGTCCAAATAATTTTGTGATAAATACAAAGCGTCAGTCAAAAATTGAGTCGATTTGGTAAATGGCAGTAACACCTCCCATACAGAGTAAATATTAATTTTTGTATATTTTTGGAACAGTAATAGTGGAAGGTTCTGAATATGATCTTAATAGCATAGTAGTTAATACACATCATCAGTCGAAATATGGGCGAAATTGAATAAGTGGGTGTGGCATCTCCCATACGAATTAAGTATTGAAGTTTGTATATCTAGAAAACGATTAGAATGAAAGGTTCTAAATTTGGTCTAAACAACTTCTTATATAGTACCAAATATCAGTTAAAAAATAAGCGGAATCAGAGAAGTGGGCATGGTACCTGCAATACAAATTAAATAATTATTTTTGTATATCTTGCGAATGGTTAGAGTTGAAGTTTCTAAATTTATTTTTAATAACCTGGCAGACAATACAAACCATCATCAAAAAAAATAATATATAGAGTTTTGCATATGTAGAAAACGGTAACTGTTAAAGTTTTCTTTATCTAGCCCCATCAGTCAAAAAGAAGGTACAACACAAAGGCTCCCAACAACGCGGGTGGGCTTATTTTAGTAGTTAATAACAACATATGTACTCGTATGTTATAATATAATAATAGACTTGTACTTTCAGTTTTAATATTGGTTTAGAGTGGTTAATATTTTGTCTAGGCTCTGTGGTTCTTTAAAGCTGCTAAACATCGTCTGGGCATAAAGTCGACAAGATTTTGGCCTACTGAAGTCGATAAATCATACCACGCAGGCTGAATTAATTCCCATAGCTCTTGATAATTTATGGGACACTTTACTCTGGTTGCTGTTCTTACTAGATTACACAAATTCTCTATCGCATTGAAATATGGAGACTGTGGGGGACAATCTAATACAGTGATATTGTTATCGTCGAACCCTTTCTTAGAACACTTTGCATTAGAAGGCCTATCAAAGTGTCTTTTCCTTTTCGGGCTAAAGGAGCATACGTTTGGAGGATTTCAACATAATATGTTGCTTTTATAAGTGGCCCAACACCATAGTAGGAAAATTAGCCATAAACAACAATATTACCACTACCATACTTTACAATCTGACTAATTTATTCACGGCCTTATTTATAATGAAAACCTAGCAAGTGTCTAGCACAAGTATGATTTTTAATACTATGCTGCACTGACACAAATTTGACGCAAATTAGAATATAGTCACACAATTTATATTATAACCATTACAAACAGATAAGAGCCTCATACATATGTGGATAAATAGTCTCTTGGTGGGAATCGAACCCACGACTAGCGATCTGACAGACTAGCACACTACGTACTAGCCTAACGTGGCAACCTCTCATTTAATTTAACTTACACAACTTGTTCAATAAGCAGCAGCCAAGGGAAGAGGCATTTTAAGTCAGAGCGTTCGTTAGATTCCAGAATTGTTACATTATAGCACTAAATACTGTTTTAGGATCTAGATATTTCAATCCTAGATGAAGTAATTAAGTTTCTGAAATCACGGCCTATTTTCACTGTTAACGTAGCTATTGCTGGACAATTCTCACATTAATAAATTGCCATACGGATATCGTTTTCTCCTTTTTCTCACTCTCTTATTGTTTTTTTTTTTAATCTCTTTTCACATGTTCATGTGACATTTGGGAAAAATCAAACATCTATTTTTATGAGATTCCTAAAATTAAATGGTAATTTTCATAACATGTAGCAAAATATTTGTTTTTTAAAAACAACAACCGACATAGAACGACAACAAAGGCAAGATGAGAGTAAAAAATGAATAAAAAATACGAAAACTACAAGAACGACAATAAGTAGTTCGAAAGAAACTTTTACTAGAGTAAGTGCAGAGAGAACATTTACTGTGAATTAAAAGAGAGCTAAAGAGAATAAAGTCTCAAAACCATATAGGAAACCACAAACAATTTAAGCAAACAATATGCTTTCAAAACATTTACACTCAAACACACACACACAACCACTTGCCTGGAAGCAAACACAAGAGATAATTTGTTTTTTTTTTAGATCTAATAAAAGGGTTGCCAATGGATTGAATATTTACAAAGTAAAGTGATTTGCTAGTTTTCACAGATGTCATTGTTTTTTTTTTTTTTATGAGAACTTGAATGTGATTTTTTGTTTTTTGCAAAACCAGCAACCACAATCGATTGTTTTTAAAGCTTATCAATAATTTTTTCTTTTTATAAGTATATCAGAGAGTGATTTTTAAAAAGACAAATCCTAACAAAGAATTTCTTATTAAATTGTACTCCCGCTCGCATTCTATTGAATTTCTTTAATTTTTTTATTACAAATTTTGAGCTTATCAGTTAGAAAATAAAAATAATAAATAAATCTTTAGATTGAAATTGAAAAAACAAAACCTTGCAAATTGTTTTAATTCTTTCCATCAGTTGTTTCAATCAATTCGTAACGTGATGTTAAACTCGCATTTTCAACTTGCGGTGGCCATTGTTGGCTTTTCTTCAATTTTATTTAATTGTGTGAATAGCATTTCAACAGCAAAACCCATTACAGAGCAATTGCTGCATTGTGACTCTGTGAACTGGTCCAATATACAAAGACAGTATGAGCTTTATATTGATGCGCAACAAGAACCTTGTGATGACTTTTGGGAATATGCCTGTGGTGATTGGCGTGCCCCAGCTCGCTTACGTTTTGCCCGTCCTACTGATACATTAACAGCAGTCAAGGCCTCTAACAAATATTTACTTTTAAAATATTTCGATGATGTTGAGTATAAGGGTCTTAAAGTAAATGACAGCTTCAACAGCTTAACTACGTTCTACAAATCTTGTCTCGATAAAAGAGCTTTCAAATCAAAAGTCCAAGATGAACAATCTATAAGAGTTTATATGGATATTCTACAAAATTTCAGCAGCTTTTGGCCTGTGCTGCAAAGAAATTTTTCTTCGCAGAAATTAAATCAAGCCTTTAATTGGCAATCTGTAGCGGCTGAAATGCGTAGATATGGTGCCCAGGCCATGTTTTCTACAAAAATACAACCCAATTGGCAAAATTCTCAACAACTGATATTCTATATAATGCCACCCTCATTCGAATTGCTGAAGAGTCGTCAAGCGGATACTAGTTTTGATGCTGAGGCTGTCTTTCTCTATCAACGTTACGTTAAACTATTGATGCTGGATTTAGGTGTACGTGTGAGGAAAGCCAATCAAATAGCCGAAGAAATAGTGGCATTTGAAAAGTCTTTAATGTCATTGGTACACAATGATCGTTCGGTAGTTTTGAAAGAACCCCAAACATTAAGGTCCCTGGCAAAGGAAATGCCCGACATAGATTTCCTTAAATATTTCAATACTCTTTTGCAAGATTTTGTTTTGCCTGAACATTATGAGGATATCATGCTTATAGTGGCCGATCATAATTATTTAAAAGCATTGGCCAAATTTCTGAAGACTGCCTCTAATGAAATAGTAGCCAAATATTTCTTGGTGCAATTCTTGGCTCATTTTGAGGTCAATCTACATGATGACTACAGTTTCATTAAACAAAAGGAGGACTGTCTCATGCAATTGAATGATTTCATGCCTTCTGAGTTGTCTTATTTGTTTTTGGAACTGAGACATGGCAATGCAGAAGAGTTTTTGGAACTTAGCCAACAGCATTTGACAAAAATATTTGATAATCTGAAGCAACAATTCGAGAAACTTTTGAATACCACCACGGTATTCGAAAGAGACTTGGCCACCAAGATTTTAAGCAAAGAAAAGCTTAAGGCCATGAGACTTTTATTGCCTACTTTAGAATTACGCTCGCAGGAGGATATGCCCTATGAAATAGGCGATAATTATGATGTAAATCTTATAAATTTGTCAAAATTAAAAACCTCTAAGGAGCTTAAGAAAACCATAGCCCATGTGGTAAAAGATGTCTCCTCGATAAGCATGGATAAGGAGCTGTCTTTGTATTCTTTATATAGGGAACAGTCCTATGGTCCTTTGGATGTCAATGCATATTATCGTCTCAAGAAAAATGCTATAGAACTGCCCATAGGCTTATTGCAGGCACCTTTGTATGATCCCTGCTTAAAATCAGCTAGAATTTATGGCGGTTTGGCTTACATTTTGGCCCATGAGCTGTTACATGGTTTCGACTATGATGGACTGAATTATGACAAGTCAGGCAACCTGGCCAATGGCTGGGGTGTTAAGGCCATTATAAAATTTGGCGTGAAATCAAATTGTTACCTCAATGAACGCTACAATAATGGCCATGTGGCCATAAATGAAAATATAGCCGATTCCGAGGGCCTACGTTTGGCTTTGGAAACCTTTTTGGAAAGCGAAATGGAAGAGGCATTTGACCAGGAAGATATAAAATTATTTTTCTTAAGTTTCGCTCAGACTTGGTGTGGCAACAACGCTAATGATAGCAAGCGAATCACTCTTAATCTGCATGCTAGTCACAAGGAAAGGGTCAACAATGTTTTGGGTAATTTTATGGAATTTGCTGATGTTTACAAATGTAAACCTGGCACCACAATGCATCCTGAGGAAAAATGTCGAATTTGGTGAAATTAGTTTATTATCAATTTAAAATATTTTTCTTTAAAAATTCTTAAAATAAAAACTATTCTCTCTTACCCTAATAACGCACACAGCTCAATAAAGTCATTGGAGTATTAAAAAAAACAAAAATAAAAGAAAAAGACTTGAATTGTCATAAAAGAAATTGAAATATTTTAAAATGTTTTTCTTTATAAAAAAATAAAAATAATAAAAAAGGGAAAAATTTCACTGCTGCTGCTCTTCCTAATGTTTCTTTTAAAAACTAAATTTCCAACGCCAACGACTCTTGAGTAGGGTTCACACAATAAACAAACAAATCAACAAACAAAAAAACAAACTTTACTTGATGCTATTAAAGTCATTATCATTATTATTGTCATCATCAGCATCGTCATCATCGTCATGCAACAGCAAGCAGCCATCCGGCAGTTCCTTAAGGATTTGCACTTGAAAAAAAAAAAATTGAATTTCAAAAGAAACAAAAAGAAAAAAAACACCATAAAACAAAAGCGATATAAAGCCAGCAGCAGTAGTGGAAGATGATGTGCAAGACACCCGACACACTGTAATCAGACTAAATAAAGTTACTCTACTCGTACACTCACTCTACCACACACAATTTTCATATTTATAGAAGCAGCCCTCTCTCACAGTTGCCAAGTTAATCTGAAACACTCACGCACACATCACTCATGCACTTTTAAAATTAAATAAAAAGAGAGAGAAAGAAATAAATATACTTTCAATTAAAAAGATTAAATTACTTTTACAAATACACTCGTAAATTCTATAAATTTGCATGAATATCTGCAATTCTTCTGGCTCTTCATCCCATCCCATCTCGTCTCGTCTGTCTGTATGTCGTTTTCCATTTGAAATGATGATAAAAACAGATAGTGTTGATGGTTTAACTATGCATTACCTTTTGCATATTTTGTATCTTTACACGTACGTATGTACGTACATAATATGCTCTAGTTATATAGAAAATTAAAACATATTTTAAGAATTTACACACTTTTAAGCAGAAAAAAAAAAATAAAAAACAAAACACACTTTTAGGGTCTTTTTTTATCGATACTCATAAAACTTTGAACAATTTTATGCAAATTTTATGGCTTAACACATAAAAAATGTAGAATTTGTATACAAAATGAGCTAAAAAAAATGAAAGCGTACAGTTAGGAATTATAATGAATATTTTTAAACAAATTATTAAAGTTTTATGAAAGTAATTATTGCAAAAAATAAATTTTATGAAAAAAAAAAAAATTAAAAACCATTTAAAGCATACTACTATAGTTAAAATTTATCTCTATTTTAAATCATATTTAGATATGTGATGGAAAACAATTTTGTACGAAATTAAAATCGACTGAAATTTCAAACTGCTATAATTTGCAAATCTGCCAAAATTTTGAACTCTTTTCTTACATTATTATGTTAATAACTGACTTGATTAACAAAACTCTTAATAGAAAAGGAGTTGCAAGACTTATATGACTTTAAAAATATTGTCGAATTCAATTTCGATCAAAATCGTTTTTCATCACATATCTGATTTTGTGCTATTATAGCCCATTTATATTTAACTGATTGATGATTTTCATTTGATTCCAAATTTTGTTCAAATCTAGAAGAATTAGTGGTACAACTCTGTTTTTTTTCTTTACAATTTGTACTAAAAAATACAGCCCTGTACAAAGAAAAATAACATTAGAAATAAATGAATAGAAATAATTATAGAAATTCGCAAGAATTGATAAACAACAAACATTATTATTTGGCAAAACGGTATCAGAGGCAAGTCATATAAATTAATCACCCCTATCGTGAGTAAATTTTCACTCGAAATATTTATCCATTTCACATAATTGCCGTCATGAATAATTTTCACACTAAATGTTTTCACCTTTTCTGATTACTCAGTGGGAAATTCCCCTTATCGTAAATAATATTTTCCCTTGAAATGTTACCCCATTTCCCATTAATTTTTTCACATAATTATTGCTGGGAAGATACATTCATCATTAAAGTTTTTATTTATTTTATTCCAATATTTATTTATTTATTAATTATTTCAGGACTAGAAGTGATAAAATAACTCGGGAGTTGCAAAAACATGGTTTATTTGGAACTGATTCCTTCTAAATTAGCGTCTGGCACAACCAACCACTTGTCTTAAACTTCACTGTTTTTATGTTAAACGTCAAATATATGACCTTAGCCAGCATAACTTTTGTCATTTATACAAAATTACTTGATTCTTCAACAATTTTTTTGTTTTATGTTTCGTAAACATTCTATTTGTTATTTTATTAAATTCAAAAAGTTCTCTTCAATTTGTTCTTGGCAACACTCAACGTGACATAATAGCTTGTGAAAAGACTTAAACAAATTTCATGGGAGATTCACAATAGCAATTTTCGCCTTAATGGGAATAGCAATTTCACGTGATATTCATGTTAGGGGTGAATAAAAAAATTAAAGATAAGGTATACTTTTAGGGGAAAGAAAGCTGATAAAATTTTAAAATTGAAAAAAATTGTAAAATTTTCGCCCAAATTAAAGACGAATAATTTGAGTGTAAAAAAATTTGACAGAACATTTTGTTTTTGTTCTAAAAATGTTATATTAAAAAAAAAAAAATTAAAAATAAAATGAGAATAATCAAGTCCATTTGTGGAAAGAAATGGAGACAACGGTGGTTATAGATAAGATCTGTGATGATGTATCTGCGAAAAAACAATTTATAGTAAAAAAATTCCGTTTTAAGTGGAAATTTTACTTCTTAACAATATGGAAAATATATGCAAGTCCATCTTAGATTGCAATTATTATTCAAATTTTAGCCCTGGTTGCAGTATGCTGAAGTAAAATCGATGTTTGACATCATGCCTGAAGGTGGTATATATGTTTGCGCTAAAGCTAGGGCATCCCGAATAGCGCACGAAGTAGACTGTGACAAACAAAAACATATTGTTACGTTTTGACCTTTTTGAAACGCTTGAGTTTGTTTATATTGCGTTAAAATAAAATAAAACTCTATTTTTATTTTAGTCTCTTTCTTTATTAATTCCACTGTACTTTAATACACCAAATTCGTTTTTAAAAGACTTTCTTATTATTTTATTTATTTACTTCTTGAGAGCCAATTCAAAACTAATTAACTCACCAGCCGCAATTCGAGCTTTTATAGTATTTCATCTTAGTTTTCAATGTTCTAGTACGGACACGAATCTTCGATTTTTCGACGTTAATTAAAAGGGGTATAAAATAACACTAAAAGTAACCGATCCATGCATTGGCAGCACATTTAATTAGAGCAGATAATTTTAGAAGTTTTTGAGCCTTGACACAAGCCAATATTTTTTTTTTTAGCTAAAAGCTCATAATAAGCTCTGACGTGGTGAACTTTGTCTTTGGCATTTTCATTTACGTAACAATATTATAGCTTGTAGTCACATAAAACATAAAATTAGATTGGATACAAATTTTTTAGTCCAGAAGCAAATAAATAAATATTATTAATTTTTACCCCACAATCGCGGTTTTGTAGTGGTAGAAATGGCAATATGCAATGGACAACTTTTTTTAACTCAACATCTCGAGAGAGCGGTTTTAAAAAGAAAGAAAAATATCGATGGAGAAACCGTTAATTGGTTACTGGATCAGAGTGACAAAGGATGCACCATACAAAATATATTACAAAACTTCGATAGGTTGAGATGCTGAATTCAAAATATCGAACTATTACCACAACGAGTAAGACCAAGTAATTTCGAAAATATAAAATAATATATTACACAGGTCGAGAAAATATTTTCCTTGTGAGCCAGTTTGCCTTCGTCTGTTTTACAGACGAATTTGCGACCAGCAAAAGAAGAAAAAGAAGAAGAAGCACAGTAGTGGGTGTTAAGAAAAATATTACGGCTGTTGCCAGAGTGACAATAAGTACTCACAAACAAAGTATACATAAGTACTTATCTTTATTTTTGGGTTTTGTGTATACCAATACATTAATAACGTACAAATATAATTCCACTTCATACTTCTTGCAAAAATGTCTGTACACAACCATCTTAAACAACTTAAACAACATGTTTGTATTCATTTTATATGCTATAGCTATGAAAATATTTGTGTGCGCACATACACATGCATTCAAAGTATGTGTATCAATGGGAATGGAAACATTATGAAAGTACATCAAGTACTCGTGCGTATAAGTAAGTACCCATAAGACATGCGTGTATGGATGAATAGAAGAAATGGTAGGCTTTTACATCAATGTTTGTGTTTGTCTTCTGCTTTTTTCTTGTGGCAGGCCCAAGACGCAATCCAAGAAAAAATTTTATTTTAAACGTTCAACAAATTCCAAAAATTTTTTATACCATAAGTATAGCAATTAAAAACCCATTTAAAAAAAATACCTGATACTTCAGCATAGAAAAGTCAAAGGGTTATTGCGTTTTGTTTTTGTTTTTGAAAACCCATTGAAGAACACTACCTGCTATAAAAGTCATTAACAAACTTGAGTGAATTAATTAAAAAATAATTTTTTCCTATATCATGGTAAAACATTTTCGTACATATATATATGATATATGTTGAAAGGCACATATACAAACACTTTATAAGAATGTTTACAATCTCTCACTTATGAAAAATTTTAAAAAATAATTAATTTTTAATGATATTAATTTTATCAAAACTTTTTTATCAGTTTTTATTTTTAATTTTTTAACTAAAACCCGTTGAAAATGTTTTGAAAATAGCCCACTCATGCACTTAGTCATATTAGCTTCACTAAAATGTTAATATAAAACACTTTTATTAACTATATCAAAACGATTTCCACAATTTTTCATTTTGTGGAAATATACTCTAAGTATACTCTCGAGTAGAAACATACTCGAGTAGAAACATACACATACACAACTATAAATATATCCATGCTCATAAACTCTTTATACTTATAAGTGCGTGCATGACAGGCACATCGCGCAAGTTCTACTTGTAGTTATTTAAGTTGCGCTGGCTTTGAACGTGTTGTGTATGAATATTAGGGAGATCGGACGGTTATTATTCGACCGGCTTTAACCGGTTTTTTTGCTTTTATCGTATATGGTTTCTTCAAAATCTTAATTTTTCGAATATCGAATATACCGGTTTATTTAACACGTATAACAGGTTAATTTAAATAAGTATAGGTTTTGTACGTTTGTATATTTTTTATTGCAAATATGCTCATCGTTTAACTATTTGTATAAATTTAGATATTATTTTTGTAACGGGTGGGCAGATTTGATGTAAGGAAGTAAATTGGTTTAAAAACAAATTCAGTTTTATTCATACCAATATAAAGTAGATATATGGGAATTATAATGGAATATGATGTCGGGAAAATGTCCACCCCTAGCACATCGGCAGACGTTCGCTCTTTTCACAAAATTTTAAACCACATTTTGCAACAGCGCTTCGCTTATCTCTTCAATGCAGCACCGAATTTCATCTTTCTAAATGTCAGTTGTTTGTGGTTTGTTCATGTAAGTCCGGTCTTTCAAATGGCCCCAGAGAAAGTTCTCCAGGGGTGTTAAAACACAAGAACGAGGTTGCTAATTGACATCGTCAAATCGCGAAATTACGCGACCGGGAAATTTCTCATGCAATAACTGAATTGTTGGGCTGGTTGTGTGGCTTGTTCCGCCATCCTGCTAAAACCAAAGGTGACTGATGTCAACATTAGCCAATTGAGGCCACAAAAAATTGGTTATAATGGTTTGGTAGCGCAGAGAATTCACGGCGATGCCATTTCTTTGCTCATTTTTGAAAAAATACGGGCCGATGCTGCCGCACAACCAAAAATCGCACCATACGGTCACTTTCTTTGGATGTAATGATTTTTCGAGAACTGTTTGTGGATTTTGTGAGCCCTATATAAGACAATTTTGTTTGTTTACATAACCGCCTAATTGAAAATGGGCCTCATCCCTAAAGATGGTTTTTTCGTTCAGTTTTTCAAACAGTAAATTTTCACAATTAAAACTTTGATTCAAGAGTGTAGCGTTCCATAGTTAAAATTTCTCAATTTTTTACTAAATAAGTGAGAAAGGTTGATAGCTCAATTCTTGACATTTCATCATTTGACAGCCAATTTACTTCCTAACCTCAAATTTGCCCACCCTGTATATATATCAACCTTGAACGTCTCACAAAGAACGTGAAACCAAGGTAAATCGAAAAATATATGCACACTTGAGCAGCAATAACTTTTACTCATCTTCTGTAAATAAATATTGATTTTTACATATGGGGAACTATTAACTAGACTAACTGAAAGCGACTCTCAAAGCCCGTCTACGAACGGCAGATATAATAGTTAGCGAAGTTTTTCACAACGTAAATACACATGACCAGTCGCTAGTAATGTTGTGAGGTGATCTCGCTGTTGGAAATTGTCAGCTGGTGTGGACTGGAATTGAACCGACGACTTTTTGCTTGGACGGTAGGTATCTTACCTAACATATCACAGTGACACACACACTTTTAAATACGTGATGCATGAATTTACATACAGTGCTGTTCTTGTTATCTTAGGCACCTAAATAACAAACCTTTAATTCCATGTACCAAGTAATACAACAAAAACGAAATATGGTCCTTGAGAAGCTGTTCGAAACTTAATCAACTTTCAGTATTTTGTGTTATAACCTTTATCTTTTATGGCCTCTGCGCACAGTTTTGGCATAGTTTTTACGAGATGTGTTAGAATTACTTTTAGGATTGATTGCCACTTTAATTTTAAGCTCTCCGTCAGCTTGTGCTTATTGTTAAAACGACGTGATCCAGCTCTGCGCTTGAAGAATTAAAAACAATTTTATGTAAATAAAAGAACCGGTTAATCGGTTATTGAATTATTATGAAATAAAAACCGGTTGCTACTTTGCGAATTATTCGAAAACCGGTTTTTGAAAAAGTCGAATAATCGATATCCCTAGTGAGTATCGTTTTATTTTGAACTTTACAAAACAATTTTCCAAATATATTTTCTACCCTAATATTATAATAAAAATATTTTACGAATAATTAAACACAATGTAAGCGCCTGAAACCATCATTAAAGCAAAATTGTCATTTACAAAATATTTCGTTTGATATAATTTTAATTATCACTGTGTGCTTTAGTACAGAGAAATAGCGGGTAAAAAATTTAACATGAAAGTGAATAAACAAAATGAACTCTTTCGGGCTTGTAAATACAAACATACATATGCACACTATAAAGTATATATACATATGCATATATGTCTAAAAAATTTATTAAATTGTCAAAAATTTAATTTATTTTGCAAATTAAAAAAAAAATTCAATTTATTGTAAAATTATGTATGTATGTAAAGTGTAAGCTATGAAAAAATATAATGAACTGATTTTATTTTTTAACTAGTCTCACTCTATAAGCATTTATTATTTTTTTTCTCATAATTTTGTTAAGCGCCATGAAATGTGCTATAGTTTTACGTATGTACAGTGCTGTTCGAAAAAATAGACTCACCTAGAAAACAGCTTATAAATTGGCCAATGCATAAGTAGAGAAATATTTTATGGTCAGACGAAACTGAAGTTAATTTGTTTAATTCTGACAAAAGTAGTTTGACTTTAAGAAGACCTACGAACACTGAACTCCTTCCGCAATATATAATAAAAACTATTACACATGGTGTAGGAAGTATGTATATTGGTATGTGGATGTTTTGCCTACCATGGCACTTGGCCTCTATTTAGAATATACTTAACGACATTATAATACCTTACGCCGAATGGGAAATGCCGCTTCGATGTGTTTTTCGGGTCGCTGCCTTGTTGAAACACCCATAGAAGCGAGCAAAAGATTGGTTTCAGAATAATGACATCGGGGTTTTGAGCTGGCCGGCACAGTCGCTGGACTTAAATTTATGGCAAATTGTCAAAGCAGCTCTCCGAGGAAAAAACCCTTCAAATAAAGAACAGTTGTGAGAGTTAGTGAAAGAAGCGTGATAAAATATTCCAATAGAAACATGTCAGAGACTGGTTGACTCTATACCACAACGGTGGTCAGCAGTCATTAAAAATAAGGGTTATTTCACCAAGTACTGAGGTAAATAAAATAGTTTAATTACTAAAAATATTATTTTTAGAACAAATTTAGTGAATCTATTTTACTGAACAGGAAAAAATTGCTGATTAGAACAATATTGATGAATACTCGTACATAGTTTTTTTAGTTTCGATGTTTTAAGGTTATAAATTTTTTTATTATTTATGTTTTTCTAATGTTTTATTTGTCTCAAAGATGTTAGATAATGTGAATCTATTTTTTTGAACAGTACTGTATGTAGGTAAAATTTAAAATAAATTTTAAGTGGCTTTTATGCATATGACTGCTCAAATCAAAAGACTGTATATAGCAAAATATAAAAGAAATAAATTAAAAAGCCTTTGAAAGGCCTTATTTTGATAAGAGTTTGTGATAAGAAATTTTCGGGTATGTTCTGTAAACTGAAAATGAGTTAAATTGTAATCGAGTAAATTTTTAAAGATAAATGAAACTTCATTGCAACAATCAATGAATTAATTAAGAAAAATATCAAAATGTTGTCAAATTTGAAGTTTCATCAGATTTTAAATTCACTCGATTTCGGTTTACAGAATACAGTATTATTACAAGAGCAGTCTAATAATTCCTTGACTTTACGAATTAAAAATTCTCTGCTTAGTCTGTTTTAAATCGAGAGTAAATTGCAGATATTGTAGATATTCTGCTTTCAAGTATTAGAATTTTTCAAGAACCTCAAAATAAGAGTTTTTTTTAAATAATAACCTATTCCTTCGACTACATATGTGTCTTGCTAAGGACACAGTTTATCCATGGCAAATGAGATCTTTTCTTCTTTAAATTATTATTTAGTTTATCCCAATTCATATTTTATCCAAATTTCCAAATGGCGTTAAAACTTGTTCAGCCAACATAGTCATCGGACAGTTACTTTTATATTAGAAAGTTAACAATTGCGCGGCCGCTGAGAGAGTAATTTTCATGTTCTCACTAATACAACTACATTTTTACTTTTGCAAGGTAAACAAGGGTTGACAAGGTTGGTACAATTGTGCTGTTTTTGGTACACTCTCAGACTTAAAAGTAGGAACAGGGTCGATTTTAATGCACGTAAGACTCAATGTTGTTTTTTAACACACAGGCGTGGTGGTGTGCTGTCATCTGTGTCAATGGGTAATGTGAAACTGTGACGTTCGTTGGAATGATCACATATTTCAAGTGTAGAAAGAAGCATTCAAGTGCCTTGGTTTTTTGAGATGGTACAAAAAATACTTCACCCCATCTGATCTCCTTAATATTTACAAGACCTATATCCATCCCAAAATGGAATACAACTCTCATGTATGGGCCGGTGCTTTAAGGTCTATTTTGGAGTTTCTCGACCGCGTACAGGAGAGGGCGAAGATGCTCATCAATGACGGTAGGGTAGCCAACTCTATCGATTCATTGGAGCACCGTCGTAATGTGGCGTGTGTTTCGTTGTTCTATCGGTACTATAACGGAATGTGTTCTAACGAAATTAATGAATTAATTCCCAAAAATCATGTATTTTTACATAGTACTCGTATTTCTCGTAGAGCGCATCCCTTTGTAATTGATTCTCCAGTAAATCGCACAACGCATTATAGGGTTAATTCGTTCTTTGGTCGCACTGTTCGGTTGTGGAATAATGTTCCAGCGAAAGTATTTCCTGCCACTTACGACATGAGTAAATTTAAGTCTAACGTCCATAAACACTACTCCCTCTGTCCTCTTTCCAATAACCTATTTTCCTAGTACCAACACAATGCACTGCATGAGTAGGGGCCATCCCCTGGGTGCTGGTCTTATATATATAAAAAAAAAGGTACACCAATTACTCATTTGGTACAATTTACGAACTTTCCTAATTTATTTTTTTTTTTTCAATGTATTTTCCCTGGTTTATCATTTAAGTGATTTATTTAAACGAAATAGGCTTCATGTGCCTTCTGTTTCCGGCCTTTTTCAGACAAAAGATTTGTTAAGGTTATCAAATTTTTTCTGCTTTAGTTTTAAAATACCAAATAATTTGTTATTAAAACCAATTTGATTTCATGAATATGTACATACGTATATCGATAAATTTTTTTTACATTATTTTACATTTGAACATGTACTTATTACCTTAGTGTAGATTTTTAACCCTCTGCAACCGTTGTGCACGAATTGTAACAATTGTATTGACGTGGAGTCTAATAGATACCACTTTTAAACTCATATTTTGGTTGACGTTTTCGAATACCACCTTATTTGCCTTATTTATTCATAACATTAGATAGTTTTAAAGCTAACATGGGGTTTACATTTGAAATAAAAGACATTATTTTTGAAAATATGATTGATTTTATAATTCAAATTGCACGGTGGTGGTGTCTGTCAGACCACACGTCGGTTAGCCCTCTGTAACTATATACTATACTCTTAAGGTATAAATTAACTTTTTAGTACAAATGCTAATTTTATTATTATAACAATAAACTTTTAAGTACAATTTTGTTGGTTTTTTGTGTTCTTAAAATAAAAAAATTAAAAATAATTTAAAAAAAAATATTTTTGGTACAAATGGGGTCGAACAGGTACAATTATTAATTATGAGCTTCTAAGTATAATTTTGATGTTCTCATTTTGCAACTCTGATCTAAACCAGCGTTGCCAAATGTGCAGATTTATCTGTATTTTTTAGTTTTTTTTCTGTAGTATAGTTTTTTTCAGCAGTTTTGAAGTTTTATGTTTTCTAATAAAAGTGCAAATTTGCAGTTTAAGCATTTTAGTCTTTTGCTTTCAATTAATTACTTTGGTGAGGTTTACTCGTATCTTTTTCATTTTTCATTATAATTTCACTCGTTTTCGGTTTACAGAACGTACCCGATACGAGTATATGTATATATTTTTTTATTTTTTTAAGTATGTGCAGTTTTTCACTTGAAAATCACTTTTTTTCTTTTATATTGTCAGTTTTTCTACAAAAAAAATATGGCAACACTGATCTAAACATTTAGTGTTACTAGTACTGTTTTGAGTTTAGCTAATGATTTGTTTTGTTTTTTACGGAATTACCAAACGGAATTACCAAAAATACGTTTCGGAGGGCCTTAAAAAATTTAAGCCTGGTGTTTATACTCTCTTCCGTAATGTGCACAAGTGAGTGCCTTGTGTTTGTGTGTTTTAACTGAAAATTATTTGATTTAAAATATTATTCATTTTTATTTTTGCTAAAATGCATTTTGTTATTATTGCTCTTCTGGTTTTGTTGTTGTTATTATTGCTTTAATTTAATTTCATTTTCAAAATTTATATTACTGAGTATTTAAAATATTTATGAATTTCGTTAAAAAAACAGACACTTGCACATACAACAACTATAGCATTATAATGTGTGCTCATAGTATAAGTAAATTAAAAGCATGAACAAAGTTTTTAGACAAATATTATAAAAAAGGGTGACCAAACAAGCGATAAAGCAAGATTTAGAGTATTAGCAAATTTTTAAAACACTTCCTTAAGCTTTGACTGTGTATGTGTGTATGCTTTTTCTAAATTAATTCTAAATTAAATGTTCATTTCCTTATTTAAATTAAAAAAATAAAAAATAAAAAATAAATAAATAAAAATAAAAATACAATGTACTTACTTGAATGCTTCTCTACTAAAGTTTCTAAAAATATTACAGTCAGGATGTTCCAATAAACGAAATGCTATCGAGCAATGATGATTTTCTAAAGGCGATATGTCGTTATAGCTGCAATTAAAAAAATGAAGTAAATTTTTCTATAAGTAGCACTACAAAATAAGTTAAAGGTCAAAGATTACAACATATTGTTAAAAAAAAAACAAATAATAACGCCTTTCAATAGGGATTTTCAAACTTTTAGAGTTGATAGTGGCCATATTGCTGAAACTACTGCCTGACGTTTATTCAGTTTGTTTGGCTAAATAATCATGGACGGATATAGCAGTGAGGCTTATTTTAAACAAAATTAAAGAATTTTGGACGATGCCAATTAAAATAATGGACTTTGGACCGAAAGCGTCATCAGTTGACATTTCTCTGAGAACAACGTTGGCCAGACCATCACCAACAACGGCAAACGCTATAAAATAATAAATAATATTTACACCAACGACATGTGATTTTAACAAGACGGCACTATGTACCACACAGCTCACGTTACATTGAACATTCTGTATGACCGAAATTAAAGATGTCGTTTATATTTCACACATATTTTGTTACATTATATTATAAGTTCCCATAACATTCCATCAAGGAACATGGGGACACTTCTCTCACTCAATGAGCAGCACCCGATTCTATTTTTTTTAGACTCATTGAGAGGAACCTACTGTTTAACGCCGGCTGCGAAGGCTGTTACTAACTTATGTTATTAGGTTATCCGCTGTTTAAGAACTTTTTCTTGTTTCAGATGGTCTGGCCTGGCATTGAACCGAGGACCTTCTGATTGGTAGGCAAGTGTCTTACCTACCATACAACTGTGGCATTCATTATACTTTAAAGATAAAAAGTGTTTAATTATTTCTTTGCTTTCGTATTCAGTTTATATATGGGCGTTATGCTGGTTAGAATGACACATAGATGGCGTTATTAGAATTTATTCCATATGATTTTTATTTAATATTAACCTTGAAACGATACGTGTATAAATTCGACAGCAATCTGACTGTTGATTCGTGTGTTATAGCATTTTGTGTAAAGCAATTTTTGTTATCGAAAAAAAAAATTAAAAATGTGAATTTCGGGTTTTGATAACTTTTTGAAAAAAAAAAAAAATAAATTAAGTGGAAATCCAATAATGGCTTGATAAACATTTTCCGAACTGTGCTCCATCTAGACAAATGGTAGAAAACTGGTTTGCTGAATTTAAACGTGGTCGTACCAGCTAAAATAATGTAGAGCGCAGCCGATTCCCAAATGAGGCTGTTATTCCAGAAAACATCAAATAAATCCACAAATTGGTTACGAAACAACACAAGTTGAAGTTGCACGAGCTAGCTGACAGTTTAAAGATATCAGATAGCTCTGTACAAAGTGGATGCCGCGTGAGTTCACAGTCGACCATAGCAACAATGGAAAACGACGGCAAAATTAAATAAATTGAACTTCGAATTGTTAACCCACCCACCGTATTCTCCAGATTTAGCCCCCAGCGACTTTTAAATGTTTTCAGATCGCAAGAGAATGAGGATACTTGTTGGAAAGAGATTTAAGTCCAATGATGAAGCAAGCGCTGAAACTGAGGCCTAGTTTGACGAGAAGGAGAAATCGTGCTATATATATAGTGCTATCGAAAAGTAGGAAAATCGCTATATTCGTTATATCGCCATAGAAGGCAACTATATTTAGTAATGAAATCGAGTTTTGTCAAAATGTTGTTTTTTTCTTACTTATACCCTACGGACTTATTATGTAGGAAAAATAACATTTACTAATTCGTTTTTAAACATTCGATATGTATATGTAACATATGTTAGGCAATAATATTTTATAGTTCTCCTTCGTCCAGTGTTTTTCAAAGCAGCCTAGATGCTCCACCACGAAAATCATCTACACGTGGTTCCACTAATATCCGTACAAACATTAAATGTGACATAGGCATCAAGGCTTACCGATTTAATATATAAGACCAATATGGTTCTTTGCTGTGGTGACTGAAAGCATACATACGAGCGGTAAAAAAGCTTTGATGGCTGAGAGTTGACACACGACCGCAAGAGAATAAAAACAATTCTAGCATATTTGCTATAACTATGCATATTTGCTACACAAAATCTCATTGCAAGTTTGCTATACTCAAACAGCCATGTTTTTTATTTTGTTTCTATAACTAAGACACTTAGGCCTGTTTTTGCACGGTAGACACATTCGAAACGAGACCATGTAAAAATTATGTAAATAAAATATTAAAAATTTATTTTTTTTTAAACAAAATTTTCAAAAACTATTTATTATGTATTTGTTTTAATATTTTTAATTTCCTAAACAAATTTGTTGCTGAAATTCAGAGCATATGTAGTAAATTGCAAAGCAGATATATTTCCCATGGCTACTTCCTTTGAATTTTGGTATAGAATTGTGAGCTTTAATAAACACAAAGGTGACGGTGCTTTAAGAAATTAAAGTTTTTTATTACAAAGATATATGTAATATGGTCAGTTCTTTATGTCACAATATTTAGAACCATATATCTGTATATCCTTTATTTGTCTAAATTGAAGGTTTACAGCCATAGTTCAAAGAGCAAAATAGTGTTCTTTTACTGCCCGTTTAGTTAAAAATATTAAAATTCTTTATCAAATAAATGCAAAATCAATACTATCTTCCCAATTGATGGAAATAAATAGTGTTTTTTTTCTTTTTTCTTTTTAATGTATGCAAATCGATCAATCATGTCGACATATTTTTTATTTTTTTTTTTCGAGAAAAAATAGCAGATACTCGTACATATGCTCTTGTGTACACAAATGTCTATAAATGTGTGTGTTTGTGTAACTCAATGACAAAATATTTCAATTTGTATGTCTTGAAGCCATACACCACCATAAATACATTGAGTACTTACATACATACATACATATGTGTCTGCCTCGACGTTGTTGTATAGATTTTTGTTTTTGTCGTAGACTTTCTAGGAAATCATAGCCAGGCATGACCATGTGCTGCACAAACACACACACTCAACTCTTTGGGTATTTGCAAGAGTATTTATAGGAATATTGGTAATTAAAATGATTTTTCCATACACTTATGCAAAGAAATTCAGAATTAGCCACAATAGCTCTTATGTATTGATGATGATGATGTTTATGAATATATTCATAGACACTACTTACCTCCAACTCTATGGGTTATGTTATCTTAGTGTCTAAGTATAAGTGTGTATGAGTGAGTGAGTGAGTGAGTGAGTGATGAGTATACCTACCGTAGTGCTAACTCTGTACGGGCATTTATTTGATAAATGTTGTTGTAGCCGGGATGATCGAGATCATGACAAATGCAGGATACCAACAAAATTAGACACTCCAAGTCACCCAAACGTTGTAATAAATTGGCCTGACGTGTTATGGCATACATCTGCAAATGAAAGTACAAAAGAAGAGTTGTTGTTAAAAATGTGTTGCTTTTTTCCTGTTTTTTTTTTTAACGAAAATAAATTATAATGAAATTTAAGTATAAATGATGATTAAGCGTTATTGTTGTTCTTCTCTTTTACTTTTTCTTTTTATTTTATTTTTTATTTTTTATTATTTTTTTTTTAAGTAGGAGAGAAAATACGAACAGAGGGTTCGTTCGTTGTTTTGTTATCAAATAAGATTTAAAATTTATTTGCTTTTTATATGTTCGAATAGCAGATGCGGTTGTTATTGCTGTTTTTTTCTTTTTAGGAGATTTATTTTGTTGTTTTTTTTCGAGCTTGTTGTTGTAACATGAATGAATAGCAACAATAATAAAACAATATTATTTTCGGTATTGGCATGTTTTGTAGAAACTAGCATTACAAATTATTACCCGCTAAAAAATCCTTTTGACAAATACAACTCCTAAACTGTTTCACTTTCTTTCTCTCTCTCTTTTTTATTTTCCTAATGGATTTTATTTATGTACGTTTTGTTATTCTATCTTAAGAGGTTTATTGTTTTTTTTTTTATTTGCTCTTCAGCTAAAAATAAAAAATATTAAAAAATAATACTTTTTTTTCAATAAATGAATCAAAAAACAAAATGCGCCTCTCAGTAATAGAAATAAAACCCACATTATTATTGTTTTAAAGTTGCCAATCATCGCCAAGCTAAGCAAATACAAAAGGAAAACACTTGACATAATTCTCAGAAGTTTATCTCTAAGCAGCGTTGCCAAATATGCAGATTTATCTATATTTTGCAGTTTTTAAGCATTGAGCAGTTTTGAAGTTTTTTGTTTAAAAAATAAGTTTTTCTGTAAATTGTACAGATTTTGCAGTTTTTAACGTTTAACAAAGTAAAGAACTAACTATCAATGTAGTTATTTTAATAACAATTTCTGATGTAAAATTTGTTTAATGTATATAACTGTGGTAAGGTTTTTTAGTACGTTTTTTAATGCGACAATGTAATTATTCCTTTTTGTGACTACTGATTACAAGAAAGAGTTAATTCACACAGTGTGTGATACTCACGGAAAGAAAGTTGTGATTTTCTGCAAACGTATTTTTTTTTTTTTGGCAAAAGAATGGTGCAATCACTACGTAAGTACGTACGTATGAATGATATATCTGCTTTACTAATGAAATAGCGCATACGTAGTAATGTAATTCCAAAGTTCTTTTACCAAAAAAGATATATTTCTAAACCAACTGCGAAGATAAAGTAAGTTTGAGCCTTACTTAAAGTGAATTTTATTGCGGAGTTTATTAAATAAACTAAACTCTTTTTGAGTTACGCGAGTATATGTTGTACAACCTCCCCCATTTTCGAAAGAACGTTATATCCCGAAAACAAGAGCTAAGATAATAAAGAGGTTAACAACACTGAATTCAGCATATTCAAATCAGGTTTATACGCTGGGTGCCACTCTTGTCGGTGCTAAGTTCGAGCACAGTATCATTATGTCATATCATTTATTGTGTTATGTTTGAATATAAAAATAAACTATGAAATAAATTGTCGGGTATATTTGGAAACCAAAATAGAGTGAAATTGTAATTGATTTTGATTTTTTTCTTATTAGTTAGCTTAATTAACTTTCAAGCAACTTCTTTAATTGTCAAAAGTTTGCCTTTAAAAATTTACTTGATTTCAATTCCACTTGTTTTCGCTAAACTGAACATACCCGTATATGTATATACTTTTTACTTTTTCAAGTATGTGCAGTTTTTCCATTTGAAAATCAGTTTTTTCTTCTTATTTTTCAGTTTTTCTAAAAATAATTATGGCCTTAAAGTATACTAATTAGTCCGTACGCATATTTATGCAGCCTAGTGCATATTTACAAAGACCCATTGTAGAGTACAAAAGAAAAGAAAAATTTATTGAAAAGAATTGTTTACAAATAAAATGCGTATACGTAAGCATGCAAAAAAACAATTACCTACACACACACGTAGCCACCATACACACAACGGCCAATAATATGATATTGACACAAAAACTATATATGAGAGAGAGCGAGAGAGAGAGAGAATAAATGAATAATAAAGGGGAAAAGAAAAAAGCTTGTTCTTTTATTGTTTAGTGTTAATAAAGTGATGTGAAAACGAAATAAAGAAAAAGTAAAAAAAGAGCAAAAAAATCTTACGGAATACGGAATGAAATAAAAATTTAATCAAAAATGAGCTAAAGGATTTCAGTTGTGTTGCTCAAAAAAGAGAAATTAAACTGAAACTAAAGCTTGTTAGTGTTTGGTTACTAAATATCTACATATGTATATGTGTATGTATGTAAGGTTATATGCACGTATATGTCGCATTATTGTCTTTTTCTATTGTATTCCTACTCTTTAATAAATTTATTTTAATTTTTTATTTTCGTTATTATTGTTATTGTTATTGTTGTTGTTCTTTACTGATGAAAGTTCTTAACTGTCAGCAATTTATTCAGCACAACTTGTTTTTTATTTTGATTTGCCAAATGCATTTCTCTTTTCTTCTTTCTCTGTCTCTAATAACAAGAAGTAATGAAAAACTTTTCGCTTAAAAAACTTTTGTTATTTGTGTATGTGTCTGTGTGTGTGTGAAAGAGTGTAAAAATGAAATGATTGAACTAAACTGGGCAGGAAATTGCAAACATGAGTTATTTTTTTCGTACTTCGTTTTTTTTTTTTGATTTAATAAAAATTGATTTTTTTTCTTAAAAGTTTTATTTGGTTTTCATCTTAAAAGAAAAAAAACAAAAACAAAACAAAAAAATGTCTCAAGAGTTTATGTTAAGCCATTTAAAGTTTTTTCTTAAGTCATAAGTAAAGAAGTTTAGTTAAGTCTTACAACAAAATAAATTGGTTTTTTAGAAAAAAAAAAAAAAAAAACGAAAAAGATTTAATGTTTCTGAGCATTGAAGTTCATTTATTTAAAGTCAAAAGAAAGAAATCAGTATTGAGATTTAAGCAGACCACATGGAAAAAAAAACTTAGTTAAGAGCCAACAAACAAATACCTGCTTTTAAATGAAATACAATATTTTTTATTAAAGTTTTACGAAAAAAAAAATGTTTATTAACATAAATAATTTAAATATGCTTTTAATCACTTATACAAGTTACTTCGCATTTTTAAATACTCAGACTGCATAGAAGTTTCTAAATTCATTTCTTAGCATAATTAGAACGATATATGATAGTACGCTAGCCTACAAGTGGTATGGATTCGTGAGTTTAATAATTTAATTTTCAGATTTAGAATTGAATGTATCACAAGAGTCTAACAATTTTTTAAATGTCAATTTATGTCAACAAAATATGTATTGTGCTTGATAATATATAGTATTATAGTGGGTAGTATGCTAGAGTGGATATCACAGAGATCTTATAAGAAATTTATTATTTTATTAAAAAGTATGACTTTCCCGATAGAGCAGTGGGTAGCATGCTAGTGAGGAAACATATGTTAAATTCGTGGACTTGGGTTAAAATAAACGTATATATCACAAGGATTTTATGAGTTTAGAAAATTATTTTTATTTTTAATACAAAATTAGTTGTAGTTACCCTGGCAGGTGGCTATCTATAAGGCATGAGCCTTGGATCGGGTGCAGGGTGGTATTTATTCCGAAGGGGAGTAAAACCTTCCACGCGGGTCCAAAGGACTTCAGACCCATCAGCCTATCTTCTTTTCTTATGAAGACTCTGGAAAGGTTGGTCGACTTGCATCTTCGCAGTACGATAGAACCTGATCTATTACCTGCGCCCCAACATGCCTACACTAGGGACAGATCTGTTGAGACTGCGATATACTCGCTGGTGGGGTATATTGAAAATGCCCTCGAGCACAGGGAGTATGCTCTAGTGGCATTCCTGGATATAGAGGGGGCCTTTAACAATGTGACACTGAGGCGATAAGGTCGGCTCTGGTGGCACTGAATGTTCATTGGTCTGTGGTAAGATTCATAGGGAGATTCCTGAGCAACAGGGTCATTGTCTCCGATATGGGATATGCTACCGTCTACAGGGTGGGTGAAAGGCTCATTCCCCAGGGGGATTTCTTTCCCCTCTCCTGTGGAATTTGACCGTTAACACTTTGCTCGCTGATGATGTTGTTGTGGCTGTGCCGGGAAAATTCTTGACACAATGTCGCAACACCTTCAAACATCTCTAAACCTTCTCAGTTGGTGGAGGATTGATAGTCGGCTGAACGTTAACCCGGGAGAGACGGAATTGGTACTATTCACGCACAGGTACAAAGTTCAGTCGTTTTCCTTACCGCGTCTGCACGGCGTTGAGCTGAGGCTGTCGGATAGAGCAAAGTATTGGGGATAATTCTGGATTCTAAGCTATCCTGGCTCCAAAATACACGTGCGAGGGCGAATATTGCGCTGTACGCCTGACGTATGGCCGTTGGAAAGGCCTCGGTCTAAATCCTAAGAGTTCCTATGGGATATTTAACACGGTGGTCAAGCCTATATTTATGTATGGTGCGGTTGTATGGTGGAGGTTTCTGGAGAAATCCACATATTGCAGGATCTTTGATAGAGTTCTGCGGAGTCCAGCACTGATGATTACAGGTGCGCTTAGGTTCACTCCTGAGCCTTGTTTGTACTATTGAACTGGCTTCCAGCGGACCTGATGGCTAGGCAGATGGCGGGCATGTCTGCGATAAAGTTGAGGATGGCAGGGGCATTGTCGGACAGGGTATACGGGCATGCGGCCATCTTTAGGTATTTGAATATGATCCCTGATGGGATAGATTGCTGCACACCCAAAACCTTCCTGGATAGAATGTTCTCTGTGTGCATCTCACCAGCCGCCGGTAATTGGACCCGGTTCTGTTGAGGTATACACGGATGGATCAAAATCCTCGGAAGTGGTTGGGGGCGGTATCTTTATTCCTGTATACAGAATGAGTGAATTTTTAAGCTGCCGGACCACTGCAGTGTCTTACAGGCGGAGGTCTCGGCGATAAAGAGGACAGCGGACTGGTTGATGTACTACGGGGTATATGACAGTGATATTCGAATCTGTACGGACAGTCACAGCCGGACACCCGGTAGAACTGTGTGGCAGACGGACTTGCAAGGGTGGGCTCTCTTCAGAAATGAGGAGATTGACCACTCAGCTGGAATGCCAGTGTCCTCTTGCAGACTTATGGTCCTGCGTTACATGTTTGGCAGGGCACAGCTACGGTGGGATGATGAACCCACGTGCTCTGTATCGAGGCAAACCTATCCCCTATATGATCGAGCTCGCTCGGAGTGTTTTATATGGATACCGCGATTTAGGCTGCGAACTTTTGTGGCTGTGATTACTGGGCACTGGGTGGCTGGTGCGCACGCTAGGAGATTGGGTCTGCCGTCCAAAGACTACTGTAGGAGTTGTCAGGATGAGGAAGAAGAGGAGATTGTCGAGCACTTCCTGTGCCAGGGCCCGAGTCTTTCGGACATAAGGACTACTTTCCTTGGCAGTCCGTTTCTGGATGCCTTGTCAAATCTGGCTGATGTGAATATTCAAAGGATCTATTTTTTTGTGCATGCGTCTGGTTGGTTCGAATCGGACCGGGACGCGGACATGTAGGTTGTTCATTTTCTGTTTTACTGATAGGTATCACAGTGGCATCATTGATTTCAAGTAAAAGAGTCGTCAATTGGCCTACTTTACTCTCGATATTTCATGTGGGGTCATGTGAAGTCACTGGTTTAGGCTGATAAATCTGCAACAACAACAGTATCTGTATTATTCGTGGCATACGATCGGCAATGTTCAAAAAATTGGCCCAAATTGGACTTTCAGAATCGCTTCGCCAAGAACAGTCGTGTTTTATCCAAATAACAATTTTTTGGAAGAAGATTTAATTTATTTAAAAAAATACCCTACATAATTATGCATCTTTGTGCGTGTATCTAAATTCGAAATTATTCCCAGTAATTGCTCATCAAAATTTCTTTTAATTTTTTTCTAAAATATGTTTTTAAGCCTGAGCTAATGTTGATTTTTCTGCTTTGCAAATAATTTTTTTTTATTTTTTTATTTTACCAACGACTATTTGGAAATAAAAAAATCTACATTAACTCATATGAACGAGGCCCCGTTAATAATCAGGCTAAATGTAAATAAATGCTTATTAAATCTATTTAAGCCCTGCGCTAGTGATAGTGCATGTTTTCCTCTTTCTCTCTCTCTCTCTCTCTCTCTCTCTCTCTCATTTTTGTATGGTTGCCTGTCTTCTATGCAACGTGCAGCATACGCTGGTTTTCTAGCCACGAATTGTGGTTTAAAACATTTGCCTTAAATCCCCCAAAAAATCAAAAAAAAGCAGACAACTCGCACATCAAAAAAAAAAAAAAACGAGAAAAAAAGTTAGAAAAACATTTTTAACAAAACATGCAACACAGAATTCACAACAAAAATAAAAAAAAACTAATGCTGATGTATTTCACAACAGTTAGCAGTTAGAGGAGAATGTTAACACACTTCGTAGTTATTTTGTAGCTGAAGTCCTTTCTCTATTGGCTATCTTTGGCAATATGCATACATTGTTAGCTTATGTATCCAAAGGTAGCAACAGATGCTTCTAAAATTTATGGGGCCTGCAATTTTAATGTTATTTATTAAGCCCAGTTTTTCTCTTCTTTTGCCAGTTTTTCTCTAGCTGCTAGTCATGGTCTACACAAACTGTGGGCCAAGTTTACAGTTGAATGTGTGTACGAGGCCATTCACTTATACATTCTATGTATATAATCGATAGATTATTTTAATATAATCGAATTGCTCTTACATTGTATAGAGTTTTTGGGCGAAATATGTATGTTTTATAGTTTAGTGATTTTTTTCCCATTAAGTGCTTAAAGGGGTCCTTAAATATGTGGAAAATTGAAAAATAACATTAAAAAAATTAAAACACAATTTTCGGCATAATTGATGGCTTGGAAAGAGGATAACTAAGTAAATGATATGACTATTTGAAGTAGTAATTAAGTTAAAAGCTATCGGTAGAGAAAAACAAAACAGAAAAATTTAAAAAAAATATAAATTTTCTCCCAGTGCATTCATTTACAGTTGCATATGATGTCTATATAAGTACTTAGGTATTAAGACATATGTTAATATACATTCAGCTACATACACACAGATTATGAAGGCAGTTTGGCGTATAACTGGGTCGAATACGCTTTTAAAAGCATACTTAAGCAGGCGTTTTTATTTCTTTTTAAAAGATGATTATGAGCCAGTTCTAGTGGCTGATAATAATGATGACGAAGACATGTTTTTATTTTTATATTTCAAAAAGTTTCTTAAAAAACCAACAACAACAAAATAGATACTTGAGCTAAATTTACATGGTTGATACAAGCTTGACAAAAAAAATATCACATACAATATATATTGTAAAGATTAAAACATAAAAAGTAAAAATTGCTGCTTAATAAAGGGGAAAACTTTAAAGATAAAATCTTGATGGAAAATTCTTGGTAAAGTATTTTCTGTTTCAATAAAAAGCACTTCAATAAATAAAATTCACCAATAAAACACAACCTTAAGCCGTCGAATATATTTGTATTTGTTTGTGTGTGTGTGTAAATGGTGAATAGAGTATTAAATGAGAGTATGAGTATATCATTAAATAAAAAACTGCTTCACAAATTGAGTAACAGAGATTTCGAATTTTTTTCTATTGAGTAACAGAGACACACACTAATGCATATGTACAATGCGATTTGTAGTTTAAACCATTGTCCGGCAATCTAATACTAATGCATTTTACATCTGTGGTAGTAATTTGAGAGTTATCACTCAGGCCATTTTGCACTGTTTTTTCCATTTGTTTATTTTTTGCTTATTTTTTTCCTATGCGTGTGAGTACATACGTGTGAAAATAGAATAAAAGAGCTGCTCTTTGCCTGACAATGATTTAAACCAAATTCACGCAAGGAGCAGATCTTCTCTTCTGTTTTCACACGTACAAAATAAGCAAAAATACATAAAGTAAAGAGAAGACAAGTGGGAAACTACCACGGTTGGCAACCCACTGAGTAACGTAATTAAGCCCACCCGGGTTTTATTGGGTATTACATGGGTTTTTTGTTTTTTTTTTGGGTTTTTTTCATTTAAAGGTTTTCGTAGTTTATTTACAACAAAAATAAGTGTAATTTACGTATCAAAAATAATATTGAATCAAAATAAAAATTTGCCAAATCACTGTTTACATCCGCTCCCACCTCTGAGCCAATTTTATATTTCCTCAAAAGAAGTGATTTGGTGACATGCCAAAAGATATTGTATCCATCAAAGCAGCCAATAATCAAAATAAGCAATGATCGGAGAATACGGCGGGTGCGGCACTTAATCATTTCTAATATTGTAATTGACTAGCAACTTTTGCGCAGTGAATCCGAAGGTTGTCATGCAAAAGAATAATTTAATCATGTCTGTCTTTATATTGCGGCCGTTTTTTTCATAATACATGTTTCAAATGAAGTAAGAGTCCAAAATGTATTATAAATGCAAAAACAACGTGATTGTAGTAACGAACAAAAAATTTTTCGAGTTGAAGGGTTTTTCCAACCCTGGAAATTACAGTGCAAAGTGGCCTAAGTGAGAAAATCTCAAATTACTAGCGCATTAAAAAATGTATTAGCATTAGTTTGCCGAACGCTGGTTTAAACAGTAGTTAACTCTTTTCAGTCAGTTTTATTATTATTATTTTCTTTTTTTTTAAGCAAATTAAACGAAAATTAATTTTACCATTAAATCTAAGGAACAGACTAATATTGGAGAGTTACTTTCTAGTTTTTTCGGAAGGCATTTACTATTCAATTTAATTTTTTGCTCAAAGAAAAAATTAACTCATAAGACAAAGATGTCATCATTTTCGTTAAAAAAAAAGAAAAATCTCGAATGAAGTTGAACTAAAACTAAATTAGAAATAATTTTGGACATGAAACTGGACATGAACTGAATGAACTGAATAATATAAAACCTAAGGAATCGGGAAAGCTTATGCTAACAGTCTTCATGGCACAAACTTACGGATCATACTCAAGTAATAAATTGGCACTTTTAAGTTTTGTAAGATCGGTAAAAACCACTTCGATTGGAGTGCGTTTTTTAATAACTCAAATAGTATGCGTAACAAATTACAATTTTATGTGAAGAGACAATGGAAGACAGGTTACCAAATGCCTTACAATCTAGTGAAGAAAAAGCGGAAGACATTCTAACTAAACACGATGACAGGGAAACTGATGATATATTTTATTTGGAATTGAATATCTTCATAGATTGTTTGAAACTGATTTCAAGTGCGCATTATGATAAGTTACAAGAGACTAACTTTGAAAGCAAGAGTAATTGAATCAAAATAGAATGTCTTAACCACAAGATTCATATGCATTGCATTGCAGAATAAAAGGAAATCGATATGTAATTGTGTATTGAGTACCAAACTAATATCATGGCAATAAACCAGGGCTAACTAAGGGTGACATGGTGTAGTGGTTAGAGCTCACGCATAACAACACAAACGACCTAGGTTCGAGCCCCAACAGAGGACATGACGAAGAAAAATTTAATTATGGTTTCGAATGTTTAATAAAGAGGCTTCAACTTCCCTCCAAACAACTCGATCTCAAAAATAAAGAAGCAGCATCCCAGACCTTCTTGCATACCTCTGGCGATGATGACAAACATCAGTCGAATGATCAGGGAAACACGCCACCTACTGGCAAAAAAAAATTATAAAGCTAAAGTAAAGATTACCACCAATTAGCAAGGTTCATCGCAAAATCATATGGAGGAAGCTACAGTGGATTTAATCATCTGCTTAGTTTAGAAGATTAAATTGATTAAAGAAACTAAAACAAAGCCAATATGCTGCCTAGAGTAGTGACAGAGCAAAAAAGCTTAAGTTAAAAGTAATAAGTAGTTGCCGCAAATAAGCATTAATTTTAACTGCATGCCTATAGATCCAAGGATCTAACAATATAATACAAAATTAAAAAAAAATTAAGTAATTAAATAATCTTAATATACACTTACCATTTGCGCCACACAAAAACAATGACGAAAATTATGAAACGGCACCTCGTTATAGTGTTTATATACTTCATATAGCCATTCGCGTAACGTATCGATGGGTAAATTAAATTTCTCTATAAAGCCTAATTCGACAAACATAGTTTGCATTAAATGTATAATATCGGCATCACCCCATTCATATGAATCGAAGGCTGGCAAACGTAAAGCATTGAGAACCTCCTCCGAAAATGTTGTATCGCATATCTCCAGAAAACGTTTCTTAACCTCCTGATGCTTTGGTAAACTACTCTTACGATGTGGTGGACCCATGGGACGTTTAGAAAGACCTAAAACAAAGCGAAAACAAATATTAAATATAACTTTTTTTTTAAATAAAAAAAAGGAAATTTTGTTTCTATTTTCTGTGTTTTTTTTTCTATTTTATAACTAAGTTTATATGTGAAGCTAAAACATCATGTTGCAGTACAAAAAAAAAAAAAAAAAAAATCTAAAGGAAATACAAAAGCCAATTGATAGCGGAAATTAAATTTGAATGCAACACTGCTCAACCGAGAGATAGAGTTTGTGTGTGTGTGTGTGTGTGTGTGTGTGTGTGTGTGTGTGTGTGTGTGTGTGTGTGTGTGTGTGTGTCTGTATATTTGTTTACCATGATAGTACATAACACAAGTGACAGTTTGTTGTTGTTTTTTTGTTTGTAATTCTAGCATTACCTGTACAATAGCAAATGGTATTAAAATACTGTGTACGTGAAACTTAAGTAAGCAAAAGTTAAATTACCACTAAACACAAACCAATACAGACTGATTGAATTTCCCTTTAAATACTGTGTTTTACTCTGCCACTTTCAACATGATTTTTTAAAAGAAAAGTGGCGTAACTAAAAAAAAAAATTTTCTTTAATTAAGTCAATGCGAAAACGTTGTAAAAATAAAACCCAAATGGT
Source organism: Wohlfahrtia magnifica (assembly GCA_023159175.1). NCBI lineage: Eukaryota > Metazoa > Arthropoda > Insecta > Diptera > Sarcophagidae > Wohlfahrtia > Wohlfahrtia magnifica. Next base: position 2,306,164 of record JAKWBJ010000208.1, on the reverse strand, counting down.
TTCATTAGTGACGTCGTATTAGAGAGTTACTTTAGTAATGCTGAGTAATTATCAACAAACATTTTGGTAACATTGTTTAGCATAAAATGTGTCTTGCTTATACTAAAAAAGTGCTATTAGTAATTAAGAACTCCCATCTTTGTTACTTTTATTCAAATGAGTACCGTTAAACCATTAGCTCTTACTCTCTGTAACTCTCATACTTGCCAACATTTCTTATAAAGCTGAACTATATACACTAGTATTGCTGTTGTTGTTGTTCTCCTCATAAAAAAAAAACACACTGACGCAAACACACACTTATAGTGAGGCTAGAGATGAGCGAATTAGAAGGTAGAGGGTTAGCAAGTATTTAAAATTAAATTCCCCTATAGATGGCTGGCTGATATATTCATTCCATTTCAATCTCTATGTAAGAGAACGACAGATAAAATGCGAGAGGGGGATGATACACTGTAAAGAGTAAGTTAAAAATACAAAGAAAAATATAAAACATTAAGATATAAATTGTTGCAGCTGTTTCAGTTAAATGTTGATGATGCAAGTCATTACCTTAAACCAGATTAAAACCATAAAAAGGAACAAAAAAATTAATGAATAAAAGAACAAAAGTAAACCTTCCACAATATAACGGGCGAATAAAAAAACATAAAACGAAATAAAAGAAAAGAAGAGAGCGAAATGCAACAGTACAGCTCATTAAATTTGCATGAAACAAACAAAGGAATTTACTCGTTCACACATCCAACCACCCCACCCCACCCCACTCTTCTTAGTATTTTCGTAAAGATGTGATATGATGTTATTGAAGTGTCTTTAAAAGAAAACTTAAAATTTGAGTTTTTACAATACAAAAAGAAAAAAACAATGCTAAGACAGCCTATAAATATGCTAAGAAAATTGCAAAGTGCAAAAATGAATAAATAAAGTATAAAACACCTTTGGGGGTATAGACATTTTAAATATGAAGAAGAAAACAACTGCTAAAACGTTACAAACAAACACAAAATTTGTGTAGTCTTCTACTAACCACATTTATCATAGAGATTTTAATGGCAACCAACCGCTAATTTGCCCCAACTTGTGTTCACTAAGCTGTGTTCGAATTTAGACACCTGCCATGTACAGCAGCACAATCTATTAAAGTTCAGTTTGCTAGTGGTAACTAACTGTTCAATTGAAAGTAATTCCATACGTTGGGTAAATACAAAAAACGAAAAAAACTGTTGGACCAGTGAAGCATACAAGTTACGAGACTAAGAAAATGTTGCTTGAATTTGTTAATATCTCTGAAATGCACACATTGCAGGAACACACAAAAAACGATCATTTCGTTCGCTTTGCCAAGTTAAAAGGTTTACGTTTTCTAATAATTGAAAAACATTTTCATTTTTTTGCGGTTCAACAATGAACGAGGGAAGTTCTTTTTAAGACACACAATAGAATATGAAATTGTTGTAATGATTTGGAGACATTTTTAAAAATTCTAATTTGAAAAGAAATACTAAACAATTCAGCTGTAATTTATCGAATTCAGCTACAAAAAGTACTTTATAACTGGAAACCACAAACACTTTCAATTCATCGATAAAAGTATTTGAGTATTTTCAGTAGTTTTTGCTAGAAATTCAGATAAATATTATTTGCCATAACATTCGTTATGGAAGGAGCATGGGGACATCTTTCAGTAAATGAGCTGCATCTGATTCCATTTTAGACTCTTTAAAAACGTCGACTCCTAATGGCCAATGCATTAGAGAAGTTTTCAATAGTAGTAATACTATACTCAATAAACAGATACCAGCGAAAGTTATGAGGTGATACCGCTGTTGAAAAAACTTTTTCTTTTTTTAAGATGGTCTGGCCTAGTTTTAGATGTTGATAACGCTACACTAATTGTTGATTCACAGAAGGGAAGTAGTTCGATGTTAATAACGCTACACTAATTGTTGATTCACTGAAGGGAAGTAGTTCGAAATTCAAAACTATCTCTTGGTTCCTTGTCTATAGAAGCGCAAGAGCCTATTAATAAAATATTTAAAAAACTTATAAAGCACTTTCTGTTAATAAATTCAGAAACGATGATCAGGGCAACTCGCAAGACACCCAAAGCAAAATGTCTGTGTTCTGTGTTCATCTGATAATTGTAGATTTTCAACGTAAGCAGTGACGAAGATACTGATGAAAAATAAAGTGTAATAATGTATCCTTATATTGATAAATGCGTATTATAACTTTCGATACATTATGATAATTATTTGAATGGCCTTAATGATTTTTCAAAACAAAATAATTATATTTTTTATTTTATCTCTTTCTTTATATTTTTCAATGAAAACAAAAGTTTTTTTGATTGATTGATAATACGAAGACCACGACCTTTCCAAAGTTACCAATTTCTTATACTCAAACTCAGCAATTTAATTGATTCCGAAAACGGGGCAATCCTGCCACACAGTGTATTGTTGTAAATTTATATACATCGGTTATGAAGTTATAAGACCTTAACGCTAATCATCACAGTGTTGCCAATAAGTGTGGTTTGTTGGTTAAACCTAAGCCCTTAGCTAATTAAAATCAAGCGACACAAGTAACGTAACAGTTTACTAGTTAAAGGAAACATATATGCAAACGAAATTTGTATGATCATTAGAGAGCGATTTTGACAAATTTTTAGTTGTGACTGGTAATGATTTAGTTTGCAATATGTTTAGATTGTTTTACTTCGACAACAACCCTCGCTATTGCTTAATTTTTTTTGGAAAAAGCAATCGTTTAAGATTTTTTTCGCTTGTCCTGTTGGTATTGATGAAACTTTAACAAAAAAAGAAAAAAACAAAAGTAATCACTGACTGAAAAGATGAATTGAAACTTTATACGTTATTTCCTTTACTGTTACAAATTAATATCGAGAAATAGAAGAAAAAATGGCGGCAAAAAATCTTAAAACGTATTGAAAAATTCCTTATGCGTAAATAAAAAAGCAATAAAATTTTTGGATTTTTTTTAGAAGTCAATGAAATAGAAAAATATGTAAAGAATGTAAGAACGCCAAAGGTAATACTGCAAGAGAACTGATAAAAATTGAATTTGGCAAATTGAAACTGTAAAATGATCTATCCCGAAAGAGAGAGAGAGAGAGAGAGAGAGAGGAGTAAAAAAAAATAAATAAATTCTTAAATTTCAGTTTTAAATTTTAATTTGTTTTTTTGTTCACAAATATACACAATTAAGGATTATTTCAATTAGTCTTCGCAAATACCTGGTAAACGTTTTCTATAATTTTCAATTAAATTTCTCTTGATTCTGTGGTTTTCATTATACAAATTGACAAGCTACTCAACGTGAATTTTACCACTCTCACGTTAGTGTAACGTTTTAATTTGCGTTAAATAACTCTGGCATAACAATTGTTTGTAATGCCTACAAAATAACCATTAAGACTTGTATGACGGAGGTTGGGGAAGTGGGTTGAATTACTTTTCTTTAACACATAAACAGGCCGTAAAACAAAAAGACAAGACGTTTTCAACATCTTTATTGTCTTTTTATTACGCAAATCGAAAAGTTTTTTATAAAATTCAAATTAAAAACAAAATTATTCCTAAGAAAAGCCACAAAGAAGCAGTACCAATGGCATGATGTTTTTTTTTTTTAATAATTAAAACAAAAACAAATCACAAGGCAAGTGTCAGTGAATGAAAAACCATGTAATTGAGGCTTATTTTAGTAAAATTTGTAACATGAACCATAGTTAAGTTAAAGCAAAATTCTGATGAAAATCCATTTGACAACAAGTTATTGGACTACATTATGGGTATTTAAAGATGGAGGGTGATTAACTTTTCAGCCAAAGAATTAAAAAATTTCGAATGAAATGATTTTAAAATAAAGCCAGCCTGCAAAAGAATGTTGCTATAGACGGAACAAAATAACGCAGTGACAGGCGTATAATTGATATTAATTTGACAAGAAATACGATTATTGTGTATACGTTGAGTGGGATTTATATTTAATTTCTCTAATATTGACTTTAATATTAACGAAATCGAGAAAGCGGGTCAAATAAGGTCATATGAGAAATAATTTTATTTATGAGACAAACACACCTAAGCGATTAAATCGATTTTATTGAAATTTGAATCAAGAATACTTTTTTCAAAATTGGATCGGGGAAAAACGATCTTTTAAAATTACACTTATTTTTTCTTCTTAAGCCAAAGTTCTTTAGTTTGATAATATTTATTATCCCTTAAAATTTGTTATACACAAATAAAATTTCTAAAAGTTGCACTTTGAGGGGACTAATAAGGCAGGAAAAGGGGAATTTTTGGTTCATAGTCCATTCCTATTAGGAACTATTAAAACTAGTGTCTTCAAATTTTCCTCATGCTATGCTATTATTACATTATACATGAAATTAGTTTATTAATTTTACAGGAAGAGCGGACATTTAAAAGTTTTCGTAAGATGTATGAAGCAGCCACTTAAAAAATCTCTAATTTTAGAAACAAAATTATAAAAAGAAAACTTATCCATAGAATCTGAAATGCTGATGATTCTTGAAGTTAGGCAACCACAGTGCATCAAAAAAATTAAGTGGTTATTCAAGGTCAGAAAGTTTTTTTGCATTTGTTGCATAGTATAATGATTGCTTAGTTTACAGCTTAATACATACTCGTAATACATAACGTATGAGTAATATTTAATTTATCAAATGAATTTAATATCATGTATACGCCTGGATAGGTATCACATTTTTTAATTTCTTTTTCAATTTAAACTAAAAAAGCAATTTAAACATTTGCATTTATTGTTTATATACAACGTCACTATTTGAGATCAGCACATTTCTCATATCTACCGACAATCTAAATTTTATCGAAGTAATTTAAAATGAAATTCTACGCTTTTAGATTAGTTTTTTACTAATATCGCTGAAGCAAACAAATTTTTGTTGTTCTTACTAGAAATTTTCGTTCGGTCAAGTCTGTTGATTTTTTTTGATATTTATCTTATGAAAAAATAAGTGCCTAAGTTTTTTTCTTAGAAAATTTTAAAATAATTCAGTGAAAATTTTTTTTCCAGTTACAACAGCTTATAAACAAATCTTAAACATTTTAATCTGACGTTATTTTGGGATTATAATATATGGTGCGCCATCTAACATTTTTCTTCAACTAATGCTTATTTCGTGAATGGTAACACTTAGCTCATATCTGATTTGTCAGATAATTAGTTTTATCCTTCCGCTGAACGAATATGGTTGTGTATATGCTTGAACAACGCTGGGAAATATTGCGACATTACTTTGATCGATCGACTTACAGAAGATGGCGATTTTGCCAAAAAAATCATCTTTTCAGATGAAACTCATTTTGATCTTGGCGGGTATGTAATTAAGCAAAATTGTCGCATTTGGGGCACAGAAAATACGCACGCATACTTTGAAAAGCCGATACACCCAAGACGAGTTACTGCTTGGTGCGGATTTTGGTCCAGCGGCATAATTGGGCCATTTTTCTTAGAAAATGAGCAATGAGTGGCCGTTACAGTCAATGGCGATCGTTATCGGGCTATGTTGAACGAATTTTTGTTCACAAAAATTGAAGAGGAGGATATTAGCAAAATGTGGTTTCAACAGGACGGCGCTACGTGCCACACAGCCAAAGCTACACTCAGTGTTTTGCGCCCTGTTTTTGAAAATCGCATTATCAGCCGCAGAGCCGATGTCGTTTGGCCACCTCGGAGCTGAGATGTGTCACCGTTGGACTATTATTTGTGGGGTGCCGCCAAAGATAAGTGTTACGCCCACAAAAAGAGACAATTGACGCTTTAAAGGACAATATTCGTGAAGCCATTGGTGAAATACAGCTGCACACAATCGATAATGTGCTTAAAAATTTGGCCGATCATGGAGGCTACAGCATGGCCAGCCAAAGCAGCCATTTGAATGAAATTATTTTCCATTATAAACCGGAAGGATTGTACTTTCAAATAAAAAATAAATTTGAGAAAATATTCAGTAGTTTTTTTTTCTATAGCATTTTCAAAAAAAAAAAAAAAATAAATAAATAAATTATTTGTTGGACCCTTTATATGTGTTGTATATATATAACATGGTGCATAGACGGGGTATTGCCTCTAAATTTTTTTTTTTGCAATATTTGTTACTTTTGCATACTTTTCCAGCCCTTTACCTACTTTTTTGTACATTTAGTCAGTTATGAAACGATAAAAGTGTTTAACAACAAGAGAAATGAAACAAATTCTTGAATTTGACCGGGAAGACCCTGATACTGAGGCAGAAATCGAAATGATATTCAAACTGACGAAGAGAACATTTCTGTTAATAATTTTGAAGAGGGTTGAGCTGCCCAATGAATTAAAAAACTCAAGATTTAGAACTGAAGGAAACAAGATAAGGCTGGAGTTTCAAAAAGTGCACTAAAAGAAACATAAAATGGGGCAAACTATGAAATAATCCTATGGAAGGTGATATAGAAGATTATGCGCCTAGAAATACTTTAAAATTTATTAAATATAATTAAAGAAATAATTGAATTTTTGTTTGTTTTGTAACTCATTTAATCCCAATTTAGTTGGAAACAACGTTTCAAAAATATAGCTGCTCTAACAAAGTTTGGTACATGAGAGGGTTAATAATAAATTCTGAACTAATCCAACGTTTTCTTGACTTAAAAAAAGATCATTTTTCAATTGCTCTTCTTAACTTGCTTTTAAATATAATTTTTTCTAAACATTTTACATTTAAACGATTTGTTTAACTTTTCTAAAAAATTTCTTCTAAAAACTGTTTCACCCTTAAAAAAAGAACACAATCATTAGCCAGACTCTTTTCAAAAAAAAACCTTTTAAAACTTTTATTTGTTTTATGTTTTTTGACTTTTCTGCTCTTACCACTCAGGGAAACGTTATGAAAATTACAACAACTGAAAACAAATGTTTATGTAGACACACAGATTTTAAGCCAAAGACAAAATTTTGTAAATTTACACAGTTTTGGCCCCCAAGGCCTGTTAAAGCTAAAAAGTACAACAAATAATAAAGGAAAAAAATATTTTTTTTTTGACCGGCAAACCATTATTGTTTTCGTTTAGACTTCAACACGGCATGTTCGTTTATTTACTAATAAATAATTATTTTTTATTCTTTTATGTAATGGCACTTTTTCAGTTTCTAATTGAATAAATAACAACTGCTAAGATCTAATCCTTAAATGCTGACCACATTATTGGAGTGTTTTATTGTTTATCGGCTTATTTTTATACAATAAGGTCTTTATAGTGACTTAATTTGAGGCTTAAATCTCATTCATTTGGTCGTTTTATACAACAGTACATATTATTAATAACTGCTTGTCAAAATCTTTTTATTATGGTTTGGTATGAACGAAAAAACAGCACCTACAGGACTGGAGTTTAATCTTTTTAAAAGCTTAGGGTCAATTGTTTGGTTAAAAGCGCTTAATACGTATGAATAAAGTAGTTAAGCTGAAACTATGGGCTATAAGGATTAATGGCTGCGTAAAGGTTTTTCTACTGACTCATTTGTAATAGAAAAATCAAATTTAATTAAATAAATTTTTTAATTGCACACTACTGTTATTTACATATTACACTTCCACTTTACATATAAACAGTATACCGAACTTGTTCTCCTTTTGCTTTAAATACTTTTATGTATATATGTACGTATTTCTACACGTATTTTACTACGTATTTTATATAGTAATTAACACTTATGATATTTAAATAATAAATGCAAATTATGTTCTTTCATTTTAAATAATTGAGTGGCCCTTAAAAACTCAATTAAATTAAAATGGAAAATAATTTCAATGAAAGAAAAGAAAATTTAAGGAAGAACTAAAAAATAAATAACCATAGTTTTGTTGTTGTTGTTGTTTTCATTCATATAAAAAAAACCAAGGGTGACCAAGAACAGAAATTAGTGGCGTAGTAGTGTTAGTGCATACTTTCTCTGGGCGTTGAAAAGAAAAACGGAAAAGGTAAACAACAACACCAAGTAACAAATTTTAAAAGCGGAGCAACATATGTACGTCTGCTCCGTTAATATCTATTCCAAAACTAAATAAAATTTGTTCCTTTATTTCTTATCTTGTTATTATCTGCCCATTTTTTCGTTCGGCTGTATACATATACGCTGTGGATAATTCTCAGCCAGATGAGGCTCAAACGAGCTTATCTGTTCAACTATGAAAAAAATATAATTTTATGTATGTGTGTGCGTTTACAACAAACACCAAACTACCTAATTCTCTAAAGAAAAAGAAAGAGAGAGAGAGAGAGAGAGTAAGGGAGACAGTAGAGAGACTAACATGAGACTTGAATAATAAAAAAACTGAATTATGAGTGCTATGATTAAAACAAAAGTAACCGTAAATAGTTAATACAATAATAACAGGCATAAATAAAAACCTCTATACTCTCTTTACTCCTTATTAGCTACATAAAGAGTGTAAATTAATTAATTAATGGTCTGTAATTAATTATTAAGGTTTTATACTGCTTTTGTTGTTGTTACACAAAGATAAATAAGAATAATATTGTAACAAGAACAACAATAAAAAACCTGCTATTAAAGTAAGGACCTATAACTTGTGTTTAGAAGGAAAGGAAGAAAGTAAAAGAAAATGTATGGTAATGGCTAACACTCACTTTTATTTAAGCTTATTTTGTTTGTTTTGCTTTTTTTACTTTTAAACGTATGTATATCACCTTATAAAAGTGTAAGTGAATGTAGATATGTATGTATATATATGTACATGGCTTTGTTTCGTAATTTATTTATTTTATAGTAGTTTTACCGTTAGTTTTTTCCCTGTATTAATTACTATGTTTCTGTAAATGCTTGTGTATAATAATATTACAATAATAAATATATTTTTATGTAATCTCTCTCTCTCTCTCTCTCTCTCTCTCTCTTTGTAGGAATATGTGGGTTATTTCACACTAGAAGTGTAAAAAAGTTTTTATGAGAAAACTTCTGAAATTGTTTAGATATACCAGCGAAAACCCAACGTACTTCAAAACCCCTATCTTAATTACTATCTTAACTATTATCTTAGTTCCAACACTATGCAACAAATGAAAAAATTTTTCCGACCTTGGATAACCACTAAATCTTTTTGATGCGCTGTAGCCGCCTAACTTCAAAAATCATCAGATCAGATCAGATTCTATTGACAAGTTTTTTTATAATTTCTTTTTTTTTCTAAAATGTGAGATTTTTAAAGAGGCTGCTTTATACATCTTATGATAACTTTTAAACGACTTATTCGATTTAGTTAAGCCATATGTTAAAAAATTCAAAATTATGTCAGTCATTCTAATATAATCCGTATTTTTGGAGTTATTGAGAAACAAATTTTTGATTTCTAAACATTCACAAACCATAGAAAGTAGCAAATATTTACCAGCTTCTCTATTTATTCATAAAGTTGCCTATAAAAGAAATAAAATAAACCATAATACATGAAAATCGATTGGTAAATACATATTTTATTCCCGTACCAAGTTTTGAATATAACAATTTTTTTGTGTTGTAATTGTTGTAAAATGTCGTATTAGCGATATTTTTCAAAATCCATAAATATCACTCATACGCTCAGTGAAATTTCCAGCAATTACAGCAAAAAAAAAAAATTTTTTTCAAACCTACTTAATCTCGCCCTGCTATTGACTGTAATAAGTATGGTCCATGAAGCTGTTCGAACAAACTCAGAAACTTCTACTATTACTGATCTTCAAATATACAAAAACTCTTATTTACTAAAGTGGTATACGCGCGGGAGTGTCTGGCCATAGGAGGGAATATTCAAAACCTATGGGAAAACTCACAAGCATGTTCCAGACGGAAGTTTTTACTGTTGAGAGATGTGCTTAATTGAATTTAGGGATGAAACATAGAGGACAGGACATAGCCATACTATATGATAGTCAGGCCGTCAATACAGCACTTGATTTCTATGAGCTTGACTCTGGGCTAGTTTTAGAATGTCTTGGTTAGCTATACCAGCTGGGCAAGGAGGTCCCGAGCCATGTAGGAATTCTGGCCAGGACAAATTTGTGGACTGGTAAGGGGGGCCTGGAAGAGCATAATCAAAAGAAATGAGGAAAATTAGAGGCGGGTACTCTTCCGGTCTAAGACAGTCTGAACTTTTGTTGGATAACCATGACAGGAGAAGATTTGATTTTGAATCGTGCATCAGGATGTCCAAAGACAACTTTAGGATATTGACCGAGCTTTTGATCGGTCATTGCAGGCTAAAGGTTTATCTGAGTAAAATGGGATTAGTCTCAAGTCCGATGTGCAGATCCTGATCATTTGCTGGGTACATGTGAGACATTAATGCATTCTAGGAGGAAGTCTCTTAGTGCCTATCAGATACTAGGTAGGGAGTTATTGCGAATGGTACCAACCAACATGCTAAATTTCGTCAGATCGACGAGATGGGGAGAGATATTATAGGGAAACCCTATATAGATGGAGGACTGTACAATAGATCGGAAGGTCGCAGTACTATTGTATCTCGATATAAATAATAACAAATATATTTACTATGAATGGGCGACGTCACGCCCACTATGTTTTTTCGCCGATTTTTTGACTAATGATTTGTATTGACTACGAAGTCATTTATATCAAATTTAGAAGCTTCCACTTTTACCATTCTTAAGATACAGATGCACAAATTCAATTTATGGCTGGTGAATTGTACTGACTGTGGAGTTGTTTTGACTAAATTTGAGACTCCTACTCGTAGTATGACTATTTTGAAGAAATATATACAAATAATTCTTTTTTATTTTTTTTTTTATTTTTTTTTTGAAAATGTTATACAAAAAATTACTGAGTATTTTCTCAAATTTCTTTTTTTATTTGAAAGTACTATCCTTCCGGTTAATAATGGAAAATATTTCATTCAAATGGCTGCCTCGGCTGGCCGTGCAGTAGCCTACACGATCGGTCCAATTTTTAAGCACATTATCGATTGTGTGCAGCTGTATTTCACCATTGGCTTCACGAATATCGGCCTTTAAAGCGTCAATTGTCTCTGGCTTGTTGGCGTAACACTTATCTTTGACGGCACCCCACAAATAATAGTCCAACGGTGTCAAATCGCAGCTCCGAGGTGGCCAAACGACATCAGCTTTGCGGCTGATAATGCGATCTACAAAAACAGGGCGCAAAACATCGAGTGTAGCTTCGGCAGTGCGGCACGTAGCGCCGTCCTGTTGACACCAAATGTTGCTAATATCCTCCTCTTTAATTTTTGTGAACAAAAATTCGTTCAACATGGCCCGAAAACGATCGCCGTTGACCGTATCGGCTTTTCAATGTATGCGTGCGGGTTTTCTGTGCCCCAAATGCGACAATTTTGCTTGTTTACATACCCGCCAAGCTAAAAATGAGCTTCATCTGAAAAGATGATTTTTTTTGGCAAAATCGGCATCTTCTGTAAGTAGATCGCAGGCCCACTTAGCCAAGCGAAAACGCATTTTACACAGCAGAAGGACAAAACTAATTATCTGTCAAATCAGACATGAGCTAAGTGTAACCATTCACGAAATAAGCACTAGTTGAAAAAAGAAACGTTAGATGGCGGACCCATTATGTTGGCAAATTTGAGGTTAGAAAGTAAATTGGCTTTAAAAACTAATTTTTTTTTTTGACAAATTCAGTTTTATTCATACCAATAGAAACAAGAAATATGGGAATTAATAATGGAATATGATGCCAAATGTTCACCTCTAGCATGTCGGCAGACGTCCACAGTTTCCACAAAATTTTGAGCCACATTTTGCAACAAATCTTCGCTTATCTCGTCAATGCAGCGTCGAATTTCATTTTTCAGAGTGTTAGTTGCTTGTGATTTGCTCACGCAAGCCCGGTGTTTCAAATGGCCCCAGAGAAAATAATCCAGCGGCGTTAAGTCACAAGAACGAGGCGTCCAATTGACATCGCCAAATAGAGAAATTATGCGACCAGAAAATTTCCCATGCAATAACTGAATTGTGTGGCTTGTGGCACCCTCCTGCTGAAACCAAAGGTCACTAATGTCAAATGGTTTTCATGGTTTGATAGCGCAGATAATTTACTGTGACGGCGTTTCCTTGCTCATTTTCAAAAAAATACGGACCGATAACGCCGCCTAACTACAGACCGCACCATACGGTCACTTTCATTGGGTGCCACATGTGCGGCAATTTTGTTTGTTTACATAACCGCCTAAATGAAAATGGGCCTCATCACTAAAGATGATTTTGTTCAAAAATGCGTTGTTTTCGTTCAGGATTCACAATTAAAATTCTTTGTACAAGAGTGTATTTAAAATTTCTCAATGTTTTACTAAATAAGTTTCAGTGTAGTTGCCAGCTAATTTATTTCTTAACCTCAAATTTGCCCACCCTGTGTGTATATATATATTTCCGATAATTAATTCCGTTAACATTCCATGAAGGAACACGCTGACTTCTCTCAGTCAATGAGCTGCACTCGATTCTAGTTTTAGACTCATTGAAAGTGATCTACAGTTTAACGGCGGCTCTGAACGGCAAATGCTTTAGAAAAGTTTTCAATAGTAGTTATACTCATAACCAGTTACTAGCTAAGGTTATGAGGTGATACCGCTGTTGAACAAATTTTTTCTTGTTTCAGATGGTCTGGTCTGATATTGAACTGGTATTGAAATAAATATTTATTTTGTATAGACACGGCAACGCCTAGCAAGAACTTTTGAACTGTATATAGCCTGTATTTCCTTTCAGATATACAGAGAGATACAGTAAAACTAGACTTCAAACAAACAAACATACAAGCACACATTCACATTTAAAGATAAGCATTCGTTACGGATATGAAAATACAGCCTTTGAAATATGAAACGACGACGTTTTTCTTAAAAAAAAATACCATTTAACCCCATAAAGTGTTTTACTCTAATTAACCATGTTGATATATTATATAACAGCAAGCATCTTATAAAAATAAATTGTCTATAATTTATTTCAATTAACCCTCTAATAAATATCTACAAAGTAAATTTAGTCTACTAAGTTTATACGGCTTATTAGCTTGTCTTCTCTCTCAATATAAGAACGTAATTTCTTAAATAGCAAATAAACCATGTTTAACCTTTAGCCCACAAAAATATGGAACTCCCTTAGGATAATAATGTCAAGACATTGAACATTAATAAACAGCAAATAAAGACATTAAATAACACATTAACCATTAGCATTAATCATTAATACCTCCTTCGGGTCAGGCCAACAAGAGAAAATTGTGTGTAAATTTTTATTTTCTTTTTATGCCTCTGCTTTGCTGCTATGCCTATACAACAGAATTGATAAACATAAAAAAAAGAAAAATAAAACAACTGTTACAGATTTCCTTTTTATTTAATTTAAACGCTATGAACAAGAATTTTTCTGTAACCCCAGGATATTTATGGTTTGAAATTCCTAAATGTTTATGTTCAAAATCAAAGTTTCATCAAATACCATTTTAATAATAAAAAAGCATTTAATTACGAGAGGATTATCGTTTTTTTTTTTTTTTTGTTTTGTTCATATCATTAAATTAAAACTTTATTCCTTGTATTATTATTATTATTTTTTTTGTAGACTAGAATTCATAAATTTTTATTACTTTACAGAAAACAACAAATACACATTGAATAAAACAAAGTATGAAATAAAAAAGGATAAATAATGAGCCTTTGTTCTAATGCCATACAGACAACAAAAAGGAATTTTTCAAATTCTTCACAATAGAAACGTTTGTTAGCACACGTAATATTCCTACGCTTCATTAAAAGAAAACAAAATCATAGAAAAATAGTAAAATACAGACAGACGGACACAAACAACAATACGGTAAAGAATTTTTTTAAGATTTTTCATTTCAGTTTTCTTAAGAATTAAATAAACAAATGAAAGCGAGAAAAGAAAAGAAAAAAATACTTGACATCCTTAAACGTACGAAGAACGAAAATATTTGCCTGTTAACATAGACCTACATAAACCCAGTCAACACACACAAACGTAAGTGAATTCCGCTTATTACCCACCCACATTCATACACACTCTCTCTCACTCTTTCTCGTTAAAAAAACAGTTTTTATAAAACCCATGTAAAATTTCATAACGATAAGACATGACATAATTTTATTTTGTACCCACACACATACTTATTCACGTATGTATGTATATACTCTCTCTTGCTCATCTATACATACATATAAATACTTATTCATAACTGTTTGAAAGAGTGTATTTCAAAAAGTGTTATTGTGTGTTGTTTTTTTTAAGAGGAGATGATTCTTTAAAAACAGTTTGTAAAAGTTTTTTAATATTCCAGTAAAACCTTTACCACACACATTTTCGACCCGAGACCACTTACAATGTAAGTAGGACCCATCCCAGGCCTGTATACAATTCGTATTTAAATTTACACAGCGTTGGCCTTAGCCGTTAGATGGGTCAATTCAATTTTTCGACTCGAGACCACTTACAATGTAAGTAGGACCCATCCAAGGCCTGTGTGCAATTCCTATTTAAATTTACACAGCATTGGCCTAAGCCGTCAGATGAGTCAATTCAATTTTTCGACTCGAGACCACTTACAATATAAGTAGGACCCATCCCAGGCCTGTATACAATTCGTATTTAAGTTTACACAGCATTGGCCTAAGCCGTCTAAGCTTTTGTACTGCTGGCAACGTTGCCAAATGTGCAGACTTAACTGTATTTTGCAGTTTTTTTAAAGCATTGAGCAGTTTTGTAGGTTTTTGCTTAAAAAATAAGTTTTTGTATAAATTGTGTTGATTTAACAGTTAGAATAAGAATTTCACCCCATTTGTTGTGGTGATATCTACTCGTACCTACTTTAATTAGACAATGTGATTGTCCCTTTTTTACCACTGATCACAAACAAAAATTCACGCAGTATATATAACTGCTTCACCAATGAAACATTAAATATTAAAAAGTTGTAGTCTTAAGGGTAATTGTATTGTGAAATTTATTGTTTGTAGTTAACTCACCGTTTTTGAGTTACGAAAAAAACAAGAGCTAACTTAAAAAAGCGGTTAGTACCACTGGATTCAGTGTACTTAAATCCGGTTTACCAGCTGGTTGCTAAGCTTGTCGGAAAACAATTGCCAGATTATAACACAGTGTGTTTATGTCATTGTTGTGTTATCTTTGAATTAAAAATACGCTATTAGTTAAATTATCCCGAATCTTCTGTAAGCCCAGTGAAACTGATCTCGAATTAAACTTAAAATCGCTTTTTATTGATATTTTTTCATATTAATTCTCTAAATTATCTTCAAATAATTTCCTTGGTTATTAAAAGCTTAAAATAATCGGCGTGTGTATATTCTTTTTTACCTTTTTAAGTATGCACAGTGTTTTCACTAGAAAATCAGTTTTTTCTTCTAAGTTTTCAGTTGTTAAAAAATAAAAATATGGTAACATTGACTGCTGGGATCTTTTTTCTCATTTAGAATATGAGAGAGAGGGATAGAGATAATTTTCTACAAAACAACGTCAATTAAACATATCATGCATATAGGGCATGTTCATAAAAGCATCACAGCGCTACACCATCACATTTAGAGCTTTAAAAATGCATCATTATAGTTTGTGTAGTAAAAGTTTGCCATCGTGAGGCAACGTAGTAATGCATTTACAAATAAACGCATATTTTGGTAGTAATCACTAGCGTTGTCAGATCTTTTTAAACTTTTTCACCGAATTCAATTTCAATAAATAAAAATTGTTAAATTTCACCAAGAAAGGAAAAAATTCACCATAATATTGTTACGAAAATAAAAGTGCATAAACTTTGTATATTTGGTAGTTATGTGTCACCTTGTCAATTCTGTACTTAGTTGTGTATCTGGCAGCACTGCCAATTAATCATCTCTGGGTAACACTATCTTATATGCATAAAATTAACGGATAGAGGATAAGAGATCATTTTAGACATTTCCAGAACTTTCCAAACTGTAGGCAATTAGGTATACAAGGAGACTGCTTTGTCTACGCAGTTCAGTTATCGTTTGGCTGTCAATAAATAAAGTTGTGTAAAAGCGGAAATAAAAGTGTTGTATGAGCGAATATTAAGTGTTGTATTAAGATAAACAGTATAAAAGTTATAGTGCAATAAATAAAAACTGTAAAACAATAAAAATATCGGTGTTTATTTTATTTTAACGCTCTTTAAATGAACTCAAACGTTTTAAAAAGGTTAAAACGTACCAATATGTATATTTGTAAATTTGATTAAGAAAAAATAGCAAAAACAAACAGTGTGTAATGTTTACTATAACATAGTTTATAGTTCGCTGAAAGCTAGAAAGCTATAAAATATAATTTTTATGGTTGATCTAAAGAAAATTTTAGATATACAAAGATATGTGGTCTCAATATTGTTGCATGTATATCTACGTTTCTCATTATCATGTATGTGAATTAAATTATATTATGAGACAAAAAAGAAAGAAGTTGAAATACCTGGAAAGTTATTCTCGTAAACACTATCGAGTACGACAAGAGTCAATTTTTAAATTTTCGAATACTTCCTTAAAATCTTTCTTCACTTATAAGCTAATTAATTAGCAGAATATTATTCAATTATAAGCTTTTCAGTGGATAGAAGAAAAGTTGATCTTTTGAATGATGGTTTACTTCATAGCCTTGAGGAATATGTGTGAATTTCTCAAGCAAACTCATTAATTTTTTGCAATATCTTTCAAGTTGCCGGTTGCCGAAAATTGTACTACATAAGTAACCTAAAAATCTATTAGTTTCAGTTCCATAAAGGCAACTACAAAATTTGTCGTTGCCGACAATACACCTGAAGTTCAGCTGTCATCTATAATCGGCTTATGCAAATACACAATGTTCACGAATTTCACAAATAAAAATACCAAAGTTTTATTTTAAAATTTTATAAATAAATTATAACAAATTAAACATAAATTTTATATATTTATTTTTTTTTTTTTTTTGGTATTTTCATCAAATTCGACAAAAAAAAATCCCCAAATAACTCTAAAAATTGTCACGTTCGGCAAGAAATCGCCAGACCAGGGCTGATCACTTATTTGAAAATTTAATTCTCTTAAGTACGAAATAATATTCAAAAACATGGTATATTTGAAACAAAAATTCTTGTTTGTATTTTTTATTTTTATATGAAAAATAAACTCGATGATACGTTTCAAAAATAGTTTCAATTGGTTAGACGTGTTTCTCTTCGCTCTCATCATTTTCAATATTTTATTGCTATTTTCGAATTACTGTTGTAAAAGGAAGAAAATTCATTGTACCTCTTAAGCGTTTACCCTTTCAACCAATAAGTTTCCATAAACATGTTAATATTAATTTACATTTAATACATGTCTTCGTGGTATGTGGCATTTTCGCATATGGGCACATGTGCACGTATTTTACTTGAATAAATACAACCACATTTTGAAATTATTTGAAAAGAATAATAATAAAAAGTTTAGAACGTTAAAAGAAATATTCTAAAAATAGCTTCAACAATTCTAAACAGTATTGTTGGTTATTTTTAACCAAAATTGGTTATTTTCTTTTTTAAAGTGTAGATGTGTACTTTTTTCTTCATTTTGGTTACTTTTTTCTTGAAGCAAAATATAAAAATAACGATTTTTTTAACGATTATTACCCAGGCTCTTATTGAGTAAATGGTAAAAACGGTATTTTTGGCAAAATTTGGCCTTTTGTTGTGAATATCATCTTTCCCATCCTTCTGGTAACATATTGAATTCGTAACAAAAGACTGCTAACGTGCTCTTAAGTGAAAGGTAATCCGATCGAAACAAATAGTCGTCTGACGGGCAAGGTTTGGACTATAAGGAGGCTTAAACTATCTTCTAAATAGTTTCAACTGATATTGGAGCAATTGGCCGAGTGTTGCCGCTACAATTTTTTCCATTTTGAGTAGCTTTTTGAGTTTGAAAATAATTTTCATAGAGTAATGCCCTCAATATATCGTCTCCGAACCTAGTCTTCCTTTTTCATGACAAGTCATTACTTCTGAACTGCATAAATAATCTCTCGCACGTAGAAATCGGTGGAACATATTCAGGATAAGCTTTGGCAAGCAATCAAAGCGATAAAACTTAGTTTTTTATACATACTATTTCGTACAGTGGCTAAGTGAGAATAAATATCAGACATATTTCACTTCAACGCTATTATGTGCCTCGGGTATTTAGCGATTCATTAAGATATATGTTATATGCGAAGCTGGTTTTCAATACTGCTATAAATTCCTTATATAAAATGTTTTGTTTTTGCTTTCAAATTATGATTTAAAATTTTGGTTATTTTTTGGTTACTTTTTTTGAAATTTGGTTATAAAAAATTCTAGGTTATGGCACCGCCGGTTGTAAATAAAAGCTTAAAGATAAAAAAAAAAACGCTGTTTCTTAAAGGTCTACTGTTCGTTTTGTTATGAACATGACATCTGTCAAACAGTAGCTTAAACCAAACTTGTTACATAAAAAATGATTTTGTTTATAAAAATAAAATTCAAGCCAATTTAAAAAAATAGTTTTAACAATTTAAAAAGTGAATATAAGAGTTTTTAAAACATTTAAAATTTTTATATATATTTAAAAAAATGGCTAATATGGCCTTTATTACTTGAACCAAAAAACAACAAATATGTTCATATTATCAGTATTCTCACCAATTGATATTTTTAGTAAAATAATAACAAGAAATTCAATAGAAAAAAATTATTCCCAAAATCTAAATTCGTTATCTGATTGGTGGCATCATTAACATCTTATGTGGCTTTAAATACAGTCGAATCTCGGAAAAATTTACTGAAGTGCTCCAAGGGCAATCAATCAACTTCTATCAAATATTTACTTTTCTAAGCATTTTTAAAAATTGAATAGAGAAAAAGAAAACATGAATAAACTCACATTGCTTTGATAAGACATGTTAAATGTTTATTTATTGAATTAGTTTTCATCGCTATAAAAAAGAAATTTAGATTTAAGTTGTACTGGCTGTTTTAAAGTTCAAAGTCACCGTTAAATATTTTCACGCTTAAAAAATATTAATTCGTACGAAGTGGTTCAAGGAAGCAGTCGAGACTTGTTTGTTTTTTTCTCTTATGTAAAAAGGTCTTGATCATTTTCGTGTGGATATTGGCAAGAACTGTTACAGTTGAAGAATATCTCTGAATTCATTCCCGAGTTCGTGCGGATATTGACAAGAATATCTCTGAATTCATCCTTGACTTCTTGGAATTTAAATAGTCTAATGGGTTTTTAAATCTCTTAAAACAACCTGGATTCACAGATTTAACAACAAACAACGGTTTTAACTTGCGCTAACCATCTATGTTAGCGCACAACAAAGAAGTTATTCTTTCCTTTAAATTATTTCGGCCCGATGCGGTCTTCTCGTTTGCTGCCACAAATACTTTGTCAGTTAAAAAACGATAAAATAGTCAAGATATATGTATGTTATGTGGTATGGTAGGTAAGACACCCGCCTAACAACCAGAAGGTCCTCGGTTCAATACCAGGCCAGACCATCTTAAAAAAAAAGAAAATGTTTTTCGACAGCGGTATCACCTCATAACATTAGCTAGTAACTGGTTATTAGTATTACTTACTATTGAAAACTTCTCTAATGCATTTGCCGTTCGGAGCCGGCGTCAAACTGTAGGTCCCTTTCAATGAGTCTGAAAATAAAATAGGATGCAGCTCACTGACTGAGAGAAGTCCCCATGTTCCTCCATGGAATGTTGTGGGAATTAATAATAATATCTGTGTTATAAAGTTGTGAGTCGGAGATGTTAAGTTCTTTGATTTTTGCTCGTGAATTATGAATGAGGGGTGTAACACCCGACGTTTTGCTTCAAAGGATTTTCCCACAAATTTTAAGGTAACGGATACCGTGTCTTCTTTTAAAATTTGCTAGCTATCCAGCACTGGCATTAAATTTCTTTCCAGTGTGCATTTGGCGGATTCATGCTCAGCTATTGATTTTAAAATTGAATCAGTTACTGCACAGATACGCTGTCGTTGGCTCAAGAACCATTTGTATGATCAGCTTGTGAAGTGTTTTCTTGTGTGCTTTGTCATATGTGTTTGGCACAGACTATTAGATTTCATGATGTGTTTTCTTTATATCTCCGATGGCTGCTTGAGATACATCATAATCTGATGCCACCGCTTTTCTTGAATACCTTAATCAATACGTTTTAATTTCTCTAATGTTTGTTGAAGATGATTGTACGTTTTTTACAGGATAACATAAAAATTAAGTTCGCGGTAGACCATAATTCAGCAAACAAAATTAAAGCTCAGCTTTACTAGTGAGAATATTTTAAAAGAACCTCAATTGCCACATTAATGAATCAGAAATGTCAACTGAAAGATTGTCTTTTTAGAGTACCACGTTGATACTAAAATACTGTTAACTTACCGAGAGTTGAACTTATACGCGCGTTAAATTTTTCGAGATTCTACTGTATATCATTAAAATAAAGTTTGAAATGTACATATGTAGTCGTATGTCTGCTTTTGAGGGTTTATGTCTCTCCTTAAAATTAACGGATAAATTTATACAATTTTCGTTGGTAATTTCAGATTTGAGGTTAGAAATTGAGAACAATTGCAACCACATTTCCATAGGAAACCATAGATTAATTAAGGGAAACGCATTATGAAATGGAAAGATTTGATTTGCATTATTAGCAAAATCTGTTTAAATATGTATATGTGTGTATCCGAATTTATTGTTTATTACAAAATGTATAAGAAATAATTTCTTTTTATTTTTCTATTTAAAATACTTAAGTAAGAAAAATAAAATAATAATTATGTGGCTTTTTGAACCAAAATACTTTGAAGCTCAAAAGTGTATGTACGCGTGTGTTTTTGTTTGTGTAATAATTTAAAATCTGACCTTTTAAATTGTTATACAAATTAATTACTTTATTAAATAAGCTCGTTATTCTCTGCCCCTTCCCATTTCTCTCTGACAAGAGCATATGTAAATCGTCATATTATTTATTTACATTTTAATTAAACCATCACTATAACTTCTACCGCAGTCATGGGGAAAGCCATTTCATACCCACACAAGCAAGAATACAAACTACATTAACCATTAATGGCATTTAACTAAACAAAATCAACAGATAGAAAGAGAAAGAGAGAGAGAGAGAGAGAGAGAGAGAGAGAATGAGAGTAAACGCATTAAGAGAGACATAAATTCGTATTAAAAATTTTTCATTAATGGCATTTTAAATTAATTAAAATGATTAACGGTTAATGAGAGCTTGGGAATAGATAAAGAAATTTTTAAGTTTTATTTAATAAATTATCATACGACCTTCGTAGTTTCATATGCACTATGCTGCTGTTATATAAAGTTATGTCTTCAAGAAATCAATAAATTTTTTTTCTTTTTTTCTCAAATAAGAAGATAAAACTATTTGCAGTTTAGAATTGAAATCAAATCTGAAATATTTAAATATTTAATAAGCAATAGCAACAAGAGCAATATGGTATATTTGATGCTTTTTTAACGAACACATACATACATTTATGCACACATATACAGCCACGCTTAGAAACCTACCAATGAATATTTAATTTTTAATTACGTTTCACTTGCTAAAAAAAAGAGAAAAAAGCAGGAGAGAGAGAGAGGTAGGAGAGAAGGAATAATCACAGAAGAAAAGGCTGTTATATTTATAACACAACAACCATTAAAATATAGATATGTAAACTGTTATATAAGAAGACATGTGGACGCTTAAAAATAAACACAAAGCAAACAACGTAGAAATTGTATGCATGTGCTTATGTGTATAACACATACGCTCGCACTAACACATACATTTATTAGCTAATGAAAAATGTACTTATATGGTGGAAATTGTTTCTTTCCCTTTGTTATGATTTTCCCTCTCTGCGTGTGTTTACATTTATTTTTAATGTAAATAAATAGAAAAATATAAAGGTTCTCCAGCATAAAATATAAACAAAAACATAAGGGCATGTTTATTTAAATTTTTCTTGGGGAAATTTGACTTTTTTTTTTCTTAAAAAAATACTTAAGAATTTGTGTGTGTTTGTGTGTGGGACTATCTTTTTTATTTATTGTTATATTTCTTATTATTGTTTCTTGTTGTTATTTTTTAAAGAAAACTTACTATTGATTTCCTTGTGCGTTAACTTACCTGAAACAAAGAAAAGTTTATAGAAAATAAATGAGAGAAAAGAAGCAGACAAATTTTTTAATTAAATAAGTGAAGTTTCTGACTAAAGGAATACGCTACGATAACACTGAAGAAGAAAAAACGAAAAAAAAAACACCAACAGCAAACATGCATACTCATATATTTATAAGCTAAATTGCGAAAGATAGAGAGAGAGAGAGTGAAACAGGGTAATACTTACATTATCGCTTTCATTTTAATACACTTGAACCTCGTTCTACTGGTCTTTTGCACAGAAAATATGTTATCAACAGATTTTTAAATTATTTTTTAGTAAATTCTTTTTGAATATTAAACTAAAATATTTTTAATATTAAGCACAAAATAACTGATTTACAAAAACAAATTTTATATCGAAAATCTTTAAAAAAAATAAAGATGATCATTAACATTTAGAATTCGTTTTACACGTACTACAAAACTTAATATAATACTTATTGGATTTTTTAGGGAAGATGATAATAAAACCCCACTGACTGACTATCAAAAGAAAATATTTTAAATACATTTATAAACATTTCCATTTCTCTTTGGGCTATTTAAAGAAAAAAATAAATAAATAAATAAATAAATATACTTGTTTTCAATAAAAATAGCATGAGTATGCACTTTTCGTTGTTGTTCTCTTTAAGAAACATCCCAGTAATACACAAGTTATCACAAATTGAAATTCATTGTATGTACAAATGTTTACTATTATGTCAATAACAAAAAATAAAACAAAAATTTGTTGTGGGTGGGCAGATTTTGTTGGTGGGCAGATTTGAGGTTAGGAAGTAAATTGGCTGTCAAATGATGAAATGTCAGGAAGTGAGCTGTCAGCTTTTAAGACTTATTTAGTAAAAAATTGGGAAATTTTAAATATGGAACAAAGAATTTTAATTGTGAAAATTTACTTTCACAATGGTGAAAATTTTACTTATCACTTCGTAAAATTCGAGCAGCTTTTATTCGTAATCAGGCTCCCTGTGAAACCGCTGTGCGTATTCTATACGCTGAAATCGAGGCTGACAATAGATCAAAACAATATGCTTGTATTGGTCGTAGTGATAAAAACATAACCGCTGTACAGCAAAGTGTTGGGAATGAGCCTTAAACATCAACTCGTTGACGTTCGCAACAATTAAGCATCACCAGAGGAACTTTGCGCAACATTTTGCATAAAGATCTCCATCTTCACGCTTATAAAGTTCAAGAATTAATGCCAGTTTGTTTGGAAAATTGAACGAAAACGACGCATTTTTCAACAAAATCATTTTAGTGATGAGGCCCATTTTCAATTAGACGATTATGTAAAAAACAAAATCGCAATATATGTGGCTCACAAAATCCACAAACCAAATCGAAAAACCATTACATCCAAAGAAAGTGACCGTATGGTGCTGTTTGTGGTTAAGCGGCATCATCGGCCAGTATTTTTTTTCGAAAATGAGCAAGGAAACGCCGTCACCGTGAATTCTCTGCGCTACCAAACAATGATAACAAATTTTTTGTGGTCACAATTAGCTAATGGCACAACGGCGCCACAAGCCACACAGCCAGCCAAACAATTCAGTTATTGTATGAGAAATTTCCCGGTCGCGTAATATCTCGATTTGGAGATGTCAATTGGCCGCCTAGTTCTTGTTATTTAACGCCGCTGGTTATTGACACTGACGCTCTGAGAGATGAAATTCGGCGCTGTATTGACGAGATAAGCGAAGCTTTGTTGCAAAATGTGGCTAAAAATTGTGTGAAAAGAGCGGACGTCTGCCGACTGGCTAAAGGTAGACATTTGCCTGACATCATATTCAATTATTAATTCTAATATTTCTTCAATAAGATTGAATTGCCATTACAATAACTAATTATTTAACAAGAATAACATAAATTTTGTTGCTTTTTTGCGTGAGTAATGAATGTCAAAATATATGACAGAAATGAAATTTATTTTTACTTCAGTTCTGAGCAAAAATTACAATTTTTCAAAAAAAAAAAATAAATAAATAAAAATAAAAATGACTTGATGTTATTGTATTTATTACAGTTTGGGAGAAATCACAGTGGAGTTAGATCAGAAACAATACCTAAATTTAGCCGGAATTATTTAGACGCATTATCGCATTTCCGATAAATTTCGTGCAGATTTAAAGCATACACGGAAGCTGGTATTTTATCAATAGCTAACTCATGGACCAATCCAAATAGTTTTCAGCTTTTTATTACGTTAGACGATGGTGAACATTTATTGGTAGAGCATACACCGGCATGCATGTGGTTAAACACAGGCATGGTAGAAGTAGACCAAAACGATTGACCGGTGGACTGCGTAAGAATATTAAAAGCAAAAGTGAAGAATATATTAAAAAGTGTTTTTGGTACAGTTTTATAAACTTATAAGAGCTTTTTTAAGTATAAATAAATAAATTTGGATGAAAACAGTTTCTATTAACTTCACAACAGGTTAAATGATCGCGCCTAGTATACTTGTGAAAACACATGCCCTAAGCTAATGGTCACATCAGCACCTGCTTACGGGATATTATAGTTATTGTATACAACAGCTCAATAGAATTCTTACCACATACATCTTCATGTAACAACGTAAGTGTGATTTAAATTTACACAGCGTTGGCCCAGGCCGTCAGATGGGTCCGATGAAAAAGACAATGTAAGCGAAGGTTGTGTGGGTTTGATTGTACAAACATTGTGAGTGAAAGTTGGATGGCTCCCATATTAAAGATATTGTTAGTGAAGGTTATATGGATTTTAGCTGCCAAATATGTATTTTATTTTTTATTTTATTGAATTCTAAAATAAATTACACACATTTTTATACAACTGCCAATTAAAAATTATAATCAAAAATAAGGTAAACAACAAAAAATAAGCAACAACAATTGTAAACATAAACAAAACTTTTGACAAACAATCACCATTTCAGTTAGAAAAAAAACAAACAGTCAGCCAAAATGGCAAAACCACCTTATCCAATTCGTCTTGTATATTTTTATTAATAAAATTGAATTTTGTGGAAAAAAATGTGCTTTAAGCCAATTTACTTTCTAACCTCAAATTTTTGCAACCTTTACATAACTTTCATTCGATTCGAATAAGTTTATCTGCGACCCATTGTAAAATTAGAAGCAAAAAAACAAAGCTCTTACACTAGCATCTGTTTTGGATGACTTATCACATCGTTATTGAGGAATCGAATTTGAGTTTTGTTGGTTTTTCGCCGTGATTTTGGTAAATATTCTTTTTAATTTTTTTAAATTAAAATATTAACTAGAAAAGGGTTTTTGAGTGTAAAAGTGGATTAAACGGGTGCATGCTGTAGTATATGGAACACTCTATATGGAATCTATTATGATCTATAAGTTGGATTTTCATTATTGAATTTTTAATAAAAATGTAAATAAAATGACAGTTTAAAACCATCAAAATTTAATTTACAATGTCTGTGGCAGCAGACCCATATGATGACTTAGGCCAACACTGTGTAAAATGTAAATACGAATTGTATACAGGCTTTGGATGAGTCGCACTTACATTGTCATCATATCAATATTTGTAGCAAAATTTATCTCTTTTTAGGTTATTAGCTTTTGTCAGTCAATTTTCTTTCCTTTTTTTTCTTCTTTTACTTTTCGTTTTAGTTTTTTAAAGTTTGCCAAGAAATCTTATAAGTTCTAGAAATTTATATTCCACATAAAACAATAAAAACCTGTCAAAAAACCATGTAAATGACTATAAAAGTAGATGCTAAAAAGAGAATCAATAAAAATCACAAAAAATAGAAAAACCTGAAGACAAGGTTAAATTTAAGATTAAAATAACTGCCCTACTAAAGCAAATAATATAAAAATTAAAATAAAAATCATTATTATGTGTGTAAATGTCATTTAACTGACAGCTCATTTACTGTCTAAGGAAAAGGGGAATAAATAACAGATAAAAAATGAAAATAAAAATGGTTTATTTCGGTAAAAAAAAAGAAAATTAAAAAAATAACAACCTTTACCTTTTGTAGTGACAAAAACTCTATGTGACTGGCATATTAATATTGTCAATAACAGCTGATACCCAAGCAACGACAATGAAATACCAATACAATAACAATAACAACAACAACAACTTTATTTAAATATTAACAATAAAATCATGTTGTAAATCATATATAAAAAATATGCAAAAAATATTACATAAAAAGGAAAGGATGAATGTATCTGCTATATAAACATTTCTCTACAAGAAATTTCTCTGCTTTACATATAAAAGCCTACTTTCGGGACAACAAACTACTCGAAAACCCTGCTGGATATGCCAAACATCAGTTCATTACAATTCACAAACATTTTCATTTCCACACGTATTCGTTTGCGTATTGTGGCTAAAACATGTTTTTAGGCAAAAGACATGTCGGGGAACACATTTCCACTCAAATTGAAAGAACAAAATGAAAAAGAAAATCGAAGAAATTTTCTATTCATTGTTGTAATAACATGTTAAGAAACATACTCGTAACTCGTACTGTTACTTAATAAACTGCTGTATTACTATGACAGTAAAGAACTTTTATTCGTTTTGCTACTTGTGTGTACATACTTTGATTTTAATGACAACACACTCTTGGAAAAACTTTTGCCAAAGTTATGAATGTTAGTTATTTATGAGAAGAAACAAATTTTGTATGATGAAAAGGAAAAAGAAAAAAAACTAAAGAAAATTGCTAAGATTAATATTATTGTTATGATGGTTGTTAATTGAAAGCCAAAAAAAGGAATATAAATATTATAATAAATATACATATGTATGTACATAAGTATGTGTAAATTTTAAGCCATGGCAATGCCTTACACATGTACTATAGATACTGGATTTAAAAAAACGTGTACATACTTAAGTAGCAATTATTATGAATTTAATTTGAAATTAAACAAGTTGTTCTTTTTCATTTTTCCGTAAATTATTTAAAGTAATCGTCATCAGATTTCATTTTCCACTACCTTTAGTGGTAGTGGAAAAAATATTGCATTACTGCCCCGTAATATTCAGTGGTATGGTATAGTGAGTGCACTAAATAAAATGATTTCAGTGGTAGTGAAAATTAAGTGCACTAAGTGATGCGATTTTAGTGGTAGTGGAAATTTAGTGCACCAGTTATGAATGATTAGTGGTAATAGATTAGAAATTCACTGGCACTATAGTGGAATGCAAATTCAGTTCCACTATCGTTTTTATAAAGGAATGAACTGTCATATACTTTCATACATAGATATGATATTATTACATATACATATAGCTTAAGTCATAGAGCTGTAAAACTATCGACAGTCGGCCCATTCGATAGTTCGCAAAAAAACTATCGATACTATCGATACTATCAAATGCTTTTAAAGGCTGAGTTAGTGAACACAACGTACAACGTAAGACTTTGCACTATTGTCAAACTTTAGATGTTAGTTAGTGAAAACGTATCGCAGCAACCAGTTCAGTCAGCCATTTATTGTTAAAGTAATGCCAAAGTTGACATTTGCAGCGTAAAAATCAAATTTCTATAGACTTTCTACGTGTTATGTTAAAGAATTTCACAGCTGATCCCAAAGTACACGATACGTTTTCACTAACTCAGCCTTAAGTGTTACTTGTGACAACAACATTAGAATTTAAGTTAAAGGAAAATATTAATAATAAATACACAGTATTGAAGCACATAATAAGGACACTTTATTGCGGTATGTCATAAAATTTGATTTATTGAAATTTTTTGATGGAAGAGTAATCCTTATATATAGCGAAAACTGTTCAGACCATGAAGTGCTCTAAAACTAAAATAATTAATGAGGTCCAGTGAAGAAAACTTCACAGACTATGGGAAGAAACCGTAGAACAACTGTCAGTTGTGATAAACTTTTAATTCGTACTTCAAAGATTAATCCCTTCAAGTCATCAAAAAGCCTAAAAAATGAATTTATTCTCCTTTTTCAAGTCGCACAAAAAGGAAAAACTTATTGTATAATTTCTCAGCAAACGGAAGAACACCTGCAGCATAATAGGTAGAACAACATGCTATGGTCTGACCAAATGAAGATTAATTTGTTTGGGTTAAATGCAAAATGTACGAACATATTTTAGTTATAATTCATACTTTATTTCAGTTTAATAAATAAAAATTTAAGAGACTGTTAAACTATGTCGCTGGGTAAGTATACGGCTGACAAACTGCATCGAACAAATTTTTGCAAATGTGACTTTGACTACATTTAGTGGCCTCCGTATTTACTCATAGAATTTGACGATAGTATCGATAGTGAAAAAACTATCGATGGTCAGCCAAAAACAAAACTATCGATACTATCGATTGTTTTGCAGCTCTATTAAGTCAACCATATATGTACACTTTGCATTACCAGTAAAATTTAAGTAAAAATAAATGTTTACTGATAATGAAGCTTCATTTGCATTTCAACTGCAATTTATTCATCTCTGATAGAAAGAAACAAATCCAAATTTCAATACAATAGAAAAAGCATATTTTAAAGATGACATACGTTTTTATCAGGGCCCGTAACAGTTATAGCGAATATTATAGAAATCATAATTTGTTATTTTTAGATTTTGTTTTTTTAGTGCACAAAATTTCCACTACCACTAAACTCCTTCCATTTAGTGCACTCAACTACCAATACCACTAAAATCGTTTCATTTAGTGCACTCAATTTCCACCACCACATTTTCATTTAGTGCACTAAATTTCCACTAAAACCATTGCATTTAGTGCACTCAATTTCCACTACCACTAAAATTGTTTGAATTAGTGGTTAATTATTTTCATCTGCCACTAGTGGTGGCTGCAATATTGCTGCATTAGTGCTAAGTCGTTTAGTGGTAATGGAAACGATAGTGCAATATACCCAGCTCTGGGCCAAAGCATTGGCAAAATCAATTAGTTGAAATGCTGAAATCCTTGATTTGTTTTTTTACAACTCAGAATATCATTTTCATTATGATTTTCTTTTCGCATAATCTCAACTTTATACTGCTTTGCAGAGAGAAAAATCATATTGATCGTTGTTGAATTAAAATTTTTACAACTTGATTTGTTTCAACAGTAAGCAACTTTGAATGTATCGGGTCCGCCATCTAACGTTTTTTTTTTCAACTAGTGCTTATTTCGTGAATGGTAACACTTAGCTCATGTCTGATTTGACAGATAATTAGTTTTATCCTTCCGCTGAACGGATATGGTTGTGTATACGCTTGAACAACGCTGGGAAATATTGCGATATTACTTTGATCGATCGACGTACAGAAGATGCCTATTTTGCCAAAAAAAAATCATCTTTTCAGATGAAGCTCATTTTGATCTTGGCGGGTATATAAACAAGCAAAATTGTCGCATTTGGGGCACAGAAAACCTGCACGCATACATTGAAAAGCCGATACACCCAAGACGAGTCACTGTTTGGTGCGGATTTTGGTCCAGAGGCATTTTTCTTCGAAAATGAGCAAGGAGTGGCCGTTACAGTACATGGCGATCGTTATCGGGCCATGTTGAATGAATTTTTGTTCACAAAAATTGAAGAGGAGGATATTAGCAACATTTGTTTTCAACTAGACGGCGCTACGTGCCACACAGCCGAAGCTACACTCGATGTTTTGCGCCCTGTTTTTGAAGATCGCATTGTCAGCCGCAGAGCTAATGTCGTTTGATCACCTCGGAGCTGCGATATGACACCGTTGGACTATTATTTGTGGGGTGCCGTCAAAGATAAGTGTTACGCCAACAAGCCAAAGACAATTGACGCCTTAAAGGACAATATTCGTGAAGCCATTGGTGAAATACAGCTGCACACAATCGATAATGTGCTTAAAGATTGGAACGATCGTGTAGGCTACTGTATGGCCAGCCGAGGCAGCCATTTGAATGAAATTATTTTGCATTATTAAACGGAAGGATTGTACTTTTAAATAAAAAAAGAAATTTGAGAAAATATTCAGTAGTTTTTTTATAGCATTTTCAAAAAAAAAAAAATTATTTGGTGGACCCTTTATAAATAATTAAATAAATAAATAAAATGCCCTGATTGACTTAGAAATGGGTAACATTTGTAGTTATAAAAGGTATGTATATAAATACATATACGTCTTTAACGTTGAAACCCTACACTGAATACCGTGATAGATATTTAAAGTCGTGTTTCATTTATCTATTACAACCCAATTGCCGGTGGGGACACAGATAAAACGAAGCGCATACCTCTTAGCATACCAAATATTATTATCCGCTAAATATAATGTAAAAACATTTCCTAATTTTTGTGTAAAGAATTAGTTGACAATACCATATATGAGCAAAATTTGTTTTTGGTAAATTTCTTATGTGTTTTGATCCGAATTTGTTCTATTGATGCTATTGTGATTGCTTTGTGTCATGAAATTAAATTAAATCCTTCTTCTATGGGAAGCAATGTGGAGGGATTCCCGAAAATCCCGGTAAAAGAATTTTTTTTCCCCATTTTCCCGGGAATGCAAAAGGTGCGTGAAATAAAAAACCCTACTAGCGAGTTGTTGATATCATTAGCAACATTTCTAATGATCATTGAACACACTCGTATTCTCAACAAGATTTTTTTTTTTTATTTCATTAACGTTTCTATAAATTTTTGACGTGTTGGTGCTATCATACGAGTAAAACGTTTCCTCATTGGCATCTTTTCTGACATCTTGAAAGAGCTAGTACTACTTATAAAACCTTTCCTTTTATTTTGAACAGAATTTTAGGCAAATGTCTAATTGTTTTGACAGAAGAATATCGTTGAGAACTCCAAATACTTCCTACCTTTGGAATTGTAATAAATATCAAAATGCTATAGAATAGAAACCATGAACATACATAATTATGTTCGTACCATACTATACTTGAATGTGCAATTTCGAAAAGGTCACATCTCTGAATATTTAAAGTTAACAGGAAGTTAAAAAAAAGAATTCTTTTTTAATGATGTATAATAGTTCAAAAAATTGTATACGGATTGTATTTTGGGGCTAATTTGTAAGCGAAATTTATAGAAGTATTTGGATATTGACTTTATTATATATGTTTGTTTATATATTTAAAATTTAAGAGATGTGCCCTTTTCGAAATTTATGATATCGAGTAAACAAAACTTAACGCAAAAAACCATATTCATTTGCATAAAATTTTATTTTAGGTATCAAAAAATTAAAGCCAAAATTCTTCTTCAGGAAGCTCTTTTTCATTTGTAGTTGACCATTGCAGTATTTCGTCATAAAATTCTGTAAATTTTGCCGGTATATATTGCTTGAGTTTTACAATACGTCCAATTTTCAGATAATTAATAGGTACTTTGTCTCTATAAGCTCGATAAGCAAGAAGAAGAAAAAACAGGCTTTGAGCGTTAAACCAAAAAAAGTGGTGCTGCATTGCATTTTTAATACTCTTTGTTTAAACAGTAATTTCGAAAAGGGCACATCATGACATCTAAAGTAGAAATAATGCTAGGAAGGTTAGTTTTTCAAGCTTAGTAGGCGCAAGGAAGCATTTTGGACTCATTGATACGAAAAAAACACTTTGCCAAAATATGCCAGATGTGCCATTTTCAAAATTGCGTATTCACGTATATATGTAACAATATTTTCTATTTCTACAAAATTAAAAACCCACTTAATTGATTCAACTAAGCTAGTATTACTTTTATTTATTATTTCTTTTTAATATTTGTTGGTGTAAACATGATCAAAGTGTTTAAGGATTTCCTATAAAAATATTACTCTTACAATACTCTTTATTTCTCAAGCTTTTTACTTTTAAATCGTAAAAATTATTTCTCTTTTATTTTATATTTACTTCTATGTAAATGACTGTTTATTGATATAATGAATTGGTAGTGATTTGTTTTATTTTTTCATTAGTTTTCTTCTTACACTGTTAAGTGTACATTTAAAATATTACCAGTACTTGTGGTCACAGCTGTATGTCATTTCCACTCTTATACTCATTGCTTAACACACACGTACTCTCACTTGCACACACTCACAAACAGACATAAGTTCGTACATAAACAATTGTAAACAACAATTCCATTATAATGGAGATTTAAAATCAAACACTCTCTTCTAAATATAGAAAAGACAACAAATATTACAGAGATCTATGATTACAATCTGTCTTAAATACACGACAAATGTACGTGTATAAGCTTTTTAAACACAAGTGAAAACAATAATTTTTTTTAGTTTTTATTTATACATTTGGCAAAATAAATGACGAAACAAGTAAGGTTTTCCTTCTTCTTAAACTCTCTGGCCTTTGGATTTTATTAAAAAAAATGATAAACAACTGCCGCATGGTCTACTACTAACACAGCTTCGACAAGAAAGTAAGAGTATGAGTGAGGAAGTAAGTCAGCAGTAAGTGCGAATACTGGTATAGCCATTGAATAGATAATAGCACGTTTATCAACAAGCATTTGTTACAACTCATTACTACTGTTACTGCTACTACTACTACTACTGCTACTTCTACTGCAAAAACAAATTTTAAAATGAAATGATTTTATTACATAAAATACGAAATAATACTGTAAACGACTACAAATATGAATGGAAAAAAACTGGTTTTTGTTTAAAAATATCATCATAAATATAAAAAAATTTATATGTATTTATGTGTGTATGTGTACGTATACTTTTACACTAATACACTTACATACATTTGTAAAAGGGAAAAATTCCTCTCTCAGCAAAGGTTAAATATACAAAACCCTTATAAATTTTTGAAATATTTCTTTTTTCAACAGCATAACGGTACTTATTGCATATTTAATAGCATAATGGTATATCCTTCCATTTACACACACACGCATACACACACAGACACACAAGCATTCAAGCTGTTGTATAGATCTATTAGATTAAGTAGCACAGATTTAAGCTTATTAAGCCAATAACAACGAGAGCATTTTCTTCTTAAGTGTGTATTACTTAACACCAGGCATTTAGATAAATAGTAACATACAGTTTGTAACAAACACGTGCGTACAAAAATAAAAAATAAATTTTTTATATTTTGTTTAAAACAAAATTTATATATATATACCATATACAGGGTATCCACCGGGAAGATATACTACTTTGTAAACAATAGTCTTGACAGTTCATATTTGGCAGCCGTGAAGTATAGACGTGGCAAATTTATTATGGAAAAATATTCAGTAAACCAACGTGTGTTAATCGTTAAAACATTTTAACAAAATCAGTTATCGATTACTGTGACGATGAGAAAGTTTGGGAGAAACAACGTGCCAACAAGATGCACTATTAATCGTACTGAATAATATTGAAAAAAGAGGGACTGTAGCTGATAGGCCCAAGCATGAACCACAACGTACTGCAAGATCGACTGAAAACATTACTGCTGTTCAAGAAAGTGTTCAAAACAATCCATCAACCTCAATTCGATGCCGAGCTCAGGGGCTTGGTCTTCAAAGAACGACTTTGGTCACAATTTTGCACAAGGGTTTGTATTGGTTTCCATTTAAGATTCAGTTGACACAAGAGCTTCTTCCAGAAGTTCATTTACGCCTCCGTTCATATGACAATAGCATGTTTCAGCTCGCCCATGACAACCACGATTTTCATGAAAAAATCATAAAGAGTGACGAGGCACATTTTCATTTGAATGGTTATGTGAATAAACAGAATAGTCGGTTCTGAGCAATGGAAAATCCTTAGATTATCCATCAATCATCTTTGCATCCATTAAAAGTGACAGTCTGGTGTGCAATTTGGTCAGGAGTAATCATTGGACTCTACTTCTTTGAAACTGAAAACAGCGTAACGGTAACTGTCAATGTGGAGCAATATCATGATATGATTGAAAACTTTTTAACGCCACAACTGCATGCTTTGGGCTTGACTAACATATGGTTTTAACAAGACGGTGCCACATCGCATACAGCCAGGATTACAATGGAATTACTGCGAGATTTCTTTTTATAACAAATTATTTCAAGGGATAGTGAGGTTGATTGGCCTCCACGGTCCCTTGATTTGACTGCTCCGGACTTCTTTTTGTTGGGATATCTGAATAGCAATGTTTATGCAAACAAACCAAATATTCGTGATAAAATTAATTAAATACCGCGTAAAATGTGTAAGAATTTAATGAAAAATGTGATGAAGATGGCTCGCATTTGATATTGTATTCCATACATAATTGCCGACATTAAATAAAACATTTACCAATATAACATCCATTTTCTGTCATATAATCAAAAATTATAAACAAACAGAGTAGTATGTATATCTTCCCGGCGGACACCCTGTACATATTTATATAATTTGTTGAATTGAAAAGAAAAAAAAGTAAAACGTTTTTATTAAAACATAATTCGTATTGATTATATAGGTGACACTTCTACCTTAAAAAAATAAACAGAATTGAATTGATACGAGTGAGTCTAAAGCAAGGGTGTGAGGGTTTCAATATTAGAGCGTGTGGGTTTCAATATTGCAGACATAAGCTGGAGAATATGTTTTAAAAAGCGAAAAAATTTAAGGTTTTTGAGAAAAAAGTAATTGTCTTTTAAGGTTTTAAATTGACGTTGGTATCGTATGAAATTTTATTTAACGCTGAGTCTAGCCTAGATACCGTGGCATGTAGCTATAAAAAGTAATAGGATTTATAGTCTGGCAAGCTAATAGGCATCTTACTTATCGTGTTTGAAATTGGAGGTTCAAAAACTAAATCATCGGTTATTGTTTAGCAAAAGGGAAAAAAGCTTGCTTATCTTCTCTGCTATAGTTTGGTTTATTTCCTGATAATTAAAGAGTTGCTACCTGTTTCAATTGCGAGTCAATTGATGTCAGATTGCTAAGCTGACCACTTTTATAATCCTTTTGATAACCGTTTCACATCTCACATATATGCATTACAGTTGGAACGAAATTTTGTTCGCGTATTTTACAAAAATACCACCTTGATCAAAAAGTTACCGGAATAACCCCTGTGTGGCAGTCTCATCCTCCCAATTTTAGATTTTTTTTTCTTTTGTTAAGTTGGTACATCTGTTGTTAATATTTTCGCTAAATCATAGCGTCATAGCTTGACAGGAGTACATCTATCTCTATGTGTGTTGACGTTTTTTCTACAATTTTGACCGTGTTGAGACAAAAGACATGATTTTCGAGGCTGAATCCAATCCCACATTAATCAGAAGCATCATTACTGGAGACAAGACGTGAGTTTATGAGTACGACACGCAATGTAGACATGGCGTTCACCAAATTAGCCGAGACCATTCTCAGTCAAAAAAGAAGGTAATGCTCAAGGTTTTCATGGATTACAACGGTATAGTGCATCATGAATTTTTGCCAGTAGACTAAATAGTAAACAAAGAGTACTATTTGGTTGTATGAGACGTTTCGCCGAAAGAGACCAGAATTGTGGGCAGAAAACTCGTTGAGTTTGCACCGTGATAACGCACCATCATCATTCAAAATTTTTTGACGAAAAATTCAACAAAAACCTTGTAACAGTCACCGAATTAATCTGTTTTGGCTCCAGTGACTTCTATCTGTTCAATCGAGTTAAAAAACCATTACGGGGAATGCGTTTCAGCAGCCGCGAGGAAATAATGGAAAAATCGCATCAAGCACTGATGGCCATACCAACTTAACAAAAAAAAAAGCTCACATCGAAAAGACTGGACCGCCACACAGGGGTTATTCCGGAATCTTTATAATCAAGTATAACTCTAGAAATAAAAATTTTTTTAAAATTTGTAATTACATCTCAAGTGATCTTAAGAAGGAATATAGCGCAAAAGAAGAAATATTAAACCACTTCACTAAATAGAATTTATAACTTTTTTTCACACAAATTATTTGCGATGAAAAATTTCTCCTTCATTAGCCAGAAGTGAAGTGCAAATTGTTAGCGAACATAAATATTTGTGGCAAATCAATAAAATTATTTTTCGAACAATGTTTTAAATAGTTTACCGTTTAACTAAGAATAGAAAAAGAATTTTAATAAAATTATAACAAAATAACATAAAAATATTACGTAAAAGTCGAAGCAGTAAAAATAGTCAAGGAAACTATAAAAAATGTCAGAGTAAAAATAAAAATCTTGAAATGTTAAACCAAAAATTTTATTAAAATGTAAT
Source organism: Wohlfahrtia magnifica (assembly GCA_023159175.1). Classification (NCBI taxonomy): domain Eukaryota; kingdom Metazoa; phylum Arthropoda; class Insecta; order Diptera; family Sarcophagidae; genus Wohlfahrtia; species Wohlfahrtia magnifica. The sequence continues at coordinate 2,269,646 of JAKWBJ010000208.1, read as the reverse complement.
AAAACAAAATTGTGCGTAAAATTAAGACTAAATAAAGATAAGATTTATTTAAATGGATTTTCAAGAAATCAACTCTAAACTAACATTTTTATTACACGAACTAGGATTTCCTTTACGAAATTCAGCCATAATTTTTTTTTATTACAATCCCTTTAGTTTTACAAGTTTTTTGAAATGAGTTATTTTTCGCTTTCTACCGTTTCTGTTTAACTTTATTTTTAAAATAATTTTATTACAGCAACGTCATTCGATTTATATGGCGCAATACTAATAACTACCGAAAGTGCTAAAAATAACTATAAAAATTGCATTAGAAAATCTATAAATATCAACTCTTATACAAACACATATATATACACTCTTATACAAGTTTTTACACTCTTATACAAAAAATTTTTTTACATAAATTGTTCTATTTTTAATATACATGCACTTAAGGAAAATTTACGAATAAATATGTACATATGTATGTAAAGAGAAGAAATAGAGACTAGGGGAATATACTATAAGAGATAAGCAATGTCACAATGTGAGGAGGAGAGGCTGCCTCCTACGTGGAAGAAGGGCATCATAGTAAAGTTACCAAATAGTGGCGACTTAAAAGACTGCTATAATTGGAGAGAAATTACTCTACTTAACACCACATATAAGATACTTGCAGTCATAATACAGGGGAGGCTTCAGCGCAGAACAAGCTGGCTTCAGACCAAATAGAAGCTGCGTAGATCAGGCCAACACTTTACGAATAATCATTCAAAAGTTCATAGAATGGCGTACCCCCTGTATCTACCATTCGTCGATTTCAAGAAAGCGTTTGATACCATCAGGCGAACGGCTATATGGAGAGCACTATGAACCAGAAGATAAATCGAATAATTAGAGCATTCCGTTCTTCACAACAGAAACATCAGCCAACCATGCCACACCAATGCTGGAGTTAAACAAGGATGCCCCCACTATCACCTCAGCTATTCACCATCGTGCTGGATGACATAATGAGCAATATCTCTTCGAAAAGCAGAGGGATCACATGGAGTTCTGTTACAGGGTCAGCCAGTAGAGTATGTAGATAGCTTCTGCTATCTAGGTAGTACAATGACTACAAACGTGGATAACAGGCTCAATAAAGCGAGAGCGGCATTTGGACGACTACAGTCAGTATGAAGAAGCTCACATATATCCGGAAGGACTAAGCTCAGAATATTCAACTCATGTGTTAAATCGGTACTGCTGTATGGCAGAGAAACCTGGCTTGTATCGAATAACATCACACATAAACTCCAGGTATTCATTAACAAGTGCCTCAGGGCCATAGGCAGAATATTCTGGCCTAACACCATAAGTAATACAGGACTGTGGAGCATGATTAATGAGTAATCCATACAGAAACAGATAAGGAAAAGAGTGTAGGGATTGGTCGGTCGCACCATCCGAAAAAGGCCAGAACGTATCACTAGAATGTCACTCGAGTGGAATCCTCAAGGCTCAAGAAATCGTGGTCGACCAAAAAAACATCTGGAGACGCACAATTATCTAAGAACTGAGACAGAACAACCTAACACGGGAAGAGGAAAAGTCAACAGCTATAAACCGTGTTAGATGGAGATGCTTTGTGGAAGTCATATGCTCCCAAGAGAAGTAAAGGGGAAAAAATGTCACAATAGAGTTGCTTAATGGCATTAGACAACAACTGTTTATAGCCGAGTAGTTATTTAATCAATTGGGACAAAAATTAAAAATAAAATTATTTCATTCTTTTCCATAATATCACTATGCAACAAACAAACATAGCTTTGATATTTAATATATTTTTGATGAGCTATGGTCGCCTAGCTTCAAGTTCACCATCATTTCAGATTGTTTGGATAAGTTTTTTCTTAATTTTTTTTTTTTTCTAAAATGCGAGATTTTTGAAGAGGCTGCTTCATATATCTTATGATAACTTTGAAATGACTCAATCGATTGCATTAAGCCATATGTCGAAAAGTTGCAAATTGTATCAGCTTTCAGTCATTCTAATATCATTTTGTAATATAACCCATATTTTTGGAGTTATTGAGAAAAAAATTTCATTTTTTTTTTTAATATTTTGATTTTTTTGATTTCTAAAAATTCACCAAAAATAGAAGGAAGCAAATATTTACCAGTTTCACTATTTATTCATAAAACTGCATAAAATAGTAATAATAAAATAAACCCTAATTCATCAAAATCGATTGGTAAATACATATTTTATTCCCAATAAACTACCTAGTTTTGAAAAAAATTTTTTTTTTTGCTGTAATCAGGGTTATCAAATCGGGCGATTTCTCGCCAAACCTGGCGATTTCAAAAGTTATTTGCAAGCTAATATTCGGTTTGGCGACATGGCCATTTTTTTGGTGACTTTGAAAGTAATTGGCGATTGGTGATTTTATTGGCAAAGAAGATTTTTTAGTTACCTATATGGATATAAAACTAATAGATTTATAGGTTACAGTTTACTTATGTAATTCAATTTTCGGCAACTGGCAACGGATTAGGTTCATAAGTGGTACGAAGAAACTCTAAACTTGAAAAATATGGAAAAAAATTAGTGTCTGCTTAAAAAATTCACGCAAGGCTGTGAAATAGAACATCATTGAAAAGGTATACTTCTCTTCTTCTTAAATCCAAAGTCGGATAGTATCCAGTTAAATTATTAGCTTATAAGTATACGAAGGTATGGAAAACCGATTTTCAGCCATAAAAATTAATTTTTTAGTTTTATAGCTTTCGGTAAACTAAAAACTATATTTTTGTACACATTGTACACTTTCAGTTTTTGGGAAAATTTGTATGGCGCATTTTTACCTTTTTTGGCGAAATTTAACAAATCGGAAGAAGTAATTTGTTATTTATTTTCAATTTTTTTTTTATTATTTTAAAAAATATAAATTTTGTTTTCAAAATGTAAAAAAAAGATGATTTGGCGATTTTTTAATTTGAATTTGGCGAAACAGCTTAAAAAAGGTCTCACAACCCTGGCCGAAAATTTCAAAAGCGTATAAGTGATATTTATGTTTTTTGAAAAAATATCGCTTATACGACACCCATTACATACAATTACGACAAACCAATTTTAACATATGGTTTAAGGAAATCGAATAAGTCATTACAAATTTATTATTTTAGAAAAAAAAAAATTCTAAAAATTAAATTTATCCATAGAAACTGAAATGCTGATGATTTTTGAAATGAGGCAACCAAAGCGTATCAAAACAATATAGTGGTTATCCAAGGCCAGAATATTTTTTTCATTTGTTGCATAGTATTATTGGGTAAACAAGTTAATAATGTTAATTTTGACAACACATGGCATAACTATCACATATGGTTTATGTCACTAATAACAAATATGGTATTTTGGAGGATAAACACCTGTCATTATAATTCAGTATTCGAAAGCCCGGCCAACCATCCAAATCAAATTCGAAGCCGAATATTCATGACGCCAAGATAATGCTCTCTATTTGGTGGTATCAGAACGGTGTTTTCTATTATGAGCTAGTCGGGTCAGATGATCGCAAGGGACCTGTACCGAACACATTGGATCTGATCAGAGAGAGCAATCAACGAAAAACGACCATAATATACGACCAGACACGAGGCCATAATCTTAGTCATAATCATAATCAAAAACTATATGGAAAACAGTGGATAGGAAGTTTTGTGACTCACTCACCTTATAGCCCAGACCATACCATTTCTGGCTACCACTTGTTTCGATCCATGCATAACACCCTTACGCTTCACTTCAGAACAGGGTATCAGAAATTGGTTTGACTCATTCTTTATCTCAAAACTGGAGCTGTTATTTTGGTGCGGAATCCATACGCTACCAAAGTGTAACGGCTAACGATGGGCACTACTTTGAAAAATGTATCAACCAAAATTTGTCAACCAAAAAAAAGATCGACATTATTAACTTGTATACTCAATAGTTATTACACAAAACTCTACTCTGTAGTACAACAAATCCAATAAATACAATAAAATACAATAAATCTGTGTTCGGTAAACTTTTAAATAAAAAATGAAAATTTTATAAAACATTTTTTTTTAAACATATTTTATAAAAAAAAATTAATAAATTTGTACAACATCTAGAGAAAAAGACATAAAAATAGAGAGGGAGAGAGAAAGAAAATATTGTAAACGCTTACTTACATAACCAATTCATTCGTTCGGTATATTCGACTTTACGCTTAAGATCCTTAACTAGCGCTCTAAAGTCCTCATCGTTGAAATGACACTGTATAATGGTGTTATTTAATTGAACAATACTGTACTCGTTGTTACCATTGGTCTGGGCCGTACTACCGATACCATTACCACCACCACCACCACCACCACCACCAACACCACCACCACCTGCACCACTACTGCTAATATTTGCACTGCCTGCAGTCGTTGTGACGGAACTACCGGTTACAGTAGCAGCGGTTACAGTTAAATTACGCAAATCTGTGCTACCATAGAGGCCAACATTTGTATGACCCAGACCGGCATCTACGTTACCGCACGATTTGCTAAGAATTAAAGTCTGACGATTGGCTATGGAATTGGCTGCTAATAAATGCTCACCGGCGGCACCGCAACTGCCCCGATGCAAAGGAAATTTTGTGCAATTGTTGTTCTTTAAAGTGATTTGCAATTGATTGCTTAAGGTTTGACCAGGATGCGAGGGTGTACAGTCACTGGCACGCCTACGCTTTAGATTTTCATCTCCCGGTATAGGCTGTAAAAATGCAGCACTACTACGCTGTTGACTAGATGTTGCTGTTGTTGTTGTTATATTTGCATTATAAATATGAGTACCTTTGGTAAGTCTATCAGAGCTCTCACTGCCAGTAACGCCACCGCCACCACCACCACCACCACCACCTTCGTCTTCGTTATCGATTTGTAAAAGACGCTCAACACTACTACTGGTAGTCTTGCTGCTCATTATGATGAGATGATTACGGGGTAACTTGGTGGCACCAGCACTGCTACGCCTGCTGCGTCGTCTCCGTATTACGGTAACTTTATTACGACGATCTTCATACAATTGTATCAGCAAATCTTCGAGCAAGAAATTGGAAGCGGAAGCCGACACTGAAGTTGATGACTTACGGCGCACTGTACCCGTTACTGAATCGTCTTCGAAAGAGCTTTCGTTTTGCGGCAAACAACAATAACTACTGGCTATGGAACTGGCTGGTGTAAGACTGCGCACCGACTTTAGATATTCACTTCTGGCCAATTCACGTTCTGGATCGTGTATAGAATGCTTGAGTAGAATCTCTTGCAAGAGGCGTTTCTGTTTGGCCGGACTGTAGGGATTTACCAGCTTAAAGTCACCATAGATTTTGGCAAGAAAGCGTACACGTGAAGCAATATAACCGATTTTGCGTAATAAACGCACATCAGAATTGATATGACAGCGATGAGCGGCGGCGTTCGCGTGGGCGGTGGTACGTTTTTGCCGCCTCAAACACGGCGCACCAACTGCAGGTGCCGCCGCAGCTGAAGAAGATGAAGTTGATGTGGTGCTAGTTGTAGAGGGACGTGAGGAGCGAACTTCGTAATCGGAATCACTACTCGATTCGGAGGGACAGCTAAAGCCGTCCTCTATGTCGTTTTCCAAAGTAACAGAGCGGGCATGTGTTGTGTGGATGGTGCTGGTGTTAGTAGTAGGAGTTTCAAGGGGGACACAAGCAGTTGTATCCGCTACGTCTATCGACGTTCTTGTAGTTGTTGTCGACGTCGTCGTCGTTGCTGTAGCTGTAGCTGTTGCAGTTGCAGTTGCAGGTGCTATTGGTGGTGGCTGAGGGCTGCTACGGCAGCTACTGTCCTTGTACATTTATATAAACAACGTAGGGCTTGTAAAAGGGACAGCGTTTTCTTATGTTTTGCCGAAACAAAAAATACTTTTTCCTCTTTTTTCTAATTGAAGTCTTTATTCAAATTATCTTTACTTCAGGGGCCATTTATTGTTAATTTTTTTCCTAAACGCTGTTATTGTTTTTTTTTAATTATAAAAATAGTGCAAGAAATCTGCCGTTAATAAGCCTAAAATGAGAAAAAATCAAAATAAAAAATTTTAATTTCATTTAAATATTATTTTTATTTTTAATAATTTCTCAACAATTTTATTTTAAAATTGAGACCATTTGCTAAGTGATATTAATATGACAGACACAAAAACAATAATAAAAACAAACAAATAAATTAATTTAAAAGGGATATTCATTTATTTATTTATTTGATTTATATTTTCCACATTTCCGTTCAAAATTATTTTATGATACGGAAAATGGCTTAAAAACAAAACAACAAAAACAAATAAACAAAAACAAATTTAATTGAAAACCATTTAAAATTTTGACACACATGGCGAAATAAATAATATTTTATTATTAATAAATAACCATAACAAAAACAACTACAATAATGGAAGCAGTAGTAGTAGTAGTAGTAGCAAAAAATACAAATTTATTTATTTAATTTCATACGTAATAAGCGCTAATTGAATATTTTTTAATTGAGAAAAAAAATTTCACGTCATTTTGAGCACAACTGATGATCCTGTTCAATAAACAAAACCAGGGCTGCCAGATACATTTTGTCATCTTCCTCAAAATTAGTAAAAAATGTCCCCAAAATATCCCATCTAAATATAAAAAAATACCCAAAATACTATAAAATGTTACGTATGGTCACCGTATAAAAAAAATTCTACGTTCAAATAAGTGAATAATAAGCTGGTTTTGCTTTTAGAGACGTACCATTACAACATGTTTACTTAAATAAGGGCAAAATTCAATGCGTCAAAATGATAAGGTCAGTGGTTCCACTTATCCAAACTTTTATTTAAATTAATTATTAATCAATTATTTTTAATTTATGTAGTTCCCGTTTCTTTCTATAGTCTTAAAAATACGGGATGGTATCGCACTTACTAAGTTGTTCAGAACGTTGAAGCGGATTTCACGCCAGCTGTTGCACATTGCCATTTTTAATTTTTCTTTTCTCCGGTACTGTTTGTTGTCTGCATAAGCATTACGCACAAGCAGTCCCTACAAATTTTCCATGGGGTTTAAGTCGGGGAAACGTGCTAGCCACTTTAATACTGTGCTACTCAAACCATTGTCTGGTCGACTTGCTGGCACGAATTGCTGCGTTATCTTGCTGAAAGGTGAAAGTTTTGTCAGCATTTTGGACCAAATAAGGTAGCAAACATTCAGACAGAATGCCCTGGTACTCTTAACTATCCATTCGAGTGGAAGGAAAGTAGAGTTTCAGGGTACCATGTGGGCTAAAGCCAGCCCAAACCATCAAACTGCCACCGCCGAAATTCCGTTTGGAAAAAACAAAGAAAGGAAAGGGCTCCTTAAATCTCACCAATAGTAATTGAAACCATCTGGTCCATCCAGGTAAAATTTTTTCTCATCAGAAAAAATTATCTACAAATCCAAAAATGTATGGAATATCTTATAACCCTTTTACAAAAATGTTTACCTGATGCCAATTAGTTGCCATGTTGTTTTTTGTAAACTCCTTCGCTAAATCTTATGCTGCTTAGTCAGACAGGGAATTTTTTAAACTTTGGTCGAATAAGGTTTGGCTGGGCGTTATTAGCTCTTAGAATTGAGCTTTTTGAAGCCTGTAATTTAAATTCCTCTTTTATTGTTACCGCACTTTTCACGGAATTCGAGGCCTTTCGTGAAATTAGCCGAGTTTCACGGGCAATTGGGACCCTCGGACGACCCGTGCTTTTTAATTTTCCATAATTTTCTTTGTTTTTGAGAAAACTTTGCATAGCACACAAAGATCGTCCCAGTTTTTTCGTGATTTCACGTATACTCAATCTCTGCTCATGAAGTGCCACAATTTGTCCTTGTTCATAAAGTGACAAAGATTTTCCGCGACCCATATCGCGCAGATATTATTTAAATTATAAATTATTACAAAAAAAATAATAATTGTGATACGTTCTGATTAGATCAATTGCTTATCAATCACTGATCTTATCCCATTAGTTCATAAAAAGAATTTATGGTCGCCAACTTAAGAAAAAAAAAACTCTCCTCCTGGATATACGGACAACTAAGAGGTCTCAGTATATGCAAGAATCCTGTCATTCTAAGAGAAGGGAGTTTCGAGCTATTATAGAGGCTAAAATAATACTAAATTTCAACCTAAGGCCTGTTTAAAAAAAGTTCTTTGAAAGCTTTGAAACTGAATTTTTTGAATTGAGTAACATTTTGGTATAAAAACCTGATTAATTTACCTTTTGAGTGCTTTGGGTCTTCGCTTAAATGTTTGAGGATGACAGATAAATTTGAATATGAAGGCGAAAACTCTTTCTGTACATACATATATGATTCGGGAACTTCTCTCAACCAATCAGCTGCATCCGGCTCTCTTTTTTAGACTCATTGAAAGGGACCTAAAGTTTAACGCCAGTTCCCAACGGCAGATGCATTAATTAGGTAAGTTTCTTATAACGTAAATACTCATAACCAGTCGCTTGCAATGTTATATAGTGAAACCGCTGTTGAAATTTATCACATATTCTGAGAAAACATATGGTCTGTAGACGAGAGCTTTGCCTACCATACTATAGCGGCACACAACTCCACCACAATCCTGTTAGCTGCACCAAGCTATTGAAGATAGCCAAAGCACTCTTCGGCTGACCACGATTTCAGCAGACATGAAGCCGATGCCGATAATGTGTGTACTTCTGATGCCCCTCTGTAGATTTATCCCAACGTACTCTGAAATTGCGTGAATTTCAGCTTGAAAATCACTTGGCCAAAAGGCACGGAGATCTTTTTTTTTGATCCAAGAACTCCGCTCCTATACCCGTGTTAGCCATCGATCCATCAGTAAACATTAAACTCCTAGGGCCCGGAATTAGGGAAGATCTAAAACCTTCATACGAAAACTAGTGGAAGATTCATACAGTCTGTAATCAACCACACGACCATAAAATCAAAGCACTTCTAGTATCACGCTTTTTCACAAAGATGTGCAGGGGTGTGAACCCTATTATGGCTATGGTTATAGCCAAACAAGTCTGTTTTTGAAGACCGCCCAGTTATTTTCTAGCGACCATCAAACAAGGGATGCGTATGTCACGATCGACCTAATAATCAAGCAATTTGAAAACACATTAATATTATACATATACGTCTAGCTATACATTCTTTTCGCTCAACCTTCTTTTCTCCTTTCTGTTATATCGTCACTGATTGTATTTTTTACTCTTTGGAAAAGACATATTTTTATTATTTGTACGAGAAAAACCACATACGGAGAAACGAAATTAATTTTTAATAAAAATCCTACTTTATTTGTTAAGTATCCCTAATGGAAACCACAAACACGAAATGAAAATTTTCATCCCTCTTGGAAACGAAATTTTCCCCAATTTGGGGTTATAACCTATATATGGCAGCCATACACAAAACGATAACTAAAGAGGAAGAGAGAAGTATTTGAAAAAGGAGAGAGAGAGAGAGAGAGAGAGAGAGAGAGAGATAGAGAGAAAGTATGGAAATTGTTGTATTAAATTAGTCATGAGCTTTTCATGAAACTTTTGTCCCCGATCTATTTACACGTATTCTTACGCTCTTTCTTAAAGTAGTCAATGAGACAGCAACGAAATAGTATGTATGGTGAATGTACGCATATTTTTTTAAGGCACAGGCACTTGCTTTTAGTTGTCAACGAATTAGAGACAAGTTAAAACAACAACTTTACGCTCCCTGAGAGAGTAATTTCCATGTTTTCACTAACACATCTATATTTTTACTTTTGCACATCACTGTATTAAAACAAAAGCTGTTTGGAATTTAAATACGTGAGCCTGTGCACTCGTATGAGCGTATTTATCTTTGTATACAAAATCCTGTCAAATGATTCATTGTTTAACACATATGTGAGTAACAGGGTTGCTGCGTACCCTTAAATTCATTTTAAATCGGAATTGATTACAGAATTTATTAGACTAGAAAACTAAAACATCTGGAGAACACTGATAGTTATCTTTTGTTTTTTGAATTCAAATCTATTTTAACTGTTAAAGTTTAATTGGAGTGGCGCAACAAAGTTGTTTTTATTATACATCTTCAACATTTTGACAGGGTACCTGAGTACCACAAAAAATATTCTTAAGAAGAATACTCTTTGAATTTTATGACGAATAACATAGTGCGACAAAAAATACCTGGCAAGTGATAATGTATTTCTGATAGGTGCTGTCGAGTAGAACAAGGATCTGTTTTAAACCGGCATTAACCCGGTTTTTCGGATCTTCATGCACTTATAAGCTAATAACTTAGCTGAATATTATCCGATTTTAAGTTACGTTTCAGATTTGGAAAGAAGAGAAACAGACCTTTTAAATGATATATACGTCGTTTAAGTAGCCTTGAAGAATCTGGGTGTAAAAAAAATTTATTACCAAACCCAGTTAACAAACGTTGAACTCTGAACTAAACACAATTGCTCTGTAAAATAATAGATCTTTTTTTTTGAACATTTTTATTTTTAATTTTAGTTTCTGAAGATAAGAAAATATTAAATATTTTACGTTTGCTTTAAACTCTTCTTTACTTTATAGTTTATAAAATAAAAAATAAAAAAATTAATAATTGGAAGGGTGATCGGCAAAAAATTTAAAATAAAGCTCAACCTATTGTGCGTCATATAAAGACAATTCTATCAAAAAGCGATGTTGATGTACCCGAAATTCTTGCTGCATCAGATACTAGCATTAGAGCGATTACAATAAGTCAATAACTACATACATACGGTTTATACGCTATATTTCAAAAGTGACGTCTTAATTATGTAAAAAATAAAACGAAATGAATCTAAATTTGATGTGCTTGGACAGAAAAAAATTATAAAAATGTGGAGAACCCACAATGAAGAACCATACAAACAAAATTCACACAGTTTAGCCCGGTGGATATTTTGGTAAAAATGTGAGAATATGTGACGTTGAGGTGCATGTTTAATTTTCATAGAAAGAACCATGAATGATATAGATTTTCTAAACATATTTGAAACACAATTCAATAACCAATGTGATATAGTGGTTCCTCTTTTGCACTTCTAAGCAACAGTAGCATCCTTCTTAATACCCAAATTCAAAATCAATCAATTGTTTTGTGGAGAATTTTTATCATTCATAATCGTCTAATGCACAAGAATCTGCTGAAAATCCGTTATAATAGAGGAATGGCAGAAAATGCCTAGAAGCAAGCAAAATTATCGCATTTGGGGCACAGAAAACCCGCACGCATACATTGAAAAGCCGATACGCCCAAGACGAGTCACTGTGCGGTGCGGATTATGGTCCATAGGTATAATTGGGGCATTATTCTTCGAAAATGAGCAAGGAGTGGCGATCGTTATCGGGCGAAGTTGAACGAATTTTTGTTCACAAAAATTGAAGAGGAGAATATTAGCAACATTTGGTTTCAACAGGACGGCGTTACGTGCCACACAGCCGAAGCTATACTCGATGATTTGCGCCCTGTTTTTGAAGATCGCATTATCAGCCGCAGAGCTGATGTCGTTTGGCCACCTCGGAGCTGCGATTTGGCACCGTTGGACTATTATTTGTGGGGTGCCGTCAAAGATAAGTGTTACGCTAACAAGGCAGAGACAATTGACGCTTTAAAGGACAATATTCGTGAAGCCATTAATGAAATACAGCTGGACACAATCGATAATGTGCTTAAAAATTGGACCGATCGTATAGGCTACTGCATGGCCAACCGAGGCAGCCATTTGAATGAAATTATTTTCCATTATTAAGCGGAAGGATTGTACTTTAAAATAAAAAAGAAATTCAATTTTTTATAGCCTTTTCAAAAAAAAAAAAAAACAATTAAAATTCTTTGGTTCAAGTTAAAATAGTAAGTCAGTTAAAATTTCCCAATTTTTTACTAAATAAGTGTCAGCTCAATTCTTGACATTTCATCATTTGACAGCTAATTTACTTCCTAACCTCAAATTTACTCACCCGTTATATGTGTTTCAAAAACATAAAAAATATTTTTATTTTTTAATAAAAACAATCAAAAACTAATTGAAGTATAAAAACAAAATATAAATTAAATTTAACATTAAAATATTTTAAGACCACAAAAGCTATTGGATAAACATAACTAATAAATTCAAGCCTATACCATAGACAAAGGGTTATTACAGCATTCATTTTGTTTTCTTTTTTACAGTGCTATTGTAAGTATTCTTGAACCACCCACATATGAATTTTTTATATGTACATATGTTACATATATGCGTATGCATATATATGTATGTATGTGTGTAAGCCAGCAGCTGTGCTCACATATCAATTGTCATTTAGCAGTTGTCAATGTTGAAATTAATACATTTGCAAAATGAAATTGAACAAAAACGAAAAAAAAAACAAAAAATTTAAAATAAAAATTAATATGAAATACCAACCAAACCTTAACTGCCGCCAATGCAATACCGCTGCATCATTCTGACACAAACGAAGAACCACTTTTTTTCTACCAACACCATAAAATAAAATAAAAAAAATATTGCTTTTTTAATGTTACAACATGGATATCATCAACATCATCATCGTCATGATGATATTTTTCCAGGATATGACAAAAAAATAAAAATATATGTTCCATCAATAAAATTATATATCCATTGCATATGGGCATCGCTAATATACGTACTTTTTTGCCGTTGAGTGTACGAATCCATTTCTAGCACATAGAAATAATTTTATCGCAATCTCGTATTTTTATTTTTTGTTCTTCCTGATATAGTTTCGGTTTTCTTTTTTGTTATTTGTATGTTGTTGTTGCTATTGAAATATGACAACAATGCATACGCATTTGTATGTGTGCTTGTTGTATTGTATACGAGCATTGAATGAGTCAGTAGAATATATTCATATAAAAATGCTTTTATTATTAATGGCTGGCAATATTTAAGTGTGTATGTATGTGGTATATATGGTATTTATATGTAGGAATATATATATACATGCGTCTGTATATGCATCTCTTGGCTTTTTCGGTTTGGCATACCATTCATAAGTTATTTACATATGTTTTAAAACTGTTTTTAAAAAGAATGACTTTAAAAAATTTTTGCAAAAAAAAACCCAAAACACAATAAAATTATTAAATTCAAAATGAAAAATTTCATAAAAAAATTTTTTTTTTAATATATTTCTCATAAGAGATTAATTTTAAGAGTCTTTTATTCAAGTTGCACAATGGGCATTTAATAATTAATTTTCTTTAATAAATGTTTTTAAACATAGAGTTTTTAAAGAAAAGAAAAAACAATAGTTTGAAAACCAGCGCAAATAACATACAGGTTCTTTAGAAATGGTTGATAAAATCCAAGGAACGACTACCGAAAACGGACTATAAGTCAATGGAAGAGTGATTGAGGTGGCTGAGGTTGCTGGCGTTCTAACCGATCACGTACCAGAGAATGTTAAAAGTATAGTTTTGAGCACTTCTAAAGTATTCGTAGCGAAACATGTATAAGTGAGTAAAGAAGGAGTTGCATGAAGTGCTTGTCATACACACTTTAACATGTAGAGTGTGTATGAGTATGGGTATATTTATACTTGGGTATGGGTAAATTTCTACTCGAATATACTCAGAGTATACTTAAACTATATTCCTACAAAATGAAACTTTTTGAAATTGCTGTGATACAGTTAATAAAAGTTTTAGTATTTGGAATTTTGGTAATGGTAATATGAAGGTATACTATTTTGTTTGTTTATAATTTTTGATTATATGAAAGAAAATGGATCTTATACTGATAAATGTTTTATTTAATGTCGGCAGTTATGTATGGAATACATAACTCCTCTGTTAGCCTTACAAATGCGAGCCCTTTTGAGCACATTTTTCACTACATTTCATCACGAATATTTTGTTTTAGTTGCTCCAGCGTTTTTGGTTCGTTTGCATAAACCTTACATTTCAGATATACCCACAAAAAGAAGTCAGGAGCAGTCAAATCAGGCGACCGTGGAGGCCAATCAACATCACCATTACTTGTTATAAAAAGAGGTCTCGCAGTGATTCCATTGTAATCCAGACTGTATGCGATGTGGCACCGTCTTGTTGAAACCACATGTTAGTCAAGCCCAAAGCAAGCAGTGAGGCGTTAAAAAGTTTTCAATCATATCACGATAATGCTCCCCATTGACAGTTACCGTTACGCCGTTTTCAGTTTCAAAGAAGTAAAGTCCAATGATTCCTCCTGACCAAATTGCACACCAGACTGTTACTTTTAATGGATGCAAAGGTGACTGATGAGTAATTTGAGGGTTTTCCATTGCCCAGAATCGACTATTCTGTTTATTCACATAACCATTCAAAGAAAAATGTGCCTCGTCACTCATTATGGTTTTTTATATGAAAATCGGGGTTGTCATGGGCGAGCTGAAACATCCTATTGGCATATAAACGGCGGCGTAAATGGTCTTCAGGAAAAAGCTCTTGTGTCAACTGAATCTTAAATGGAAACCAATACAAAACTTTGTGCTAAATTGTGTCCAAAGTTATTCTTTGAAGACCAAGCCCCTGAGCTCGGCATCGAATTGAAGTTGATGGATTGTTTTGAATACTTTCTTGAACAGCGGTAATGTTTTCAGTCGATCTTGCAGTACGTTGTGGTCCATGCTTGGGCTTATCAGCTACAGTCCCTCTTTTTTCAATATTATTCAGTACGATTAATAGTGCGTCTTGTTGGCACGTTGTTTCGTTCATACAAAAACCGTAAATTCTTTTTTTTTGTAAAGCAAATTTTGATAAATTTGTCAATAATTTGCAAGGTAAATGATCGCTTTACAAATTCATATTGTTAAGAACTAGTGAAGCTTTCAAAAAGTTAAAACGTAAGTTTTTGTTCGACGATAGTGAAGACGCTGTTATAACAAGAAATTACAAAAACCGAGTTAATATTTCGCGGCTGCAAAACTTTAGTTTTAAAGAGAGCTTTCGTCCAAATCAAATCCAAATTGATTTCATTTTAAATAAAGTTATAGAAAAATAAGAACACAATACAAAGCGCAGTCAGGCTTTGTCGACTGAAAAACAACTGATACTGTGCCTGCATTGGCTCGAAATGATTGCTAGCACAACAGTTTTGCAAAATCAACAGTTTGCGGAACCATCTATCGGCGTTATAATAGACGTTTTATTTCGAAACACAATACGGTGGCCGGACGACATCAGTTATATTGCTGAAAAGTTTTTTATGATGGGTGGATTCCCTTGAAAATGCACAATCATTAAAAATGATGCGCCTAAAATGCAAGTTGACCGGGCAGCGTTCATGATTCAAGGGTGTTACGGAATTGGGCTGTAGGTTAAATATTTGATAATGGATGGAGACCATTTCTGAATGCTGCTGTTTTGAGTGATATTCGTTACTGATTGAAAAACTGTTTCATACCACCGTTACGCCGAACACACGACAATCTTGCTGAAGAGGCTTCCAATCGTTGCCACAAAAAACACGGCTCATAATTTGAAATAGTTTGGCATTCTTAAGGAAAGATTTCCGTGTCTATATTATTTGCGACTCAGGCCCTAGGTTGCAGGAAAGGTAGTTATTGTTTGAGCCATCTTACACAATATTGCCTGTAGCATCCCAAGGAGTAGTGAAAACATGCAACATGTATTGAAGACACTGACAATGAAATCGATGAATGCTGAGGAAGAAAATGATGCCTTAATAGTCTGGATCATGCGAAAGGAATGGAAAGGCTTACTTCTTTGCGGCAATACTTTTCCTAATGCCAATGATAATTAAATGCTTTGTAGAACACTTTCAACACTCACTTTGCTGAATAGCGCAAAGACTTTACAAAGAGAGCGAAGTCTTTGCAAAAATTTGCTTGATGCAAAATGAAAGACCCAGGGTTGAGCCCCAGCAGAGGACATGATAAAGAAAAAATTTAATTGTGGTTTCGAATGTTTAATAATGTGGCTTCTACTTCCCTCCAGACAACTCTATCTTAAAAAAAGAAGAAGCCACCCTGACCTTCTCCGCATACCTCTAACGATGATGAAAAACATCAGACAAATGATCAGGATAAACACGCCACCTATTGGGAAAGAATTAATGCTAAAGTAAAGATCAGAACCAATTACCAAGGATCTTCACCACTACGCAAAAATCATATGGAGGAAGCTACAGCGGATTAATCATCTACTTAGCTTGAAAAGATCAAATTGATTAAAGAAACTGAAACAAAACAACAAGGAAGAAACACAAACAATGATGTAAAAGCATACCATTTCTTTTATTTATCTCTACACGCATGTCATATAAGTACTTATTATACACATGAGTACTTAATATACTCATACTTGGAATGCATGAGAATGCGCGCACCCAAGTATTTTTTACGTAAAGCGAATAACATGGATACAAAAACACGTTATTTAAGTTATTTAAGATGGTTGTGTCCGGACATGTTTGCTAGAAGTAAGAAGTGTAATAATATCTGTATGTTGTTAATGTGTGGGTATACACAACATCCATAAATATAGATAAGTACTTAAGTATATTCTGTTTTTGAGTACTTATTGTTATTTTTTTGCATACAAATGGCTGGAAGATTAATGTTATTGAGCACACTCGACTAAAACATAACTGCATGACGACTTCGAAGGTAACGTGCGCCGATGTTTAAGCATAATTATAACATGAGTCTATTTTCAATTTTACATTTTATAGTTGTAAACATAATATGAAATAGTTACACAGACCGACGAACAAATAAAAGAGTGGATATCTTCGAGAAAACGGGCATCATAACAGGTTACTCTATAGGACAGACTAACTGACACAGATTCTGTATTTATTTTAAAGCAAAGAATGATCTTTTATTATATTTGTTCCATCAAAACAATGCACGGGTACGGTACGGGTTAAATTTAACCTTTTCCTACTATTTGCTATTTTCAAATTAAAAAAATGCACGGTTGGTAAGAGATTTTAGTCAAATGAAAATGTCACCATTGAAACAAAGGCCTTCTTTCAAGACTTTGTGAAATTTTACAATGTAGTCAATTTTTCAAACGAAAAATACATTTTTTGTATGGAATATTATTTTACCTTAGCCTCTCTTCTGGCGTATTGGTTTTAAATTATAATTTCCATCATTATATTTCTACATATACGGATATCAGATGAAAAAAAAAAACAAAAATTAAATTTGTTTTTAATTATTTTAGAAGTGAAAATGTGTGTAAGAAAGCCTCTCACTCTCTTTGTGTACTTGTGACATTCCCTAGAGCACATTCATGATGAGCATTAACACAACACAAAGAGCAGTTGACATTCACAGCATAATCGAACACCCCCCATTACAACGTTAATGTTTCTTTTGTTTCGTTTTTGACATAAAATTATCGTCACTGTTACAAATAATTTTCTCTCCCTTGTGTGTGTGTATATGAGATTCTTACATAAACTGACAACCAAGCTGAAGACGTTGTAGAAGCAAAAGAAGTAACAGAAATAATCATTGTCATCGTCATCAACATCACCATGGCTTCTCAATCTAATTAAGTAACTTTATAATAAAGCTTTACAATTTACAATATTTTTTTTTACAGTTCAACTTAAATCAAAACCTCATGCCAACTCCTACCTACCTCCCGCCCTTCCTTACTCACACTCCTATGCTAAATTCTATTCTCAAAATAAAAAAAAATCTTAAATGAAATGTACACCAGCATTCGACACAAATGTATAGTTGGATGATGGATAGATAGATGGCTGCTGGGTTGGAGGATGGTATCTTGACATTAAATTGGTTTTTGTTAAATTAATGAATGAATGAATGAACAAATGAAAATACGAACATTAAGCATGAGATTTAGTTTGTTCTCGATTTGATAAGAATTACCACAATGTAAACTTTAAATGTGATAAAGTCTGTCCGACTGTCTATCTAAATATCATCGAAGAATGAAAAGAAACAAGAAAATAAATGAAATATTCATCTTAATAAGTTTACAGTCATTTTAAATACCACCTTAAACTGAAACTAAATTTGTTAATTAGTTTTTGTTGTGGTTGTTGTTACTCTAATAGATTAAATTTAAGACCAGCTCTCCCCTACATAGCCATGCATTCCACTGTCCTGTTGTCATTGACAATGTCTGGTGTCTCTTAATCTCTGCTTAAATAAACTTCAAAAGAAAATTTACCACAAACGATATGCTTTTTAGGCAAACTGTTGATGGGGATGAGTAACGGCCAGAATAATATAAAGTGTAAACAGCAATAAAACCAAGTTAAAAGCAATTACCAACTTTATAATTTCATTTCTAATATTATTATATTTCTTTTTCTATTCGATAATTCTCAGAAATTGTTTTCTATTTAAACACCATGTTCAAATAGATTTTAGAAAAGACTCTGGCAAGCCTCTTTATTGGATATAAAATTGCTGTCAAGATTAGTTTGTAGTGTGAGGGAAATGATTTACAAAAAAAAAAAAAAAAAAATATCGATAAAACAGAAAAAAATATATAATACAGTGATAAACTAAATTATTGGCACAGTAAACTTTTTCAACTTCATGGGTTACTTAAAGTGATTTTTAATATATTGTTAGGAAAATAAAAATGCCTAAAAAGAAAATAAGTCACATCAGCGCCTTTAAAACTGTATTATGGGATTTTGGTATATTTGGTATTAATGTGTCACCCTTTTAAAGCCGTACTTATTTGTGTATTCGAATTCGACCATCTTTGTGTGTTACATTTGAATTAACGGCAATAATTCGAATGTTGGTGAAATAACAAGGATATTCGGAAGTAATTGTATATAAAAGGTGGCGCCTTATATATTAGTAATATAATTATCATTTTGCCGTCATAAAATAAAGTCGTGTTTAGGCGTAAATAAAAAGTGTTGTATAAACGAATATCAAGCTCATGTTAATAAGTTGCTGTCTTAAGACAAACTGTATAAAGATAAAGTGAGGAAATAAAAACTATAAAACAACAACAACGTGGTGTTTATTTTGTTTTGACGCAATTAAAAAGCTCATGTTAGTTAATAAGTTGCTGTATTAAGACAAACTGTACAAAGATAAAGTGAGGAAATAAAAACTATAAACAACAACATGATGTTTATTTTATTTTGACGCAATAAAAAAGTACTCAAACGTTTTAAAAAGTGTAACACGTAACAATATATTCTGTATTATATATATCTGTATGTATATCTGTATTATATTATTTTATAATAAAAAAAAAGAAAAAAATTCCACATTTCGCTTAACCTAACCTAATGGCACACTTAGCTACACTCTCAAAATTTCGTGGATCTGACAACTTAAAAAAAGCCATTTAATACATTTCTTAATTGAACAGTTTTCATATGTCAGAGTAAAAAATTCACTGTGGCTTCAATTAAACCAAAATTAACAGTTTTGATCAAAAATGGGTAACAAGCAGAAGAAAACAAGAGACTCTTAGCGAAAAATTATACTCTAACTGCTCGATCAAAAGAAACCTTACGTTGAGATTGTAGAAATATTGGCTAGAAGTCGGATTACCCTATAACGCATTTTGTAATTTTTCAAAAAAGTCTAAACCTTCGAAAATGTACGGCATACAGGCCGTTGCAAGTCTTAGCAGCCGTAATTGCTGCCATATAGTCAGAAAAACCAAAGTGGTTCTGAAAATAAGCTCAACAAAGATCGCTGATGAGGTTAGACATCGCTGATGAGTGACCGAAGGACACTTCATAAAGCAAAATATAATTGTAGTGTAGATAGGCGAAAACCTTTCATTTTATTAGTGAACCAAAAGAAACGTTTAGCATTCACCAAAAAGTATTTATGTCATCAAAATGATTTTAGAGGCAAAGTGATAGGGGAAAACAAGTTTAAAATCTTTCTGTCTAAAAAAAAAAAAAATCAAATACTTAGCTAGCAAAACGATGGGGATATGTGCCCGCCGCATTGGTAGGCGAGCTGGTGTCATTGACAAAATTATGGACCAAATTAAAATATTTGACTCCTCAAAAAATAAATTTGCCAGCAACGTTCCCTTTTTAACACTATAATAACTTAAAGCATTTGGCGCATGTAACGTGTACATATATGGCTGCATACAATATTTTGCACATTCTAGCACAACTGCCATAATGACCAGATCTCAATCTGATAAAGAATTTGGGGCAAAATTTGGTTAGGCGAGTAAAAAAGTGGGCAATAACCAAAAACTATCATGAATTTTATTTCGAGATGGCTGCACACAAATGCAAAACAAAAACGATTAACAACTTAATATTAATTTTCGCACTATAATCAATATCTTATAAAATCTAGTGAAGTGTGCCAATAATTATGTCATTTAAAAATAACGACTGAATTTTTAGAATTTTTAAGAATACTTTTTAAGCAATGTGGCATGTCTGAGATAACTTAACAATCATATGATGTATATGTATATGTATTTCCTTAGAGAAAAATATAAAGGAAACTATATTATCATTAGTTTTTCTTCTCCTATATACATACAATCCATATAAAAATATAACAATAATAATCAAAAGTAAAACATACTTTACGGAATCATATTTCATTAAAGTCATATATTATATGTTTTGTTATTACTTTTCCTTTCGCTTTCGGTACATGACATTGACTTTAGTTATACCACAAAAGTATTCAGACACCAAAAAAATATAAAAAAAATACCTTTAAAAAAGCCTTAGAGCAAAATGAGAAGTTAGCATATGCGTTTGATATGCAGTCACGTAAATTACTGTAACGTTTCACTCACTCTCTCACTCTCTCTTTCTCTTTTTTTTTAACATTTACTAACTTTACATTTATCATGCAGGAATATTTTTATCTGAATCCGTTTCAATCTATTCAAACCTCTACAAAAATTTCTTTAAAAAACTTGTCTTTTTCTATAGGTTCTTATTTATTTATTTTTATTTTTTTAGATGATTAGTTGTTTTCTCTTATTTCGTTTATCAAACAACAAGAACAACCCAAAAATTGTGTCAAAAATTTAAAAACATTCCAACACTATAGAAAATAAACATACATACTCATATTTTCACATACAGAAGATGTACTATATATGTACATACATACATACATACATGCATACATATGTATGTATATATATACATCAAATATAGTATAGGGTCCGCCATCTAACGTTTTTTTTTCAACTAGTGCTTGTTTCGTGAATGGTAACACTTAGCTCATGTCTGATTTGACAGATAATTAATTTTATCCTTCCGCTAAACGAATATGGTTGTGTATCGCTAAGTGGGCCTGCGATCGGCTTAAAGAAGATACCGATTTTCCCATAAAAAATCATCTTTTCAGATGAAGCTCATTTCGATCTCGGCGGGTATGTAAACAAGCAAAATTGTCGCACTTGGAGCACAGAAAACCCGCACACATACATTGAAAAACCGATACACTCACGACGAGTCACTGTTTGGTGTGGATTTTGGTCCAGGGGCATAATTGGGCCATTTTTCTTCAAAAATGAGCAAGAAGTGGCCGTTACAGTCAATGGTGATCGTTATCGGTCTATGTTGAACAAATTTTTGTTCACAAAAATTGAAGAGGAGGATATTAGCAACATTTGGTGTCAACAGGACGGCGCTACGTGCCACACAGCCGAAGCTACACTCGATGTTTTGCGCCCTGTTTTTGAAGATCGCATTATCAGCCGCAGAGCTGATGTCGTTTAGGCACCTCGAAGCTGCGATTTGACACCGTTGAACTATTATTTGTGGGGCACCGTCAAAGATAAGTGTTACGCCAACAAGGCAGAGACAATTGACGCTCTAAAGGGCAATATTCGTGAAGCCATTGAGGAAATAGAGCTGCACACAATCGATAATGTGCTTAAAAATTGGACCGATCGTGTAGGCTACTGCATGGCCAGCCGAGGTAGCCATTTGAATGAAATTATTTTCCATTATTAACCAGAAGGATTGTACTTTCCAATAAAAAAAATTGAGAAAATAGTCATTATTTTTTTATAGCATTTTATTTTATTATATGGCGGTTTAAGCGGACCCTTTATTTTTTACTCGGTTTTGCATTTACATAAAAATCAAATGTTTTTGGGTGTTGTGTTGGGAGTTAGTGATTGCTTTCTGCAATTTTGCACACAAGTTGGTCCTAATTTTTTGTAATGTAAATCCCATTTACTTCAATACTACACAATTTAAAAAATGCCAAGAAAGAGGATATCTTACAACGTCATTTTTATCTAAATACTTTCCTGCAGTATTTCCTTTCCTTCCAGTATTATATTAAATTCTGAGGAAACTTCTTTAATGACTTTAATTGAAAATACTCCGGTAAAGAACAAAGAATTTGAATTTTCTAAAGAAAAATTTGCTTGGTTATTAAAAATTATCATCACAAGCTTCTGTTCACAATTATTTCAATATTTTAGAAATTTGTTCCTAAACAAACCTTTTTTATGGTTTTAGAAATTTTTTAATAAATTGGAAAAAAATGAAAGATTCTTGCCCTTTTTATGAAGAAAATATTCGAATTATTTTGTTTGTATAAAAAATTAAATTCCATATTTTCTACCCCCCTTTTCTTACATTCCGTTTCAGTGTACACTTTCATTTTAATATAATACAACACAAATTATTCGTAAATTTATACGAACATAGTTTTCATAGATTCCTTTTTTTTAATCACAGCGGGGGAATTATTAACTTTTTTTTTTGGTTATTTGTCACCATCACTAGCATGTAAAAGCACACATACGGAGAATGACAAATACACAGGTATTAGTTTTGGTGTAACAACGATATTTTCGCTGGTTTAAGCACCAGCATAACCATTTAAAAAAAAAAATGTTGTATAGCGTTTAGGAAAGAGTGAAAATGTGAGAGAAAGAGAGAGAAACTATATACTTATGTGTTTGTTTGAGTAGTAAGAGAGGGTAAAAAAATGGTTTGTGCCAAAACTACAAATACTTTGGGAGAGGCAAAGAACACAAAATAGATATGACAATGAAAATGTTGTAACCACAGGGTTCACTCATACTCACATACATATATATATGGATGTACATATATCCATACAAATGCATATGTATGTACACTTAAGACTCACCTATATATTCGCAAAAAGGATTGTTGCTGTTTTCTGTTATTTATTATTATTTGGTTGGTTGGGTACGGTTGAGCATGTTTCTGTGTGTATGAGAGTGTATGCATGTGTGTGTGTTTGCTTGTTTACCTGTCATATTTTATACAAGACAATAACCACGAAAGAGAGGGGTTCTACCAAAATGAGAAATAGGAAGACGAAATAACAGTTTTCATTTCGCTCTCTTAAGTCGTTATTGCTTTTGTTTGTTTTCATTTTTTCTCGCTTGCAAAACACATACATACACACAGCCAGAAATGAACAATGTACACGTACCTGTGCTCACCATCTAGAAAACTTTTCGCCACAAAGTCATTCACTGTTTTGAGGTTTAAAAAATATTGATTGTTTACCCTCACAATAGCTGTAGTTGTTGCAAATTTTATATTCTTGCTGTTGTTGTTGTTGTTATTGCTATCATTTTGGCTTGCATACAAAGTGAACATATTGTTATGGCAGGTAGGAAAGCACAAAATAGTGCATAAATAAAAGTTTTATTAAAAACAAAAGAAAAACAAAACCAACGAACAAGAAAGTAGTAGTGAGATAGGGGGAATTACTTACTACTATACAGGATACATAGTCTATAATTTAAAACAAAATATTTAATTTAAAGAAAAACTTTATAGTTTAATTATTTTTATAAATAAAAACGTAGTAGAAGTATTTCTAAAGGACATAGGACCCTGTTTTGTTAAAATGGGTAAAGTCCTTGGTAAGCAAATTTATTATTTTAAATATTTAATGAATTATGAGACACTTCAAGAACCTGTTTAAGAAATTTTTTTTGTTTGAATTTTGCTGACGAATTGAATTTTTTATTTACAATTTTATTTATAAAGCCAGTGACATAAAACTCGCAGCTTAAGCTAGCTTACTATATACACCGAATTTCATTGAAAAGTATTTTACGGTTTAGAAGCTTTTCATATATTCTTTTTATAAGATTTATTAAATATATTTTTATTTTATATACATATGTGTGGGGACGAGGGGGCAAAAATGGTAATTTGCTTATAAATTTTAACAGGTCAAATGCACGCCTAGCTTTGTCCATCCGATTGAGAATATAATATATTTTGGATATTGTCGATTATGTTTCTGTATACGCTGTAAGAATAATAAACATTTCTTTCTTCTTGAATTCGTGTTTCTTAGAAAAATGAACAAATTTTGTTTTACCAGAAGGAAACTTACATACATATCACAAGTTTCTAAACTAAAAGAACTATTTTAAGAAAATCAACAATTTGCTTTAAGGACATCAATAGTTACATGTATAATATAGAATTTTTGTTGAATTAACCAAATGAAATTAAAAAACTAACAACACCGCCTATAGTGTTTGAAGTCGTTTTATAGCTTTAAACAATAATTTTTATAAAATTAGTTGAAAGTCATGACAGGATATGTATTTCATTTATTTCATCATTTGTGTAATATTTTATAGCACACTTTTAGGTGTATACATGCATCCACATCACATGAATAACATGTTTCACTACAACGTTTCTTGACCTCTTTTCTACCAAGAAAACAAATAAAAAATCATTGAACACTTTTTATATTTTTGATTGAAATGGAAAACAAAATAAATAAACAGCCAACACATGAATTTATATGCACAACAATCAATAAAGTCAAGAATTTAGTAAAGGGAAATGCGACCAAAAACAAGGTGTAATATAAATATGAATGGGAAAATCTTCTCAATTTCATTACTAAAATAAACAAAAATAGGCACAAAATATCCTTTTCAAATTAAGCACGTCAAATAAGCAGAAAGCCTTAAATAAATTTGTATTCTTAAGATTCTTTTTTAGAATATGAAAAAAAAATAGCAAAACACAATGTAATGTTAAACGAAATACAATTATTTAATTTAA
The DNA here is from genome assembly GCA_023159175.1 of Wohlfahrtia magnifica. NCBI lineage: Eukaryota > Metazoa > Arthropoda > Insecta > Diptera > Sarcophagidae > Wohlfahrtia > Wohlfahrtia magnifica. The sequence goes on along the minus strand of JAKWBJ010000208.1, from coordinate 2,244,530 downwards.
AGGGATATACTAACGGGTCCGCCATCTCATGTTTTTTTTTTTTTTCAACTAGTACTTATTTCGTGAATGATAACACTTAGCTCAAGTCTGATTTGACAGATAACTAGTCTTATCCTTCCGCTGAACGAATATGGTTGTGTATACGCTTGAACAATGCTGGGAAATACTGCGACAATACTTTGATCGATCGACTACCAGAAGATGCCGATTTTGCAAAAAAAAAAAAAATCATCTTTTCAGATGAAGCTCATTTTGATCTTGTCGGGTATGTAAACAAGCAAAAGTGACGCATTTGGGACACAGAAAACCCGCACGCATACATTATGAAACCGATACACCCAAGACGAGTCACTGTTTGGTGTGGATTTTGGTCCAGAGGCATACTCGTAATTAGGCCATTTTTCTTCGAAAATGAGCAAGGAGTGGCCGGTACAGTCAATGGCGATCGTTATCGAGCCATGTTAAACGAATTTTTGTTCAGAAAAATTGAAGAGGAGGATATTAGCAACATGTGGTTTCAACAGGACGGCGCTACGTGCCACACAGCCGAAGCTACTTACGAAGCTGTTTTTTCAAAAGTTATAGCGTTTTTTCAAAAAAGTCCATTTTAGGCCTTACCAGGATAAGGATACTTTTTCTCAAAAATGGTAATATGTGGGCGGATGAAATTTCTCGGTCGTTGTTCAGGGAGACCTCCCGATCAATAAACGTCCTCCACCGTTTTTAACAGTTTGTTTTTTCAAAAGTTATAGCGTTTTTTCAAAAATTTGCCATTTTTGGCCTTACCAGGATAAGGATACTTTTTCTCAAAAATGGTAATATGTGGGCGGATGAAATTTCTCGGACGTTGCTCAGGGAGACCTCTCGATCAATAAACGTCCTCCAACGTTTTTAACAGTTGGTTTTTTCAAAAGTTTACCATTTTTGGCCTTACCAGGATAAGGATCTTTGTTCTCAAAAATGGTAATATGTGGGCGAATGCAATTATTCGAACGTTGTTCAGGGACTATTCACGATCAATAAGCTTCTTTCACTATGTCTAACAGTTTGTTTTCTCCCCTTCCATCCACACCAGCCTACTTAAAACATTTATATTCTGATGTGCTTTACAAAATGAGAATTTTATCAAATTTGAATATCTCTAAGAGAAAAATCAGTCATATTCTATAAGTTGTTATAATTCAATTAAAATAAATAAATTTTTTTGTGCAATAAATTTATTATTTTTAAATTTTTTCTAACATTTTTGCAATTTTATCTTTTACATAACTCTTTTAATAACATAACAGTGCTCTGTTATAGCCAAGACACAATTTAACAGCAGTACATCGGCTAAAAATTCCAAATTTATCATCACCGACATTTGTTGCTGTAGGTTTTATTATTTGTCAACAAGTACATAACTAGTTTTGTGCAGTGGTTTTCGTAACAATTTAAAAATTTAGAAAAGTAATCAAAAATTGCTGTACAAAAAAAGGACATATGGTCAACTATTGAACTTTGCCTATTCGAACATAAAATATATAGGGACAGCCATGTAACGTTTTTTTTTTTTTCAACATATAATTAGATAATTAGATAATTTCGACAGATAATTAGTTTTATCCTTCCGCTGAACGAATATGGTTGTGTATACGCTTAAACAACGCTGGGAAATATTGCGACAATACTTTGATGGATCGACTTACAGAAGATGCCGATTTTGCCAAAAAAAAAAAAATTATCTTTTCAGATGAAGCTCATTTTGATCTTGGTGGGTATGTAAACAAGCAAAATTATCGCATTTGGGGCACAGGAAACCCGTACGCATACATTGAAAAGCCGATACACCCAAAACGAGTACTGTTTAGTGCGGATTTTGGCCCAGAGACATAGTTGGGCCATTTTTCTTCGAAAATGAGCAAGGAGTGGCCATTACAGTCAATGGCGATCGTTATCGGCCATGTTGAAGGAAAATTTGTTCATAAAAATTGAAGAGGAGGATATTAGCAACATTTGGTTTCAACAGGACGGCGCTACGTGCCACACAGCTGAAGCTACACTCGATGTTTTGCGCCCTGTTTTCAAAAAAAAAAAAAAAAATTATTTGGTGGACCCTTTAATAAAAGATATCATTTTTAGTGAGTGTGTAAATGTACTTTATTTATCATAAAGGTTGGCTTTTAAAGTGTTTAATATAAAATTTTAATATCTTTAGCAAAGTTTGAACTAATCAAAGAGCTATTCGTATATTCTTTGAAGGCAAAAATAATATTATGCGCAAAATATTAATGTAATTTGTATTTACTTAAATATTATATCAAAATTAGTTTCGAGAAAAACTTTTTTCAAAGACGATGATTTATTATTCTCTTTGAAATGATAAATTATTAAATAATTACATTGTCTTTTAGCGGTGTTGTTATTCAAAGCTGTTACTACGAAATTATTATGATTAAAGTGTTGACATATTAACACTCTTGTATTCTCATTATCAATTACAAAAACAATTTTTAAACATTTTATCTTTATCTTTATCGTTTTATCTTTTTCTTTGTCATTGCCAAGACGCTTGAAGAAAGAAAACTTTTTTACTGCAAATACAAGTTTAGTTTACAGCCATTTATTATGAAGAGTAACATATAAACGAATAAAGAAAGTAAGAAGAAAACTTTTAATAAGCTTAACTTGCTATAAGTTTAAGTGTTGAACTTGTTATGATTGATAACATGATGTCATGGCTGTTCTTTTTTTTCTTTTTTGTATTTCCCATACACTCATGTAATACATCACATAGTGATGTATTTCAGAGATAAAATATAAAACATCACAGTAACAAAATGTTAGCAGCAGATATTTCAGGTGTATCTCAAGGGTATTTAATATGTTTTTAGATTGTTCAGTAACTAACTCTGTAGTTGGTAAAGTGGGCTTTTGAAAAAACAAAAAAAAAAACAATAAAAAATTAAAAAATATCTTTGGTAGGATGGTGGTGGCAAACAAAGTGAAAAGAAACGAAAAGCCATCATTCATCACAGTGTTATTTGGAAATAATGATGCCCAGAGGAGATAACATCCATAACGTTTATTGTCAATGATAAATCACATCTCTGACAAAGATCAAATCCAAAAAAATAAAGAGGTGTAATGATATATCCTTACAATTTTAAATTACGCTGTTATCCTTACAAATACGTAAACGGAGATTTTCCTGTTTAGAAGTATACGCAGGTGTCTTTTTGTGTTTTCTCCACTCGTATTACCCCCTGGAAACTTTAGTTTTTTCAATAATTCATTGGACTGCTAATGGCTTCTATTTTTCTCTACGTTTTTCCTTTTTTTGAAGGTCAGAGTTCTTATGCTTTATTAATTACGATTCATAACATTTTCTATTTGTTAAACCAAAACAACACTCAGCAAAACTCTTATACCACTGACATCTTAAATGTTGGCAAATTGTTAACAAATCCTTAAGAGACACATAATTTGTCTTAATGACACAGAAAATACGACATGAATATAGACAAAGTAAACCACAAATAAATGCAAGTAATTCTGGAAAATAGTCCTCAAAATTCCTTATACAAAAATATTTGCAAATGAAGTTTTTGTCATTTTTAAATTTAAATTTATGAATCACATATGTACGAGTATGTACAAATCCATGTCTGTGTTACCCTTAGGCAATATTACTCATACTATACGAATATCCTTACAGCCTGTAGTAACCCATGATATCCTTTAGAAAAACCACTTATACATCCGATATTACGATTTGTTATTAACGCACGTACATACATGTGCTCTGCAAATAAATGCATGTTTACTTGTAAGTGGATATTTATAACATTTAATTTCAAATGCATTCATTTACACAAATTCTGAAATTACACACATACAAACTGACAGTTAAACTGACATAAGAAGAACCAAAAGAGAAACCAGAAGAAGTAATGATTTGCTGGAAATGTAATCATGTAAAAAACTACTTGTCTATAACATGCTTGCATTACTCTCAACGACAATAATTTATTCTTTATTCCGGACAACAAGTAACACGTAGTTAGGGCTAAATAAATAGTCCAACATGTAGCTGATATCAGGAAATTAGAAATGATTTTAAAATAAAAGATTAAAAACCTGGTTCTTTTAATTAAAAAAAAAAAAATGTCAAAATTCAAGTTGTGGCATAAAGTTGTTCAATTTTCAAAAAAGGCTTTTAGACAAACTCTTAAGTTTAACGAAATATTTTTAAAATAATTGGCTTGTATGTATCAAGCAAAATACGAATTGTATTTCCAAAAAAAAAAAATTTTATTTAAACGAAAAAATTAAGCCGAAAGTTGCTGGATAATAATGTCATTAAAAAAGGTTATATATGAGCAATTTTTCACTTTTTGTGGGAGGTGGATATACAACTTAAGAAAAAGGATATAGGGCTAGCTCCTGTAATATATATAAAATATTACAACGAAATTCCTTATATATATTAAACAGTACAAAATACGTGTTGTATGAAGATTACAACCGTCCTATCAGTTTGCTCTCTTTCATTAGTAAAGTTTTTGAAAAAGTAGTCAAGTCAGTACCTAAATATTGACAACATCTTACCACACCTGCAGTTTGGTTTCCAAAGAGATCATAACACCATTCACCTACTACTTAAAATAAGGAAACTGGTTCATTCTAATTTTAGCTCTCAAAAATCCACAGCTATGGTTCTACTGGATGTGAAATCGGCATTTGATGCTGTATGGCATGATGACTTAATTCATAAGTTGCAATTGATTAATATAATACACAGTTTCCCTTCTGGAAGAAGTTTTAGGATCCTCATTGGAAAAGAAAGTTAAATTTCACATAATATTTTGGCGAAATGCCCGCAGAGGTCTTGTCTATCTCCTATATTATACAACATTTATAATTCCGGCATTCCAACTTCTGATAGCTGCACGCTGTCAATGTTCGCCGATGACACTGCGGTCATATGCTCTGGCTTATTTGCTTCGGAAATAATTAACAGCAGACAATTATGCTTGGATGGGTTACCTTTCCATGTAGAAAATTATGATAAACAGGCAATTTACTTCACGCGTAAACGGAAGCAATGTTTTTTTATTCCACAGTAGCAGCATAAAGTTAAATATTTAGGAGTTATGCTGGATACGAAAATGAAATTTAAGAACCATATACCACACATAGTAAAAAAATGGTATAAAGGGTCCGCAATAAAAAAAACTACTGAATATTTTCTCAAATTTCTTTTTTCATTTGAAAGTACAATCCTTCCGGTTAATAATGGAGAATAATTTCATTGAAATGGCTGAACATGCAGTAGCCTACACGATCGGTCCAATTTTTAACCACATTATCGATTATGTGCAGCTGTATTTCACCAATGGCTTCATGAATATTGCCCTTTAAAGCGTCAATTGTCTCTGGCTTGTTGGTGTAACACTTATCTTTGCTCCCCACACCCCACAAATAATAGTCCAACGGTGTCAAATCGCAGCTCCGAGGTGGCCAAACGACATCAGCTTTGCGGCTGATAATGCGATCTTCAAAAACAGGGCGCAAAACATCGTGTTTAGCTTCGGCTGTGTGGCACGTAACGCCGTCCTGTTCAAACCAAATGTTGCTAATATCCTCCTCTTCGATTTTTGTGAACAAAAATTCGTTCAACATGGCCCGATAACGATCGCCATTGACGGTAACGGCCACTCCTTGCTCATTTTCGAAGAAAAATGGCCCAATTATGCCTCTGGACCAAAATCCGTACCAAACAGTGACTCGTCTTGGGTGTATCGGCTTTTCAGTGTATGCGTGCGGGTTTTCTGTGCCCCAAATGCTACAATTTTGCTCGTTTACATACCCCCCAAGATCAAAATGAGCTTCATCTGAAAAGCTAATTTTTTTTTTGGCAAAATCGGCATCTTCTGTAAGTCGATCGCAGGCCCAGATTCTCAGCGTTGTTTAAGCGTATACACAACCATATTCGTTCAGCGGAAGGATACAACTAATTAGCTGTCAAATCAGGTATGAGCGAAGTGTTACCATTCAGGAAATAAGCACTAGTTGAAAAAAAAACGTTAGATGGCGGACCCTTTAATTAAGCTGACTCTATGTATAAATTTTGTAAAACACTTTCCATAACAAAAAATATATAAAACGGAAATAGTCCTTGGAGTACTTTTCAATATTAACTTTTGGTTTTGATCAAATCAAATATCGGATAGGATTTGTCTTTTATAGTTTCGCAAACAAGTGTTGAATGATAAAGTGCATTTGGTACTGGATTTTTTACCACAATAATAAAAAATCTTATTCTTAAAATATTTTTTATCTATCATAACCATAAAAAATTAACGCTTTACTTTTGTCAAAGTTAGGCACCTGCCTTTTTTGGTTATTTTTTTGGTAATTTTTATGTTCAAGGAGTTTTTTTTTGTAACTTTTTGGGCATAAAAAATTTCTATTAATTTTGTAAGAAAAAATTTGTTCGCTAATTTTGGCATTTAATTTCGAATAAAATCAAAAATAGCCAAACGATTTTCATGATTTATAGCTTTTTTATTTCCAAGTTTTTAAGTTTTAATTCAAGTGCTTAACATGTAAATTTCTCATTTAGCAAAATTTTTGACGACTTTTTGAAAAAAAAAAAATTGCTCTAATTGTGCGCGAAAAAAATTTTTTTCGCAACTAAGTTACGAATAACTCCGAAACTGTTGAAAATACAAAAAATGTTATTCAGACAATTTATAGAAAATTTTGTCCCTAAACATTTGATGGTACTCTGATTAAAATCGATCAAGTCGTTTTCACGTTATGATGAAATAGCATATTTTATGCGAAAAATTTGCCACGCCCATAAAAAAAAGAAAAATTTAGCCCGATGTAAAAACTGAATACGGATTTGAATTCAGCGCATCAAAATCCTTACATTCCATAAAGTTTTATTGAAAGGCGAGAAAATTTTTTGTTTTTTGGAGCCCAGTGTAATTATTTGCCTACAGCTGCAGCTGTATTTGTCACAACTGAGAGAAAGTATAGTATGTCTGGTGTTTAGTTATGGACATAAAGTGTAAATTAAACTACAATTTCACCGTTTTTTTCTTACTTTACGTCCTCGTTTCTTTTCCCATATCTCTCTCAATGTCCCTCTTTGCTCTAATGGCATAGTTAATGGCTATATTTATATGTTTTATTTTAGCAAGTCTAGCTGTATATGTGCTCAAATAACAGTAATATTATATCTTTATTTGAATGTGAATGTGTATGTATGTGTAAGAATATGCGTTTATCACAATCAGTTTTTTGCTGTCTATTAAATCTCAAATTAAATGTCACCACTGTACGAGTTTTTTTTTTTTTAAAGCGGTTCTATGGTGCAGTGAAAACACTTTAGCTGGTTCGGCATGAGAGGGCAGGTGAAGCGACAGATACATATATATACAGGGTGCACAAATTTGAGGTTATGAAGTGAATTGGCTGTCAAATGGTGAATCGTTAAGAATAGAGCTGTCAAGCTTTGATTTTTACTACGGAACGCGCTACACTCTTAAATAAAGAATTTTAATTGTGAAAATTTATTATCCAAATGGTGAAAATTTTACTGTATCACTTCGTAAAATTCGATCAGCTTTTACTCGTAATCAGGCTTCTCTGAAACCGCAGTGTGTAACTTAATTGCTAAATTCGAGACTCACGGTATTGTTGCTGACTATAGATCAAAACAATACGCTCATAGTGGCCGTAATGATGCAAACATAAACGCTGTACAGCAAATTGTTGAGAATGAGCCTGGAACATCAACTCGTCAACGTTCGCAACAATTAGGCATCATCAGAGGAACTTTGCGCAACATTTTGCATAAAAATCTTCATCTTCACACTTATACAGTTCAACTCGTTCAAGAATTAAGGCCAGTCTACCATTTTTTTGAGTCGAACGTTTGTGAATTGGCTGTTTGAAACTCTGAACGAAAACCATGTACTTTTCAACAAAATCATTTTCAATTAGACGGTTATGTAAACTAACGAAATTGTCGCATATGCACAAACAGTCCTCGAAAAACCATTACATCTAAAGAAAGCGACCGTATGGTGCGGCTTGTGACTAGGCGGCTTCAACGGCCCGTATTTTTTCGAAAATGAGCAAGGAAAAGCCATCACCGTAAATTCTCTGCTCTACCAAAGCTTGATAATCAATTTTGACCTTTGGTTTCAGCAAGACGACGTCATAAGCCACACAGCCAGCCAAACAATTCAGTTATGGCAGGAGAAAAGCTTGATAATCAATTTTGACCTTTGGTTTCAGCAAGACGACGTCACAAGCCACACAGCCAGCCAAACAATTCAGTTATGGTATGAGAAATTTCCCGCTTGTGATTTAACGCCGCTGAATTATTTACTGTGAAGCCATTTGAAAGACCGAGCTTACGTGGATAAACCACAAACAATTGACGCTCTGAAAGATGAATTTCGGCGCTGCATTGACGAGATAAGCAAAGCGTTGTTGCAAAATACGATTCAAAATTTTGTGAAAAGAGTAGACGTCTGTCATTATTTCAGTATTAATTCCCATAAAACTGAATTTGTTAAAAAAAAGATGTATTTTTAAGCCAATTTATTTCCTAACCTCATATTAGCCCACCCTTTATTCATTTACAGTTAGTATTGTTAGCCCCATAATGGACATGTAATATATAAAAATATTCTGCGATAAAGGAAGCAGTATGTATTGCCATTTACTCTTTTTACAAATGATGATGATATTGCATAAAAATTACAGAAGAGAAAAGATAAGGATGTATATACATATGTATGCATGTATGTATTATGTATATATGTTTATGTCCCCGGGAGATGGCATGACAACAATTTTAAAATCACATATGTATTAAATCTTTCGACGCTTTTAGCTGCTGTATTTCCTGGGATCAAATCAAGCCGCAATACTAGATTTGTTTTACGGAGAATGTGAGAGATATGTTTGAGGAAAATCTCAAAACCGGTGAAATTAATTTAATTAAAATGTAATTCGTTTTCGATACGTTTATATGTAAGGGAAAAGTGGTGGGAGGGCTAATAAATTAAATCGAGCTTAGTATGATTTCAACTATAATAAATAAGAACTTTAAGCATTAGTTAAGGATTGTAATTTACCTTTTATCCTTTATAATTTATTTCTTTTTCAATGCATATTTATGCTTAAAATCCAATCCAAATTTCAAATTAAAAATTAATTGAAATCGTTTTTTGCTTATCACGAAATATTAATTCTGTATCAATTGAAATTTATTTACTTTTATTTACTTTCGTAGATATTAACCCTCTGCAATCAAGGCAATGCCAATAGATTGATTTTCTGCTATCCGATTGCTTGAGTTGAGAAGAGAGCGTATCTGTTGAAATTATTTTTTTTTTTCTCGAATTTTATAAATAAATATTTTAACAGGTTCGCAATATAACGTTTTTCGTGAGGTCGACTATCGTGGTTTGTTTCTTCAAACGCTTTTATTCAAACAACTTTTAATTAAACTTTTCCTCCGTTTTTATTTACATACATGAGTGTTTGCAGAAATGTTCATTATTTCTCTCCAAACGTAAGGACCCACATAGAAACATACATCGTAGAGAAATAACAATTAAATTTTGCTTTTAAAATGAACGCAAAACAGTAGAGGAATTAAAAAATAATAATAATAATAATACTGGAGATTTTCAAGTTTTATGTTCATGATATTCGTATTATTGATTATTTTTACGAGATAAAAATAAAAATAAAAAATTAAAAGACATCCTTTACTATGGATGTGTGTACAATACAGAAAAAAATACTAAAAAAAAGAAAGAAAAAAAATCTACACAAACAAACTGGCCTTAAAGTTTATTCCACTTTCAGTAGAGAATCGATTTACACATGCACACTCATCAAACACCCCACCCCATCCCACTACCATAAACATACAAACACCCACAAATGTTTTTTCCTTTTGTAACAACAAAAGGATTATTATTTGTTTGCAATAAACTGCAAATATATTTTTATACGAGTTTACCGTTTGCTGTCTAAAACGTCCAAGTGTACGTGGGTGTATATGTGGGGGTTAAGTTGTATAAGACAACCAATATTTTAAGTGAACCAAAAAGGATGTCGACCTTTTATTCTCTTCTTCTTATTATTATTATTCTTCTTCTTCTTTTTTTACCTTTTTGTGTTGTTTTTATTGTTATTGGTTTGTTGCTTAAGACTACAACAGTAATAGTGTTCAGTATTGAAGGAGAGAGAGAGAGAGAGAGAGAGAGAGAGAGTTGAAGAACTGAAATAAAGCTTATTAACTTAAATGAAATTAGAAAATAACTTTTTTTTTCGATTGTTTCCAATAGATAATAAATATCTTTTACTTCAAGTGGTGCTTTAAGAAATTGATTCTTATTCTTTAAGGTATGAAAGGGATATAAAAATGAAATCACTTAACAAACACTTTATTGGTCACCTTGAGGCCTAGAAAAAATTTACATCGATCCAGTCAAATGGCCGCCAATGCTACGTTTACAGTACAATATTTTTTATATGAAATTTTCCATAACCAATTCGCACATTTGCGGTTGCATGTTCTCCACAGCGTTGCCAAATGTGCAGATTTATATGTAATTTGAATTGTTTTAAGCACCCAGCAGTTTAGAAGTATTTTTGTTTAAAAAATACGTTTACAAGTTACAAAAAACTTGTGCCGATTTTGAAGTTTTAAATATTTTAGTTTTTTACTTTTAATTTTGTTACTTTAATTACAATTTCTGAAGAAAGAGGGAATTAACGCAGTGAGTAATACTCATAAATTCTTTTTGGCAAAAGAACAGAGGAATCATACGACATACTATGTACACTGGCGAGCAAAACCGTACAAAATCAGAATTTTTAGGGTTAATGTGCTATAACTTAATAGTTAAAAGGATGATTTTTTTGTAATTTAAAATAATTATTTTTTTTTTTTCATTGTAGGATTAAAATATTTATATAGAATAGTAATAACACAACAAAATCAAAAAATTTCAATATAAAAACATAAGGCCACTCCAAGTACTCAGCTTTGCACGTTTTCGATATGAATAATAAAAGTGGGGAATCACATACTCAAAATAGTAAATAATACGTAATAAGCATGAGTTGGTGGTCTTTTGTAATATCGGCTTTATAGAGCAAAATGAAACCAAAATGAAGAAAATTAATATTGACGTCGAAAATACTATAGTATCTTTGACTGAAAGCGGATATTCATCTAGAGTAACTGCAAAAAAGCTAATTTGAGTCAACGTTCAATGATTAAAGTTCAAAAGAAGCGAAATGCAGCTCTTAAAACAAATGTTGGAGGTCGCACTCGGTTACTAAAGGATTCAGACGCGCGCCTAATGGTCCGAGAAATGAAAAAAAATCCAAAAAAAGACCCAAACAGGCTGCTATTGCCATAAATAAAGACGTCAGTGAGTGGATAGTTAGTAGAGCACTTCATAGAATAGGTTTAGTAGTAAATGTTAAAGAGTTTGGAATTCTGCAAAAAACATGAGCATTGGACCATTGATGATTGGAAGTGAGTTACTTGGTCTGACGAGACAAAAATCAATCGATTTCAATCTGATGGTAAAGAATATTTTTGGTTCAGACCTCATGAGGCCATTCAAAAGCATCATGTAAAACAAACTGTTAAACACGGCGGAGGTAGTTTGATGATTCGGGGCTGTTTCACATGGTGGCACTTGGGTCCAATAGTAGGGATTAATGGTGTAATGAAGAAGGAAGACTACCTCCAAATTCTGAAAACCCATTTACCTATCGAAGTCATTTTGCAGCAGGACGGAGACCCTAAACAGCCCTGCCAAAATTGTCTAAAAATGGTTGTCTTAGCAAAAATTTCAGGTAATTAAATGGCCAGCGCAGAGCCCGGATCTTAATCCGATAGAAAATTTGCGGTCCATATTAAAAAGACGATTGGAAAAACATAATAGAGCGCCTACAAATATTGAGGTACTTTGGAACCGTGTGCAGTTAGAATGGGGAAATATTCCCAGTGAATTTAAAGAGAACTTGGTTGAAAGTATGCCGAGGCGCTTTAAAAATGTTATTAAAGACAAAGGATTATGGATACCATACTAAAATTGCAACTTTATAATTGTACTAAAGAATCGTGCAAAACTGAGTACTTGGAGTGGCCTTGTGTTTTCATATTGAATTTTTTTGATTTTGTTGTGTTATTACTATTCTATATAAATATTTTTATCCTACAAAAAAATCGTACTTTTAGTTATTAATTTATAGCACATTTAACCTAAAAATGCTGATTTTGTACTCGGTTTTGCTCGCCAGTGTAAGTACGTATGTATGAGTGATATATCTGCTTACTTATGTTTGTACGTAGTAATGTGATGCTTTGCCAAAAATCTATATTTCTAAAATGAAAAAAAGTTTAAGCTTTATCTTAAAGTAATTATAGCGCGGATTTCGGTTTTTTAGTTTATCCAATAGATTAAACTATTTTTAATTTTCGCGAATATATCTTGTGCAACATTCTCCATTTTAGAAATAACCAAAGCTAACCTAAAAAAATTGTTAGCACCACTGGATTCAGCGTATCCGAATCTGTCTTATTCGCTGAGTGACCCCTTTGTCGGAAAAAAGTGTTAAATTCAAGCAAAGTGTCATTATTTCATAGCATTTTTGTATATCACATTTAGTTTGTCGTAAAAAATACACTATGATATAAATTATTGGATATGCTCTGTAAGCCGCAATCGAGTGAAATTGAAATCGTTTACAGAACATACCCGCATATTTATATTTTTATTCTTTTTAGGCATGTACACTTTTTTAACTTAAAAAGCAGTTTTTTTTTCTTCTAAATTTTTAGTATAAAAAAAAATTTCGCGACACTGGTTCTCTATAACTTGACTGAAACCATCTTCGAAATTTGAATCGATTGTAAGCCTTATTTTTCACGTACCCACAAAGGAAAAAAGTCTAAAGGTGTTCAATAACAAGATCTCGGTGGCCAGTCGTGTTCACCACTTCGAGAAATCACATGGTCAGGAAACTTTTCACAAAAAAGAGTGGTGATATCTTAACATGTGTAACTCAACTGATTCTCCGTAACAGTTACTTCAGCCTCAATTTCAAGAATATAAGGTACGATGACCCAGGCCAGTTCAGTAACCGCTCCTAGCAGTCACGAGTTGACGATGGCGTTTCATCAATAGTTCTTGCGTTTACCGAGCTTCAAATGCGACAATTCTGCTTGTTAATGTAGCCTACGCAGTCAAAATGGGCTTCATCACTCAAGATTATTTTTTACATATCAACAATTCAATCAAAAAAACACGATATTGTAATGGCCGATAAGTGTGAGTTCTTGTGTTAACCTAAGTCTTTATGCAAACTATGGTGTATCATCATTTGTGGAAGCCTTAACAGTGAACATCAGCGAGAAATAGCTAAACCTGGGTTTTCTACAACAGCAACATAGCTGCTTCTTGCTTAAGCGGTATGTTTAATTTTTTCAACAAGCGAGAAGGTGCTCACCAGAGATCCAAAAATTCTGTATGCGTAGTATTACTTGTCAAGTGGTTACAGAATGACTCCTGACAACAGCTGAAATGGATGACTAATGAAAATGGATTGTTTATTTGTACTTATTATTTAATTTTTCTTTTTCTTTATTTTCAACTAAACTTTACTCAACTTTACACTTTACACTGTGTCTTAACATTATTTACACTATTCTTCTCTTTGCTTATCTACTTTGTTATACTATGAATAATCTACCACATTATACTGCACACTACTTAAGTCTAATCTTATCTATATTGCCCTACTCTAATATAACTCAAATGTACATGACTGTCTACTAGCGTACACCACTGTACACTAACGTATATCACTGTATACCATCGCACACTACTGAACACTAGAAAAGGTAGTTTAAAGCATTATAAGCTTGTCCGACTCTATAAAGTTTAGGACACACTGCATCATCTCTCACCTGTTGACGACAAAGTGTGTTATTTATTGTACATGTTAAAATAGTTAATTTGATTGAAAACATAAGGAAGCCTTGGTATATACTTGCAGTACTTTCTTGATTAGTCGGTAGACTTTTTTCTCTCCGGTGTCATAATCTAAACGAGAATGTCAAAATGCTGTCCTCATCCATCCAAGATTTTATTCCAAAAGGTAATATAGCCAACTGCGGTTAGAAATTGTTCTAGAAGTGGACAATATCACCCGGCTGATGATAAGTTTACTCGAAATCTGCCGGCATATTGTATAATTATGTAAAGTTTGTAAGCTGACACAATCATTGCAGAGCATTTGTAATCAAATATCGCACTGTAATTTCTCAATAATTTCACCACGTAAAAGATTCAACTCTCACAACATTACTAACGACTGGTTATGTGTATTTGCGCTGTGAAAAAAAACTTCACTAACTAATATATCCTTCGTTAGGAACCAGAATTTGTGGGTTTGTAGGCTTTCAATGAGACTAGTTGATCATTCTCCATAAATATTTATTTACAGAAGGTGAGAGAAAATTATTGTTTCTCAAGTGTGCATATCTTTTTCGATCTACCTTGGATTTCACGTTCTTTGTGAGACGTTCAAGGTTGTCAAACAAAAATAATGAAATTTATACAAATCGTTAAACGATGAGCATATTTGGAATAAAAAATTTACAAACGTATAAAAATTATCCTTCTTTAAATTAACCGGTTATTCGTGTTAAATCAACCGGAAAAATGAAGATTTTGAAAAAACCGCATTCGGCAGAACTGAAAATACCGGCTAAAACCGGCCGAATAGTAATCGTCTGATCCACCACACAATTATGAGCTGTTGAAATCGGGTTAGACGATCACAGGAGACCTGCACCGACCACAATTAATTGGTTTGAAGAGAGCAGTCAACAAAAAACGACCAGACACAAGGCCATAATCTACCATCATGACAATGCTCGGTCACATGTTGCAAGGCCGGTCAAAAACTATTTGAAAAACAGTGGATGGGAAGTTTTGCCTCACCGCTTTATAGCCTAAGCCTTGCCCCTTCTGACTACCAGTTGTTTCGATCGATGCAGAACGCTTCACTGCAAAACAGGGTTTCAGAAATTGGCTTGACTCATTCTTTATCTCAAAACCGGAGCAGAGCTTTTGGTGCGGAATCCATATGCCACCAGAAAGGTGGGAAAAAGTAGTGGCTAACAATGCACAATACTTTGAATAATGTATCAATGCATTTTGTTATTATAATAAATGTATTGTTCAAGCAAAAAAAAAATTACAATATTAACTTATGTATCCAATAAATAAACTATTTTTGTAAAATCGCATGTATTTTTAATTACTTAATCGAATATGATAACTTTATGGGTCTAATTTTCCTTTTTGCTAAAGTATTAGCTAATTATTATATGATGTGTGTCTATAATTATAATACGCAGCGTATATAAATTATGTTATTATTCTGAATAAAATTTATTTAAAAAAATACAAATGAAATTTATAATTTTCTGCTTCGAAAAATCATTATGCTCAAATGAATTTTACACATAAAAAAAATTAGAAACAAAATCTGTAAAGAAATACCCTCTGGAATAATTTTCCTCTCAATAAAAATCATTTCTGGGAAATGTGTTCATGTTGTTAAAGTTTTTACCCCAAAATGATTCCCAGGGTTATTCTCATTTTTTTTGTGTTTTTATTTGTCAGTAAAATTTAAAACTCCCTGATTGTATTTAAAACAATAATGGGAAATTTAACCTGATGACCTAAATTTCATATATTTTTTTCTTTTTCTATATATTCGAGATCCTGGTAAATTTTCTATACCCACTTCAATTAAAGTGTAGCGAAATGAGAAAGAAAAACAGGAAAAGTTATTGCAGATAATAAACTATTTGCCATTACCATTTACCATAAACAGAAAACTTCAAAAATAAAAAAAAATAAAATAGAAAAAGGCAAACAGAGAGAAAAAAACCAATTGGAAAAAGTGATTATAATTTAAAATTGTTAGAAATTCGATAGAAAGACAGTCTTAGAAAGCAAACTGGGAAAAAGACTTTTTATTTTTTTTATTTTTATTTTGAAATAGGCATGCACACATTCATACACATGTACATATTGTATGAATATAAAGACAAAAAATAAACAAGAAAACTTTGCATATGATTTTAAGTATTCCATTAAGTATTTATAACATACTTTTAGGAACATACCACTGTTTCCTATAGCATGGAACAAACATATCAATTTGAATTTGATTTCCATTTGTATTCGTTTTACTTAGAAATTCAAAACTATAGCTTACAGTGTCCTTAAGAGTCTGAGTTAAGAAAAAACAAAACCAAAAAAAAAATTTATTTCTACATATGCCATATATATGCCATACATATGCCATATATTGGGTAGACCATCTATCGGCTTAAATTTGAACCAGCGGTTATTTCGAATTTGACAGTATTTATGTCATTCTATTCTGTGACAAAATTTATTTTACTATCTCTACTGAACGAAATGAATCAATTTACGCTTAAGCAACGTTGGGATTTATTGGAAATCCCAATAAATCACAATAATGATATTGCAAAAAATTGCAAATCAATAATTACAAAATCATCTTTTCAAATGAAGCTGATTTTCATCTTAATGGATATGTTAATAAGCAAAATTATCGTATCTGGGGATCAGATAATTAAACCTGGTCTTACAGAAGCCAATGCATTCATTAAGAGTAACTGTTTGGTGCGGCTTATAGAGCGGAGGCATCATTGGCCCATATTTCTTTGAAAATGAGTACGGCTGAACACTTACGGTCAATAGAGGCACCTATCGCAGCATGATAACCGATTTTTTTCTACCTGCTCTTCAGGCTACTCATTTGAACGATGTTTTGTTTCAAAAGGATGGTGCAACTTAACACACATCTCAGGTTACAATTGATTCATTGCGTCAAACGTTTAATTAGCCGAAATGGTGATGTCATTTGATCGCCAAGAAGCTACGATTTGACACCGTTGGACTATTTTCTGTGGGACGTCAACAAACCAGAGACAATTGAGCATTTGATGGCCAACATTCGTGATATTATTGCCGAGATACGAGCCGAGATACTGTGAGGCCAGCCGCGGCAGCCATATGAATGAAATAATATTTCATTTCTATCCGAAACAATTGTACTTCACAACAACAAAAATAATTTTGGCAAAATTTCAATTTTTAAACTTAAACTTTTAAATGGACCACCCTATAGTTATAGATAATATAAGAAAAAGAAGATGGAGAAACAGAATATCTGTATCTTCTCCTCCAGGTGTATCCTTTGCCGTAAACATTAAGTTAATTTCTCAGCAGTTTGTATATGGTTGGTACGATTTTGACTTTTATTTTTTGGTTGCTATTGTCTGTCCTTAAGTCTTACCTTCTCTACCAATACATTTTGTTGTTTTTGTTTACTTTGTTATCAGTTTTTCTTTTTTTGTTTTCGTTTTGTCTTTTTATTAAAAATTCATACAAATGTAAAATGAAAAATCCTCAAGTATAAAAACAAAACAAACAACAAATTATCATAAAGAAATCCTTAAAACAATGGCAACAACAATAGAAGCAGGAGCATCAGCATGAGATGCCATTTTAAAACAATGAAATGCCATAAAATAAAATGTTTTGAAACCAAAAAAAAAAAAAAAAAAAAAAAAACAGGTTAAGATACCTACCTAAGCATATTCATAAAGAATTTATTTAGAAAAAGTTATAAAAAAAATATGAACTGGAAAAAAAACTGTCTTATGCAGAATTTAATAAAGAGAAATTAAAAGATTAAATTTTAATAATTTCAAGTTTAATGATAAAAATCAATCCCTTATCAAACATTCTTTGTAAATTGTTTTGAATCTCAGACTAATTGTCAGTACTTAGAGTTCGTCTAAAATTCTTTTACTAAATGTACACTGTTCTATATGCAGTATCCTCTTCCTTCTAGGAACCACAAATCTTGCAAAAATAATTCGAAGGAATGCCGTTTATCAGGCAGTGACCCGTTAGGACCGCAATTGTGCGATGTATGGCCACACGACTTAGGGAGAGAAGACATTTAGTTCTTCTTTCATCGAGGTTGGTCCTGCAGATCCTGGCGATACCGCATGTGCCCTCATGCCACCAACGATTTGAGCGTCGGCATACACTGACCGAAGAATATCCAGCTTAACCGAGGACACTAATTATAGGCCCTTGGTCGAAAGTATCGAGCTCAGTACTTAGCCTGGCCAATTCGTTAACTACGTAATTCAGACGATATGCATATGTTTCGAACCCATATAAGAGTTATCTTCGAATGAACCGAGATTTCTATAAGAAACCTGCGGCATTCATGGACTAGGATAGATGTCGTGGTGACTTTTACGAGAGACCTAATCGCAGCCCGACTGTCCGAAAAAATCAGAAGATTCTCATGGAAAATCCACGACCTCCGCCTGAAACACACTGTAATAGTCAGGCAACCTATAAGACAGTCTTTTCTGACACAATTCCGCACAAATATACCACATCCTACTCTGCCCTGCATCTTAAAGCTATCGGTATAAACCTCAAGGACATTCTGAGGGAATTCCCGGTCGACAGACCAGAATTCCCTCGTGGGTATATCATGCCCTCCGCTTCAGAAAAAGATCGGTGAGGAGCCAGTTATAGCAAATAAGGCTTTGGTTGGAGTGGAGCGAAGTGCACTGGAAATCAAGGCGGCAGCTTCTCTGCGTCCCTGATATTTACTCCCCGTCCACCGTATATGAGCACAGTAAAGTAGAATTGGTTCTAACACGGCTTTATAAAGCCAGTAGGTGATGGCAGGTTTGAGTCCCCATATCCTGCCTTCGGCCTTCTTACAAGTGTAAAGCGCTATGTTCGCCTTTTCAAACCTATCCATTGTATTCTCCCTCCAGGTGAGCTTGGGGTCAAAAATAACCTCTAAATACTTCACCTTTGGGAACACAGAGAGTTGAATGCCACCAAGTCTCGGCATATTAAATACAGATTTCTTGTATCGTCTGGTAAAAAACATCAACTCCGTTTTATGGCGGTTGACGTTTAGACAGCAAGACAAGCAATATTCCATAACAAGTATGAGGGACTGATAACACCTAGATGAGAGGGTATGCGGAGCGATGCTCGAAATGGCCAGGTCATCCGCATAACTAAAGTAATGTTACACAGCAAAGCTGAGAGGACCTCCCCTTTGTGGTGTTCCTCTATTCACTGCCCCTACCAAGTTTGCCTCGCCAATGGAGGATGTAATAAGCCATTTTATTTTACCTCATTAAAGAAAATGTGGTTAATTAATAATTTGATTTCTCAAGTACTTAAAACTTGGTAATAAAAACTCCTTTTAATTGAATGAATCGCGTGCGCCTTTGGTATGGTAGATAGGACACCCGCCTGCCAACCCCAGGCCTGACCATCTGAAAAAGAATTTTTCTACAGCGGTGTCAACTCATAATATCAGTTAGTAGCTGGTTATGTGTATTAACTACTATTAAAAACTTCTCTAATAGATTTTCCCTGTGACGGTGTTAAACTGTAGGTCCCTTTCAATGAGTCTAAAAATAGAATCGGATGCAGCTCATTGACTGAGAGAAGTCCTCGCGTTCTTCAATGGAATGTTAAGACAATTATTATTATGAATTGAATGCACTTCGGCAGTTGATAGCGGCCATATTGTTAAAGCTACATCTTTCGAATGGGCTCTCATCTACTCAGTTTATCTTGCTAAATCACCATGGCGTTCATTATTACTTGCAAATAATGAAATAGTTTTAACAAAATGTGTTTTCTGTTCGGGCAACATTCGTTATTATCAGCAATTATGGATCGATCCATAAATGGAATGAATGGCTATGTTAACAAACACAAATTTTGAAATTGCGATGCTTCACCCGAGATCCAAGAACGTTCGTCTCATTCCATCATCATCTGAACAAATTTTTTTCATAACGACATTGGCCTAGCCATCATCGTTATCAGAGAGCTCCTTTTGAATTTATTTTGTTACGAATTGCCTGATTTAGATACCATTTACATGTGATTGCAACAAGGACGACGCTGTGTGACACACAGCTCATGCCCCATTGGACACATCTTACGTGAAGGTGATGTGATCTGGCCCTGAAGATCGTGCGATTGAACCTCGTTAGACTTGTCCATGCGAATAAGCTACAAACCATTGCGACTTTCATAACTCATAACATCGGTCAAATATAGCCTAATTTGTGGCCCACAGTCATTGTTACTTAAACATTATCAGATGAGCGTCATCCATAATGTTATATTCCGCACATAGTGGCATCAATAGGCCTTTCGAAAGAATAATAAATTTCAATGATAGCTCACACACACTTTGTTTTATTTAAAGTTCAAAGTTAGAAAAATCTTAATGAAAGACCCCTTAATAGATGCTGATTCCAAGCACAGGCTTTATACTATTACGTTTTAATCTTTTTTCAAAACGTTTGAGTTCTTTTAAATTGCATCAAAATAAAATAAGCACCGCTTTGTTGCTGTTTAAGAGTTTTTATTTTCTCACTTTATCTTTATACAGTTTATCTTAATATACGCCTAAGCACGATTTTATTTTATGACAGCAAAACGTTAACTATATCTGACGTAGATAAAGGAGCTGCTTTATATACCTAATGGACCACAGTTTGGAAAGTTTCGGAAATGTTTCAAAAGCTCTCGTATCCTCTATTTTATATCCGTTAATTAAAATGTAACACACAAAGATGGTCGAATTGGCAGTGCTGCCAAATACAAATAAATAAGTACGGTATTGACAGGGTGACACATTAATACCAAATATACCAAAATCCCACAATACAGTTTTAAAGGCGCTGATGTGATGTATTTTCGTTTTAGGCTTTTTTATTATCGTAACAATATTAAAGCGTTGTATCGAATAGTAAATATGACTCCAATCCTAAATATAAGTAATCTTTTCATTATATTTAAGGACAATATAAAAAACATGCTCCTGACAATATATTGTTACGACAATAAGGTTGCGCACCACAGCGTTCATTACATCGCTAAAATAAATAAACAAAAGCTGCAAGAACAACTATACGTGTTGTTTATAAATAACCAAATCTACAACAACAATCATTAGCAGCGACAAAGAAAATAAAAATAACACTGCAACAACAATAATAAAGCAGCAAAGAAAACAAGTAACAGACAATAAACAAGCAACAACAAACACTAAGAGCTGAAAAAGGTAGATGTTTACATACGCATGGCTACAAAAAAACTAAAAAGAAATTAAAAGAAAGAAATGGAATCTACCTGAAACATCGAGAGGTTCGAGAGCTTTCGATGTGTTGTTTACTCAGCCACATAAAAAGCACATCCATGAGAACAGCAATCAGTTTATTTGGTGTAAACTCAGTGAGCGAGTTGATGTGTCGTAAACTCAGCGAGTGCAGTTTTTGAGTAAAGTTAACTCAGTGAAAGTGTTATTGGTGAAGAGAGTTTATAGGGAGTAAACTCGTGAAGCTAGTAGTGAAGTAAAAAACCCGTTTAGTTGGAGCTAACTCAGCAAAGAGAGTTAAGTGTGGATAACCTCTGGTTAAAAAGGTTGTGATCGAACCTAAGTTATAACTACGATCGGGTTGGAAGATCTTTAAGTAGAAAGATCTGTCGAATAATTGTTGTTGTTTACAAGATTGTAAATAGACAGAGTAATTAAGAATAAAAGTTGTTATTGCCTGTAAAAAGATTATAAGCAGTGCGCACAAAACTGTGTTGAATAAAGGATTTTTTAACTAAAACCAAACACAAAATTTATTTTATTTTAACTACAATCTACGAACTCATAAAAACACGTTTTTAAAAAGGTAAAAACGTAACAATATGTTCACTGAAACCTAAAACGCAATGTTGTCGAATAATTTTTCATTTACATAATATTCTCTTATAATTTTTCTAACTGCAATAAACTTATTCTATGTAAGTACTATACGTACTTTCATAATTATGATAAATATTAATTAAATGGTTACTTAACCCCATAGGTAATTTAATATTTAATTAAAAGCATTAATTAATAGTTTTATTACTATTTAAATCCCTTTTATCTTTATAATGCACTTTAAAGGTATTTAGCAAATGCTCGTTATAAATTCATTAAAAATCGTTATGACTAATAATCACCGCCCCTTATTACACATTTTAACAAAGGGGTAAAACTGAGAGGAGTATGATTAACATTAATTAAGAATTTGATTTACTAATATGCCTTTTTTTAAAGCAAATTTAAGTGTTATTTGAATTTATAACTACACAAAGTGAGAGAAAACACATTAAGCTTTAAAGCTTAATATAGAAATTAGAAAGGTTCACAAATATGTCTGTAGTATTTTCACAAAAAGGTATGTATTAATTAAATTTCAAAATCTTATCTTTGCCTAAATACTAGAGAGATCGGACGTTATTTTTCGACCGGTTTTAACCGATTTCTTTGGTTTTATCGAATACGGTTTTTTCAACCTCTTCATTTTTCGAATACCGAATAAACCTGTTAATTTAAATAAGTATAGGGTCCGCCAAATAATTATTATTATTATTTTTTTTTTTGTTTTTTTTGAAAATGCTATAGAAAAACTACTGAATATTTTCTCAAATTTCTTTTTTTATTTGAAACTACAATCCTTCCGGTTAATAATGGAAAATAATTTTATTCAAATGGCTGCCTCGGCTGGCCATGCAGTAGCCTACACGATCGGTCCAAATTTTAAGCACATTATCGATTGTGTGCAGCTGTATTTCACCAATGGCTTCACGAATATTGTCCTTTAAAGCGTCAATTGTCTCTGGCTTGTTGGTGTAACAGTTATCATTGACGACATCCCACAAATAATAATCCAACGGTGTTAAATCGCAGCTCCGAGGTGGCCAAACGACATCAGCTCTGCGGCTGATAATGCGATCTTCAAAAACAGGGCGCAAAACATCGAGTGTAGCTTCGGCTGTGTGGCACATAGCGCCGTCCTGTTGAAACCAAATATTGCTAATATCCTCCTCTTCAATTTTTGTGAACAAAAATTCGTTCAACATGGCTCGATAACGATCGCCATTGACTCTAACGGCCAGTCCTTGCTCATTTTCGAAGAAAAATGACCCAATTATGCCTCTGGATCAAAATCCGCACCAACCTGTAACTCGTTTTGGGTGTATCGGCTTTTGAATGTATGCGTGCGGGTTTTCTGTGCCCCAAATGCGACAATTTTGCTTGTTTACATACCCGCCAAGATCAAAATGAGCTTCATCTGAAGAGATGATTTTTTTGGCAAAATCGGCATCTTCTGTAAGTCAATCGCAGGCCCAGATTCCCAGCGTTGTTCAAGCCTATTCACAACCATATTCGTTCAGCGGAAGGATAAAACTAATTATCTGCCAAATCAGGCATGAGCACTAGTTGAAAAAAAACGTTAGATGGCGCACCCTTTATATTTTTTATTGAAAATATGCTCATCGTTTAACTATTTGTATAAATTTAGTTATTTTTTGTCTATATGACAACCTCGAACGTCTCACAAAGAACTTGAAAACCAAGGCAGATTGAAAAAGATACGCACTCTTGAACAAAAACAACCTTTAATCATCATCTGTAAATAAATATTGATTTTTATATATGGAGAATGATCAACAAGACTCATTGAAAGCCCACAAACCCACAAATTCCGGTTCCTAACGACGGATATATTAGTTAGTGAAGTTTTCCACAGCGCTAGCCATGTTGTAAGGTGATATCGCTGCTGAAAATTATCAAATGGTGTTGCCTGGGATTGAGCCGACGACTTCTTGGTAGAAAGGTGGGTTTGTACCTAACATACCACAGTGACATACACACTATTAAATAGGTGTTGCATAAATTTATATACAGTGCTGCTCGAAATCAAAACAAATGTTCTTGTCGAGGCATTTAAGGATTCGTATATTACTAATAGAGATATTCAAAGTAAAGCATTTAATTCCGGTTATCTTGGGCACCTCAATTATAACTATAATAACAAACCTTTAATTCCATTCTCTACCAAGTAATACAATAAAAACAATATTAGCCCCTTGAATAGCTGTACTTTGTGTAATAAACTTTGTTTTTTATGGCCTCCGCACACCGTTTTGGCATAGTTTTTATCAGATTTGTTAGAATTATTGTTAGTATTGATTGCCACTTTAATTTTAAGCTTTCCGTCAGCTTCTGCGTATTTTTGAAATGACGTGGTCCAGCTCTGCTCTTCAAGAATTAGGAACAATTTTATTTAAATCAAAGAACCGGTTAACCGGTTATTTGAATTGTTATTAATCGAAAACCGGTTTTTAAAGTGCTACTTTTCGAGTTATTTGGAAACCGGTTGTTAAAAAAAAGTAGAATAATTGATATCTCTAAATAAATACCCTTTCAAGAGGCTAGTTAAGCTCTATGCCTTTTTAATCTTTAAATTAAAATTCTTTAATTTTTCAAACCGAAAATTTATATAAAAAATTACCTGAAGGCTCAGAATATTAAAAAAATCAGCAACAGGTTGGTAAACATATTCATTCTTAAAATAATTTATAAGGCTTTTAGTAGTAGACAAATCCTCGCTACCTTTACATAGAAACAAAAAATACATAAACCAATAGTCAGCCTACAGAAATCAAGATTAATTAACATAAAATTATGGCTGCCTAGCAACGGGCAACCCCAAAAAGTATGCTTTAAAATATATAATAAACACACATAAGTTATAGCTTCAAGAGGCAAAGAGAGTAAAAAGTAATGGTCGTAAGAAAAAGATTGTTGGTTGGATGTACATATAAACACAAATAGAAATTACGTAAATTTTTTTAACATGCATCAGAGAAGCATTAACAGCAGCAGCAGCAGCAGCAGCCATCATAAACTTAAATGATTAAAATGAAATTCAGAAAATAAAAATAATAATTATAAAAATAATTTCCATTTAAAAGCATTTTTTTATTGTTTAAAGGACTAAAGTTAAAGAAGTGAATCCTTCTTGGAAAAATAATATGTTTCTTTAATTACCAAAGCAGGTCAAGAAATTACTCTTAAATCTTGTTCATTGTTTTTAAAGGATATTTTTGTCCTTTTTTCTGCTTCAATGCCGGCAGGTTTTTTCAGAAAATTAAATGCAAATGAGATGGGTTGGCGTGGTGTAGTGGTTAGAGCGCACGCATAACAACACAAAAGACCCAGGTTCGAGCCCCAGCAGAGGACATGACGAAGAAAAAATTTAATTTTGGTTTCGAATGTTTAATAATAAAAAAAGGCTTCAACTTCCCTCCAGACAACTCCATCTAAAAAATAAAGAAAAAAGCCCTCCTGACCTTCCCACATACCTCTGGCGATTTTTTTTCCTACTGGGAAAAAATTACAATGCTAAAGTAAAGATCACCACCAATAAGCAAGGATCTTCACCTCTACACACACACAAATATCATATGGAGGAAGCTACAGCGGATTATAATCAACTACTTAGCTTAAAATACGAGGGCGGATTGACATTGAAGCTACCTAGCGCTAGATGGCAGCACAAACACAAAAACTTTTTCTTTCTTAGAGATTACGATCTGTCAAACATCAGCTGTTAAAATTTCAGCAAAATTCATCGATTAGTTTATTTGTTGTAGTCGTTTGAAGTAAGCAACTTTTGTGTTTCTTGGATAATGAAAAAAGTGAATTTCGTGTAGTGATTAAACACTATTATTTGGAAGGCAAAACGGCGAAAGAGACAAAAGAAAAGCTTGATAAACATTACGGCGAATCTGCTCCGTCAGAATATATGGTAAAATATTGGATTGCTGAATTTCAACGGGGCCGAACAAGCACTGCAACAATACCACCAACAGAAAGGCCAAAAGAGGTGGTTACTGAAGAAAATATCAAGAAAATCTTCGATATCGTTATGAATGATCGTGAGATTGCTGAAATGGTAAATATATCATATGAACGTGTGTTCAATATTTTGCATGAACATTTGCATATGAAAAAGCTATCGCCAAGATGGGTGTCGCGTTTGCTCAGTGTTGAACAAAAACGAGTTCGACAGATCACTTCACAGCGGTGTTTGGACATGATAAAACATAATCCTGCTGATTTTTGGCGTAGATTAATAACTGTTGATGAAGCGTGGGTCCACCACTACACACCTGAAACCAAAAATAAATCGAAGCAATGGGTGGAAGCTGGTGGAAGTGCTCCGAAGAAGGCGAAGACAGCGAAATCGGCTGGCAAGGTTATGGCCACTGTATTTTGGGATGCACACGGAATATTGCTCATCGATTATCTTGAAAAGGGATCCACAATCACAGGAGAGTATTATCATGCATTATTGGATCAATTGGTTGATGCAATTAAGGAAAAACGACCACATTTAAACAAGAAAAAAGTGATCTTTCTTCAAGATAACGCACCGTTTCACACAGCATTAGATACGATGCTAAAACTACGAGAAATCCAATTCGAATTGGTTGATCATCGACCTTATAGCCCAGATTTAGCCCCTAGTGAATTTTTTCTGTTTCCAAACTTGAAAAAATGGCTCGCAGGAAAAGATTCAGCTCAAACGAAGAAGTGATTATCGAAACTAATGCGTATTTTGAGGAGTTCCCAAAATCTTATTATTCAGATGGTATAAAAAAGTTGGAAAATCGTCTTAGTAAGTGTATTGAGCTAAAAGGGGACTATGTTGAGAAATGAATGGTTTTTGAAAAAAAAAAATGTTTTTTTCCTACTTAGGTAGCTTCAATATCAATCCGCCCTCGTATCAAATTGATTAAGGAAACTGAAACAAAGCAATATATACTTTGTGGAAAGCCAATATGCTCCCTAGAGAAGTGACAGAAAAAAAATGCAAATGGATTGGAGTAGAATAAAAATGGGATTTTAATAAATTAATTAAAGCGACACAAACAAAAGGAAAAGAATGACTTTTCAATCAAAATTAAAGGCAGAATTAAAAAGCAGCATTATTGTTGCAATTTTATGCCACTAACTTGTCAATAACACTATGCAACAAGCAAAAATACCTTGGATAACCAGTATATTTTTTTGATGCGCTATTGGTCACCTAACTTCAAAAATCATCAGTATGTCGAATTCTATGGATAAATTTTTTTTAAATTCTTTTTTTTTGTTTAAATATGAGATTTTTAAAGAGGCTGCTTCAAACATCTTATGATAACTTTGAAATGACTTATTCGTTTGCGTTAAGCCACACGTTAAAAAATTCCAAATTATATAGACTTTATGTCATTCTAATATGATATTTTTGCTTTCTAAAAATTCACACAAAAAAAAAATAGAAAATGTACCAATTTCACTATTTATTCATAAAGTTGTATAGAATAGAAATAAAATAAACCATAATTCAGGAAAATCGTTTGTTTAATACATATATTACTCCCAATAAAATAAAAGTATCTAGTTTGTTGCATAGTGTAATTTTCTATTTTCACTCTTGAATTGTGCAATTTTCTATCACACTTTTGGTTTTATATTTGAAATGTTACTTTTATGACATTATTTACTGATACATTTATTTACTCACTTACTACTGCCACTACTGGCAGTTATCGATGAAGAGCTAATCAGTGGTAAATGGACCACAGAAGCATGTGGTAAGCTTTACAGGGTTTAGAAAGAAATAAAGGAAATGCAACACATAGTAGGATATCTAAAAAACCAGAGGTCTTTACGATAAAATATACGAGAAAGGGTTAAGAAATTTCGAAATACTTTTTCTTTAAATATTACAAAACGTTAAAGGTTTTTTATAACAAACCTCGTATTACTATTTTATTTAAATAGCCCATTATATGGTATGTGTATTGTGGGTAGTTTTCTTTTCTCATGTTATCAACTTCTAAATGCATTTAATGCCTTCTAAACCATTTGCCAAAGTACCGGAATGCCTTCGAATGTCTAGCAAGAAAAAAAGGAAGGATTTTTAAAGTCATATGAAAAGTAGAAGTTGTAGAGGCAGACAGACTTTTTTATACCTTTTTGCTGTAGAAAAATATTGAAAGAAAATCAAATACGGTAGAATCCTGAAAAAGTTAAATTGAATAGCTCGTCTAGGTTAACTAAATTTTAGCGTCCATGTACCACTTAAAAATGTTAACTTATTAAGAAATTAAAGTCAACTATTCTAAGTTTACGAATTGTTTTAAACCAACGATGCACTTCGGGATGGGTGGAGACATTGGAATCGGACTTAGGATCAAAGACGGAACAAAATTTTCTGACTCTGGATAACCACTAAAATTATTTGATGTGCTATGGTCGCCCAACTTCAAACAACTTCAAAAATCATCATTTCAGGTTCTACGGATACATTTTTTTGCGTATGGTGGGTGATATTTATAACATAAGCAAACTGAAAGAAAACTGAAATTTAACGACGTTGTCTGTTATGCGTCGACTTCAAGCTGAACGATAGTTGTTAGGACACACTAATAAACGTACGGCTGCAAGACAAAATGAAATTCTGTCATTAAAAAAAAAGGAAAATTAGCGTTCGATACCCTATAACGTTCGCTACAAGGAACATGTATATATTACGTTTTTGCGCTCAAAAATGATTAAGAGTGACTGTGAACTATAAATCAGTCAGTAGGAATTAAATCCAAGTTTCTTTAGTTATGATGAAAACTAATAGCTCAATTAGACGTGACTTAACATAACGCAAATAACTAGACTTATGAGCAACAATGTATTTGATTAGTGGTGAGATACGATAACACTGTAACGGATCAACTGAAGTTTGGTTGTTTCGACATGGTTACGGTTATGTATGGCATTTATTAAATTACGTCTAACTGAGTCTTAAATCAATAAAATTAGTTAAGTGTTTGCGAAAAGCCTAAATATGTATGTTTTTATTTTTCTCCCTGGCTCCTCTAGGCAGCATATTAGCTTTTCACCAAGCATCCATACTTTGTTGCACTTTCTTTAATCCACTGCAGCTCCTCTTCATATGATTGTATAATAGTGACAATCCTTGCTAAGTGGTGGTGGTGATCTTCACTTAGCATTGTAATTTCTTTTCCCATTTGGTGGCGTTTTTCTCCTGGTCGTTCGTCTGATGTTTGTTGTTTGTTATCATCGGCAGAGGTACACTCAAAACTACAATTAAATTTTTTTGGCATGTCTTCTGCTAGACGACACTATTACACCACGCCATCTGCAAGCTTATAAGTATTATTTTTAAGCCGCTTGAAAAGGTTAATAGTTCGAAAATGTTAATTACTCTTGGAGCACTACGGCTATTTTTCGAGATTTTTTTTTATAAGCTTTTTTATAAGCTTAGCTTTATGAACGGCTACATCGTATTTCATTAGTGGCCGGTATATAATGGAAAATCAAAATTAAACTGTTTTCAGAATTTTTGTAGGTATTTAAGAGTTCTTTATCGACACTTTCTTAATTCAAAGCCAACAACAATAAAGGTAATCAAATTGCCCATAAATTAAAAAATTTGAAAAAAATGGAATTGAGTACAGTTGCAGAGTTTTCTGTAAAAAGAGTTCTTGCAATCCACAACGTTAATAAGTCATCTGGGCCAGAAATGTCAGAGTTTAACGTGAGTCTCGTCCCGATGGCATACCCTACAGTGCTCGAGGCACGGATGAATACAATGCGTCAACCAACGCCTCCACCTATGATGAAAATCACCAGTGAGTACCAAATTCGAAGCCATGCTATCTGGACATGACCCCACACCTTGGTTAAGTGCCGGAGACTATTTAAACCCAGTTAAGAGTGTAATTCCACACCAAGCCGAAGCTCTTCCCGCGATTTTGGGTATAAACCACAGCCACAACGTTAATCCCACAAGGGGCTTCACCATAGCCGGACAGAGACTGCAGTCGCCGAGACACCCGACTCCTGTGGTGCCAGAATTAAGCCTCCGGTCAGGCTACGTAGCACAGAGGCTACTACAGTCATCTGGGCCAGATGGCATTCCAGCACTGGTCCTGAAGAAGATCTCTTCGCCTCTTGCGTATCCATTAGCTCACTTTTTCAGTGTGTCATATTGCGCCGGTATTTTTCTATCTTTCTGGAAGATTGCTAATGCAACACTAATCTCTAAAAACGATGAGGCTAGTAACCCTGAGAACTACCACACAATAGCAGTTTATGCCACGCTTTCTAAGGTTATGGAGAATATGATTAATCACCATCTTTTGAGGTATTTGAAGTCCAACGAATTGCTAAGCGATAGCCAGTACGGTTTCTGCAAGCGCCGTTCTACTGGTGACCTGCTGGCGTTGCCCTTGGAGAAGTGGAACAGGTCCATTCATGATTTTAGCGAGAGTAAGGTTATGACTCTGGATATCTCCAAGACTTTTGATAGAGTTGAGAATGAAGCTCTTATTTCGAAACTTAATGCTTTTGATGTTGGTAGTCATTTCTCTCGATTTATATCGAACTTTCTCAGAGTTCAGAGTTCTAACTTTCTTCTTTACACTTCTAATCCTATCTATTTTTTTGCAGCAACATTTGCCATTTATATTCTTTTGATCGTAGATCGAGCCTCTTGAAGATTGGGGCGAAAAGGATGAATATGAACAACACCTGGTAAAAATCTCCGAGTGGGGTCGTGTGAACAGGGTCGATTTTAATCCATGCAAGACCCAATGTTATTGTTTAACACACAGACGTGGTGGTGTGTTGTCATCTGTATCTATGGGTAATATAGATACTGAGGAATCATATGCTCTTGATGTTCTGGACATAAGAATTCACTGTGACGTTTGTTGGACCGATCACATATTTCGAATGAATGAAGCCTAGGATTTTTAAGAAGGTGCAAGAAATACTGATATGATCTCCTTAATATTTACAGGACCTATATCCGACCCAAAATGAAATGTGACAATCGTGGATGGGCCGGTGATTCAGTCTATTTTGGAGCTTCTCGACCGCGTACAGGAGAGGGCGAAGGTACTCATTAATGACGGTAGGGTTGCTAACTCTATCGATTCATTAGAACATCGTCGTAAATGAGTAAATTTAAATCGCACGTCCATATACAACACTATACTCTCTATCCTCCTTCCCACAGCCTATTTTGCTAGTACCAGCACAATGCACTGCAAGAATCGGTGTTATAATCTGGGTGGTGGTCTCAAGAAAAAAAATTAATGTGTGCGAAGTAAAACTGCATAGAAAAATATGGAATAATTTATAGTTGAAAAGAATAGAATGAAACAAACTAAAATTGCTGAGATCTACAGTACGCTCTCAAAGTTACTTAAACAGTAATATTTTTGAAAACTTTTCGCACCTCAAACTAAATTCTAGGTTAACACACAGAGCATATTTATATTTTTATTGACAGATTATAAATTTTAATTTTTCTGTAGACCATATAGAATAATAATTGGATTTGCTGTAGAGGACGCAAGTCTACTCCCTGCTTCTACTCCGGTGACTTAAGACCACTAAACTACAGAAAACTTAAATACTCTAGACGTAGGACAACTAATATTTTTATTATCTAGAAGAAGATGGCTCTTTTTTAACTCACTCTAGCGATACAAGTGCGATATATTTTTAAAGTTATTGCCCTCTTTTTATTTCACTTACATTACTGCGCATGAATATGTATGTGCTCGCGATAATTTTACTTTAAACCTTCAATTGATATGCCATTGAAATATAGAACAAAAAGGATAATAGCAAATGATTATTTGCGTTCGATGGAATATTTTCCATTTCTCTAATTTGTTTTCGCTTTTTAATGTGAATGCCTATGTTATAAGTACATGATTATTATCTGTATTGTTATTGGAATGCTTATTGTGTTCTACATAAGCCTTTTTTAATTGCTTACGTCTGTATAGCAAATCAAATAATAAAAATAAAAATAAAAATAAGAATAATTGTGATAATTTTGCCTTAATTTTCGTATCGAAAGCATTTCTTGGCAAACAATTTGTTTTTTTTTTTTCTTTCATAAAATGTATGAAATAAAAAACCATTTGGCAGATACTTATAAAAAACAAAAATTTCTCTTAATTTTTGCCATATGAGGTCTATATCTCAATTCAGTAATGAGCTATTTTGAGTTGTTTGTATTTAAAGAGAAAAAAAAAACTGCCTAATGAAGAAAAACTTTAAGTGCAATAAACGAATATGTTGTTGATTCATCAATTTTCATCTGAAATCAATCAGTCAATCAATCAATATTAATTTACTGAAATATTTTGTTGATTAAATATTAATAATAACATTATACAGTACAATTTCAGCAAAATTTTATAAGCACTATGGGTTGAAGACATTTCAAAGTTGTCATAAAATCAATGACAACAGAATGTGGCATTTTTTGTTTATTAAAAGGTTCAGTAAACAGTCGAGTAGAATCGAAAAAACAAAATAAAGTATAAATTTTTTATGAATATGATAATTCTGCTAAGAATTAAAAACCACTTAAGATATTTCCAAAATTCATCTTAAATATAAAATAGTAACGTGTCTGAAACTAAAAAATCGATTTAAATGAATTTTTTTATATATAAAAGAATATTTCGCATACGACAAAATAAAGTAACTCACCGGAAAAAACAAAATACACTTCATTTCATGGTTTGTTAACATACTTTTAATAAAAAAAATAAAATTTTCGGATTAGTTTTGAAGTTGTTGCCGTGGTCAGAACTTGAATTAAAAGTGGCAATCTGCAACAGCTGGCGCGCAATCCGTTCCAACGTTCTGAACAATTTAGTAAGTGCGATGCCATCCCGTATTTTTAAGACAATAGAAGGAAACGGGGACTGCATAAATTAAAAATAACTGATTAATGCTTAGTTTAAATAAAAGTTTGGATAAATGAAATCACTAACTTTGTCATTTTGACGCATTGTATTTTGCCCTTATTTAAATAAACATAATATATCGGTACATCTCTAAGAGCAATACAGGCTTATTATTCACTTATTTGAACGTAGAATTTTTTTGAATAAGGTTACCATACATAACATTTTATAGTTTGGATGAATTGAGCAAATATTAAGGTGAACTGATCGTTTTGAAGTACACCATAGGAATTCATTTAATCAAATTTGTTTGATTTCTATACTTTATTTTGTCGCTTGCGAAAAATTAAAATTAATTTTTTTCTATGTAGTAAATATCAAAATAGATTTTTAATTTTAAGATACGTTAGTATTTTATATTTAAAATGAATTTTGGAAATGTCTTAGATGGTTTTTAATTCTTAGCAAAATATATATACAAAAAATATATATTCATTTAAAATGTATACTTTAATCTGTCGCATAGTGTATGTATGACAGCGAGAGCTGGACATTCGCAAAAAAGGTATAAGAACGTTTTATTGTTTTTTTCCGTGATTTCAAGTGTACGAATTGTCGTTAAAGGTGAATCCAAGCTAACTTGTAGGCCTACCTAGCACCTAAGGTCCAGTTATTAATTACACTATCTGGCCGATAAAGACGCTTGACTATAGACAAAAATTAAATTAAATATTGACGCGAATAATAGGCTACCATTATTGCGAATATTTCAGTTTGAAAAAAACTATTGTCCTTCGGCAGAGGGTGACAAGCTCTACGCAAAATACTCCAGATTCAAAATTGCAGTTTATTTTTGAATGCTGGTGTATAATGTATTATGACATTTGTTATCGAAAAATGCACAATATACGATGTTATTTTTTTTTTAGATATGTAAATTTGTGCGAACACGTAAGCGGGAATCGGATCTCTGCTGTTATTGTCGTTCCCTAGGTTACTACCTACATCACTAGTTATTGTAGTGAATTAGGACTTAAAACATTCTTTCAAAATCCCTAGGTGGATTAATATGGTCCGCTATCTGGTTTCAGATCGAAGGAAGCTGGTTCAGAAAGATGTTTTATCAGTGTTCTTAGCTTATTAAATAAATGTCACAAGGTTTGTAAGCTTTTTCACTATTCTATTATAGATAGAGATTACTTTGATCACTGGATAAATAGACTTTTAGTTTAAAAATAGAAAATCTGTCTGTGTTTTTCGTTTCAATTTATATTCATTTTCTTTATGCAAAGAAATAAAAAACGGAAATGTTTTTGTTAATAAAATCTGTAGCCCATTGTGCAAAATATTTCTCTATATAGTTATTATGTTTTTCTTTATTTTATAAATAAGTTTGTGTTACATTTACTGTCGTAGGCATGTTAGTTTATTAACCTTGTAGTCCTTAAAAATAATAAAAAAAAAAATATTTGGACACAAACGACTCTTCAATATTAAAATAGACTAAGTAGTGGTAGTTGTCAAAATATCGAATTTTGTTTGATTTCTACTTAAATTAATATTTTTTTTTATTGTATTTCCTACATTTTCTACTAACAAAAAAACATGTTTAAGCTATAGATAGAAAACAGGGATACGTAATAAACATATATAACGAAATAAAATAAATATGAAAAGACATACCATGTATGTAACTCGAAAATTGCTTTTTTATATACATACATATACTATATGTACGAGTATGTACGTGGAACGTATATGTATGGTAACCACAGTTTTAATAAATCATTTTATAGAGCAGTTCTGAATATTATGACTGTATGAAGCGTACAAAAAATGAGAGGAAAAATTCGATATTCTGTTGAATAAAGAAAGAAAAAAAAATATATTGGAACGAAAAAATGTAATAAAATTGTTTTCAAACGTTAAGATAATCCTTTTATTGTATGCTTTTTTCTCAATTTTCTTACATGTGGCTTTTAACGTTAATAGAATTAAAAAATTTTGAATTGTTTCTTAAAACAAAAAACAAAAAAACAAAAATATAATGAAAATTCATGTTTTTCTTCATCCCACCTATGAGATAAATTCAGCTTTAAAAGCAGGACAGTATTTACTCATACTGTCATATACAGGCCATTCATATCATTTTCTTTTCATAGAAACAGACAGCCGCTAGTCAGCTACGAGAGTTTATATATATATTTTTTAAATTTTTTGCTGTATTTCGTAATAATATTTGTACTTAAAAGTGGTTAAAAAGAATTAGGAAACTGCATTAAAACTTTATTTGAAGTTTATAAAATATAAAGTTAATTCAGAAATTGAATTAAATTGAATAAATTTAATTTTAAATATAGTTGAGCATCGATTATCTGCGATGGACGAGACCGGAAACTTTTCAGATAATCGGTTTTACCGGTTAATAGAGGTAAAACGCTGTACTCATTTTTACGTAAATGTTTGTTTTGTTTTATTTAATCAATATACAAAGTATGATACTAAAACATTTTTAATTATAACTTAACTATGTTATTACTTAATAAAAAACATTTGATGCGGTTTGTTTCTTATTCTTCTCAACATAAACACAAGGGTTTTATCCTAATTCGTTCCTATGTTTTAGCAGTATTTATGTCCCTACTGCTGCTTAAAATTTTGTTGCCAGAAATTTGTTGCCACGTACATTTCACATGTCTTTCATAAAATGAACAGAGTACCGCTTTCTCAGCATTATTTCACAATTATGTCGTACGAAATATTTTTATATTTAATTTAACAGCATTTCGCACGAAATTTTTAACACAATATCACCAGGCTTTATTGAGTAAAAATATTGGAAAATTTTAACTATGAAACGCTACACTCTTGAACAAAGAATTTTAATTGTGAAAATTTTAACTGTGAAAAACTGAACGAAAACAACGCATTTTTCAACAACATCATCTGTAGTGATGAGGCCCTTTTTCAATTAAGGGGTTATGTAAACAAGCACAATTGTTGCATATGGGGCTCACAAAATCCACAAACAATCCCCGAAAAACCATTACATCCAAAGAAAGTGACCGCATGGTGCGGTTTGTAGTTAAGCGGCATCATCAGCCGTTACCGAGAATTTTCTGAGCTACCAAACCATGTTAACCAATTTTTTGTGGCCACAAGTGGCTAATATTGTTATTAATGACCTTTGGTTTCAGCATTATGGCGCCACAAACCACACAGCTAGCCAAACAATTCAGTTATTGCATGAGAAATTTCTCCCTCACGTAATTTCCCGATTTAGCGATGTCAGTTTTATCATTAGTTTCTCTGTGGCCATTTAAAAGACCGGCTTAACATGAACAAACCACAAACAACTGATACCCTGAAAGTTGAAATTTGGCGCTGCATTGACAAGATAAGCGAAGCTTTGTTGCAAAATGTGGTTCAAAATTTTGTTAAAAGAGCGGACATCTGCCGACGTGCTAGAAATGGACATATGCCCGACATCATATTCCGTTATTAATTCCCATGTTTTTGTTTCTATTGGTATGAATAAAACTGAATTTGTCACAAAAAAAAAATGTACTTCCTAACCTCAAATTTGTCCGCCCTTTATAAGGTCTGATACTAAAACATTTTTAATTATTACTTAACTATGTAATTACTTAATAAAAAACATTTGATGTGATTTATTTCTTCTTCTTCTCAACATAAAAACAAGGTTTTTTCCTGTTTCGCTTCATACAAATACACAGTTGGTGTTGCTAACATATTTAAGACATATATCGCCAAAATAGTTGTAAATGTACGTGTTTTTCAATTCCCGGATAATTGAGATAGTTACGATTAATCGATAGAAATAAAAATAATCTTCTTTTTGTTACCGATCCCATATAACTGACATTCCCGATTAATTGAATCGCGGATAATTGATGTTCAACTACAAAAATAACATTTCTGTTATTTTAGTGGCTTGTTAACAGAGTAAAACGAGTACTCGAATTAAATTCTTTGGTAAAAAACGATTCTTCTTGAGAGCCGAATTACAAAAGAATTTAAAATACGACTTGTCAGAAAAAACAAAAACAAAAGATTTTAAAAATAAAATACGGTACGCAACCCAGTCGAAAAGCATCAGAACGAGTTGAAAACGAGCAATTCTTTTTAGTAAATGTTGCTTGTGTAATATAAAACATGTATGTGTGTGATACTTATTGGTCGGTGCACACAAAATATACATACATACACACATACGAATGCATAGTATTACGCATTTAATCTTCCCCAAACAACGTATACTGAAATAAAATGCTTGTCTTCAATTCTGTTTTGCTTATTTCTAATTCGTTTGCAGTATAAAATTCGTGCAAACGAGTTAAAGAACGAAACTCGTAACCGCAGATTTTAAAAATTTTAAATTTTTGCTCACGAGTTAGTAAAAAATATGTTTCGTGCTCACGAGTTAAAAAAATAAAATTCACAAGCACGAGCCATAAAACGAGCGATCCAAAGTAAATTCTGCTATCGAGCCGAGTTTTTACGTACTATGCTTGTTAAGCTCTCAGACCTATTTTTGTAATTAATTCTGTTCTGATTTTAAGCCATTTTTCATTAAGTGTATAGAGAGCACTACACACATTTAGGTATTAAAATAAGTGTTTTAGTTTGCTTGTGGCTAAAGGGTGAATTCTATTTGAAACTGTTCCTGATTAATCGTATTAATTACTATAGTACTTCCGAAATTTTTCTAAATACTTTTAAAACTTTAACTAATTCAATGAAAATCGATTCATGTACAATTGGCTTTAAATGGCATTAAAATTTTAATTAAAAAAAAATTAACGAACCTACATAAACGTTCTGAAGTTCGTTACTCATTCAGTTTCTGTTATAGAAAAGCAATTTTCAGTAACGGAAGTAAAAGTAAAAACTTAAGATAAATTTGATTTCATCATATTGTTTAGCCATTAAATGGCAGCCATACTACCGTATGGTTGTTTTAATTGCCAGTTAGGCTTATTATTTAACCACTTGTTGCTTTAGCACTCCTCTTTTGATTTCTTTAACAATTTCTTGCTGAGCTTAAGATTTAAAACCATTGAAAAACAATAATAAAAAAAGAAAAATACACACACAACCAATCTCCCACCTATCAAACGTCTGCCTGGACACTGTTGGGTGTTCTGTTTATGTGATAAAATTTAATTGGATTTATTTAGACATGAACTTAAGCACAGGCAGCAGGCCTTTCTGCTCATAAACATATTAATGTGCCTTTTAATGCTACAGAAGAGCATATGTTCGAAGACTCGACTGTATGTCAAGCTGTCTGCGTTTGGTTGTTTCCGTATATTTAATCCCCGGGCTATATTGGAAATATCACAGCTGCAAATAACGTAGAAAACAAAAAAATTAATTGTACATTAAATACTTGTAACCATAAAATGTATATAAACTGCTTGCTCTTAAGCCATTAATTAATTGTTTGCACTTCACATGATTATTGACTTCATATGCCTGGCCGGGCAGGCGAAACACTCAATAGGAAACAAATAAGGTCAAATGGTTTAACACAAATTAAAGGAATTTGCTTTAAATAAAATCTTCTTAAGTGTAGGATAAGCTGTAAAGGTTCACAGACATGTACGTTTTTATAGCAGATATACACACACACCCTAAATATCTGCTATAAAAATATTGACATCAATTAATTATAATTGTTGGCAAAAATAAAAAAATACAATATTGTTGTATTAATAACAGTAATAATAAAGCAAAAAAAAAAAGAAAAATTAAAGAGCAAACATTTACTTCATATACTGCTTCGAAACATTTGTAATCCACTTGGCAAACACTGGGTATTAACAAAGAATTACAAGGATATGGATAACGTTGCCATGTACTATTCAATACTACTCACTTAACCACTGCTGTAATAATTGTTGTACATTATTTTTAATTAAAAACTAAAATAAATACAAGTATTATTAACAAAACGAATGTAAATATTTGAAATGTAATCAAAAACAACTTTCAGACTACAAATGGCAAGCTCTTATTTGACGCACAGAAAAGGTAAAATCATTATAAGCAGCTTTAAGGAATATTTACAAAATTGTAATTAAAAATAAGCTTCGATTTAACTTGTGAATTTTCTAAAATACTAATGTTATGGCTTTAGTAAAAAAAAACCTCTAAATTAAGTCTTTTCTTATAACTAAGGAAGAAAGAAGTTCGGAACTTAGTTATCTTCGACTGACGTAATAGTCTAGCAGACACCAATAAACATAAAAAAGCTGTTTCCTCTGTTATGCGCTGTAAGTAAAAACAGTTTAATATAAATTCTTGTTGCGAATTCAAAAAAATATCTTTACGTTTTAACCTTTTTAAAATGTTTGAGTTCGTTTAAATTGCGTTAAAATAAAATTAAACCACTTTGTTGTTGTTACAATGCTATTTATTCCACTATAACTTTTATACACTATGTCTTAATACAGCAAATTCGCTTATACAACACTTTTATTTATACCTGAATGTGACGTTACTTATTGACAGCCAAATGATAACTTACTCACCAATCGTAATGTGCCATCTTTTTATAGTACTTCATTATTAATTTCGAATGTTCTAGTCCAGACACGAATCTTCGATTTATCTACGTTAATTTAAATGGTCTAAAATTATAAACACAAAAAAAAGAATCGAACTGGAAACTTTTAATTAGTACAGGTAATTATGGCAGTTATTAAGCCTTGACACAACCCAATTAATTTTACAGCTAAAAGCTCATAATAACTCCCTGATGTGGTGAATTTTGTCTACAATATTTTCATTTGCGCAACAATATTGTTAAGACACTATTAATTAGTACAGTAGCTGTCTTAGCTAAAAATTTTATGGCATTTATTGGTTTGTGTTACGGCTGTTAATGTATCTGGCGCACCACATTGTCTGTGCTGTTGAGTAAATTGGTGTACCAAACGGATATAAAATAAGTTGGAGACGGTATAATTATAATTGTATAAAAGTGGAAGTCAAATAAAAGACTATAAACATTAAATTCGCTGCAATTATTTTATTTACGTAATTTAAAAGAACTCAAACGTTTTAAAAAAGTGAAAACCCAACAATATCATAACAAAGAACAAGTTAGGTAGGCCCTTAAATTAGAACTGAAATAATTGTATCAGAGAAAAAAGCATTTAGAAAATATAGAGCTTTGATAAGGTGTCTGATATTCTGCCACGTAACTAGAATAGCAACAATTAAGCTACATAAGTCACAGAGGGTTAAAAATCGTTAAAATAATATTTAGTCCCAAGCAATAGGTCCAAATTAAAAAATATAAATAAATTCACTAATGAGGCGCGGTAAGTGGTTGTATGGTTGGTAAGACACTCTCCTACTAAACAAGAGTTCTTCGGTTCAAACTCAGGCAAAACCATTTAACAATTGTCAACAGCTGTATCACCTCATAACATTGCTAGCAACTGGTTATGAATATTAACACAATTTAACGCTTCCCTAACTTATGTAGTTGTCGTTCGAAGCCAGCGTTAAATTGTTAGTCACTTTCATTAGTCTAAAACTAAAACTTGTTGCAGCCCACTGATTAAGGATAGTCTCCTTTGTTCCACTTGGGATGTCGTGGGAATTTCGACGAAGCTTAAAGAAACAAATCTCACTAAAAATTATTCTCAATCACGCTACTGAACTCATACCTGACATTAATTCTGAGTTGAACGAACACAGAACGGAAAATATCCGCTTTTGTGAGACAAAAATTGATTTTTTGTTGTTTGTAATACAGATTCCAATAGCAATCATGTTGCACAGTAACCCGAATAATTGTTGTTTACATAGTTACTTGAAAAGCATGCAGCATATTTTTAGGTTGAAACAAAAATCTAAACGATGTTTAAGAAAACAATAATTCTTAACAATTTGTTTTTTATTTTATCAAGTACTGCCTTATGAGCATAAATTTGAGAATAGATTTTTGCAAAAGGTCTTATGAATTGAAAAACATAGCATGTCCCTTCAAGTGGTTTACATAACATTTAGGTTTTATGAAAAAAATTAAACAACAAAAATATTTCGATTTATCTTATGTATGCTTCCTTTGAACTGATGTTATTGTCGTTTAAAAGATTCTATGGAATTTGTTTTATTTTTATTAGAAATTAAAAAAAAAAAAACGAAAATATTTTTAAAACAAAGTCACGATTATCTTTTTAATCTTCAATGTCTTGGCTTTCCAAAAAAAAAGAAAAATTAAATTAAATAAAGAGTAGAACCAAGACAATTTTTTTATTTTTTTTTATAAGTAGCCTACTTAAAGGCTTGGAAAACAAAACATTTTTCATAATTCTTTTTTTTATTACATTTATGGATTTATTTATATTGATAGAGATTTTGTGATAAAAAGAAAACAAATAAAAAACATATCCTCTTCCATTATCCTTTATTTTTTTAATACAAATTTAACGAAGTATAATAAAGACATGTTTTCGAATGAAAACATTTATCTATAAAATTCATATGTATTAAAGCATACATTTAGGTGTATAAATAAATTGAAAATATGAAGCATACATTTAGGTTTAAACTTTTTTTGTGACAACAGTAATAGCACAGAAATAATAAAAACCCATTGTAGCGTAATAAAATATCCTTTCTTTTCTTTCGTTTTGTCACCTGTCACTGCAGTTGACTTTGCAGGGGGTACTGACTAGTGTTTAATGGGAAACTAATAAATATTTTTCTTTTTTCATAATTTAAATTTCAATAAATTCGAACATAAAAACCATACGCATAAAAGAGAATATTCTACCAAACCATTCTTTGAAAGGGTTTTATGGCTTCGTATATATTAAGGAAAAATGTTTTGAAAGCGGTAATGTTCAGTGGGATTATAACAAGTAGTAGATAAAGTAAAATTAATATAAAAATATGTTATTAATTTTAAATTTTAATCTTGTGTTGTTGTTTTTTTTTTATATATATACAATATCTACATAAAACCATTATAAATATTAACCATTAAATAAATTTACATATCGGCTAAATTATAAAAACAACAATAACAGTGTTGTTTGTTACAGTAAACAAACCATCAGTTTCTTTAATGCTATCACAACCCTTTGGCTTTTAGTCACCCATGAAAAAGTGTTGGAAAAACACGCATATAAACCCTTATGAAAGAAAAGTTGTTTGTGTTTTTAATTTAATTTGTTATTTTATTTAAATTTACTGACACAGTTCCATATATAATTTACGCAAAAAACAAATTGATAAAAAAAATTGTTTAAAACTCAATTCAACAGCAAAAAGTAAAACAAGACAAGGTTTTAGCTGCAAAAAAAAAATTCATTTAAATGTGACTGATAAATGCAAAAAATATAAGTGATAAAAAAAATACATAAAAATTATTTGAATATTCATTACGAATGCAAAAATAAAAAAATGCTGCATAAATTAAGGCAGCAGTACGCAAATTTTAATGTTCTGGTAATTAAGCACTAAAAGTGCTTATGCGAGGAAAAAAACTGAAGAAAAAAATATATTTTTTTAAACAATTTTTTCTGTCTCCAGTTCTTTTTTTGTGAAAGCCAATATGGGAAAACGTTTTTTAAGATATAGGGGCAGAGGCAAGACCTTATGTGCAAGCCTGTTAAAAAATTCTTTTTTTTTTGTCAAAAATTTAAATTTGGAAAATAAAAAAGTAACAGCTATAAAAAAATAGAAAACCTATAACAATAACCGGGTTATGATTAGTTTAGTTTAGGTTCAACTGGCGGTAGTCCATAGCATAGCTCATTTTCGTCCAAGGATTACCATATTGTACCAACGCCTTCACAAAGGCAGGTATTTTGTCCAAATCGCCAGTTGCAGGACTATTCTTGTAGTAGAATATTCTCCGACCAAGCAGAGACAACATTAAATCGCCTAAAGTCTGGCAATGTCAAAGAAGATTTCCTTTAGACTCATCGTATTCTTCACCATTACAATTTTTGCAGAAATCTTTATTGGGCTTAATGGCTGCTTATAGCATCCATAAGGTTGCTACAACACCTGCCACGTATTTCGGCCATAAATTAAGAAAACATTTCAAATAAAATGATACGTTTTCTCAAAAACAAGACAAAAAAATTTCTTGAAATATTTCTTAACAATTTATATATTGCGGATATGTCTGAAGAATCAGAGCGTTAAGCTGGGATCACACGATTGCCTCAAATACACCAATCTGATACAATTGTTATTGATGATAATAAAAGTATCTCAAATTAAAATTCTGTATTTACACGGTTGTCTTATTTTATACAAAATTTATTGTCACAAGATGGCGGGAAACGATATATTGACAATTATTGTCCCAACGCTGACACACTATTGTTCTAGTTTACGGCAACTCTGTGAATCAGCTGTTGTGGTATATTAAATTAATTTTTTTTTGCGTTGGTTCGTTCTTTAAAAAGAAAATAGCGTCCTCGTTGTTTATATTCAGCTCATTTAGTGAACACATAAGTAAAAAATTACAAATAAAAAAAAGGAGTGTATGGGTCAGAGATTGGCTCAAAAGTAGGGTCATTGATGTTGCATATGAGAAAACATTTCAATAAATTAAAAAAAAAAAAATTATTCACTAAAATATTTATTTATTTAAATTGGAATATAATTAAAAATTATATTTAATCCTCTAAAGTAAAGATGATTTGTTCTCAAAAAAAAAAAAAAAAAAAAATTACATCGGCTTTGATTATCGTGTGTCCGCTTGATAAAAAAAAGTAAAAATAATGAAAAAAGAAATGGTAGAAGTTTGTAATGCAATTTGCATAAAAATAATTAAAAAATTCATATTTTAAGAGATGACAATTATAAATACCGCACAAAGAAAATCGGAAAATCAATTAAAACATAAAAATTGGTGAGTATTGCCTTCTTCAATTGCCACATTGGTGCATTATTGCCTTTAAAGCTTTCACACGATTGTCGCACCAGGGTTGCATTTGATTCTTATAAATAAGCACAATAATATTGTGAGTTACCGTATGGGGCAATAAATTGTATAATCACACGATTGGCATATAAAATAGACTAATTATTGGTGCATTACGAAAATCGAGTGATCCTACCTTTACATTTAGTTTATGAGCTATAGCATAATAAATAAAGGCTTACATATAAAACAGAACAACAATCAAATGTATGTACGACAATGCCGTAATGCAAGTCGGATATAGTGGATCTTGTAGCGAAACATTCACTAAAAACGCGGGATTAATGGAGGGCTGCCCTTTATCACGTATATTATTTGCCGAATGAAAATAGTTTGAAAACAACACAAATAGCTAGACGACCTTTATTTCGCTAATGATATCTAATTTCCCACAGATAATACATGGATATGTGAAAAAAATTTATCGATCTTGCTATTCTCGTTAAAACTGTTCCACCAGAAGTGAACATGAAGAAAACCAATGCAATATCTATCTACAATAACAGCTCCGATAATTTTATAATAAACTAGATGTTGCCCGGAAATCTGTACATATATATGTATTATAAAAAGGAG
Source organism: Wohlfahrtia magnifica (assembly GCA_023159175.1). Classification (NCBI taxonomy): domain Eukaryota; kingdom Metazoa; phylum Arthropoda; class Insecta; order Diptera; family Sarcophagidae; genus Wohlfahrtia; species Wohlfahrtia magnifica. The sequence continues at coordinate 2,200,127 of JAKWBJ010000208.1, read as the reverse complement.
ATAAATACCCTTTTTCCTGACCTTTTCCGTTTTTCTTTTTGTCACCTGTCTGTCTTTATAAAAAAAATTCTAAAACGATTTTAGACGTCTCCTGCTTATATATTTATTGCGATGTACGATATTTATATGGGAGGTGGCGCGCCTATTTTGTCTGTAAAGTAAATTTTTCGTCTTAATGTGGAAAGTTTGAAAACTCTAGATTTTATAGTTCCCAAGATATACCGTAATTCGTAGGAATAGACTATGAACCAAAAACTTTTCTTTTCAAAGTGTACGTCATATCGTGTTGCTGTCATAAAATAAAATTGTGTTTAGGCGTAAATAACGTATATTAAGTTGCTGTATTAAGACAAACTGTATAAAGATAAAGTGAGGAAATAAAAACTGTAAAACAACAACAAAAAGTGATACTAATTTTATTTTGATACAATTAAAGAGAACTTATACGTTTTAAGAAGGTTAAAGCGTAACAATATATACATACATATGTATATATATGTATAATAATTATATACAACTGGTAAGTACCTTTTACTATCTAGAATGTATGATGACATATATTGTGGGTTTTGTGTTTTTCCATTGATATATGCATTTGAAAGTGATATCTGATATATTACTAATACGACCATTCAGAAAGACAGCCACAAATAAATAAGTTCTCAAGAATTATATGTTAAGATGGCCGAGTACGATCTCTAATACAGATCTTTGGCGGAAAACCAACGAAACGCTGATCGCAAGCAAAATAAGAAAAATAAAATGCAAAGCATATCGAGAACAGCTCTCAGTTGAGTCCCCAAGGTAGCAGAAGACGCTGTAGGGAGAAACGTTACCTAAAAATACTTTAATGACTAAAAGGATGATAAAAACCAGCCACTAGTTTTGTTGAAATGCTCTCAGACATGAATTTGTTTTCAGTTTTTGTAATATGTTTTTCTTAATATATGTTTTCTAATGTAGAGAAGAATATTTTAAATTTATAACAGATTGAACAGATTGTTAAGAAGATTTCTTAAAAATAAATCGCTTATATGAAGCTGATAAATAATAAAATAGATAAACGTCTCATACCTTTAAAAGAATATAACCGGGAATAAAAGAATCGTCAATAACATGGCGATCTGAAAACATAAAAAAGGAAATATTAATTAAAAATTAAATTGTAAATATACAGAGGAGTATATACATATTTATATGCAAGAATATTAAAATATTAAATAAGAAGTTAATTTGTTTTAAAAAATAAGCTAAAATATTAAAAACGACATGTTGTTACGACAATAAAGAATACCTAAAAAAGTTTGTTAATGTGTCACTCTGACAATGTTGTATTTATTGGTGTATTTGGCAGAATTGCCAATTTGGAAATCGTATAGTTATAATTGTGTACTGTAAAAAGTGATAAAATGAAAACTGTAACACAACAACAAAGTGGTGTTTATTTTATTTTGAACTTGGGTCTAGCTCCAGCAGAGGATTTGAAGGAAAGTAAGTAAATTGCGTTTTTCGAATATTTCATTAAGAGACTTTAACCCCTCCAGAACAAAATACTCAACAGAAGTTTCCTGACATTCCAGCTTTACCTCTGGCAACGATGAAAGTCATCACAAGAATGAAGAGGAAAAAACGTCACCTGCTGGGAAAAAACGGCAATGCTAAGTAGGGATCCACCCCCAACACACTTAGCAAGGATCATCACCACCAACATACTTAGCCAGGATTCTCATTACTACACTATACCATACAATGGAGGCGTCGTTTCCGATAAGGTGGCAGCCCCATCATCTTGGAACAGGCTACAGTACAAAATACTCAACAGAAGTCTCCCTGACATTCCAGCTTTACCTCTGTCGACGATAACAGTCATAACAAGAACGAACAGGAAAAACGCCACCTACGGCAATGCTAAGTAACGATCCACCCATAACACACTGAGCAAGAATCCTCACCACCAACATACTTAGCAAGAAGTCTCAACACTACACAATACAATACAATGGCAATAAGATGACAGCCCCAACATCCATGAACGAGCTACGGTAGACTAATCATCATCTGCTTAGCTTGTAAAAAAAATGATTAATGAAACTGCAGCAAGGCAAAATAATAATATAGTGGTTGCGTGGTGTAGTGGTTAGAGCGCACGCTTAACAACACAATCGACCCAGGTTCGAGCCACATGCCTTCGACATGATGAAGAAAAATTTAATTGTGAATTCGAATGTTTAATAAAACAATTTCCCTCTATTAAAAAAAAGGAAGACGACTAATAAGTAATTGTAATTGGGAAAAAATTACAATCCTAAAGTAAAAATCACCATCAATTAGCCAGGATCTTCATCACTACGCAAAATCATATGGAGAAATCTACAGATCCAAATTATAGAAATTGAAACTGAAACAAAGAAATGAATGCTTTGTGGAAAGCCAATATGCTCCCTAGAGAAGTGACGGAGAAGAGAGAAAAAGTAGTTCCAGCGAATTACAGTGCTGACTAAAAGAGTAGGAGTTTTTTTATAACTAAAATAACTTGATTCAGTTTCAAAATTAAAATCTTAAACTTCTATTTCCTAAACACCAGAATATGTTTTTTTTTAACTATAAATGGTTTTCTCACAGAAGTTTTATGCAAAAACACCATTATCTCAATTTTTTAATGGTCTTGCACCATTTTTAAAATAAACGGCTCATTTTTAATTAAAATTTTAAAGAAACATTTAGCAAGATAGGCAAATTTTTAATTTTTTTTTAATTCTTTATTATATATACGAGGGCGGATTGACATTGCAGTTACCTAGCGATAGATGGCAGCAAACGTCTGTCAAACGTCAGCTGTTAAAATTTTAGCCAAATTCATCGATTAGTTTGTTTGTTGTAGTCGTTTGAAGTAAGCAACTTTTGTGTTTCTTGGATAATGAAAAAAGTGAATTTGGTGTAGTGATTAAACACTATTATTTGAAAGGCAACACGGCGAAAGAGACAAAAGAAAACCTTGATAAACATTACGTCGAATCTGCTCCGTCAGATTATATGGTAAAATATTGGATTGCTGAATTTCAACGGGGCCGAACAAGCACTGCAACAATACCATCAACAGGAAGGCCAAAAGAGGTGGTTACTGAAGAAAATGTCAAGAAAATCCTCGATATCGTTATGAATGATCGCCGGGTCAAAATACGTAAGATTGCTGAAATAGTAAACATATCATATGAACGTGTGTTCAACATTTTGGATGAACATTTGCATATGAAAAAGCTATCGGCAAGATGGGTGCCGCGTTTGCTCAGTGTTCAACAAAAACGAGTTCCACAGATCACTTCACAGCGGTGTTTGAACATGATAAAGCATAATCCTGCTGATTTTTGGCGGAGATTAATAACTGTTGATGAAACGTGGATCCACCACTACACACCTGAAGCCAAAAATCAAGGCGAAGACAGCGAAATCGGTTGGCAAGCCATAAGGCTACTGTATTTTGGGATGCACACGGAATATTGCTCATCGATTATCTTGAGAAGATAAACAATCACAGGAGACTATTATCGCGCATTATTGGATCAATTGGTTGATGCAATCAAGGAAAAACGACCACATTTTAACAAGAAAAAAGTGCTCTTTCTTCAAGACAACTTACCGGTTCACACAGCATTAGATAAGATGCTGAAACTACAAGAAATCCACTTCAAATTGGTTGATCATCCACCTTAGAATCCAGATTCAGCCCCTACTGACGTATTCCTGTTTCCAAACTTGAAAAAATGGCTCGCAGGAAAAAGATTCAGCTCAAACGAAGAAGTGATTATCGAAACTAATGCGTATTTTGAGGAGTTCCTAAAATCGTATTATTCATATGGTATAAAAAAGTTGGAAAATCGTCTTACTAAGTGTACTGAGCTAAAAGGAGGCTATGTTGAGAAATGAATGGTTTTTGAAAAAATGTTTTTTCCCTACTTAGGTAGCTTCAATATCAATTCGCCCTCGTAGTTTCTAATTTATTTTTTATCTCTCTTTCTATATCTTTTCAGATTTCTTAGCCAAAAATTCAAGTAAAACGAAACAATGATTTGAAAAAGTTTAACTTAACAAAAGCTTAAATACTGCCACCATATTTATTAAAAATTATAAAACAATATTTAATTTTTTATAATTTTTTTAATAAACGTTTTTTTTTATAAAAAAATCAATTCTTTTCTAATTGTCGAAATTTTGTTGGATTTGTTTAACTATGCTTTTATATGGGTATGACTGTAAAAGCAAGTATAGCTTTTTCTGTAAAAAAAAAAAAACTTAAAATATTATTGTATGATGCTTCTTTTCTCTTTCAAACAACACTATAAAAGTATTATGGAAACATATTCGAAAACCATAAAATCTTTTATAATTAAAATTTTAACAACTTGCGAACAAACAGAAAAAAAAAAAAATATGCCATTAAAACCATGAAAATGGTTTGGTGAAAATAAACTTGAGAACACAAATTATGGGCAATTGCAATCGTTAAATATATTGATTCTGAGAATAACTGGTAACATATTTGCGGTTGTAGACAATTAAAAATTGAATTTAATAACTGAAGAGAGTAATAAAGTTTCGAAGTTTAATATGTATATGTTTGTGGGCTTATTAAAATCAAATTATGATTATTGAGAGGAATAAAAATGTACTTAATACTAGGGAGATCAGGCGGTTATTATTCGACCTGTTTTAACCGGGTTTTTTGGTTTTGTCGAATATGGTTTTCATTTTTCGAATACCGAATAAACCGGTTAATTTAACACGAATAACCGGTTAATTTAACTGAGTATAACTTTTATACGTTTGTATATTTTTTTTTATTGAAAATAAGCTCATCGTTTAACCATTTGTATAAATTGAGTTGTTTTTTCTATATATGGCAACCTTGAACGTCTCACATAGAACGTGAAAACCAAGGTAGATCGAAAAAGATATGCACTTTCGAGCAAAAATAACTTTTTCTAATCTTCTGTAAATAAATATTGGTTTTTATATATGGAGAATGATCAACTAGACTTATTGAAAGCCCACAAACCCACAAACGCCGGTTCCGAACGGCAGATATATTAGTTAATGATGTTTTTCACAGCGTAAATACACATAACCAATCGCTGGTAATGTTGTGAGGTGATATCGCCTTTAAAAATTGTCAGATGGTGTTGCCTGGGAATTAACCGACGACTTTTTGGCTGAAAGGTGGGTTCTTACCTAACATATCACAGTGACACATACACACTATTAAATACGTAGTGCATAAATTTACATACAGTGCTGCTCGAAATCTAAGCAAATTTTCTTGTGGAAGCAATTAAGGACTCATATATTCCTAATAGATTTCAAAGTAAAACATTTAAATTTTGTTATCTTAGACACCAAAATTATAACTATAATAACACAACTTTAATTCCATTCTCCACCAAGTAATACAACCAAGAATACAACAAACACGAAATTAGCCCCTTAAAGAGCTGTACTTTGTGTAATGAACTTTGTTTTTTATGGTCTCCGCACACTGTTTTGGCATAGTTTTTATGAGATTTGTTAGAATTATTATCAGTGTTGTTTACCACTTTAATTTTAAGCTCTCCATCAGCTTTTCTTATTTTTAAAACAATTTGGTCCAGCTCTGCGCTTCAAGAATTATGAACAATTTTATTTAAATAAAAGAACCGGTTAACGGGTTATCCGGTTATTTTAATTATAATTAACCGAAAACCGGTTTTCTAAAAGTGCTACTTTTCGAATTATTCGAAAACCGGTTTTTGAAAAAAGTCGAATAATCCATCTACCTACTTAATACGTGCATATGTTCGGTACGTTTACTACTATGGTGTATAAACTTATACTTTTGTGTTATGCTAAAGCTAGAATCGCACAGTTGTCGAAAAATTCACAAATACGACACAAATTGTGCAATTTTATTTTACGAAAATAAATTAAATGTTTTAAATATTGGTACGTATTGTCCACTGCGATTGTCGCATAAGAATGCAATAAATATTGGCGCGTTTTTAATATTTTTGTTGCTGCATGATTACGAGTACCTATCGAGCCGTTACATGTTTGCAGAACCAATAATGGTTACATTGCGACAATCGTGTGATTCCAACTTAACAACGAAATAACTCTTGAGCAATTGGAGCAATTATTCAGTATAATTTATGCCATTAACACACAATAAGAGCAGTTCTTAAAAGTTGTAAAAGGTTCAGCTATCCATGCTGATCACATTTTAAATAAATGCCTACATATAGTATGTATGATAATCCTTTCTTTTATGGAATAGTCACCGTTCGGGACGAAACAATCAACTACGTTAACTATTAGTGAAAGTGTTTTTTTTACACATGTGATCGTTGCTTATACGTTAATTGTAAATAAAACAAAATGTTTTCAGAGAATTATCTTAATATTTTTATTATGATAGAAGGATCCATGACAATTATGTGAAACAAAATATCGATCAAATGCTCGATCGGTTGGTCCATATTTTCAATGACTCTGAGACATAATTGACGCTCATTGTCGTTAATGTGCCGAATTATCTCATCCTTAAGCTCTTGAACTGTTTTTGGCTAATTGATGTACACTTTTTCTTCTAAATATCCTCAACGGCGTCAAATCACATGATCGTGGCGGCCAACTAATTTCGCCACGACATGACCATTGAATTTTTCGCGCGAAATAGTGATTGCTTCGTTGACAAGTGGCACCACCCTGTTGGAACAACATACCGTCCAGGTCCATATTCCCAATTTCTGGCCACAAGAAGTCCGTTATTATCTAGCGATAGCGAACATGGTAATTGCTTGGCCGACCTTATATTCGAAAAATTACGGCCTAATGACGCCGCCAAATAGTCACTCTGTGTGGATGCATCGGCTTTTCAACAATCCCACGTCAATTGTCATTTGCACAAATGCGGCAATTCTGTTTGTTAACGAATCCACTGAGGTGGAATTCTGCCTTGTCGCTGAAAATGATTTTCTTTTGTCTGTTCAATTAAAATGGTCAGTATGCTTCAACTCTTGGGTCGATTGAACCTTGTAAGAGTGTAGATTAAAATCTTTATTCAAAATTCGCAACGCGACGATGAGTCGAAGTTGACGGCTCTTTTGCCACACTATCGCGAATAACAGGAATGTTTTCTGCCGAACAAACTGGACGAACATGCACAGGTGTTGAGCATGTTCATAAATGGATCACAGCACTGCATCATCACTTTTAGGGCTTTAAATCAACCCAAATTCGCTATTTGACTCCAAAATTTCTTAATGCAAATCAAAGGTAGTGCTGCCATAAATTTATATACATTAATAGTGCATCATTTCATTTTCTGGATTAAAAGTTTGCCGTCGTAATGTAGCGCATTGATGCATTTACGAACAGAGCCCGTTTCCACATTTACTACAGACCCGGTTTGCTGAAATCTGCGCACAATTCTTCGGATTATGAATACATTTGTCGATTATGCTGAGCAAAAAACATCACGATAAAATGCACGAAATGCATTTTGATTTGAATGCCCATTTTCGTAAAAGGCTTCAACACTCTAAACGCGCTGCTCAAGTGTGTACCTCTCCATGATTGAATTGATCAGACACTGAAATGTCAAATTAAGTTGGGCAAAAAACTTGACGTTAAGGTATAACTCACAATGAACATCGTGCATTATGCTTTCACCACCTTTCAGTTATTGTTTCAAGTAAAGCCTTGAAAAATTTTAGAGATAAGATTTCGCGACTTCATTGAGATACATATACTGAAAGACTTCTAGTGACTTCCGATCAATTCTCACATGTCAAATTTAAGAAACAAGAACCACACTTAGTGACAATAATTATTGTGATAATAACTACGATAAAGATGTTACTGAATGAACATATTTCTCATTTAGTGTAAATTATCTTATTTTGTCAGTGCATTGTTTTTGTTGCACTTGTAAGACGTATTGAGAAAAATAAAAACAAGAGTTAAAAATTAAAAAGGTCCACTAAAGTATGCATATATTTCTGAGTAAAAAAATTGAATTTGATTCCCACTTTAGGCATCAAATACCCCACTATGCCTCGTATTAAATTATTGTTTATAATAAATATTTACCCTTAAATTTATAAAAAAAAAACAAATATTTATATTTGAAGAGATTTTCTATGAAAAATTTTAAATAAAATGCATTCCATAATCATTTAAAATTGTATAGGGTCCGCCATCTAACGTTTTTTTTTCAATTAGTGCTTATTTCGTGAATGGTAACACTTAGCTCATGTCTGATTTGACAAATAATTAGTTTTATCCTTCCGCTGAACGAATATGGTTGCGTATACGCTTGACCAACGCTGGGAAATATTGCGTGCGATCGACTTACGGAAGATGCCGATTTTGCCAAAAAAAAAAAAATCATCTTTTCAGATGAAGCTCATTTTGATTTTGGCGGGTATGTAAACAAGCAAAATTGTCACATTTGGGGCACAAAAATCCCGCACGCATAAATTGAAAAGCCAATACACCCAAGACGAGTCACTGTTTGGTGCGGATTTTGGTCCAGAGGCATAATTAGGCCATTTTTCTTCGAATATTGGCAAGGAGTGGCCGTTACAGTCAATGGCGATCGTTATCGGGCCATGTTGAATGAATTGTTGTTGACAAAAATTGAAGAGGAGGATATTAGCAACATTGGGTCCCTAATGAAACTATGCTAGTGTTCTTAAATACATTTCTTTCTTAAATACATTTTCTACTATTCCACAATTTTTAAAGCTTTGGCTCCAAAGCTGATCTACGAAAGAAGATCTGGAGCACCATTCCAACTAGGATGTGCTATTCCTCCATATTCCAGGCATATATATTTTGACAATAAATTCTCTTACCTTACTCTATAGTTACTGTTAAAGTGTTAACAGTGCTCTGTTAACGTAAAAATGGCTGAGCTAAAAAACCTGGTTTGCGTCTTTGCTAGTTAAATTTAAATTTATTTAAATTTATAAAAAGCCTTAAACCAAAAATATGATTTTTATTCATTTTATTATTAGTAATAATTTGATAATCTTATTACTCTTAAAGTATTGAACCGATTTAAATGAAACTGGTATTGTACACATCTGTGCGCGAAACGATTTAAAACTGCATGTGTATTAGCGTAACCATTTAAGGTTCGAACTCTTTTATAAGGATTGTATATTAGCGTTTTTAATTGCCGGGAATCTTACAAGAATTGCCAGAATTTAACAATACTCTACTCATTTGAAAGATAATTCTAGTCTTTTAAAAATCTATATACAGTTTGTAAAAAAAATATTTTCACAGCTCTTAAGGACTTCGAGACGTCATAATTTTTAAAATAGACCTACACATTACAACGCCAATAAAAAGATTTTATTTCTACAACCCATCTACACCTGTTAAAAGTAAAAAATAAAAAACTGAAACGGCAAACCCTATCCGATATTTGATTCGATCAAAACCAAAAGTTAATATTGAAAAGTACTCCAAGAACTATTTCCGTTTTATATATAATTTTTGTTATGGAAAGTGTTTTACAAAATTTATACATAGAGTCAGCTTAATTAAAGGGTCCGCCATCTAACGTTTTTTTCAACTAGTGCTTATTTCGTGAATGGTAACACTTCGCTCATGCCTGATTTGACAGATAATTAGTTGTATCCTTCCGCTGAATGAATATGGTTGTGTATACGCTTGAACAACGCTAGGAAATATTGCGACATTACTTTGAAAATCATGGTAATGTTGCAGAATCAAAAATATCCTTTCAGATGAAGCTCATTTTGATCTTGTCCCATATGGGGCACAGAAAACCCGCACGCATACATTGAAAAGCCGATACACCCAAGACGAGTCACTGTTTGGTGCGGATTTTGGTCCAGAGGTATAATTGGGCCATTTTTCTTCGAAAATGAGCAAGGAGTGGCCGTTACAGTCAATGGCGATCGTTATCGGGCCATGTTGAACGAATTTTTGTTCACAAAAATTGAAGAGGAGGATATTGGCAACATTTGGTTTCAACAGGACGGCGCTACGTGCCACACAGCCGAAGCTACGCTCGATGTTTTGTGCCCTGTTTTGGAAAATCGCATTATCAGGCGCAGAGCTGATGTCATTTGGCCACCTCGGAGCTGCGATTTGACACCGTTTTACTATTACTTGTGGGTTGTCGTCAAAGATAAGTGTTACGCCAACAAGCTAGAGACAATTGACCCTTTAAAGGACAATATTCGTAAAGCCATTGGTAAATTACAGCTGCACACAATCGATAATGTGCTAAAAAATTGGACAGATCGTGTAGGCTACTACATGGCCTGCCAAAGCAGCTATTTGAATGAAATTATTTTCCATTATTAACCGGAAGGACCCTTTAAATATGTTTTCTATTTTAAAATTGTACATTCGTAAACGTCAACAATCAGATAAACGTCAACACTTTTTTACGCGTTAGTTGATGTTATCCCGAGTACTTTGTATAGACTTTTGGGGTTTTAGTTGCACTTCAAATATGTATTTTAATGAATAATAAGAATACCAGGATTATATTATTATTTTCCATTATTAACCGGAAGGATTGTACTTTCAAATAAAAGAAGAAATTTGAGAAAATATTCAGTAGTTTTTTTTATAGCATTTTCAAAAAAAAAAAAAAAAAATTATTTGGCGGGCCCTTTATAAATAAGTGTTTTAATCAGGTTTAGCAGCCCACTGCGTAACCCAATTAAACCCATCTGGGTATTATATTGGGTATTATATATATAAAAAAAAACCTGGGTGGGTTTTTTTATTTAAAGGTTTTCGTAGCTTTTTTACATCAAAAATAGATGTAATTTACGTATTGGGACTAAAAATGTATTTGTTCCGTTTTAGAGCTCAAAAAGATAATGAAAAAAGAAATGTATATTTCTCTGAGCCAATTACCAAATATCGTCTTACAAAAACTTCTCGTCTTTTAAGGTGTTCCAACTTTAAAGCTGATTTTGTATTTCGTCAAAGAAAATGATTCGGTTAAATGCTAAAAGATAAACTCATATCTCTTTATACGGCCCAGATAGTTTCTGAAAATGTAGACCGTAAATCTAAATGCGTTAAAACGAGATAAATATGTGTTGCGTTTGCTTTCCTTATACTTTTTGTTAAAAAACGGAGAATACATGGTTATTTAACCGTAAAACGAGGTAATTTGCGCTTAAAATGAATGTGTTCCATAATTCAAACAGGCCGTTATAACGAAATGCCATGTAAGAAAACCCGCATATAGAAGTGTGAGTACATTGTATCCGCCGCAACAACCCGAGAATATGGCGGTCGGCTGTTGTCATACAAAAATAATAATTTAATCATGTCTCGCAATACATGATTCAAGTGAAGTAATTGCAGTCTGCTCCGATCACCGAGTTTTAGCAGTTCAACAAAGTGATTGTATAAACAAACAAAAAATATTGTCAACTTGAACGAAATTTGGAAGCAATTATAAAACCCAAAAAACCCATTAAAAAATCGAATAAAACCCGGTGGGTTGGGTTTTTTTAAAGCCCGGATTTTGCCAACCCTGGTTAGATTTAAAATATTTTTATTATTTTAAGCAGCATACAAGCAGCAGACAGCAAAATATCAAAATTAGAATACAATTATTTTAGAGACAGCACAGCAAAAGCTTGGACAACAAACTTTGCAGCTGCTGCTAAACATAAAATAGTTTCTATTTTTTAGGCAAAAAAACTAAAAATAAGTGATGCCAATACAATATAAAATTGGAAATAAAAAACGTAGAAATAGTTTTCTTTATTTATCAGAAAACGACAGTATAAAATTAGAATATAGTATCGAACAACATTTATGTTAATAATTAATAAGTTTTAAACACATAATTCCATTAAGTTTTATATTTTTGAGTAATATTTTAAAAAAAGCGATTTTATTTTGGTGGATTTGAAAAGCTTGAGTGTCACCACTTAAAAATATTTTTCTATAACAAATATTTTTATGACAAATAAAACAGATGACAATGAAACCTAATTTTAATGCTGCTGCTGCTTTTCAAAAATATTTATGAAGTCGATAGTATAGCAGCAAATGCTGCCAACAACAACTTGCTGCTTGCTTTCATGCTGCTCGCTGTTGGTTATGTGTTTAATACTTTAAATCTACATATTTTTATGCTTCAATTGTTCGCTATGCTTAGAATTCATTCAAAACCAGCACTCAAACTAAATATTGAATAAAACTCTAAGTGAAATGTAGCACAACAAAAAACGAAAAGATAGTTTTAATGTAAACTAATTTATACTTGTATGTATGTACGTAAGTTTGTATTAGAGTCATATATAAGAGAAGAGCAATAACAATAAAAGCAACAACAATTACAACAACAAAAATAAGAGAAACATAAAATGTTGGCGAAACAACTTTAAAGAAACTTGAGTAATTGAGAAGAGAAATAAAATATAAAACAACGGTAAATAAGAAACACTAAAGCGACAAAGTAAAAACATTGATGGTGCTGTGAAACATACTCACAAACACATACACATGTACTATATTCAAATAATAATGGTATTTTGGAAAAAGCGTGACTAAAAAAAGTTGCTGAAAAGCAAAGTAAATTTTAGAGCCAAAAGTAACATGAGATTTAATGAAAGTGCAAGAAAACGGGAGTAAGAGACAGGATAGAAGTAAGAAAATCAGTTATGTGCGCGTGTGTATGTGTGTTTGTATTTTTATGATCCTTAACTCATAAAATAACTAGTAAATATTTTTATAAAATTCCTTAAACACTAAAGTAAGGCAACAACATTAAGTTTAAAATCTTTTTTCTTTTCTTTATTTTCTTTTATCTCCCTTAAGCATACATTTTCCCAGCCGTTACCTTAGAGGGCCATAAAATGAAAAAGGGTAGTAAAAATTATGTTAAAAAAATACATATACTTTTTGTTTGTTTTTGTTTTGTTTTTTCACTTTACTTTTGTGTCTTCTCTTTTATATTTTTTTTTTCAGTTTTTGGTACCGTTTTTATGTTTTGCAAAAGACACACATTAAAACGTGCACACTGTTACTATGGCGTAACATAAGACGCACGCGTTTTATTAAAGAGTTAACGGTAGTTAAAACACACATACATTTTAAGCTAAAGAAAAAGTGCCTACAACTTTAATTTCTCACAATATGTTGACAATGATAACGATTATATTTGTAAGTGGATTTTAAGGAGGGTTATTTCTCTTACGGCCTATAGGAGCGTTAGGTAACTTTTATGGAAAAACGATATGCTAATAAAAATGTTCAGAGGGTTTATGATCGAAAATTAACATCATAATACGTTGTTATTGTCATAAGAGAGCTGAGAAACGAAAATTTTAGGATTTACTACCTCTAAATAATGCATTAGATTATTGTTTATAATCGAAATATAGTTTTTTGGAAATTATATTTTAAAGGAGACTCTAGTGTCCTGCCAATACGTATTTTTTTTAATAGAATACAAAACCAAGCTATTATCGTAAATGTTATTTAAGCTATTAACTTAATGAATTTTATAGTATGTCTTCGCTAAACAGTGGCTCCAACGCATAATCGGGCACGTTTGTTTCTCATAGATAAGTGCTCTAAGCGTAAAAAATTTCAATAAATTTACAGTGTACTCGGGATAACGTCCACACTCGATTTCGTCAACATATCAAAACATCAACGCTTTTTTAACATTGCTCACTCTACGACGTCAACTACACCAAAAAGCTCTAAAACATCAACTATAAATAAAAGAAAATGTTAGCTTTAGTCACAGTTTAAACGCATACATATTTATTTTCTAAAACTATGTAGTTTATTTTTAAATTTGGGGATTCCCCTGATAAGTAGTATAGAAATGAAGTTACATTACATATGTATTGTCTTTTTCTACACAGTTGGGTTTTTGTTCGGTTTTTGTTTATGAACAATAAAAACGCCTTAAACCTGTTTTCACACATACATATGTCTCACACGCATAGGAAAAAATAAGCAAAAAATATACAAAGAGAACTAGAAAGAAAACAAGTGCAAAAATACAATACAAAATGGGTTGAGTGAGAGCTTTCAAATTACTACCACAGTTGGAAAATGCATTAACATTAGTTTGCCGGACAATGCTTTAAACCAATGGTGTTTATATCATTGAGCAATTGTTCACAACTCACACGTATTCTTATGCTCTTGGTTTTAGTCCTCTCTTTGTTGTTAGTCGTCTTTGAAATAGCGACGAATCAACACGTGGATTGGCTGTTTGGGGATTTTTTATTTTCCACTAAATGTACTCATTAAAATTTTAAATAATACGCGCAAGACCCAATGTTGTTTTCTAACACACAGACGTGGTGGTGTGATGACGTCTGTAACTATGGATAATATAGATATTGAGGAGTTAGACTCGATTCTCTTGATGTTCTGGGCATGAGGATTCATTGTAATGTCCGTTGGAACGCTCACATTTTCCGAGTGTCGAAAAAAGCATTCAAGCGCTTCGGTTTTTTAAGACGATGCAAGAAATACTTCACTCCATCTGGCCACAATATTTACAAGACCTATATCCGACCCAAGATGCAATACAACTCTTATGTATGGGCCGGCACTTTAAAGTCTATTTTGAAGCTTCTCGACCGTGTACAGCAGGGGGTGAAGATGCTTATTAATGACGGTAGGGTAGCCAACTCTATTGATTCGTTAGAGCATCGTCGCAATGTGGCATGTGTTTTATTGTAACTGAATGTGTTCTGACGATACAAGGGATTTAGTTCCTGATAGTCACATATTTGCTTGTAATACACGTTTTTCCCGTAGAGCTCATCTCTTTGTAGTTGATTGTCCAGTCATACAGTTCGTTTGTGAAATAGTCTTCCAGCAAAAGTTTTTCCTGTCACTTACGATATGGGTAAATCCAAATCAAACGTACATAAACACTACTCCCTCTATCCACCTGCCCATATCCTATTTTCCTAGTATCAATGCTATGCACTGCATAAATAGGGTCATCCCCTGAGTGCCGGTCTCAAGTTAAAAAAAAAAAATTATTTCGAATTTAAAATAACTTCTTAGAGAACTTAATACTACTTTAAGCCCGTTAAAAAATTCTTACAGGGCATTTCTTATTTTCTCAACAACACAAATCAATTTGTTTTCTATTTTAAATTTGTACATTCGTAAACGTGGACAATCTGATAAACGTCACCACTTCTTTAAGTGTTAGTTGATGTTATCCCGAGTGCTTTGTATAGATTTTTGGGGTTTTACTTGCACTTCAGATATATATTTTAATGAATAATAAGAATACCAGGATTATATCCAATTATAACTGTAGGTTTCAGTACAAAAAGAAAAATAACTAATCTTTTTAACTCTACGCATAATCGGACAAAGCATAGTTTAAATTACTTAAATGTAATAATTGACCAATCGGTAATAGTGTGCATATCCTCTGTTATCTAAAGTCAATTGTCGGTTTTAGTCATAAGAAAATACAAAAGGCACTATTAAAGTTCGGGTCTGTTTTCGGTGAGCTGGTGTGAGCAAGTTGCAAAATTAATTTTATTTTTAGTAAATTGGTTTTATTTTCTTATCTAAATATTTAAAAAAGAAAGTGCAAAGCCAGTTTAGGGAAATTGGATATCTTAAACAACCACGCTTTAGTTGATTCGTAATTGTTCCGAATTTATGGAAACACATTCGTGAAATCTAGAACGTTATGTAAATGGACGTCTTTGGGATGATAGGCTAGAGGAGTTCATCAAAAATGGTCAACACTTTTGTTCAGCTTAATGTGACATTACTAACATTACTAACAATATTGAACTCAATAGAGCCGGTAGTATAGCAAAATCATTTCTAAGACGCTTACAAATTGTGCTAGATTACAAAGGGTATGACAATTATTACTGACTGGTCGATTATTGCATTTAAGTAATTCAAACTTTGCTTTTTTCGATTATGCGTTGAGTTGAAAAAAAATTAGTTACTTATGTTTGTTTTGGTGCTGAAACTTCGGTTATTGTTGGATAAAATGCTGATTTTCTTATTATGCATAAAGATACATATCAGAAGTATAAATAAAACCCTAAAAACTCTATATATTTATTATGGTTTTTACCTTTAGATTTGTGCTAGAGTCACTGTATGTTTGTTTCAAAAATTTAATCCCGAAGTATGACAATACGTATGATTAATATTATTTTGAATATTTATTAAAATTATATATAAAAACTAATTTTTTTATAAGTTGTTTTTAACGCCCGACCCCACTCGGAGACCTTCACCAGGTCACTTGTGAGTGTTTCGTTCATTTTCATTCTTCTTGCCCCAACCTCCAAATGGCTCGGTCTGCGATCAAAAGAATATGAGTGACAAATGTTGCTGTCATCCGCAAAAGAGTAGATAGGATTAGAAATTAAATTTGTAATTTTGATCTTCAATTCTTTTGTCTTATAAATGTATTATAAAAAAAACAGAAATATAATATTTACAAATTTTATGATTCCAATTGCAACAAGTTTTCGCAAATTAAAACATGAAAGAAAGAACAAAATATTAGATAGAAACGAAAGGTTTCATATCTGAATACAAAACAAAGCAAAATTTCATAAAAAATATAACTTGGCTTTAGTAGTTTTTCAGGCTCTTTCAAGCATTATTTCGTTTAAGAACAAAAAGATAAAGTTTATCCTTAGAAACGTATTTTAAAATCTTTATAAAGGGTCCGCCAAATAAATATTTTTTTTTTTTTGAAAATGCTATAAAAAAAACGACTGAATATTTTCTCAAATTTCTTTTTTTATTTGAAAGTACAATCCTTCCGGTTAATAATGGAAAATAATTTCATTCAGAGGGCTGCCTCGGCTGGCTATGCAGTAGCCTACACGATCTGTCCAATTTTTAAGCACATTATCGATTATGTGCAGCCGTATTACACCAATGGCTTCACGAAAAATGTCCTTTAAAGCGTCAATTGTCTCTGGCTTGTTGGTCTAACACTTATCTTTGGCGGCACCCCACAAATAATAGTCCAACGGTGTCAAATCGCAAACCAAATGGTGCTAATATCCTCCTCTTCAATTTTTGTGAACAAAAATTCGTTCAAAAAATGGCCCAATTATGCCTCTGGACCAAAATCCTCACCAAACAGTGACTCGTCTTGGGTGTATCGGCTTTTCAATGTATGCGTGCGGGTTTTCTATGCCCCAAATGCGACAATTTTGCTTGTTTACATACCCGCCAAGATCAAAATGAGCTTCATTTGAGAAGTTGATTTTTTTGCCAAAATCGGTATCTTCTGTAAGTCGATCGCAGGCCCACTTAGCGAAGCTAAGTTTAAGCGTATACACAACCATATTCAAATCAGACATGAGCTGTGTTACCATTCACGAAATAAGCACTAGTTGAAAAAAAAACGTTAGATGGCGAACCCTTTACTATACCATATATATATACGATATATGCATGTATAGGAAATTTCAGATATCCCTTGTTAGAACTAGGAAACACAGAAATTGTTTACTTCCTTTAAGCCTACGGCTTTGATGATAGTATTTATTTGATATTTACAAAATATATATTTTCATTCGACTTAAAACGCAAAATCAAATGCGAATAAAAAATAAACGCACACATCCATTTACATATGCGATACTTAATATTTCAAAAATAAAATAAAAAAATTTAAAATTAAACTCTAATCTAAGACATTATTTATTTCTATACAAACTACTCTTCTAAGTAATTTAAAGCACTTACATTAACACATAAATTTATATTCTTCAATGTATGCTTGTCTGCTTCATAAATATCGACCGTACATCATCAACAACAACAACAACAGCCGATAATTTTTTTTTAACAAACTCACTGTATTCCTTTGCGCTTTTAATTAAAGAAAAGAACCGTTACATTTATAGCTCAACTTTTGTTGATTTTAATAAACAAACACCCATACACACGCACACGAACATATGTGTAAGTAAATAACACTGCAACTATAACTCTCTTTTATTCTTTGATTTATTCCATTCTCTGCTCTCTTCTCATTTACACGGTTCGTCTTCGAATTTAGTTTGAAATGTTTACGACCAGTATTTAATTATTAATTTAACCTCATTCTTTTTACAACTATAATACTTGTTACCACTCTTTTCAGCTTGCCACTAACACACAGACATATAATATTTCTAAATTCAAAAACAAATTCTGAAATTTTGTTTTCTTATTTAACTTTTTGTTTCACTGAATTTCATTTAAATTATGGATTTTTAATTATGATTTTTCATTATACATATACACACACATATGAACATATATTTGTATATACATGTGTGTGTGTATGTGTTTAATAATGTATATTCATAAACATGTTTATTATACTCATGTATATATACATACACTCTCATTAATTTCTATATATATATGTGTACATGTATAGGTAAATATTATCACGATTTTTATTGAGAGTGTCTTGTCCGCGTTAGACCAGAGATAAATTTCAACTGCTGGTTTAGTTAAGCTTTAAAGATTTGTGTGCTGCTAGAAGACTTTTTTCATTTAGCTTTTTCCCATTGCTATGAAACTACAACAACAATATCTGGCAGTAACAAGAAAATTAACAACAACAAGAACAACAAGAACAACAAACACAATCACATCGTGATGGCAAAATAAAAGCTTTTCTTTTAATACAATCAACAATTGAGCAACTTTATGTTGCCATGATGTATGAGAATAATATAAACACAGAGAGTAAGAGAGTATGGTAACATTAAAGAGAGCACGAAGAACATGCGAACTGCAGTGAAGTGTAACATACGTTTTATGAAACAAACAGACAGAGAAGCAACGCAATGAAATAAAAACAAAACAAAAACACATTTTATGCAAATAAAATGAATATCTGATGCGTATGAGTGATATGATTTGTGAAGCAGTACTTAAGAAAATATTCCTCATACTACAAAGTGGACCTATTTATTTTATTATTATTTTTTGTTGTTGTTAAGAAACAATCTACATATACAGTATTGTACAAAACAATATGCGCAAACTTCTGGTTAATACAATATGACTCTGTAGCAAAAGCAATAACTTTTGAATTTCAAACCATTTAATTTATTTCTAAAGTTAATCACCTAAATTCAATTAAAAATATTAAAAAAACGAAGAAAATTTCCATTTAAATTAGAAAAATCATTTTATACGTTGAACACAGCACGTCTTCAATAAATTCACTTAAAATATTAATTTTACTAATATTTAGTTGCCTAACACATTTGTTTCTGAGTTCTTTATAAAAGGTCCGCCATCTAACGTTTTTTTCAACTTCTGCTTATTTCGTGAATGGTAACATGTCTGATTTGACAGATAATTAGTTTTATCCTTCCGCTGAACAAATATGGTTGTGCATACGCTTGAACAACTTCGCTAATTGGGTCTGCGATCGACTTACAGAAGATGCCGATTTTGCCAAAAAAAAAAAAAAAAAACTTTTCAGATGAAGCTCATTTTGATCTTGGTGGGTATGTAAACAAGCAAAATTGTCGCACTTGGGGCACAGAAAACCCGCACGCATACATTGAAAAGCCGATATACCCAAGACGAGTCACTGTTTGGTGCGGATTTTGGTCCAAAGGCATAATTGGGCCATTTTTCTTCGAAAATGAGCACAAAGTGGCCGTTAGAGTCAAAGGCGATCGTATCGGGCCATGTTGAACGAATTGTTGTTCACAAAAATTGAAGAAGAGGATATTAGCAACATTTGGTTTTAACAGGAGGGCGCTACGTGCCACACAGCCGAAGCTACACTCGATGTTTTGCACCCTGTTTTTGAAGATCGCATTATCAGCCGCAGAGCTGATGTCGTTTGACCACCTCGGAGCTGCGATTTGACACCGTTGGACAATAATTTGTGGGGTGCCATCAAAGATAAGTGTTACGCCAACAAGCCAGAGACAATTGACGCTTCAAAGGACAATATTCGGGAAGCCATTGGTGAAATACAGCTGCACACAATCGATAATCTGCTTAAAAATTGGACCGATCGTGTAGGCTACTGTATAGCCAGCCGAGGCAGCCATTTGAATGATATTATTTTCCACTATTAACCTGAAGGGTTGTACTTTCAAATAAAAAAAGAAATTTGAGGAAATAGTCAGTAGTTTTTTTTATAGCATTTTCAAAAAAAAAATTATTTGGCGGACCCTTTATATTCATGATATGGACTCGATTAGATCCGATAATGTTCGTCAGAAATTTAATTCAATGCAATTTCCACTTGTCAATAAATGTCGTCCTTATTTCTGCAATTATAGCGGTATATTTTGAGATCTATAATAACCCATAAGTTTTCTGGGTGATTGAGATATGGTGATTGAGCTAATATTTCAAAACGTTGGATTGTTTGCCCTCAAAGCAGTCGTTCACTTATTTATCTACGCATTTTGGATAGTTGTTCTGTTGATTCTCCAATTAAGTGGCATTTTCTCCTCTGCATGCGGTATCCGTATGTATTCCCGGATATCCTTGTAGACGAATCGATCCATTACACCCTTTATTTTGTATATTGGTCCAATTCCATGGGCAAAAATGCGTTCCCAGACTAAAACTCTTTTTTCTTTATGTTAACTTAACAGGCCAAATCCATAAGAACGTCTCACAATAAACTTAGATTCGTCAGAGAAGAGTACGGTCTTCCATTAAATGTTTATTTGCTTCTTTGTGAATTTAATCCTGACCAATTCTGTTTTTGGCAGCAGCAAATGGTCGTGTTTGGAGGCACTTAATCGAAATATTTAATTTTAATTGATTTGTAATAGACCTTCCTGATATAAAGACATACTCTTTTATGAAATGCAGGGGTTCACTACCTCTGTGTTTTGTTGTCAATGAGTATGATTAACGGAAACGGGTTCTAATGTGGTAAATAATACTGTGTTGAATTCCGTATGTGTTTGCGATTGATGTCACTGATTCATCTCTATGATAATCATTAATTATTTTTTCTTCTAATTGCTTCTTAATGTAAACCATTTTCGTAGAATATTACAAAATATTGTTGGGACAAAGTGTGATAGATTCGGTACGATTATAAAGGCGTTCAAATGTTTTCTAATCATTCCTCTGATGTCGAAAATTCGTTTTTGCTATTGAACGATTTTTGTAGTTGCAATTTAACTTTAAGGTCCATCAAATAAATTTTTTTTTTTTTTTGAAAATGCTTTAAAAAAAAACTACTGACTATTTTCTCAAAATTCTTTTTTTATTTGAAAGTACAACCTTTCCGGTTCATAATGGAAAATAATTTCATTCAAATGGCTGCCTCGGCTGACCATGCAATAGCCTACACGATCGGTCCAATTTTTTAAGCACATTATCGATTGTGTGCAGCTGTATTTTATCAATGGCTTCACGAATATTGCCCTTTAAAACGTCAATTATCTCTGGCTTGTTGGCGTAACACTTATATTTGACGGCACCCCACAAATAATAGTCCAACGGTGTCAAATCGCAGCTCCGAGGTGGCCAAGCGACATCAGTTTTGCGGCTAATAATGCGATCTTCAAAAACAGGGCGCAAAACATCGAGTATAGCTTTGGCTGTGTGGCACGTAGCGAAGTCCTGTTGAAACCAAATGTTGCTAATATCCTCCTCTTCAATTTTTGTGAACAACAATTCGTTCAACATGGCCCGATAACGATCGCCATTGACTGTAACGGCCACTCCTTGCTCATTTTCGAAGAAAATTGGCCTAATTACGAGTATGCCTCTGGACCAAAATCCGCAACAAACAGTGACTCGTCTTGGGTTTATCGGCTTTTCAATGTATGCGTGTGGGTTTTCTGTGCCCTAAATGCGACAATTTTACTTGTTTACATACCTGCCAAGGTCAAAATGAGCTTCATCTGAAAAGATGAGTTTTTTGGCAAAATCGGCATCTTCTGTAAGTCGATCGCACGCAATATTCGCCAGCGTTGTTCAAGCGTATACACAACCATATTCGTTCAGCGGAAGGATAAAACTAATTATGTTTTGCAAATCAGACATAAGCTAAGTGTTACCATTCACGAAATAAGCACTAGTTGAAAAAAAAAACGTTAGATAGCGGACCCTTTATTTCGTGCTATTATTTTTTTATGATTTTTTCTCAATATCTCCAAAAATATTGGTTATAATAAAAAAATTATATTAGAATGACTTAAAGCTGGTATAATTTGGTATTTTTTAACATATGGCTAAACAAAATCGCATAAGTAATTTCAAAGTTATCATGGGATGTATGAAGCGGCCTCTTTGAAAATCACACATTTCAGAAAAATTATAAAAAAAGAAAAAAAACTTATCCATAGAAACTGAAATGCTAAATGATTTTCGAAGTTAGGCGACCATAGCGCATTAAATGTATTTTGGGTTGTTGCATAGTAGTATTTTCTTTATTAAGAAATGATATGAAGGAATAAAAACAAATTTAAAAAAATTTATCAAATTTAACCGATAACAATCAAAACAGAAACATACACGTTAATAAAAACTTTTTCAATGTTGAAACCTTACGGCTTATATTTTTCACTTCATACAAAAATTTATAAAAATAAATTTATCCAACAACTATAAAAAGCCTATTATTCTTATTAATTGCTTTTTTAGTTTTTACACAAAATAGCCTTTTTTGCTTGCTTTCTTTTGAACGCTAGTTCTTCGCAAAGTTGTCACATCATTAAGTTATAAATAAATCAACAATTATTATTAAAATCAATGCTTATGTTGTGTTTTTACAGCAAAAAGCTTTCTCGTTTAATGCTGCGCTTATTTGATATGATTTAAAAAGCTTTCGTTTAACAAACTGTTACTTTAGAAAGAAATAATCATAAACAGATTATGTTCTCACTCTCTTACTTATTGATGTGTCTTCTCTTTTTCTCGCTCTCTCTCTCTATCTTTCTCTTACCATACAATATTTCACTCTTTAGACGTGTCTTTGGTTTATTGCAATACAAATCATTAAGTAGGTAACGTTTCTTTTTCTGTTTAAATTCTTTATTTGCATAGCCTTTTTAAAATTATTATAACTTATTTTCTTTTCATATAATACTTTAAAATTTTATTTATTATCATATTTTATTTAAAGCCTCTTTTATATGGTGGCACCTTTTTAACGTGTTTTAAAGAAAAATATGTATAAACTTTGTTTGCTTGCCAAAAAGAAGAAAAAAAAAACAAAAAAAGAAGCCAATAAAAGCTGCAGCCGTTTCAAGATTTAATAAAAACTTCAATAATAATAATCATAAAAATAATTGTTATTATTTTTTTTGCTGCTTTATCAGGCATTAAAATGCTCACATAATAACATATTCACTTAGCCTTAGTTCTCTTAGTAAGACTCTCTCTCTCTCTCACACTATCACACTCTCACCCTCTTTCACTCTTTTGCATACAATACATATCGCACAAAAACAGATTCACTGGCTTTACAACTTACTTTAAACAACAGCAACAACAACAACAACAACAACAACAACAACAACAACACAATAATAAGAAGGCAACAACAACAATAGTAAACGTTTGATAAACAACAATAACATCAAAAATCATTGTCTGCTGGTGTGTGTGTTTTGTCTTTAGCTTTCTCTCACTCGTTCTCTCTATCTCTTCCACTCTAACTTACGCAAGCATTGTGTGTGAAGTATAAGTACGTGTTAGTGTGTGGGAGTGAGTTTTTCTTTTACTTTAAATATTATGGATGCTACTCATACTAAAACATTATAATAATAACGAACAATGAAACATATTTTAGGGCTTTTAACAAAAGTATTTATTTGCATATAAGTGCTTATAATAATAATGTACACATTTTCCTGTTTTTTTTTTATTTTGTTATTGTTGTTATTTTTGTTTCTTTTTTTAAAATAAATTTTTATTTCCTTTTTTCTTCGTTATATTTTGTCAAACTTTAAAGGCATTTTATAACAGTTTGAGCTGTTGAGGTGACACTATGATAAAGTTAAGTTTGCCTTAAGGGATTTAATAAAGAAAATGGTACACAAGTACAATACAGAAAGCAACATGAAATGTTAAAAACACATTTTATAGAAAAGAAAACCAGAAGGGAACAGAACAAGCATAAAAAAAGAAAGCAAGAAAAAAGAAAAAAGAACAACAACATTGAAATGTTTGCATGACTTGAAGAAAGTTCTTCTCATTATTATGCTATAGACGACAGCATTTTTTTAAATACAATTTTTATTACCTTAACAATAATAAAAACAACAGGCAAATTCGCCAGCTTAGCAGTTACCCCTGCCAATAAAACAAACATTCACCTTAAGAAGCTGCTTACAAAAAAATGTTGCTCCTTCTGTGCCTGCCATTCAAATATTAGCCTTTTTGAAGCATTAATTTCACTGACAGTAAATATTTACTAAGAAAAAGGAAGAAAACATCAGCCAAATGTCTAAAACCGAAAAAGGCAAAAATGAACGATTTCTTAGAATAAAGGAAAAATATTTTAAAAAACATGGAAACATCCATTTAAAACGAAAACAAAAAAACTGACAAATTGAACTATCAAAGCTTCAAAAACAAAAAAGAAAAGACTAAATTAATAAAATAAAATCATTAGAATATTTTACGGCTTTTAAGGACAACAACATTTAAGGTTCACTTTTAGATGATTTTAGAAACAATTACTTAAAACATACAATACAAACAAATTAAACTTTTAAAAATAACTGAATACATACTCGTAAAAAATCACAGGAAATTAACAAACAAAATTTTATTATTAAAAACAAAAATTAATTAAACGTTAAAACATATTGCAAAAAATAATCTTTAATATATAAAAATATAGCAGAAAACAGATTTAAAGTACCAAAAATCCTTTGAAAGCAAAAAGTACACACATTAAAGTAAATCATTAGCATACCCTAAGGTGCCCAAAAAATTAATTTTTGTAGCATATATCAAAAAGCAAAAAATAATAATTTAAAAGATAATTTAACAAAATAAAGAAAATTATTTTTTTTTTAATTTCACAAATAACTTTGACTTGTGTTAAAAAAAAAAAACAAATCTATATAATTAAGAGGAGGCAACATGTTTTATGCTTGTCCTACTACACCGATTTTGTAAAGATTTACATACTACCCTAACCGGTAGATGTTCGTATTCCCTACTACATTTTTGCTATATCAGTTTCATATGCCTATAAAAATTTATATATTTCAATACCAGCCTTAATATTTTTGTTTTATGCAGATCATTTGTAGACCAATTTATTTCAGTTCTAACATTTTTGTCTTATTGTAACACCTTTTTATATAGCCATGGTATAAAACGCATCTTTTATATGACAATTTCCTAAATTGAACAAAAAAGAGTCGTACCTTGCAAACACGTTATCTTTTGAAAATACTTTGAAGTGAAATCGAAAATCTAATCATTTTAAAGAATAATAAATACAAATTGACTCATAAAAAAATTATTAAATAATGCTTTGTGGTAAAGCAATTTCTAACGAAGTGCGTGATATTATCATACAAAAATGGGAAAATACAAAAAGTTACGCGGAAATTGCGTCCGAACTACATTTGGTGAAGTCAACTGTACAATATATTCTAAAAAAAAAACAAACTCTGGACGGAAGACTACAGTAACATATAATAAAACAGAAGAAGACAGAAGAAATACAATCAGAAATTGAGCAGCAGAATGGCCACTGCCTAATGGGAGAGCTGTAGGGCTTAAAACTATAAGAAAATGCTTGAAAAAGTTAAATTACGGGTCTTACAAGATAAATAAAATAAAAATGAAACTTCTACTATCCAAGGAAAAAGAGAAACGTCTTTTAACGAAAACGTTTATTATGGTCGAAAGAGCGGCAAGCATGGGCTCAGAGGGATTCAGGGATTCAGCTTATTTCAGTGATAAATTACGATTTGAGCTATCTGTAGGAGAAACAGGCATACTACAAATATTGTCTAAAGTTTTCCTACTGTTTCAGCGCGGAATATGATCTTGTACACTACTCTGAAAAAAATCTGGGAATTTTCTAACTGATTTGCTTTTAAAACAATCGATATACACCAATATTTTGAGGCTCGTGTTCCCTAAATGCTTTTATTTAAGTATAGTCTCTTGTTTCACATTTGCCCAGTATTTTATTACTAAACACTATGTGACATCTTTTACATACGATAAGCAACCCAACCTTTTCAATTCAAAAAATTCCAATAATTTCTTATTTTGCAAATACTTATTTTACAGCAAAGAAAACAGGTAAAGATCCTTTTTTGTTGTTAGCGTTGTAATGTGTGTGTACCTCGCTTTACACTGCCCAGTGTGGATGGAGTCGGGCATAGTCTGAGTCCGACCGTCTTGATCCCAAGCTAAGTTGGAAGGCTAACTTAGCTGAGATGGCTAGTATTGCGGCTTGTGCGACCTACTGCGGTAGAAGAGCAGTGGAGGCCAGATGGGGTCTTAAACCCAGCGTCATTCGCTGGATCTATACGGTTATTGAACCTAACCTTCTTTATAGAGAGGTCTTTTGGTGGACCGCCCTCGATAAGTATTGCAACGTCAAGCTCAGATTACAGAGGCGTTACGTACTACCCCCACGATGGCGCTTTTTGTCATGCTTGGTTGACTCTCTTCGAGTATACTTGTCAGACAACAGGCAAAACTTGTGGTGGTGAGACTTAGCGCTCTGTCACGGTGGAGTATTATTCCATCGTGGCACTCTTCGAGTTTATGCGAGGAACCACGAGTACTGGATAATATCGATTATGTACCATCCGGACCAATGCTGGATATGGGATTTCGGTCCGTGATCCCTGGCAGAGAAGACTGGGCTTCATCCCTGCCGATGCAGCGGAGATCTATACTGATGGCTCTAAATGTGGGGACAGGATGGGCTGCGGGATTTTTTCGGAGAAGCTCGATGTGAGGGTGTCTCTTTGACTTCCAGACTATTGTAGCGTGTTTAATGCAGACGTGATGGCTATTTACCCTGCAAATTTTAGCTCTAGGTCAAGGAATGTCATGTTTCCCTGGGCTTACTCTCACAACGGTTGTCTATCTCATTTAGGTCCTTGGTCACAGGAACGTTCTTGCTAAAGCAGGCACACTCCTTCAGGACAGTCACCTGCTTGTAGGGGTTGGTGTACCGCTGTCCTCCGTTAGACTGGACGCTGATAAATCTTGTGCAGAGGGTGATTCCTGCTTTATTGCCAGACTCATCTGGCCCAGAATGGATGGTAGACGTACCAATCAACTTTTTAAAGTTCTATACCTCTATAAAAAACACGCCTTATATATACGAGTATATATTTTTCTTAAATTTATGTAGCCGACTCTCTCACAATGATATACAGATACATAAGACAAAAATTATATAGGGTCCGCCAAATATATATATATTTTTTATTTTGAAAATGCTATAAAAAAAACTACTGAATATTTTCTCAAATTTCTTTTTTTATTTGAAAGTACAATCCTTCCGGTTAATAATGGAAAATAATTTCATTCAAATGGCTGCCTCGGCTAGCCATGCAGTAGCCTGCACGATCGGTCCAATTTTTAAGCACATTATCGATTGTGTGCAGCTGTATTTCACCAATGGCTTCACGAATATTGTCCTTTAAAGCGTCAATTGTCTCTGGCTTGTTGGCGTAACACTTATCTTTGACGGCACCCCACAAATAATAGTCCAACTTTGTCAAATCGCAGCTCCGAGGTGGCCAAACGACATCAGCTCTACGGCTGATAATGCGATCTTCAAAAACAGGGCGCAAAACATCGAGTGTAGCTTCGGCTGTGTAGCACGTAGCGCCGTCCTGTTGAAACCAAATGTTGCTAATATCCTCCACTTCAATTTTTGTGAACAACAATTCTTTCAACATGGCCCGATAACGATCGCAATTGACTGTAACGGCCACTCCTTGCTCATTTTCGAAGAAAAATGGCCCAATTATGCCTCTGGACCAAAATCCGCACCAAACAGTGACTCGTCTTGGGTGTATCTGCTTTTCAATGTATGCTTGCGGGTTTTCTGTGCCCCAAATGCAACGATTTTGCTTGTTTACATACCCGCCAAGATCAAAATGAGCTTCATATGAAAAGATGATTTTTGATTCTGCAACATTACCATGATTTTCAAAGTAATGTCGCAATATTTCCCAGGGTTGTTCAAGCGTATACACAACCTAATTATCTGTCAAATCAGACGTGAGCTAAGTGTTAGCATTCACAAAATAAGCACTAGTTGAAAAAAAAACATTAGATGGCGGACCCTTTATATGTATTTCTAGTTATCTTAAATAGCATTAGAGAATTTATATAATTTTCTTAGTAAAATAAACAATCATTGCCGTTTCTTAAAAAGCTTTTATTTCATTGAAAAGGACTTTAACATTCGTTATTGAAGCAATAAAAATTTTAAATTTTAGACAAGAACTAAAAAAGCAGAATTTATAAGAATTAAAACATAAAAACTGTACAATTTAATCTTTGCCAAACAAAAAACAAACAATTAAACAAAAGACATTTTTTAATGTTTGTTTTTCTTTTTCAAACGTTTTAAGGAAGCATTTTGTTGTGCATAAGCAGATCTTTTAAATATGACTTTTTTTTAATTTTGAATAATTTTTTTTAAAATATGCACTTTAACAAAAATTTAAAAAAAAAATATACTCGTATAACATAATATCCCCAATTTGATCAAATTTAACCATTTTCGGATTTACGAGTATATTTATAATAAATTAATGGCCATAAAACATTTTAACCCGCATCATTATCAACAACATTGTCGTTGTGATACGAGTACTTATTAACTTTGTCATTTATCATTTGAATACAAAAGCAGACAGAGAGGATACAGAAAGGGAGAAACAAGTTGTAAACATATTCCGTCATATTTTCTTCTCACTTCATATTATTATTGACATTTGCATTATAAACCATTGAGAGAATGGTCAAACAAAGCAAACACAGATTTATGGTTAACATTTGATGAATGACAAAGAGATTCATTGAGCAAGTGAGAGAATAAGAAAAATGAAAATATCAGCGAATTTGCCTTAAGCACACATACGCATACAAACAAATACATCTAAAGCAGAGGGCAATACCACGACTATACTGTGTAAAATAAGAAAGAAGTAACAATAGCCTTGCAAAATATTTACAGTTATAAACAAATAAATCTATTCCAAAAAGTACTCTAACTGAAGTGTTTACAAAATGTATGTATATTTGTGTATGTGTAAGAGAGCATTAGTTAGTGTTCCATTATATGAATAACAATAAGCAAAGAGAACAATGGCAGAAGAACGAAAGAGAGAGAGGGAGAGTGTGCGTGTGTTTGTAAAAAAATCACAGGGTTAAAGAAGTTATAGCCTGAGTACTTTATTTCCACACAATTAAATCAGAACAAAGACACTTTTGTCAGTGTGTGTGCTGGTTTATTGTCCTTCTCGGCTGACTTAAGCTTTAATGGCTAAGCTAAGTGTTAAGAAGAACAAAAAAAAAAAAAACGAAAGCAATTGTAACATTTTTGCATAATATTTCAATTACTTGAGAGTAGTATTCAGGGCATGAACTCTACATTTCAGTCAAATTCAAGGCATATGCTTGCCATTAAATTAAATGCGAGAAATAAGTCAAAAATAAAAAAACCTCTAAAATCTTTCAATTCTTTGGCGTGGGCCAAAGTTGTTTAACACAAATGAAATGTCATTTCATACGGTTAATGGGTATGACAGTACGCAGTGATTTTCCATTAAATATTTGGAGAAAATAAATGTAATTGTTTGGAAGTAATGTTTTAATTCATTTTTTGGTCATTTAACCCTTACAAGGGATGTGGGAGATAGAAAGAATGTCAAAAAAACAATTTCATAATATGAAAGAAAATTAGTTTTGGGAATAAATAAAAAAAAAACGTTCGTATAAAAAGATTTTTAAGCATTTTTAGGAATTTTATAGCTTGTACGGCTCTATATTTAAATTTAAATAAATTTTGTAAAATTTATGAAATTGCTCTAAGTAATGAAATTAGGCCGCTCGAAGCTAATTATGTTCTGCTTAAGCTTTACACGTTATATAACACCGGTGGTCAAATTATCTTGTTTGTTGTTCATAAATTTTTTCGGTTTCTGGATAATAGATACTGTTTTTCTGCAGTGGCACCTTCTTCTTCTTCTTTTCCTTTATTTTACTGTTCAATTTTTTATGTCTTTATTTAAACCAGTCGAAATCTTTACATTAATTTTTATTTTTTTTATACAGTATGTCAAGAATGAGTTTACACATATAAAAATAATAAGTTTTTTTAATTTCATTGGCAATAAAATATCAGGATGTGTTACTATACACTTACATATTTTGTTGTTGTAGATAATTTTCAAAGGATTATGACCAAAAATATTCCAACAACAAAAACAAATATTACTTAATTTCGTTAGTGTCAAATAACTCTTTGCCCACCTATAATTGTTTACTCAGTTTAGCATTTATTTGAAGGTCAAATGTGTCTTGCCGCTATGTTTGGCAATAGTTATTGTTTTCTGCACTGTTTTAAATAAATTGGTGATAATTTTTTGTAATGCAAGTCTCATTTCGTTCAATATTACACAATTTCAAAGATGACACGAAAAAGGTTATCTTACGACATTCAGTTGATTTACTGTAATGATCATTTGTAAAAGGGAATAATCGAGTTATCAGAAAGAAAAACAATTTACAAAGTACAAAATCGAGTTAAGTAAATGGAAGATTCAAGTTTTTAATGCACGTAAGACTCAATGTTGTTTTTTAACACACAGGCGTGGTGGTGTACTGTCATCTGTGTCAATGGGTAATGTGGATATTGAGGAATCAGATGCTCTTGATGTTCTGGGCATGAGAATTCACTGTAACGCTCGTTGGAATAATCACATATTTCAAGTGTCGAAAGCCTTGGTTTTTTGAGACGGTGCAAGAAATACTTCACCCCATCTGATCTCCTTAATATTTACAAGACCTATATCCGACCCAAAATGGAATACAACTCTCATGTATGGGCCGGTGCTTCAAAGTCTATGTTGGAGCTTTTCGACCGCGTACAGGAGAGGGCGAAAATGCTCATCAATGACGGTAGGGTAACCAACTCTATCGATTCATTGGAACACCGTCGCAATGTGGCGTGTGTTTCATTGTTCTATCGGTACTATAACGGAATGTGTTCTAACGAAATTAAGGAATGAATTCCCAAAAATCATATATTTTTACGTAGTACTCGTATTTCTCGTAGAGCGCATCCTTTTGTAGTTGATTGTCCAGTCGCACAACGCATTATAGGGAGAATTCGTTCTTTGGTCGCACTGTTCGGTTGTGGAATAATCTTCCAGCGAAAGTATTTCCTGCCACTTACGACATTAACAAGTTTAAATCTAACGTCCATAAACACTACTCCCTCTGTCCTCCCTCCAATAACCTATTTTCCTAGTACCAGCACAATGCACTGCATGAGTAGGGGCCATCCCCTGGGTGCTGGTCTTATATAAAAAAAAAAGTTATAGAAGAGAATTGGCCCTAAGATCATAATAAGTAAACATGCATAGCGTATTATTATTACAATAACCGTACAAAACCCTCAAATTTCCACAAGAACACTTGTGAAAGAGCTTGAAACGGAGTGAGCTATTGATGATTGTCATTAAGCGGTTCAGTAGACAGTCTAAAAATATAAATAATAATCAAGGGCAGCACATAAGAAATCATTATTAACCACAGCAATGAACGTTTAACAACCGTCTGACTATTGGGATAACGTTGTATTTTATGCTGAAAATATAATGGTGTAGTATTACAACGACGGGCCTACAAACGTATGGAGAAAACCCTCAACATCGCTAGAAAAGAACATAATCAAAAAAGAAAACAAAATAATGAAATATGTCAAGGGAAAGTGTAGAAGACTTTGCTTTTATAAAATTAACAATGAATGCACGGCAATACCCAGACGTTTTAAAGACCCATTTGATAAGCATCACTCGTGTTCATCAGGGAAATTTTATCATAACAACGATTCTAAGAATAATTTGCATGTAGTGCGCGGATGGCTTCATTATAACTGCGGAAAAGTTATAGACACTTCTGCACAAACCCTCAACTTGAAACCTATTACAAATTTGTGGGTATTTTTTAAAAAAGGGGGTTTAAACAACGATCATAGAGTGACAGAAAATACCGCAGATTATGGCCTAGAAAAATTGGCTAATTGGTTGAAAAAGCTACTACAATGTGTAATAAATGCAAAAGAAAGTCATACCAAATATTAAAAGTCTGAAAAATGTTTTTTATTATCTGCTAAATATAATGTAAACACATTTTCTAATTTTTGTATTAAGAGTTAGTTGACAATATTGAATATGAGCAATATTTGTTTTCTTATGTGTTTTGAACTCAATTTGTCTTATTTTTTACTTAAGACTTTAGAAGATATGTATATTATCATAACAAATTAAAAAAATTTGTATTGGGAAGCAAAAAGAGTCATTTTATTGGTGATGAATTTGTAAGTACTTAATTATTTTCAATGTGTAAACTCATTCCTGACACACTGTATACATACCGTGGCTACAAACCAAACTCGGACAATACAATAAACTGATTTTGTTGATACAAATCAAACTAATAAGAAATAGATAAGGAAAGTTTTTGTTTGATTTTTTATTATATATATTAAACTTTCAAGAATAGAAAACAAATTTTAAATTCAGTAGTTGTAAGTAGAAGTCAACTAAAAGGACTTCAATTAAAAAAAAAATAAATAAATTACACAAGCGAAACTCGGACGGCTACATAAATATTATTTATTATTATAAAATTAATATTTTGTGTGCAGACACTTGTTTTTTATAACCATTTGGAGTCTCTTGGGAATAGATTCAACCAATTTTTGCAATACCCAGCTGGTATTTTTCCCATTCTTCTGATAAAACCCTTCTTAGCTCAGATTTACTAGAAACCGGGGCTCTCGGGTGGTGTTTCCATGACGTGTGGCACATTATATAGCAGCCAAGATATTACTTTGCGAGCCTTGTGTATATTGTTGTGAGCTATGATAAGCAACAGTAACGTAAGCCTCGAAACCAGGTTACGAGGGAAAGCTGCTCGAACTTTACAATGTGATGCAGTAAAATTTTCACAATTAAAATTCTTTGTTCAAGAGTATGTATATCGCTCCATAGATCATATTTTCCCAATTTTTTACTAAATAAGCTCAGCTGACAGTTCAATTCTTGACATTTCATCATTTGACAGCCAATTTACTTCCTAAACCTAAATTTTCCCACCCTGTACTTATAATTTCATGAATGAATATGAGTAGCGAAAAAACGATTTACTGCTGTTTTCTAGCTGTATTTATTGTTGGTCTGTTGTTTATAGTAGTACTTGTGTTTCTAGTCTAATCTGATCGGCTCTAGCCCGCGAAGTATAAGCGTAGACTTATTTCTGATACCACATGTCGTTAATACTCAAATCCTGTGTTAAGTAAGTCTGGAGTATCAAGGTTCTGACAGTGATTGAAGCACTACATACCAACTCATCCCAATCTTTCTCCCTGTGTCTTTCACTTTCTCTATCTGTTTTTCTATCTCTCTTTCTCTCTTTTGACAATATAATTTAAAGCACCTACACTATTTATCCATATTGTTTACAGTGCAGTAGCCAATTTATAGCCAATCGCACATACACTCATCAAACATACATACATAGAAATTGACTCCTATTTATACCTTGAAAACAAATCCTGGTTTTAATATTTAACAGCAGCTGCTACTGCTACTGCTATTGCTACTGGCAAAATAAAAAAAATAAAAAATGTTGCGTTTTATTTGGTTTTACGTTTTCCTTTTTTTTATAACAATTCTAGGTTTTCTATTTTCACTTTTGATATCCTACTAGCCAGCCATTCATTTATGGTTTCACAAAACGTTAATTTCGAAATAAAGTCACAGAAAGAAAAAAAACCATAAAAACTAAACTCATATGTTGTTGTGCACATTCATATGAAATAAGTGACTGTGTTTTTATGCATGTGTATAAGTGAGTACAGCAGAATTTGCGCATATTGTAGTTGCAATTGTAGGTGTGTGTGTGTGCGCGTGTATGGAGCAAAAAAGAGCAACAATATTGTGTCTGCTGCAACAAATAACTGATATTGTAGTTTCATTAATAGAAAAGTGGGAGAAAAAGAAAACATTCATACATATACATACATAAGTATGTATGTACATATGTATATGTATGTACATATGTATATGTATGTACATATGTATATGTATGTACATATGTATATGTATGTACATATTTATGTATGTGTAAAAGAAATGCAAAAAGTTATTTGAAATTTTTTTCAAAAGTCTCTACAGAACCTCTCAAATACAGGCTCAGGCACAAAAGGTGTAGAGACAATCGAATAGAATGGCAACCACATGAGTATATTTGTGAGTGGTTTTACATTGTTTAACAAAATCATACAAATTTTCTTATTTATTAAGAACTTTTATTTGGTGATATAAAATTAAAAAAAAAACAGACGTTTTTTTTTTCAGTATATACGTATGTATATATACTTAAAACAAATAAAAATTAAAAATCTATATTTTGTTTTAAATATTTATGTTCTTACTTTTGTGGCTGACTATAACATTTTTTTTATAGTTTTTCCCTTGTCTTTCCCTTGTCCTGGACTGTCATTTCTGTTGAAACTTTTTTGTTTAAACTTTTTTAACCTCGTTCGGTTGTAGATACTTTTTTGTTATTTTTCTGTGCCACATTAAGCCAAGGTTGGTTGCAACATAAATTTTCCTCGTTTGTTTCACTTTTTTATTCAAGCTTTTAATCGCACCATAAACCTATACATTGCAATATATTAGAGTTGCGTTCGTGGCATTCAAACATTTTTAGCAAAAAAAAAACATGTCATTCGAGTACAGTTGTGGCAACAAGTTGTTGGCAGTTTTTTTTTTTTTTTTTTTTGTTCTCTTCCCCTGGGCAAAAAGGTAGAAAAACTTGAAAAAAGAAAATATTGTTCATTGTCTTCTAAGGCAGAGACAAAACAAAAAGACTAAATAGGATATAAAGCAAGCTTCGAATTTTTTTAATATTTTTTTTCTAATGCTGTTTCATTGTTAGTTAAAAAAAGAAAAATCAACTTTTTCTAATTAGCAAGACATATAAAGAAAGTTCTGCTAATCAAGTTGGCCATTTTTTTTTATTCAATGCTACAAAATCTATACAAATATTCTGCTGATGGATTTTCTAATAGAAAAAATCCCATACATATGCCTAACAAACGATATCATTCATTAAGCAAAAGCAACTCCTATTAAAAAATAAAGAAGTTTTTGAATAGACTCTTAAAAGGACATGCTTTCTCCCTTTCTACTCTTACTAAGTAAGCACAACACTATGAATATTATTTATAAAAAAAAAATTCCCAGAAAATCCCTGTTTACTTAAACTTGGCAATTTATTAGGGATTTGCAGGCTGTCAAAGAAACCATCAAACCACTCTCACCCACGCTAAACGAGACGAATAAAAAAAATTACAATTTCAGTACCAAAAGTGTAAAAATAAAAACATAAATCTGCAGATTTAGAGAAAATAAAACAAAAATATTTATTTAAATAGGAAACTGAGAAAAAGGTGTAAGAAAAGGAAACGAATTAAAAATTCTTGGAATAAAAATCATAAAACGAAGAGCAAAACCAAGAGAAGTTTAGAAAAAAATCTCTTAAAATATTTACTTACAGTGTTGCCGTTTTGGTTATTTTTAACCAAAATTGGTTATTTTTTTCATTGATGTGTGGATGTGTACTTTTTTCCATTTTGGCTACTTTTTTCTCAAAGTAAAAAAATAATGATTTATTTTAACGTTTATTACTCAGGTTCCGTATGGATTTCATGCCAAAAGACTGAAAATTTTTTGAGGTCAAGAACGAATAGAGCCATTTTCCTATACTCTGTTCTACAGTGAAAAGTACTACGATCGAAACAAATGGTAGTCTGGCCTGGATTATAAGGCGGCTGAATTATTTAGAAAATAATTTCAACTGATCTTTGAACATTTGGCCGAGCGTTGTCCTAATAGATACATTTTTCATCGCTAGTAGTGAGACTGCACAAGCTGCAGCAGGACAACTTTCACAAAGGTGGTACAAAAATTAGGCCAAAAGAAATTGATTGTTTGAGTGAACTGATAACTAAAAACTGCAAAGCAACTGTTATAGCCAAGCAATCTTTTTTAATTTACAACTGTTACAGACAGTTTTAATTGAGTAGCAAATATCTTAGTTACATACACAGAGTTAAAAAAAGAAAATTATTCTTTAGAAAATTGGATGCCGCTACAAATTTTTCCATCTTGAATAGCTCTTTGAGTTTAAAAATAATCTTCAACTGTAGCTGCCCAAAACTCTAGTCGAAATTGGTGCAAGATTCACTGGATTGGCCATCTCAATCAACAGGCTTGAGTCCTAATTGATCCTTTTATTAATTGATATATAATTGATCCGTTGAACATGGGTTGCTAAATTTGGCATTTACGTTTTTATTGTAACAAATCTGTATCGTTTTACATACTATTTTTGAATCCATTAAAAGATAATTTGGCGCTTTGGACAAGGCAAGCCTCAAATAATATATCAATCCTTATAAACGAAAGGTTATTATACACCGTTGTAGTTCTAGTTCAAGTTCTAGTACAATGTCTGGACTTAATTATTATTGACAAATGATAAGCCCATCTTGACCACAATATCGCAAAACAAAAAATATCCTCTCCATCAAAGTGGGGTGTACATACTTCTTCATATACCTACAATTCATTAGATTCGATGCCTACACGTCTGTTATTTCAGCAAAAAGTGACCCAATAAAACATTATGTATAAAATATATTTACTTTTAGTTGCTCACTTTCACTGTGAGGTACATTTTCATACTTCTAAGTTTTTTGTTGTTTCTGTATATTATTGAAGCAAATTACTTCAAATAAAAATATTTTTGCCAAACAGATCTACTTCTTATTAGATATAAATAATTTTGCTAAAAAATATAGCCTGGCTCACTTTGATTGTGAGTCACTGTAAATAACTTTCAAATGTGTTAAGCAGATAATACTTGAAGTCAAAATTTTTGTGAGATTGCTTTTTTATTTCATTTTTCTTTTAAGTCATCACTATATTGATTATACAAAATTTTTAAAATAGTCCAGTTTTTGTGTAATTCTATAAATAGTGGCAACACTGGTGTGTATGCATGTTTGGTTGTGTGCGAGAGAGAGAGAGAGAGACAAAGCAGATCGTAAAGCAGTGATGTGCAAAAGTATAAATGAGTTGTGTTAGTGAGAACATGAAAATTACTCTCCCAGTGAGAGTAAAGTTGATGTTTAAATTTTTTTTTTTTTAAATCAATCACTAGTCGCTGTTTCAGTGACAACTAGAAGCAAGAGCATAAAAAACTTCTTTAAATCATAGCTTGTCAAAAGCACTACGCTGCGTAAATTGAACAAAAATAACAACAAACTATCAGTCTTTTAAAATAACTCTCAGCGAAATGTTTAATTAAAGGTTTTCTTGGTGAACCCAAATGCTTAGTTTGCCAACGCACATTGTCATGCTGCACTACATATGACGTAGCAAGACACTTTAACTCATTTATAATTAATATACAAATTTATCTCATTTTTATTTGTTAATAAATAAATATATTCCTGTTTATATTCCTTTTTTACTATAAGTTTCTCTAAGTGCATTGAGTATGAGAGAACTGACAGACAAACAAAATGACAATGTATTTGTTTGACGAGCCCTGCTCTAAATTATTTGTCTGTGCCCAAAACAAATTTGCGTACATTCACCATACATGTGCATTTGTCGCTGTCTCATTGACGACTAAAAGCAAGAGCGTAAAAATACGTGTAAGTTGAACGGGCACAAAAGGCGTAAAGGAACATTTCACACATCGATTTCAAAGCGTAAACCCTATACATAAACCTAATGTTTCGTTTGATGTTTCTTTATGGGTTTCTAGCATCAAGTGTAGTAATTGCTTTATTATTTATTATTTGTTATTATTTTGCTTTAACCATCTTAAAATAATTCTTGTTTTTTATATAAAAGTATCTTTTAATCATTTAATATGTTCAATAACTAGACCAAAAAAAAAAACAAATATTTGATATATAAAAATGAACCAATCAACCCTCGTTAATTTGGACTGCTTGATTTTTTAAATGACAATTTTTTTTTTGCTCATGAGCAAAACCAACGAACAAATAGAACCAAAAGCAAATAAAAATCAACTAATAAAAGGACAACAATATTAATACATTTAGAAAAACAACAATAAAATAATTAATTAATTATATTTATAACAAATATAACCAACAGGTATTTTTGAGCAAATACAAACAATAATTTCAATTTTATTGATGACAATAAAAGTAAAAACCATTATGACGTTTATGAACGGAAAACTTTGAAACGAATTATTAAAGGAATATTTTTTATCATTTATTTTTATATACTTATTCATTTCCTATTAAATCATGTTCTACTTCGGAAGTTAAAAATGAAATTAACATCAAATCACCAGGTTATAACAAAATAGATTTCACAGTTCACAAATACTGTTCTAGCAAACATAATAATGATCCTAAAATAAAAATCAAAAACCGGAACACACCTGTTTTGCATACAAATATTTCAGGGAGGGTTTGTGCTGGCACTAACTGTCTTTCCAATCACTGAGAGTCATTCCGAAGCAAATTGACGACTACTAGCTATTCGATTTCGATTACATATTAGTACCAAATGGCGATCTTTTATTTGTAAGAAGTTTTATATCAAAAACCCTTGTTTCTGCACTATAAACACTTTTTCGGGAAGCGTTAATCCGTTTCGAAAGTTCAGCATGTAATAGATCCTCAGAAAATAAATTTTAAACAAAGATGTAAATGATTTTTTTACATTTTCTAATAATGTAGCAAACTTTTTACTTCAAGTGATTAGTAAATAATTAAGTTTCTACAAGAGGTTTAACTTTGTAACAAAAGTTCCTGAGTTATACGAGAAAGCAATCTGTTAAAAGAGTGCGCTATAATTTTGACCAGGGTAACCAGAAATATGCTCTTAAAAAAATAATTTTTTTTCTCTGTCACTCCTTTAAGGAGCATATTGGCTTTCCACAAAGCATCTATTGCCTTATTTCAATTCCTTTAATCAATTTTAATATTTTCAAGCTAAGTAGATGATTAATCCGCTGAAGCTACCTCCATATGATTTTTTTTTTATAGTGGTACAGATCCTTGCTAATTGCTGGTGATCTTTACTTTAGCATTGTAATTTTTTCCCAGTAGGTGACGTGTTTTTCCTGACCATTCGTCTGATGTTTGTCATCACCGCCAGAGGTATGCGGGAAGGTCAGGGGGACTATTTTCTTTATTATTTTTTTTAGACGGAGTTGTCTGCAGGGAAGCTGAAGCCTTTTTTTATTATTAAACATTCGAAACCACAATTAAATTTTTACTTCATCATGTCCTCTGCTGTGGCTCGAACCTGGGTCGTTGTGTTGTTATGTGTGCGCTCTAATAGTACTCAATATTCGTTTATACAACACTTTTATTAACGCCTTTATGACAGCAAAACGATAACTAACTACATATGCATAAGTCACCACCTTTTGTATACAATTTAAATAACTTCCGTATGTTCTTGTTCTTGCAACATTCGAAAGAAAATATACCACATCAGGGACTGTATTGAGGGATTTTTGTCTATTGGTTTGTGTAAAAGTTGGTAATGTGTTAACCTGGTATCGCCGTACTGATTTGTGTCTTTGATGGCATTGACAATTCGACCATCTTTGGGTAACACAATCTCACATGTTTAAAATTAACGGATATAAAATAGAGAATATGAGAGCATTTGAGACATTTCCGCAACTTTCCAAACTGTAAACAATTAGGTATATAAGGAGACTGCTTTGCCTACGTCGTCTTAGTTATCGTTTTGTAGTCAATAAGTAAAGTTGTGTTTAGGCGTAAATAAAAGTGTTGTATAAACGAATATCAAGTGCAAGTTGATAAGTTGCTGCATTAAGATAAACTGTATAAAGATAAAGTGAGGAAATAAAAACTATAAAATAACAACAACGTGGTTTTATTTTATTTTGATTCAATTAAAAAGAACTCAAACGTTTTAAAAAGTTTAAAACGTAACAAAATATATATGAACACCTCGAACGAATCACAAAGAACGTAAAAACAATGGTAGAACGATTAAAATACGCACACTTGAACAACAATAAATTTTACTCCTTTTCTGTAAATGGATATTAACTTTTTATGTATGGAGAATGATGATAGATGTGTAATTCGGCCTTGGAACCGATAAAAAAATTTTAATATAAACAATTGCAATTGAAAAGGTAAAATAAGTGATGGAAAGGTTAAGTCCAGATGTATTAACTATACTAAAATACTACATTTACATTCTGATACCAATATATAGCGGATTTTTTAAACTGTTAACAAACTTTAGCATCATGGTAATAACTCTGAAAACAAAGCTTAAATGCATTTTGTTAAATTAAATTATACAGGCGCGAAAGTGGTACACTCCACCCAGTGACCACAAGAGGTTCAATTTGGATACCTTTAATAGATAGATAAGGAAATAGAGAAATGTTACCAAAAACCACGAAAACAAGAAATGGAATAAAAGAACTAAGAAACATAAGACAAGAAAACAAAACTGGGGAGGGAAGGGCAAGAGAGTCACATCAACATCTAACGTATGCCTAGCAAAAATCCCTCCAGATTGAAGATTTAGGTAAATGCAACCTCACTAAGTCTGCGTTTCCAAAAGCCATGGTAAACGTTTGTCCGTGTCTCACAGCCTGGTTTTTGCCCTTGGAGTGGGAGACTATCTAAACTCCTGCCGTAATATAGGTCATAGCACTCGGTTGAGGAGTTGAAACACCACACCGAGCTTACGCTCTGCCTGCGCTTTAGGTCTAAACCACAGTCACCAAATAGCTCCCACAAGGGAGCCAACCCAACAATCGGGCAGATATTGGAATCTCTGGGGCACAACAGCCCTGGACTGGTCACCGGTGAGCATAATGCATAGAAGGCCTAGTAGAATTCTAAGAGACTCCGTTCTAGATTCAGGCTCTTCGGCGCTAAGACTTTTTAACCAACTTAAATATGTTCATAAGACTTACGTAATTGTGCAGCAATTATCTTCTAAGCCATTGTACGTGGGCCTCTAAGCCAGTTTTCCATTTTTCCTGAACACTACCTTATCGTATCTGTATAAATCCTATAGGGCCTTTTTTCCAATATTTTTACATGTTTTTCGCTTCTAAAACACTGTATGAGGGCCTCTAAGCCAGTTTTCCATTTTGCCTGAACACTACCTTATCATATCTGTATTAATCCTATAGGGTGTAAAAATATTAGAAATTTTTACACGTTGTACCACGTTGTTCCGAGGCGACCCATGCTATATAACAGTCTTGCATAAACAATCACTTGGTGATATATTAGCACGTTGTGTTGTCGAAGACGAAATATCCCTTAAGGCCTTAAAAAGCGGAATGTTCTTCTGGCATACTAATTTACTAGAAACTACAATACGGCGCAAGAATTGAAACGAAATTCTTGGATTAATTTTTAACCGTAAACCGGTTTTTTATAAATTGCAACCTTTCGAATTATTCGGAAACCGGTTTTTGAAAAAGTCGAATAATCGATCTTCCTATGTAGGTGCGTTAAGATACAAAAAATTGGTAACTCAAAATTTCGGAGGTTTTTCGAAAATTGAAAAAAAAAATATTCTATTCGATCACGCCCATCAGAATAATAGTATCACTTTCCAGGTCTAATCATTGAGAGCTTTTGTAATTCAATTATTTTGTTTATGATGCCAACGTCACTTAGCTTTCCATATTTCAATTGCACATTGAAGTGCTTTAGTTCAAACGAAAAATACTTAAAAAAAAAATTAAAAATACTTGTAACGAAAAATACAATAGTTTTACAAAAAACCTAATATTCTTGTAATAACTAAATAAATACAATAATTAATTAAATTAATTAAAAACAAGATGCTTGATATAGCGCAATAGACAGAAGGATTTTGTAAGAATTGAACTTACAAGCAAGTACACAGTTTTGTTTAAATTGTAAAAAATTAATGAAAAACTCAAATTTAAATTTTTGCAAATCCATACACAAAACAAATCAAAATCTCAAAATATTAAGCAAAAATGTTTAGTTTCTTGTGAGTATTAGTAGAGAAAATCAATTGGAATAATATTTTTAAATGCAACTCAGGTGTTTGAAAAAGACACACACACACCGTGCCCAGATGATAATTACATTTCAAAAATACACTTTTTTTAAGTTTCTATGAATGAATGAGTTTGATGACAGCTAGTTTATGGCCACAAAAAACACACACACATATACCGATGATGTTACCAACTTAAAATAAAATCCAACCAATAAAGTATCGCTAAATGATTACAATTCATTAATAGATTTATTGTCAGTTTTTTTTTATTGTTTTTTGTTTTTGTTTTTGTAAAATATTTGTGAATAATATACGATTTTATTTATTTTATTATGAAATAAGCGTTTAATAGTAGCGAATATTTTATAAGAGTGTCACTTTTAATGATGGCCATAAAACTACAACAAAAAATAAAATAAAATACAAAATGATTGATGATGAATACCAAATAACTTATCAGATATTAGGCGGTGGGGTAATAAATTCAAAGATTTTTAAGTGTTTGTCTAAATGGTTTTTGTCATTAAAATCAGTTATTTCATATTTAAGTATCTGTTTGTAAATTTATTTGTTTTACTTTTTAGCAATTTCTAAAATTTAAATTTACAAGATTGTTTTTTTTTAGAAAATAATTTTGTTTACATAAATTGGGTAAAAAGTTTTAATTTTATTTAATTAAAAGTAATTTAAGAACTTTTTTTTAGAGCAAAAAAACATATACAAAAAATGCCAGTTAATTGGAACAAATGGCAATAGAAATTCATAATCAAACAAAAAGTAAGGAAATAAAATTATTTCTGTAAATATGTTTACATATTAGTCTATAGGATGTCACCAAAATAATGAGAAGTTTGCTTTTCATTTTCATTTTTTACTTTTCATAAATAGGCCATTATTTAGAGTTTTTTATGGTCTTTGTTAACTTTACCATGTGTTTGTCATTAACGACCTCAGAACTGTTGACTTTATAAAGAACTTTTGTAATCAAAGCCTGCCTAGTACTTCTTACTGATTTTAACCGACATTTACGATAAAACTGATAAAAAAAACCGATACGGCGCTAAGCTTAACTGAAATAAGTACATACATATTTAGTGATTAGCTCTACTCAACCACCTTGATCAAAAATTTTCCGGAATAACCTCCCTGTGGCGGTCCCATGGTTCCGATTTCATTCTTTTTTCTTTTTGGTGCATCTGTTGTTGATATTCTCGATAAATCTTAGCGTCATAGCTTGACATTTGCTTTATTTATATTCGCTTATCGGTATGTCCATCAGTGCCTCCTGCGATTTGTCTATTATTTCCTCTCGGCTGCTGAAACGCGTTCCCCGTAATGGTTTTTTAACTCGATTGAGTAGAAAGAAGTCACAGGGAGCCAAATTAGGCGACGGCACTTTGCGACGGTGCGTTGTCATGGTGCAAAATCCACGAGTTTTCTGCCCACAATTCTGGTCTCTTTCGACGAATTGCTTCACGCAAACTTCGCTTAACGCCCAAGTACTACTTTTTGTTCCTGTCTGGCCTTTTGGCAAAAATTTATGATGCATTACACCGTTTTAATCTATGAAAACCGTGAGCATTGCCTTTTTTTGACTATATTGGTCGCGGCTCATGTCTGGATTGCATGTCGTATTCATAAAACTAAGTCTCTTCTCTAGTAATGATTCTTTTGAAGAATGTGGGTTCGGTTTCAGACTCGCAAATCGTGTCTTTTGCGACCTCAAGACGGTCAAAATTGTAAAAAATCCTCAACACACAAAGAGATAGATGTACTCCTGGCTACGTAGCTTTTGCAAATGTCCAGTTATGACGCTAAGATTTAGCATATGAATATCAAAACCAGATGTACCAACTTAACAAAAAAAAACTCATATCTGAACGATGGGACGGCCACACGGGGGTTATTCCGGAAAGTTTTTGATCAAGGTGATATATGTATATGTACTGTTACGTTTAAACCTTTTTAAAACGTTTGAGTTCGTTTAAATTGCGTTGAAATAAAAGAAACACCACTTTGTTGTTGCATACAGTCTCTTTATTTTACTATACTATAACTTTTATACGGTTTATCTTAACACAACAGCTTAATATTCGTTTATACAACACGATAACTAACTGACGTGTAGGTAAAGCAGCCTCTTGTATACCTAATTAATTGCCTACAGTTTGGAAAGTTCCGGAATTGTCTCATATCATCTATTTCGTATCTGTCAATTCAGATAACGCAAATAAGTATGTGTTTG
Organism: Wohlfahrtia magnifica; assembly: GCA_023159175.1. Lineage (NCBI taxonomy): Eukaryota > Metazoa > Arthropoda > Insecta > Diptera > Sarcophagidae > Wohlfahrtia > Wohlfahrtia magnifica. Next base: position 2,155,502 of record JAKWBJ010000208.1, on the reverse strand, counting down.
ACAGGGTGACACATAATTAGCACATATACCGAAATCGCACAATACAGTTTTAGAGGCGCTGATGTGTGTTTTCTTTTTAGGCATTTTTATTTTCGTAAAAAAAATTATAAATGGGAGATAAATTTCCCTTCTTTTCAATCGCATATTTTTTAATGAAAATGACTTTAGAGGACAATAAGTATTCACCCCTATCATGAATAACATGTGAATTTCTATTTCCAAGAAATTTTCATTCACCTCGAAGGGAAAATCCCATGAAATGTTTGTTCCCATTTCACATACTGCTTTTACTAGCTGCTTTGATGATCATTGGAAAGGGCAGCCTATAGCTAGGCGATTGAGAAAGATTGTCGCATATCTCTCAAGGAGATGGCTGAGCAGCATAATATTCATATTATATGGGTTTCGGGTCACTGATATTCCGGGAAACTATAGGGCTGATGAACTAGCCGGACATGGCACTACTATGCCCTCAAGCGCTTAAAAGATCTGCTCAATCTCCAAAGAAGCACGCTCAGTGCCGTTGTCATTGTCATTACTGGGCATTGCATAATAGGCATTCATGCCAGGCGGCTTGAACTAAGTCACCTGGTCAATGATTTCTGCAAAAGATGCAGAGATGAGGAGGGGAAGAAACAATTCTTCACCTACTATGCACATGCCTGGCGTTATGTGGTAGGAGAAGAAGGCATCTTGGCTTCTACCATGCCACTGAGCTCACGGAGCTGTCGCCCACAGATATTAGGAAACTTAACGGTTTTATTATGAGTTCTGGATGGTTCCAGGTATAAGTATGACGATTCTTTATGGTATCACTACGAGGCAGCCAATTCTACCTACCTACCTGCCCTTCACATGCCTTCATTTCACGAATGTTGACAACAACAAATTAAAGGAAATTGTTCGATTTTAATAAACTACAAAATAAAATGTTTACAAAAACAACACAAAACAATGGCCAAATCAAGTATGTAATTTGGATTAAATGACAAAAGTTATGCGGGCTAAGGTCATGTATTCGGCTTTTAATATGAAAATGTATTAGACGGGCCTTAAATTTTCAGTGACATTTAAGACAGGTGGTTGAGACAGACATTGCTTTTGATGGAAGCAATTTCAAATATCACTTCTAGTCCTGAAATAACTTTAAAAAAAATATTACCCAAAAAGATTATGTGAAAACATATATGGGAAATTGGAAAAAAATTGGAGAGAAAAATTTTATAGGATCGGGGGAATTTTTTCAGGACTATCATTCGCCATTGAATAATCGGAAAAGGTGAAAACATTTAATATGAAAAATTATTCATGATTGCAATTATGGGAAATGGGAGAAATTATTAACGATTTGTGGTTTCTGACGTTTTTCGTATTGGAAAACGATCTATTTAATCTTTATATACCATCTATTTTTCAGGTATCACAATAGTCATTACCGCGTCCTTATTTTATTCCTTACACCCTGTTGTGATGACAATCTCTTCATTTTTTTTACACTCTCAAGGGCACTATAAAATCACAGTCTGCAGTAAATATATGAAAAAGTAAAGTTTTTTAAATAGATTTATGTATGTGCACAAGTACCAACTAATATACATATGTATGTATGTATGTCTAGCTGTCAAAAGTTCTGACTAACTGTCATTGCTTTACATGAAAAACGAAATTAAACAAAAATGTATATGTATATACAAAAAATGTGTTTGAATCGTTGAAAAAAAGAAATTCCCAAATTGAATAATTGACGAAAATTGACAAGACGAAACGTACTCTTATGATACAAATGATATTAAAAGACATCATTGTCATAAAAGTATCAACGTCAGATGACGACATTATTATAACGAAAAAAACAGCAAGAATATACACACCCCCAAACCACGCAATTGTCGTTACACACTATTGAATTTGTAATTTGTTTAAATAAAAGTAGCGGAGCGGGTAAGCAGCAGAGAAACGAAAGGAAATAAAAGCCTTGTGGTAGACCTCTTTTGCAGAAGAGCAAAAATGAAAAGTCTTTTATGTTTTATTTGTTTTTTATGTGTCCCATCCAAATAGGCATAGGATTATAGACGAGGCCTTATATAAGGCCAAAAGTCTCAAAATATTAACACTTCTTTTGAAATAATACATATGTGCGTTCGTATTCATGTAAGCATTTGAAGTGTAAATACTATATTTTCCTAGGGAAAAGTACATACATACACGGCTAGATTGGTTTCTACAAATGACTGCCTACACACTACGTAAATATACTACCTTGATCGCAAAGTTTTCGGGTTAACCCCCGTATTACAGTCCCATCGTTCCGTTTTGAGATTTTTTTTTTTTTCTTAAGTTGGTATATCTGTTGCTGATTATTAATTTCCATAACTTTACATGAGGGAACATGAGAACTTCTCTCAGTCAATGAGCTGCACCCGATTCTATTTTTAGACTCATTGAAGGGGATCTACAGTTTTACGCCGGCTCCGAACGGCAAATGCATTAGAGAAGTTTTCAATAGTAGTAATACTCATAACCAGTTACTAGTTAATGTTATGAGGTGCTACCGCTGTTGAAAAACTTGTTTCTTTTTTCAGATGGTCTGGCCTGGTATTGAACCGAGGATCTTCTGGTTGGTAGGCGGGTATCTTACCTACCAAACCACAGCGGCACACATCTGTTGTTGATATTCCAGCTTAATCTTAGAGTCAAGCTTGACATTTTCCAAAGCCACGTAGCCAAGAGTACATCTATCTCCATGTGGACCGTGTTGACGTCGCAAAAGACATGATTTGTGAGGCCGAATACGATCCCACTGGGCTTATGAGTACGATACGCAATTCAGAAATCAGGCAAGTGAATAGCGTACACCAAATGAGCCGAGGAAAAAAAACACGTCGTTTTCAGTCAAAAAAGAAGGCAATGCTCAAGGTTTTCATGGATTACAACGATATAGTGCATCATTAATTTTTATCAGAAGGCCAGACAGTAAACAAAGAGTATTATTTGGGCTTTATGAGACGTTTTGCGTGAAGCAATTTGCCGAAAGAAACCAGATTTGTGGGTAGAAAATTCGCGGATATTGCACCATGATAACGCAACATCGCACAGTGCCATCATTATTCAAAATTTTTTGACGAAAAATGCAAAACAGCCACTGAATTTACCTGATTTGGCTTCCTCTGACTTCTTTCTGTTCAATCGAGTTAAAAAAGCCAACACACATAAAGATAGATGTAAAAGAAACGAAAACTTTTTGATCAAGGTAGTCTGTTGGCGTTTGTTAACTGAGATATGATGGCTTGAAATTGCACGAGTGTCTGTCTGTCTAACTGTTTGCCTATTCTCTGGCATATTGATGTTTATATTTCTTGTAAATTGTCTTCCTTTCAATATTTCCATCTCCTTTTTTATTATTTTTATTGCCTTTCTATGAAAGTAAGTGTGTGTTTGTTTGTGCATGTTGCGAATACCAACAAAGCTGTCTATGCAAATATTTGCTAAATCAAAATAATAAATTGAATAGAAATGAAATGATACGTCAGGTAAAAGGTAACGCAATGTTAGATGAGATCTTTATAATTTAGTGTGCCTGAGTCTGTGTATGTATGCGTGAGTGAAGAAAAAAGAGAGTGTAATTTAAGCTAAATCTGTCTGTGAATATGTGTATGTATGAGTGTTGAAAGGGAAATAAAGCTATTTATTGTCTTACGACTCAAAAACTAATAAAAGAAATGCAAACACTCTTTAGATTTAAGGCCATAAAGAAATTAAATTCATGTTTCCTTTCTTCTCCTCTTTTAATCTACTGATACAACACTTGCCATACCAATAAATATCTATGTATGACACTCTGTACGCATATATTCCTGCATGTGGGTGCTAAAGAGTATTTTTTACGACCAACCCCGCTTCGGCAAAAAGAATAGTAAAATATTCCAGTTATCTACACTAACACAAATGCAAACACAAACATACAACAACAACTACAATACTAAAAGACATTCTGAAAATAGTTGAAATTTCAACAGAGTGTATCAGAAAGAAATTTGTGTGGTTTGATGGATGACATGCATTTAAAACATGCAATTTATGAAGGAGGTCAACTGGTGACTAGGAGCATTTCATATATCAATGAATTGAAAACAGAAAATCAATTTGTGGATATAAGCCGGAATTTTTTGTAAATTAAACTAATTTTTGAATTTAATGAGAAACCTGTTTTAGGTTTCTTTAATTTTTGAAACTTAAATACTGGCCTGCTCGTAAATGCAAATAATGCACACTTATGCATATGAATTTACGGCAGCACTCCCCTTTATATGCATAAACAAATCTTGGAGTAAAATAGTGAATTTAAGTTATTTTCAAACGCAAAATATTATGATGCAATGCAAAGTGTTGCACTTACAAACATGCCCTATTTGTGTTCATAAAAACGCGGTTTTTTCTATTCTCCAGCGAAAGTCTTACGATTACAATGGTGGTGCAAGAGATGCAAGCGCAATGTCAGTTCGGAACACTCTGTAAATAAACATTATTTGGAATGTATTATGTTTATTTGAAAAACTAGGGTAACACTTCCCGCTTTGCTGAGAGCCTTCGTGATGTTTATCGTCATAAGAAACATTTAAAGGAATGCTTTAAAATTATTCGCTAGATATACAAAAATAAATATTTACTTTATATGGAAGGTGCCACGGCCGCTCATTTTATTCAATTTTTTCCATATTTCATATATAACTACGAAGTTATTTAGACCAAATTTCTTTATTATCGGTCCAAAGGTATACAAAAATCAGTATTTAATTTGTATAGGACAGGCCCCTTCCACTTATCCAATTCAACCCACTTTTTGGCTGATGATTTCTATTGACCACAAAAATTATTTGGACCAAATTCAGAACCTCTTACTATTATCGTTTTGAAGATACTACCTTGATCAAAAAGTTTTTGGAATAACCCCCGTGTGACGGTCCCATCGTTTTGATTTGAGTTTTTTTTTTTTTTCTTAAGTTGGTACATCTGTTGTTGATATTGAGGTCGCAAAAGACATGATTTACGAGGTCGAATCCGATCACACATTCATCAAAAGGATTATTACTGGAGACGAGACGTGGGCTTATGACAGTAAACATAGAGCATTTTTTGAGTGTTATGAGACTTTTGCCATGATAACGCACTGTCGCACAGTGCCATCATTATTCGAAGTTTTTCGAAGAAATATGCAACAAATACCATCCAACAGTCACCGAATTCACCTGATTTTTCTCCCTGAGTTTTCTTTCTGTTTATGTTTTAATAAAGTTGGACATATGACTGATGTTTTGGGCCGGAGTGGTAAGAGAAGATGCAAAATGCAGAGGGATGTGAATCGGAATCACAAATGTTTTGCACGAAGTGTAAACTAAGTTTCTGCTTATCAAATAATAAAAAATCTTCCCAAAGTTCATACACAAAATAAGCAAAATGTTTAAATAAAACATATTAAATATCCTTCTTTGGTAAAAGTATTTCTTTGACTTAACAGGCAAGTCCGCCTTTTTGCGATCAACATATTTTCTGAGCTGGAAGGTAAGTTTTTAATGTTTTTCATGTTTTTACTTTAAAGTATTGTTTCAGTATACTTTTATTTGCTTAAAATAAAATTGGCCGGTTAGAGGGTTCACATTAAACGTCAGTAAATGGGTTATATAGTTGAAAAAAATAAGTTATATATCGCAAGTGAATCGAATAAAATGTTCATATTTTCAGTAGAGGCAAAAAACTTTTCTGTTGAATATGAAATTATATCACAAACAGGGATGACAAGTGTAATTTTTTATTTTTTATGGGGTTTTTTTTTGTGACAGTAGAAAAAAGTATGTAATATTTTTACAGTAGGTGGATACGACCACCGTTTTCTTACAAAAAGTAAAAATTGAAAAATTTTGTGTTTAATCACTTTATAGGGATCTGCGCGATATATATTAAATACAAAAGTCATTGCCTTTGTTTCATTTTAAATATTATGGAATTCTTTAACGAGTTCATTAGACACGACTAGGTAGTAAAGGGTTAAAAGGGTTGCTTTTACAAAATAGGGATTTAAAAAAAATTCCCTTTAAATTAAACCGTAGACACACAGATAGATAATTTTTTTAAGAATTTCATGTTTAAAATGTTTAAGAGTACAATGTCCAAAATATACCTTCACTGCACTCTATCTCTTTCCCGCTCACACTTAAATCTATACCAACAACAAGCACGCTCTCCGTTTATTTAAAAACAATGCATTTTATACAAGAAAATAAAAGAAAAATTTTTGTTATCGTTTGTTGTTGTTATTGCAGAAATTATTTACTTAAGCACAGCAGGCTAAATTGTTAACTAGCAATGATGAAGACAGACAACAAACAAACAATAACAACAACAAGTAAAATAAAACCAAGAGAAAAAATGTAAAAGAAATAACGCGTGCTTAACTCGTTTCTTTATTTCGATATCATCTTAACAAAAAAAAAAAAAAAAACAAAAGAGTAAAACTGAAAAAAAAAACTTTAATCAACAGCAAAATAATTGCAATTTTTCTTTTTATTACTAATTTATACAATATACGTACGTACATACGTACTATATTTATGTATAGTTATACTAAAGTACGCACATACTTTTGTATGTGAGTATGTGTGTTCGTTTGATTGCATGTTTCTTTATTTCTTATTTTTATTTTCCTTTTTTCGTTTTTTGTTTTTTTTTCCTCTTCCACCATTAAAAATTCTTCTTGGCAAAATATAAGAATTTCTGGTGTGTGTTTATCAGATGCCTTGTCAAGTTTTGTTCTCTCCTTCTTCTTTTTAACTCTCACGCAGCTCATGCTATTGTACTCGTAAACAATTACAAAGGTATTTATGTGTGTGTGTGCACCGAAATACATTCTTACACAAACACATATAATATATGATCATAATGTAATTTTCTCTTTTAAAACGTGATTAACAGAATTTTTTGCAAATAATAAAAGAATTTTCGTTGAGCTACACAGGAAAATATTAACAAAAAAATTGCTTTAATAAAGGAAGTTGTTAAAAATTTTAAAAAATGTTAAAAATAATGCTGGTCTACAAAAAAAAAATAATAATAATTTTTTGTCTTTAAATAAAACTATCCAGCTCATATCTGATTTGACAGATAATTAGTTTTATCCTTCCGCTGAACGAATATGATTGTGTATACGCTTGAACAACGCTGGGAAATATTGCGACATTACTTTGAAAATCATGGTAATGTTGCTTAATGTGTGCGATGTGTTCAGATGAAGTTCATTTCGATCTTGGCGGGTATGTAAACAAGCAAAATTGTCGCATTTGTGGCACAGAAAACCCGCATGCATAGATTGAAAAGCCGATACACCCAAGACGAGTCACTGTTTGGTGCAGATTTTGGTCCAGAGGCATAATTGGGCCATTTTTCTTCGAAAATGAGCCAGGAGCGGCCGTTACAGTTAATGGCGATCGTAATCGGGCCATATTGAAAGAATTTTAGTTCACAAAAATTGAAGAGGAGGATATTAGCAACATTTGGTGTCAATAGGACGGCGCTACGTGCCGCACAGCCGAAGCTACACTCGATGTTTCCGCCCTGTTTTTGAAGATCACATTATCAGCCGCAGAGCTGATGTCGTTTGGCCACCTCGGAGCTGCGATTTGACACCGTTGGACTATTATTTGTGGGGTGCCGTCAAAGATAAGTGTTACGCCAACAAGCCAGAGACAATAGACGCTTTAAAGGACAATATTCGTGAAGCCATTGTTGAAATACAGCTGCACATAATCGATAATGTACTTAAAAATTGGACCGATCGTGTAGGCTACTGCATGGCCAGTCGAGGCAACCATTTGAATGAAATTATTTTCCATTATTAACCGGAAGGATTGTACCTTCAAATAAAAAAGGAAATTTGAGAAAATATTCAGTAGTCTTTTTTTTATAGCATTTTATTTGGCGGACCCTATATATGGAATATAATGATTTTGTTTCGTTAAGCCAAATCCGTTTACAGTTCTTTTCCATCAGGCTCAAAAATTTGTTTAATGGGCGTGGCTAATTTTTCGCCCGAAATATGGCAGTTATGACCACATATTTCATCACAACTTGAAAACGGCTTGACCGAACTGAATGCAAGTACCAGTAGATGTTTCGGAACAAAATTTCCTATAAATCACCTGAACAATATATTTTGTATTTTCAACAGTTTCATAACTTAGTTGCGAAGAAGTTGTTTCAAAAAGTTATAAAAAATTTTTCAGAGTATAAATTTTACATGTTAAGCACTTAAATTAAAAATGTTGCTTAAAATGTTCAGAATAAAAGCAATAAATTATAAAAATCCGTTGGCTATTACCAAAATTAGCGAACAAATTTTTTTCTTGTAATTTTTTTCTTGGCATTTTCTTTTTTTTTATTTCCAAAATGTTATAAAAATATTCTTAGAATATACATTTTACATATTACACATTTAAATGAAGGCTAGATATGTTGAAAGTAAAATAACATGTAGTTGTGTTAAAAAATCGGTCAAGACGTTTTCAAGTTATGATGAAATATATTGACATATTGACATATATTTTGGGCGAAAAATTTACCACGCGCATAAAAAAAATTTCAGGCCGATGCATAAGAACTAAAAACAGATTTGAATTCAGCGCATCATTATCATTATACTCCATATAGTTCTATTTAAAGGCGTTTTTTGCTGTAGACCAGTGTTATCAGGGAAACCTGAAATATGCTCTGAAAAAAAGTTATTATTCGACCGGTTTAAGCCGGTGTTTTTGGTTCTGCCGAATACGGTTTTTTTAAAACCTTAATTTTTCGAAAACCGAATAAGCCGGTTAATTGAAATAAGTATAATTTTTATACGTTTGTATATTTGCTCATCGTTTAACTATTTGCATAAATTTAAATATTTTTATATATATGACAACCTTGAACGTTTCACAAAGAACGTGAAAACCAAGGCAGATCGAAAAAGATATGCACTCTTGAGCAAAAATAACATTTTCTTATCTTCTGTAAATAAATATGGATTTTTATATGGAGAATGATCAATTAGACTCATTGAAAGCCCACAAGCCCACAAACGCCGGTTCCGAACGGTAGATATATTAGTTAGTAAAGTTTCCCACAGCGTAAATACACATAACCAATCGCTAGTAATGTTGTGAGGTGATATCGCCGTTCAAAATTGTCAGATGGTGTGGCCTGAGATTGAACCGATGACTTCTTGGTTGAAAGCTGGGTTCTTATCTAACATATCACAGTGACACACACACTGTTAAATACGTGGTGCATAAATTTACATACAGTGCTGCTCGAAATCTAAGGAAATTTTCTTGTCGAAGCAATTAAGGACTCGTATATTCCTAATAGATTTCAAAGTAAAACATTTAAATTTTGTTATCTTAGACACCTAAATTATAACGATAATAACAAACCTTTAATTCCATTCTCTAACAAGTAATACAACAAAAACAAAATTAGCTCCTTGAGTAGCTGTTCGAAGCTTAAGCATTTTTCAGTACTTTGTGTTTTATGGCCTCCGCACCCCGTTTTGGAATAGTTTTTATGAGATTTGTTAGAATTATTATTAGTATTGATTGCCACTTTAATTTTAAGCTCTCTGTCAGCTTCTGCTTATTTAAATGACGTGGTCTAGCTTTACACTTCAAGAATTAGGAACAATTTTATATAAATACAGAGTCCGCCAAATACATTTTTTTTCAATTGTAGCTTCGGCTATATAGCACGTAGCGCCGTCCTGTTGAAACAAAATGTTGGTAATATCCTCCTCTTCAATTTTTGTGAACACAAATTCGTTCAACATGGCATGATAACGATCGCCATTGACTGTAACGGCCACTCCTTGCTCTGTTTCGAAGAAAAATGGTCAATTATGCCTCTGGACCAAAATCCGCATCAAACAGTGACTCGTCTTGGGTATATCGGCTTTGCAATGTATGCGTGCGGGTTTTCTATGCCCCAAATGCTAAGATCAAAATGAGCTTCATCTGAAAAGATGATTTTTTTTGGCAAAATCGGCATCTTCTGTAAGTCGATCGCAGGCCCACCTAGCGAAGCGAAAAAAGCGTAAACACAACCATATTCGTTCAGCGGAAGGATAAAACTAATTATCTGTCAAATCAGACATGAGCTAAGTGTTACCATTTACGAAATAAGCACTAGTTGAAAAAAACAAACGTTAGATGGCGGACCCGTTAAAATAACCGGTTAAACGGTTATTGACCGAAAACCGGTTTTTTAAAAGTGCTAATTTTCAAATTATTCGAAACCGGTTTTTTAAAAAAGTCGAGTAATCGATCTACCTAGTTTATACGCATAAAATATGCAGTAAATTAATGAAGGAGAATTTGAATAAACCTCTTATGAAAGGGAGATCCTTTTACAACTCCAAACGATGTCTATTCTAAAGGATTTGTGTGCGAATGTCTGCATAGAAGGATGACAGAGACCCACATCTATAGACTTATGAACAGTCTAACTGCTCGACCAACCAATACCTTATTGACATTGTTGTGCCTCCACACAAATTGTGGACCACCAAACCCCGAATAGTGTTTGAATTCCTTGTTGGGCCTAAGGCGAATGGTAACAGTGCTTTTTGGCCTTCAATAAATAAAAGTGTTATAAAATTATGAAAATAAAATTATTTTTAAAGCCTTTAAACAACTACAAAATTTTTTATGTTCTATTCCAAAGGCTTCAAAAGGTTTTTCTTTCTATTAAACTAGGCTCCTAAAATCCAAAACCGCTTTACGGTTGATTCTTCAAAGGAGAACAAGAGAGAGAGAGACAGAGAGAGAGAGAGAGAGACAGAGAGAGAGAGAGACAGAGAGAGAGAGAGCGAGAGCGAAAGACAATATATTCTATTTAGACAAATACAAAATTGCATATTGTATGTATGTATGTATGTATGCATGTGTATTGTCAATATATTTGTGTTTGAATAACAAGTGCAACGATCCGTCTTAAGCTTATAGGAAACAAATTAAAACGAGATTCCTAAGCAACTTCATTTTCTTTCAATTTTTTTTTTCTTTATTTTTTCTTTAAATTGCTGCCAATTATTTTGCAAAACGAAAAACAAACTAAACTTGCAACAGCCTAAATACAACAACAAGTCAAAGAAGAAATCTTTACAATGTTGTTGCACAGCAGCAAAAATAAAAACAAACAAACAAAAACTGGTCCATTCAAAGCCGGTTAATGGACTGACTTGTTTAAGTGTTCATTTGGTGTTGGTGTTTCACTTTATATTATAACCCTTTAGTCAGTCAGTGCTTCAAGACTGAGGTCAAGATCGTTCGTTGACCAGCCTATAAGTGGCATGCATGTATAGCAATAATAACAACTATATGTGGTGTATAACTAGTATGTACGTATGTGTAAACAAGAAGTAAAGATGATTAAAAGCAAAAACAACAACAACAACACCAACAACTAAAATAGTAATAAAAAAAAGAAGAAAAATCTTTAACAGCAGCAGCAATAACAATACTAATAAAAACAAAACAAGAAGAAGAAAATATTTTACAAACCCATAAACAAGAAACAAATAAAAGAGAGTCGTACAAATAGCATACATATGCGTATAAAACACACATACATTTGTGTATATGTACATACAAATGTACATATGTATGTAAGGGTGTACATGTAAGAGAGTATTGTTTTATACTTTCTGTTTTTGTTTATTCGTTTAACTGGCTTGGGCTTGCTTCATTACTTCGTTAGTCAATGTAAAATTGTTGGTGGTAATGATGGTTCGTTGGTTAGTTGATTGGCTCACTGGCTACACTTCGTGAATCGTAGTCAACGTCATCGTCATTGTCCATAACAACATCAAATTGTTGTCGTTAGTTTAAGTTGTAAACCACCAACAAACCAAGAAATGTACCTTTGAAAGCATTCACATCGAATACAAATACACAAAAATATGTACGTACATATAATTAAACAAATTTATATTTAGATATGTATGTATGTATGTTCTATATATGGGATTTTTTAACTAATAGTTTTTTTTGCCCAGTATTAAGCTGGGATCACACGATTGTCGCAAAGCATCAATTATTGGTACGGCAATTGTGTGACCGCCCAATAAGTAATAATGCGACAACAAAAATATCAAAAATGCGCCAATTGAAGTTGACAACACGTACCAATATTTAAATTTTGAAATTTACTTTCGCAGAATAAATTGGGATAAATTTGATATTTTACGACAATAAAGTACAATAGCAATTGTGCCATATTAATACATTCGCGACAATCGTGTGATCCTAGGTTAAGTCGTCTCGCTTATTGAAAGCCTTTTGTCACTTTTTAGCATAAACCGTTTATTACGAAAATCGGTAGATCATATGATAAAAGATTATTTGATTATGAAAGGACACATGTATGCTTATATTCTTAACAGAATGTTGCCACTAATATTTTCTGTGTACTTATGAAACATACTCGTAAGGCAAAATAAAAGTACATTTTTTACCACGGTACTCCTCTAGGGAGCATATTTACTTTCCACAAATCATCCTTTACTTTGATTCAGTTTCAGTTTAATCAACTTGACTCTTTTTTAATCGGACTACATGATTAATCCACTGGTCTCTATATGATTTTGTAGTGGTAATCCTTGCTAATTGATGGTGGTGATCTTTACTTTAGCATTGTAATTTTTGCCAATAGGTGGCGTTTTTTTATTATCATTCCGTTTGATATTTTTATCATCGCGAGAGGTAAGCTGGAAGAAGGTCAGGTGGCTTCTTCTTTATTTATTTAGATCGAGTTGTCTTTTTTTTTTCTTTTTGTTTTAGACCAGCACTCAGGGGTTAACCCCTACTCATGCAGTGCATTGTGCTGGTACTGAGTAATGTTTATGGACGTTCGATTTGAATTCGCTCATATCGTAAGTGGCAGGGAAAACATTCGCAGGAAGATTGTTCCACAAACGAACAGTGCGACCAAAGAACGAATTCTCCCTATAATGCGTTGTGCGATTCACTGGACACTCAACTATAAAGGGATGCGCTCTACGAGAAATACGAGTACTAAGTAAAAATATATGATTATCAGGAATTAGTTTCTTAATTTTGTAAGAATACATTCCGTTATAATACCGATAGAACAATGAAACACACGCCACATTGCGACGATGCTTACTTACACCGTCTTAAAAAGCCGAGACACTTGATGCTTGTTTGGACACCCGAAATATGTGCTCGTTCCAACGAACGTCATAATGAATTCTCATACCCAGAACATCAAGAGCATCTGATTCCTCAATATCTACATTACCCATAGATACAAATGACAACACACCACCACGTTTGTGTGTCAGAAAACAACATTGGGTCTTGCGCGCGTTAAAGTCGACCCTGTTTGCGTGACCCCACTCACAGATTTTCGCCAGGTCGCTTGTAAGCGTGTCGTTCATATTCTGACTTTTCGCCTCAATCTCCAAAAGGCTCAGCCTACAATCAAAAGAATATGAATTACAAATGTTGCTGTCATCTGCAAATGAGTAGATAGGATTAGAAGTGAGAAAAAGAGAGTCGTTAAGAAATATTAGAAATAGTTGGAGAAAGAACAGAGCTTTGCGGTACTCCTCGTCGGATGAGATCTCATCTATAACCACTCTTATAGTGCGATTTCTGAGAAAGCTCGATATGAATCGAGAGAAGGACTACCGACATCAAAAGCAATAAGTTTGGATATGAGAGCCCCGTGCCAGACTCTGTCAAACGCCTTGGAAATATCCAGGGCCACAACTGTACTTTCACCAAATCCATGAATGGACCTATTCCACCTTTCAGAGAGTAGCGTCAGCAGATCACCAGTAGAGCGTCCCTTACGGAAAACGTATTGACGATCGCTTAGCAAATTGTTGGACTCTAAATACTTCACAAGGTGATGATTAGTCATACTCTTCATAACTTTGGAAAGTGCCGAACAAACTGCTATTATGCGTTACATTAGCAATCTTCCAGCAAGACGGAAAAATACCCGCACGATAAGACGCGCTGAAAAGATTAGTTAATGGACGCGCAAGCGTCGAAGAGCTATCCGGCCCAGGAGACTTATTAACATCGAAATTTGCAAGAACTTTTTTTACTGCACGGGCTCGAAATAATATACTAGGCATAGTCTCTGATCCTCTTTCAAGTTCAGGCAGTGGTTGAACGCTCTCCGGCAAGTTCGAATTACCTGCAAACATTTCAGCCAGAAGGTTTGTCTTGTCAACCGGGTTAGTGAATGTTTGGTCATCCTTTATAGGGACTGTAACCGAACTGAAGGAAAGTTGAAGACTCTTTATTAAGCACTCGAAACCACAATTAAATTTTTTCATCATGTCCTCTGCTGGGACTCGAACAAGAGTCGCTTGTGTTTTTATCAGGGTTAGCCAACCACTGGGTAACCCGATTAAGCCCTCCCGGGTTTTATAGTGTTTTATATATAAACAAGCCCGGGTGGGTTTTTTGTTCCAAAGGTTTTCGTAGTTTATTTACAAAAAAAAAAACAATTAAAATGTAAGTATTAATGGTAAAAATTAGTTAGTTTGTTTAGCTTAAAGAACATAATGAATTAAACAATTTATCAAAATAAAAGTTTATCAAGTCACTGCTTACATCTTTTCGCACCACTGAGCCAATCACCGTATCTCGTCTCAGAAAAACTTCACGTCTTTTGAAGCGATTCACTTTCAAACAGATACATATATACATGTTTATTCAAAAGAAGTGATTCGGTGACCACTTTAGTGGTTTTTCCTCAATGACACTCTAACAATAGGCACTTAGAATATGCGTCGCTCATATTTCAAAGGTTTTTGAAAAAAATCAAAAAGGGAATGTAAAAAATTAATTTTGAGGAACAAACCATATTTACACCCATCCTTCCGAAATTCTTTAGTAAATCAGCAAAAATATTTTCGTAATTTTTAGGTTTTTAACTTTCTTAAAAATTTCGCACCAGTATTACGCAGGACTTTCAAATTTTAAATCATTCAAAATTTTCTTATTTTCAGGACCCACACTTACATATATCCGTTCTAATTTACATTCAGAAAGATTCAAAAGGAGACTATATAAGTATCGTAAAGCAAGTTTTGTCTTCTCAAAAGTCTTCATAAAAAAACGTAACAATAATAAGACTGTGACGCATCTGCATATATGTATGTGGATAAACAAAAAGTGATAATTAACTACCCTATAGGTAGCCCTTCTTTAAAATATTATTGTTTTATTCAGTGAAAAAATATTTCTATTTTTGTAGACTTGTGTATTTTTTAATAGACGACAATGAATTTATGGCTGCACTTAGCGTATTTAAATTATTTTTAGTTTTTGTTATTTAAAGCCTTAATTAAAAATCTATTAAAAATAATTTATATATTAACGACAGCTCACATTAAAATGTTTATTGGGTATTAAAAACATTTTATCTTAGTTGCTGCTGCTGCTGCTGCCGCTGCTGCTGATGTTGTTGTTGTTGCTATTACTTTTTGTCATAGACAACTGAGTATAAAAAAGCTGGTCATTAATCTTTAATGTAAGGCAGTGGTCAAAGTGAGCAGAAAAATAAAATGTGTGCAAAAACAACACAAGAAATATACATAAAAACGAAATATATAAAACTACAACAACACCGGCGATTGCATTTCTGTTTATAGGAAAAAATATACAAAATCAAGTTTAATATTGTTTTTACGCACCCTCTCTCTCTCACTCTCTCTCTCTCTCAAATGCATGCAGAAGAGTGAGAGAGAAAGAGAGAGAGGGAGTAATAACAACATGAAATTGACAACAATATGAGCTTGGCAAAAGAAAATATGTAATAAAAAAAGGAAAAAGGAAAGAAAATGAAATGAAATTGAGCATAAAGAAAACTATATTTAAGAGAAACAACAACAACAATAACAACAATATGTATTATTGTCATAGAAACTCAACAATTGTTTTCCATGTAAAGTAAAGCAGTCAAGCACAATGTTTATTAGCAAATAACATAGGATTACCATGAGGGGAGTAAAAAGGAGTAAATTTTATAATTTTAAAAAATAATACTTTTTGTATTGCATCTGTAGAAAAAATTAAAAAATTACATAGATTTTGCTTTTACTCTTCTTTTTTTCGCATACCACCTCCTTCTGCTCATAGTTTTAAAAGCAACTCCGTAAATTCAAAAGACGAATTACAACCGAGAAAAACAAAGACGACAAAAACAACAATAACAACACGCCAGTAATTATCTAATAATTAGTATTTGGACATATTGTATGAATGCTGTTGCTTGTAGCCTACAGCAGTTATGTAGTATGTAGTAGGTAGTAATTACTGTTGCTTGTTTATTATGATTATTGTTATTGTTGTTAAAACGTGTAGATGACGCCAGTTTATTATAGGTAATTAGTTAAAAAATGCATCACATGAAAGAGACTCATACACATACACTGACTCAAACAATTGCCCGTACACTAAACTGTTGAAAATAAAATTGAATGCAGTTTGGAAAATATATATCCAATGATAAGGAGTTGTTTATTTTAAAAAAGGTTAAAACAGCATTAAATTTTATTAAACTAAGAAAATTTAAAAAACAACATAAAACAAACCAAAAAATTATCCCTACAGTTTTAAAGTTACAGCTTAAAATTAATTAATGTGGTTTTAATAACTGGTGCGATATCCTCTGGCTTTAATAAGCTCATTTAAAGGGTTCTTCATTGATAATACTAATTCACTAGTAACTTCATGGCCAATATTTTGCCATTCCTCGGTAATAACGTTTTAGAGCATTTCCTTGCTGGTGATTGTATACTGTTGGAAATTTTTTCTCCAAAACTCCCCATAGATCTTCTATGTGGTTAAAGTCTGAACTCTGAGATGAGAAAGCACTTCTTTTACGTTTTCTTATAGCCATTCATTTACAACTTTAGATTTATGTTTTTGGTCATGATCGTGAACGAATCGAAAATCCCCTAACATTACTTATTCCGTTGCACTAGTTTTCCAAATATCCTTTTAAAATATTCAAATAATAGTGTTTGTCCATTGTTTCTCCAACACCTCCTGTTGACATGGCAACCCAAACCATCACATTACCACCACCGCGTTTTAAAGATGGCTTTAGATTTTTCAACTCAAGAGCCGTATTTTCTCTACGCCACACGAATCACCTGCCGTCTAATCCAAAATTATTAAATTTACTTTCTCACGCAAATACCACAGTATTCGAGAGGTCTTCCGATTTATTAATATATTGTTCTTAGCATACTTTTAACGTAGCTTTACGTTCTTTATGGAAATAAACAGCTTCTTGCGAGGAACACATGCCTTGTATTTATTCATATGAAGAAAATTTCGCACTGTTTGTGCCAGGGTTGACAACCCACTGGGTAACCCAATAAAACCCAGGTGGGTTGTTTTATTTAAGGGTTTTTGTTGTTTATTTACAACAAAAAAAGAACAAATTTACGTATTGGGAGTACAAATTAATGCGGTCTCTTTTTTTAGCTCAAAAATGATAATGAATTAACAATTTTATCAAAATAGAAAATTACTAACTCACTAGCTTACATCTTTTCTCCATCTCTAAGCTAATGTCCGTATTCTGTCTTAGACAAACTTCTCGTTTCTTTAGGCGACCCACTTTGAAGCCGATTTTATATTTCTTCCAAAGAAGTGATTCGGTGACATAC
The DNA here is from genome assembly GCA_023159175.1 of Wohlfahrtia magnifica. NCBI lineage: Eukaryota > Metazoa > Arthropoda > Insecta > Diptera > Sarcophagidae > Wohlfahrtia > Wohlfahrtia magnifica. The sequence continues at coordinate 2,137,759 of JAKWBJ010000208.1, read as the reverse complement.
TAATAGATATTGCATCCATCGAAAGCCAAAGTTACAAGGAGCTATGTTTGAATAACTTGGCCGTTTCTAAAAATTGTTTGAGAACGTAAGAGACCGAAAGTTGTCTTGCAAAAGTAAAACTTTATATGTCTGTCTGTCCGCCTTTTTTTTCATAATGTACGGTTCAACCGAAGTAATTGCAATCTGCTTACCGGGTTTTTGCAGCTCATAGAATACAAAATTGCATTATAAATATTAAAACAACGTAATTATTCTAATAAACAAAAATATTATCGAATTAAACGAAATTTGGAAGCAATTAAAAACCCAATAAAACCCGCCAAAAACCTGGTGGTCTGGGTTCTTTTTTATAAACCGGGTTGTTGCCAACCCTAGTTTGTGCACTAATTAGAACTTTATAGTGAACTTGGATATTTTCAGCGATCTGGACCGCATTAATTTTCGGATCTACCTTTAATATGCGTTCTATTTCCCATTTTTTGCGTCCACTACCTAGAATAATTTCGAATGTTCAACATATTGAACTGACGATCGAGATCTGGAAACAATTTCTCCACAACTTTTACCTTCACTGTGCATTTTAATGATTAATTCTTTGATCACTACAGGAGTTTTCGTTCCGGTTTTATTATTTGCACTCAATTTTTAATGTTAATAACGTACAAATTTTAAGAATATATTTTAATCAGTGCTGACAACATAAGAAATGAAATAATGTGCTTTTGTAAGAAGCGTTCCAGTTGAGAGCTGTTTCATTCTCTCATTCTATGTTGTACGGACAATTTTTTGAGTTTGATTATTCCAGTGTTTCATTCATCTAATCGTTTACAAAACTTAAAGCATTGTTTGCGCTATTTGCGTTTATAAAATTTATAAGTGCATTACAATCTATAGTAAAGACAGTATTTTTAATAACAAGCAAAAGTATGTCTTAGGGAGATCGAACGATTATTATTCGACCGGTTTTAACCGGTTTTTTTGGCTTTGTCGAATACGGTTTTTTTAAAATGTAAATTTTTCGAATACCGAATAAACTGGTTATTTTAACACGAATAACCGGTTAATTTAAATATGTATAATTTTTATGTTTTTATATTTTTTTAGTGCAATGGTACTCTTCGTTTAAGTATTTTTCTAAATTTAATACTATATAACGTCTTAGTTTTATACTGTATGTGATAACATTGAACGTCGCAGAAATAACGTGAAAACCATGGTGGATCAAAAAAGATATACACACTTGAGCAACAACAACTCCTTCTCTTTCCAAAAATATATAATAAATTTTTATATAGAATGAGAATGATGATCAACTATTCTCATTGAAAGAGACATACAAACGCCAGCTCCGAATGGCAGATGATATAGTTAGTAAAGTTTTTCAAACATAATTAGTCAAGACCAGCCGCTAGCAATGTGGCGAGGTGATACCGTTGTTAAAAACTGTCAAATGATGTAGCCTGTAATTGAACTACAAACTTCCTGGTTGGTAAGCGGGTGTCTTACTTAACATACCACAGTGACACACTCTAATAAATACATGATGCATGCATTTATGTGTCTACACATGAAAATATTTGGAAATGGATGGAAATGATAAGTCTAGATACATATATTGATTGTCCTTAAATACTAAGCTGAAAAAGCTCTTGGAAACCAGAAATTATTAACCACATCAAATATGTTTATGAGATTGACGCTATTGTGCAGCGAGGAAAACTTGATTCTATACCAAGTAGTCTGTAGGCGCTGGCAATTAGAACTGTTACAAAACACGCTGTAAAAAATGAGTCACTGGGTAAAATATTAGGACGCTGCGGTGTCGAGGAAGAAGTGTCTATTAAATCTAAAAAAAAGCCGAACGTTGTTCTAGTATTCTTACTTGCTAGAAACTACGCCATGGGAAAAATCTATCAATTTTATTTGTTGATACAACTTGAATTGAGAAGAATTTTATTTTAATAACAGAACCGGTTAACCGGTTATTTGATAAATTTATAACCAAAAACCAATTTTTTTTTAAATTGCAATTTTTCGAATTATTCCAAAACCGGTTTTTGAAAAATGTCGAATAATCGATCTCCCTAGTATTGTTTGAGTCAGTGTACATATGTCCATACATACATATGTTAAATATTGTATTTGCACATGTAAACATATTTTGTTCAAGTACATATGCTTGTTTAGGTGTGTTTGTGTGTGTTTCTCTATATCAAAATTGAGGTGAAAATTTAAATTAAAATTTAAAAAAAAAATTATTGTCTATTCAAATTTTTTCATTGAATTTAAAAAAATTAATTATTTGTTGAGAGATAATTGCGTTTTTTTTATCAGATTACAATGTTTTTTTTTCTATATTACGATTGCTAAGACAAAACTATGTGAAGAATTTCGCCCAATTAATACCTTGAAGACGTGTGAAAAAGTAATGTAAAAAGTAGTAAAGGAACAATTGGAGCAATATATGGATTCGAACGCTTTTTTATCTAAGTATCATCAGTATTGTTTCCGAAAACATTTTTCTTGTGAAGCAGATGGAAAAAATCGGAAAGAGGCAAACGGATTGTTGCAATTTTTCTAGACTTTAAACGAGCGTTTGAAACAATTGATAGAGGCATACTACTGCAAAAAACGTTACAAGTACGGCGTTCAAGGAACTGAATTAAAATGCTTTGAATCATATTTGACGAATAGAAGACAAATAACAAAAGTGAATAATATTAAAAACGAATATGGAGTACCACGGGGAACAATTTTGGGAGTATTGATTTCCATTATATATATAAATGATATGCCAAATGTAATAAGTCATTGTGAAATAATTTTATATGCCGATGATACACTTATATATATTGAGGGTAATACAGATGAACAATGTTATGAAGGACTTAAAAACTTAAAAAATGGCTGCAGATGAATAAACTTAAACTAAAAGAAAATAAAACTAAAACAATGGATATTAAAACTAGGACCAACATTACCTTCAGAATTAATAATGAAAAAACAGAAAAAGTAGATGAAATGAAATACTTGGGCCTTGTAATAGAGAATACTTTCAATTTAAAAGGTCATATTGACTACATTTGCAAGAAAATTTGAAAAAAATAATTTCTTCAGAAGATTAAGAAAACAATTAAATACATTAACAGTAATCACAATCTACAACACAATGATTAAAACTCATTTTGAGTTCGGTTCAACAATTCTTTTTTCATGCTGCACGAGCCAACAAATTGATAGATGGCAAAAATTACAAAATAAATCAATGCGCATTATATGGTAATACAACAGGTATACACCGATAAACTTTATGCTTGACTCTCTAAAATGGCTACATATAAAACAAAGACTGAAATTAAATACCATAAACTTTATTTAAAAAATTAAAATTGGAATGCCACCACAATATATAATAGAGCAAAGAGTGTATGTCGGAGAAATGCAACCATACCAATTGAGGAATAATGATGACTTTAGAATTCAAAGAACTACAACAAACGCAATGCAACGCTCATGTATTTTAAAGCTAAAATTTGTTATTTAAACTTTACTTTTTGTAAATGTAAATTCAAAGTATTATTGATACAAATAAAGAAAGATAATAATAATCATTTTTAAGATCGTTTAAATCGTTTTTTTTTATTTTTTGTTATGGTGCATAACACACCTACTTTTCTTGGTTTAGTTTGTAAACACCATCATTATTATTATGATTACTACTGTTTTGATTTTATTTCATTCATTATACTCGTACATACATTTATGCGTAATTCCAATAATCTCCATCATGCTGCAGTATTGAGTTTGTATGAACTGGCGGGAACTGCTGGACTTGCATTAAATATAATAATAATAATAAGAGGAGGCATAATTTAAATTAACGACCGGATGTTTTTTTCTTCTCTTCTTCTGCACAAACATGTGTCATGTGCTTGGGTGTGTGAGTGCAACATGAGATCAATTCAAAAACGAAAACAATAATGTTAAGTCAACAGCAGCAGCAAAATATCAACATTTCATCAGCAATACTATAGAGAATATACACTAGGGAGATGGAACGGTTATTATTCGAACGGCTTTGACCGATTTTTTTTGGTTTTGTCGAATACTGTTTTATTAAAATGTCCATTTTTCGAATACCGAATAAACCGGTTATTGTAACACGAATAACCGGTTCATTTTTTTTGCAAATTTGCTCATCGTTTAGGTATTTTTCTGAATTTATAATATAAAGTCTTATTTTTATATATATGACAACCTGGAATGTCTTACAAGAAACGTGAAAACCATGGTAGATCGACAAAGATATGCACATTTAAGCAACAATAACTTTTTCTCATCTTCTGTAAATAAATAATTATTTTACGAGTATATATGTATGGTGCATGATGATCAACCAGACCCATTGAAAGATATCTACAAACGCTGGCTCCGAAGGGCAGATGTACTAATTAGTGAAATTTTTCACAGAGGAAATACTCATAACCAGTCGCAAGCAATGTTGTGAGGTGATTCTCCTGATAAAAATTGTCAGATGGCTTGTCCTGGGATGGAACCGAGAATTTTTTGGTTGGTAGGCGGATTCTTCCCTAACATACCACAGTGCCACACATTATTAAATACGTGATTTATGTTTCTAAAGATGTCTTCTGAAGTGTTAAAAGATTTGGAAATCGATGGAAAGGATAAGTTTAGATATTTTGATATTTACTTTTCAACACCAGGAATTATTAACCACCTTAAATATGTCAATAAGATTGACGTTATTGTGCAGCAAAGAAAACTTGATTATATATCAAGTAGTCTCTCTCTATGTTAAAAATGAAGCACTGGGTGAAGTATTAGGACATTCTAATGTCGAGGAAGAAATGTTCTTTAAGACCCTAAAAATGCTGAATGTTGTTGTTCTAGCCGGCGGAATCAACAATGTATATGAGGGAAATATATCAATTATACCGAATTAAGTAACAAAAATTAAAAAAAAAAATTATTTGAAGAAAAGAACCGGTTAAGCGGTTATTTGTTTAATTTTTAACCGAAAACCGGTTTTTTAAAAGTTGTAATTTTTCGAATTATTCGAAAACCGGTTTTTGAAAAAAGTCGAATAATCGATCTCCCTAGTATACACCACTGAGAGAGGTGGTGTTTAGAGCAGCTTACGGTACCCATACAATTGTTGTGTATACAGTGGTATTGTATTAAAAAGTCAACAACAAACATTTAATAACCTATATGTTGTTTTTGTTGCTGTTGTTTTTGTTGGTGTATTTATTGTACTTTGATTAACGTCGTCTGACTGTCAATTGAAATTAAATTTCAATTTTCTCTCTGGTTTATGACATACTATTTACAACATCAAATTAAATTATATTTTCAATGTGTAGTTGAGTTAAGAGACGTTTTTAATATTATTAGATTAGATAAATGCCTTTTAAAATATATTAAAAAAAAAACATTTAAAGTAGATATACAGTTTAGATTAGAAAATTGACTAATTGACTGACTGACTGACTGACTGTTTATGCGATGTCAGCTAGTCGTCATCATTATCATTATTATTAACATCATTATACACATGTATGTACGAGGGGTACTATATATTTCGGGAATAGCAAATAATAACAAATATTTTTAAATGGAAATGGCTGTATTGTTTTTCAAAACATTCCTCTAGATGATTAATACGCTTTTGGACTCTTGAGATACTTCCAAAACATGGTTTTTGAATGTTTCAACTGCTTCTTCGGCACTTTTAATCGCTGACCACGCAGTTTACCTTTGTTGTGCAAATCTGGACTTCACGGAGGATGTGAGACAGGGCTGGCAAAAACCCGGTTATTTTAAAACCCAACCCACCAGGTTTTATTGAGTTTTTTTGGTGATTTATTGGGTTTTATAAATTCTTCCAGATTTAGTTTAAACAATCACGTCGTATTAATAATGAAAATTTGCACTTTTAGCTAGATAGAGACGGCATTGTGTGCATTAGCTGCTAAAGCTCGGTGATCGAAGCAGACTGCAATTACTTTGTTTGACAACCACTGGGTAACCCGTTCATTATGAGGAAAACAGCCGGAATAAAATGGCCAAACATGATTGAGTTATTCTTTTGCATGACAACGCTCTGTCACATATCGCAAAAATTGCCAAACAAAAGGCTTCCACAAAGCATCTACATCTTATGCCAAACAAAGGTTGGAAACGATCAAATGCGGCTCCCACCGGGGTTTCCAAACATTGCTCCCTTTGACAATTGGCTGTTTCGACGGATACAATATCTTTCGGCATCCATCGAAACATTTCTTTTGAAAAAAACAAATAAATAAAATCAGCTTCAAAGTAGGTCACTTCAAAAGAGAAATTTTTCTGAGACTGGATGCGGAATATGAATTTCTCCGAAGACTTCCACTCATAATTGACCGTCCTATGTCGCTCAAGCGGAACAGTGGCCACATTACCCATTCGGCCGAAGAAGCAGGCGACCATTTGCCTCACTTTGTTGGGCTTAGCACGTCTTAAAATACTACACGGTCAACTGCTGTTTTGTTTTCGGCTCATACGCATATATCCATGATACATTACCTATCACGATTTTATATGTGGCTTTTGAAGCACCAGGTCGAACTTTTTAAACCTTCGACGCCAGCCTTTTTTTTTGAGCGATTGATAAATTACGAACAACTAAGTGTTCATGCAAAATCAAATGTATTAAAGTGGAACTAATGTGCAAGGGTGCTTCTATGTCACAATATGTCACATAACGATCTTGCATTATCAGTTGACGCATTGCATCGATGTTTTGTGGCACAATAACCGATTTTGTACGACCTTCACGATTACTGTAATTTTTGAAGCTGCTTTATCGACATACAAAGAACTGAGTTCATCGCCACAGATAATCCACATAGAAAGTTATGCAAATAATCCAACGAAAACCTTCTCTTGAAATTACCATTTTTTGGCCATATTGGTTCTCTTAACTCACTATAAAAAAAAACAAATAGATCTTGTACATCAAAATGTTGTGAGAACGTTTATACTAAAAAATGTCAAACTTTATTATGGTGTTGCTAGATTTTAGTTATTGACACTAGTTTTTCCAGTTCGAATGTTGCAGCGAGAACAAGAACATTCGCAAGTAATTTAAATTGTAAATAAAAGTTGGCGCCTTATGCGTAAGTACGGAAATAATCGAATACTGCAGCAAGAACAAGAACATTCGCAAGTAATTTAAATTATAATGAAAGGTGGCGCCTTATTGTTTTTCTGTTATAAAATAAAGTCGTGTTTAAGCATAAATAAAAGTCTTGTATAAACGAATATTAAGTCGCTGTATTAAGATAGACTGCCTAAAAAGAAACTGCACCTTTAAAACTGTATTGTGGGATTTTGGTATATTCGGTGTTAATGTGTCTCCCTCTCAATTCCGTATGTATATGTGTATTTGGCAGCACTACCAATTCGATCATATTTGTGTATTACATTTGAAATAATGAAGTAATTTAAATTGTAAATATAAGGTGGCGCCTTATTGTTTTGCTGTTATAAAATAAAGTCGTGTTTAAGCGTAAATAAAAGTCTTGTATAAACGTATATTAAGTCGCTGTATTAAGATAGACTGTATAAAGATAAAGTGAGGAAATAAAAACTGGAAAACAACAACAAAGTAGTGTTTATTTTGTTTTGGTGCAATTTAATAGAACTCAAACGTTTTAAAAAAAGGCTAAAACGTAACAATATATATCGCACTTGTGCCGTTAAGCTCAGTCAACTCACAATTTTAAAATTTTTTGTAGAGCAAAATACTTTTCTGTTTAATATTAAAATATGTCACAAAAAGGAGTAACAAGTGTATTTCTTTGGCAAAAATTTAGAGAAAGTGATGCAAATTTTTACAGTGGGTGGATATTACCACAGTGTATCGTTTTCATGGAAAAATTGAAAATTGACAAATTTTAAGGTCACTCACTTTAGCGATATGTATTATACAAATGGGAGAGGATTCTAAAGGTTCTGTAAGACGTGACTAAACTAAACGCCGTAGTGGTAAATGTAGCCATAACAAAGACACAGTTATTTTCATCGTTTACCGATGCCATAATCGTAAACAGCTGTTGGTGGTGTGTTTATTTGTTATAAAATTGATTAAAAATTTCAAAAACAGATTTATCTAGCAATCAGTTGTTTATGCTTTGAGTACACTGAAATACTTGCTACATATACCATATGTTTTAAACTCGACGCATAATCGAAGAAAGTAGCGTATGAATACTTAAAAAGCAATAATCAGCCAAATAGTATAAAAATTGATATCCTTTGTAATCTAGAACAGACAGAAATCTTCCTAGAATTTATTTTGACGAATTTTGTCATACTTCCGGCTCTATGGAGATCAATATTTCTAATAAAGTCACTTTAAGCCAGCGTTGACAACCTACTGGGTAACACAATTAAACCACCCAGGTTTCATTGGGTATTATATTAAAAAAATTCTGGTGATCAGTAAAGCAAATTTAATTTAAAGGTTTTCAAAAAAGTAAATATAAATTGGATGTACAAACTAATTAATTTTTTAGCTTCAAAAATATTTTTTTTTTAAATAATGAATTAACATGTAAATCAAAATATTGTTCATCATTGCTAACAACTTTTTCCCGCCTGTCAGGTAATTTTCGAATCTCGTCTAGAAAAAACATCTCGTCGTTTGAAGCAATCCAATTTTGAAGCCGATTTTCGATTTCTGCGAAAGAAGTGAAGCGGATCTCGTCATATCATATTGTATGCGTCAAAATAGCAAGTATAGGGTCCGCCATCTAACGTTTTTTTTCAACTAGTGCTTATTTCGTGAATGGTAACACTTAGCTCATGTCTGATTTGACAGATAATTAGTTTTATCCTTCCGCTGAACGAATATGGTTGTGTATACGCTTTTTTCGCTTCGCTTAGTGGGCCTGCGATCGACTTGCAGAAGATGCCGATTTTGCGAAGAAAAAATCATCTTTTCAGATGAAGCTCATTTTGATCTTGGCGGGTATGTAAACCCGCACGCATACATTGAAAAGCCGATACACCCAAGACGAGTCACTGTTTGATGCGGATTTTGGTCCAGAGGCATGATTGGGCCATTTTTCTTCGAAAATCAGCAAGAGTGACCGTTACAGTCAATGGCGATCGTTATCGGGCCATGTTGAACGAATTTTTATTCATAAAAATTGAAGAGGAGGATATTAGCAACATTTGGTTTCAATAGGACGGCGCTACGTGCCATACAGCCGAAGCTACACTCGATGTTTTGCGCCCAATACCCAATAAAACATTGGCTGGGTTTAAAAAAAAAACTGGTTTTTGCCAACCCTGCTTTAAGCTATCGACTCTTTTTGATGGACTCCCCTAGCCAATTCACCCAAAAAATGTTCAACTCCATAAATTTCTGGGTTTAACGCGGCTGGTTATTAAATTTCAGTTACAGATCAGAGAAAGCTTTGTGACAACTGACTTGTGTTTGAGATCGTTATATTGATAGAATTCGATATTGTTGACTATACCCAATATGCCGATTTTTAATCAAAATTATCTGGCACCCCTGAATACGATTTGTATTATTGTGTAAACCCCCCTTAATCAAACACAATGTTGCCCATAACGATTATGGCTATGGCATTACATAAAGTCACTTCTAATTTAACCTTAATACAGAGATTTTTCTAACATTACTTTAAAAAGTGTGGGAGAAGATCTTTTGTTTGCAATACTTTACGAGAATAAATAAATCATGAAAAAGAAACGTTAAAAAAGCATTCGATTATTTGTTTACATAGTATTTCTCTTATAGGCATACTTTCTGAAAATGAGGGAATTGAAAACAAAATTTTAAAGTGTAAATGCATGCACAGCAATGCTGTTAAAAAGGTATCATAACCATAATTAAATTTATAAAAAACACTTCAGAAACTTATAACGAATACGCTTTTAAATTATATTATATTACATTTTAACTCTTGTTCTTCTTAAATATAACATTTAACTCAAGATTTTAATCTAAGTATTTAACTTCAGAGAAATAAATATATATTTTCCCCCAATTATAACAACCCTCTTAAGTAGATAAGTTAAGTATATCATCAAAAAAAAAAGAAAAAATTCTCATAAATCATTGTTTTAAAGTTTTCCGAAATAAAATGTCTTAATAACCATACATATGTATGTATGTACACATGTACTGTATGTATGTATGCACATAAACAACATAAAAAATAATAAAAACGAAATATAAAACCTTAATACTCGTACAAATACTTTAAAGATATGAAAAGCAAGTTAACGAACCTTCTAAACTTTACCTCTCCTACCTCTCCTACCTCTCCTACTTAACCATGCACCCTACTCGTTCATTTAAAAAAATACTGTTGCTATTAAGAGCACAATAACATAACAAAAAATAGAAAATAAAATAAAACATCTTTTACCCTTGATAGTAAAACATACCACTTGATGAGTTCTCGTACTCGTATTTTATATTTAATAAACTCTCATATAAAAAAATCTGAACATACATACCTACAAACGTACACATATGTAGGTACGTAAGAGTGTTGGTTTGTTATACAAGCAAATTAAAAGTTTATCAGTACGAGTACGAGTACGAGTACGAGTACAAATTCTCGTACTCGTCAAGGAACACATTCAACCGTATTTATATATAAATGATAATAAAAAAAATATTAATTTTAATTTTTAGTTAATGTTTAAATGGTTTTTTTAAGCCCTTTATAGAAAAAAATAAAATAAGAAATATGTAGATAATCATCAATAGATTAAGTTGTTTTCAAATAATGTGTTCACTCAATTTTTCGTAATTGACAATGAAGTCAAAGGTTTTGTTTATTTTTCTTTAACTTAAAAACTAACATTTGAGATTTTTTAATAAAGGGTCCGCCATCTAACGTTTTTTTTTTCAACTAGTGAAGTTGGGAAAATGAAATGAAGTTGGGAAAAAGAACTTGACTTTAAGGTGTAAGTCACAATTAACATCGCGTATTATGGTTGGACGACCATAAGGAATCGGATAAGTGAGAAATGAGAATGGTTAGAGTTGAAGTTTCTAAATTTAGTTTAAATAACTTGGCGATCAATTCAAACTTTCACTTTTAAGAAAATATGGAATTTTGCATGTGTAGACAACGGTAACAATTAAAGCTTTCTTTATCTATCCACTTCAGTCAAAAAGCAGGTACAACACAAAGTTTCCCAGCAACGCGGGAGGGATTACTCTAGTTAGGTTATAAGCTAACATTCTCTGAAAATTAAAAAGTCTATTAATGCTTATCAATATTTTTAAATTTAATTAAATTCAAACCTTAACCATTTTGCCACGAGTGTTACACATAGGTACCATTCAACCATATGTTTTTCAGAAATATCTACAAATAAAAACAAAACCTGCCGCACTGTCAAAATATGCGGCTCAAGTAAATACATATAAAGGGCCCGCCAAATAATTTTTTTTTTTTTTTTTTTTTTTTTTTGAAAATGCTTTTTTATACTGAACTACTGAATATTTTCTAAAATTTCTTTTTTTATTTGAAAGTACAATCCTTGCGGTTAATAATGGAAAATAGTCATATTCAAATGGCTGCCTCGGCTGGCCATGCAGTAGCCTACACGATCGGTCCAATTTTTAAGTACATTATCGATTGTGTGCAGCTGTATATCACCAATGGCTTCAAGAATATTGTCCTTTAAAGTGTCAATTGGGTCTGGCTTGTTAGCGTAAGACTTATCTTTGATGGCACCCCACAAATAATAGTCCAATGGTGTCAAATCGCAGCTCCGAGGTGGCCAAACGACATCAGCTCTGCGGCTGATAATGCGATCTTCAAAAACAGGGCGCAAAACATCGAGTGTAGCTTCGGCTGTGTGGCACGTAGCGCCGTCCAGTTGAAACCAATTGTTGCTAATATCCTCCTCTTCAATTTTTATGAATAAATATTCCGTTCAACATGGCCCGATAACGATCGCCATTGACTGTAACGGCCACTCCTGGCTCATTTTCGAAGAAAAATGGCCCAGTTATGCCAATTATGACCAAAATTCGCACCAAACAGTGCCTCGTCTTGGGTGTATCGGCTTTTCAATGTATGCGTGCGGATTTTCTGTACCCCAAATGCGACAATTTTGCTTGTTTACATACCCGCCAAGATCAAAATAAAGCTTCATCTGAAAAGATGATTTTTTGGCAAAATCGGTATATTCTGTAAGTCGATCGCAGGCCCAGATTGCCAGCGTTGTTCAAGCGTATACACAACCATATTCGTTATCTGTTAAATCAGACATGAGCTAAGTGTTACCATTCACGAAATAAGCACTAGTTGAAAAAAAAACGTTAGATGGCGAACCCATTAGATTTCCATCTCCCTGGCATTTGGGAGATCTGAACTTTTTTTACAGTAAATTTTTTGATGAGTTTTTTAGTTGAAGAAAAATACAATTTTTGTAAAAAATAATTATATACAAAAATCAACAGTTAATTCTTAAAACAAAAAATTTTGTGTCAATCACACAAAAATGTGTCGGAAACAATGGGCACTAGGAAGTAACTTAAATAGCATTTTTTAAGGCATATACCTATTTGTTTAAAAAAAAAACATACTTTCTAAAGTTTCATACATTAAAACATAAAAATGCATAAGTATTTGATACGAAAATGTATCAATTATGTATGTATGTATATTTCGGCAAACATAGTGATTAAATATTATGTATAAAGTACATCTTATCTTACTTGGAAATGAAAAAAAATTTGATGAAAAATATGTTTGCTTGCAAAATACACCCATATTCTAAGAGGCAACTCAAACGACATATATATCATTTCAAAGGTATGTTTCTTTTCTTTCCAAATCTGAAAAGAAACTTAAAATCAGGTAATATTCAGCTAAATTATTAGCTTATAAGTGCATGAAGGTCTGAAAACCCATTTTTTACTCGTAACTCGAGATTTTGGAAGTGTTTAGAAAAAATCAAAAACAGACCCTGGCTCTACTCAATATCGCCTATCCGAAAAATAGTATCTCTTGCAAGGTATTTTTTGTTGTCGTTCTTATGTTTTTGAAACAAAATGTTTAAATCAAAAAATGTTGATTTTTGTGTTCAAAATATGATTTTCAAAATATTGATTTTTCTTTCGCCAAATGATGATTTTCTTTCCAAAGCTTCTGGCAATGCTGATCATAGCAAGTTTCATCTATAAATACCATTATCTTAACTGTCCTATCTTAAAAATGGACTTGCACCACTTTTAAAATATTATTTATTTTTATTGAATGCAGCACGCAGTGGATTACTATTTGCGTTATTGAGAAGGAAATGTTCCTAAGCAACATTGCAATTTGCAATGAGTTAAGCAAGTTTAATGAGAGAAAAGTTTGTCTGTCCTTTAGAGTAGGAAGTTTAGTAAGTGAAAGAAAATAATTTCAAGTAAAAACTAAAAACTTTTAAACGATAATTGCTTAGGCGAATACGAAAAATAGGCTCGAATCTTGTTGCTTTTACCAAAAAATAATACGGTGGGACAAAAAACTTACCTGGCAAGTGATACTATCTTTTTTTAAATTTTCGAAACACTTTAAAAAAATCTCGAGTTATGGGTAAAAAACCAGTTTACCGGATCATCATGAACTTATAAGCTAATGATTTAGCTGAATATTAGCCGATTTTAAGTAGCTTTTCAGATTTGGAAAGAAGATGAACAGAGCTTTTTTCATGAGTTGCATTACGAAAAATCTTAATAACTCCGTCAATTTTCAACGGATTTCTAAACCGTAAGACTCTTTTTATTCATAACTTAATATAATTCCTTAATTAATTCATCAATAGTACGATTTTTATATAAAATAGTGCGCAAAAATGCATCTAAATTTTAAAAATGTGGAAAAAATTGAACGAAAAATATGTTTGCTTACGAAATACGCCTAAATTCTTCAAGGCTACTTAAGAAACAAATATTTTTTTCATTCAAAAAGACTGTTTCTCTTCTTTCGAAATCCGAAGAGTAACTTAAAATCAGATAATAATCCGCTATTTTATTAGCTTACAAGTGCATGAAGGTCCCAAAAATCTGGGTTTGACCCGTAACTCGAGATATTGGAGTTGTTTCCCAGGTATTTCAATTTGGACTTTGGTAAACAATACCACCCAATATATAAATGGCAATAGAAATTGCTTCATATGATCTCTAGGCTTGGCAGTAAAATGTTTAATCCATTTTATTTTTCGATTTATTTTTTATTTTCATTTCTTTAAACTATTTTAATACTGCCTATGTACATATGTAATTTGACAAACCGCTTGTGTAGTTTTCTATTTTTTTATTTTTTTTTATCATTTAATAACTTATTTTCTAATTTATTTATTTTGTTTCAGCAATTGTTTTCTTATAATCTGTTATTTGTTCGTTTTTAATGACTCAAGAAGCATATGACGTAAAACAACAATTAGTAAAAGTTAAAAACAAATTAACAAAAAACAATCATAGAACATTTTTTGCATATTTAATGTTAACAATCAAGTTCATTGATAACCCAGCAAACAAATTAAACAAATCTTATGTTACAACAAGAATCTGTTTACGGCTAAAAACTGGTTTTTCGTTCTTTCATGCATACATATATATAAACTAATAAAAATAAATATCTCTCTTAACATTTAGCAATGCACGTGTTTTAATTTTAATTAATTATTTAAACATAAGCTATTGATTTTTGTTTTTATATTTTGTCAAAGCATTTAACGTTTTTTCTTTTTTTTCTTTTTTAATTTAAAATGCATACACATATTTATTCTTTTGATTTGATTTGTTTATTTTTCTATTTAATTTTCTCATACCCCTTTAAATTGTGCTCAAATGAATGAAATTAAATGATAATTAATTTATTTTGTCAAGCCAATGCTAATTCGTCTCTATGTGTAAATGCCTTTGTAAGTATGTGTGATTTGAAAACAAAAAAAAAAAAAAAAAAAAAAAAAACGCACTGATTTTTTTGGCAAAGAATATGGAAAAGAGATTTGTACATACATACATACTTGCGTTGCTCGAAAATCGACATACATACACACATGTATTTGGTACTTATATTATAAACCAGCTAAAACCCGGCGTGCTTCGCTAACCCTATCTTAATTATTATCCTAAATATTATTTTAATTACACTTTTTAACCTTTTCTTTAGCTTTTTCTTAGCTTTCTTTCTTCTTCTTTTTAACTTTTTCTTAGCTTATATTGCCTTCCAGAAAGACACTGTAGAATCTATTGTTTGGCTGTATACAGTCTTCAAGCAAACACACATTCATTTTTGTATGTAAGATACATATACAGATAGCTTTTATTCTGTGTGCTTTCTGGAAGACCCGCTTTTTGGCTAATGTGGAGAGATAACGCTGCTTTAATTGTTGCCGTTCTCCACATATACAGGGTGGGAAGGAAATTGGCTTAAAAAAATAACATTTTTCTTTTTACAAATTCAGTTTTATCCACACCATTATTAAATAGATATGAAGCGTGTCGGCAGACGTCTGTTCGTTTCACAAAATTTTGAACCACATTTGGCAACAAAGCTTTGCTCATTTTGTCAATGCGGCGCCGAATTTCATCTTACAGAGTGTCAGTAGTTTGTGTTTTGTACACGTAAACCTGGTCTTTCACAAAAACGATGCGGCCAATTGACATTACCAAAACGAGAAATTACGCGATCGGGTAATTTCTCATGCAACAACTGAATTGTTTGGTTGGCTGTGTGGCTTGTGGCGCCGTCCTGCTGAACCAAAGGTCACTGATGTCAACATTAGCCAATTGTGGTCATAAAAAAATTATTATCATGGTTAAGTAGCGCTGAGAATTTACGATGACGGCGTTTTGTTGGTCATGCCGCCTAGCCACAAACGCACCATATGGTCACTTTCTTTGGATGTAATAGTTTTTCGAGGACTGTTTGAGGATTTTGTGAGCCCCATATACGAAAATGTTGTTTGTTTACATAACCGCCTAATTGAAAATGGGCCTCATAACTGAAGATGATTTTGTTGAAAAATGTGTTGATTTCGTTCAGTTTTCCAAACAGTTTAGTATTATTTACGTATTGGAAGGACAAATTATTTCGGTCTGTTTTTTTTTTTGGCTCAAAAAAGATAATGAATTAACACATTGATCAAATCTCTGCTTACATTTTTGCCCACTTCTCTGCCAATTCCTAGATCTATATCTGTCGAAACAGCTAATAATCAGAAGGAGTAATGTCTGCAAATTACTGTGGGTGCGGCGTTTGATAATTTCTAACAATTGTTTGGAAACTTTTTCGACGTGAAGCCAAGTGTTTTCAAACAAAAGAATAACTTAATCATGTCTGTCTTTATATTCCGATCGTTGTTCTCATAATGCCTGGTTTAAACGAAGTAATTGCATTCTGCTTTGATTACCGAGTTTTAGCAGCTCATAGTGTACAATATCGCCTTGGTGCGACCAAGTGTACTAAATTGCATTATAAATACTAAAACAACGTAACTGTACTAACAAACAAAAAATATTGTCGATATGAACGAAAAATGGAAGCAATTATAAAACCCAATAAAACCCAGTGGGTTGGGTTTTTTTTAAGTCCCGGGGTTTGCCAATCCTGCTGGTGATGACCAATTGTTGCGAACGTCGACGAGTTGATGTTCTAGGCTCATCTCAACAGTTTGCTGTACAGTGATTATGTTTTGATCTATTGTCCGCAACAGTACCATGAGTTTCGAATTTAGTGATTAAGTTACGCACAGCGGTCTCAGAAGGAAGCTGATTATGAGAAAAATTTACAACATTTTGATAGTAATTAAAATTCTTTGTTCAAGAGTGTAGCGTTCCATAGAAAAAATTTCCTTTTTTTACTAAATAAGTGTCAAAAATTGACAGCGCAATTCTTGACATTTCATCATTTGACAGCCAATTTATTTCCTAAGCTCAAATTTACTCACTCTTTACAAATTTCAGTATTTAGAATGAGTGGAAGGCGCACACTCACTTATCTATTTCACCCAGCTTCTGACTGATAATGTGTACTATTCACGACTTCGTTTGAACCTAATTTAGAAACTTCTATTATTTGCATTAACCATGAAGCTGTTTGTATCAAATACTAAAAGTTTATCTGTACCCGTTCTCAAGATATAAAGAAATCAATATTTAGTTTGTATATAAGGTACAACGCCCACTTGTCCAATACCGCCCACTTTTTGATTGCTGATTTATATTGACTATGAATATATTTACGCCAAATTTGGAGACTTTTTGTTGCCATTTTGAAAATATAGAAAAATAAATTTTGACTTTGTGTGGCCGTGGCACCGCCTAGTTATAGTTTTTTAAATTTCTATAGCCTATAGTTCCTTTCAGACATACAAACACACATTCATATTTATATATAAGATGGGAGATAAACTTCCATTTTTTCCAATGTATAGCGTGTTTTTTATAGAGGTATAGAGCTTTAAGTTGCATTACTTTTCAAGATGGCGACCGATTTAACAGCTGTCAAGTTATTTATTCTCAGTTTGTTTGGCAATTCATCATGAATAGACTCACGACTGACCAAAGCTTGCAAATAGTGTTATTTTCATTTTTCATATGTGATTTTTTTTTTCAATTTTCATAAGCGAATTTTGTTTAGCGATGAAGCGCACTTCTGGTTGAATGGCTACGGCAACAAACAAAACTGCCGCATTTGGAGTGAAGTTAATCCTCAAGTGTATGTGGAAACATCGTTACATCCAGAAAAACTGACTGTTTGGTGCGCTTTATGGGCTGGTGGAATCATTGGTCCCTACTTTTTCAAAAACGATGGCGGCCAGAACGTTACTGTCAATGGTGATCGGTATAGAGCCATGATTACTAACTTTTTCATTCCTGAATTGAATAACCATGATATCCAGGAGATGTGGTTTCAACAAGACGGCGCAACATGTCACACAACTCGTGCCACAATAGACTTATTGAAAGACACGTTTGGTGACCGCCTAATTTCACGTTTTGGACCTGTGAATTGGCCTCCAAGATCTTGTGATTTAACACCGCTAGACTGCTTTCTAAGGGGCTATTGAAAGTAATTGGTCTATGCGGTAAAGCCACAAACGCTTGACCATTTGGAAGACAACATTCGCCGTGTTATTGCCGATATACGGCCACAAATGTTGAAAAAAGTCATCGAAAAATGGACGTCCAGATTGGACTACATCCGCGCCAGCCGTAGCCACAAGATTATCTTTCGGATAAATAAAATTCATGTCAATCGAATAATCCATCGTTGTTTTATTGCAACTTAAAGTTCTATACCTCTATAAAAAACACCCTATATATGTTTTTATAAAAAAATCCTAAGATGACTTTTGACGATATTAAGTTTTTTTTTTTTTTTTTTTTTTTTTGAGAGTTACCATGCTCTCTTCATGTGAAGTTAATTTTTTTTTCTTAATTTGCAGTCGTTTACGCGTGATTGAATGGCAAACAAACAACGAAATTTATAATATGTATATATGAATTAAGATACTATGCAACAACAATAGAACTACAAACAATTATAATATCAAAAAGAGACAACAACCACAACAGCAACGAAAAACACAGCAGCCAGAATGATAAATACGATAGTCGTGACACTTGTTTTGATTGCTAGACTTTGACAAAATCTACATACTGTTAAGGTATCAATATTAACAATAACAACGACATGAAAAAGATAGTAAAGTACACAATAGGCGATCAAATCGTTTGAATTAACTTTGTGTTTGTGTGTGTTAAAAGATAAACATTTTTCACACACAACCTATGCTTATAACCAGTGATGTGAAATGAAATTTTCGTTCGGTATAAAAATATTTTTGAGAGTATTTTTTGACAACATGTGTAACAAATTTTTCTTTACAACAAAAAGTTTTTTTCACGAGTTGCTGCCATCAGCTCATTTTGGTCCAAATTGTAGGGCCGTTATTATGGTCCTAACAGCCTCTGTTTGACAACAGTGAGCCATTCAGTTGCCCCAATGTAGGTCATGCTCAAGTTCATCCGCCATGCAGTTATCATAAACGTCCTCATGATCATGAACCCAAGTAAGGGTAACCGTCGAATGTCCCAGTATGTCTTTCAGAGACAACCACCATTAATGAACAATTCCCGGCATATTATGCACACTCTTCAGGGATCTTATTTATATTGAATATCCTGTAATATCGAACAAACCTCAAGGTATACATACCCTCTTGCCATATAGGAAACTTAAAGTCAGTTAATATTCAGCTAAGTTATTAGCTGGCAAATGCATGAATGACTACCCGGAAAATGCTAAAACAAAGGAATATAAAAAATATATAAATGGAGAAATATGAGAGTATCACATCTGTTAGCGGAGTACTGTGGTATGTTCTGAAGTTAAATTAGTAGTATAAAAAAAAGTACGATCGTATTAACTTTCCCATCACTCACAAACAATTTGAGCGTCTATCATGGACTTAAGAAGAAGGAAACATATAAAAACAAAAACAAAAACAAAAACAATATTTAACAAAAAGTGACAAGCAAAAATCATCATCATCGTAATAAATATAAACAAACAGAAAATGAAACGGTTTTTATTTTTTAAATGTTCTCATTTATATCATATATGTAAAATTGTTGTTGTTCTTCTGTTGTTTTTTTTTTTTCAATTTAAAGTAAGATACACATCTATACATACATACATATGTATGCCTGTATTAAAATGTCTAGTATATGGTAGTGTTAAGTAGAATGTTTATTTATTGTTATTTAATTATATTATCAAATCATACTCTCGTCGCCGTTTTGCCGTTTTTTTTTCTGTGTCGTTTTTTGCTCTACAACTCTGAGTGTTTTTGTTTTTATTTTATTAGTATTATTTTTACTATATATTATTTATATGTGTGAGAATAACAAGTGTAAACATGTGATTAAAAAA
The DNA here is from genome assembly GCA_023159175.1 of Wohlfahrtia magnifica. Lineage (NCBI taxonomy): Eukaryota > Metazoa > Arthropoda > Insecta > Diptera > Sarcophagidae > Wohlfahrtia > Wohlfahrtia magnifica. Next base: position 2,117,762 of record JAKWBJ010000208.1, on the reverse strand, counting down.
CAAAAACTATATTTTACACAGACACAGTCCAAATTACTTGAGAAATAAAAAATGGAATAAAAAAACAACACTGCCCTTTAAAGCTTGTAAAACGTTTAATTTGTGCGTATTAAAAATTAAATGTTGTTTTATTTTGTATATTTCGTTTTTTTGTTTTTATTAAAAAAAATATAATAATTATTTCATTTTCCTCTTAATACCTTTTGAAGTGATTTATTTATTTTTTTTAGGAACCACTTGAACAACTGATCCCACTAATAATTGTAAACGATAATAATAAAACGAATACGAGTAGTAAAATTATGAAATTTATATAAAAATACTGGTGCATTATACGAGTATGTACATTGATTGAATATAAAATTTAGTAAAATTTCAAATACTCATGAAACTCGACCTGTTTTGCGTCCTGACTTATTTCAGGCAAAAGCTGGACAGTTATATACATAAAAAGTATAATATATACATATATACGAGGGCGGATTGATATTGAAGCTACCTAAGTAGAAAAAAACATTTTTTTTTTTCAAAAACCATTCATTTCTCAACATACTCGTAGTCTCCTTTTAGCTCAATACACTTAGTAAGAGGATTTTCCACCTTTTTTATACCATCTGAATAATACGATTTTGGGAACTCCTCAAAATACGCATTAGTTTCGTGTAATCACTTCTTCGTTTGAGATGAATCTTTTTCCTGCGAGCCATTTTTTCAAGTTTGGAAACAGGAAAAAGTCACTAGGGGCTAAATCTGGACTATAAGGTGGATGATCAACCAATTCGAAGTGGATTTCTCGTAGTTTTAGCATCGTAGCTAATGCTGTGTAAACCGGTGCGTTGTCTTGAAGAAAGAGCACTTTTTCCTTGTTTAAATGTGGTCGTTTTCCCTTGATTGCACCAAACAATTGATCCAATAATGCACGATAATACTCTCCTGTGGTTGTGGATCCCTTTTTAAGATAATCGACTAGCAATATTCCGTGTGCATCCAAAAATACAGTGGCCATAACCTTGCCAGCCGATTTCGCTGTCTTCGCCTTCTTCGGAGCACTTCCACCAGCTTCCACCCATTGCTTCGATTGATTTTTGGCTTCAGATGTGTAGTGGTGGACCCACGTTTCATCAACAGTTATTAGCTGTGAAGTGATCTGTCGAACTCGTTTTTGTTCAACACTGAGCAAACGCGGCACCCATCTTGTCGATAGCTTTTTCATATGCAAATGTTCATGCAAAATGTTGAACACACGTTCATATGATATATTTACCATTTCAGCAATCTCACGGATTTTGATCATTCATAACGATATCAAGGATTTTCTTGATATTTTCTTCAGTAACCACCTCTTTTGGCCTTCCTGTTGATGGTATTGTTACAGTGCTTGTTCGGCACCGTTTAAATTCAGCAATCCAATATTTTACCATATAATCTGACGGAGCAGATTCGCCGTAATGTTTATCAAGCTTTTCTTTTGCCTCTTTTGCCGTTTTGCCTTTCAAATAATAGTGTTTAATCACTACACGAAATTCACGTTTTTCCATTTTCCAAGAAACACAAAAGTTGCTTACTTCAAACGACTACAACAAATAAACTAATCGATGAATTTGACTAATATTTTAACAGCTGACGTTTGACAGATCGTAATCTCTAAGAAAGAAAAAGTTTTTGTGTTTGTGCTGCCATCTAGCGCTAGGTGGCTTCAGAACGCCACAAATGGTATTCAAGTCTTTCTTTCTTAACCTTAATAAGCTACTCTTTTTAACCCATTAAGGATTCCCCCAAAGTATCTTTGTAGTTCTCCCTACTTATACGTTTTTCTTTTCTTTCCATTTAACCTCAGCTATCTTGGTAGCCATAATGTTTGTCCAGCCCTGTTTTTCAAAGATCTTCAGATTTTTAACGAAGCTACTGACAACGGCACACACTTTTTTATTTCTCTCTTAATTTAAAGGCTTGGAAATAAAAGGACATAACCAACTTGTACACGCCGATTTGGCAAGTCGCTTATGAGATCAATTAAGTAATTTTTCTCTAAAAAAAGAATATTAATTATTAAAAAAATACAATATTAGTTTCGTGTGCTACTATGTTAAGTATGTAAGACACCCGCCTACTAATCAGGTCCTCGGTTCAATACCAGGCCAGACCATCATAAAAAAAGAAGTTTTTTCAACAGCGGTAGCACCTCCTACCATTAGCTAGTAAACTGGTTATGAGTATTACTGTTATTAAAAACTTCTCTAATGCATTTGCCGTTCGAAGCTGTAGATCCGAGTGCAGCTCAATGGCTGAGAGAAGTCCCCCCCCATGTTCCTTTATGAAATCTTATGGTAATTAATATATTAGTTTCGTAATCATTTTTGCAATCAATTTGACAACCTGGTACTAACGTGTTTGGAGAAACTTTCTTAAAATGAAACCATTCAATAAAACAAAAATATTTTACATTTTTTCTATACGACGAATTTTATTATTGATGTAATTTCATAAAAAGGAATCTCATTAAAAAAGAAATTAAAATAATTATGCTAAAATTTTGTCCTATAAATGAGCATATACTCTGGTTCGTCAGGATAGACCCGCATCGTTTTTTCATTACGAATTCAGAAACAATAAACAAGACTTTTTTTTTTTTGCAGACAACAGCAGATATGCTATTTGTCTGCAATCCTTGTATAATAATTTGAACTCAAAAATTAAACTCAAGTTCATTGTATTGATACTTTTCCTTTCACGTTTGCAGACAACCATACAATGGTTACTTTATTTTTTGGTTCAACAAGATAGAACCACTTTCAATATTCATTAATATTGTTTGTTACTTTGGTACGATAAACTTTAATAAAACTGAATAGAGTTAAAGTTAAAGTTTAAAAAAAAAATGAAAAATTACATATAAATGGAAATGGTAAAAATTTATATTAACCACTCTAAAGTATATTATTATTGAAAAATTGCTAATGCTAAAAACTCGGATAGAGCCATAATATAGTTATGAATTATCTAAAAAAAATATGTACATTGCAGGTTTAAAATTCAACCTCAATGTGGTGGCACGTGTTATACTTTTTTACGAAAAAGAAGAATTTAAGAGGTTCCCAATTGAAAAATTAAAAGGAAAAAAACAATTGCCATATAAAGACCAGTCTAATGTACATATGCGCAAAAACATTTCAAGAAACTACTTTCATGTGTAAAGACAATGTTATTAAATACACAAAATTAGTTTCTTCATTATTTTTGTAATCAGTTTGACACCCTGGTGCTATAATTACTACTTCAAATTCAGTAAAATGCAGAGAATGTCAAAAACAATGTTACAAACTAGAGTTGGGTTGTTCACTAGTTCAACAAAAAGCATGTGTGTAAGTGAACAAACTAGTTCATTAAAAGAGCTAAAGAACCCAACTCTATTACAAACAAAAAAGTTCTACCTTTTCTCTACACGATAAATTTGTACAAGCTGATTTGACGAGACGCTTGTGCAATCTTAATTAACTAAATTCTAAAAACAATTTTAAATAATTATGTCGATTAGTTTTGTGTACTTATTTTGTTCGATCAATCTGACAGCCAGGTGCTAAAATTTAATCACAATACAATGTGAATCAATTGCTTAACTTTAATCTTAAAACGCGTGGCATTTTTTAACACTCCATCCATCGTGTTTATGTATTTATTTATATTTTATTAACTTAAAAGCGTTCATATGGTACAAATACATACATACAAACATATGTACATATTATATAGCGAATGAAAAATTTAAATGCCTGGAATTTAAATTAATTATACAATTTGATGAAAAAGCTTTAACATGTTTAATAGCAATCATAATTTTAATTAATTTATTTGGCCTTTTTTCTTCTTCTTCTGCTTATTTTGTGGGCACAAATGTCTGTGTAGATCTGTAGTCTGTGTAGGAATGGCCGACATATGGTTGTGAAATGTTAAATTTTGTTGTTTTTGTTTTTTATATAAACAAGTGCAAAAAGTCAAATAAGAGAAGTAATTGTACTTTTAAAATTCTTCTTTTAAGTGTGTGCTTATCACACCAAAAACAAAAAATAATTGTATGTTGTGAACAACACTTACTTATTTTAATTTATTTTGTATATTTCTTTTTGTTTTTCAAAGAGGAAAAAAATTCACCCTTCCCTTTGATAGATGATAAGATTAAAGTAGAAAAGCAAATAGCAGGGACAGGTGTAAAAACAATTTAAAGTCAATAAAATATGACAAAAAACAAAAAGAATTAACACATTTTGTCTTTTTTTATAAAAAAGAAAAAAGCGAAAAGAACGTACATACACACATATGTTTACGTATGTAGTATACAAATGTATATATTTAAAAAACTGCTTTCAGCTCACTCGTATGTAATATTGTAATAATAATAAATTTATCAAAAAGCAAAGCCTGTTAAATAAAAGTACTTACCTTTAAAAAAATGATACTTCAATAGCGAAGTCCAGGCAGACTGGCTTTGATTTGATTTAATTTCCGTTACGTTTTATTTACAGGATATTAAACACAATAACAGAAGCAACTGTTTGAAATTGAAATTGAATTTTTCCACACAAAATGTTTTGTATTTAAATGGTATTTATGGACTCGTATTCTGTTGTGTTTTTGTTATTTTTGTTGTTTTTATTTTTTATTTAAACTGAAGAGAAAAGAACACACACACTATAAATTGATAAGGATATCATTATTAAATTTATTTTTTGGTTTTTCAAAAACACTAACAAAGGCTATATTTGAATGTATATATAGTAATATTTTCTAATTATATATTTTTTATTATTTATTTTTTATTTTATTCACATATATTCACGTTTTTTTCCCAATATTTTTATATTCAAATTAGTTTTTGGTTTGATTTGCTTTAATTTGTTTGTAAATTTTGTTCAGTTCAGTTAAATAGAAGAAGAAGAACCAGTCACAACTATGCATGTATTGTTTACTTTACATTCGAAAACAAAAAATATTTAGAGAGCAACGATTAGAAAAAATAAATAAATAAATAAAGAAAAACTTCCTCCGCACCACTGTTGACAACTTTTTTGAAATGAAAAATAGCTAGAAAATAGCTAAAAAAAAATTTTGTGATTTATCGCTAAAGTGAAGAGAAAACGTTCCTTGAAAATAAAAAAATCCCTAAAAAAAATTCATATGATACTTGTCCCATTATTACAAAAACTCGGTAGTTTTTCATAAACTCTATGTAGAGAAAACAAAATTTTAATGCAAATTTTTATTAAAAAGATGTGTAAATACACTATGACACAAAAGTCTATGGACGACTAAGAATTTCAACATACGAGTATACATATTTCAAAAATTGGTGCCAAATTTCAAGAAGGCTGAATTATGCACTGAAGTTCTAGGGAATATGTAAAATATGGAGAAAACGCAATTTTGCTTTAGCTACGAAAAATCTAAGTTCTACTGGCAAATAGGGCGTTTAGTAAGTCATGGTATAAGTGTTAATGTTAGCAAATGGTATTAATAGCTTTAAGTTCATAGACGAAATATTAAGTCCGTGTATGTGCCTCAACACTTTCATCTGGATCTACTTTTATGCATGACAATACTTTTATGCATAGAATTTGCTTTACTGGAAAGAGAGATTAAGATGTCAGATTAAGTAGCAAAGTCATATTAATCCTCTAATCATAACGTTATTGGACACTTGTGGGTGTATTTAAAAATATAGATATAATAAGTAAATTAATCATTTGTTCATTTGTTGTACATTCGATGCTTAATAGACTAAAGAAAATTGTAAAGTTCAAAGTAAGTGATAAAGCATCGCTTGATGTAGTCGTCTGCAGACTTTAGTAAGCCAAAAAATTATTAAACTAATTTTTTTTAATTTTTTTAACTTACTTTGTCTTAAAAAAAGTTCTCATTGTCGCCCTTAGACTTTTGTGGCATAGTGCCATAATAAATTTTGACGTTAATTAGGAAAGATTTAATATGTACATACACAGTCAATATTTGTTATAATAGCATTTTAGTCCATCAAAACGTCGCAATTTCTAAAACGCTTACCTTATGTGTAAAACTGCATTAACTGCATCAGTAATTAATAATATTTCATAATATGGTTTTAACAAAAATCAATCATCGAGACCATAATGCAATATTTGCTAGATTTTCCGCTAATTTTACCGGTTAGATTTGACAAGAAAATAGCTAAAATGGCAACAGTGCCACATACGCACATCCTCACTTTGAACTCATCGATATTTACAAGAGAATAAAAGGGGAGAGATACGAAGATAAAGAGATGACGAAAAGTCAAACATATACCATAAAAGCAAACAAAGGCGACTGCTTAGTGTTTGTTGTTGTTACTGTTGAAGACATAAATTTTTCAAGAATTTTCCAATATTTTTTCAAAGAGATTTTCTTGAAAGAAAAATCTGCCATCAGATCGTATCATTAATCTAAAACAACAACAAACAAACAAATATTGATTAAATGATTAAACGGCATATCAAACAATAACAAAAGAGACAAGACGACACACACTCAAGGCTAAAGAAATGGGGAGAATTAAAAGCGAGACATCGTTAATAAGCATTTAATGTGAAAAAAAAAACAATATCTTATACATAAAAATGAATGTGTGTTTGTGTGTAAGCTTGTTTGTGCCTTATAGACAGCTAAATGGCTGAACCGATTTTTTGGAAATTTTTACAGCATGTATCTTTCCCTCCGGAAGGAATGTCTGCAAGGAACTTATAGGCTAATAAATTAAAAAAAAATTCCAAGTAGGCTTTGCCACGCTCATATAAAGTAAATATTTATTTGTCTATATCTCCAAAATGGTAACAATAAGAATCTCTAAATTGGCCCAAATAGCCCCATAGTCAATATAAATCATCAGCCAAAAAGTGAGCGGAATTGAATAAGTGGCCATGGTACGTCGCACACAAAATATTTCTTGATTTTTGTATATCTTGACAACGATAATAGCAAAAATTTCTGAATTAGGTTTAAACAACGTAGTAAACAGCGCATATCATCAGTCAACAATTGGGCGAGATTGGATAAGTTGGAGTAACAACTTCCATTCATACTAAATCTTTAATTTTCTACATGTAAAGAACGGAAAGAATTATTAGCTTCATTATCTATGCACATCAGTTATAAAGCGAATATTTCACTTGAAGATTATATACAGCTAAGAAGCAGAACCTACAGTGCCTTTATGGAAGGAACTATAAGCTTTCTCAAATGTTTGGAAGGGGACACAATGAGGAAAAAGGGTAAAATATTTAACTAAGCTAACATTTAACCTTATCACTCCTATGTCGAGTCAGTTTCGACATTATAGTAACGCTATGTTTAACAATAATTTAAATTATCAAACGTATTTTTTCTTTTAAATACTTCATACGCAAAATACATAATTTGTTTAAGTGAATAAGTGCATATTATGGTAAGTTCTTAGTTTTATGTATTTTGTACTCAATGTAAAGTAATAGTAATAAAAATTTGTATTTAACTTTTTAACGTATTAAGGCTACTTTTAAGGCCTTTTTTACAAATTAATGAAGGAGTAATTTAAAAAAAAAATTAGAAGGTTAAAGGGTTAAGATTATAATTAAGATGGGGGTAGTGAAGCACGCCGAGTTTTAGATAGATATAAAAAAATCTTATTAAAAACAATCCATTAAAAAAAAAACAAGAAATTTACAACAAGATACGTGAAAATTATGAAAATCATTGCAAGTTAAAAATAAATGTAACATTTGTATAATAAAAGGCTTTAGGTCCAGAAAAAAACTGCAATTTTTCATAAGAAAAAGAAACTCTAAAGTATTGTAATCCATAAAACAGTAAAATTAACAACAAAAATTTACTCCTTAAGGATTACTTGTCTAGATCATTTTTAACAAGATATAAATTTGATAAGAAGCAGTTATTAAATATTTTTCAAACATTTTTCCTGCTAAACAACCTAAAAAAAAAGACTACAAATTAAGGGCAGAGGCTTAAGTTCTTTAATATGTGACTTTTGGTATAATTATAACCAAACATACATAAGTACGAATGTATATGTATATTATTCACGGTTTAAGTACAGTAATGTAATTATATCTCTACGAACATTATATTTTTCAGTATCCAATTGGTAAAGTTCTAATTTTGTAAGTTCAAGAAGAACGATATATTATTTTCATTTTTTGTTACATATCATACTCTAAAGGGTTAATATTTTTATTAAGTGCCACTAACAAAACTGTTTTTATATTTTAAAAATCCATAAAAAACTGTTGTAAAAAAAAATTAGTCTGCTGTTTTGAATATTAAAAAACTAATGACGTCTACTTAAAAAAACAAAAAATAAAGAAATAATAAATGATCTGCTAAAAATTAGAATAATTTAACCCTTTCTCTACAAGTTTTTATTCTCACTGTGCTATGGTAGGTAATACAGCGGCCTATTAACCAAGAGGTCCTCGGTTCAATCTCAGGCGAAACCATATAGAAGAAGCAATTGTCTTTAATGGTCTACAAATAAAATTGGCTGAGAGAAAAGTGCAGTTCCTTGCATGTATACATAGCTGTGGTTTAGACCAAAAACAGAGAAAGAGGCTATTGATTCGGTTTGATGCTGAATTGCAACCAGTGCTGCATATAAAACAGTAGTGATTTTGATACCTTCCCACTTATGAGAAAGAGGAAGGTACTACACACAAGCCCATGCAAAAAATTGAATATTTTTTAAATTAATTTTATTGCAATAATCAGCCCCCATTGTCCTATTAAAGGTTAATGTATTTAATTGGTTGTGTGTGTAAATAAAACCATCAATGTCATCAACAAATCATAAAATAAATTCTTTTAAATTAATTGAAAACAATTTAATAAAAAAGAAAATAAATAAATAAACGAAAAATAAAACAACAGAAAACAAAGCAGAATAAAAATATGTTTCGAATCAAAAATATGGAATAAAAATCAGATGAAAAAAATTATATACATAGGTATGTACATGTATATGTATTTAGGTATATAATAAAAAGAAAAATAAATTAATTTAACATAAATAAGGTCAAATCAAATCGCACATAATTGAAAATCCAATTTTTTTTTTAGATAAAAATGGCGCAGTTAAGGAAATAAAGAAATTATCGGGTTTTATTTTAAAAGTAATTTTCTAATTTTAAATATTTGTTATATTTTTCTATGGAAATTCATGCAATAGTAGGTATTCAAAATAATTCTTTTATAAAGAAATTTAAATTCGAATTTGCTTTTTTAACGAAATGATAAATATCAATTGTGTGTCAATTTTATTTATTTATAATAAAAACTCTTTATATAAAAAGCAAAAAAAAAAACAATTAATTAATGAAAAGTATTAACTTTTGTTTTTCCATCTATAAAATGCCAACCAATGGCGATAACATCAATTTTCTTCCACAATCATGTTTCCGAACAACAAAAACAATTATTCACTTTTATGAATAAAATGATTTTTAAACATCATTAATATTAATTACGTACAATATATGTATGAATATATATATGCTTATATATATATATAATATATATATTCCGTTTCATTCCATTTTATACCGCCTAAAGGAACAGGAAGGATATTGCGGTATTTCGTTTGCATGCAAATGCACAGGAAATTCAAAATTTGTTTGAATACCTATGATGATATATTATTATTTACGACAGAAATATGATTACGATTTTAAATAATTTTTTTAAATATTTTTGTAAAAATTCCTTCAAAAGAATTTATTAAAGTACAAACACCCTATTTTACCCATTGCTTTATGGTTTCACTCTAGCCCTCACTCTCTCTCTCTCCCTTTCTCTCTCTAGCTCTTGGCAACTTTTCTACTCGCTGATATTCTTATTTGAATATTTTGTTTTTGTTTTCTTTAAGTAGTTAATGGTATTGTTGTTGTATTGTAGTTACAGTAATATTTACACAAGCAATTATGATTGTTATTGCTGTTGTTGTTGCAATAATAATAATAATAATAGTAATGGCATGGCGGTGGGCATGTGAGTATGATTATGTTTATATGTACATACATATGTATGTATATTTTATAATATGTATGTACGTATGTATGTACGTACATATTTAAATAAAGCTAATCAGCTGCTTGATTTGTTTCATTATTATTTTAATTTAAAATTTTTTCTACTTATTACTCTTCTACATTATTATTGTTCTCATCTATTATTATTGTTGTTTTTATTAAATAGATGAGCAAGAGTGCGTATGTGTATGTATATAAGTATTTATTCATTTGTATAAATCCTAAATTACTTGCTATTGGGGGCTCTATGACTGGTGGCTGGCTGGCCCATTTGGTTAAGTGGTATTAAGTTGTTCTCTCTTCTATTGCCTTTTGTTCGTTTTACTAAATTAATTCGTTTCATTTATCTTTTTTTTCTTTTCATTGATAACTTTTTTTCTTCTTTATATATGTTTGTATGGTTGTATGTATGCATGTTGTTGTTATTTTAATTCATTTTTATTTCTTTTAATTTTATAATTTGGTGACATGCACTCACTCACTCATTACTAACAAACTCACTAGACAACGACTATACACAACATACACACTCATTCAAACACACAGTTTTCTTCTTGTTTTTTTTTTTCTTATTAAAAGTGTGCTTTTATATATACATAAAAAAATTAAATAAATTGTGATGCACCACTATGGCGCACCAGGTATGCATAAATTTTATATGCACTTTGGAAAACGCACACTTTCATACGCACACACAAACTTTACGACGGCAGACAACCATTTTTTGTTTTCTTATTGTAATCTTATTAATTCCGATATATCATTTAATCAACTGGTCATTCACTTAATAAAATAATTCTTTACAAATAGTATTTAACTTTAATGAAAGAAATTTTATATAAAAAACACTGTTGAATTTCATTGTTAATTTTGTGAATATGAATGAAATTAAAAAAAGTAAAATAAAAAGAAGTAACAAACTAACAGTCCTAAAGCGGGAAACACAACCTTTACGAACGAAATGCAAAAACGCACTGAGACGAAACATTATTCGTTTCGTGCTCATTTTGCCCAATGTGTGTGCGTCAAGTTAACAAAGCGTATTTAATAAAAGAGCATAATGATAGTACGAGTACATAGCGAATAGAAGGGGGTACAATATGGCAATCGGGACAATAAATTAACGGTTTTTACTATTTGAATTTATAAAAGAAAAAACAAAATATGAAATTAAAAGACAATTAATAAATTGCATGCAAAAGTAAGTAAAAACAAATTACAAAAATTATTAACGGTTGTTATAAAATACAAGTGCTTTTTTACAAAAACAAATTTTTTATTTAAATATGATTTTGCAAATAATTATCGATGTATTTTGTGCAGAGACTGGTTGGTATACAATAATCATATATGAACATTATTATTAAATTTTAGCTATTTTTATAATTATATTAACTTTTTATTTTATTTTATTAAAAAAGAAAATACAAGAAAAGAAAAGGAAGCACAGAGTAACTATAATGCACACATATGTTTGAAAAAAAGGGAATTCACATAAAGGATAACGTGCATATATTTTCAAAATTTAATTTCAGATTTAAACATTATTTTTTGGGGGAGTTGGATAAAGAGTTTCGTTCTATATAGTAAGCTGTAGTGTGATACTTTTAAAGTTGGTACAAACGTTTTGGATACTTTTTCATTTATACGCATACTAGGCTGTGCTGCGGCATTTTCCAAGGCCTAAACGAATCTTAACCAGCAATTTTAAAAAGTGCGAAGTAACTACCGCTCAGAAATTGACTTAAGTTTGTATTGTAAAAACTAAAATCAATATAAATATAACACATCTTTCCTCCCATAACTAGTTAAAAGAGCTTTTCCACTTGATTGTCTTGTATGTTAAAAATATCTAGAATTATCCCTTGTTCTGCTGATACTAAAAGTTTTAAAGAAAACATATTTGCAGTTTGGCTACCACATATGTCATTTCAAGTGGCCTTTCTGTTTATCTACTTATATATTTATATTTCTTTCTGGATATCCGATATTCTCTCGAAATTGGTTAATTTAACATACATATACATATATTATAGAATGCGTATATAAAAAGTATTATTTTTAATTAGAATTCTGTTTATTATTGGAAGTGAAATTCGCATCTCTCACTACGTATCAGTTGTTCTGGGGTTTCGACCATTCTGCACTGAGGATCAAGTGATCATAACCATGACCATTGAGGATTTCAATAGCAGCAGCAGCATCTTTACGTTGGCGGAAATGCACGTAGGCAAAACCTTTGCAGAGACCGGTATTTTTATCACGGGCCAAATACATTTTTGTGTGCTGTCCAATACGTTTGATGAGTTCCTCAAGATCCTGTTCAGTCATTGACTCAGACAAGTTGGATATACGAATGGCAGCGGTATCGTCACGACCACGCATACCCATACCACCACTCTTTTGGCTGTCTTTAAGGAATGGTGGTACATATTTGCCAGGCTTGGGTGCTTCTGAAACTGAAGCAGCTGCTGCGGTTGCTTTCTTCTCCATAAGGTTGGTATCCATAGCTGTACCCTTGTATGGACAATTGACCGACCAATGCTCACCGTTACAAATACGACACTTGGCAATGTTTTTGCTTAAGTCCAACAAAGGATCATTAGCCTTTTCTTCTTCCTTGGTGTTAAGAATATGCATAAAGATTTCTTCAGCCACCATGGTAGTTTGTGAATTGGGTCCAGGTTTATCATTTTTGGATTCACCGAATTTGGTCCAGGTGCGTCTTTTAGCCACAGTTTTAGGTACAACTTGTTTGGAAATTTTGTATGTACGCACCACTTTAACTTTTTTATCATCCTTATTGTACTTGTACTCTGTGACGTATTTGTAACCATTTTCAATCACTTCGGTAGGTGGTGGCAGACCGCCGTAATCAAGCTCGACCTCATCGGCCCATGATGATTTAATTGTATCAACGCCTGGCATCTATGATAAAATTTGTTTCAGATTATACTACACAATGATTTTAACAATTTTCGAGTAAATATTTAACAATACCTTTTTAATTTAATTATATTATACACAATAAAACGAAAATTTTCTATACGCCACGAGTTAAGCGAATTCGATGCAAATTGTGAAAAGAAAATGTCAGACTGTCATTATATGCTTCTTCTTTATGCTGTGAACACAGCAAATGATAACATAGCGCAATAAGTAGCTTTTATATATGTCGATTAATTTCGCTATACATTATAAAACAGTATGGCAGCACTAACCATGAATAACAAATTTATTGCCAAACTATGAAAACAAAATAGAAAGTAACAAAATGTAAAAATAAAAATTTAAATTTTCATTGAAAAAAATACGCGTTTTTTGGTTACTCTAAAACAAATATTTTATTGTATATGTGCTTCGAATTTGATTTATATTTTTATCAGAATTTTTAAATGTAGTTTTTACAATGTTCAGCTTTTATATAAAACCAACAATATGACATTTAAACGCATTATTTTTTCATCCTCATAAAAGAAATCTCAAATATATACTTTGCATAAACAACTATAAATTAATAAATTTAAAACTTCTTTATATTATGAAACAAAAAGTTGAGATGGATGAGGACGTTTCCTCCATATGTGAATCCACAGTAAGTGGAAAAATCAACGAATATGATTTGAATTTCATGAAATTCTCTTTGTAGGCATCGCTCACGGAAGGGTGCAGACTATCAGTGCGAATGCATAAAACAGATGACTGGCCTTTGGCTGAAATAGTCAGCATTAAGGAACACGATGGCAAACGGCAATTTTATGTCCATTATGTAGATTGTAAGTTGGAAAGTAAAACAAGATCAAATGGATTTCATTTTTATAGTTCGTTAACTTTTAGTTAACAAACGCTTAGATGAATGGGTTACAGAAGAAGATTTGGATACACGCAAAGTCCAATTTCCAAGACGCGATGGTACACAGACTGGAGCCAGTACGGGCGTTACTACTCCCAAGAAACATTTGTCTGTTGCTGGCAGTGTTTCACGTCCTACATCGCCACAGCCTGCTGGTGGTGAAATGGTGAATGGGAATGCAGTTTTGGCAGCGGCTTTACAGAAGAAGATCAATAGAAAGAGAAAAGTAAATTCTGTTGCAGTGCCAGTAAAAGAGGAGGTAGTTCCTAAAAGTAATGGTAATATTTTACAGATTAACTCCAATCCACTGCCACTATCCGCACCACCAGTAGCAGCCTCAACAGTAGCACCAACTGAATCATCACCCGCCACAATGCCAGTAACCACTAATGAGGAAGGTTCTCAAGATGGTAAGAATGGCACACCCAGACAGTCAGGTAGTATGGTTACAATACATCAAGATGATGTAGTAACGAGAATGAAAAATATAGAAATGATAGAATTGGGTAAACATCGTATAAAGCCCTGGTATTTTTCCCCTTATCCACAGGTTAGTATATACAGCAATCGGCAGTAATTCCTTAAAGTTATCATTGTAATTTTAGGAACTTTGTCAAATGCCCTGCATATATATCTGTGAATTCTGTCTGAAATACCGTAAGAGTCGAAAATGCCTGGAAAGACATTTAGTCAAATGTAATTTAAGACATCCGCCAGGCAATGAAATATATCGCAAAAATACCATATCGTTTTTTGAAATTGATGGTCGTAAAAACAAAGTATACGCTCAGAATTTATGTTTACTAGCTAAACTCTTTTTGGATCACAAAACCTTATACTACGATACGGATCCATTTTTGTTTTATGTCATGACAGAATATGACAACAGAGGATTCCATATAGTTGGCTACTTTTCAAAGGAAAAGGAGAGTACAGAAGACTATAATGTAGCTTGTATTTTAACAATGCCGCCATACCAGCGTAAAGGTTATGGTAAACTTTTAATAGAATTCAGTTATGAATTGTCAAAGTTTGAGGGTAAAACAGGTTCACCCGAAAAGCCACTGTCCGATTTGGGTCTTCTATCGTATCGTTCATATTGGGCTCAAACGATTTTAGAGATATTCATTAGTCAAAAGCCTACCAGCGATGGTGAGAAACCAACAATTACAATTAAGTAAGTAGTGAAAGGGTCATGCAAAACTGTATTAAATTGATTTTATGTTTGTATTGCAAGTGATATCTGCGAAGTTACATCTATCAAAAAGGAAGACGTTATTTCAACTCTACAAAACTTAAATCTTATCAACTACTACAAGGGTCAGTATATTGTCTGCATCAACCGTGATACTATTGATCAGCATAAAAAGGCCATGGATAAGCGAAAAATCCGAATAGATTCTAAAGCCTTGCACTGGACACCCAAAGACTGGTCTAAACGCTCCAAGTGGTAAATGAATTTCTTTACTCATCTCCTCTCCTTAGCCCTACACCTCATTTTCAATTATCTAGTCTAATTTACCATTTTTTTTTTTCTTTAATTTTTAATTATTAGAAAAGAATGTGTAGAAAGACCATCAAGATACTTCCCCCACACGTAGAACATAAATTGTACAATAAATAAATGATAAATAAATAAAAAGTTGCAGACTGGTATAGAATACAGATGAGCTCTTTGACCAGTTGCAGTAACACCACTTCAGATGTTCAATTTACTCATTAAAATAATTTTCGTTGAGTAGTCCAGGATAGTTCTCCGCATCCAGAATGGAAGTAAAATGGTCCAATCCTTGTATAGTGCCTTTTTCCAGAGATTTTTCAATAGTTTCCACTGAATATCGTATAGCGTCTGTGGCGTTTTGTAAATCTACTAATTCTGAACGCTTAGTGGAAAGATTTTTGTATTTTCCCATTTGTTGCAATATATTCTTAAATTTATTTAATTCCGTAGTGCTAATGTTATCTGTAGCACTGCCACTGCTTAGTTTCTCCTTTATACTTTTGGCATCGTCTTGGGCAGCTGTCATTGACAATATCGAAATTTCATTTTGTTGTAAAGCCTTTCTAGTATTAGCCAATTTCACTAGAGTCGCATATTTGGACACTAAATTAGCGTGCTTGCAACGCCGTTCCTCGAAAGCTCTGTAAGCCTCTTCAACCTTTTGCTTGAGAATTGCTTCGTTGTCCATATTGCGTTTCACGGCTTCCAGGTATAGATACAGATTTTCTTCAGACATTTTTTCCGAAAGACTTTGACCGGTGCTGATATTGCTACCACTAGTGCTGCTGCCGTCACCCTTAATATTAATGCATGACATTGATTTGGACATTGTGGGCGTTAGAGATTTTATATTCAAACGAATTTTTGTAGGTGTTGATGGCTTAACAAAGTTAGACATTTTGCGTTTTTTTAGTAATGTCTTTTAATTATACACTGCGCTTTAAACAAAACTCGAATTTAAATGGATCTCCCGCCACGCAATTTATATTAAGCCTGCGCTTTTAGCTTTTTAATGCAAATTATATTCATCCACGGCAATTTGTACGAATTCGCTTTGCTTATTTTTCTTAAACAATTGTTTAACATTGGCAACGCGACTGTTAAATGCAAGTAATGTCTATACACTTGGAAAAATTCAAATTAATTTTAAAATTTTATGATAATTTTAATATGGGAATTCTTAAAAAATAATTTAAATTGTATGCCCTTAAGAAAAATGGAAAATTGCTCCAAGAGGAAAAATCTCTTAATAATACATTTCAAACATTGTTTGCACCATATTCGTTGCGTATTCTATTTATTTTCTATCTGGCATCTCTATGTCGCATCAACAACACGTGTTGACATTTATTTATTGTCACTTCTTGGTCATCATTATTTTGAATTGGTGCAGGAAAAAAGAGTAAATAATTGTTTTTATAAGAAAATGGGTCGGAAAAATAAATCAAATCCTTTTGCTGCCAAAAAACGTCAAAAGCGTCAAAATGTAAGTAAATTTCAATAGAAAAAACAAAACCCATTACCCCGCAATTTGCCTTCTCATGTAACAGGCTGCTGATGGTAAGCCGGAACGTAGAGCAGAGCCTTATCCTGATATAGTGCGTGACAATGCTGCTTTTATTAAATATTACAACATGCAGAACATTTGTGCCGATGAGCAGGAATGGGAAAAGTTTTTGGTAGCGATTCGTGACAATTTACCGGCTACTTTTAGAGTGACGGGCTTTAAAGGAGAAGCGAAAGCTCTATTGGATATTATTCAAACTGAACTGTTTACGGAATATGTAAGAGGTGTAGCAGAGCTAAGAGGTAAACCCATTCAAGAAGTAGAACGTCCGATTTGCCTACCCTGGTATCCGAATGGAATGGCCTATCAGTTAGACTTGACACGTAAAGATATTAGACGTTCGGAAGCTCTTTATCGTCTGCACAATTTTCTAATTAATGAAACTAATGCTGGGGCCATTAGTCGCCAAGAAGCTGTGTCTATGATACCGCCTATTGTTTTGAATGTCAAGCCCACCGACAAGGTTTTAGACATGTGTGCTGCTCCCGGCTCTAAAACGGCTCAATTGATAGAGGCCTTACATGCAGAGCCTGAAAAGTATAAAATACCACCTGGTTTTGTATTGGCCAACGATGTGGACAATAATCGCTGCTATATGTTGGTTCATCAGGCTAAACGTCTCAACTCGCCTTGTTTTGTAGTGACCAATCATGATAGTGCTTTCTTCCCAAATTTATTGGTGAGCTTTTATAATGGCTTAGCAAAATATTATGTTTAGGCGTTTTTTTTTTGTATTAGAAAACTGAAGAAGACGGTACGAAATCTATTTTGAAGTTTGATAAAATCTTATGTGATGTACCCTGTTCGGGAGATGGTACATTACGTAAAAATCCGGATATATGGTTAAAATGGAATTTAGCACAAGCCTACAATTTACATGGGTTAGTTTGCTTAACTATATTTCTATTAGATGTTTTTATGAATTTTTTTCTTTTTAGCATCCAATATCGTATTACTAGGCGTGGCGCAGAAATGCTGGAAGTAGGCGGTCGTTTGGTATACTCCACTTGTTCATTGAATCCCATAGAAAACGAGGCTGTGTTGCAGCGTATTATAGCCGATTCTAAAGGAGCTTTAGAAATTGTAGATGCCTCTCATTTAGTGCCTGGCCTTAAATATAAGCCTGGCATGACAGAATGGAAATTGGCCACCAAGGAGGTAGATGAAATCTACAGTAGTTTTGATGAAGTACCCGAGAAATATCACACCATCATTAGACCTAATATGTTTCCCATGCCTAAGGAAGAAATTCAGAAGCTGGGCTTAGAAAAATGGTAATTTTTTTATAAGTCCATACATTTGAAATCTTTTCCACTAATAATTTTGTATAAAGTATTCGCATACTGCCACATTTACAGGATTCTGGTGGTTTCTTTGTAGCTGTCTTGCACAAAAAAGCGCAACTACCGTTTGAGAAAAACGACGTTAAAGATTTGTTAGAAAAACCCAAACCCGAAGTAAAATTGGACGAACAGGGCAAACCTATTGAGGAAAAATCAGTGCCTTGGGGACCTCAACGCAAACGTAGACGCTTACATGGCTATAAAGAAGATCCTTATGTGTTTTTTGAGGAAAACGATAACGATTGGGAGGAAATTAAAGAATTCTATGATTTAGATGAATCATTAAACAAACGCTGTCTACTAACACGCTGTATAACAGATAAAAAGAAAAATATTTACTATTGCTCCGATTTAATCCGAGATTTAGTTTTATTAAATGAAACAAACATTAAAATCATAAATACTGGTGTCAAAGCATTTGTCCGCTGTGAAAATCGTCATACCCAGCATCCCTTCCGTTTGGCCCAAGAAGGTCTACAAACAACTAATGCCTTTGTGGGTCCTAGCAGACGTATACAAGTAGAAAGGGAAGATTTAATACTCCAGCTTAACTGTACAGATCCCACCAAACCTCCCTCGACAACAGAACTTAAGGAAGCCACACAGCAAAGATGTAAAGAATTAAGTAAGATCTTTCCAAAAACTTGACAACATTTTAAAATAATAACGAAAATTGTATGCCATTTTTTAAAATAGGTGTGGGCAGTTGTATCATTAAATATGTAGATGAACGCTTCACCTTGCATATAGTTGGTTGGCGCGGTACCTCAAGCCTACGCGCTTATGTAGATAGCAATGAAACTTTGCATATTTTACGTCTTTTAGGAGCTGATCTTAGCAAATTCGGTAGGTTGTTTTATATATCTGATAATTTTTTCGATTTAAAACTATTGCTATATTTTTTCCAAAGAGGTTAACAAATATGAAAAGGCTCGAGAAGCAGCAGCTGCATTGGCTGCGTCTACTGATGCTTCTATAGCGGAAGAAGAAACCCTAAATGAGGTTGAAGAAAACTCGACACCAGCGGGCACAAATGATTCTGAGGAGAATGTGACGACGACAAATGAATAGACTAAAATACAACGTGTATTTGAAATGTCTTAATGGAATAGCTTAAAACGAAACCACGAAAAGTTTTTGTTATAAGAGAACAGATAATAAATTATACGACATTAACCTTAAAAGGTGTAAATAATACAAATCGCACATGATCAACAAGAGGGTATTAACTCTTAATTTTTAAATTTTCACTTTTTGCGAGAAATCAATTAACAACATCAATATTCATCTACTGTAAAAATTTCAACGTATTCAGATTACTCTTTCATCTCGAAAACCACATTTGAGACACTTATAGTGATAGTGTAGCTATTATTTTTTTGGTTACTATGATGTATTCGGATTTTCAACTTCTCTTAAAATGTAACCACAAACTACCTCTACTGAAAATTTAAAAATTCTGTGTTAATACCATCGTGTTGAACAAGTGCGAAATGTTTTTTTCTTTCAAAATTTTTCTCCTCGCGCACAGTCTGTATTTTTGAACGACAAATGGTCGGATTCTCTATCTCTGGACAAAGGTGTGCCTCAAAGTTCAATTCTTGGGCGACTTTTGTTCTCTTTGTATGTCAATTTTTTACTCGAACATATTTTGAATTGCACAATCCACTTATATGCAGATAATGTGCAAATTTGCTTATATAGTCCAGTGGGCAATATGTCGCGCGCTGTTGATTGTTTAAATGAGAAACTTGCAAAAATCTCCCTATGGGTATGGAATTCAAAATGTATTGTATTGCGTAGAAGAAGCGTTTTACCTACATTTTTCGAGGATATTATGATAAATAGTAAGAAAATCGGGATAGTTCATCCGACAAAGAACTTAAGAGATAATTTTTAACACCAATTTGGCATGGGATGATCACACAGACTCATTGATATGGCAGACGTACATATAAATCTTTCACCATCAAAAATTTACCTTAAGCCATCACAGTACTTAGTTTTCTGTCCAAACACTAACGTTTTCGTCTTACTAAAGCCGATTATTTCTACCTCATATAATAGTCCTTTCCAAACACAGTTTATTATATCTCCATGCGAACGCGCGGATTGCAGGTGCAAAGCTGAAGGATCCTTTATTATAAAGAAGCTGACTTGGCCTGAGTAACAACTAACATCAGTAGCATAGTATGATGTGAGGGCACACTCGATCGCTCATTGGTCATGGTAAAAGGGATATTTCTAGACTGATGGCTGTGCTTACCGAGCACTGGCCCACAGGATGGGGTTACGGTACATTATCACTGTTGCAACTCTGACCAAATGACCTCCTGAGATATCTCAACCTGATGGAGTGGGTATGGGATATTTTCGACCTTGTGCGGTTTTTCTAGTGTATGTACAAATTTCATAACGGTGTAAGAGGACCCTACTTGACCATTGTGGTAGCTACGGATATAAATATCGTCCGCAAACGCCATTTGTCTACACTGTGAGGTTTCAATAAATTAAACGAAATCGTTGATATATAGAAGAAACAACAATGGAGACAATGCGGATCCCTAAAACGAAAAGGCAAAATGGAGAAATTAGTGGCATTTATCGGTTGAGAGGGTGGTCATAAATGTGGGCTGCTATAAGGGAACTGACTGAGCATCATGTCAACTTAACGCTGTAGTAAAGCTCCCACGTAGGCGGAATGGCGTGGGTGTCTGTAAAATCTCTCTCGTCAATTTGATTGGCCTACGGATGCGTCGTTAAAGAGTGAGTTAGTTCCTGCAGAGTTCCGGAAGAAATATACACAGTCTTAGACAATCACCCCTATTCTGCGTGTCGATTTCATCTCCATTCAGTTAGATTTTGATCGAAAATTGGTATTTTAAAAAAAAAAAAAACTTGAAAGAAAAAGAAAAAGATAATAATGTTCTCAAAAGCATAGGAACGTGTGAAACAGAAACTGAAAAATAAGCAAATTGTAATAAAACAACTCAAAATGTAGTGCATACGCAAAGGGGTTCAATAAGAAAACGCTAACTTTTTGTTTGTTTAGTTTATAAAACAAAATCTTGTGATCAGCCAAATAACAGAATAAAACATCAATCAATCAATTAAAAATAATTTGAGGAAAAAATATCACTTGTATGTAAATACCATAAAAAGCGAATTTTCTAATTTAAATTAAAAAAGATTTATGTATCGTATATACATATGTATGTTTCTAGAATGCAGTCGATTGTGTTGAGCGTATTTTATAGTTTTCCCTTTTTAAGCATAAACCATCTTCAATTACATTACGTTAGTTATTCAGTGTTGTTGGCAATAATTTGCATTGCTTAACATCCGTTTAATGCTAAACGTATTTCCGTTTTATTTTAACTACCAAATTACCTACACAAATAACAAATCAATCAACAACGTACAAATTTAATCAATAGACGAATAAAAACTGTTTTTTCCTCTATCTTTTGCTTTGGTTAGGGTAACCAGTGTGTATGAGAGAGAAGTGGAATAGCGAATCAATTTGCTTTTTTTTCAAACAACAATTTCCGTTAATAAAATTGTTGTATTTTAAAATAAATAATTGTTAAAAATGTATTTCCTTTTTTTGTGAATATTTTAACGAATTTTTGAAACGTTTTTTTAAGTTAATTTTTTAGCAATTAATTTTGTATTTTTCGTTCTTGTAAGCGTTTACTAAAATATAGTTTTCGCTTTTAAAACAATTTAAAATTGAAACAAAAAAAGTATATGCTTGAACTTCTTTTTGTTTCAATTTCAATTAGTAAGGGGATAAGTATTATTTTATCTTTATTTATACACTAGACGACAATTGAAAGTGAGAACTGAATAACTAACATCGTTATGTTACTTTTAATAAAAAGCCGTTTGGAATATTATAAAATTTCCTGTTGAAACGTAAAATAGCAATTAAAGCTATTAAAAGGGTTAAAAAGTAGTTTGTCATAATAAATAAACAACAAATTCGAATTGTATTGAATTTAGATAATATGTAAGATAAAATTGGACACCAACATAAAGTTATGACGTCTTATTAATTGTCTGTGTTAGCGCCTTTGTTTTTAATGGCAGCACGAAGTCGGTTCGCTCTGCCGTTTACCAAATTCATTAAATCCAGGAGGAATCCTTGCCAATTAATTCTGCCCAAAATTATTTCGCTCATAAGCGTTCAATAGGGCTCAAATCTAGCGATTGGACCGACCAATATAATTTTAAGATCCTATTATTTACAAAAAATAACTTTGCCAAACACACAGTGTATTTAGGATCGTTGTCCTGTTGAAAGACCAAACAAACTTACCTACCGTTTTGTGTCGATTTTTATTAAATTTGCTGAAACCATCCTTCTAGAAATATCCCATCATGTTTCATTGTGTTCTGAACGAACTTTAGTCTGAGGCTTTTTGATTGTAATTTAATTTATATTTTAATTTATATTTTAATTCCAAACTGAAATCGGCTTGCCAACATGCTTTTTCAGGTGCAAAATTAAATCAAACATATTGAGTTGAATTTATGGTTTCAATTGTCGCCTAGTGTAACTATCATTAATAGTATAAAATTATATTCCAAACATATTCTCAGTAAATGTGTTTAGAATTACTACCCGCCAATCAACCGACCAACCAACTAAACAACTAACCAACATATCTTCCCATTTCTATATATTGTAAAAGAAAGTCGTGTGAAAATTGCTTTTACGTGACTTAGACATGTTAGAAAAAAAAAAAAAAATCCTTTTTTGAAATGTATGCTATGTATGTATGTTATATTTATGTATGTATGTATGTATGTGTGTATGTGCAACAAGAAGTAGTGTTGCCACTGAATAAATTTTAATTCCACAAAAATGTCTTCAAAAATCTATTAACTTTTAAAAACATATTTTTGATATGAGCTGTGAGATACTGTGTGTGATATATGTGAGCGATGGAACTGTAAGTGTAAATCGTAGAATCGTAGTAGAATGTCGAAAAAGGTAACCGAAGTGTTCCAAAAGCAATCTACTTTTTCGAACTGTTAACTTTTCTAAGCACTATTTGATTCACTCACTATATATTCACTATCATACTGTTCATCATCACACTCTTTTTATCTTATTCCATGCTTTCATAATTTGATTTTCTGAAATTTAATTTTCTGGAATCCGGTAATTATTGCAGACATAACACCATATGGGCTCTCTTCTAGATCCCTTGGACAATAATATGTATATAGTGGTATATGCGAGCACATCCATATTTTAGAAAAATGGCTACTTATTACTTCTTGACAGTACTGTGTTAACGCAAAGTTTGAGCATTTTTAAAAAATATATGGTTGGTGTTTTGGCTTTTCAAATTCGAATTTATCTTCGCAAACATTATATAATTAAAGTTACATGTGTAAGGATTTAAAATTTAAAGTAAGAATTAAGCTGATGACCACCAAATCTAAAGATAGATCAACAGGAGGCGCCAATAAACAGATTCCATTGTCATTGTTGAAAGAAGTGGTTTCAAATTTGATGATTAGGAAATGTTGTAGGATTCGGTGACGAAATTGAAGAGGCTATTGTGTAAAATTTAAATAAATTGTCTGCCTTCGTTGATGCCAGCAGGGTTGAGCCAACGATAAATTATAGTCATTTTACCAAAGCTGAGCTGATATGATCCCTGAGCAAAGAACGTAGAGTAGTTGCAATTTTTATTGTTGACGTTATTGCAGATTTTTAGTTTTGGGCCGATTTTCTCCATTCTATTGGCCACCTCGGAGCTGCGATTTGACACCGTTGGACTATTATTTGTGGGGTGCCGTCAAAGATAAGTGTTACGTCAACAAGCCAGAGACAATTGATGCTTTAAAGGACAATATTCGTGAAGCCATTGGTGAAATACAGCTGCACACAATCGATAATGTGCTTAAAAATTGGACCGATCGTGTAGGCTACTGCATGGCCAGCCGAGGCAGCCATTTGAATGAAATTATTTTCCATTATTAACCGGAAGGATTGTACTTTCAAATAAAAAAAGAAATTTGAGAAAATATTCAGTAGTTTTTTTTTATAACATTTTGAAAAAAATATATTTGGCGGACCCTTTAAATTTGCCGAAAGGTCTAGACTAATGTCTACACCCAGTAGAAAACCACCCAGTAGAAAACAAATTTTATTAACAAAGTAATTTTATAATTTTTAAACTGCTGCAAAAATGTTGGAATGTTATATTTAAAAATTAAAAATATTCCGGCAATTTTGGTAGAATTCTATCAACAGTGGCAACACTGCAACCAAGTGTAAATTTATTTGATCTTTAGCAATCCTATCAACATGTGTACTCACCGCCTTTATACTTGCATGCGATAGTGATAGTGTTTGTATAGATAAAATAGCAGGATAGCAAGCAATCATTAAAGCGGAAATAATACAAAACTGTTGCTTGCTTTCCGGTTAGAAAACTAAAGAAAAAAAAAACAAAATAAAAGTACAAGAAGCACGTAACATACAATTTGGTTGGTAGCTATTCGCCACTTGAAGGTTTCTCTGAAAACCAAAAAAAATTGCTGATTTTGAATGCTTTATGTTGGGAATGCTTCTTGGCATTTAAAATGCTGGCCTCGTAGGTTAGCATTCTATACAACATTGTATGTATGAATGGACTGCTGCTACTAAATAGATTACATTTTGTTTATTTACTAAAACACATTAAACAATTATTAAACAATTTAAAAAGATATTAACGTGTCTGTTATAAACATGCCAAGTGTAAAAGGGAATTTTAGAGGTGTATGTATATATATGGTACATAGAAAGTGATAACTATCTCTAGAATACGTAATACTTAGTCGGACAACAAAAAAATGTCTGTATAAAAAATGAAACTGCTTTTAATAGGTTTTTTTTTTCTAATTTTATCGAAATTGTTGTAAGTTATGATATGGCAGTGACCTTCTCTTTTTACAATTACTTTGTGCTTTCTTTGTGATTTCCTTTTATCTTTTTATTTTAGCATATAATTAACACAAACAAGATAATTCAGTTTTATTGAGTCCTTCGCCCCTCTCACTTCAATTAAAACGGTGCAACAATGCTAATAAATTTACCATTTTATTGTTGTCAATAGACAACGAAGACGACTGTCTGATCTTTAAATGAAAGCGTTACGATGATATGAAATGTTTATAATGCACCATAAACATTCATTTTATGCATTTTTTGTTTTTTTTTTGGGTGGGGACAATATTAAAAATCAAATTTAATTAAAACAGTTTTATATTATGATCAGTCTACAACAGGCCGTTAAAGTGCACACAAATGGCTAAGACACTTCAAATTATAGCCTTTTTAATAGTAGGTTGGCTGCACTTATCCCAACAGGTAACTACTGCTGAATGTATTTCCTTTAACTTGTAAAATATTCTACCTTTTTTGCCAACTTATAGTTATCCTTGCCCAGTGATCCTACTTACAATTCCGGTGTAGTGGAGTTTATACCAGCCAAAGAAGGCAAACCCAAAGTCTTGGTTAAGGATAATTTGGCACGCATGAAGAGTATTATAGAATCGGAAGAAACTAAGGATTTGGATATTTTAGTTTTTCCTGAATTTGTTTTAAACAATAAGGATATGATGACATATGTACCCGATCCTCAAGCAAGAGTGGTACCTTGTGAAATTCCCAACTACGATTATTTTCTAACTGAACTGTCCTGTGCTGCTCGCAGTCGCAAACTGTATGTGGTAATCAATTTAGTAGAGAAGTACCAGTGTTCGTTCAATGATACTCATTGTGGGGCAGATGGTTTAAAGAAATTCAATACAAATGTGGTGTTTGACCGTGAAGGACGGGTTATATCACGTTATCGTAAAACGCATTTGTATCGTTATGAATGGTATTCGGAAAATGTTTTGGCAAAGCCAGAATTGGCTACATTTACCACAGATTTTGGTGTTACTTTTGGCCATTTTATATGCTTTGATATGCTGTTCTATGAACCTGCCATGGTGCTGTTGAGACAACTCAATATTACGGATGTAGTTTATCCGACTTATTGGTTCTCGGAATTGCCATTTTTAACGGGTAAGCTTTACTTTACTCAGCGTAGAAAGAAGTACACTAACTAATTGATTACATTTTTGTATTTTATTAAAGCCGTGCAACTACAGGAAGGCTGGGCCTTTGCCAATAATGTGAATTTGTTGGCTGCCGATAGTAGTGTGCCTGACGAACAAAATACTGGTTCAGGTATTTATGCTGGTCGCTTGGGACGTCTCACAGCTGTTATTTACGAGGAACCCACCACTAAATTGCTGACGGCCAAAGTACCCAAACGTCAGTACCAAACTAATTATCAAATGCCGCCTACTATTACGCCACTCTTTACACCCTCTCTGGAGAGCACACGTTTTACAAAAATGAGTCTGTTGCGTGATTACAATGTCGATATTTTTAATACCACTTTGTTAGATGATTCCTTTACTGTGGCCAATGAGAGGTTATGTCATCATGATTTCTGCTGTAATTTCCATGTGGAAAAAATAAAAATTGCAGATTCGTTAAGACACAGTTCATATCGTTACCGTTTGGTAGCCTATAAAGGTGACCAAACCACTTTCCAACGCATTGATAGTAGTAATCAAAGTGTTTGTGCTCTCATAGCCTGCACGGGCAGTGAGTTGTACACTTGCGGCCATATTTTCCCTGAAACCATTTTAGTTGGCAATAAATATTACTTTAAATCCATAAATATTACCGGAAAATTCGTAAAATCCGATAGACGTGTTATTATGCCGAGCACGGTAAATTCTGTAATAATGCCCTTAACAATAGACAGTTTTGATTGGCTGGAAGCTGATAGGTGAGTTGAATAGCTTACTTTTCAATTTTTGAAATCATTTCAACAATTTTTCTTATAGTGCTGAAGCCACCGATATTGCAATGAATTTATTGAAGCCCCAACAGGATCTATTGACTTTTGGCATTTGGGCCAATTATTATAGTACTGTAAAGAATACCCATAATTTGGATATTCCAACTAGAGCGGCACAAATGCCAGAAAGAAATTCGGCTACAAATTTAATTACTAGCTTTCAATGTCTTAAGATTTTCCTTATTTATTTAATTACGATTTCTTAAAATAATTTTTTTAATATATGAAAATCAGAGTTTTTTCAAAACTCTTGCTTTTTCATTTTTCATTTGTATTATCACTTAAATAAATAAAATCAAAATAATAAAACAATTATTTGGCAAAAATAAAAGATGACTTCATATAATAATAAAGGCGGTGTGGGAACCATATGCAGGTTTTAAAAAACTACCCTATAGCTCTCAGTTTATTTACCTAAAGCTCTGAGAAGCTCATTTGCTTGTCCTCTACCTCACAACATAATGCGAATTTTTTTATCGGACTCTATCTTTTACCAAACTATCTGCAATTATATTATCTTTCCATGGTGCCATGGTCTGCCACCCACAAGAAGGTAACATCAAAGTAACCATCAAATCCAGAAAACTTTTCGTGATTTTGCTATCACTTATTTTCAGAATATCCCTACTACCTGATATTCGATAGAACCTTAGCTAGTGTGCCGCCTATGTAATGGGAACCTAAAGAACATTCTAATCCCCAATTCTCCTGAAGCTGTCTTTATGCAAAAATAAAGCTCAAGGCGCACTCATTTCAGCCACAAACTATGAGTCCTGATGTCCAATGCTTTCCTCCAAACCGCCATTCACCAAAAAAGGCTGAGTCTAACAATCGCCTCTACTAGCTTATGGGCTTCTCTAAGCCCCATACTACATACGCACATTGTAGTTGATGCCCTCGTCACTCTTGCAAGTATGTTATCTTCCTATTGCAGTCTTTTATTTAGAACAACGCCAAACAATTTGACACTATCTGAAGAAACTAGATCAATATCGCGATTTCGCCCAAAGCTTGCACTTTGTCAAAAATAAAAAGCACAACTTCCGTTTTGGCCCACTCTTTTTGTACCACTCACGAAGTCCTCCTAGTGCCAATTCCAATTACAAAAGTAATGCTTGTGTTTCGCAGTAACGACGATAGTACACCACCTTGCATGGTGGTACTCATATATGCGCCGCTACTTATCGTGGGCACGATCTTTCTGTGGAGTAGAAAAACTTTGATTACCCCAGTGTTTAATAGCCCACTTTCTAACGTTTGAGTTACGATAATTAAAAATTTGCAATAGTTAATGAAATATTTACTTGGTGGGATAAATGAATGCCTATCATTTACTTTTTAAAGATTAAGCCGTAGTTGGTCCATCTGTGAGCTACAAGTTTGGCACCAATGGCAGCTGTAATGTTGTCCCTGTATACGGGAGACTTCACGAATCTCAGTAGTCTAGTGGGGTTAAATCCCATGAACTTGGCGACCAATGGTCTGCTCCAAAATTTCATCGCTGAAGCACGAATTTTGATTATAAAAGATAATGATTTGCAAGTGTTGTTCGTTTGTTATTTTATTGGTGGTGAAATAGTAAACCTACTGAGTAGTTTTGGCATTGCCACATGTCACGAATCTTTTATTTTACACTGAAAAAGCATATAGCAAAAAATTACCGTCTCCATATCGACATTATTGAAGAGCCTTTCACTGTTTAAAAAGGCCACCTATTTCTTCCTAACAATACTTTTCTCATCCACTGTATTTAATATGCTCTCGCAGCTTTAGCCTACATTGTATGCTATTATTAAAACAACAAAACAAGTAAACACACTCGTACTTATAAATATTTAATGTCAGTGTCCTTGTACCTTGACATACAGAGTGTTTATTGTTTAATCTTTAACTGTTTGTTGATGATGATGGTTCGAGTGCTGGTCGTGTTTTACCTTCAGGTAGGTTGCGAATATAAGCCTATAACATACTGTTTGGAGTATGAGTGAAGGACTACGAAAGGATGAAAACGATATTGTATAACAAAATACATTTAAAAAAAGAGAAATCAAGTAATACATGAATTTTTCTTCCGCTTTTAACTCGAAAAATTAATTATTTATGGGCTTTCTTAGCTGAGCTGCTAAACAACACTCATACCTGCAGAGACAATACAACAGCGTGCTAATGTTAAGTTATGACAGATGGTAGACATTGTTTATCATGAGCTTGTGATTTTCATTGTTGATTATTTTTCTCTGAAATGGGAGAAAAAAAAAGCAAAAGAAAATAGTACCACACTCACTGCTGCCAATTTAGCTATTTTCTTGTCAAATTTAAAATCATTGATTTCACTATTAGAAGGCAAACTAGCGATTTTTGCATTATAGTCTCGTTAATTTTTAAAACGCTTTTAAAAGGCTTAATATTGTTAAAATCAAATAAAAAAACAAATTAATTTTTAGTTAATGCAGTTTTCCACGTTTTAACATTTGCAATTGCACTACATTTTGATGGACTAAAAATGAACAACAAATTTTGTTGTAATTACAAAAAGTACAAAAATCACAGCGCAAGTTTTGAAATTGAAGCTCAATAATTTTACCATCACTTGCCACTTCTACATCATCATCATCACATTCCCTTCCTCAGTGATGCCTTTCAAAAAGATCTCGAGACAATGTGGTTACCGCAATGCCTTTTACGTTAACCACTTTAGTTACAATAGGCCAGAGTTGCATTCGGTAAATTGCCCGGTGAAACACTTTAAACTTAAATTCATTCCATTCATGTCTCTGACAAAATTTCCAATAATTCTTCGGAGAAGCGTCTTGTAGATTTAGTTTTGATCAACCACTTATTAGCTTTTGCTTTAATGTAAGCTTTGATAATTCTTTAGTTTTCGTCATTGTTTTTTCTGCCGATCGCGGTTGAGGGCCAATGTTATTCACCAGATTTTCTCACCCTTTTAATTTCTTTTCGGAATTTTCACGATTCAAAACTCTTAAAGAGTTTATATACTCGGACACTATGTTTAATCCATTATTCAGAACTTATACTTTGTCCATATAACAAAATTTGTTGTTCAATTTTAGTCCATCAGATATTCAAAATATTTTTATTTCAGATTATGACAAATAGGTTTCGGTTAAAAATGAATTATAACATCGTTCAAGTGACTTCTCTACTGACTCGGCAGGCTTCCAATCTTTTATCAAAACTATCAGTCACATTTTTTAATAAACTGTTGTCAATGGTTGATATCTGCTCGATAATGTTGGTTTAAAGCTCTGTACACTTTCGATTTCAAAAAACCACATCAAAAAAAGCTAAGGTTTCAAATCGCACGATCTTGGTGACCGATTTACTTCTCCTCTACGAGAAATAATGCGATTTTCTTTTCTTTCAAAAGATCCTTTGTTGCTCTTGCTGTGTGACAAGTGGCAACATTGTGTTGAAACCACATATTCTCTACGTCTAAGTCAACAATTTTGCGCCACAAAAAGCTTCGGATTATCTCACTGTAGCGATTTCCATTGACTGTAATAGCATTTACATTTTCCGAACCAAAAACCACACCAAACCGTAACTTCACCCCAAATGCGGGAATTCTACTTGTTGACTTAGCCATTGAGTTGCAAAATGCAAAATGCAAAATGTTAAATAATGTGGACCGTTTGATGTTTAATGGCTGCGAACGATGGCGAATGAATGTTTTCGAATCTTCTTCAACATTTCTGGTCACAGCTGCTATATTCTCTAAGTTGATAAATTATATTTCTGTTATCATGAACGGATCCAGTTTTTTTTAAATGTCTACCGAATTTTGTTCTCAGTTTCCTACTAACATCTTGAAAACTTTTTTAAAAAATGATAAAAAAATTATAATAAAAACACGTTGTTCTTTCGTGTAACGTTGATCAAAATGTTTCCGGAAAAACCTCGCGTGGCGGTACCATCGTTCCGATTTGAGTTTTCTTTTTTCCCGCTAAATCTTGGCGTCATAGCTTGACATTTGCAAAAGCTACGTAGTCAAGAGTACATCTATCTGTATGTGTGTTGGCGATTTTTATAATTTAATAAACGGCTGTTGAGACGCCGTGCAAAAACCACGAGTGTTCTGCACACAATTCTGGTCTCTTTCGGCGAATTGCTTTGCGCAAACGTCTCATAACGTCCAAATAATACTTTTTGTTTACTGTCTGGACTTCTGGCATAAATTCATTATGTACTACACCGTTGTAATCCATGAAAACCGTGAGCATAGCCTTCTCTTTTGACTGAAAACGACATGGTTTTTTGGTCTCGGCTCATTTGGTGAATGCCATTCTCTTGCCTGATGTCTGGATTATGTGTCGTACGCATAAACCCACGACTCAATTTAATTCAATTTAGCGATAAATTGCCACATTTTTCACTTCACTTAAGCGATATTTTTTTTTTGGGAAAATGTTGGCAGCAGTGACCACACTGTTGCTTCTAAAATGAGAGGCAGCATTTCCAAAGCCTGCGCTTTAATTCAAAGAGTTTTGTAGAGAAAATCAAAGAGAGAGAGAGAGAGAGAGAGAGTGTGTTAAGATTTGGTCTCCAAAAAAAAGATATTTAAACGATGAAATTTCCAACAGGTAACACACGTTTTATGTGTGGCATCCTGAAGGATGCTGCTGTAGTGTACAACAACGATACATGGCATTTATTAGCTCATTCAACAACATAACACCACTACTCTCGCAATTCCCACTCACCATTTCCAAGTTGGACCCACTAAATAACTGTCTTTTTGCTTTTTTTTAACAGTTTTCTGCTTTTGCTTGGTTGTCATTATTAAATATTACTACGGCCTGTTTCATTTGAAAAGGGAAAATTGCGTATAAATGTGTGTTTGGGTTTGTGTGAAATGCGTTGAGTTGAGAGGAAGAATAGGAGAAGAAAATATTGTATTTTAAACACAAACTAACTAGGTCGCACCGAGCCTGGGTTGCTTGGTGATAAGTATTCGTATTTATATCTAAGTATGTATGTGTTTGTGCGTGTGTGAGTGTGTGTAAAAATTTAAGCGTTCGTTCATAAGTTTTTTGAGTATTTCAGTATTACGGCTTAAATACTCTAAAATACAAGGCCTATAAAGGCAAACTTTTCTTTTTCTTTTTTTTCGTTTTTGTTTTGCCTTGTTTTCCTCATTTTTGTTGTGTTATTTTTCAATTGTACGAATAATGCTGTTGCTCTGGTAATGATGGTAATAATGATGGTGATAATCACGTTGTGACAAAAGAAGAGCTGGGCGTTTATTGAAGCATCATATGTATGTATGAGGTAGTTTTGATGAAGAGACTTTTCTCTTTTTTTTCAGTAAAATTGTTGTGTTTTGTTGCTACTGTTTTTGTTTTCATTATACAGTTATTTTGTTTTTTTATGTTCCTTATCGTGGCGTGTCGTGATGATAGCTTGTGTTTTGTGTATTGTTTACATTGAATGCTGGTGCCTGGATAACTTTCATAAACTTTGACACACTCATGCAAACATAAACTGTGACATAACAAGCCTATGAGAACAACATGTTCGCCCGATGATACTTTCAAACTAACTGCAGTCACTGCTAACTATTAAAAAAGGGGTCGTTCGAAAATAAAAAAGTATAAAAACAAATAAAACGGGGACTTTTCAAGCGGATACGGATGTTCATATCGTAACTTTGTTAAATTGTATAACGTATTAAAGAAGAAATAAAATAAAAAAAATACGAAAAGAAAATATCTTATGTCCGAGCACCTTGTCTTGTTGTCTTCAACCAATTTTCTTATAAATATTATTTCATTCGTAAAGATTTTTCTAAAGATTTTGTTCAAGTCTTTCGTTTTCAATATTTGTAAATATTTTGCTGTTTATTATTGTTGCTGTGTCATACTGAAGGTAACAGGTTGAAATAATATTTATTTTATTGAAAAAAATAAATTTTCCAACCATAATAATTTTTATATTTTTTTTTTCTTAGATGAAATTGTAAATGATTATTAAATAAAATGAAAGTTTAAACTTTAATAAGTCATAAGAGACTTGGTAAAAATTTTCATATTTTTTAAATTCAGTATAAAACCAAAATAATATGATAAATGGCCCAGCAAATAATTTTTTTTTTTTAATATGCTGTAAAAAAACTACTGAATATTTTCTCAAATTTCTTTTTTAATAATGGAAAATAATTTCATTGAAATGGCAGCCTCGGCTGGCCATGCAGTAGCCTACACGATCAGTCCAATTTTTAAGCACATTATCGATTGTGTGCAGCTGTATTTCACCAATGGCTTCACGAATATTGTCCTTTAAAGCGTCAATTGTCTGTGGCTTGTTGGCGTAACTCTTATCACCACATATAATAGTCCAACGGTGTCAAATCGCAACTCCGAGGTGGCCAAACGACATCAGCTCTGCGGCTGACAATGCGATCTTCAAAAACAGGTCGCAAAACATCGAGTGTAGCTTCGGCTGTGTGGCACGTAGCGCCGTCCTGCTGAAACTAAATGTTGCTAATATCCTCCTCTACAATTTTTGTGTACAAATATTTGTTCAATATGGCCCAATAATGATCGCCATTGACTCTAATGGCCACTCCTTGTTCATTTTCGAAGAAAAATGGCCCAATTATGTCTCTGTACCAAAATCCGCACCAAACAGTGACTCGTCTTGGGTGTATCGGCTTTTCAATGTATACGTGCGGGTTTTCTGTGCCCCAGATGCGACAATTTTGCTTGTTTACATACCCGCCAAGATCAAAATGAGCTTCATCTGAAAAGATGATTTTTTTTGGCAAAATCGGCATCTTCTGTAAGTCGATCACAGGCCCACTTAGCGAAGCGTATACACAACCATATTCGTTCAGCAGAAGGATAAAACTAATTATCTTATTCACGAAATAAGCACTAGTTAAAAAAAACGTTAGATGGCGGACTCTTTATAAGACCTTGTTTTTATGCCAGGGTTATAAGTTTTAAAAAATATTTAATTTTTATAATAAATATTTAAGTACCGCATTATGTTGTCAGTCTGTGATTTACTCACAGACTTTATGTACATATTAAAAGAAAATTTTTATGATACATGTATGATATGATACAAAATGAAACATTATAGAAAAATATTTCTTTTGAAAATATGCAACAACAAATACACAGCAGCTTTATTATTAAAATCAACTTAATCCATTTTACCGCTAATGGTACATCTCTAAAAGAAAAACCCGCTTATTATTCTCTTATTTGAACGTAGAACTTTTTTGAATAAGGTGACCATATGACCAATTGAGTAAATATTAAGGTGACCTTATCAAATTGAAGTACACCTTATATATATAATTTGTTTCTCAATAACTCCAAAAGTGGGGGTTATATTAAAAAATGATATTAGAATGACTTAAAGCCGGTATAAAGTTATCATAAAATGTATGAAGCAGCCTCTTCAAAAATCTCACATTTTAGAAAAAAATATATAAAAAAAGCTTATCCATAGAATCTGAAATGTTGATGATATTTAAAGTTAGGCGACCACAGCTCGTTAAAAAAATATATTAAATATTAAAGGTATTTTTGCTTGTTGCATAGTATTATCATAATATGTCTTCATATTCTGCGTTTATAATTCGCATTTTTATTTATAGTATTTCCCTAAAAAATTTTAATTTTAATTTTAATATACTGTAAGCGTTTTTGTTGTATGACTTGAGTTGTTACAAGAATTTTGTTGTTGTTTTTTATGGATTTTGTAGAGCCGTAAATATGTAAAAAATATAAATGTTTAAATGTCTTTTTAAAGATCGAAATATAAACTAAATTTTAGAGAATGAGGGTCAAGACTTTATTTTGATGGTTACAGTAGAAAATTTTATATTTTTTGTATTAAAAAATAAACAAAATTAAAAACATCAGTTAATTTTTTAAACAATAAAATAGGATTTGACTCTTTTTTCTCTGATGAAATATTAAAAAAGTATTATACACTGTATTTTGTCCAATAGTGTATGTATTTTTTTTTTTTAAGACCAGCAGTCAGGGGATGATCCCTACTTATGCAATGCATTGCGCTGGTACTAGGAAAATAGTTTATGGGGAGGAGGATAGAGGGAGTAGTGTTAATGTACGTTTGATTTGAATTTATTCATATCGTAAGTGACAGGAAAAACTTTCGTTGGAAGACTATGCCACAAACGAACTGTGCGATTCATTGGACAATCAACTACAAACGAATGAGCTCTACGGAAAAACGGGTATTACAAGAATATAAGTGATTATCAGGAATTAAGTCTCTTATTTCGTCAGAACACATTCCGTTATATTACCGATAGAACAATGAAACACACGTCACATTTATAAGCATCTACCGTCATTTATAAGCATCTTCGCCCTCTCCTGTACACGGTCAAGAAGCTCCAAAATAGACTTTGAAGCACCGGTCCATACATGAGAGTTGTGTTCCATTTTGGGTCGGATATAGGTCTTGTAAATATTGAGAAGGTCAGATGGAGTGAAGTATTTCTTGCATCGTCTTAAACAACCGAGGCACTTGAATGCTTCTTTCGACACTCAGAAAATGTGATCGTTACAACGGACACAATGAATCCTCATGCATAGAACATCAAGAGCATCCGACTCCTAAATATCTATATTACCCATAGTTACAGACGAGCCACCACGTCTATGTGTTAGAAAACAACATTGTATGTATGTATGTATCTATCTCATTAGAGTTCACTGTGTGATCTACATTTAAGCCGTCACTAATGCCAAAAGTGAAATTGACTTAAAACGAGTTTGTGATATTTGTTTGCTAATGTGATAAAAAAAAATCTTGTAAAATGTAGGATGTCTTTGGAGAACGTTGGACCCATATTAAAAAATTACTTAAAGAAACAGCGATATTGTAAATCATTTTGACATCCCTTTTGAATAAAATTAAATAAATTTTATAAATTCCTAGAAGCTATCGAATAACTTTTAAAATTTCCTGTTATTTTCCAGACATTAACGATGTCTTGATTTCAAATGAACTAAAGTTGCTTTTTATTTGCTTGTTCTAATTTCCTGTTTAAAAGGAAAAGGGACCTGCATTTACCAAATAGCCACATGATTAATCTTCCTTTTGCAAATAAATTTTCAACAAATTAGGCTGAAAGAACAACATATTTATTTATTTTTTGTAATAAGAAAAAAAAAGAAAATCATGACAAATAGCTTTTTTTCTACTCGGAGTTGGAGTAGTCAGAAGAATTTCTTATGTATTTGCATACAAAGTTTATTTGGATTAAATTTGTGAAAAAATTAGAAAATAATCGATAAAGATTTTTGTGTTTTTTTATCTTTTTTTTTCTAACAAAATCATGTTTATTTAAACGAGCATAAACAACGTCTCTTGACACAGTAAACAAAAAAAAAAGGACAAAACGAAAGGATTCCCTAGCAAAGGCAACAAGTATGGCGAAGAAAAAGGTCTTCTATTCATGTTTATGCGTTTTTTTTTATTTCGTTTTCATTTAAGCTTTACCTTTAAGCGAAAAGAAAGGAGGGAAGAAAAAAATTTAATTTCCGTTTATACAATAAGATTTTTCATGTTTATTTTTTTGTATTTTCTGCCTTCCTTTTATTCCCTACGCTTTGCTTTGCTTCGACAACAACATCTTATGCCAGATGGTTTTCTTAACATAAGTTTTACATACAACAAGTTTTTAAGGAACATAATAACCTTTTCTTTATCTTCTTCCTTTTTCTTTATTTCTATTTTTTATTTTTTATTTTGTTGATGCAGAGGAACTATTTAACTTGGCTTATTACTTCTGTTGCTACCAAATCGGCTTGGGACGATAAGAAAATGTTGAATTTATTTTTATAGTTTATTCGTTCATTTAAATGTACATATTCATCTCCTATCTACGTATTTCCAGATGAATAATTTTTCCAAATGTAGACGCATTTACAGACATGAAAAGAAAAAATACGCAAAACTAGTATATTAGTAAAGCCAATGTCAATGGCAATTATTCTTTTGAATTGGCATTCAATAGCTGTAGTAGGCTATTAATCTTTGGGTTCATAAAGATTTTAATCAGTCCTAATAGACTCTAATACGTTGTTACGACTTTCACAGAAAAACTGTTAAAGAAAAACTATTTCTTAATATTCGAATTATACAAATATTCATGAGATTATTCGGAAAAATAAAAGTGACAGTTGTAATAGTGTATAGCATACTTATGTTACAGTGAGTGGTCATCATTATTCGGGTATTGTATAGCGAAGTATAAAGAAAATGAAAACTGAAACAAATTGATTTCTAAGATTATATTTAAACATGAAAATAAAATAAAAAATAAAAAAACAAATTTTCAAGTTAGCGTGTAATTAGTAGTGATGCCAACTCTTGGCACACTGAACGCGTTGAGAAATGAGAAAAAATGCCTAAAAAGGGCTAAATTCAAAATATCACGGTTTTAGTACATTATCATTGAATTTTGCAAAAAAGCACAAAAACGGCTAAGAGGGTGAATGAACCAACAGTCGGCAATTTAAGACTTTTGTTTATTTCAAGCTACCGCTCTTACGCAGGTGAATGTGGTTTAGAATTGATGATTAGTAATTACAATTCATCAGCGTGGTGTAGTGGTTAGAACGCACGCATAACAACACAAACGACTCAGGTTCTCGAGCCCCAGCAGAGGACATGACGAAGAAAAATTTTAGTTGTGGTTTCGAATGTTTAATAAAAAAAACAAAGGCTTCAACTTCCCTCCACACAACTCCATTTAAAAAATGAAGAAAAAATCCCCCCTCACCTTCCCGCATACCTCTGGTGATGATGACAAACATCAGACGAATGATCAGGAAAAACACGCCACCTACTGGGAAAAAATTAGAATGCTAAAGTAAAGATCACCACCAATTAGCAAGGATCTTCACCACTACACACACAAAAATCATATGGAGGAAGCAACAGCGGATTATAATCATCTACTTAGCTTTTAAAATATCAAATTGATTAAAGAAACTGAACCAAAGCAATAGATGCTTTCTGGAAAGCCAATATGTGCTCCCTAGAGGAGTGACGGAAGAAAAATTACAATTCATTAGTTTGCTTTGTTTCAGATTATTAAGTTAAATTTAAATATTATTTTTTATTGAAATTGAAAAATTTACTGTTTTTGTGAAAAACATAAAATTTGCCTGTAGTCGGCACTAATTTTCCAGTTTTCGGCATACTATGTTCCTATTGTTGGCATACCATATTTTAGTACAGAAAATAATAAATCGATATTGATTTCAAACTGTTATTTATTTAAAACAAACGTTTTCCACATTCTATATGTTCAATAAGATCAATCAGGCGCGAAAGATAAATTCATATCAGACAGTCCTGAATATTAATTGTGTATAATTCAGATTTTGTACTCGTATTTCAAAATGTGTCGGCTTTTACCATGGACCGATCACATAATGAGCATCCTCTTAAGCCGCTCAGTTACAGTTCGAACATAGCATGTCATTAAAGCTTTCAAATCAAGAATTTTGCGATGTCCTCTTCGAAAACAGAAAGTCATAGCACGTAGCATTAATACCGAATCATAGAAATAGACTTGAATTTAGGGCTTTAAAACGTAGTACCGAACACTTGTAGAAAAATCCAAACGCCTTTTGGAGAAGTACGATGATAACTTGGTCAGAAAAACTTTGTTTACTTATGAAAAATATTGACCGAACCAAAGAAGTATAATAAACGATAATGACAAGATGTAAGCACAGTAGTCTAGAGAAGTATCTGAGCTCATCCAACACATTGAAAAGGCAATCCAGTTTACTATGAGGTCGCCGACTTGCATTTCTGTGTACAAGGGATCAAAGCATCAGCCAATGTTTACCACGAATCTGTTTTGAAAGCGGTTATGAAGCCAATTAATCATTGCCGTTTCCAAAACCAACTGTATATTTAACAACAGGATTTTGAGACTGCCCATAAAGCTAAAATGACGAAAACGCGACTCCCAACAATTTACCAACTGGATTCTTTGTAATGCAAATTAACCCTTTTAGTGGTTATGGTTTGCTACAAAATAAAGCCCAACATTCATTTTATGAAGACTTTATTGGCTCGCGACGAGGCCAGATTTTAATATGGCTGACGTGCGTACAATTATTGATCATTGGCCATTGTTACTTAAGACGAGGTTGAGAAAGATATGAAGATTTAATAAATCATTATTTCTAGAAGTCTTAACGAACATCAAGAGCATCTGATTCCTCAATATCTACATTACCCATAGATACAGATGATAACACACCACCACGTCTGTGTGTCAAAAAACAACATTGGGTCTTGCGCGCTTTAAAGTCGACCCTCTTCGCGCAACCACACTCAGAGATTTTGGACAGGTCGTTTGTAAGTGTGTCGTTTATATTCCGCCTTTCGCCCCAATCTCCAAAGGCTCGACCTACGATCATAATAATATGAATGACAAATGTTGCTGTCATCTGCAAAAGAGTAGATAGGATTAAAAGTGAGAGAAAAAGTCGTTAAGAAATATTAGAAATAGAGTTGGAGAAAAAACATAGCCTTGCGCTACCACTGAACTCGTCGGATGAAATCCCATCTATAACCACTCTTGTAGTGCGATTTCTGAGAAAGCGCGATATGAATCGAAAGAAGTGACTACCGACACGAAAGGCAATAAGTTTGGATATGAGAGCCTCGTGCCAGATTCTGTCAAACGCCTTGAAAATATCCAGGGCCACAACCTTACTCTTACCAAATCCATGAATGGACCTATTCCACCCTTCAGAGAGTAACGCCAGTAGATCACCAGTGGAGCGACCTCAGCGAATTGTTGGACTCTAAATATTTCACAAGGTAATGATTAATCATACTCTCCATTACTTTGGAAAGTGCCGAACACACTGCTATTGGGCGGTAGTTTTCAAGGTTACTAGCCTCACCCTTTTTAGGGATTGGCATTACATTGGCAATCTTCCAGTAAGATGGAAAAATACCCGCACGATAAGACGCACTGAAAAGATTAGCCAATGGACGCGCAAGCGTCGAAGAGCACTGCTTCACTACCAGCGCTGGAATGCCATCCGGCCCAGAAGACATATTAACGTTGAGATTTGCAAGAACCTTTTTTATATTTTAATTAACAGATATTAAAAGAAATCATGACTTGGATGGAATTTAAAACGAAATTTTTGATTTCGCCGTAGAAATAATTCACAGCACAAAAAATCAAAATATGCTCTAAAAAGGTTTAAAATGCTCTTAAAATAAGAGAAATTTATTGAAATCATGCTCTAAAAACTGAAATACGCAAAAAATACTGTTATGAGCAAAATATGCAAAAATATGCACTAACAAATCGATGGCTAAATTCATAAAAACTTATGAAACGAATAAATATCTTACATCGGACTTGATTGGTCGCATTAGAAAAAAACATGCAATTGCATAGATCTGGTTGGGGAAATCCATCTCCTATATAAAGCAAAAAATTGTTATTATACCATATGTCCCAATAAGGCGTGAGACTTACAGGTAATAGGCAATTTATACGAAGATCCCTGGGCAACGCCGATTAGGTAAAGACATAAACTTTAAAAATGAAAAGCATTGCTAAGAACAATCTAAAAAACTAAAAATTTGGAATAAATCAACAAAATTTTAACTTCATAATATCAGTTTTTTTTTAAACTTCTAACTAAACATGTTAGAATAGGTTTTAACAAGTAAAACTAATACCACTAGGATAACCATTAGTTCGTATAACCTCAAATAGACGATAGGCATATTAGAAATAATTTTGTTCAAAAAATCTAGGCTGATTTTAGCTCATTCTTCGCACAGTCTTTTTTGATTTCATTTTAAATTAAAAGAATATAGAAGGATTGACGATCCAAATGATGCTATAACATAAGTACGGTATTCATTTCGAAAGGTTGGCCTAGTTAGGTATTAATCACTTTTGTATAATTATGAAAGTTTTCCATTTCCCTTTGCCGATAAACATCTGGTCTGAGCACCGAGCATATGGTCTTTGCCAAGTCGCTTGTTATATTTAGAGTATAATTTGAGAAATTCTATTGTAATTTAAATAATAAATAATTAACTTAATGAAATGTAAATTTGTATTTGATTTGTTTATTTGTGCTTTCGAAAAATCCATCAATGGTTCATCTAGGCACATCTATATTTGTGAGTTTCATTTAAATTTGTACATCCAAAATTATATGAGTATATGTCAGTCACATCACTGTCTGTAACAAAATATATATAAAAAAACTCAAAAATAAAACGATTGTCATGCAATAAAAAATAACGAACTGCTTGCTGTACCTCTGGTGCTTATTTAATATGTAACAGACATATTCTTGAAAAAAAGGAAGGAAAAAAGTAAAATATTTTACGTTCTCTACGTGATGTGAGCTCTTGCGTTTATTTTCAACAAAAAAAAAAAAAAAAAAAAAAGAAAAACAAAAAATTGTTTTTTGCATTAAAGGTACGACAAAAATTATGTTTTATTGTATATAAAATTGTTTCATTATTATTATTATATAGTAGTTTTGTATTTCTTAACAATATGTTTCAAATAATACACAAATAATTTTTTTACATAAAGAATGAAATAGAAAATTAAGGATATAAACGTATTAAATCTTCAATTAATATCCGGCAAAATCTTTTTTAGAATTTAACATCATAAATAGTATGAGAATACTTTCCTTTTAAGGAAAAATCTTTTTTTTTCTCTACACCACAGAAATCACTTTCTGAAGTGAGCTAAAGAATATTGTTACGAAAATAGAAATGCCTTAAAAGAAAATACACCACATCGGGGAATGTATGGTGAGATTTTTGCTATAAACTTTATTGGTTGGTGTCAAGACTCTAGTGTATCCCTAATTATGTGCGCTATTAAAAGTGCTACAACTTGCATGTTTAACGGTGTTGCCAGTTCAATTAATTTTTGTGTATCATAATTGTACATTTTTTGAATTTAACGTAGATAAATAGAAATTTGTAGTGACTACAAGAATATTCGAAATTGATATTGAATTGCTATAAAAGGTGGCATAACAATCGCAAAGTAAAGTCGTGTTTAGACGTAAATAAAAGTGTTCTATAAAACAATATTAAGTACAAGATAAATAAGTTACTGTATTAAAATAAACTAAATAAAGATAAAGTGAAGATATAAAAATTGTAAAACAACAACAAGGTGGTGCTTATTTATATGTAAACTGTCCTTTTATTAGTCTTATTATTTTTGACAACCAAGAAACCGTTTTAAATGTTATAACTTTCATCTAAAGTCCTAGTTTTACTTGATAAACGTTGCATAAAATTGCATGACGTTTAAAACAAAAATATAATATTTGACAAATTTGTGCGAACACACAATTAACAAGCTACCAATGTCAGTCAAAATCAAAAATGATTTTCGTCAAACTCACATCAGAGTACAAACGTAAGCAAAAAACAAAAATACGTTTAATGACGCAATTTGGTTATGCCATTTTACAATCATATAGTTTCTGTCGATTATTTATATTTGTTTTTATATCTGAAGGACCAAGGTCATACAAATATAGAGTCATCAACAGTATAATAACGTATAAGCTTTTTTTCTCTCTATAATATTACGGGGGCTGTTCGAAATTCTTTTAGCCTAACAGTGAAAAACCCAAAAATAAGGTTGGGCACCCCAGCGTTATTACATCGCTAAAATAAATAAACAAAAGCTGCAAGAACAACTATACGTGCTGTTTACAAATAACCAAATCGACAACAACAATCATTAGCAGCGATAAAGTAAATAAAAATAGCACGACAACAACAATAATAAAGCAGCAAAGAAAATGAATAACAGACAATAAACAGCAACAACAAATACTAAGAGCTGAAAGAAGTAGATGTTTACATTCGCATGGCTACATAAAAACCATAGGGTCCGCCAAATAAATTTTTTTTTTTTTTTGAAAATGTTATAAAAAAAAACTACTGAATATTTTCTCAAATTTCTTTTTTTATTTGAAAGTACATTCCTTCCGGTTAATAATGGAAAATAATTTCAT
The DNA here is from genome assembly GCA_023159175.1 of Wohlfahrtia magnifica. Classification (NCBI taxonomy): domain Eukaryota; kingdom Metazoa; phylum Arthropoda; class Insecta; order Diptera; family Sarcophagidae; genus Wohlfahrtia; species Wohlfahrtia magnifica. The sequence continues at coordinate 2,074,413 of JAKWBJ010000208.1, read as the reverse complement.
TCAAATGGTTGCCTCGGCTGGCCATGAACATTATCAATTGTGTGCAGTCCAACGGTGTCAAATCGCAGCTCCGAGATGGCCAAACGACATCAGCTCTGCGGCTGATAATGCGACCTTCAAAAACAGGGCGCAACACATCGAGTGTAGCTTCGGCTGTGTGGCACGTAGCTTCGGCTGTTGAAACCAAATGTTGCTAATATCCTCCTCTTCAATTTTTGTGAACGAAAATTCGTTCAACGTGGCCCGATAACGATCGCCATTGACTGTAACGGCCACTCCTTGCTCATTTTCGAAGAAAAATGGCCCAATTATGCCTCTGGACCAAAATCCGCACCGAACAGTGACTCGTCTTGGGTGGATCGGCCTTTCAATGTATGCGTGCGGGTTTTCTGTGACCCAAATGCGACAATTTTGCTTGTTTACATAGCAGCCAAGATCAAAATGAGCTTCATCTGAAAAGATGATTTTTTTTGGCAAAATCAGCATCTTCTGTAAGTCGATCGCAGGCCCAGATTCCCAGCGTTGTTCAAGCGTATACACAACCATATTCGTTCAGCGGAAGGATAAAACTAATTATCTGTCAAATCAGACCTGAGCTAAGTGTTACCATTTACAAAATAAGCACTAGTTGAAAAAAAAACGATAGATGGCGGACCCATTAAAAGGAAAATAAAAGAAAGAAATGGAATCTACCTGAAATATCGAGAGGTTCGAGAGCTTTCGATGTATTGAATTGCAATCAGTTTATTTGGTGTAAATTCAGCGAACGTGTTATTGGTTTGATCTCAGTGTAAAGGGGGTGATACAGTGATCCATGAATGCGACTGGAGAATTAAGTTATCCATGTATGCGATTGGCTATTTGCGATGTTTGCAAACAAATGTTTGCCAATGTATCACCCCTATAAGAGAGTTTAGTGTGGTTAAACTCTGGTTGAAGAGGTTGTGATCGAACCTAAGTTGTAACTACGATCGGGTTGGAAGATCTTTAAGTAGAAAGATCTGTCGAGTATTTGTTGTTGCTTACAAGCTTGTAAACAGACAGAGTAATTAAGAATAGAAAATTGTTATTGCTTGTAAAAAGGTTACAAGCAGTGGTGCACAAAATTGTGTTGAATAAAGAATTTTAATTAAAAACTAAACACAAAATTTATTTTATTTTAATTACAATCTACGAACTCACATATACACGTTTTTAAAAAGTTAAAAACGTAACAGTATATTCTACTGACACTTCAACACCCTTAGTTCAACGTTTTTCTAGTAATTCCATCGATTGATTAAAATAACTTTCCTGAGGCTTCTCAAAATAATCGTTTACCGCTGCCATGCGTCTTCATTCGAGGTAAAATGTTTGTCAGCAAGGAATTTTTTAAAATTTAGGAACACGTAGAACTCAGAGGAATCTGAAGAATAAGGTGGATGGTGAAGCAATTCGTACTTCAATTCGTTGAATTTTGCCAATGTTTGAATACCCCTGTGGAAGGAATGGCCCGTTGTTTTAATGAAAAATTATTTTTTTGTGTTGTAAACCAGTTCGTTTGATCCAAAAGGTTACAACAACATTCCGAATTTATTGTTTTACCTTTTAGAAGATAGTCGATCAATAAAATCTTTGTAATCATAGAAAACCGTTGCCATGACCTTATCAGTCAATTGATTTATAAAACGAAGCTTCAAATCAATTTTATTTCGCTTAAATCAATCCAAACAAATCTTGAAAAATTTTCATTCGAATTCTTTTTTGATCAACTCTTATAAACTGCGGTACCCATCTTACAGAAAGATTTTCATCTGTAATTCTTGATGAAAAATAAAATGCACTCGATTATTTGAGATGCCTATTACTTATTTCACGTACTTTCACTCGTCGATTGTCTAATACCACATTATGAACTTTAGCTATGATTTTTGGCGTTGTTGCACTTTTCCGTCCACTTCGAGGTTTATCTTCAATGCTTGTAGGACCACGTTCAAATTCAGCAACCAAATTTTTTACTGTTGCTTTCGAAGAAGCACCCTCACTTAACACATTCAGCATATCATTATAAATTTCTTGTCCCGATAAACCTTTTTTAGGTAAATATTTAATAACGCCACGAATTTTTAATTTTTACTTTTTAGAATAAACACTGAAACTCCTTTTTCGAACATCTGTTACTATACGAATTAGTTGATAGATCTCAATGAAATTTGACATGTGTTCATATGACGAACCGAAATATAAAATTGTCTCAGAGGTTGGAAAGGATGTAAGCAGTGATTTGGCAATTTTTTTTTGATTAATTTGTTAATTCATTATTATTTTTGAGACCAAATTAACGCACCTAATTAGTTTGTACTCCCAATACGTAAATTGCACATATTTTTGTTGTAAATAAACTACGAAAATAACTACGAAAACTACGAAATTAAATAAAAATACCCACCCGGTTGTTTTTCAATATAATACCCATTAATACCCGATTGGGTTTAATTGGCTTACCCAGTGGGTTGCCAACCCTGGCTTAAACGTATTATAAACGGTATTTAAACTCTACTCATATAACGCTTTTGAAAAAAAAAAATCAAGGCCTTTTGGGGCTTTTGAAAAAGTAATGACTTTCTACGCTTTTCAGTTTATCCTGTAATCATCGATTTCGTTTGAATGTAACAAAATTTTATAACATTTCATATAATGATATATGAATGAATATAGATGAAATATAATAATATATATAATAGTATATATATAAAATACATTTCATCTGTCGAGTGCTCATGTTTAAACAGCCACTCAAACAAATAGAATTGTATGAAAAAATTTAAAATCGAATATCAAATATTGATGTCGTTAAAGACTTCTTTACTATATTAAAACTACTCGTAATAGCTCAAATTTCAATCGATCCTAAAAGGAGCATAGGGCCTCAATAAATTAGTTTCCCTGAACATTTCTCTGTTTTGTGCTAGCGCCTTCATAACCATAAAAAACGATATTCTTCACATGCCATAACACAATCAATGTGATGAAAAATACTCTACCCGTACGTGATCAATTAATTGAGTTCTTTCGCTCCATAATTTATCACCATGTTTACGCATGAATTCACTACAATATTTATTTAACTATTTGCTTATTTATAATACGAAGTAGGAAACATAAAAAATTAAAGGGGCAAGGGAAGAGATATTATCTAATTGTTTTGTATTGATTAGTGAATTTGATGTTTTGAGCAATTTTTATTAGATATTGTTTTTATTTAAATGTTTTTATATAGGCACTGTTCACACAAAGCAAGTTTTCTATCAAAATTAGTGACATTATTTATAGAATCAAGAGAGAGAGAGAGAGAGAGAGAGATTATATATACAAGTAATCACTTAAGTAAGTAAACATTTATATGATTAATATTTATACCAGAATATTCTAAAACAATAATTTGAAAGAACGAGTCATATAGTAAGAGTTAAACGACTCCCTTATATTTCAACAAATTAATGACCCGGAATGGCTACATTACACTATATAACTGTAAACTCCTTCTTAGTCACCTGTTCTTAACACAATAGAGCAACTTTAGAACTATTCAGGCCGCCAAATAAGAAAACTATGGGTGAGAGAACAAATATATCTAAACAAATATTATAGTGGAAGAATGGTTAAAAATTGCCAGCTCTGTGTTGCAAGACTTGATGGATTTGATACATATACGACTTAAAGAAGGTACAACAAATAGAGTTTAACCTATTAAATAATAAATCGACAAATTTTTTTAATTTTTCTATAAAAGCCTATTATTTACTTACTTTTGCGATGTTAATTTAGCAAATTTTATTGTTTTCCATAGTACGTAAAAACTCGGCTCGTGAGCAAAATTTTCTTTGGTTAGCTCGTACTAGCGAGTTTTATTTTTTAATTCATGAGCACGAATCATATTGTTTGCTCAAAATATTTTTTGCAAGTCTAGTGAGCAGAAATTTAAAATTTTTAATTTAAATTTAAAAATTTTAAAATTTGAAATTAATTATTAATTTTTTTTTGCGAACGAATTAAAAATAAGCAAATAAGAATCCAAAACGAGTAATTCATTTCAACGCATGTTGTTTGTGTCAGATTAAATCTGTAATACCATGCATTCATATGTGTGTATGTATGTATAATTTGTGTGCAGCGACCAATTACTAACAAGAGTTACTCGTTTTTAACCCGCGTTTCGAATTTTATTTTTAAATTCTTTTGTTTTTGATTCTTGGCAAGAGTCGTATTTCAATTTTTTTTTTGCTTTCAAAAAGATGTAGAAAGGTTGTACCGTTAAGAAAAAGGTTGTATCTTAAACATAACTTGCCTCTTATAAACCGTTATTTTTATTGTAACGGGTCCGCCATCTAACGTTTTTTTCAACCAGTGCTTATTTCGTGAATGGTAACACTTAGCACATGTCTGATTTGACAGATAGTTAGTTTTATCCTTCCGCTGAACGAATATGGTTGTGTATACGCTGTTTTCACTTCGCTAAGTGGGCCTGCGATCGACTTACAGAAGATGGCAATTTTGCCAACAAAAAAAAAAAAATCATCTTTTCAAACGAAGCTCATTTTGATCTTGGCGGGTATGTAAACAAGCAAAATTGAGCATTTGGGGCACAGAAAACCCGCACGCAGACATTAAAAAGCCGATACACCCAAGACGAGTCACTGTATGGTGCGGATTTTGGTCCAGAGGTATAATTCGAAAATGAGCAAGGAGTGGGCGTTACAGTCAATGGCGATCGTTATCGGGTCATGTTGAACGAATTTTTGTTCACAAAAACTGAAGAGGAGGATATTAGCAGCACTTGGTTTCAACAGAACGGCGCTACGTGCCACACAGCCGAAGCTACACTCGATGTATTGCACCATGTTTTCAAAAAAAAAAAAGAAATTTATTTGGCGGACCCTATATTTTGCATGTGCACTAGAGAGTTATATTCTATTTGTTGTTGTTATTGTTTTCTTAATGTAAATTGACAGTTTAGTGACAGGCAATTTGTGGCAAATTATTGTTTTTTTTTTTAATTCAAAACTATTGGCCAGCAGCTACAAAATCAAAATCGTTTCAAAACAAGACAAAACAAATATTTTGATTAAAAATATTTAAACTTATTTTAAAAGTCCTGCAAAGTATGAGCATTTGATACTACAAAAAAAGAGAAAATTGTGTCAATTATAACTGAAAAGTTCATAAAAGTTTGTTGAAAGTAATAAAAAACAATAATAATAATAATAATAACACCAAAGACGACAAGTGATAAAGATTTATTGATGTCATTAAATCACAAACAAAAAAATAACTAAAAGTCTGCACAAATTTTTGGAATAGCAGCCCCTTTGCTCGGCTCTTAATTATACAATATTTTTAATAAAAAACAAGGCAGCTATTAAAATAATACGATAATGAGAAAATTAAATAGTCCCTTGAAATATTTTATGAAATATGTAAGTATGTTAATATGTATTAGGGATATGAAAATATGCATTGATTTCTTAGTTATACGGGTGTACGCACATATCCTGTTTTCCAAATTATATTGTAAAGTTTGAAAAACTTTGGACGACAGATATGTGCAACAATTTTAATATATTTTAGGTAAAATAAAAAGTATGAGCGGTTGTTTTGGTAAATTTTTTAATTAAAAATTGCCTTTCGTATCTGGTGTATAAAAATAATTGAATTGAATTGCTGTCTGAATTTGCCGTCTGTACATATTTATAGTTACACAGGGACATAGTTTAACAGTTTTTTAAATTTATATTTATTAAACCCAAATAAACTATGAATTGTAACTAAAAGACGTTTGTACATACGATTTTGCATTTGACCCAAGCAAATTAATCATCGTTTCGTCAGACCATAGCTTGTTGTTTTAACTATTACGGTGCAGGTTTTGCTGAGAAGCCATACATTTCGAGGACTCTTAGCCATAAGGTTTTTTCTTATTGTACGACTTGAAACAGGAGAATAAGTTGATTTTTGGGGCTTTTTGATGACTTGAAGGGATTAATCTTTGAAGTACGAAAGGGCATCACCAGAGTTTTTCAAAAATGACAGTTGTTCTACGCTTTCTTCCCATAGTCTCTGCAGTTTTCGTTCACTGGATCGCAATAATTACTTTAGTTTTGGAGCACTTCGTGGTCTGAACCATCGCTATATAACGGGTCCTCCATCTAACGTTTTTTTCAACTAGAGCTTATTTCGTGAATGGTAACACTTAGCTCATGTCTGATTTGACAGATAATTAGTTTTATCCTTCCGCTGAACGAATATGGTTGTATATACGCTCTTTTCGCTTCGCTAAGCGGGCCTGCGATCGACTTACAGAAGATGCCAATTTTGCCAAAAAAATCATCTTTTCAGATGAAGCTCATTTTGATCTTGGCGGGTATGTAAACAAGCAAAATTGCCGGATTTGGGGCACAGAAAACCTGCAAGCATACATTGAAAAGCCGATACACCCAAGACGAGTCACTGTTCGTTTGGTGCGGATTTTGGTCCAGAGACATACTTGGGCCATTTTTCTTTGAAAATGAGCAAGGAGTGGCCGTTACCGTCAATGGCGATCGTTATCGGGCTATGTTGAACGAATTTTTGTTCACAAAAACTGTAGAGGCGGATATTAGCAACATTTGGTTTCAACAGGACGGCGCTACGTGCCACACAGCCGAAGCTAAACTCGATGTTTTGAGCCCTGCGGAGCTGCGATTTGACACTGTTGGACTATTATTTGTGGGGTGCCGTCAAAGATAAGTGCTACGCCAACAAGCCAGAGACAATTGACGCTTTAAAAGACAATATTCGTGAAGCCATTGGTGAAATACAGCTGCACACAATCGATAATGTGCTTAAAAATTCTACCGATCGTGTAGGCTACTGCATGGCCAGCCGACGCAGCCATTTGAATGAAATTAATTTCCATTATTAACCGGAAGGATTGTACTTTCAAATAAAAAAAGAAATTTGAGAAAATGTTTAGTTTTTTTATAGCATTTTCAAAAAAAAAAAAGAATTTATTTGGCGGACCCTATATAAGAATTACTCTTCCATCGAGAAACTTCAATACATCAAATTTTATGACACACTGGAAAATATAAAGTGTCCCTATTATTTGTTTCAACACTGAATATTTATTATTATTCTTTCCCTTTCACTTAAATTCTAATATTGTTGTCACAAGTAGCACTTAAAAGAATCCTATAGTATCGATAGTTTTTTTGCAAACTATCGAAACTATCGAGTGGGCCGTCTATCGATAGTTTTGCAGCTCTAATACTTGCCCGCACTTTAATTGTTTAGTCAATGGTTTTTAGTGTAACAAGCCATCACTTAGTATCATTTACTTTTACAACTCTCCAGAGAATAACTATTTAAGTACCATTATCTACCTAAGTAGTAGACAATGGCAGTTAGACGTACATATACGTATACTTGTACAAGGATGAGTGAATTTTCTCCTTTACCCCTTTTTATTAAATACATACTTAATATAGAGCTTATTATTGCGCATAATGTTTTGATTGAAAATATACATACATATGTATGTATGTATGTACACTGTAAAAAAATGTTAAATATGTGATAATAATCCCAATAAAAGCGCAAGAGAGATCTGTAAATAGTCCACAAAACAGTCAATTATGTGAGTAAAGGAACAAATGAAAGCAATTTATAGGTTGCAGTGCAAGTTAAGAAAAAAAAAAAAATTCTTTAAGCCAATCAATACTTTTACTTACTCAATTTCTAAGTTTTCATCTTGAAAAAATTCCCAAATTTGTAAACACAATTTAGATTTGTATATACTCATAGTACTTTAAGAAATTGTCTTTTATGTGTGCGTGTGTATTTCCTTGTGAGCAGAATGTTTGTAATGATTTGTAATACCGTTATTTCCAACATATATATATATTACAGCATCCCGTATACAACAGTATCCTTTAACCAGCTTATCATACACACACATCCACATACACATACACATACACATATATATGTACATATATGTATGTATACTATATGAATACATCTTTTGTGAGTGTCGTCTTGATGAGGCCTTAAGCTGTTTATGATTTGAGACCTACCTAATTAGAGTATAAAAGAAGTGTAGAGTGTTTAAGAATACATAAGAAGTTTGAACATAAAATGGAAATAAAGTCCAAGACACGTACTTGAAATAATCTTCAAATAAATCGTTTATTAAGATGACAAAATAGCAACAAACACAATGTCAATAACAATAACAATAATAATAAGAAGAAGAAAACAAGAAGAAATGGTAAAAAAATTAATTGGTCAGTAGAACTTGAATCAGAAAGTATACGTAGTACACGTCTGCTACATAATCACATATAAAGAAAAGGACAGTGAAAATCATAAAAAAAGGATTTATTTTTAGGATTGCGGCTATAGAATCACTAAAACGGTTAAGTTGGTTTAGTCAGTTTCTCTTGAAGGCTATTATTATCATTGCCGTATTTCAAAATTAATTTGCACTCCCTAGGAAACATACACTGCCTACCTTATGTCCTACTTTCATTCTTTATATTTCTCGGAACAACCCGGCAAAACCGTAACAGATTATAAAACTTTTTAAAGCAACGCTTTCTAGATTTTTAAGTCTCTGTATAAAGTGATCGATCAAATATATTTGTATGAAAATCAAGTTTAAGAACAAATCGGCAACAACAACACAAATAGAAATGTTTACAAATAAAAATAAACAGCAACAACAAAAACAGGCAGAAGAGAAAACAAGTAACAGACAATAACAAACAACAAGAACTGAAAAAAGTAGATGTAAGATCTAAAAGTAAAGTAAAGGAAAGAAATATAATCTGTATAAAATATCGAAGGGTTCGAGAGCTTTCGAAGTGATTTTTACTGAGTACCATATAAAAAGTGCATCAATGTGGACAAAAGTTAGTTTATGTTTAAACTCAGCTTGAAGAGAGTTTATTCGCTTGAACCACGGATGGAAATCAGGGTACAATTGTACTTTTTATGGTACATTTTTGACGTTGTTGGTACCGTGGTACAATTGAAAAATGCCAACGTTCATTATATGGCAGCATAAATTTTGCTCATGTTCTCTTCAATTTTGTCTATGTGTGTATTACTTTTCCAACGATCAGCTTCCGTTTTTTGGCTCATAAAGGATGGTTTGGAACTGTATTTTGAATGCTAGTGACGACAGTTCACATTTTTTTTTACGGTAAAGTGAACAAATTTGTTTATCTCAATATTCGAAAAGAAAATATAAAGCAAAGTGCAGTAAATGGGGGGTATCGCAAGCAATTTCCCATTCTGCCAAGATAACGACACCGAGCAAACATCGGGTAAGGCAAAGGTTTGATTGATCCGTACCCGACCCAAACCTACTGAAACACCTGCTAAAAGCCCAGAATCTAATGGAATTGAACATCTTTAGAAGGAATTGGCTAGAAGAGTTTATTAGAAAAAGTTTAAAAGTTGTCAGCTTAAAGCGGCTTTATCAAAAGTTTTTAACTCCATAGAGCCGGAAGAATGCTAACATTTTTTAAAAATCAATTCCTACGCATTTACTGTCTGCTCTGGATTACAAAGTATAAGAGTATGTAAACTATTATAAGTCGTTCGATTATTGCATTTTAAGTATTCGTACTTTGTTTCAATCGATTATGCGTTGAGCTCAAAAAGTAAGTTATATTTGTGTTTCTGATGGAACTTACAAATATTATTGATTATTTTGTTACTATTCATACAGGCTCATGTTTAATGTATATTTATTATACATGTTTTTCTATGAAAAAACTCTCGTCCGTTTATACCTTGGAGTCACTGTTTGAATAAATTATTCGTAAAAATAGAAAGTTGTGTGTAAGTTTTCTTCATATGTGTAATTTTGATGCCGACTGTGTGCAATTCGTAATGCTGTTGGTGGCAACACTGTAGGGAGTCAACTCGTGAAGTGAGCATTGAGGTTAAAATCAGTTTAGTTGGAGCTAACTCAGCAAAGTGAGTTAAGTGTGGATAATCTCTGGTTGAAAAGGTTGTGATCGAGCCTAAGTTGTAGCAACAATCGGGTTGAAAGTTCTTAGGCAGAAAGATCTGTTGAGTAATTGTTATTGTTTACAAAGAAGTAAACAGACGGAGTAATTAAGAACTGAAATTGTTATTGCTCGTGAAAAGGTTACGAACAGTGAAACGCAAAACTGTGTTGTATAAGAAATTTTAATTAAAAACCAAATACACAATTTTATTTTATTTTAACTGCAATCTACGAACGCGTACATAAACTATTTTAAAAGGTAAAACCGTAACGTCAGGCATATCACAGATTCCGATCGAAATGATTTTGATTCCGTATTTGCAATTCGATCGATTTTGTTTAGGTTCTACAGATTGCGAACGATTTTGTTCATTCCCAAAAATTATAAAACCTCTGTTTTTTAAATTAAATATGGATAACTGGTATATCTTTAATAAATAATAAATAACACTCTTTTTATCTCATTGTTTTTGACTATACATTAGGTTATAGCAAAATTACAAAATGTAGGGAATGGCATCAATATACCGCTAACATGATAAATTTTAAGTACTCGTATATGTACCTTGAATCTGAAATATACACGGCTTCTTAATGTAATGTTTTGAATACTGTAGAAGTTCTAAAATGAGCTATCGCTCAAATACCTAATTTTGTATGCCTCCAGAATAAAAATTATTTATATAAAATATATTATAGTAAGTCCGTATTTCACTTAAGTTCCTAAAATAAAGGTTCGTTCAAGTATATCATTCTTCATCGTTCAAAGTCCCACACCTTTGAAGAATCGTAAGTACAGCTAAAGCCAAACCATTACTTAGATGTGTGATGTGTCACAAGTAGTACCATATCAACCTTTCTAGAGCCAAATCAAATGCAAGTCATCTTGTATTTTGTGGTAATATGTTATCTTATTTTCAAGGCCACCTTGTCAATTACGCCCGAAAGTCCAATCAGAAGGTTCTTGAATCCAATCTCATTTCATATTTTTACGTTTTGAGTTCTTTTTAATTGCGAAAAATAAGATAAACCCAGCGAATTTATATGTCAATTAATAGTCATTTATTTTATTTTCATAATTTATCTTTATACAGCAACTTATTTAACTTCCACTTAATACACAATTACTCAACACTTTAACTAACGCCTTAACACGACTTTACTTAATGACTTATAAATTGCAACTTTACAGAATGACTGATTAAACTAATACATAATGTACCGCCTTTTATATACATACAATCGACATTACATTACAACTACCCAATTTTCTTGTTCTTACTTCAACATTCGTTTCATTTCCGTTAATTCAAATATACTACCCAAAATCGGTGCGGTAATACCGTTCAATAAGCAATTGGTAACACTATTAATAACGCAAATGATGAAACATTGACAGCCTTGACACAAACCAATAGACTAAAATTACACAGTACAGTCTTAAAGGCACTGATGTGGTGTAATATCGATTTAGGCATTTTTATTTTCATAGCAATAAATATGTATTTGTCTCGATATCTTCTTTACCCTCATACGATTTCTTAACAGTCGTTTCAGTAACTTTGTTTATTTACAAAGATTCCAATCCTTTTTATGATCAATAGCAATCGGATTGACATAGAGATTATAACTCTTCACAAAAGCCAGTGTCATCTCTGACACCACTGTTTGTATTTATGTTTTCACCAGATGGTGAAAATACTCTTAACGATCTGTCAAGAATCATAGCAAGCGAATATAATAAAAATCGCTCAAGTCCTCTAAAGGAGCAGATAGATGCAATTATAGGGGCTATATACTACATCAGTAGCTGAAAGAATTATTCGTAATCATGCTTCAAGTAACAAGTAAGCTTTCAGGAAAGAGAGAGCTGCCACTGTATATTTCTATTAACGCTTTTAGGTGTCATTGTACGTACCATTGAATGTGTTCATGGGTATCAAAACACAACGGCCGGCAAGCAATTTAACATGACTAGGCATGTTTATATACAACTAAAGACAAACTAATCCATGTAAAATACTGCTGGTAACCAAATCTCTTACAAGTCTATGCAAACATAATAAACTAGCCAGAGAAAGTATATCTTAAATCACACTTACACACTTACTTTTCTTTAACACATACATACATACACACATACATATATGTGTAGAGGAGATTAACTATAGTTAATAATTATATTCTTACTCGTATTTTACGCACTAGATAATGTGTTTATTTTAGCACGCATTCTCATATCTCCTCCTTATTACGAGTATATGCGTGTTTTTTGTTTTGTTATTTATTTGCCAATCTTTTAAAGGGGTTTTGATTAATAGAAAATGTCTAGAAAACATGTCTAGTTTTAACTGACATTTCGTTTACAAGTTCTCGCCTCTTGTACGCCTGTTAAGTGACATTTTATTAGCAAGTGAGTGTAAAAAAATGAATACGTTATGTTGAATGTGGCATAAGTGTTTAGTTTTGTTAGACTTCAAGGCGTCATTTTAGGGGTTACCATTTACTGTTAAATCTACCAGACACATGTGACACATAAAGGTTAAAACAAAAGCTTTTTAATTCTCTGTTATTGAAACACCCTTTTGCCATATGTGTTATAATAAATATGCAGAAGAAAAATTTATTTTTTGTTTTCTCTTTTAAGATTTATTTCCATTCAAAACAAGATTGATCAAGATTTATGATGTATTTTCTTGATATTGTTTTTGTGAAAGGTTTTTAACAGAGCAACACACACAGCATTTATTTACAGTATTCTTCACATACACAAACACATACACACACACAGAGAGAGAAACTCTTTAGAGAATTTTGTTTGCCATTTACCATTTTCTAAACTTAAATAATAACAAATAAGCAGAAAAGAAAACAAGTTTTACTCACTTCACTTATTTTTCTACTCCCTATGCTTTTATGGGTAAAATGATACTCTTTTATTATATTAAGTCTACTAAGAGTAACATGCACTTGTTTGTGTATGTGTGTATTTATATTTGTACAAACACTAAATTATTGCCATTTACGACAATTTTCATCAATTCAATTTGACATGAAAATACTTGAAATGAAAAATATGAAGGAAATATATTTCTTTTTTAGAAAATGAAAATGAAAAAAAAAATGAAAAATAACCATAATCGCATCATCATTGTTTGCAAAACTGGAAAATTCAATTTGAAATATTCAAATGTTGTTACAACAATCATTAGAGCAGCAGCAATAGTCAACTTGATGATACTGATGATGATGATGGCAAAGAAGACGACAACGACAAGGACGAGGGCGACGACGATAACATCTTCAAGCCACTGAATTTTTTAAACAGTTAACTAAACAACCATTGAAAAAGAGAAGAAAAACAAAAAAAAGTATATGGAAACCAGACAGACAAAAAAAGAAATATAATGGAAGAGAAGGGAAGTGCTGAGAGCAAAACAGAATAAAATTCAAATCGTTAAACCACAACATAACAATGCTCTTCAACTATTACTCACACATAGCGATACAAACATGGGGAAATTTGTTTTCCCTTTTCTAAGGGTAAATGTGTGTGTGTGGCTATTATTTGTGTTAAAGAAACACAATGCAAATGTAATTTGCCCTTTCTAGTCTATAGCCACTATCATCGCTATTTCTCTGGTATAGCACGCGCACACACACACACAGAGGCATTGTAGTAAACATACATCTTTTGTTATACTCATGCCTCATAGGCAGAGCAGAACTTTAAATGTGTTTTTACTATACTCACAGAGATAGAAAGTAATAGAATAAAATCCTTTTGACTTTTTTAAGTATTAATTCTAGACCATACTGACTGACAAGTGTTGGTTGGTTGCTTTTGGTATGCCGCCTAGTCGTGTTTGTATAGATTTCCGTTGCATGCCAAAATTTTTGCTGCTACTTGCTACATACACCACAAAATCTCTGGGTTCATGTCTATTTGTAAAACGTCCGTCTGCCTGTATGTCTGCCTGGTTATCTTTTCTATTTTCTTTTCTTTTTTTTCTTTTCTATTTGCGTTATTCAAATTTAAGCGACCTTGCTAAGAATGTGTGTTCGTTTTGCCGTTGCTCCTCGTTTCCTTTTCGAAATTCCTTTTGATTGTGTGGTTGGTTCTTTTTTTGAGTATTTTTATTTATTTATACTCTTTATAGTTTTTTTTTGTAACCCAAACATACACACACACACACACACACAAATGCCACGAAATTTGTTTACGACTCAAATGACAGCAAAAAAAAGTTACAAAATCCCCCATTCAGCAGTAGCATGAACGTAAATACTCATACAACAATAAATACCTGACTTGCATTCCTTTTTTCTTCTTCTCTTCTTTTGATATAATGACATACTTAGTGGCGCGAAGTAAATAATGATGCCAGAGCTTACAAATACAAAAAAATAGCTTAAATTGAAAGCAGCAGGTACATGAAATTTGCATTTTCGGTATGAGAAAAAAGAAAAATAGATTGAGAGGAAACACACACACGCACACACAAGTAAACACTGAAATATGATCATAAACTAAAGAAATATGCAAGAGAGTCTTAAAGGAATATATTTACAAGCAATTTATATGGTAGTGAAATAAAAGTTAAATATCCATACACAGATAAATGCAAATATTAAGGAATTGAAAAATACCTTAGATGATATGCCTCGAAAAGAAGTGTTTTTTTGTAGGCATCCATTATCCTTTCAAGGGTATTTTTAGTTGTTGGGAATAGAAAAGTCTTACGAGCTTAAATCGGTTGAATATGGTGGCTGAGTTGTTACTACTCCTTTTACTTTCGATTTCAGTAATAGTTTGGTTAATGACGAATGTCTTATAAGACAGTGTTGGGGCAGAGTTATATACAAGAGCCTGGTCTGCAAAATCTGAGGATACCAGGTTGTGCAGAAGATGAGTTTGATATATATAGGGTGGGCAAATTTGAGGTTAGGAAGTAAATTGGCTTAAAAACACATTTTTTTTATTAACAAATTCGGTTTTATTCATAACAATAAAAAATAGAAATGTGGGAATTAATAAGGGAATATGATGTCGGGCAAATGTCCACCTCTAGCACGTCGGTAGACGTTCGCTCTTTTCACAAAATTTTGAACCACATTTTGCAGCAAAACTACGGCAGCGCCGAATTTCATCTTTCAGAATGTCAGTTGGCTGTGGTTTACTCCCGTAAACTCGGTCTTTCAAATGGCCCCAGAGAAAATATTCCAGCGACGTTAAATTACAAAAACGAGGCGGCCAACTGACATCGCCAAATCGAGAAATTACGCGACCGGCGCCGTCCTGCTGAAACCAAAGGTCACTGATGTTAACATTAGCCAATTGTGGTCATAAAAAATTGATTATCATGGTTTAGTAAAATAGAGAATTACGGTGCCGGCGTTTCCTTGCTCATTTGCGAAAAAATACAGGCCGATGATGCCGCTTAACCAAAAACCGCACTTTCTTTGGATGTAATTTTTTCTCGAGGACTGTTTGTGGATCTTGCGAACCCCATATGCAATAATTTTTGTTTATATAACCGCCTTATTGAAAATGGGCCTCATCACTAAAAACGATTTTATTGAAAAATGCCTTGTTTTCGTTCAGTTTTTCAAACAGCCTATTCATAAACGTTCGACGCAAATAATGGTCGGCTGGTGCTAGTTCTTGAACGAGTTGAACTTTATAAGCGTGAAGATGTACAGCGGTTATGTTTGCATCACTACGATCACTACGAGCGTATTGTTTTGATCCATTGTCAGCAACAGTACCGTGAGCCTCGAATTTAGCAACTACGCCAGATTGTGACGAAAATCTGCTAGAATTTTACGAAGTGATACAGTAAAATTTTCACCATTTTGATAGTAAATTTTCACAGTTAAAATTCTTTGTTCAAGAGTGTAGCGTTCCATAGTTAAAATATCCCAATTTTTTACTAAATAAGTGCCAAAGGTTGACAGCTCAATTCTTGACAATTCATTATTTGACAGCCAATTTACTTCCTAACCTCAAATTTGCCCACCCTGGCTGTGTGTGTATAACGACTCTTAATATGCTATCGTTTTTGAAAGAGTATGGTGTTAAAACGTTAAACGTACTAATTGCTGTAAATGCTCATAATGGCTGCACCAGCCAGCAGCAGACTGCTACTTTATTCGGGCAAATTTCATATCTCGATATCCAATGTAAAATCCCACAGTTTTTAAGTTTGTAAATATATTTAACGACTTTTAAGTATTTGAAGAAATGTCATTAAAAATATATAACACATGTGACAAGTTAAAGACTATAGATCCAAACTAAACTGTAGGGTATTGAAAATAAATCCAAGCAATAACTAACGTCGTGAAAATCAATCGGGCAGAAGCACAACAATATAAAAATAAAATAAAAAAGTAAGTTTTTTCCTGGGATTATATTTGCAATGGCAATCATTTCACTTAAAGCAAAAAACATAGCTATGTCGATATGGAAGAGTAGCTTAAGTCGACTTAAGCTAGAAATAAGAAAATTAAATAAAAAGATAAGCTTTTTTCTGAGACTATATTTGCAATGGCAATCATTTCACTTAAAGCAAAAAACATATATATGTCGATATGGAAGAGTAGCTTAAGTTGACTTAAGCTAGTCTTACTTACCGACACAGATTTGTATATTAAAAGACAAAGTGCAAAGAATGGAACACCAAATACGACTAAAGTTTTTTCAAGAGAAGTACATTCTGTTAAATTTTTCCGAAACTGTCTCTAAATATAATAAATCACTCTCGGTAAGTAAGAATAGCCTAAGTCGACTTAAGCTACTCTTCCGCATCTACACAGATATATTCAAATAGTTTATATAAATTTTATTAAAAGTTTTTTTTTAAATTTTTTTTGTACACAATTTGTTGCTATAGTTAGGGTTAAGACCATCTAAATAAGAGTAAGGTTTTATATTATAAACAATAGAGATTCCTTATTAATTCTAGTTATACGGGTGAGTCTTATTTAATGCGATATAAATTTAGTATAAATTTGAAGCGCATTTGGTTACATTAATTTCTTAAACTTACCCATGTCATCCAAACTATTATAGTTCATCTGGATAGGATAGTTCATAACATTCAAACATATTATTTTTTGAAATAAATTTAATGAAATTTAAAGACTTTTTAGTTCTCAAGTATGGTGGTTACGTTTCCCCTTAACATTTTGCTTTTAACAGTTTACAGCAAAATGGCTATACAACGCATGCATGTCATCGAAATAAATAGGCAATCAGCTAACCGTCTGTTAAATATATAAAAAAAATTGTTATTTCGTTTTTCAGCTTTTAGTTTTTGGTGGTTGGCTGTCTGACTGGCTGGCGGGAGGTAATGTTTAAATGAATAATGTTGTTGAAGTATTAAACCATAATTTGTAAAACTTGCACTTGATTGCAGTTTTTTGAGGTAAAAATATTAAAAGAATATAAGAAAAATATAAAAAAATTGAACATAAAATATATAGTACGTTATGGAAAAGCAAGTGAAGTGAAAAATTATATAATGTAGTCGAAATAATAAAATTTTTATGAAACTATATTTTAAAAGATAATAAAATAGATGTAAAGACTTTACTACGTATGAACTTCAAAAAATTGCAGAATAAATCTTATTTAATAAAAAATTTTAACGTTAAATTTAAAAAAAATTTAATTTTTTCTCCATCTTTCTGGCAAGTTGTAGATTTCATCTAATTTCATAAGTGCAGTATGTAAAAGCAATATTCAACTCCTAGCCGCCTGATATTACGACTGCAATGGTAAAGTCGCTAAAATCTTCTTAAATATTCTGGCAAAAAAGAGACATGACAAGTTACGATTCTTCATTGATGGTTTTAAAATAGAAAATGAAGTGGGATATGGTATTTTTCTCCGGACCTTAACTTAAGGGTTTCGCATTGGATGCCTGATTATGGCATCACCTTTTAGCAGGCCGTTCAGGAAGCAGATTTGTCTGCAGGAAACACAACCACAACTAGAATCGTATGCATTAAATAGTATATAGATAGTTAGGCGGCAATAATGACTCTGGAGTCTCTGGAGTCTATGTTCCTTAACTCTGGTGATGAAATGCCAATATTATATTCCGTGGAACTGTGTGGCAGATGAAATAGCTAGACGAAGCACTGCGGTATAAATTCTTCTGGTAAAATAAAGTGCTAGTATGCTGATCTGCACTTGTTTTGGTACTTAAGTGCTGGAGACAGACTATAATCAGGTTAGACGGCTGTAGTCGGTTGTTGACCGGAGGAGCACTGGTGAACTAGTGAACCTACCAGGACGGGGAATTTCGGCTGTGATAGGTATGCTCTCTGGCCGTTGTCTAGTAGGTAGTTATTGCCGGGAGGAGAAAGTAGCAACTGCCAAACATTTGCTCCCGGATTTTCCGGCGCTAGCGAGGCTGAGATTGAGGGTCCCGAGGGTAAAACACCAGTTTTTCATGAAGGTAGATGAGTTAATAACTTATTACAATGTTATCAAATTTTACGTTTCTCAGCGGATTTGGAAAGACGCGGCTTATTTCATAAGCAACTGGTAGAAGACAATAACGAAAGAATTCAGCAAAGTTCAAACCTAGTGCTGCGATAAAAAAAAAAACGAATTTTTCAAACACATTTAGCTCCCATACAATCCTACACCATATCCTATGCATTTCCACGTTTTACCATAGATTTGGAATTTTGCGATTATAGCTCCTCGCTTGGCTTTCGCCACTTTATTACATGTCCTTCGGATTCAAATACGTTATATTTCTCGTCTATAAAAGCAACATCCCACCAAGTTCCACATTTATGAGGACAAAACTTCGTACTACTCCAAATGGTAAGCATTTTTCCATATGGCTCTTTTGATGGTGAATGCTGGCACTTTTTGTGCAACTCTTTAAAAGCCTCAATATTTTGTAAAGCGTATTCTTCCTTCATTATTGTGTCCTATGACTATGTCTCCAATTGTATTTGTCTTCATATTAAGAATTTCGGTGATTTCTATGCATGTTTTAGCTTTTTTGTGATAAAAAACCTCAAGTTTTTCTTAATTCGAAGAAGCGTTTTTTTTTGAGTCCCATTTGTATATTTTGTAACCAAATAGAATTTTCGTTGAGTAAACAAGAAGTTATAATGCACTTCTATTGTGATATATTCTTATATCATAGAAAAATTTGATGAATGACCCGTTTTTTTCTACAATTACTTTAATAAGGAGATATACCCAATAATAATGACAGCCCAATAATAGGGTTAACATACTTATACAATAATGCTCGTAACTTTACGCGATTTTCGGCTTTGTTTTGATAGCAGCAGCCCCTCCGCTAATATCGGATTGCTAAAAGCGATACTGACAGTAAAATAAAAATTACATACATACATACATATACGGGTTGGGCAAATTTGATGTTAGGAAGTAAATTGGCTGTCAAATGATGATATATCAAGAATCGAGCTGTCAACCTTTGACACTTATTTAGTAAAAAATTTTAACTATGGAATGCTACACTTTTGAACAAATAATTTTAATTGTGAAAATTTTACTGTATCACTTAGTAAAATTCGAGCAGATTTTCCTCGTAATCAGGCGTAGTTTAATCGCCGAATTCGAGGCTTATTGTAGTGTTGCTGACAATAGTGATGCAAACATAACCGCTGTACAGCAACATCAACTCGTCGACGTTCGCAACAATTTGGCATTATCAGAGGAAATTTGAGCAACATTTGGCATAAAGATCTTCATCTTCATGCTTATAAAGCTCAAAAGCCAGCCGACCATTTCTTGCGTCGAACGTTTGTGAATTGGCTGTTTGAAAAACTGAACGAAAACAATGTATTTTTCAACAAAATCATATTCAGTGATAAGGCCCATTTTCAGTTAGGCGGTTATGTAAGCAAACAAAATGGTCGCATATGGGGTTCACAAAAACCATTACATCTAAAGAAAGTGACCGTATGGTGCGGTTTGTGATTAAGCGGCTTCTACAGCTCGTATTTTTTCAAAAATGAGCCAGGAAACGTCGTCACCGTGAATTCTCTGCGCAACCAAACCATGAAAACCAATTTTTTGTGGCCACAATTGGCGCCACAAACCAGCCAGCCAAAGAACTCAGTTATTCCATGAAAAATTTCCCGGTCGCGTAAGTTCTCGGTTTGGTGATGTTAATTGGACGCCTCGATCTTGTGATTTAACGCCGCTGTATTATTTTTTCTGGGGATATTTGAAAGACCGGGTTTACGTGAACAAACCACAAACAACTGACTCTTTGAAAGATGAAATTCGGCGCTGCCGAAGCTTTGCGCAAAATGTGGTTCAAAATTCTGTGAAAAGAGCGGACGTTTGTCAACGTGCTAGAAGTGGACATTTGCTCACCATCATATTCTATTTGTATTTTGTCAAAAAAAAAAAAAATGTGTTTTAAGCCAATTTGCTTCCTAACCTCAAATTTGCCCACCCTTTACATACACATGAAGCCTTATCTTTTCGAGTTCGCTGAAAAACTAAAAAAAATGTATCCTCTTGTAAGTGCATAGAGATACGAAAACCCGTTTTTTACCTGCAACTTAGGTTGTTGATAGTTTGTGGAAAATTTCAAAAACAGAGTACAGTAGTATGGTATCACTTTTCAAGTGTTTGTATTTCATTATTTTTTTGTCTCACTGTCTTTTATCCATGTGACAGAGTATTTTTTTAATCTTGTATACAAAAAAGAATGTGTGTTTGCTTGTTTGTTTGTTTGATTGTTTGTTCTTTATGGACAGCTAAAAGGCTTGTTTCGATTTTCTTGAATTTTTTTTTACAGTATGTCTCTCTGTCCGTCTGGAAGGAACCATAGGCCATATAAATTTTAAAAATTCCAACTGAGATGTGCCACGCCTATACAAAGTGTATATTTATTTGTCTATATCCTTATTTGGTAACATAAAGGTTCTATAAATTTGGCCCAAATAGATTCATAGTCAAGGTCTTAATATAGGGTAGCCAGACGTACTGTTTTCAGCAGCAATACGTATATATTTTTAGTGAATGTACTGCATAACACCTACAAAAGTACTTTTTTAGTTTTTTGCACTTTTTTTTGTGTTGAACGTTTTTCAATCACCCTGATGAAATACATATTTACGCTGCCGTTTTAAGACCCCTTTTGACATATGCTTTTTTCAACGTCTATTAATCTAAGATTCATAGATCAATGTGGCTTCAAATTTTATGTATATGTGGTAAAAGCAAATTGTCTAAAATTTTAACTAAAGGGGTACGGTTACTTGAGTAAAATATTTGATGGATAAAATAAAATGTTTATATAGGGTCCGCCATCTAACGTTTTTTTTCAACTAAAGCTTATTTAGTGAATGGTAACACATAGCTCATGTCTGATTTGACAGATAATTGGCTTTATCCTTCCGCTGAATGAATATGGTTGTGTATACGCTTGAACAATGCTGGGAACCTGGGCCTGCGATCGACTTACAGAAGATGCCGATTTTGCCAAAAAAAATCATCTTTTCATATGAAGCTCATTTTGATCTTGGCGGGTATGTAAACAAGCAAAATTGTCGCATTAGGGCCCAGAAAACCCACATACACGCATACATTGAAAAGCCGATACACCCAAGACGAGTCACTGTTTGGTGCGGATTTTGGTCCAGAAGCATAATTGGGCCATTTTTCTTCGAAAATGAGCAAGGAGTGGCCGTTACAGTCAATGGCCATCGTTATCGGGCCATGTTGAACGAATTTTTGTTCACAAAAATTGAAGAGGAAGATATTAGCAACATTGAGTTTCAACAGGACGGCGCTACGTGCCACACAGCCGAAGATACACTCGATGTTTTGTGTTTTGTTTTGAAGATCGCATTATCAGCCGCAGAGCTGTTGTCGTTTGGCCACCTCGAAGCTGCGATTTGACACCGTTGGAATATTATTTGTGGGTTGTCGTCAAAGATAAGTGTTACGCCAACAAGCCAGAGACAATTGATGCTTTAAAGGACAATATTTGTGAAGCCATTGGTGAAATACAGCTACACACAATCGAT
Organism: Wohlfahrtia magnifica; assembly: GCA_023159175.1. Taxonomy (NCBI): domain Eukaryota; kingdom Metazoa; phylum Arthropoda; class Insecta; order Diptera; family Sarcophagidae; genus Wohlfahrtia; species Wohlfahrtia magnifica. The sequence continues at coordinate 2,052,326 of JAKWBJ010000208.1, read as the reverse complement.
AATGTGCATAAAAATTGGACTGGTCGTCTAGGCTACTGCATGGCCAGCCGAGGCAGCCATTTGAATGAAATTATTTTTCATTATTAACCGGACGGATTGTACTTTCAAATAAAAAAAGAAATTTGGGAAAATATTCAGTAGTTTTTTTATAGCATTTTCAAAAAAAAAAAAAAAATTTGTTTGGCGGACCCTATATAAAGTAATGCTTACGCATTTTTCGTCCAACATTTGCCTCAGTGCGACCGTATGTTAACATTCTGGCTAAATATATGATAGAATTGCTATTGCAGAATGATCGCATTTTTATATTCTTTGTTGAACGAAATGTTATTACATGTTATTTAATGAATTTACGCTTGAAAAAACAATGTACTTTTTATTAATTGTACTGCTCAATTTTCCTCAATGTACTTTTTTTGTCAATTAAATATCTGGCTACCTTAGCTTACAAACTAAATATTGATTTTAGCATATCTTGAGAAGGGTTAAAGCTAAAGTTTCAGTATTTTGTCTGAATGACTTCCGCCAAATGTGCAGATTTATCTATATTTTACAGCTTTTTTTTAAGCATTGTGCAGTTTTGAAGAGTTTTGTTAAAAAAATAAGTTTTTTCTTAAATTGTGCAAGTATTACAGATTTTAAAATTTTAGGTTTTTACTTTCAATTTTGTTATTTTAATTAGAATGTCTGAAGTAAGAATTTCACCCCATTTGTTTAAAATAACTTTGGGTTTTATTGGGTTTAAATAATTGCTTCCAAATTTCGTTCAAGCCGACAATATTTTTTGTTTGTTTATACAATCACGTTGTTTTAGCAGATTGAAATTACTTTGTTTGAACCAGGGTTAGCAACCCACTAGGTAACCCGTTCATTACGAGGAACACGATCGGAATATAAAGACTGACATGATTGAGTTAATCTTTTGCATGACAATGCTCGGTCTCACATCGCAAAAATTGCCAAACAAAAGTTTTTTTTCGTTATTTCTCTTAAGAGCATATGGCTTCCACAAAGCATCTTCATCTTATGGCCCGCCGAGGTCTCCAAACATTGCTCCTTTTGACTATTGGCTGTTTCGACGGATACAAAATCTTTTGGCATGCCATTGAATCACTTCTTTTGAAAAAAAATAAAATAAAGATAAAATCAGCTTCAAAGTAGGTCGCCTCAAAAGAGAAATTTCTCTGAGACGGGACTCGGACAGAAGTGGAAAAAATATGTAAGCCGTGATTTGATAAATTTGTATTTTGATAAGTTTGTTCATTTATTTTCTTTTTGGAGCTAAAAAGAACTGATGGAATTAATTCGTATTCGCAATACGTAAATTTTTAATTGGGTTACCCAGTGGGTTGCCAATCCTGTCCAGACCTATGGAACGCCAGCTATGATGGTATCTTGAGAATGGATATGCCTGAGGGAACTTAGGGGATGGCCCCTACTCATGCATTGTGCTGGTACTAGGAAAATAGGTTATTGGAAGGAGGACAGAGGGAGTAGTGTTTATGTATGTTAGATTTAAATTTACTCATGTCGTAAGTGGCAGGAAGTACTTTCGCTGCAAGATTATTCCACAACCGAACAGTGCGACCAAAGAACGAATTGTCCCTATAATGCGTTATGCGATTTACTGGACAATCAACTACAAAGGGATGCGCTCTACGAGAAATACGAGTACTACGTAAAAATATATGATTTTTGGGAATTAATTCCTTAATTTCGTTAGAACAGATTCCGTTATAGTACCGATAGAACAGTGAAACACACGCCACATTGCGACGGTGCTTCAATGAATCGATAGAGTTGGCTACCCTACCGTCATTGATGAGCATCTTCGCCCTCTTCTGTACGCGGTCAAGAAGCTCCAAAATAGACATTGGAGCACCGGCCCATACATGAGAGTCGTATTCCATTTGGGTCGGATATAAGTCTTGTAAATACTAAGGAGATCAGATGGAGTGAAGTATTTCTTGCACCGTCTTAAAAAACCAAGGCACTTGAATGCTTCTTTCCACACGTGAAATATGTGATCATTCCAACGAACGTCATAGCGAATTCTCATGCCCAGAACATCAAGAGCATCTGGTTCCTCAATATCCACATTACCCATTGACACAGATGACAGCACACCACCACGTCTGTGTGTTAAAAAACAACATTGAGTCTTTCGTGAATTAAAATCGTCCCTGTTCGCACGACCCCACTCGGGACCTTCACTAGGTCACTTGTGAGTGTTTCGTTCATATTCATTCTTCTTGTCATAACCTCCAAAAGCTTCGGTCTACGATCAAAAGAATATGAGTGACAAATGTTGCTATCATCCGCAAAAGAGTAGATAGGATTAGAAGTGAGAAGAAGAAAGTCGTTAAGAAATATTAGAAAAAGAGTAGGAGAAAGAACAGAGCCTTGTGGTACCCCTCAGTTTACCCTGAACTCGTCGGATTAGACCCCATCTATAACCACTCTTAAAGAGCGATCTCTGAGTAAACTCGATATAAATCGAGAAAAGTGACTACTGACACCAAAAGCATTAAGTTTCGAAATGAGAGCCTCGTGCCAAACTCTATCGAACGCCTTTGAGATATCCAGAGCCACAGCCTTACTCTCGCCAAAACCATGAATGGACTTCTTCCACTTCTCTGAGAGCACCGCCAGCAGGTCACCAGTAGAACGGCCCTTTCGGAAACCGTACTGACGACTGTTTGAAGACTATATAGCTAAACAGCAGATTCTACAGTGTCTCTGGAAAGAACTATAGGCTAACTCATATGTTTGGACTGGGGGCTTTAGCTAGTGTTTAATATAAAATAATTTTGGTTTTTATGGAAAACATGTAAAAAAATTTATTAAGATAATATCTAAGATAATGATTAAGATAGGGGTAGCGAAGCATACCGGGCTTTAGCTAGTGTTTAATATATAATAAGTTTCGTTTTGTATGTTTAATCGGCCTAAATGTCTTAAAATATCCTCAAGTGCATTATCATTAAACTCAACATTTTTATTACTTGATAACGATTATAAAGATTATAAAATTCAATCTCTTTGAACGTAATCACATCTGGAGGCCACCCTTTCACTTCAACTTCTCTCCCTAAAGCAGATTTCAATTACAAAATTTTTATTGTAATTTTTTTTGCAGACTTATTGTTGTTATATAGGGTGGTCCAACCATAGTGCATGATGTTAATTGTGAGTCACACCTTAAGGTCAGTGTTCGACAAATTCAACCATGGAGAGGTACACAATTGAGCAGCGCGTTAAGATTGAAAATGGGCGTTCAAATCTATTATTATATTATATGCTGGCGGCGTCACCGGACCGGCCAAGCAGTTACCCTAAGTGGTGTTTGCCATCGCGAGATGATAATATACTTTTTGTGGCCAAAAATTGAGGGTATGATCCTGGTGGTTCCAACAAGAAGGTGCCATTTGCCACACAGCCAACGAAACAATGGCCCTTTTGTGCGAGAAATTCGATAGCCGTGTTATCTCAAGGCGTGGCGATGTTAATTGACCGCCACAATCATGTCATTTGATACCGCTGGACTTCTTTCTTAGGGATATTAGAAAGAAAAAGTGCACGTCAATAAGCCAAGAACAGTTCAAGAGCTAAAGGATGAGGTAATTCGGAATATTCTCAGAGTCATATTGGCCGCTGGACATAGGTATGCCACCGAAGCCGTTGAGAGCATTTAACCGATATTTTGTTTCATATACAATTGTCATACGCCTTTTAGCATAATAAAAAATATTCAGATAATTATCTGAAAACTTTTTGTTTTATTTACAATTAACATCGTGCGTTTTGGTTGGACCACCCTTTACATATGCTACTGTGATATATACGACGGCCTATTCAGTTACCTAGCCAAGGGTAAGTGACTAAAAAAAAGAAAATAAAGATACGACTCGTTACTGATTAAATATTATTATTTTTTGACGTTAAACGGACAGACTGATATAAAAATGTTCTTTAGGTTTACAGTTAAATGAGTATCGAAACAGGCTGATAGTCTCATTTAGTCAGTGGTGGTAATGGGTAACGAAGAAAATTAAATAATTTTTTAAATTTATTTACATACATAAGTACATATATTGAAAGATAGTGAATTTCTATAAAAAAAAAAATGGTTTTAAAGCAGTTTATCGTACTGGGGGCCATAATATCTATGGCTCAACTAACATTACAGGTGTGGTAAAAAATAATAATAATAAATAAACAAATGATAAATGTCTGTTTTGTGTTGTTACATTAAACACAACATTTTCCTTTTTTAGGCCAGCACGACTGATGATCCCTATTACACGGCCGGTGTAGTTGAATTCCGTCCCTCTACAAAACTGACAGCAAAAGAACGTTTGAAAGATAATTTACAGGATTATTTGAAAATATTAAACTCTACTGAGGTCAAAGATTTGGATATTATAGTATTCCCAGAGTCTACTTTAAATAGCAATGGTCAGGCTACCTTTGTACCCAACCCCACCAAAGAACAAGTAGTGCCATGCGATGTTAAAACTGGTGAATATAGCAGCTTTTTACAGCAATTATCTTGTGCAGCCAGAAATCGAAGCATTTACGTGGTCATTAATTTAACCGAAAAGGAACGTTGCTCTACAGTGCCTGAAGATACACGCCCATGTGCTGCAAGTGGTTTAAATTTCTTCAATACAAATGTGGTTTTCAATCGTTCGGGAGCGGTGATTTCACGCTATCGCAAAGTGCATTTGTATGGTGAAAATAAAAATACAACTTTTGTACCAGAATATGGTTGGTTCGATACCGATTTTGGTGTACGCTTCGGTCATTTTATATGCTTTGACATTTTATTCTATAAACCAGCCCAGGATATGGTTGAGAATAAAGGCATAAAAGATTTTATATTTCCCACCATGTGGTTTTCACAGTTGCCTTTCCTAACTGGTGAGTAAAGAAGTGATTAATTTGTAAGTGAAAGGCCTATTTCTTTCTTCTCTTAAAACTACCGATTAGCGACAATTCTTAGAATGACGTCATTAGCCAGACATATCATAATCGGTAAAAATAGGTTTAAACAAATTCATACGCGACATTGCATTTTCAAATAACGACTAAACTGATTTTGCTGGATATTTTCCCAATGAAAAGCCATTTGATAGAAGCTGTAGTGTAGGTTTTTCCAGATTTTTATTGTATTTTGTTGATTCATTAATAATCATCTGAGTTTTATTTTAAGCTTTATTTTAGATGGCAGCTTTACTTATCTTAGCACTTCAAAAAGGTTTATAAATAGCGCATGAGTTTTTCGATTTAGAATTTATTTATTTGTTTGTAGTATTTGAGCAAAAAATAAAAGCTAATATTGTTGCTCAACAAAGATAAGCATTTATCGCTGGCGAATACATGCTTATTGATTAACTTTGTTTGGGTTCTATTAAAAATACTTTTTTCTTTTAGCTGTGCAAGTACATCAGGCTTGGTCTTATGCCAATAATGTTAATCTTTTGGCAGCGGGCTCTTCATATCCTTCTGTGGGCTCAACCGGCACTGGTATTTATAATGGCCGCAAAGGTATTTTAGTGGCTACCATGAATATGAGCGCAGCAGAACGTAAACTGTACAAAGCCCAGGTGCAAAAGTTTCGTCATTTAGAAAAGAGATCTTTAGCTGAAACTAAAGAGGTTGCAGCTAGACTTACAGTGCCAAATATCACACTGAAAAGAGATTATTTGGAGAACTATAAGACCTATGCCATAGATCTCTTTAATAGCACAAGTTTGAAGCATGAAATGTGTTTTACGAATTCCACATTCTGCTGTAAATTTGATTTGAAATGGCAGTCTTTAAAGGTAAACGCCAACAGTACACATTACCATTACCGTTTGGGGGTATATGATGGCTTACGTAATGAAGAGGCTGCTGAAACTAATGAGCTTAAGAATTGTGCCCTGTTCAGCTGCATTGGTCCGAATATCAAGGATTGTGGCAAGCAATTTAAAACCGATGTAGAAGTGGTTTTTGAAAATATCACCATAACCGCTACCTATCCCCAAGCTGAGGAATATCTAGTAATGCCCAATAGTTTAACGAATGATCTTATGCCAGTGCCTGTGGAACATTTCAAGTGGCAAGAATCTCTTACCAAGTAAGTCAAATAATATCTTACATTCCAAACAATTGACGAACAAAATTTTTATTTTTAATTTTTTAGAAATAATGTTCGAATACGTTATGAATTGAACGCTACAACAGCCAATGTTATGGCTTTTTCGATTTATGGCAATTATTATGATTCCCATGTGGAAATCAAACCAGACGAAGATAAAGTTGGCGATAATGGTGGTGATGGTGCAGCCTGTACAACGCTCAGCTCATTATTGTTTATCACGGGAATTTTCCTAATAAGCATTAATCAACTATAAATAATTTTTAAAGATTATATAATACAATAATAACAGTAAAATTAGATCCATAAAGTATGTAATAAAATTTTATTTTTTTTACATTCAAAACGAAAATAACAATAAAAAATGGTGTTTCTACTTAAAAGCAGTGTTTATCTCAATTAGATTAAAAAAATAAATAAAAATAAAAAAATGTAAGAGAACGAAAGAGAGAGAGAGAGAGAGCATAAAACAGAGAGCACTTTACTATTAAGTTAATAAATTAAGTTTCACTATTAGGCAACCACTTTCTTACAAAGCAACTCAGTATTAAATGGCCTTTTGGACCCTAAAGTAGTGTGGCTGGTTGGAATTTTTTATGCGAAGCAAATGGTTTTTAAAATGTTTAAAGTTTTCCTTATATTATATTTTTGTTCTACGGTAAGTTGTTTTTGATAAAAATTTAAATTTATTTTGAATTTATTTTATTTTTATAATAATTAGGCCTTAGCTTCGGACAACTCTTATTATACCGCTGGTGTGGTTGAATTTCGTCCCGAAGTGGGTGGCTTAAGCTCTTCACAACTATTGGCTGAACATTTAAAAGCCTATTTAGCTATATTGGAATCGCCTGAGGCTACTGATACCGATATTATAGTATTTCCAGAGGGCACCCTTAACAATCCCCTGCAGCTTACCTATGTGCCTAGTGAGCAGGATAGTAGTATACCCTGTTTAGATAATACCGACCGGTATGCTGACTTTTTAAAACAACTGTCATGTGCTGCCAGACGTTTGAGAAAATATTTATTAATAAATTTAACCGAAAAAGCTGATTGCCCTTCTCATCCTGAGGATACACGTCCTTGTGCTAGTAATGGCTTAAATATCTTCAATACAAATGTGGTATTCGATCGCGAAGGTCGTGTTATATCACGTTATCGCAAGGTTCACGTTTATGTAGAGAATAAAAATACAACTTTTAAGCCCGAATTCGCCATGTTCGATACTGATTTCGGTGTGCGTTTTGGTCACTTTATATGCTTCGATATGCTATTCTATACACCCGGCATGGATCTGGTAGAACGTTTTGGTGTAAAAGACTTAATATTTACCAGTCTTTTCTATTCGGAATTGCCATTTTTGACGGGTGAGTGTGAACCTGCTTAGAATGTCGTATAAAAAATTTTGTTTTTTTTGCTGCTTCATGACTTCAATAATGAAGAGAAAACAATCTTAGCTTTTTCTCTTAAATTCTGTTTTAAAAGCGAGAAGTGAGCTCTTAATTTTTAACAGATTCTCTTAAGATTAGACTTTAAAGCAATTGTGTTCATTTCATAGAACAATTGTTCGCGTTCAATTCACACGTATTCTTACGCTCTTGCTTTAGTCGTCAATGAGGCACCGACGAAAGCACATGTGGAAAGGCTGTACGTACTTTTTAAATTTTTTTTAAAACATCAACTTTACTTTCTCCGAGAGAGTAGTTTTCATGTTATAATAATGCAAATTACTCTCTCAGAGAAGCAAAGCTGATGTTTTGAAAGAGTGCATATGTGCATTTGTCGCTGTTTCAGTGACAACTAAAAACAAGATCGTAAGAAACTTTTTAAATTCTTCTTCTGTACCTGAAAAAACATACATTCTCTACACATGTGTATTCGTCGCTGTCTCATTGTTGACTAAAAGCATGAGCGTAAGAACACGTGTGAATTGAATGTGAACAATTGTTCTATGAAAACCTCATGACTGCTTTAAATATAAAATTTATTAAGGTCTGCAAAATTTTCAACATTAAGATGGTTCACGTTTCTAATATTTTTTTAAGAGAAAGCCAATTTAAAGGTTTCATTTCAATTTCTTTTAGCTGTTCAACTTCAGCATGGCTGGGCTTGGGGTAACGATGTTAATCTCTTGGCTGCTGGTGCCAGTTATCCACAAAATGGTATAACTGGTTCTGGTATTTATGCCGGGCAATTTGGCGACTTAGTTTCAGTCATGGTAACTGAGTCTGGCGAACGTAAACTCTATAAGGCCAAAGTTCCTAAAAAAGGTAACAAACTAAGGGAACTAGCACCAACACATATTGACAAACCAACTAAGGATATAAGCAAATTAAAATTACTTAAGGATCCTCAAATTGAAAATTACAATTCCATCTTATTGGATCTTGAACGAGTTGACAATTTCAAAAAGGAATTATGCCAAGGCGACCTATGCTGCAGTTTTGAGATCCAAGCCAATATTATAAATCCAGATTTAGAGCTGAATTTTAAATATCGTATAGGAGTATTTGATGGTAGTCGTTCGTATGAGAAAGATGAACGCAGTGATATTAAAGTATGTGCCCTGTATACCTGTCGCAATGAGGAGGTTAGCACATGCGGCTTAGCACTGAGCACCGACAATGTTTTATTCAAAGGCATCAATATAAAAGGCAAATTTGTTAAAGCCAATAAACTGATGATAATGCCGTCAATGCTAAATGATCAATTGTATCCTCTTAGATATAATGTGGTACAGTGGAGCAAAACAGAAAAAAGGTAAAAATAATTAAATATGATAAAAAATAATAAAAATAATTATTAAAAAACAATTTTAATTTTAGTGGCCGATATGAGGTCAACTTGAAATTAACGCAAGAACAAACGCATATTATGACTTTTGGTATTTATGGCAATTATTATGAGAAAGCCTCCTCAGCTATGCCTACAAAGACTGGCTTTAATATCCTAATAATGGCTTTAATTTTTATAATGTTAAAACGATTTTTCTAAATTTTCTAAAAGAATAATATATTTGGCAAAAAATTAAATTCAAAATTAAATTTAAAAGAAAGCATATTAAACTTTTTATTTTATTTTAAAAAGTATAGAGTACACCATAGCATACGTTGCCTCTTAAACTTTTTTATTATTATTTTTAAACGCATTTTTAATGTTTGGCTTGAGAGCAGTAAAAAAGGAGAAAAGAGCTGGAACTTTAATTAAAATTGTGTTTTAATGCAATTAAATGAGACTCATTTAACGTTGCTATTGTTGCTGCTGTTGTTGCTGCTGTCGAACAAATAAATATTGTAAAAGAAAAGTTAACTAGAATGAAAAAAAAAAAATTACATTGAAAAGCTACTGCTCATTAGTTTAAGATTTTTATTTTTATTACAGTTTTTTCTTTGAACAACTTTTGCGTTTTTTTTAACGACATTATCCGTTTAACATTTAATCGTATCTTATAGATACTTGTTGTCCTTAACAAGATTTCATGGTGTGAACGTCGAAAAAAACCAAATCAAATGATGAAAAAGTTTCTAATGAACTCTACAAAGCTGGCATATAACCTTAATGTGCTAAACAGAAGCAAATCCCAGCACTAAAAAAAATAAAACCCATATTGAAAATATTATAATGAGGCTAATGAAACCACAGGAGCTAAATGTCGTACCCTTTTATACTATACATCCCTTCTTATTTGCCTATGAACTTTAGGCTGGTGGCTGCCTTGTTTACTTGTTCAAATATCTTAAAATGAAGGTCTACTTTAACCATGTGAAGGTTATTTGTTTAAAAATTTTAAAATTCCCTTTACAAGGAGTTGTGAGTATGTTTTTGTTCACTTTATCAGCCCATGCTTCTCTTTGCAACAGATAACAGAAAAACAATTTTTCTTATGAAAATTTAACAACGCGAACTATTTTAACAGCATAAATAAACAAATTTGAATTAACCTTAAAAAATTAAACAGAAAACCCAAAAAGAATACCTCAAGTGTTCTTGTTAGTCTTTTTGAAGCACCAAGTTGTAAAGTGAAATACCGCATTATCATTGCTTATATATTTTATAGCTTTCTTATTAGAAATTATTTTAGTACCTCTTATGTTGTATTACATGGCATTACTCTTTAATTTAATATATAAAATAGAATCTTTACTACCACCATATGTATTACACTACATTATAATTTGATTTTTTATACTAAAACTTGTTATATATTTTTGAAAATTTACTTTACGTAACAAAAAAAAAAAAAAAAAAATATTTCTCAATTAATTTCCGTAAAAGAGGCCACTTTTATACCATACTCCCATGCCTGAGGGTTAAATTAATCATAAATAACACGTTAAGCGAAAACAAAAGCCAAAACAAAAAAAAAAAAAAAAAAAAAAAAAAAATCAGAGCGAAAGCAACAGTCAGTGGCTCCCTTGTTCAACAACATTTCATAGAGTCAAATACTCATGTAAAAACAAAACAAACATCAATGCTCTCCAAAAAAAAACAACAACATAAAAAGCCACGCGACCTAGAAGCATATATATATATATATACATACATACATCCATGCATTCGTATATACGTATGTACTCTTCCGAAGAATTGAATAAAACCATTAAATATATAAGAGAATTTTTAAGGTATGTACGAGTGTGTGTGTGCGTGTGTGTGTCTGTTAAGGGTAAATCAAATGAAAAAATAAAATAAAACTAATACAACAACAATAAGGCAACAGCAATAATAAGCAAAAAAACAGTTGTATACAATATACCAAAAAAATAATAAAGTTCAAACAAAAAGTATAGCGCATAGGAAGAGAGAGAGAGAGTGGAAGGGAGTGAATCGGGCAAAATGTATGAAAAACAACATTGAGTCAGGTTATCAAACAACATTGTCAACTTAGTGCTTTTTAAAATATGATAAACGCAAGCACAAAATGGCCTTTTAGACCCTATACAACTCACTAATATGGAGTAACATAATTTTGTTTTTCGATGAAGGAAAGTTTTTTGTTACGTTTTGTGCTTTGGATTTCAAAAACAGAATAATATTGCAATGTCTGGAAGAATGTAGGGTGAATTCTAAAACATCAAAATGCATTGTATACTTGTTTTTACAAAGCAAAAAATAGTGTAGTTTGTTTTGTATCGATACAGTATTATTACTGTATTACTACTGAATTTTACTTTGGAAAAACAAGTATACCATGTATTTTGATGTTTTAAAACATCAATTTTAAGTCAATTTTGATATTTTCTGTTTATACTACGAAATTGTCAAAACTCTAAAATACCTTTTTCGAATATTTTTTACATAGCGTTGTCGTATCTATGCAAAATATTGCACAGTTTCTTTTTTTATTAGTATTTTTTCGTTTCCCACTTTCTTTTTAGGGTAAAATAACGAATTTTTCTTAAAATATCAGAAATACGCGATTTTTCATTTAAATGTAAATGTTGACAACGCTGTTGGCAGGCAAATAAACGCAAAAACAAACCTCCAAACGTATATACACAAAAGCATATTGTAATTATATTGGTTTTGTTGTTGATAAAATGTTGATGAGATAGGCCACCACACTCAATGCAGGCCAAGTACAAGTACGTGCACGCACACACCCTCAATTCTCTCTTTCTCAGTGCTTTTTAATCAACAACCAAGTGCAAAGCAATCGTAACAATTCATTCATTTCATCTGTTGCTCCACTTGTTAGCATTTCTCCAACAACCAACCAACCAGCCAGCCAGCCAGCCAACCAACAATATTAAACACTCACACATACACACAGATGTTCATAAACAAACGCAAGATGCTCGCTCTCCCATAGAAAACAAAAATAATGAAAATAAAGAGAGCAATGGAATTTCCAGTAAAATTAAAAAATAAAAATAAACAAAAGGAAATAAATTTGTATTTAGAAGAATAAACATAAAAAATATATTTTATATATAAATAAAAATTATTATAAATAATTAATTACAATAAAAAAATAATTTAATTTGTATTTTTCTTGTAACAAAACATTTTTTAAAAAGGACTTTTCTTTAAATATTGCAAAAAAAAGTCTCCAGATTTTGTTTCTATAAGACTCTTTCTCTCTCTCTCTCTCTCTCTTTCTCCAAAAAACGATGGATGTATTGGCCACGTCATTGCCATCCGTTAGTTTGAATTTTTTCTTTCTCTGTTAGAAAATCATTCGTGTAGCTGGTAAATTAAATAAATCCAGTAGGCTTATGGCCTCCGAGCGGATAACTAAAGTTTTTTAACGAAAGCGCAGTGTTTGTATGTTAACAGTGACAATTAATAAAAAAAGCTAACAACTTATAAAAAATTCAAAAAGTTGAAATTTTTTTACTCAAACCGAAAGGAAAAATTCATAAAAATCACAGAGTAAAAGCATTTAAAATTTGTAATATAAAAAATGTATTAAAAAATAAAATAAATAAATTTTTAAAAATACATATGCATGTATATGAATGTGCCAAAAAAAAAGAAAATCAATTTTCCTTTTTAGAAGAAATATGCAAAAAAAAGAAAAAATATTAATTATAATCCATTAAATATTAATCAGGCAATTAAAATTCTAAGAAAGAATACTAAAAAAATGCAAATTGACCACAAAAAAATAAAATAAAATAAAAAATATAAAATTAATATATTAAACCAAAAAATTTAAGGTAAAAAATATAAGAAATTTGAAAAAGAAAAAATTATTTCAAATTAAACAAAAGAAAAAAAGTTGTTTCCTTGCTGTTCAAAATATCTTCAGTTTGAGTCGGACGGTTGAATTTGTTTAAATTAAAAGCATGTGTACATAACGTATACCCACCGTTAAACGATCGGAAACGAACTTTATTTTTCATTTCAGATATTGGAAAAAGAAAATTAAAACAAAACAACGGTCATTCTATCAATATATACATACAATACAAACACATACACGCACTTATGTATATGCATACACACAACACATGCATACAATATTGAAACATTTGTTTGTGTGTTAATTTTAAACAAACAAAAAATGTATAGGGAATATTTTGTGTTCTGTTTTCGAATTTTTCTTTTAATTTAATTTTTTTTTATTTTTTTTTATTTTGCAAAAAACTAAAAACGAAACAGTAATTAAATTTTAATTAAATGTAGAACAAAAAAACTTAAAAGGAAAACAATTTTTATTATAATTTAATTAAAATAAAATTGATTTTATTATATCGGGTGATTTTTTTAACAGTTACACAAGTTTAAATCATAATAAAACAAAGAAATATATTTTTAACATCAATGAAACGGGCTTTGTTGCATAGAAACTTTTATGAAATTAATGTTTAAGTACGAACACCAATCTGGAACAACAATTTTCACAAACTTTAAGCATCATATGCGGCTGTATTTCGACAATAACCTTTTGAATGTTGATTTCCAGGTGTTCAATTGTCTGTGGTTAAACGACATAGACAAATAACTTCACATAACCCAAAAAAACAATGGGGTTAAATCGCACGACCTTGGTAGCCAAACAATTGGACCTTTACGTGAATTTAGTTTTTCATTAAAAAAGTTTCTTTGAGTTAATCAATTGTAGCACGCGATGTGTGACATGTGGTTCCGTCCTATTGGCACCACATCTCAGCAAGATTAATGCCAGATAATAGGTCTTCAAAAAGAAAAAAAAATTCTAATCATGTACCTATACCGTTCACCATTGACAGTAACATTCTGACCATTAACGTTTTTGAAGACATATGGACCAATGACTCCGCTGACATTTCTGTGGATTCATCGTAGCACAAACCAAAACAAAAAAAAGTTTGACGAACGGAACCATTAAGGACCATCCATTATTTGCGTAGGACAGCTTAAACGTCTGTGCGAAAATACACCATCAAATGTGTATAATTATAATGTACTTAACAAACTTTTCGTCAAGTTTCGTTCAGTTTCATTTGCTTACGTTTTGAGCGAACCTGATCGCAGTATACATACGTAAATTACGCAAAATAATGGGCGAACCAGGTTCGAGGCCCAGCAGAGGACATGACGAAATAATTTAATTATAGTTTCTAAAGAGGTTTCAACTTTCCCTAAACACAACTCCATTTAACAAAAAAAAAGAGGCTCCTCTGAGCTTTAAACTTTCCTCTGGCGATGATGATAAACATCAGACGTATGATCAGGAAAAAACGCCACCTACTGAGAAAAAAATTACATTGCTAAAGTAAAGATCATCACCAATTAGCAAGGATATTCACCACCACTACACAATCGATATGGAGGTGGCTACAGTGGTTTAATCATCTTTCAATGGATGGTCTTGCTTTTATTCGTCACTGAAACAGCTACGATTGAACATGCGTAGCGAGTGTATGCAGATTTTTAAAATTTTTGTTTAATTTTATTTATTATTTTATTCTGATAATACTTAAATTTCCAGATACAACTCTCAGATAGCAATTTTCTTGTTCTCACTAGCACTACTATTCAAAAAGTACTTCATAGCCATCAAAAAGTTGTTTAACTATTTGACAGACTTTTCGTTGATTTTTAAGCAGTAGCTTAAGTAAGCAAAAGTATATTATGTTTGGGCCTTTATTTTGTTGTAAGTCTCTTCATAATGAAATAACAAGCCAAACGAAACAAAAAACAACTATCAGCTGTTAAATCGGTTGTCAAATAAAGCAGAGTTGCCAACTCAAAGCTATGAATCTCTAAAAAATGCCCGGTACAATAAAATTATAAAAAAAGGAAAAGGAAATCGAAATTGTGTTTTATAATTAAAAAGCAATTTTGAAAATGCACGTGTATAACAAATTGTCTAGTAAATCAAAAGACGACCTAATCAGTTAATGCTCATATTTATTGTAAAATTTTTACGATTTAATAATAATGCGCTGCAATAAACCAAAGTAAAAAAAAATAAATCCATTTTTTCAATACAAATATGAATTTCAATGAATTTTTTTCCGTCAATTTTTCTTATTTTTATTTCTCAACATATTCCCCTAAAAAAAAACCTTAAATATCGCTTGATTAACAAAAATTTGATACCACCCAGCTTGGAGACTAATCTAGAGAATATCCTGGAAGGGATAGCGGTTTGTGGCCCAATTCATTTATAATATTTGCCGGTAGTCAAGGCAGATGCGAATGATACCGCGTGGATCGTGGGCCTTTTGCTGCACTTTCATCAAAGATAACCACTGTTTTCATTATTCTTTTGTCTCTGGTATTTGATTTATGGGTTTGTGTTACATAAATTAAGACATAAATATGTCATTTATTTCATGTTATAACATATGTACATGTATGTATGTATGTATGATTTCAAATGCAAAAATTAAATTTTAAGTTTATTTTACACTCAAATAAAGGTCAATGTAAAGATTTATTTGTTTTCGTCTTTATGGAAATCATTATCAAGTGTGGTACTTACTATTGGCTGGCTAATTGGGTAACTGAAACAACAAAAATTTTAAAATTTTCAGCCATAAATTAAGCGAAATGCTTGGCAGAGCAATAAACACGAGTAAATTGATGTAAAAATACAACAACATTACACACAGGTTTTCGAATTTTTTTCTTCTTCGACTTTTTTTTTGTGGAAATCGAGCAGATTCATATGATTTTAATAAAAAAAAAAACTAAAAATATAAAAATTTTTATTCTTAGCAGGCATAAAGACAAAGAGAGAGATAGGGAGATATTCAAGTAGCAGAACCTGTGTATTGCCTTTGTATATGAGTATGTAATACAAATGTAATGTAATGGTTAAACAAAAATGTAAAGAAAATAAAACAATTTTCCTATTGTGAAATGAATTTTTTTAATAATTTTAATTTTAGAGAATATTATTGAAACGATTAATGATTCGACAGACAGACTGATAAGCACTGGAAGCTGAATAATTTTTTTAAATTTGTTTGATTCGAATATTTGTTGCTATTGTATTACAATTACATTTACAAAGTTTATTTTTATACTTTTCTGCAATAATATTGCATTTCTTTCAATCGCTCTGTTTTCTTTCAAAAAACCGCATGAAATGTTACGAAGTATTATTTTAAATTTTGAATAAATATTCTGGCTTTTATAATAAAACTTTTTTTTAAGGTATAAACTACGCCTCAGGTTAAGACTAAAATTATTATAAATTAAATAGTGCAGTTCTAAAGATAACAATTTTGTAATAAATAAATATAAATCAAATATTTGAAAAAAAAAACACTCAATAAACATGTTAGAAAACATTTTTAATATTCTTATCCAAAACTAAACAGAACCAAGTGACGCGTTTTTAGCAAAAAAAAAAAAACTGCGCTTAAATCGTTTCGGCCTTTAAAAAGTTATAAAATAACAGGCAGGCTTACAATTATGGGTTTATTTGATTAACGTGTGTTTGCATAACTCGTAATAACGAGAATGATGATTTAGCCACCATTTACACAAGTGAAATAAATTAAACGTTTCTTTATGCATTGTGGCTGACATGAAATTAAATAATAAAACCTTAGATATCTGTTGGTGATACATTAAAAACAAGTCTCAGCGCTAACTTTGATCATAACTTTATTTAAAAATGTACAATTTACGAATTTCAGTTGAAGAAAGATTCAATTTAAAGGATCTCGTGGGATGATTGCTTCCATATAAGTGGGAAAAGAAAAAATCATTTCGCACTTGAAAGTGTTTCTGAACTTTTCCTTTGTAAAAACTATTATCTGTCATTTGGATCTTTTGACGTAAGATATTGTTACAAAAATAAAAATGCAAAAAAAAAATTCACCACATAAGGGCCTAAAAACTGTGTAGTGGAACTTCGTTGGGTTGGCAACCCACTGGTTAACCTAATTAAGCCCATACTGGTTTTTTGGTTTATTTATTTAAAGGTTTTTGTAGTTTATTTACATGAAAAATTATTAAAATTTACGTATTGGGAATGCAAATAATTTCAGTCCGTTTTTTAGCTTCAAAAAAAGTGAATTAACAATTTATCAAAAAAAAATTTATTCTTTTCCCCACCTCTGAGCCAATATCCGAGTCTTTTAAGGTGATCCACTTTCAAGCTGACTTTCTATTTCTTCAAAAGAAATGATTCGGTGACATGCCGAAAAATATTGTATCCGTCGAAACAGCCAGTAGTCAGAAGGAGCAATGTTTGAAGAATATGGCGGGTGAGTCAGTTTTCAGTATCCAGCAAGTTTTCTGTCTGTCCTCATATTCCGGCCGTTTTTCTCATAATTACGGTTCAAACGAAGTAATTGCATTCTGCTTTGATTACCGAGATTTAGCAGCTCATAGTGTACAATATCGCCTTGGTGCGACCAAGTGTACTAAACTGCATTATAAAAACTAAAACAACGTAATTGTACTCACAAACAAAAAATATTGTCAAAAATGAAGAAAGTTTGAAAGCAATTATAAAACCCAACAAAAACCGGAGGGTTGGGTTAAAAAAACCCGGGTTTTTGCCAACCCTGTGAGTCACTCTGTCAATGCCGTACTTATTTGCATATCTGGCAGCACTGCCAACTCGACCATCTTTGTGTGTTAAATTTGAATTAACGAATTGGAGACATTTTCGGAATTTTCCAAGCTGTAGGCTATTAGGTAGTTATCGTTTGGCTGTCATAAAGGAAAGTCGTTTTTAGGCGTAAATAAAAGTGTTGTATAAACGAGTATTAAGTTGTATCAAGTTAAACTGTAAACTACAACAAAGTGGTGTTAATTTTATTTAAACGCAATTAAAATGAACTCATACGTTTAAAAAAGGTTAAAACTTTATTATAAATAATTAAAAACATATATAATATAATAAAAAGACAATTACGTTTAAAAGATGATAAAATAACAAGTAAAAAAAAACCTAGGAAAGAATTATCTTCATCATACGTAAATTATAAAAATTTAGCTAAAATACCTTAGAAGCTCATTTCTAAGCCGGTTTGCTTCGTCTATGATTTGAATTTGATTTGGAAAGACAAGTGTCGTAAATAAAAAATTATAGTTCGGAGACGGGTCTTCTATATCTTTATTGAATTAGCTTCCTCCCACGCGCGGATCTACTAAATCTCAAGAAATTAAAAAGATAATTTCCAGTAATGATCCTTTTGATCAATGTGGGATCGGATTCAGCCTTGCAAATCATGTCTTTTGCGATCTCAAAGCGGTCAAAACTGTAAAAAATCGCCAACACACATAGAGATAGGAGTACTCTTGGCTACGTAGCTCTTGTAAATGTCAAGCTATGATGCTAAGATTTACCAGGAACATCAACAACAGATATACCAATAAAAAAAAAAAATCTCAAATGGAACCACCACACGGGGGTTATTCCGGAAACTTTTTGATCAGGGTAGTATATCCGTGATTCGTCACCTGTTCGATTTTATACACGTCTTTTGAAGCAGCACGAAATATTCAATTATTTGCTTAAACGGATCTACGCGAGGTAATATGCACATGGTATTGCAACGACTTTTACGAAATTAGTCGGCAACCGAACTACGACCACGATTGAATCTACTATACCAGCAATGTACTGTAGTTTTTGATGGTGCTTTACCACCATACAAAGAACTGAGTTCATCGACACATTCTTATTGAGATAATCCACATCGAAAGTTGTGAAAATAATCCAACGAAAACCTTTTCTTGAAATTTCCAATTTTTGGCCAAATTGATTTTCGTAACTCACTGTAAAAAAAACGAATAGCACTTGTACATCAAAACCTTGTGAGTACGTTTATGAAATAAATGTCAAACTTTATTATGGTGTTGCCAGATTTTAGCTATTGTCATTAGCCCTATGTATGGTAGATACCATGCCCACTTATCCGATTCCACCCATTTCGTAATTGATGGTTTGTATTAACTACCAAGTCAATAAACCAAATTTGTATTGACTAAGAAAAAACTTAGGGATTCCTTTTCCTATTATATTGAAGATATAGGCAAATAAATATTTTTATGGGCGTGGCACCGCCTGTTTTTTAAAGACAATCAGTTAAAGTGGAGCTCTCCAGTGCATGTATTGGTTTGCAAATCGGTTGAGTGGCTCTCGAGTCCAATGTTTTTATATAGACTAGCCATACAATTTGTGGAGTGTTGACACACTATAATTTTTAAATTTTGACCGCGTTCTACTGAGAGATACCAATAAAAATGTAATCAGTATTTTCCTTATCACATTGCATTGCACAAAATTATGGAAATTATTCTTCTATACTTTACGATAATTCAGAAGCAAGCTACTGACCACAAAAATTTTTCTTGTGGATTATTACCCTAATACCCGAAAAAATCAATAAAAATCTTGACCAGTGTCATTTAGGAACCTACTTTATGCTTACTAATCAAATAATTAATTTTGTGTTTTTAATGCCCAAAAATCTGAAAAAACTGGGTTCAGTTGTTTAGAAGTTCGAATGCCACAGATGTTGTGATTTCAAATCCTACATTAGTATGTTTGTATGTTTATAACGACTAATTAGCTTGATCCATTCACAAAATACCCCAAAAAGTTTAACCATTATGATGCCTTTTCTTATCTTTTGTAAGACAAAAAGGTGTAAGCGGTTATTATTTTTGTTTTATTACAATTTTTTCAAAGATTAAACGCTTTTTTTAATTTTATTTTTTATTTTTGTTTGTTTGAGACCGGCACTCAGGGGTTAACCCCTACTCATGTAGTGCATTGTGCTGGTACTAGGAAAATAGGTTGTGGGTAGGAGGATAGAGTGAGTAGTGTTTATGGACGTTCGATTTGAATTTGCTCATGTCGTAAGTAGCAGGGAAGACATGCGCAGGAAGATTGTTCCACAAACGAACAGTGCGACCAAAGAACGAATTCTCCCTATAATGCGTTGTGCGATTTGCTGGACAATCAAGTACAAAGAGATGCGCTGTACGAGAATTACGAGTACTACGTAGGAATGTATGATTTTTAGGAATTAATTCCTTAATTTCGTCAGAACACATTCCGTTATAGTACCGATAGAACAATGAAACACACGCCACATTGCGACGATGCTCTAATGAATCGATAGAGTTGGCTACCCTACCGTCATTAATAAGAAACTTCGCCCTCTCCTGTACGTGGTCGAGAAGCTCCAAAATAGACTTTGAAGCACCGGCCCATACATGAGAGTTGTATTCCTATTTTGGTCGGATATAGGTCTAGTAAATATTAAGGAGATCAGATGGAGTGAAGTAGTTCTTACACCGTCTTAAAAAGCCGAGGCACTTGAATGCTTCTTTCAACACTCGATATATGTGCTTGTTCCACCGCACGTCACAGTTAATTCGGAAGTCCAGAACATTAAGAGCATTTGATTCCTGAATATCTACATTACTCATTGATACAAATGACAACCCAACACCACGTCTCTGTTTTAAAAAACAACATTGGGTCTTGCACGCGTTAAAGTCGACCCTGTTAGCGCGACCCCACTTAGAGATTTTCGACAGGTCGCTAGTAAGTGTGTCGTTCATATTCGACCCTGTTAGCGGGACCCCACTCAGAGACATTCGACAGGTCGCTTGTAAGTGTGTCGTTCATATTCTGTCTTTTCACCCCAACCTCCAAAAGAATATGAGTGACAAATGTTGCTGTCATCTGCAAAAGAGTAGATAGGATTAGAAGTGAGAAAAAGAAAGTCGTTAAGAAATATTAGAAATAGAGTTGGAGAAAGAACAGAGCCTTGCGGTACTCCTGAATTTATCCTGAGCTCGTCGGATGAGATCCCATCTATAACCACTCTTATAGTGCGATTTCTGAGAAAGCTCGATATGAATCGAGAGAAGTGACTACCGACACCAAAAGCAATAAGTTTGGATATGAGAGCCTCGTGCCAGACTCTGTCAAATGCCTTGGAAATATCCAGGGCCACAACTTTATTCTCACCAAATCCATGAATGGACCTATTCCACCTTTCAGAGGGTAGCGCCAGCAGATCACAAGTAGAGCGACCCTTACGGAAACCGTATTGACGGTCGCTCAGCAAACTGTTGGACTCTAAATACTTCACAAGGTGATGATTAATCATACTCTCCATAACTGCCGAACAAACTGCTTTGGGCGGTAGTTTTCAGGGTTACTAGCCTCACCCTTTTTTTGGGCGTTACATTAGCAATCGTCCGGCAAGATGGAAAAACACCCGCGCGATAAGACGCACTGAAAAGATTGCCGACATTAGATAAAACATTTATCAATATAAGATCCATTCTCTTTCATATAATGAAAAATTAAAAAATATAATCAAACAAAGTAGTATACCTTCCCGGCGGACACCCTGATAAAAACAGAAAAATTGTCCGCCTAAGTTGTTTCTAAGCCATTATATTGGCCAAAATGTCGCTGTGTAAAATCAGTTGTTATGTCAGTTAGTTATGGCCACCAGTGTATGTGCCCTTTATCTGACAGCTTTGTTCAGATTTGAGTGTATTAAATTAGCTTTAATTAATTGTATATATTTATTTAAAATTTTCTAAATTTCTAGGTATACTTTGTTGTTTTTTCTTCATTTTTTGTTCTTCAATTTCAGATTTTTCATTGCATATTCATTAATTTAATTTGTTTGCTCTGTTTAGTGGTGGGAATTGAAAACAAAGTAATGAAATAGAAATGCAGAAAAAGAAACAGAAAAAAAAATGGAAATGAAAATGAGTACAAAATAAATATTTACAGTTATAGTAAATAAACATACACATATACACACACACACACAAAGACATATACGAACGCATGCACGCAATCACTTGAATAAAGTTAAAGTCACAGTACACTGAGAGGAATTGTGTTCTTTTATATACAGAAAACCAAACAAAAAACCGTTATTTAATGAGCAATAATTTTATTTCATTTCCCCATTCATTATTAATGTACATTTTCCTTTTCCTTTTTTTTGTTTTCTTATTATTGTTGTTGTTTTATACATAAATATTTAATGTAGACAAAAAGTTATTTGTTTAAAAGAAAATTCAATGTCCAAACGCTCTCTGTTATACATATATATGCCGATGAATTAATTTTGTTTTTTTGTTTTGTATCATGTGAGAGAGAGAGAGAGAGAGAGAGTGAAATGGAAACTTATACACATGCACACATAAATTAAATATTGGCGTATGCAAACAATAACAAATAGTTCGTTTTTGTATTGTTAATATCGACGATGATAACGTCGTCAATTGCCTTTGATTACTGGAAAAAGTCAATTTCTATCGTTCTCTCTCTTTTTTCCTTCCTGCTTTTACTCTCTCTTTATTTTCATGTCTTTTTTGTTTATGGAAAATGTTTACCTAAAATTTAGTTGTGCGTTCGTGTGTTTACAGTTATTTTTTTAATTTTCTTTTTTCAATGGACCAACTAAATCGAATATTGCTGACAGCGTATGCTGTGGTTAGTGAAATAATATGAAAAAAATATATTACAAGAAAATATATATAAAAAGAAATCCAGTGTATTAAACCAAAATTTAATAAAAAAAAAATATTGAATTTCAAGAAAAAAAAACACACAATTTTAAGAGCAAAAGCAAATAATTGTTACACCCAGCGATAGCCGAGAGATTCCGCTGAGAAATTTTTTTTTTCAAACTCAAGAAAGAAAAGAAAAAACAAAAAAATTGAAAACCAAGTCCAAACAAAAATTCATGGAATTCTTAAACATTTAAATAAATAATTTATCCAACAGACTATTTTTGTATGTGAAAAAAGGTGAGTAAAACACTGAAAAAAAGCAAAAAAAACAATAATTGGGTAGTAATTGAACATTTTGCAGACAGACAGTTAGACAGGTGTAAAGAAAACAATTGACATGACATGAGCAAAAAATAAAATAAAATATGCAAATTATAGCTTTAAATTCTATAGAAATACTTACAAAAAATGCAAATTAAAGGAAATTCAAATATTTATTTTTAATAATATTAAAAAAAATTTTTTTTTAATTAAAATATTGCTAAAACAAAAGGAAATTAAATGTCTTTAAACTAAATTTTAAAATTTGTATTTGAAAAGTAATTTTCGAAATTCCAAATTAAAAAGTCAAGCAATGTTTTTCAAAACTTGTGATTGTAGCAAATTCTTAGTTCTTAAACGAAAATTGAAGACATTTTGGAATATTCGAAAACTGTCTAAGCCTTTCGTTAGAAAATTGGATTCTATTTATGCGAAATTTATATAGTTAAACAACTATAGCATAATTTAAGGCGGGATTAAGCTCTGTTAACATAAAAACGATTTTCGTATTGTTTTACATGAAATATTGGGTGGGTCATTAAAAATTTAAATTTAAAAATGGTATAAAATAAAATGGTGTGAAGTTTTGTCATATTTATTTTGTTGTTGTGAAGTACAATTGTTCCCGGTAAAAAAGAAATATCACCTCTATCACGAATAATTTGTCCCTCGAAATATTTTCCCATTTCCCACAATTGCAATCGTGAATATTTTTCCCATGAAATGTTTTCTAATTATTTAGTGGGGAATAGTATTTTCCCTCGAAATTTGTTCCCTTTTCCCATTGATTTGCTCACATTGTTTTTGCTGGGGAAATGCATTTATCATTTTATTGGACAATTAAAGGTTGATAAAGTGCAGAACAATATAATTCACTATAAAATACAGAGTAAAAGATTTGTTTCCTGTAGTTTAAGAGACGTGTTGGCTGAATTTTAAAATTTGCTCACAAAAAAATACCGACAACAACGAAATCTTCGCCTCTACCGAATATGACATAAAATCCATCCTCACCTTGCTCTGCATCGGTTCCATTTACAGACAGTGGCTCCTACCCTAACTCGGACACTATGCCAAAATATTTTCGATAGCTTCAAAATCATACATTTTAATTATTTAAAAAAATAGTTATTTTCTTATTTGTGTATATCTTCCACGTACAAAATGAAAAACCAACTCGGAAATCTACTAATTGTACGTCAAATTGAAGTTAAAAACGCTTTGAAAGTCAAAATGACTTACACAAGCAGAACTCTGACAGTAACTTTTATGGGTTAATAACTGCAACTTTGTAATTTCAACGCGGCAACTTTGCTGATATAATTTACATATTTAGGGGAAAACCCTTTAGTTCAGTTTTCGAAAATTATACAGCATAACCAAAGCTAAAATCAAGAAGATATCTAGACAGCTGGGGACAAATTAGTATCGAAAAGAAAAAGCAAGGAAAGGAAAAAGTTTTCGCGAAATTTCGAAAATTGTTAGCAGAAGTCATTCAACTGTGCACGACACAATAAAACGTTTCAAAGTCAATAAAACGGTGCAAAATAGACCAAAACATGCCCCCAAAATACTTTGTGAGACAGAAGAGCAAATCTCTTCCTAAGTGCTCCAAAACTTACTGCTTTTGCTAAAAATTACCCTGGTAAGAAAGCAAGCCCATTAACAATAAGAAACTTGCTTTACAGAGTTGGTCTTAATGATAGAAGAGCTAGACAAAGACCTCTTATTAGTAAGCGCAATCAAACCAGAAGACTTAAATTTGCAAAAGAGTACCAAAATAAAAGTTTTTCTTTTTGGAGAAACCTTATGTTCACTGACGAAAGCAAATTTAAGGTTTTTGGCTCGGATGGTAAACCCATAGTTTGGTTCAGTGCTTGTCTGGGGCTCATTTTCTGCATCAGGTCCAGGATCTTTCCATTTTATCGACAATATCATGGACCAAAATGTTTATTTAAACATTTTAAAAGAAAACTTGCCAAAAATTGTCTATAAGTTCACTCTGGATAACGGTTGGTACTTTAACAAGATAACGAACCCAAACACAAGGCCCACAAAGTAAGATCTTGGAAACACCACCTCAGAGCCTCGACATAAATCCTATTGAAAATTTGTGAGATTATCTCAATAAAAAAGTTCAGCATCAGTCGGTTTCCAGCAAGTCTGAGCTAAGAAGGGTTTTTTTTAGAAGTATGGGAAAAATACCATTCCCAAGAGACTTCAAATGTTTATAAAAAACAAGGCTCTGCACACAAAATAAATGGTCTGCCATCTAACGTTTTTTTCAACTAGTACTTATTTCGTGAATGGTAACACTAAGCTCATGTCTGGTTTGACAGATAATTAGTTTTATCTTTCTGCTGAACGAATATGGTTGTGTATACGCTTGAACAACGCTGGGAATCTGGGCCTGCGATCGACTTACAGAAGATGCCGATTTTGCCAAAAAGAAATCATCTTTTCAGATGAAGCTCATTCTGATCTTGGCGGGTATGTAAACAAGCAAAATTGTCGCATTTGGGGCACAAAAAACCCGCACGCATACATTGAAAAGCCGATACACCCAAGACGAGTCACTGTTTGGTGCGGATTTTGATCCAGAGGCATAATTGGGCCATTTTTCGTCGAAAATGAGCAAGGCGATCCTTATCGGGCCATGTTAAAGGAATTTTTGTTCACAAAAATTGAAAAGGAGGATATTAGCAACATTTGGTTTCAACAGGACGGCGCTACGTGCCACACAGCCGAAGCTACACTCGATGTTTTGCATCCTGTTTTTGAAGATCGCATTGTCAGCCGCAGAGCTGATGTCGTTTGGCCATCTCGGAGCTTTGACACTCTTGGACTATTATTTGTGGGGTGCCGTCAAACATAAGTGTTACGCCAACAAGCCAGATACAATTGACGCTTTAAAGGACAATATTCGTGAAGCCATTGGTGAAATACAGCTGCACACAATCGATAATGTGCTTAAAAATTGGACCGATCATGTAGGCTACTGCATGGCCAGCCGAGGCAGTCATTTGAATGAATTTATTTTCCATTATTAATCGGATTGTACTTTCAAATAAAAAAAGAAATTTGTGAAAATAGTCAGTAGTTTTTTTTATAGTATTTTCAAAAAAAAAATTTATTTGGCTGACCCTTTATAAGAACTACTCTTCCATATAAAAACTTCATTATATCAAAGTTTATGATAAGGTGTCCCCATTATATGTTTCAACGCTGTATATTTATTGCTATTCTTTTACTCGCACTTTCACTTAAATTCTAATATTGTTGCCACAAGTAGTACTTAAAATCCGATAGTATCGATAGTTTTTTTTTGTAAACTAATGGGCCGACTATCGATAGTTTTGCAGCTCTAGTATTGACCCATCGATTTTCATCAATTATGGTTTAAATTATTCCTATTGCATGTAGTTTTATAAGTAGGTAGTGAAACTGAAAAATAGTGAAAAATATTATAATTTTTCAAAACAAAAACAATTTTTTTTTTTTTTTTTTTTTTCGATTTATTTCTCAATAAGTCAATGATATAAGAATGACTTTAAGCTGGTATAACTTAGAATTTTTTAACATATGGCTTAACGAAATCGAATAACTGATCTCAAATCTGTCATAAGATGTATTCAGCGGCCTCTTCACAAATCTCATATTTTAGAAGAAAAAAAAAAAAAAAATCCAAAAAAACTTATCCATAGAATCTGAAATGCTAATGATTTTTGAAGTTGGACGACCATAGCGCATCAAAAAATGATAGTGGTTATCCAAGGTATTTTTTCTTGTTACATAGTGTTATTTACACTAGTAATGAATTAAAAAACTGTCTTTAAACTGTTCTTAAAAAAAAAAACTATAAAACGTGAGCTACGGCGATATGTAACTCATTAGCCACCTCTGCTATACTACATGTGCTCGATTTTATATCAACTATGTTATGACACTATATGGTGTGGAGTTAGCATAGCAGGACTATGATAAAAAAGAGAATGACACTGAAAGAACGTGATAAAAGAACTTCAACTACGAGTAATTCATTAGCTTTATAGAAATTGGTAACTTAAACAAAACAATTTCTGGAAGCTGTGAGTTAAATAGCTGATGTTCTAGAAAATGAATATATACAACACAAGGAACTCTGATGATGATTTCTGTAGCTGGGATCGAAAACATGTTCAGTTCTGCTGGTATTGTTGTTGCATATTCCTTGACGTGTATTCACCAGTGATGTGAAATGAGGTTTTCGTTCAATATCAAAAAACATATTTGAGAGACCTTTTTAGACAACTGATGAGAGTTGCTTTACTAAACAACTTAATAACTCTGTCAACTTCCAACAGTTAAAAACTATTTTATTCTTAATTAATTAAAACCCGATGTGCTTCGCTACCCCTATCTTATTTATTATCTTAACTAATATCTCAGTTATCATTTTTGTCTCTTTTTGCCATTTTATCCCCTTCTGGTTCAAATCCAAACATTTATAACAGCCCATAGTCTCTTTCAGAGAGACACTATAGAATTTGCTTTTTAGCGCCATATAATCTTTAGACAAACATATATTAATTTGTATATATATTGTCACCTGAAATCCAAAAGGCCGTAAGCGAAAAGAGTCAAATTCTACTTATTTATTGATTATCATGTATTTTGGCTAATTTCATCATAACCAATCCTTTTCCAATTTTTTGTCGTTTACGGCCTTTTGGATTTTAGGTGACGATATGTATTATATGCATATAAATAGCTTTTACCCAGTGTGCTTTGAGCAATACCAGCTCATCCAAACTGTCTCTCTTTTTTGGCTGTTCCATATTTATTATGAATGTAAGGTGACACTTATCCAATCTAGCCCAGCTATTGACTAATGATGAGTATTGTCCACGACGTTCTTCGAAATAAATTTTGAAACTTACACTTTAACCGTTCTTAAGATATGCCAAAATTAATATTTTTGATTGATTACTTGTATTGGGTCCGCCAAATATTTTTTTTTAAATGCTATGAAAAAAAACTACGGAATATTTTCTCAAATTTCCTTTTTATTTGAAAGTACAATCCTTCCGGTTAATAATGAAAAATAATTTTATTCAAATAGCTGCCTCGTCTGGCCATGCAATTCTCTTTTCTCTTCTCTTCTTCTCTTGTCAATTCTCTTTTAAACATCACTGAAAAGAACAATTTTCTAATAACTTCGAATAAAAATTAGCTTATGATCGATCTCAAAAGCGAAAAATGTAAAAATAGAATTTCAATTCCTGAATTAACAAAACAAAAGTAATACTCATTTCATAAAAACTAGTTCAAAAATATGCATATATTACTTAATTAATAGCATTACGTACTTTAAACAATAAAACTTTTAAGAAATTTAAGCATTTAAGCATTGAATTTTGAAATCCATATAAACGTGGAACTAAATGTCTAAAATAGTTGATCAAATCATTTTACGAGTACAATTGTATTGTCGGGCTGTATGCATGTCGTCCATTCTATTCTTAATAGCTAATAGCACCTTTTTAGCAATATCTGTTTTTTGTAGTTCCAATTCTACAAAGAAGTTTAACTGTTAGTTTAACTGACATAAGGCATTACAAAGTTGAATTGAATGTTTAAAACTGATACTTTCGAATAAATTCGGGGTTTTCTCTCTATCATTGATATAGAATTCCACGTGTTTTGGTTTTCAAAGAAGCAGGTTGTAAACACCCAGAAACACTTTCAGTGAAATACAGGCTTTCAATTATTCAAACACATTTTGCGTAGGTATCCTTAACTGCCTTTTTCCAGAAATAGCGTGAGTGAAATATTTTATTAACAGAGCGATTACGATTACTATTAAAGAGTGCGATTGATCGCGATTACTACTACGATTATATTTGATTTGCAATTCCTACCTCTTGTGCTTTTATCAAATTATTTTCCCTATCGTTTTAGTTTCCAAAAATTTTATTGGCAATTATTTTATTATCTACTACCAGGTGCTATCTATCTACTTTTCAGATTTAGAGCCTATAAAATTTTCCTTAAAATTGCTCTGCATAGATATAGGAGAGTTGAGAAACTATTCAACAACCTTCATAGAAATTTATTAGTCATTCAGGTTCTTCTCGATTTTTATCTTGTTGTTAAATTATCAATAAAATAAGGCAAGAAATCCAAGCAATTCCAACAAAAAAAATTTTTTTTTTGTTTTCTAAATAAATGCTATTTATTCATTTACGGTGTGTGATGCTCATGTTCAATAAACATATTCTTTCTTCTGTTCAAACATAATTAAAGTTGAAAATGTACATAATAATGAATGCTTTCGTTATTTTCATTAAATAAAGCGAATTGAATGAATATGAAAATTTAATTATTTGTTAAAAATAAAGTAAATAAATTTTTATTTTTTCTTTTTCTTTTTCTTTTTCTTTTTCTTTTTCTTTAAATAACAACTCAACGAGATACAAAACTTTTGGAAATTTTACTTTTTTTTTTTGCAAAATATACTCGTATTTGACGATTGTTATATGAGGTGTCTTTGTTTTATACGAGTAGTAATCACTTTAAAAATAGATTTTTTTGAGTAGTATTTGTTTATAAATTCCTTTTAAAATGTATACAAAAAAATTAAAAATATTTACACGCAAAATAGAAAAATGCGAAAATATTTACAAAAAATTTTTTCTTCGTTTTCGAAAGAATAAATATAAATAAAAAAGTATTTAATTTCGACTACTTCGTATGCTGTTTTAAATCGCGTAAAACACATTTTAAAAGCTTTTACTTTCAATAATTATAGCATTATAGGCTTAAAAAAAACATGGAAAACGAAAC
Organism: Wohlfahrtia magnifica; assembly: GCA_023159175.1. Lineage (NCBI taxonomy): Eukaryota > Metazoa > Arthropoda > Insecta > Diptera > Sarcophagidae > Wohlfahrtia > Wohlfahrtia magnifica. The sequence goes on along the minus strand of JAKWBJ010000208.1, from coordinate 2,022,634 downwards.
AAAAACATGTTTAAGACACATGTTAAAATATATTCCGAAATAATAAAAAAATTATGTTAATTTTATGAACAGGGCTTAAATGGAAAACAATTTCAAACAAAACAAAAAAAAAACTGAACAACAAAACAAAAGAAAAGAATGAAAAAAAACTCGTATTCAACAGTCAACAGTATGCAATCAACAGATGTATGCGATAAATGCTATTAAAGAGTACTTTTCATACTCAAATAAGTACCCAGCAATAGCTACAAACAATCAACAAATAAAATTAAGAAGCCTTTTCTATTTGTTGTTGCTATATAACAATTGAAAATAAATAGTTTTGCCTTTGTTGTACTAAACAAAAGTACGAGTACTCTGTGCACAACACATTTTATGTTTAATTTCCATAAACTTGGCAACAAAAAAACGAAAAATAGAAAAACCTTTGCTTTATTTGGTCTATAGATATAATCAGAATAACAATAAAAGCAACAGCAATAATAATAATGACAGAATAAAAGCAACATTATATACAAAAAAAAAAAAAAGAAATACCTTAACAGTAGTGGATATAGAAATAGCAATTTTAAAAGCACCAAGAGAAAAATTAAGAACATTTGTAGGTAAAAGAGATTCTATGAGAGCAGTTTGATGATTCCTTAACATCTTATATATAAAAACGAATATGTGTTTGTATGTTTGTTGGTTTGTTTGTACTTTATGCACAGCTAAACGTTTGGGAGGAACTATAGGCTATAAAAATTCTAAAAATTCCAACTGGGCGTTCTCGAAGGAGCTATAGGCTCTATATATTTTAAATGTTCTAAACGGGCGGTGCCAAGCCCATACAAAGTGTACATTTATTTGTCTTATCTTTAAAATGGTAACAGAAAGTTTATCTTAATTTGGCCCAAACAGATTCATAATCAAGGTAAATCATCAGTCAAAATGTGGGTGGGTGTGGTACCTTCCATAAAAACTAAATATTGATTTCTGTATATCTTGAGAACGGTTAGAGCGCAAGCACTCGGGGTTAACCCACATGCAGTGCATTGTGCTGTTACTAGGAAAATAGATTGTGGGAAGGATAATAGAGGGAGTAGTGTTTATGGACGTTCGATTCGAATTTGCTCATGTCGTAAGTGACAGGGAAGACATTCGCAGGAAGATTGTTTCACAAACGAACAGTGTCACCAAAGAACGAATTCTCCCTATAATGCGTTGTGCGATTCACTGGAAAATCAACTACAAAGGGATGCGCCCTACGAGGAATTAGTGCCTTAATTTCGTCAGAACACATTCCGTTATAGTACCGATAAAACAATGAAACACACGCCACATTGCGACGGTGCTCCAATGAATCGATAGAGTTGGCTACCCTACCGTCATTAATAAGAATCTTCACCCTCTCCTGTACGCGGTCGAAAAGCTCGAAAATAGACTGAATGAAGCACCGACCCATACATGAGAGTTGTATTCCAATTTGGGTCGGATATAGGTCTCGTAAATATTAAGGAGATCAGGTGGAATAAAGTAATTCTTACACCGTCTTAACAGGCCGAGGCACTTGAATGCTTCTTTCAGCACTCGAAACATGTGCTCGTTCCAACGAACGTCACAGTGAATTGTCATGCCCAGAACACCTGAGTTTGATCTAGATGACTTCGTACTCAATAAAAATCACCAGGCTAAAAGTTGGCGAAATTGGGCAAGTGGGCGTGATACCTCCAATATAAACTAAGTACTGATTTTATTATATCTGGAGAATTATTAAAGCTAAAGTTTCAGTTCTTAGTCTAAATAACTTCATACTCAATAAAAATCATCAGGCAAAAAGTGGACGGAATTTGACAAGTGGGCGTGGTGCCTCCAATACAAGCTAAATATTGATTTCATTATATCTGGAGAATTGTTTAGGCTAAAATTTCAGTTTTCGGTCTGAATAACTAACAATTAAAATCATCAGCAAAAATTGAGCAGAAATGGACAAGTGGGTGTGGTACTTCCCGTACCAAACTAAATGTCGAGTTTTGTTTATCTTGAGAACGGTTAAAGCAAAAGCTTGTTCTGAACAACTTCATATTCAACAGAATTTATCAGAAAAAAAAGATTCAAACAACGTCATGAACAACACACATCATCAGTAAGTAGCAAGCCGAGTTTGGATAAGTGGCAATAACACCTTCCATTCAGACTAAATATCGGATTTTGTAAATATAGAGAACGACAACCTTTAATGCTTCGTTATCTATTCACATCAGGCAACAAATAGAGAACTGAAAAAATCAGTCTTAATAAAAGCTGTCTATACACGTGTCTCGGGGGTGGCGTAGTGTAATGATAACGCATAACAAAATGAGCGACTTAGGTTCGAACCACAGCAGAGGACATGACGAAGAATTATTTAATTGTGGTTTCGAATGTTTAATAAACGGCTTTAACTTCCCCTCAGACAACTTAATTAAAAAATAAAGAAGAAGCCCCCTGATCTCCCCGCATACCTCTGACGGTGATGACAAACAGAGACGAATAATCAAGAAAACACGCCATCTACTGGGAAAAAATTACAATGCCAAGAAGTAAAGATCACCACCATTTAGCAAGGATCTTCACACTACGCAAAATCAGATGGAGAACCTACACTGGCTTGAAAGATTAAATTGATTAAAGCCACTGAAGCAAATAAAAATTAATGTATGTGTGTTTGGAGACTCTATACACCTTAAAAGAAGAAGCTACACTGTCTTTCTGGAAGAAACAAATGATTGGATTTTGACCGGAAGGGGTAGAAATGTAAATAAGACATCATTTAAGATAATAATTAAGATGGAGATAGCGAAGCACACCGGGTTTTACCTAGTTTTCTATAAAAATTTTAATACTTTTTTCTCTCAGCATAGCTTTTATTATTTGAACGGCTCTACAACCTGTAGACGGTCATGGAATTCTTAATAAAATGTGTCCAAGCATTTCGGTTATGGGCGTGCTGTCTCATATCATCTTCCATCGGAGTCATAGTCTTCTCGGTTTGCGTTTTCAGTTTTCTGTTTGATCGACAGATAGAATAAGAGTGTCGTAAAGTATAATTTTCGTCTTTCGGGAGAGAGCTCTGTACTTAACTTGTTTACCAAGCCTAAAATAATGGGTCCGCCATCTAACGTTTTTTTTCAACTAGTGCTTATTTCGTGAATGGTAACACTTAGCTCATGTCTGATTTGACAGATAATTAGTGAGCCTGCGATCAACTTACAGAAGATGCCGATTTTGCCAAAAAAAATAATCTTTTCAGATAAAGCCCATTTTGATCTTGGCGGGTATGTCAACAAGCAAATTGTCGCATTTAGGACACAGAAAACCCGCACGCATACATTGAAAAGCGGATACACCCAAGACGATAATTGGGCCATTTTTCTTCGAAAATTAGCAAGGAGTGGCCGTTACAGTCAATGGCGATCGTTATCGCGCCATGTTGAACGAATATTTGTTCACAAAAATTGAAGAGGAGGATATTAGCAACATTTGGTTTCAACAGGACGGCGCTACGTGCCACACAGCCGAAGCTACACTCGATGTTTTGCGCCCTGTTTTTGAAGATCGCATTATCAGCCGCAGAGCTGATGTCGTTTGGCCACCTCGGAGCTGCGATTTGACACCGTTGGACTATTATTTGTAGGGTGCAATTGACACTTTAAAGGAAATTTCCGTGAAGCCATTGGTGAAATACAGCTGCACACAATCGATAATGTGCTTAAAAATTGGACCGATAGTGTAGGCTGCTGAAATTATTTTCCATTATTAACCGGATGGATTGTACTTTCAAATAAAAAAAGAAATTTGATAAAATATTCAGTAGTTTTTTTATAGCATTCTCAAAAAAAAAAAAAAAAAAATTATTTGGCAGACCCTTTGGCATCTATTTGCCAGCACGAATTTTTTTTTATTTCAGTACTGACATCGTGCTTTTGGTTAATGGCAGATCCAAGGTACATATATAGTTGTCTTTTTGCACCAAATAATACGCCCTTAAAATAGATTTTTCTTTTAATTCTTCTACCACTCAACCATTTATTTAAATAAAGAAACAAGTAAAAGTTCCAAGGACTTAATCTTAAATAGGCTATGAAATGGGTTAGCAGTTCATAGTCCAATTCACATTCATTCGTGCATTTGATTAATGGAACAGCGCTTTAGAGTCAATATTTATTTTACCCAAAATTACTGATGATAATTATTCACCTTTAATCGATTTTTGCTTGTAAAGTTAATACTATGGAAGAATCAAAAATACCTGAGATATTCAATATATTTCTTTATGCGTTATGGTGGCCTATCTTCAAGAATCATCAGCATTTCAAATAAAGTAAATCATAGTTCATGAAAATCGATCGCTAAATACTTATTTTGTTCCCAATAAAGTGAAAGTATGCAGTTTTGAAAAAAAAATAATTTGTTGTATGTAATGGGTGTCGTATTAGCGATATTTTTTCCAAATTCATATATATCACTCATACGCTTAGTGGAATTTTGGTGAATTACAGCAAAAAAATTATTTTTTAAAATTAGATACTTTCACTTTATTGGGAATAAAATGAGTATTTACCCATCGATTTTCATGAATTATGGTTTATTTTATTTCTCTTATATGCAGCTTAGTGACTAAATAGTGAAACTGGTAAATACTCGAAAAAATTTTTTTTTTAAATTTGTTTCTTAACAACTCCAAAAATATTGGTAATTTTAAAAAATGATATTAGAATGACTTAAAGGTGATATAATTTGTAATTTTTTAATATATGGCTTAACGAAATCGAATAAGTCATTTTAAAGTTATCATAAGATGTATGAAGCAGTCTCTTCAAAAAATTCACATTTTAGATAAAAATTCTGAAAAAGAAACTTATCCATAGAATCTGAAATGCTGATGATTTTTGAAGATAGGCGACCATTGCGCATCAAAAAATATGGTGGTTATCCAAAGTCAGAAAATTTGTTCAATTTGTTGCATAGTGTAATTATTCACTTTTTATTCGAGTTTGCTGGTAAAGTTAATCGATGTGAACTTTATTGCGGGCATCAGAAAAGAATTACGTTATGACTTTATTGACTAAAGTCTGCTTTTTACGAAGAAACTCACTCTTATGCCTGTTGTGAGGAATCTATGTTTACTTCGCAGTTACTGAACGGTTCATAGACTGCTTTGGATTTCGGTTGAATATTACCTAGCACTACCTTAAAATGGTACCACGGGATTCACAATTGGTCCCTTGTTAGCAGCCAACTCATACACAACGCTAATTATGTGGGACTACCTTAAGCACTTTCATACTTCCATCGTTCAAGGTCATTTCATGGTTTTTATCGTTTATTTCAGGTCATAAAGGAACTTAAACCACTTTCTTAAAATTCGAACAGTATTTCAGTTAAAGTAAACGGGGATACGGTGCTGAATGCACAAAAAATCCCCGAATTTACAAGCCATTTAAGTAATTTTTTTTAATGTTCAAAAAGTCTTAAGACTTTTTTTTTAAATTAACCCATTAATAGCCAAACAAAAACTACGAGGAAAAAATTGAAAAGTTTTTTATTTTTATAGTAGTTGTGCAAAAAAAAACATAAAAAGGATAAGAAAATTATAAAAAAAATAAAAAAACATTTTTTTAATTATTTAATGAATAAAATTAATTTAATATTTTATTTAATATTATATTTAATAACTACATCCAACACTAGTAAAAACATAATGCTTTAAATTTTGATAACTTGTCACTAACTAGTTGTTCCCAAATTGGCACTACTGTTTAGAATAGGTTTAAAATCTCAAAACTTAAAAAATAAATTCTTTTAATGATAATTTCTTTTGGCCCTACAGTTGGCAATGCAGGTACTTTAATAAAACAATATATGACCTGAAAAGTAATGGAATAATTACATACACACGGTGTTTTTAATAAAAAGAGTACTTTTTATATTTTATTTAATTTTATTTTTCCGTAAAGAGACTTTATATAAAACAAGTTTTAAAAAAACAAATTCTAAAAACAAATTTTAATAAATTCTAACACACGGACATAAATTTAAATTAGTTTGGGGTTTTTTTGTAAATACTTTTTTTTTTTACTAAAATAAAGTACTTTTTTATTGATACTTTTTGTGTGCGCTTGTTTTTATTATCGAATATTTACAAATTATTAATTCCTAGAAAAACCAGTTATTTTTCATTTCATTCCATTGTAAATCAATAAATATTTATTTTGCCATTACAAATAAAAAAGGAATGAACTAACGAACGAACCACAGATTCTATCCGTGGTGGTCGATTTATTATAGACAGTGCACGTTGGGGCAGCCCGAACAAATTTTTGTAAAAAACTCCTTTCTTAAAAATGATAGATGAGAAACAATTTTCATGGGGTTTATTAGCTTACACTTTTCTTAGTTGAACTGCATTTGATTTTTTTTTTTTAAAGTACAAACTTTAAACTAAAAAAAAAACATTTATTACATTTAGTTTTTGTTCCACCAACTTTGAATGGTTATAAAATATGAACGCCGTCAATATTATTATTATTTTTCTTTTTTTACTTTGAGACATATATACGTGTCGTTAAACTAACGCTTATTAGACTACATGAATTCAAATAATACGACGGCTGTAGGACCAATTTACAAAAGTAGAATTTTTTCTTACCAAAAAAATCTATATTTGGTTTTCCAAGGCTTGCATCTTTTTCCTGCAAGGGTTCGCAAGCGTATGTTTATATGGGTTACTTAGTCCAAAGTGCGTAATTTCCAGCTATAATAATTTCGTTCTGTCCAACGCTGCCAACAGAACTATTTTTTTGAATTTTCAGACCTACTTTAGTACATTTTTTGTTTTGTCTTGTTTTAAGCAAGTAAATAACACGGTGGGACAAATAAAAACCTGGGATGTGATGCTATTTTTCTGATAGGCGCTATCGAGTACAACAAGAATCTGTGTTTGAAGGTTTTGAAACACCTCCAAAATCTTATAAAAAACCGTATAAAAAACCCGGTTTTTCGTACATATATAAACTTAAAATTTTAAATTTTTCTCAGGGGATTTGGAAAGAAGAGAAACAGACCTTTAAATTTATATACATTTTGCTTAGAGTAGCCTTGAAGGATATCTGTGTATTTCTTAAGCAATTGGTAGAAGATAATCAAAAAAGAATTCAAAAAGAATTTAAAAGTACTTTTAAACTATGTATAGATCAGCCAAAGCCTGGTGGTAGTTACAATGATAAATGTATTTCCAGAGTACTTTTTTGACAGTACAAAATTTCAGCTCAAATATCTACGATAAATGTCGACCTAATAAAACCTATGTATGTATATGTAGAAACGTCCGTAAAAATAATTAGTGGTATTAGATGTCGCCAACCCTATACAAATTGTTAATTTACGCTTGGGCAGTTTGGTTCTTTGTCTGAAGAAGCGCAAGAATCTATTAATGAAATATTTAAAAATGTTAGAGAGCATAACGCAAGAAAATGTAATTGGACGATATCTTTTACTCTTTTTTAAATAAATAAATTTTTGGGGGTGGCGTGGTGTAGTGGTTAGAGCCCACGCATAACAACGCAGCAGAAGACTTGACGAAGAAAAAATTTAATTGTGGTTTCGAATGTTGAATAATAAAAAAGGCTTCAACTTCTTCCCTCCAGACAACTCCATCTAAAAAAAAATAAAGAAAAAAGCTCCCCCTGACCCTTCTCGCATACCTCTAGCGATGATGACAAACATTAGACGAATGGTCAGGAAAAACACGACATCTACTGGGAAAAAATTACAATGCTAAAGTAAAGATCACCACCAGTTAGCAAGGATCTCCACCGCTACACAAAAAAATCATATGGAGGAAGCTACAGCGGATTAATCATCTACTTAGCTTGAAATATCAAATTGATTAAAGAAACTGAAACAAAGTAATAGATGCTTTGTGAAAAGCCAATATGCTTCCTAATAGAGTGACGGAGAAAAAAAAAATAATAAAAATAAAAAAATAAATAAATAAATTCAGAAACAGTGGTCAGGGCCATTCGCAAGAATCCCAAGGCAAAACAAATGGTTGTGGAAAGGAAACAGAAGGTCTGGTTTGTTTCTTTCACCATCTGATAAGGTGGATTTTAACGTAAGCAGTGACGAAGTTACTGATGAAACACAAAGTGATAGATAAATGTGTATTGTAACCTTCGAAATATTTATGATTATTTGGTCTTAATAAAACAAAATTTTTTTTTAATAATTATATTTTTCTTTATATTTTTCCATAAAATGTCTTTGATTGATTCATAATAACAAGCCACGACACTAATATTTTATACCCAAACTCTGCGGTTTAATAATAATTTGCTTAACATTCCGTGAAGGAACATGGAGACTTCTCTCAGTCAATGAGCTGCACTCGATTCAATTTTTAGACTCATTGAAAGGGACCTACAGTTTAACGCAAATTCCGAACGGCAAATGCGTTAGAGAAGTTTTCAATAGTAAGTAATATTCATAACTAGTTACTAGCTAATGTTATGAGATGATACCGAGCGACACACACTCAGCGGTTTAATTGATTCCAAAAATAGTGCAATCCTGCCTCACAGTGCAGTGCCATAATTGATTTAATTTCTGTCAGCAAGTGTGTCTAGTCCAGCTGTTTTGGCTGTAAGTGGACGTGACCTTTGGCGTTGGTCTAAACGACGGCATTGTGACACAATTCAACTCATTGACTGGATACGATACCATTTCATTTTTAATGATGTTGGTGGGCGGGGAGAGGGGTTTGAATTATTTGAGTGATTGCCAAGTAAAGGGAGAGTGAAGTATAAATAAAGAAACTACTGCCTTAGAAAGCCAACAACCATTTAAACAGGCACTTAAACATGCTGCTTCAAATTTTGTTTTTTTTTAATATTTTTCTTAATTTTCAAGATTTTTTTGGAAACGAATCAAAAATATACTCTGTGAGTGACAACAACAACAGGACTAAGCATAAAAGGACATTTTTAGATGGTAGTTAAAAGCATTGACTATAAAATACTTAAATGTGTTTGTGTATGTGTAATACAACGTAAAAGAGAGAGTAGAAGAGAGGGAGAGACTGATTGGGTAATTTTGAAAATTTTCATTCATATTTTTAATTGCCGCCAGTCAGGCGCTTTTTATTATTATTGTTGTTTTTATCATTTAATAATCAAATTTATTGAATTTTAATTAATTTCAAAATTGTCAGTAATTTTTTCCCTCACAAAAACACACACAAATTGTTGTTGGTCATTATCAATTTTTGTCATCTTTTGTTCAGCTCAAAAAGTAATTATGACCCCACGTAATACGTAATGCTCCAGGACTTTTAGAGAAATTATAAAAAAAAATATTAAAAAAAAGTATTAAATGTTGTGTTAATGAGTATTTGAAATTTAATATTTTTGTTTTTCTCATGCTGAGGGCAAAAAACAAATATTAAAACTGCACCATTATTTAAATTGATTAAAAAACAAAAACATGACTGGTGGTGGCCATAAACTCATACTTTTCATTATTTAATTATTTATTTATTTTTATTTAGTCATAAATTATAATTTAAACAGCCAACAATGAAATATTTAAATTTGTTTTAAAATAAAATATGTGCTAAAAAATATTTTTTGTTTAAATTTTTATTTACTTGCGAATAAAAAACAAATCAATTTGCCAACACTTCAGTTTTCACCCTTCAGACATAAATATCTGGAATAGCGGTTGTGCGTGTTAAGATTCAAATCAAAATTTATTTTTTTTCAAAATTTTTGTTTTAATATTAAAAAAGCAAAAATAAAGAAAACAATTTACATATTTATTGCTTATCGTTATAGAAATATAACTGTATATGCTGAAGTATTATTGATGTATATTCTCCTCTAGCCCTCACCTGCCCCCCTTACGTGTAATCAGTCCCTTTGTTTTTAATAAAATAAATTTGCATGTCAACTTAACATTTGCACTCAATCGTATTAAATTCGAAAAACACGTAAGAAATATTATTTTAATAATAAAAATATATTAGTATGTATGTATGTACGTATATGTATATTTTCTGAAAGTACTTTTTTTATTACACTATGCAACAAATGGAAAAAAAATTTCTGACCTTGGATAACCATTACATTTTTTTTTTGATGCGCTATGGTTGCCTAACTTCAAAAATCATCAGCATTTCAGATTCTATGGATAAGTTGTTTTTTAGAATTTTTTTTTTTTCTAAAATGTGAGATTTTTGAATGAGTCATGCGATTTTGTTAAGCCTTATGCTAACAAATTCCAAATTAAACCAGCTTTAAGTCGTTCTAATATCGTTTTAAATATCAAGCGTATTTTTGGAATTATTGAGAACAAAATCACAAAAAAAATTTTCTTTTTTAAATTATGATATTTTTGATTTCTGAAAATTCACAAAAAATAGAAACCAGCAAATCTTCACCAGTTTCACTATTTATTCATAAAGCGGGATATAATAGAAATAAAATGAACCATAATTCATGAAAATCGATGGGTAAATACTTATTTTATTCCCAATAAAGTGAAAGTGTCTAATTTTAAAGAAATAATTTTTTTGCTGTAATTGCCCAAAATTCCACTGAGCGTGTGAGTGATATATATAAATTTGGAAAAAATATCGCTAATACGACACCCATTACATACAATTACATTATATGCAGCTTAGGATTTATACAAAAAAATATATCCTTTACTTAAAATGGTACATTTTAATTAAAAAAGCTTTTCGTTCACTATCTGCTAAGGTTTTAAACACTAACATTACGTTTTTACAATAAATTTACATTTTAAAGATATACCTTTTTCACCAAAAAACTTTTCCTTTGCAAAAGTTTGTTCTGTTTTGTTTAATGATTCCACGATTAAATTTTAATATCTATTAGTTCTTTTATAATAAACATTGAAAGCAGACAAGCTCGTTAATTAATAAATAAAAAGACGATCACTGAGTTTCGTTGTGGTCTTTTAACAAAAAAAAAATCCAAAAGATGTCTCCAAGACAGAAATAGTCGATAAAATCCCTAAAATTATTGAACGATTGCAGAATGAAAGTGCTTGAGGTGTTTGAGGATGTTGGCATCTCAATCGAGCGGGTATATCAGACCATGTTTATTCGCGCAAGCGTGTGACCACTTTAAAGGACATAGTTCGAACAAGTGGATGAAACGTGAACCCATCACAACACAACAGAAATCAAGCAAATGCTCGACCATAAATACAGCCTTGTGATCACTTTAAAGAAGTAAATGGCGATGCTAAGACGACATGACAATATATCAAAGACCAAAAAACAGTTTATTTCTTCGAGTGAGCGTGAAGAAGGCTAAGGTGGGTCTGTCGGCCAAATGCTCACGTTATTAGTTACATTAATTACATTGGAAAGGGCTTTAAGACAGACTAAGTCGTCATTTGAAGCAAAAATGATCTTATGTAGCGATGAAAAAAGTGTTGTTCTATCAAGACAATGCTTATGCTTGTAGATATTATGGTAAAAACCTATGAATTGGGCTACAATCTGCTGCCTCTTTCAGAGTATTATACGGATATAGTTTTTTTCGACTGTTATCTGTAATCAAAATTGAGCACTAAGTTAAGTAGTAAAAGGTTATGGGTTGTAAGAGACATCAAAAGACATTTTTGGCCGGAAAAATTATTTATTTGAAAAAAATTACTTTAAGGAAAGTACTTTTAGGAAAGTAATTTATTTTGGTACTGCCTTTTGTATATGCTTTAAATACACATTTAGTTTATTTCGCATAAAGAAAAGTAAGTTAGAAAAGAAGAACTCTTCTTTGTGAAATGCTTATAAAAGCAAGTGTTTATTTAATATGATAAAATAATTTGATGTCCTTAGGAATTCTGAAAATATATAAATAAAGTAATCAATTTGCGGGCAACCATATGAAGGACGATCGTAACGTACGCATATACATACATACATACATACATACATATCTATAACCGGGTATAAAATATAAAAAAAACTTATTATAGGGGAAAATGTTGGTACTTTTGCTCTGTCTCACTCTCTGTGTCTATGACACAAACTCATTTCATTAATAGAAACACTCACATACGTAGAAAAACAATCAACAAAGTACTTCTCTTAACTTTTACTTTTACTTTTGCAAATATATGAGTTTATAGCAGTAGTAGTAGTAGTAGAGTAGAGTGAGTGAAAGATTTTTGTTATTGATGGTGTTTACTTTTCTTGAGTATTTATGTATGTATGTGAAAGTGTGTGTGATTGTGGGTGTAGATGAAAGCTAAAGAGTAAAGAGTGTGGTGTGTAGTTGGTGTTGTAGTTGTTGTTTATCAATATTGCCAACCGCAATAGTTATTTGTCTTAACGTGGCTTTAGCTTGTCTGGCTGTAAATCGCATCATTTCTTCCGTTTAGGAAATGAACTAAAAAGTCAAGTTTGTTTTACACAAACAATATTTACAGCTACTACAGCGATGCTGTCATAAGATATATAAACGAACTATATTTCTCTCTTTTTTTTTTGTTTTCAAGGAAATATATTCGTTATCTCTGTAACCATCAAGTGCATAAAAAATTAAAAAATTCAATCTATTGAATATACGGTTAAGCCATGATACTTAAAAAGAAATCAATTTTTTATTAGAAAATAAAAACGACGTATGTTTGATGCAACGTTTGCGTAATGAAATATAGGGTCCGCCAAATAATTTTTTTTCTTTTAAATGCTACAGAAAAAAAACTACTGAATATTTTCTCAAATTTCTTTTTTTATTTGAAAGTACAATCCTTCCGGTTAATAATGGAAAATAATTTCATTCAAATGGCTGCCTCGGCTGGCCATGCAGTAGCCTATACGATCGGTCCAATATTTAAGCACATTATCGATTGAGTGCAGCTGTATTTCACCAATGGCTTCACGAATATTGTCCTTTAAAGCGTCAATTGTCTCTGGGTTGTTGGCGTAACACTTATCTTTAACGGCACCCCACAAATAATAGTCCAACGGTGTCAAATCGCAGCTCCAAGGTGGCCAAACGACATCAGCTCTGCGGCTGATAATGCGATCTTCAAAAACAGGGCTCAAAACATCGACTGTAGCTTCGGCTGTGTGGCACGTACCGCCGTCCTGTTGCAACCAAATATCCTACTCTTCAATTTTTGTGAACAAAAATTCGTTCGACATTGCCCAATAACGATCGCCATGGACTGTAACGGCCACTCCTTGCTCCTTTTCGAAGAAAAATGGCCCAATTATGCCTCTGGACCAAAATCCGCACCAAACAGTGACTCGTCTTGGGTGTAACGGCTTTTCAATGTATGCGTGCGGGTTTTCTGTGCCCCAAATGCGACAATTTTGCTTGTTTACATACCCGCCAAGATCAAATTGAGCTCATCTGAAAAGATGATTTTTGATTCTACAACATTACCATGATTTTCAAAGTAATGTCGCAATATTTCCCAGCGTTGTTCAAGCGTATACATAACCATATTCGTTCGGCGGAAGGATAAAACTAATTATCTGTCAATCAGACATGAGCTAAGCGTTACCATTCACGAAATAAGCACTAGTTGAAAAAATACGTTAGATGGCGAACCCTTTACATACCAACATATATTTATCATACGTCTTGAGTTAAGGAAAATATCTTTCTTTTTAACTTTTTTAATAAACTTGGTTTTTTCTTCCACTTTTTTAAAATTCTGTAAAAAAACTTTTTTTTAAGTCAATTAAAAAGTTTCCTTTTATTTTTCTATTAAATAAAACTTAAAAAAATAAGAAAAAATAATTCTTTTTTAATTACAATTTAAATAAAAACTCACTCTTAATTTTAAATATTTGATAGTTCTCGTTTTCATATCCCCTCTTCTTTGTAAATATTCTATTTACTTTTGAGAGAGCAGCTACATAAATAAATAAAAGTTACTGATATTCGCCTTTAAATAATCATTAAACTTTGACTGTTAACAAACACTTGTCGAAAACATATAAAAGTACAGCAATGAAACAGGGATCTGTTTACATATTTAACATAAAATTACAAGAACAATGAGGAGGCCTCAATACACACGTACCTAAAAAGATACACGCACACAAACGCACACACACATAATAATACTTGGATGCCTCGCATATGCGAGTGCTTGCTAAATAAATAAGCACTGGCTCTGGTAATAAAAGCAAAAATACAAAAGAAATTAAAAACAAAACAACAGCTATAAAAACAGACCTCATATGTATGTATGAAGGTATGTATGTATAGAAGAATATAATAAACGTTATAAACATATTCAAACACACTTAACTTACGTTTACATTTAAATTTACATATTCAAGAGCAAAGCTATAAACTGAAACAACAAAGAAAAGTAGTAGAAGGAGTAAGGAGAGTATTAAAACAAGCTTTGCTTAAAATCCTACAATTTGTACGTACTTGTACATGTAGTAACAAGAACGAGAGAACAACAATAGCAGCAAAGCTAGAGAGCAATAATATCAAAAGAGTAAACAATAAAGTTTTTAATAAATAAATAAGCATACAAACACTTACACATGTAAAGCCAGACACAATATTCATACACTTACAAAAACAACAAAAATAACAATATTATTTAGTACAAATGTCAGACATTGTTGTTACTCCCCATTTTTGTTATTTTATTTAATTTTTTTTTAATGATGCTTGATAGTGTTTTTTCTTATAATCTACAGTATGTGACAAAACATATGCACGGGCTTTTACTTACTATCATACGTACTAGGGCGGATTGACATTGAAGCTACCCAGAGCTAGATGGCAGCACAAACACAAAAACTTTTTCTTTCTTAGAAATTACGATCTGTCAAACGTTAGCAGTTGAAGTTTTAGCCAAATTCATTGATTAGTTTATTTGTTGTAGTCGTTTGAAGTAAGTAACTTTCGTGTTTCTTGGAAACATTATTATTTGAAAGGCAAAACGGCGAAAGAGACAAAAGAAAAGCTTGATAAACATTACGGCGAATCTGCTCCGTCAGATTATATGACAAAATATTGGATTGCTGCAACAATACCATCAACAAGAAGGCCAAAAGAGGTGGTTACTGAAGAAAATATAAAGAAAATCCGCGTTATCGTTATGATTGATCGCCGGGTCAAAATACGTGAGATTGCTGAAATGGTAAACATATCATATGAACGTGTGTTCAACATTTTGCATAAACATTTGCATATGAAAAAGCTATCGGCAAGATGGGTGCCACGTTTGCTCAGTGTTGAACAAAAACGAGTTCGACAGATCACTTCACAGCGGTGTTTGGACATGATAAAGCATAATCCTGCTGATTTTTGGCGTAGATTAATAACTGTTGATGAAACGTGGGTCCACCACTACACACCTGAAACCAAAAATCAATCGAAACAATTGGTGGAAGCTGGTGGAAGTGCTCCGAAGAAGGCGAAGACAGCGAAATCGGCTGGCAAGGTTATGGCCACTGTATTTTGGGATGCACACGGAATATTGCTCATCGATTATCTTGAAAAGGGATCCACAATCACAGGAGAGTATTATCGTGCATTATTGGATCAATTGGTTGATGCAATCAAGGAAAGACGACCACATTTACACAAGAAAAAAGTGCTCTAAAACTATGAACGCTGCTAAAACTACGAGAAATCCATTTAGAATTGGTTGATCATCCACCTTATAGTCCAGATTTAGCCCCTAGTGACTTTTTCCTGTTTCCAAACTTGAAAAAATGGCTCGCAGGAAAAAAATTCATCTCAAACGAAGAAGTGATGGCATAAAAAAGTTGGAAAATCGTCTTACTAAGTGTATTGAGCTAAAAGGAGACTATGTTGAGAAATGAATGATTTTTGAAAAAAAATGTTTTTTTCCTACTTATGTAGCTTCAATATCAATCCGCCCTCGTATAAGAAAGTAAAAAGCTATACTATAATACTACATATCGTTGCTCTCATGAAGAAAGGCCCTAACTTGTATTTTTTGCAATTTGAGCTTTTTAGTGGGTCGAATAATTTGCACACAATTACATATTCCAAAATTATCAGAAATTATGAGCAGTTGTATAAAAAGCCCTAACTCATTTCAAAAAATTTGTAGGATAAGAAAATTGTAATCTGGACACCAAATTTGTGTTTGATTTTTATTAAAATCTGCATTTAAATTCTATTTTGTTTTTACCTTCTCTTCTTTAAAATTGATATTATTTGAGTTATGGCCTTTCTACATGAGAGCATCGATAAAACATTTTTTGATTTTGGCTTTACTTTGGCCATTATATGCCAAAAACATATTTCCATGCATTAACAAAGTAAATGAGCATCATTTATAATATTATTTGTTGCTGTTGTTTTTCTCTGATGATTTTTTTCTTGTGCCCTTTACTTACTCATTTATAATGCCAGTTACTATGATTTCTTTTTTCACTCTCTCTTTGAACCACAAAAATCTGTTGTTTTATTGAGAGCTGCGAAGCATTATAAAATCTAAAGTAGTGTGTGATGGTTGCGGGTGGAAAAAGGAAAGTGGTTTCATTACACATCACTGAGTCGTATTAAAAAACAAAAAGAGTATAAAATGCAAAAAGGGAATGCTCTTGTACTTTCACAAAGAAAATGTTTTCTTTGTAATTTGGCAAAGCAAAATAAAAGCAGAGCAACAAAATTGAATGGCTACCAAAAAAATAAAAAAATAATTCATTTAATTTAATTTACAAATAAAGGGTTCCCCATCTAACGTTTTTTTTTAAACTAGCGCTTATTTCGTGAATGGTAACACTTAGCTCATGTCTGATTTGACAGATAATAAGTTTTATTCTTCCGCTGAACGAATATGGTTGTGTATACGCTTGAACAACGCTGGGAAATATTTCGACATTACTTTGATCGATCGACTTACAAAAGATGCCGATTTTGCCAAAAAAATCATCTTTACAGATGAAGCTCATTTTGATCTTGGCGGGTATGTAAACAAGCAAAATTGTCGCGTTTGGGGCACAGAAAACCCGCACGCATACATTGGAAAGCCGATACACCCAAGTCGAGTCACTGTTCGGTGCGGATTTTGGTACAGAAGCATAATTGGGCCATTTTTCTTCGAAAATGAGCAAGGAGAGGCCGTTACAGTCAATAAGGACATGTTGAACGAATTTTCGTTCACAAAAATTGAAGAGGAGGATATTAGCAACATTTGGTTTCAACAGGACGGCGCTACGTGCCACACAGCCGAAGCTACACTCGATGTTTTGCACCCTGTTTTTGAAGATCGCATTATCAGCCGCAGAGCTGATGTCGTTTGGCCACCTCGAAGCTGCGATTTGACACCGTTGGACTATTATTTGTGTGGTGCCGTCAAAGATAAGTGTTACGCCAACAAGCCAGAGACAATTGACGCTTTAGAGGACAATATTCGTGAAGCCATTGGTGAAATACAGCTGCACACAATCGGTAATGTGCTTAAAAATTTGACCGATCGTGTGGGCCACTGCATGGCCAGTCGAGGCAGCCATTTGCATGAAATTATTTTCCATTATTAACCGGAAGGATTGTATTTTCAAATAAAAAAGAAATTTGAGAAAATATTCAGTAGTTTTTTTATAGCATTTTCAAAAAAATAATTTATTTGGCGGACCTTTTAGCTAAAAGGGATAAAAAAACGAGTATGTTTTTGGCAATTTTTTTTTGTGTTAAGAAATAAAGAAAAAATTTTTAAATAACTTCAAGAAAAATATTTTTATATGCAACGAATCTGTATACAAATAGAAAACTTATTTAAGAAATTCGTATAAATTGAGTTTCGCATAAATCCAACGTAATTATGTATTTAATTAAAATAAAATCTTTAAAAAATTATTTGAAATTCTGGCGAAATATTTATAAATTTGAAATTAAGCAGTAGACTGAAGGAAAGAAAATCCAAATTAATTATCCAGTTTCACTACAATTTTCTTGTTTCTCTTTCACCCACAGCTTAAGCAAGCACATGATAAAAATAATTAATATGAACAGAGAAAATAAATTACAAAATGAAACAACAACAACAACAACAACAATAATACAACTTAAATTAAACCTTCATATACTCAGCACCACATCTATACAACAACATGTGTTGTGTGTTCCATAAGTGGTTTCATAGAGAGAATCACAGTTACACAGAGTATTAAAAGAGTGAAAGTTTGTACTATTTTTAAGCAATTTTTTTATTTTATTTTTATTTAAAAGGTTTAATTCTTTGTTGTTACTGCTTTTTATATACTTTTTCTATATCATTACATTTTCAAGAACTTAAATACAAGGTTTCTTTTCTCGTTGTTGCTTCACTTGTTGTTATTGTTGTTGCTGTTTGTTAAGCATCCTGTTTTGTTGGCGTGTTATAACATCAGGTTTTGTATACCTGAGTAAATACTGTGAACCAAAAACAATATTAATATGGATGAAAATATGGGGGGTAGAAAAAAATAATAAAAAATAAAAAATGAAATGTTATAATGACACATGGCTCCAGAAGGGTATAGCGCAAAAACTGTGATAAAATATTGAACCACAAAATAGACACACACGTTATTTACACCCTCTTATATATAAATACACACACAAACACACACACAGCCGCACATAAGCTTCCAAGAACAAATTTTTCAAACACATCTAATGTGGTTTTGTGTTATTTATCCACAAATTTTCCCCTGAATGCAAACATGTTGTTGTTATTTTTTCGTGGTTTCCTATATTTAGAGTATGAGAAAATTAATTTTCAAGGAATACTTTAATAAACTACTTAAGCAAACACACATACATACACACACGCACACATTTAAACACATGTTTAATTGAGAAGAGAGATAAGACGCGTTTATATTTCACCTGTTCAATTTGATTAGTGATGCGGCAACAATAACAACCATATCATAATTAAATTGTTCAAGTGTGTTTGATTGTTTCATGTTCGCAAAGGTCGTTATAAAACTAAACTGTATTTTAACCATAATATTAATTATTATTACAACAACAACAGCATTAAGCCTAACAATATTGTAAAAATAGAGACAAAAAAGAGAGAGAGAGTGTGAACGAGAGAAAAATAAGGAGACTTAATAACTAACGGTAAAAGTTTAAATCCATTAAAACATCTTTTCTAACACCACACCAGTACATTAACAGACAACAACAACATTAAAAACTACAAAAAGACTCAAGACAGGAAGTAAACAAAAAGAAAGAGAGAAACCTCTTCTCACTTATAAAGGGTCCGCCAAATATATATATTTTTTTTAAAAGACAAAAAAAAATACTGAATATTGTCTCAAATTACTTTTTTTATTTGAAAGTACAATCCTTCCGGTTAATAATGGAAAATAATTTCATTCAAATGGCTGCCTCGGCTGGCCATACAGTAGCCTACACGATCGGTCCAACTTTTAAGCACATTATCGATTGTGTGCAGCTGTATTTCACCAATGGCTTCACGAATATTGTCCTTTATGCTGGCGTAACACTTATCTTTGCCGGCACTCTACAAATAATAGTCCAACGGTGTCAAATCGCAGCTCCGAGGTGGCCAAACGACATCAGCTCTCGGCTGATAATGCGATTTTCAAACACAGGGCGCAAAACATCGAGTGTAGCATCGGCTGTTTGGCACGTAGCGCGGTCCTGTTGAAACCAAATGTTGCTAATATTCTCCTCTTCAATTTTTGTGAACAAAAATTCGTTCAACATGGCCCCATAACTACCGCCATTGACTGTAACAGCCACTCCTTGCTCATTTTCGAAGAAAAATGGCCCAATTATGCCTCTGGACCAAAATCCGCACCAAACAATGTCTCGTCTTGGGTGTATCGGCTTTTAAATGTATGCGTGCGGGCTTACTGTGTCCCAAATGCGACAATTTTGCTTGTTTACATACCCGCCAAGACCAAAATGAGCTTCATCTGAAAAGATGATTTTTTTTTTGGCAAAATCGGCATCTTCTGTAAGTCGATCGCAGGCCCAGATTCCCAGCGTTGTTCAAGCGTATAAACAACCATATTTGTTCAGCGGAGGTATAAAACTAATTATCTGTCAAATCAGACATGAGCTAAGTGTTACCATTCACGAAATAAGCACTAGTTGAAAAAAAACGTTAGATGGCGGACCCTTTACAACATTAAGATAAGCTGTTGTGTTGTAGAAAAGAAAGAAATCATTTATAATAGTAAAGATATTCGCAGTATATTTCAAGGCTAAGCTTAGTGTTTAGCTAAAGGCAGTTAAGTTAGTAGAGTGTTTAAAATTTAATATAATTTTAGGGAAAAATTCAATTTATCAGGTTATTTTCAGCTGTTACTTAAAAGAAAAAAATTAATAAAATATATAAAAAGTTTTCGCATACAGTGTAACCTAGGTTAACGCAACTCTCGATAAGCGCAACTTCTCGATAATCGCAACACCAAATTTTTTCCGTTGACGATTCTGTTACGCGACTTTTTAAAAAGTAAAAGTTCAATTAGCGCAATTTTACAAACAATCGGGTCTGATCTAGATTTCGACTCGCTGGCGCTCTCAAATCCGCACGTTTTTGTTTATTCGAATTTTTTTTCCAAAAAGATTTTAATGACAAAAACTAAAACAAACATTTATTTTTAGCAGCTGTTAATAAATATTTATTTCTTTATATAAAAATATAAGTTATTCTTAAAAATAACATGAGCGTTTGTATTATCGTGGTTGTCAGGTGGGGATCTATAAGGTAAAGTCAATGGACGATCCTCATGGCCAACATGATCATGCGGGAGCTGGATGCTCCTTTTAAACGGGTTCCCTAAACTATGGTGGATCAGCATACGCAGCAAACGGTACTTGTTCGCTAGTATGCGGCACGCCGGGTAACACTGCAGGTGATTTGCTTACCCGAGCATAATAAACCAGTATGGTTTTAAACAGCAAAAAGGGCATGCCTCTTATGCATTAATTAATGTAGAATATGATACGGAGGTGGTAGAAGATATGAGTATAACTGAATCGACAATGTGGGCCAGTGTACCAAACTTAGGAGACTTAAGTGTCTGATGACTGCTGATCAGTCATCTCTGCTAGATAGTAATCTGGCTGACAATGGGCACCATTAAAATACTTCAAGCAAACCTACATAGGGCTAAAGGTGCGTCGGTTATATTTAGTTGTATGTTTGCCAACGGTAAGATCAATCTGGGTCTCTTACAGAAGCCATGGGCTTTTGGTGGGCAGAGCAAAGGATTTCAAGACATGTCGTGTAAATTGATTTACGCACCTGCGAAAATCCCAGAGGCAGTTATTGCGGTAAATGCCAAGCAGGCCTTCTTTACCATTACACAATTATTCACTATTACCGTGGAGTTTCTTACGGCCACTGTAGTCTAAGAGTGCATCTCAAAAGGATGGCGGTCATAGAAGTGAATCTTTGTAGATTGTACTCACAGGCATCAGAGACAGGGTTCTTGATAGGTTTAGATGGAAACGTTTACATAGACATAGGATCTCACTGACTGAAATATATATACCACCATTATGGTTTCAGATCTGCTTGTGTCCATATAGACTGGAAGCGGTAAAATAGATCCTATGCATCGTAGTAACTTGCAATAGTGCCTGGTCAATACGATAATAATAATAATATACAAAAATTATTAGAAGTATTTAAAATTGTCTGTACCTACACAGCCTTCTCCAGCCAGCAACATCTATAAACAACTTATTTTATTAAAACTGAATATAAAAACGTTGATCTTTACTACTCGAATTAAAAACTAATAAAAACATGTGAATGTGAAATAGAGAACAACTTTAGTTTAGTTCTCTTTACAAATGAATTCAAAACTACAAGCCCACGTGCATACAATCTTATGTTCTATTCTGTCCAGTGTGCAGTGTCCACTTCAGATGCAAGTGGGGTTGCCAGATTCAAAGTTGTAAAATTCTTGACATATATAGAAAAATTTTTTAATTTTGAAAAATATCTTGACAGGCAAACATATTGGTGTTCGAAAAATTTCGGTTACAAGTTGTCGATAGATGGCTCTAAACTGCAATATCTCTGTTAATATTAATTGCATTAGGCAACACTATAGCTTGTTCTATAGGTTCGAATGATACCGGGCGATGAAAAGTGGACACGTGCAACTATAAAGGATCAGGGACGAAGCAAAGTAAAGCTTGGCAGACGGTGTCAAAGCTATGATTCTGGTTGAATTGGAAGGCAATGGTTCCTTATGAGCTTATACAACCTGGTCAAACCATTGATTCCGATCTCTACTACCGACAATTAATGAGATTAAAAAAGCAATTTAATTAAAACTGCTAGAATTCTCCTACTCTTTTTCTCTTAATCCTATCTATTCTTTTGCGGATGACAGCAACATTTGTTACTCATATTCTTTTGATCGTAGACCGAGCCTTTTAGAGATTGGGGCGAGAAGGATGAATATGAACGACACACTCACAAGTGACCTGGTGAATATCTCCGAGTGGAGTTTTGCGAACAGGGTCGATTTTAATGCACAGACATGGTGGTGTGTTCTCACCTATATCAATGGGTAATGTGGATATTGAGGAATCAGATTCCCTGAATCTGATGTTCGGGGCATGAGAAAGAAAGGAGCATTCAAGTGCCTTGGTTTTTTGAAGAAATACTTCACTCCATCTGATCTCCTTAATATTTACAAGACGTATATCCGACCCAAAATAGAATAAACTCTCATGTATGGGTCGGTGCTTCAAAGTCTATTTTGGAGCTTCTCGACCGCGTACAGGAAAGGGCAAAGATGCTCATTAATGATGGTAGGATAGCCAACTCTATCGATTCATTAGAGCACCGTCGCCATGTGGCGAGTGTTTCATTGTTCTATCGGTACTATAACGGAATGTGTTCTGTCTAGTACTCGTAATTCTCGTAGAGCGTATCCCTTTGTAGTTGATTGTTCAGTGAATCGCACAAGGCATTGTAGGGGAATTCGTTTTTTGGTTGCACTGTTCGGTTGTGGAATAATTTTCCAGCGAAAGTATTCCCTGCCATTTACGACATGAGTACATTTAAATCTAACGTCCGTAAACACAACTCTCTGTCTTCTTCCCACAACCTATTTTTCTAGTACCAGCACAATGCACTGCATGAGTATTGGCCATCCTCGAGGATGGCCAGACAAAACACATCTTTAATGCGGCAGAAATTAAATGAGCTGGGTTAGGAAGCTTTAATGCATCCACCACATAAGGCGGACTTTGTACCCTCAGTTTATTATTTATTTCGATTTATACAGAATTCTCTTAATGGTGTAATTTTAAATCAAATCGCAATCAATGGAATCAGTTTTACGCTCAGAAAACCCACAACTTCTACATCGATGGAATAATGGCTTTTTCTCGAAAATGACAAAAAGCTATTGAAAAAAAACGGCAAATACGTGTATTTGGTGTAATAAAGCTTGTTTCAAATACAAAAAAGGTGTTAATTTAATATTTTTTTTTTTTTTTTTTTTTGGATAAACCAAACTAGGGAGCTCTTTACAAAACTTTGTGTAAGAAAATGTAAAAAAATGTGTTTTAAAAAAATCTTGACGAACCACATTTTTTCTTGATTCTTGACAAACTATAAAAATTCTTGCAAATCAAGATCATCTGGCAAGCCTATCTGCAAGAGTCCGTCTCCAGCTCGGAGTAGACTTATCATATTTGGCTCGCCCTTTCTTGATAGTTTAACGGAGTTATCATCCATCCTCGATCTCGGCTATCGGACTGGTTTCTAATAATGAAGAAAATTGTGCTTCTGTCTGAAGCATCTGGGTTGATTGTCAAGAAATTTTCTTTGATAAAAATATAACTGTTCGTCAAGTTCATAGATTACTTCGTCCAACTCATTTCTGGTTAAATGGCTACGTTTATTAGCAAAATTGCCGTATTTGAAGCGAAGACAATTCTCAAACCGTTAACGAATCACTATTAGATGCATTAAAACTGACTGTCTGGTGTGGCTTACATGCTGACGACATCATCGGTTGGCGTTACGATGAATGAAATTAATCAGCTAAGCATTAACGACATTTCGTTCTAAAGAGACGGCGCAACTTGCCATACAGCGCGCTTAAAAATAGATTTTTGCAAAATCACTTTTATGACAACTTTCTTTCCAGAAGTGGTTCTGTTCACTAGTCCACTCGTTCGTGCGATTTAACGCTTCTGGATTACTTTTTATGAGGCTATGTTAAGTTACTGGTTTATGTCGTCAAACCAGCAAATCTTGAAGCCTTTGAAGGCAATATTTAAGCCACCGCTGATGTCATACGGCTAAACTTAGCGCAAAAAATAGTCAAAAATTGAACTGATTAAATGAAGCATGTAAGTCATAACCGCATCGGGTATATGATAAAATCATATTTTAAAAATAGTTGCCATAAAATTATCTACCAGATTATAATAGAAAAATTGCATTCCAACAGTAGTCCTGTCTTGTATCGGGTGGGCCATATATTGGTTTAAATTTGAACCAGCGGTTATTTCGATTCTATGTATTATCTCCACTGAATGAAATGAATCGATTTACGCTTTAGCAACATTGGGATTTATTGGAAATTTATCATCATTTAAAATCATATTTTCGAGTGAAGCTCATTTTCATCTTGGTGGGTACGCCAATAAGTAAAACTGCCGTATTTGGGGCTTAGAAAACTTAAACGTGGTCTCACAAAAGCCAATGCATACAATTATGATTCAATTTCACAATTTATAGCAATTTTTTTAAAAGATTTGTGTAAATAATATGAAAAATAAAAGAAAACATTTCGAATTATGAACTACAATCGATGCTTTAACAGTTCAGGGAAGTTTTATTAAAAAACAAACTTGATTCGATTTGATTTCGCTAACATTGTCCTAAACGAAATAAAACGAAAAAAATTATTCGGAAATGGAATACAGAACAGCTAAAAAATGCGGAATATTCGGATTCCGAATAAAATCTTTTTAATTCGGAATACAGAACAGCACTAAATAATTCAAAAATTCCAATTGTATTGTGCCTCGAACTGACACATTGGGTTTTTCCCTTTTCAAAACAAAGGCAATAAAGTAACTCAACTGACAAAAATATTTGGAAAATTTTTAAAAATATTGACAAGTGATTAAGAAAATAATTCTCAATTTTTTTTTTATTGTTTTTGCTTTAGCTAACTGAGTCATCTCAATACATTATCTCAACTTTTTTTTTTGGAAAAAATATTTGACAAGTGTGAGAATAATATTTGGTGTTATTTGTAAATCAAAAACGAAAAATAAAATGAATTTATTTTTTGGAATTTTCTGCAAAGATATTTGAATAATCTTTGAAATTAAAAAATATAAATAAAAGAATAAAAATAAATACATTTTTAAAAATATGCGAACATAAGCACATGTGGGGCTAACAACGCCCGCATTACCTCTCAATATATTAGTTAGGGGAAATGACAGTAAAATCTACTTAGAGAGAAACTAAAATTACTACACCAACTATGGTATTCCATGACTATTGGTTGAGTTATTATATAGAGTTTTTACTGTATTATTGACAAAGTGTTGTTGTAATTTAATTGTTGGCACTGAAATCATGCAACCACAACATATATTTCAACAGCTCAATTAAACATGATGACAATTATTAAACAGGAAAAAATTATTTACAAAATAAAAAAATAAAAAATAAGGGGAGAGTATAATAAAAGAAGAAAAGGAGCATAAACAAGCACGGCATTAAATAACTAAATCACACATAAACGTAAAAGACTACGAGGTCGGCTATATTGTAGAGAAAAACTAATTTTTTTTTCTTGGAAATATGTTGGAAAAACGTTTTCTGAACCCACAAACTAACTGTCAAAAGATTGAAATATTCTGCGTCATTTTTAGACTGATTGACAGCTTTGCTGAAAGGCATCAATTTCATAAAAATGAAAGTGAAAGAATTTTGTATTAAAATATTTAAAAAGTAAATATTTTTAATAGCTTTGTGTGGCGTCAAAGTGTTATTAGCACATAGACAACCCTCGTATTGTTGTTTAAATGCATGCAAACTACCTTATAATTTCATACCACATATAACGGCATAAAAAAACTGAAATCATTCAAATAACAAATAAAAATAATTTTCTTTTTGAAGGTAAAAGGCATTGAAAAGTGTATGCAAATCCTATTTAAACAATGTTTGACTCGTTTAGCCATAAAATTCTATTTGTTTGACATTTACTCTGCTGTTGTTTTTTTTTATCTTATTGTTGTTGTTAGTACTTAATACTGAATACAGCTGCTGCAAATAACAGCAGCCCTGAGTCAGCTTAAGAAAAAAAAAAAAAAACATTTTTTTCTTCCTATAAGACAGCTCGGATAGATGGCTTAGTTTTTTCGTTGGCTGATATTTTGAATGATTTTTTGTTTATATGTCTGCCATTTTATGATGTCTACGTGAAAGACATCAAAAGTTTCTTGTTTTTGTCTTCTGTTTTTTGTTTTTTGTTATTGTTGTTTTTTTCTTTTATTCTCTTTATTACATTTCATCGTCATGCATAGTTTAAGCTATTCATTCATTCATGTCTTTTAAAATTCATTTCTTTATGTCTCTAAACTGCTTTAAGTGCTGTATAAAAAAACACAAGTTGATATAAATACTCTCACACTCTCTTCGCGACAGTCTTGCTGCATATTTTTAGGGTCTTAAAACGTGTAACAGCCACCATTTTGCGATTTTTTTTTTCACAAAAATATTTTACAACGGTAGTTTAAGTACTAGAAAGTTCGTAATTCATGCAACTACCACGCACCTATTATATTGCACAGATTGCAATTAAATTACGTTTGAATTTATTAAACAAACAAAAAGATGAAAAATAAACTCTTTCAATTAAAATACTTGTTTTTAATTGGCCAAAAACCATGTCATGAAGTATGAAAAAATAAGTTGCTTTGTAAAAAGAGCTCAATAATTCCGTCACTTTCTGAAAGCCAAGACTCATCTAATTCACAACTGAAGTTAATTTCTTAATTAGTTAATTCACAAATAGTACGGTTCTTAGATAAATTAATGTTTGCTTAACAAATACAAGCAGTTGCCCTAAGCCTACTTTAAATTCTTCCTTTTAAGTCCACTCGAAGACTTAAAATCGATTCATTTTGAGCTAAGTTATTAGCTTATAAGTACATGAAGGTATGAAAAACCGATTTTTACCCGTAACTTAAGATTATTGAGAATTTTCGAAAATTTAAAAAACAGATTCTTGCTGTACTCGACAGTGCCTATCATAAAAGTAGTACCACTTCCCGGGTTTTTAATTTCGTTCTTTTTTGTCGCACAGACCCACGTAATTGATAATAAGAAATTTGAAAAAAATGCGTATAAGAATAAAAATAATTTCTTATTTGCTTAGTCTTATTCCTATATAAGCTTTAATTGCCAATAAAGAGATTTAACGCAATTAAGTCCTTAATTGAGCTCAATTTACCATACAAAATCACAATTTATAAATTGGTCAGTACTTAATTATAAAATTAATTGAATATAGTTTAAAATGCAACCCTGTGTGAAGAGTGTAGAATGAGGAGTGACAGCCCTGGGTGAAGTATGTTCAGTGAGCGTCACTCCTCACTGTATACAGTAAGAAAAATATATATTCGTACAAATTTTCAAAAATAATTTATTAAAATCATTAGTTTTTAATCAAATAAATGGCCCATATTCATAGTCAAAAATAAAGTATACTTTAAGTCGACTTTTAGAAAAAGTCGACTCTTACTTATTCATAGATAACTTAAAGTATACTTTTAGGCGACTCTGTACCCAAAACCAGCTGAACCTGTTTTTAAATAATCTAAAAAAATGAAATTGAAATGAAAAATTTGTGAAAAGTGTATCGATTAGAAGAGATTTTGCGGATTATTGTGGAAGGGAATGCGATGATAGGTAGTCTCAAATAGATAAAAAAAAGTTTCAACCTTTTGTCTTAAATGATGATGATTTTTTTGTGATATGTTCATACCTAACGTCTAGCTTCAGGTATTACTTTTCACGAATTCTTTTTCTTTTCTATTAGAGAAATATCACTAACTCTGCTCTCCACACATCAGCAGGGATGCATATTATCCCACCTTCTATAGAATATAGATTTTGATGTTATCGTTTGCAATGTTAGCAGAGGCATAATATGGGATTATGGAATTTGGCGATCGTATTTGTTTTATTTTACATTTTTGCTAAATCTAAGTCTCTGAGGAATGTAGTTGCACAGACGGGACTAAGGCACATTCAAATTCATGTTACGTAATATCAAGTTAGAAAAGTTTAGTTATTTCTTCTACCTTGGCAGCATTCTAACAAGGACTGATAGCTGTAGCGACGATATAATGTTTTGAATATTCAAAGCAAGTTAATCTTTCTGTATTTTATGACTGATGCGTAAAGCAGCCCTCTTGTATGGAACATAACAATACGAGTAATCAATATAATACATGGTGTCCGCCGAGGTGGTATACTACTTTGTTTGTTTATAATGTTTGATTATATGAAAGAGAATGGATCTTATATTGTTAAATGTTTTATTTAATGTCGGCTATTATGTGTGGAATACAATATCAGATAAATGAACGCCTCTGTTAGCCTCACAAATGCGAGCCCTTTTGAGCACATTTTTCATTACATTCTCACACATTTCAAGCGGTATTTCATTAATTTCATCACGAATATTTTGCTTGAGTTGCTCCAGCGTTTCTGGTTTATTTGCATAAAGCTAACTTTTCAGATATCCCCATAAAACGAAGTCCGGAGCAGTCAAATCTGGCGATCGTGGAGGCCAATCAACATCATCGTTTTTGAAAGAGGTCTCGCAGTAATTCAATTGTAAACCTGGCTGTATGTGATGTGGCACCGTCTTGTTGAAATCAAGCCCAAAACATGCAGTTGTGGCGTTAAAAAGTTTTCAATCATATTACGATATCGCTCCACATTGACAGTAACCGTTACGCTATTTACAGTTTCAAAGAAATAAGGTCCAATGATTCCTCCTAACGAAATTGCACACCAGACTGTCACTTTAAATAGATGCAAAGATGACTGATGAATAATTTTCCATTGTCCAGAACCTTCTTCTGCTTATTCACATAACCATTCAAATAAAAATGTGCCTCGTCACTCATTATGATTTGTTCATGAAAATCGTTGATTGATTTTGATAAAATGTTTTAACGATTAAAACAAGTTGGTCTACTGAATATTTTTCCATAATAAATTTGCCACGACTCTACTCCACGACTGCCAAATATGAACTGTCATGACTAATGTTTACCAAAATGGCGCAAATCAAAGTAGTATACCTTACTGGCGGACACCCTGCATAACGCAATGCCAAAGCCAAAGATATTTTGCTCAAATATCTAAACTATAAAATATGATATGTACACGCTTCAGCACAACTGCCAGATTTGACGCTATCTTAGCAACTTGGTTACACTGGTAGCAAAAAAAAAAAAAACCTAAAACGTCACTGAAGAAAGAAATACTGCTTTATCTGTTTTTTAGGTAATTGCGATAGTTGTTTGAGTTTGAAGCACTTTAAGGGAATAGTTATTTAATTAAAGACAATAAATTACCAATTCAAAAAAATCATTGGACAAAAAAATATTGACAGTCAGGTACACAAGTCGGTCAAAAGATTTCTGCTCATTATTGTAGGCTTAAAAATAAAAATCACATGTTCAGAGTTTCCACTATCAATAATTATATAAACATTAAGAAAATTGTACGTGGCACTCATTTAAAGCCAACTCAACTTAAATTATACTTTATTTTCACTTGTAAATATGAAAAAGATAGTGTGGGACTATGAATATGGGCGAACACTTTTTATAAGATTTAAAATAAGGAGGTCTCATAACGCAAAACAAATAAAAAAGCATTTGTTTTGTAGGAAAATATTAAAATTCAAGTAAATAAATTTGTATGAATAAGGACTCTTCATACTGTACTGTCATAAGAAATAAAATATCAAAATGAAAAAAGTAAAAAAAAATTTATATTGAATTTAAGATTTTTCATTCAATTTGACATTCTTTTTAACGCTAAAGTCTCATTAAGTCTAAGTTTCATATTCTAAATTCATAAATTGAAGTTTTTATGAACAATATGTGTCTTAACATTTTCAGCTCTCAAATGATAATTGTGTAACATTAATTGCGCTACGTATGAACACTAAGTAAAATAGCACAATTTACAAATTAATTGACTCTATTAAGACGTATGTATACACTTGGTATAAACAAGATTTTGTATTTGTAATTTTATTTATTTATTTATTTATTCAATAACTTTTTGTAACTAAAAAAAAAAACAAACACATGTACTGGATCACACAAATGCATACAGGAAATCTCAAGTATGAAAAAATCTAAAATTCTGAAAGAAATCGATGTAGCATAAGTCACCAAAAAACATTACTATTAAAAGCCTGAAAAATATTCAATTTAAAGTAAAAAAGAAAACAATATACCACATTGATCCCATCTTTTCGATTTGAGATTTTTTATTTTTTTTTTTTGTTAAGTTGGTATATCTGTTATGGATATTACCTCTAAATCTTAGCGTCATAGCTTGACATTTGTGTGTGTTGGCGATATTTTACAATTTTGGAAATGGATTTACATTTGCAACAACGAACTTGTATTCAATTTGGCGCTAAAAACGTATTGAATGTTGCGCAAACGTTGGAAAAGTGTTGCGGCAAGGATTCTCTACCAGTGCATCGTTTACCAGTGGCACAAGCGGTTCAAAAGTGGTCGTGAGTCAATCAAAGATGATGAACGCAGTGGCAGACCATCGACATTGATAAAGTAAAAGATATGTTGCTCAATAATCGCTCCATGTTCAGGTCTCAAGAGGATAAACACCTTCCAAAGGGGAAGTTTCTGCATAATTTCACTTTTTGCCGAATTTTTTTTAGCCATATTTTTTGTGTTTTCAATTATTATTTTTCTAATGTTGGGAGGAAATATAACAAAAAAGAACACAACATATCATGGCATCTGGCCCCGAATGGGTGGATATGATGGAGACAAACTCCATTGCATTTCATTTTTTACTTCATACATCATCAGAGTGCTAGCGAAGGACTAGAACATTGCCTTTGGGTTAATGATTTGAGTAGTAGCAAAGTTGGTGTCAAAAGACCTGACATTATTTGCGAGGCTGAATCTGATCCCACATTCATCAAAAGGATCATTACTGGAGACGAGATGTAGATTTATGAGTACAACACGCAATCCAGACATCAGCAAGTGAATGGCGTTCACCAAATGAGCCGGGACTAAAAAAATTTAGTTTGCAGTCAAAAAAAGAAGGGTCTGCTCACAGTTTTCATGGATTACAACGTTGTAGTGCATCATTTTTGACAGAAGGCCAGAGAGTAAACAATGAGTATTATTTGGGTGTTATGAGACGTTTGCGTGAAGCATTTCTCCGAAAAAGACCAGAATTGTGGGCAGAAAACTCGTGGATTTTGCATCATAATAACGCACCGTTGCACAGTGCGATCAATATTCGATTTTTTTTGAAGAAAAATGCAACAGCTACCGAATTTCCCTAATTTGGCTCAAGCCGAGAGGAAATAATGGACAAATCGCAGGAAGAACCAAATATAAAAAAGCTTCAAGGATTGGATCAAGCGCTGGCATAAGTGTGTTGCAGTCGATGGGAATTACTTTCAATGTTTAGATGAATAAACTTGTATTTTAAATTTTCTGTATAAATTCCGGGAACTTTTTGATCAGGGTAGTAGACAATAATGCCAGTCGTGAAACAGAAAGAAAAATTACAAAGCTTTGTTGTTAAACTATGTGCCTGTAAAATATTTTTTTTAACAAATAATTTAAAACGTACACAATGATCCGAAGATTCAGTATCATAAATAGTATGTCAAGGAGCAAAGAGGAATATTACCCACTTTACGTAATATGCAAATTATCCAAAATTAAATGCAAATTACAGTCCTGAAAATGTTTTCCATATTATAATAAAAACTAAACAATATCATGGTTAAACGACCCTTCTAAGTAACAGTTATCCTTTTAAGGATATATCAACAAAAAAAAGAAGAAAACAATAAAAACCCCTCAAAGCAAAAGCGTTAAATATATTGTGTGGTTTAGCGCTTTTTCGCTGTGTCTCTTATTTAAAACAACTTTAAAAAAATAAATGAAAAATATTGAGCCAATTAAACACAACGTTGAGCAAACATGAACAAAATTTCCGTTTACTAATTTAAGGATTTTGCGGAGAAAAAAAATATTAATAAAAAATGAAAAAAAAAAATAGAGAATAAAAGCCAGTTCTAACTGACAGCAGTTAATAACTGGTTAATATAAGTGTATAATCAAAAAGTGTGGCCATAATAATAAAAACAAACAAAAAATGTTTGGCTTTATAATAAAATTCTAAAGCTTCCCAACAAGATGAGAAGATAAAAATGAAATTGTCTGAAGAGGAAATAAAAAATAACGAAGAAAAATAGAAATTAATCCCACGTATATGACGGTCTTAAAAAATATATTTCAGTCAACATCAAATAACATGAAAATCCCCAGATTATGTTCTGGCTTACAAAGAGCAAAAATAAAATGAAAAAAACTGAAAACGCAGTCTGTTAAAAGAAATAGAAAGATAGATGGCAAGATAGACAGAAAGACAGACAGACAGATGGCGGAACAGACAAACAGTCATTCAGATAATCATAAAAACAGACCTTCAACGTTGTTCAACATTTTTTTTTTTAAAGCTTAACTCATTTGTACAAGGCTTCTTTACGACACACACATACATACATCTTCTACACGCACATACATATACTTTTATCATTATATGGCGGTAAACTGACAGTAAATTAAAAAAGAAAGTGTAGTTTGTTGCTATAGTTTTTTGAAAGGCCTATGAATAAAAACCATAAAAAAAATATCTAAAACATGAATAATTTTGACAAAAGTCTGAAATGCTGTCAGTATTTAATATGAAACTGACAGCATCTTACATTATCGGGTGGACCATCTATCAGTTTAAATATGAACCAGCGGTTATTTCGATTCTTTCATAAGATTCAGTATATTATCTCCACTGAACGAAATGAATCGATTTACGCTTGAGCAACGTTGGGATTTATTGGAAATTTATTTCCAAATCAAAGACAATTGCTCGAAAATTGCAAAAATAAATATCATCTTTTCGAATGAATTTCATTTTCATCTTGGTGGATACGTTAGTAAGCAAAATTGCCGTATTTGGGGCTCAGAAGCCAATGCACCCATTACGAGTGGTGGCAACATTGGGCCATATTTCTTTGAAAATGAGGACGGCACGACTGGAGACACCTATCGCATCATGATAAACGAGTTTTTTGTGCCACTGTGTGGCGTCAACAGAATGGTGTAACTTGCAACACATCTCATGCCACAAACGATTTATTGCATCAAACGTTTAATTAAGCTGCGATTTGACACCGTTGGACCGACTGGACTTCTGTGGCGCGACGTTAAAGTCAAGTGTTATACCGGCATTGTTTCAATCAATCGGCAATCGTGTGACCGCCCAATAAGTAATAATGCGCCAATTTTTATTGTGTTCTTGTGTGACAATCGAAGTTGACAATATGTACCAATATTTAAATTAAAAATTTTTTTTTTCGCAGATAATTTCGGGTTAATTTTGGTATTTCGGGATAATAAAGCATAATTGAAATTGTGTCATATTGGTACGACAATCCTGTGATCCTAGCATTACACTCGAAAATTGGCCGCGGCAGCCATATTAATGACACAATATTTTATTTCTAGCCGGAACATATGTACTTCACAGCAACAAAATAAATTTGGCGATATTTCAAACCGTTTTTGTTTTATGGCATTTTTAAATTTAAACTTTTAAATGGCCCACCCGATATATTTAGTTTTAACATTATAAATAATTTTTATGGAAATTAAGTAAGAAAACGATATTTCACAATATTTAAGAAACTGGCAGTATTTACTGAAAAAATCTCTTTTTCCCCATTTTGTCCCTTTCCGGCCAAAACGCAATCATTTGCTCCTTCCAGAAAGACACTGTAGGTTCGGCTTTTTGGCTGTGCAGATACGTATATAACCAGCTTTTATCCAGTGTAATTTCTGCAATTCCCTCTGTTTGGTTGATGCGGATAGATAACGAAGCTTGAAAGGTTGTTCTTCTTGAAGGTCGTTCTTCATATCTAAAAAATTAATTATTAAGTTTGAATGGAAGGTGCTACGCCCTACTTTTCCAATCTCGCCCCTTTACTGATTGATGATGTATGTTGTCACGACGTTGTTTGAACCTAATTTAGAAACTTATTTTATTGCCGCAAGTTAATAATGTCAATTTGGACAACATACATACATGGTTTGTGTCATCATATACATGGTTTGTATCAATATTAAAAAATATGGTACATTGGAGGGTAAATATCTGTCATTATAATTCAGTATTCGATAGATGCCAAAGTGAAAACCACTTTTTTTTCAATCGGCTATAATAATTTCGAACTTTGTGCCTGATGTTTTGCGAGGGAGTCTGATAACCTTCTTTCATTTGAGGAAAACGGCTGTTGAAAGTTATCGATTGTTGATAGAAGCTTATGGTCAATACCCACCAACTCAAAAAACTTGTGAACGATGGTTTTCGCAAAAGTGATGATTTCGACACAAAAGACAAGGCAAGGTCCAGTCAGCCGAAAAATTTTGAAGATGAAGATATGAAAGCATTTCTCGACGTAGTTTGTTGTCGAATGAAAGAAGAACTTCCATTATCATTGCAAGTCACACAACAGGCTATTTTCCTACACCATTTAAAAGCAAGGATTAGGTCCCCTATGAATCGAAGCCGAGAAATCTTGAAAGGCGATATTGCATATCATTTTTGTATCGTATTATTTCTGTTGATGAAAAATGGATCCATTGCGATAACCCCTAGTGCAAAATGTTATATCTAAAGCCTGGCCAACCAGCCAAACCAACGCCGAAGCCGAATATCCATGACGCCAAGACAATGCTCAGTATTTGGTGAGATTAGAAGGGTGTTTTTGTATTACGAGCTGTTGAAATCGGTTGAGACAATCACAGGGGATCTGTACCGATTCGTTTGAAGATAGCAATAACGAAAAACGACCAGAACATACGACCAGACATGAGGCCATAATTTTCCATAATGACCGGTCAAAAACTATTTGGAAAACAGTGGGTGGGCTGGCTCACCCGCCTTATA
This sequence comes from Wohlfahrtia magnifica, assembly GCA_023159175.1. Classification (NCBI taxonomy): domain Eukaryota; kingdom Metazoa; phylum Arthropoda; class Insecta; order Diptera; family Sarcophagidae; genus Wohlfahrtia; species Wohlfahrtia magnifica. Next base: position 1,987,333 of record JAKWBJ010000208.1, on the reverse strand, counting down.
ACCATAGACCCATTTGTTTGGATCTATGCCCTGGCTTCAGAACAGAGTATAAAAACTTGACTTGACTCATTCTTTAACTCAAAAAAGGAGCATTTCTTTTGGTGCGGAGCCCATATGCTGCCAGAAAGATGAGAAGCAGTGACTAGTGGTGGTCAGTACTTTGAATAATTCATATTGTTATCATAATAAATACATTTTTTAAGCAAAAAAATCGGTCAACACAAAAACTATTATTTACTTTAAATAGAAGGTATCACTCCCACTTGTGCTATTCCGCCCATTTTTGCCTGATGATTTATATTGATTATGAAATCATTCAGACCAAATTCAGAAGCTTCTGCTTTAACCGTTTTCAAGATATAATGAAATCAACATTTAGTTTGTATGGCAGGCACAACGCCCATTGTCCAATCCTGCCGACTTTGTGACCGATGATTTGCATTGACTATGAACTCAGTCAGACCAAATACTGTAGCTTTAGCTTTAAGCGTTCATTCTCAAAATGAACTAAAATCAATATTTATTTTGTATGGGAAATACCACGCCCAAACTGAAAATTTGCCTTGGCTGTGAATCTATTTGGGCCAAATTTAAAGTATTTTTCTGTTAACATTTTTAAGATATACACAAATAAATATGCACTTTGTGTGGGCTTGGCACCACTCAGTTCCTTTCAGTTATGTAGAGAGATACTGTAAAAATTTCAAGCCACCAACCAACAAACATACAAACACACTTCCATTCAACTTTTAACACTTTCATGCAACTTTTCAACTTTTTGGTATAAAGTAATTTATTTATTTAAGAATATCTAAAGAAATCGCTTAATACTGTCAGTATTCAGACAAAAAGCTGACAGCGTTATAAATTCTATTATTTTTTTTTTTTTATTATTAATAAACTTTTTTATCTGCTTTAATAAAACTTCACTTCAACCATTTTTATAACACTTCACTCGTAGTAAGGGGAAACAAATGGCTGACAATATTGAAAAGGCATAAACAGAGAGGAGGAGAAATAAAAAGGCCTATTTTGTCCGAAAATTATGGTCTTAAGAAGCCTAAAGTACAACGTAAATCTATATTTTTTTAATAAAATTTTTATTTTTCTGGGCAAAGTATTTCTCAAACGTATATCCCTTTTAAAACTACGCCCATTATTGTATAGTATACATCCCTACCTTCTATTTTTCTAACAATCTGTTGACTATTTGAGTTAGAAAACATATGGGAAAAAAAGGATGTGAAAAGTTCGAAAAAAAAACAAATATAATAATCCGACTTATAAAAATAGAAATCATACTTTTAGGCGAAAATAAGGATATTATATTAAATCAATTGAATAAAAAAGTAACAAATTGTAAAGAGAAGGAAAATAGGAAAGCAGTTGTAAATTGTTACAAGCAACTTAATTTATTTAAGGCAGTATAGGTATAGTTTAAGGCGCACATAAATGCTTATAAAAACGTGGTCTAATTTTAGGTGGTTTCTTTAATTCTCTCTTCCAAGTTAATTTACTGTATTTTACTTAAATAAAAACCAAATTTCAAGAAATTTTTTGCTTATTTTCCTTCTTTTTTTAACTGATTTGTTTTGTATAAAAGCGAAAATTGGTTTCTTTGTGCTTTTATTTATAAATAAATGATAGATTTTAGATATAAATAAAAGCATCTACTGTTTGTTGTATTAATCTTAAGAAATCAAAAATAAATAAAAAAATGAATTGTCAAGAATTTGTATACATATTATAAATTATGGTGTGCTTTCAGGCGCCATCATGACTAATGGTGATGTTTTTATTTTCTTTTTTTGTTTGTTTTGTTTTTAATGTTACAAAACAAGAGTTATATGAGAATACAACGATTTTTAAAAACATGGTATAAACTTACCATTTTGTGCTTCAATGCTCTTGGTGAGGATGAAGTGAAGATGGTGAAGATTGTTTAACATTATTTTGGCCCAACTTTAATTAGGTTGAAGAGTATAGCATATATATAGGCTGTCTGTTTAAGTAATTTGGTACTTTCTTTGTTGTTATTTTGCTTTTCTTGTCATTGTCTTAGTTCATTTCAAATACGGCATTGCATATGAAGATAATTAATAAATTTCTCAAGCTAAAAAATAGAAATAAAAATAAAATATTTTTAAGCCTCACAAAAAAAGTTTTTAAAAAAAGGTATTGTTTTATATACAAAACAAAAAATATAAAAAATAATAAAAACTCAAATACTTTCTTAAAATAGCTTAAAGAGAAAAAAATGTTTAACAAAGACTGGGCTAAAAAGTGTTGTCCCATTACAAAACGACTATGGAATTATCAAAAACTATAACCGCAGCAAAGGCAACAGCAACAGCCTTTCTCTCTATAAATTATAAATGGTTTTTAAGTTTGCTCACTTTCAGTTTAAGTTTTAGTTTTAGTTTTAGAGTTTAAGTTTTTGTTCACAGCATCATGTCCTAAATAAACACATCTGAACTAAAAGAAAAACTTTCCAACAAGAAATTTTTGGTTATTCTAACGACATCTTTTCCTTTTTGAAACTCATCGTAGCCAGAGCCTTAGCAACAACAAGATGAATGGGCTGTTTAAATAGGCAAATGCTAAGGCAGCATATATTTCCTAATGTTTAGAAATGGGAAGTAGGAAAAGAAATAAAACTCGCAAAGTGAAATGAAAAAAAGGAACAAATTTTTTCCAAGAGAAATTGTCTGTATTTGTTAAGAAAGAAATTAAAACGAGGGTTGTCAGAAACAGAAACATAATAAATTTTTATAAATTAAACATTTTTTTGGTTAACGAAACAGCAGACTAAAAGACTCAATACTTTCTTGCTTAAGAAATAAGATTTTCTGTAAATTGTGCAGATGTTGCAGTTTTTAAAATTTCACTTTTTTACTTTACATTTTTTTCTTTTAATTATAATTTCTGAAGCCAGAATTTCACTTTATTTGCTTAACATTACTGTGGTGATGTTTACTTGTATCTTTTTTAATGTGACAGTGTAATTACAGGGTTGACAAAAGCTCAGTTAAAAAAAAAAAAAACCCAGCCCACCGGGTTTTAGTGCAATTTTCGATGATTTTTTTTTTTTGGGTTTAATGGGTTTTATAACTGCTGCCAAATTTCGTTAAATTCAACAATATTTTTTATTTGTTAGTAAAAGTCCGTTGTTTTAGTAAAGACTGAATTATGAGAAAAACGACCGAAATCAGAAGCTTAAAAAATAGGCGGCTGGTGTTACAAAAATGTCGCCGAATGGCAAACGAACGATGGGGAAATAAACCTGCCTGCTATGATTCTAGAAGGATCTGGTCATATTTAAGCTACCAAAGAACAGGGCAGCTGTTGAGGCTGTCTAGAATACATTTTTGGAACCCCCGTTGGATTGTTAGCAGTACGCTTAAATTGTGTGAATTCCATATAATGATTTCTGTGGAATGATGAAGAGCAGAAAAAGTCTACGGAATACCTTCTTTACCACTAAGAATTCCACTACTTTCTGTGCTTGTTCGGAGGATACTCGACGATAAGGACAACCTTTTAACGTACGATTTGAACAAAAATCTTGTCTTCATTAGGGCAACTGAATATCTAACTGCTGCTATACAGAAGCTTCGAGCACCATGGTGCGGTAATGGTCACATGGTAACACACCGGACCGAAAATTTGACCGCAAGGTGGTAGCTAACCTAACCATCCTAAGTTAAGAATAATATGATTCGTTGCTTTTGAAAAGCTGACATTAAGTTCTTTAGTAAAGCAGCTCATGAAAAAAATCATTTTGTTTTATAAAATGTTTTACTCTTGTTGTCAGAAAAGTACTCTCTACAGTTCTTTTTTCATACCGAACAAAAAATCCATTTTCCATCACTGCTATCGGTAGTTCGAAAGTTGTACCAAATGAGTAATTGGTGTATCATTGTACTTTTGAGTCTGTAATTGTACCAAGAAAAGAACAATTGTACCAACTTTTGCAACCCTGGCCAGAATTAAAGACAGACCGACAGACAGATAAAGTTTTTCTTTTGCATGACAACACGTGGTCTCTCGTGTCAAAGGTGCTAAACAATTTTTAGAAACAAACACAGCTCCTTTCGACTATTGGCTGTTTCGATGGATGCAATATCTATTATCATGTCACCGAATAACTTCTTTTGAAGAAATAGAAAAAAAAACGAAAAGTTTTTCTGAAACGAGATTCGGACATTAGCTCATAGATGGGGGAACGATGTTGGCCAGTGATTTAATAATTTTTTATTTTGATAAAATTGTTAATTCATTATCATGTTTGAGCCTAGAAAAGTGACCGAATTAATTTGTTCTGCCAATATGTAAATTCTTAATTGTATATGTTGTAAATTAAAAACAAAAGCCTTTAAAAAAAACCCACCTGGGTTTTTCAAATATAAAACGCAATAAAACTCGGGTGGGTTTAATTGGGCTACACAGTGGGTTGTAATTATTTATTTTTTGGACACTGACCTTAATGAAAGAGAGAATTCACATTAAGGTAGAAAAAGCAGTGAGATTACGTTACATAAGTACGTATGTCTGAGTAATATATCTGCTTCTAATGTAATGATCCTTTTGATGAATGTGAGATCGGACTTAGCCTCGCAAATCAAGGTTTTTTCGACCTCAACACACATAAGATAGATGTACTCTTAGCTACGTTGATTTTTCAAATATCAAGCTATGACGCTAAGATTTAGCGGGAACATCGATAACAGATATATCAACTTAACAAAAAAAAAAACTAAAATCGGAACGACGGGATCGCCACACAGGGGTTATTCTGAAAACTTTTTGATCAAGGTAGTATGTATGGAAATTCGAACCATATCTTGCAAAGTTAAAAAATTAATAGCCAGAAAACAGTCAAGTGGATCGGGTCGTGTTGCATCTCGTTGAAGGCTTGGAAGGTCAAAAAATCACTTTCGAAAATTTGTTTCATCTTTTGATTTTGAAAAAAAAGTTTGTTGAGTGGAAGCTGGCATACAACGCTACAGTGCGAAAAAATAAAACCTTTCTTTGTGCAGCAGATGTGAGCGGTGTATCAAAAATACCATCAACATGTAGCTGTAGCATGTCTAACTGTGGAAGTAAGTGCATCATATGCAGCAAATGTCTTTATATATGTATTTATATATACACACATGCAATATACAATGAAAAATAAGTTTCGCTTCATTTACTGATAGAACTCGGTTTTTGCACTTGTTCTGTAAACCTAATTCATAAAAAAATCGATAATCATAAGCTGAACTTTATCTAAGATCTGTGACCTTTTAGTTTATTATTTTCCAAAAATTTCGTAGAAGTAATAAAATGAAAAATAACACCTGAGCTAACGTTTTAAGTAGACATGTCGAACCGTTCCATAATTAAAGCAAAATAAAAAAGAAAACTGACCAAAATTGTTTAAACCTAACAGGGTTAACATCAAATTATACGGTTTGGTAAAAATATATAAAAAACATATTTAAAGCCTGGTATAAGAGTTAAACAGGTTTTGAAAACTCTAGTATAAGAGTTTAAAATCTTTAGAATCTCAAACACTATTAAAAAAATTGTAAAGAAAAATATTAATTCTATGAACTTTCAAATTCCATATAAAACTTTATTTTATCTTTTGTAAAACTACAGGATTTTGTATAAGAGCTTAAAAGTTATTATATCGAATTATAATGTACAAGAGCTTCAATATTAGAAATTTATTGGACACCCTCCTCACATGGTTTTAAAAAAGTTTTTTTTTCTTCTATTACGTCTTTCTTAAAAGTAGAAGGATGTATAACTTGAAGCAAAATTCATAACAAAGCCTGCATTTTAAACAGATACAAACACATTAAGAGCTAGAGATGCAGATACATTTATAGCCTGAGAGATTAAAAACTGTTGCTTTTTCCACTTGGCCAAAACAAAACTTTGCAAATATTTTTTTTTCGTTCAAATTTTTTTCAAATAAAGTTTTCCTATCAAATGTTAAAACAAAAAAAATAACAAAACTATTCATAACATAATTCTAAGAAAAGAATTTTTTTTTTTCATAAAAATTATATATTGAAAAGAAATAGTCGCCCAGTGTTTGGGTATCCTTCGTAGATACTCGAATTGTACATCTTTAAAGAGTAAATGTTTAAGTTTAATATTTTTTAAAGTGTAAGCAGAAGTGTGGGAAACTAAGGGGAAGGATGAATAGTTGTTGATTGTGGGCTGTGTTTAAAAGGAGAGAAAGTAGCTGGTGTGTTAAAATAAATATTTTGTTACAAAACTTGCTGTTAACACCTGCTACATATTGTAGACCTTATCGGTTACCTTTCGCTTAGCAAAGGGCTTATTTTAAAGGGTAAGGGTATATTTGGTTAAGGTAATAACTATTTCAACTCTAAGAGTGTAGTACGTTTCGGAAATAATATAAAAAATAATAATAATTTAGGGCCTTTTTAAAGGCCTCTTTAGACCTAATTGTTATAGAATGAATTCATTTTTATTTACGCATAATTTTTAAATATTTTGTTAAAAACCTTCTTCAAATTAAACTGAAGTATTTGCAAGAACTACTTATAAAATTTATGTTTTTTCATGCTCGCATTTTATCTTTATTGTTCATTTTCATTCGTGCCATTGCTTTTGAGTAAATTTTTTTCCACTACCTTTTGAAATATAAAAAAAAAAATTAAAAATCCTATGGCAAAAAGAAAAAATCATTTAGAATATCCCGTGAGTGGTTAGCGGTTTTGTGGTGTACACCATTTCCTTTAAAAAAATTTTTTATTTTTTAATTTTGAAACAAAACATAGCCTTCATGGCAAACTGTTATTGCTCTTAAGAATTTTATTTCAATAAATTGTTATTTAAATTTGCTAAACAACAAAATTGCAACAGTGTTTTTGTTATGCCATCATATGCAGCTGCCCACCACCACTGCTGTTGTTTAAGCCTTGGGCTCAATGTTCTGGTGCATTGAATTTTGTATTCATTTCATTTAATGAAACTTTAAAATATGAATAATAAATAGACTTTTCATATTATTTGCTTCTATTTTTTTTCTGTAATTCTCTTTAAAAAAAAGTGGTTTCTTTTGTTTTATTAAATAAAAAAAAAATATTTTTAACAGGAAATTTGTATAACATTTTCCGTAATTTGGACTCAATGTTTTAAAAGTGAATAGAAATTGTATAAAAACGAGCTACAATACAAAGTAAAAAAGTTTATAATTATCAGAGAGAGAGAGAGAGTTAAAGAAATTTATAAATTTTAATAAAAATATAATAAATTTTAAAGAAATCATTAAAACATTAACATATTCAGTATAAGAGTTAATTTATTAAACTTTTTGGCAAAACTATTGGATACTCAGGGTTGTCCCCTAAAACTGAGCAAAATAGTTATTATTTAGATAAATAAATATAAAGTATTTTAGTATAAGAGCTTATTTTTAATTTCTGAGGCAAAACTAATTAGAGCTCAAAGCAAAACAAAGATAAAATTAGTATAAGAGTTATAATCCATAAGAGGACTATAAAATCCGTTGTAATTGATATTCTCTTTAACCGATTTTGTAAGTCCTTAAACGAAAGGTGAAGCCAATAGCATGGTTTTTATGTAGGTCCATTGGTACGCGAGTAATTGACATTGAAGTGAACCCCTTTGTCTTGCATAAGTTTTGCATGAAAACGAAATTTGTTACAGTACTTAAACTTTGTGGGAGTTAGACTAAACCGATTTACAAACAAATACATACATTGGAAATGTGTCTTTCACTCATAGTTTTTAATCAACCGGGCTGTGCCACGCCCATATAAAAATTTTATTTATGTTTTTACATCCTTAAAACGGTAATAGTAAGAGTTTTCGAATTTGGCTCAAATAATTTTATGATTAACTTTATAATCAGGCAAAAAGTGGGCGGAATTGACTAGGTGGGAGTGGCACCTCTCATACAAAGTAAATATGAATTTTTGTCTATCATTCGAATGGCAATAGTGAAAGATTCCGAATTTTGAGTGAATACACATATTCAGTGGAAATATGGACGAAATTGAATAAGTGGGTGGGACATCTCCCATACGAAATAAACACTGATTTTTGTATATCTAGGGAACAGTAATAGTAAAAGTTTCTAAATTTGATCGAATTAACATTGTTGTCAATATAGACACCCGAAAAGTGGGCGGAATTGGTTAAGTGGAATTGACAGGCATCTCCCATACAAAGTGAACATTGATTATGTTATATCTAGGGAACGGTTAGAATGTCAGATTCTGAACTGAGTCTAAATGACTTGATAGTCAATACAAATCAATAGTTGTAATACAGTCTTATAAATTTTTCCAATGAGGAATATCTTTTATGGGTATATAGCAGAAAAGATCCCAGCAATGTGGGAAGGATTACTCCAGTTAATTATAAAGAAAAAACTCTTCAATTACTTGGGTATAAGTTTTAATAGTAAATAGTTAAGCCCTCGGATTAGGGTCTCCTATTAATAAGAACGGTGATCTCAACCTATGCACCAACTACTGTGAAGTCAGTCTTCTATCCCCTGAAAGAAGAAAACTCAACTGATTCGATTTAGACAAATTTATAACGGTAAACAGAATTGTTGGCAATAAAATGTATGGATTGTTTAACTGTGAACGTATAGCTGATAGCTCTACTGAGGCAGCCAAAACCTAAGAGTAGTGAGATTCGAATCAAGAAACTCAAAACACCAAAATAAAAAATTGAAAAAAAATGTGTTTACGATATAAGCGTCAAGAAATGTGTTAAAAAAGCTGTGAATAGATTTTATAACGATTTAAAGTTTTAGTGAATGAATAATATATGTTGAAAAAAATCAAAACCTAATTATTAATTTCATTAAATTTTTTAATTTTCATTTATTTACTTTTTTCTTACATTCCTTCAAAATCTTAAGCTTTAAATTAAATGAAAACAATTTCTTCTTTTAATACAAAAAAAAAAATCTGCACCATTTCTCTGTTAATAATCCCAGTATTTAAATTGGAAAAAATAAATTGTTGAAATAAGAACAAAAATTTTATTTAAATCTTTCATGATCCTCAACGACAACCGCAAGATATAAAAAACGACAAAGGCGAATAAGGACACTCTGGTCGAAGCTAAAGGCTCTATATAAAAAAAATTAAAACCCCAGCCAACACCAGAAGGACAGTTTTGTTTTTTAAGTTTTTTTTTAATTTTTGCTTAAAGCCTTGAAAACTTGAGCTTAAAAACAAACAAAACCGACAAGAAAAGAATTTTAAGCAGACTTTAAAGTTAAAATAAAAAGTACAAAATGTTGCCGAAGAAGTATTAAAAATGAAAAATTACAAGAGGAAAGCAGCCACAATGATTTCTTTTTTTCTTCTATAGCAGGCAATGTTAAAGTTATAGACACATTTTCAAGGCTATTACAGTCCATTAATGTATGCATGTAAGCATCACATTATTAATTACCAACAACAACTGCCTCATTATTTATGCAGATCATAGTCGTTGAAGCTCTCACGAAACTCTTTTTGTACGCCAGAATTAGGCAAGAAGCCGCTCTTCTCTTCTATTTTCATACGTACGTAAATGTTAAGATAAAAAATGGAGAAATACAGTGCAAAGTGGACTGAGTGACAGACTCTCAAATTACTACCACAATAGTAAAATGCATTAATGTTAGTTTGCCTGTTAATGTTGTACACACAGAACAAGTAGTTGAAGAAAAGTGTCATTGGCCTTAGAAAAAGCATGTTTTTCTTAATCCTATTTTTATAAAATTTAAAATGGCGACGTAGTTTTTATTTAAACAAATTTTATTTTCTGTTAAGCACCTTGAATTTCAATTTAAAGGTTGCAACCTCTGGTCCTCTTTAATATCAAAATCATTTAACTAAAATGTCATTTAAAATAAAAAAAGTGTAAAAAAAACAAAAATGTGAAATGGTTTTCAGTTTTCTGTTGTCTAAAAAGACAGCAGATACTTTAATGGTACTCAAGTTAGTTAACACACAACACAAAAAAATAAAGAGAAAAAGGAGAGAGTGAGAGAGAGAGAGAAAATAGCAGTGTGAGAAAAACCTTAAAAACCTTTCTTTTTGACACAAAGAGCATAGAAATGGCACAATATAAACAAAACAAAAACAGAAATAAAAACAAAAAATGTCACTTACAAATTGGGGTCATCATTCATTCACATTCACATTTATATTCTTTTATTTTCTTGTTTTTTACTGTTGTTGTTGTTGTTTTTCTTATTCTCGTCTACGTGTATGTATATTGTTTTGTAATAACTCACACATATACACATACACGACGCAATTATATACAGGCTGTATATAAACACACATATGATTTTACTTTTATATTATACAAGTATTATATTGTATGTATGTATGTCTGTACGTATGTATGTATGTATGTATGCATGTATTTGGAAAGTGAGAAAGTAAATGATTTGTTATATGTTTGTATTGCGTTCAGCACATGTCAGAGTTTCCGTTTCAAATGCCAAATGACATTTTTATTTCTATTTATGGGTGTTTTATATTAAGTTTTATATTAAGTCCCTATAAATTACTTATGGGCAGTGTTGGTCTGCAATGGCACTTACGAACTTTTAGAAAAATTAAAAAAAACAAGTAAAATGCATTAGTGCAACCACGATGAATTGTCACTAAGAGTGGTAAGACGGACTTAACGGGCTATGGGCTAGTGTCTACTGCACTATTATCTCTACCTTAGGCTGCGTGCAAACCTTTGCTTTATTCTAGAATTATGCCAAGTCTACTGGTAACACTGTGCAACAAATGAAAAAAAAATGCTCTGAACATCTTATTTTTTTGATGTGATATGGCCCCTAACTTCAAAAATTATCAGTATTTTAGATTCTATGGATAAGTTCTTTTGAATTTTTTAAATGTGAGATTTTTGAAAGGCTGCTTCATACGTCTTACAATAACATTAAAATATTTTATACCCAATAAAGTGAAAGTACTAAGTTTGAAAAAAATTTTTTTTAATTGCATATAATGGCTGTCGTATAAGCGATATTTTTCGAAATTCATAAATATCACTCATACGCTCAGTGGAATTATAAGCCATTAAAAAAATAATTTTCAAAACTAGGTACTTTCACTCTATTGGTAATAAAATAAACATTTACCCATAGATTTTCATGAATTATGGTTTATTTTATTTTTATTATATGCAACTTTATGAATAAATAGTGAAAATCATAAATATTTGTCGCTTTCTATTTTTCGTGAATTTTTAGAAATCGCAAATTTCATAATTCTTGAAAAAAAAATATTTTTTTATAATTTGTTTCTCGATATCGCCAAAAGTTTTGATTATATTAAAAAATGATATTAGAATGACTAAAAGCTGATATAATTTAAAATTTTTTAACATATGGCATAACAAAACATTAACATACATAGCGTAACGACATCGAACAAGTCATTTTAAAGATATCATAAGATGTATGAAGCAGCCTCTTCAGAAATCTCACATTAAAAAAAAAAAAAATCTAAAGAAAATTTAATCCATAGAATTTGAATGGATGATGTTTTTTGAAGTTAGGCGACCATAGCGTATCAAAAAAATTTATTTAATATAAAAGGAATTTTTGTTTGGTGTCTAGTGTATTTTACGCCTTTTTGGTAATGTCTCTTCTATATCTGCTATTAATTGCATCTTAATCATATTTCAATGTTTTGCATCCTGCTGAAGTTGGAGCGAATATGTCAATTTAGAGTCAAGTTTTCTTGCTAGATAGTTTACTACCGCCTTAGTGGAACTTATCTGCTCGTCGATCTGTATATCTGTTTCTAAGAGTAGGAAATAGAAATTTGGTCTTATGGACATCACTTTTATCTCCCTCAGCTGTGTTGTTTATTAGCTTGCTATCTTTAAATTAGTTTATAAAAATTTTAGTCTCCAATGATTTCTGAACGTCCCGACAACTGAAACGTTTTTAGGGTTTTCCTCATATCATGTAAAGGGTCCGCCAAATAAATTTTTTTTTTTGAAAATGCTATAAAAAAAAAACTACTGAATATTTTCTCAAATTTCTTTTTTTTATTTGAAAGTACAATCCTTATGGTTAATAATGGAAAATAATTTCATTCAAATGGCTGCCTTGGCTGGCCATGCAGTAGCCTACATGATCGGTCCAATTTTTAAGCACATTATCGATTGTGTGCAGCTGTATTGCACCAATGGCTTCACGAATATTGTCCTTTAAAGCGTCAATTGTCTCTGCCCTGTTGACGTAACACTTATCTTTGACATAACCCCCAAATAATAGACCAACGGTGTCAAATCCCAGCTCCGAATTGGACAACCGACATTAGCTCTGCAGCTGATAATGCGATCTTCAAAAACAAGGCACAAAACATCGAGTGTAGCTTGGGCTGTGTGGTACGTAGCGCCGTTCAACATGGCCCGATAACGATTGCCATTGACTGTAACGGCCACTCCGTGCTCATTTTCGAAGAAGAATGGCCCAATTATGCCTCTGGACCAAAATCCGCACCAAACAATGACTCGTCTTGGGTGTATCGGCTTTTCAGTGTATGCGTGCGGGTTTTCTGTGCCACAAATGCGACAATTTTGCTTGTTTACATACCCACCAAGATCAAAATGAGCTTCATCTGAAAAACTGATTTTTTTTTTTTTTTAAAAATGGGCACCTTCTGTAAGTCGATCGCAGGCCCACTTAGCGAAGCGAAAACGCATTGGACACAACCATATTCGTTCAGCGGAAGGAAAAAACTAATTATCTGTCAAATCAGACATGAGCTGAGTGTTACCATTCACGAAATAAGCACTAGTTGAAAAAAAAAAAGTTAAATGGCGGTCCCTTTACAATATACTTTAAGACTCCTAACCTAAACTTATGTTGTTCGTAACCAGTACCCTTACTGCAATATTCAAGATATTCGGTATTACTTTTAGCTTTGCTGATAGGATAATCGTTGCTTTTTTACTCTTCTGGGAATATACCTTTACTTAAGCAACTATTGTACGTATTAGTTTGGATTCATAGTCGTCTATTGAATATCCCCTTCATCACTTCTGATGGTATTCCATGCAAGCCAATAGCTTTATTGTTTTTAAGCAGCAGTTGTTAGCTTCTCTGTTGTAAACAATAAAATATATGTTGTTACCATCCCGGTTGTTTTGTATCTGGTTACTTGTTTGTAGATAAAAGGGACATTACAATAATACTCCTTGTAATTTCAAATCAAACCAACCATTTAAAATTATTATCTTTATGTCAAATTGTCTTATAGTTTAAACAAGTGTTTCAAATTGAATTATATATTAGAGGTTGTAAAAATTGCACAATTTTTATTTTATTTTTTGTTATGACATATGTATGTCATAACATATATTAAAAAAATTATTCATGCACAGTTTGTAATACATTTTAAAACTTAAGGGGAAATCACTCTTTGTTGCAAACAGGCCTTGCAAACCTAGCAAATCTGCTATATTTTGCTACGTCACAACAACGAATTACATGTAAGTGGCATTTGCTACACTTATGCATAATTGTTACTCAAAAATCACTACAAGTTTGCTATACTTAAACAACCATGTTTTTTATTTTATTTATATCCCAAAACAGTTAAGCCTGTTCTTACACGGTACGATACCGTGAAAAAAATTATGCAAAGACAGGGTAAGGTGTAAAATAAATAAAATAAGTAAAATATTGAAAACAGTCATTTTTGACAAAATTTTCAAAAAATATATATTCTTTATCTGTTTCAATATTTTACTAAAGGTTCCATAAAAGAAACTTACTCTTTGTTGCTGAAATTCGGAGCATATGTAGTAAATTGCATATTTACAACAAAGAGTGATTTCCACTTTAGATTTATTAAAATTAAAAAAATTATGTTATGACATATATATGCCTTATTAAAAATAAATACATATTGTTACGCTTTAAACTTTTTTAATTGCGTCACAATAAAATAAACACCACTTTGTTGTTGTTTTACGGTTTTTATTTTCGCACCTTATCTTTATACAGTTTATCTTAATATAGCAACAAAATATTCGTTCATTCGACTTTATTTTATGACAGCAAAACCTTAACTAACTCACTAATGCATAAGGCGCCACCTTTTATATACAATTTAAATTACTTCCGAATATTCTTGTTCTTCCTACAGCATTCGAATTATTTCCTTTAATTCAAATGTAACATACAAAGATGGTCGAATTGGCAGTGCTGCCAACTACACAAATAAGTACGGCATTGATAGGGTGACACTTTAATACCAAATATATCAAAATCCCACAATATAGTTTTAAAGGCGCTCATGTGGTGTATTTTCTTTTTAGGCATTTTTATTTTGATAACAATACGAGTATGTATCTTCTTATGAGCATTTACTATTTTCTAAGAAATAATACCGAGTGTAGTGTATTTATGTCACAAACTTTTGTTTTCTGTTTTTTTACCTTTTTTTCGTAACTCATACTGTTTAGGCTGTTGTTTTACACATCCTTTTTTATAGGCTTTTCTATATTTGTATCCGTTTCCGTTGGTATGTCACTAAAAAATGTGTGTCACTACATGTGTGTGTGGAAAGTCATTTAAAAGGAAAGGCATTTAATTCAAGTCAATGACAAAATACGAAACGAAAATAAAAACACCTTTTAAACACAGAGACCGAGAGATAAAAGGAATAAAAACTAAAAACATAAAGCCAAATACAGTGTTTGAACCTTTGACTGTCTGTCAGCAATTATAAGCGTATGAGCGAGTATAGGTATGATGATGGCCATGTTTACTAGTTTTCTTGTTAATAAAAAACAAACCTTAGAAAAATGAGTTGTAAAGTATGAAAAGGCCTTGTAACAAATCAAGTAAATAATATTAATTATTTATTACAAATGCCTTATACAGAGAGACACAGAGAGACACAGAGAGAGAGAGAGAGAGAAAGTAAAGAAAGGAAATGGCAGTAATATATCATTGGTGGTCAGAGAAAAACAGATATACAGTCATATATCTAAGGTGTTTAAAGAAAAATATAACAGAAAGGGTCAGGGTTAGATTTTTTTCAAAGACAGTTGTAAATAACAAAATTTAATTATTGTTCTTAATTGTCTAAATGGTATACAAAATATTAAATAGTATACAAATTAAAATTTAGAAAATAAAAACTAATTTTATTTTTGTTTTCATTACTTTTTAATGTTGAGCATATCCTCTAATTGTTGCGTTAAACATTTAAATTGGCTAAAATTCTTAATGGCATTTAAATAATTTTAGTTGACACCATCATTGCTGGTGTAAGATTTTATAAAATATTTATTTATTTTTTCGCATATTTACATATATAAGTATAAAAAAATTGTATGTCAGACTTCACGCAAGACTTCATTTTGTTAGCAAAATTTTAAACAATTTAATACTAAATGTTGCTGTCACATACAGTGTCATATGCATATACTCGTATCTGTCTGTCTGTTTGTGTGTTTGCCTGTCTGAAGCTGAAGTTGTATGTATGTATGTGCTGGTGGCATTTGTTATTATTAATTTTTACGTTGACTGTCAAAATACTTAAATGTGTCACAGTTTAATGTCATGACAAACTGGCAATTTGCAGGAAACATACACACACACACACACACACTTTACTCATAGCTAAAGACTTAATATGGCAAGAGAGCTAAAGTTTTTGACAATTTAAATGTTTTACAACATACATATGTACATACGCACTCGTAAAAAGTAAATTTATCATAAAAATTTTAAGTGTGCACAACATTTTTTGCAGTTTCATTATATTGCATTGAATTATAAAAAAAAAAATCTGTATTATATAGAGCATAAATATACTAAAGGGTCCGCCAAATAATATTTTTTCTTTTTTTGTTTTTGAAAATGCTATAAAAAAAAACTACGGAATATTTTCTCAAATTTCTTTTTTTATTTGAAAGTACAATCCTTCCGGTTAATAATGGAAAATAATTTCATACAAATGGCTACCTCGGCTGGCCATGCAGTAGCCTACACGATCGGTCTAATTTTTGAGCACATTATCGATTGTGTGCAGCTGTATTTCACCAATGGCTTCATGAATAATGTCCTCTAAAGCGTCAATTGTCTCTGGCTTCTTGGCGTAACACTTATCTCTGACGGCACCACACTAATAATAGTTCAACGGTGTCAAATTGCAGCTCCTAGGCGGACAAATGACAATAGCTCTGCAGCTGATAATGCGATCTTCAAAAACAGGGCGCAACACATCGAGTGTAGCTTTGGCTGTGTGGCACGCAGCGCCGTCCTGTTGAAACCAAATGTTGCTAATATCCTTCTCTTCAATTTTTGTAAACAAAAATTCGTTCAACATGGCCCGATAATGATCGCCATTGACTGTAACGGCCACTCCTTGCTCATTTTCAAAGAAAAATGGCCCAATTATGCCTCTGGACCAAAATCCGCACCAAACAGTGACTCGTCTTGGGTGTATCGGCTTTTCAATGTATGCGTGCGGTTTTTCTATGCTCCAAATGCGACAATTTGGCTTGTTTACATACCCGCCAAGATCACAATAAGCTTCATCTGAAAAGATAATTTTTTTTGGCAAAATCGGCATCTTCTGTCGATCGATCAAAGTAATGCGCAATATTTCCCAGCGTTGTTCAAACGTATACACGACCATATTCGTTCAGTGGAAGGATAAAACTAATTATCTGTCAAATCAGACATGAGCTAAGTGTTACCATTCACGAAATAAGCTTTAGTTGAAAAAAAAACGTTAGATGGCGGACCCTTTACTTTCAATTTATTGGAAATAACATATATATTCACCCATCGCCTTTCATGAATTATGGTTTATTTTATTTTTTTATTATACACAATTTTATGAATAAATAGTGAAACTGGTAAATATTATTCTATTTTTTGTAAATTTTTAGAAATCAAAGATATCATATTAAAAAAAAGAAAAAAATATGTGATTTGTTTCTCAATAACTCCAAAAGTATTGGTTGTATTAAAAGATGATACTAAATTGATATAAAGGACGTAACGAAATCCAATAAGTCACTTCAGAGTTATCATAAGATGTATGAAGCAGCCTCTTCAAAAATCTCACATTTTAGAATAAAATATTCCAAAAAAAACTCATCCATAGGATCTAAAATGGTGATGATTTTTGAAGTTAGGCGACCATAGCGCATCGAAAAAATAAAGTGGTTATCCAAGGTATTTTTGCTGGTTGCATAGTAAAGTATTAAAGATAAAAATTTAAAAAAATATTTGTTCTTTCATTCATGATAATAATTTGTAGTTTTTTAATTTGTATTAAAATTTTTCCAAATTTCATATTTAAAAACAAAAATGTTTCCTGTGTTATTGTGTTAGGCGTTCATATTGTATGTACTATATACACACACGCGCATACATTTGTCCATATGTATATTCACTACAGCATAAACATTAATTGAATCCTGTTTTATTGTTAAACAGGGCATATTGAATACACATATATTTATTTATTTATTTATTTTACATAATACAACTACTCTCATACACACATACACACACAGTGATGGAAATATAATAACGACAGGATTTAAACGTTTATTTTAATTTTCCATCAAAAATTTTATTTATCAAAAATCAAATTAAATATGTATTGTTTTGAAAGCTCCGATTGGAATGCTAAGGGGTGAGTCTCTTTTTTAGTTCATCCTTTGTTGTAGCTTAGATCTAATGAATACTGGCAGGGAACTTACCTTTATAGTTTCTAATAGAAGTAAGTCCTCGACGTGACGCTGGCTATTTCCAGACACTCGGATCTGGTTAGATGATGGAGGGTCTCTACAGATTGCTTGTTTTCTAACCATCTGTACATGGAATTCCAAATTGTGGTCAGATCGCCTGGTATCGAGGACTTTCAAAACAGGAGCAGGACAGACTGAGTGGAATATCCTGTCTCGAACTCTTTTGGGTCCTCCGATCTTCTGTTGAGATTTTGACAAAGGCTTTCTGTAGAGATAGGAAGCAACCGCCATGGTGGTATTCCAATCTGAGCAACACCCGTAAGGTGTATCGCCGGCTATTCCATGATGCTATGCGAAAGGGCGACTGGTTCTCCGGATTAGAAACGCATAACGCAAGTCTTGGAGATCCTACTGCAGTGTTGTGGAAAGACACGAGCCGGCTGCGAAAAATCTTGTCACAGATAGTTCCTGGTTACATTCAGAAGCTATGTGGAAGCTGGACCAAAAGCGAACGAACACGAAAAGGAAGCTGAGATAAGCGGGACCAGATGGCATTATTCCTGCTGATCTTCAGAATAATGCTGACATCGTAATTCCTTGGCTGATGGCTATTTATAAGCCATATTTAGCATAGTCTTATATGCCTAAGCCGTGACCGAAGGGGCGTAAGACCTCCCACACTGGCACAAGAGACTTCAAACCCATCAATCTGTCTTCTTTTCGCTTAAAAATTTTGGAAAGGTTGATCGATTCACAGAACGATAGAACTTGACCTATTATCCGCGTCCCAACATGCCTACACGCAAGGCAAATCTGTTAAGACTGAGCTTCACTCGCTTGTGGGGTATAATAAAAATGCCCTCGAGCACGGGTAATATGCATTAGTGGCATTTTTGTATATAGAAGGGTCCTTTAACAGCATAACGGCGGAGGCGATTAAATTGGCTCTGATTGGACTGAATGTTCATTGGTCCGTGATTGGATTCATAGCGAGACTTTTGACCTACAGAATCATTGTCTCCACTATGGGGGCTGAGTGCGGTTTTATCCACGCTCCTTTAGACATCTCTGAGCCTTGTTAGAAGGTGAAACACTGACAGTGGACTGAGCGTTAACCCAGGAAAGACGGAACTGGGGCTGTGCGAACTATCTGGAAGTAATCCTGGACTGCAAGCTGTCCTGACCATTGGAAAAAACCCTGATTACTGCACAGCCAAACTCTTTATGGATAGAATGTTCTCTGAGTGTATCTCATCGGACTCGGTTATTAGCCCCACTTCTGTTGAAGTATACATGGACGTGTCGAAATATACGTAAGGGGGTCGGAGGCGGTGCTTTTATTTGTGCGAGGCGTCTCTAAACATTCAGACCTAGAGAATTTCTGGGTAAGAGGTTTCTCTGATACCCGGGGGAATTGTGTTAAGGACGAAATGTCGAGAGAAGTTTCTCAACTTGGAAATTAGGAGATTGACCATCGGGTTGGGATGTCGTTTTCTTCTTGCAAGCGTCTGGTTCTGCGATACACGCTGGGTGGAGCACAAATACGATGATGAAATGAACCCACGTACCGAGGCAAACTGCCATTTATACCATCGGGCCCATTCGGAGTTCATCTTGAGATTGTCCCGACATAGGCTACGAATTCTGGTGGGTATTACCACTGGGCACTGGGTAGCTAGTGCGGAGTTGTCGCAATGAGAAAGAGAACAAGACTGTCGAGCATTTTCTATGGAAGTGTCTGAATTTTTCGGATACTTAAACTGTTTTCCTTGGCAGTTTGTTTTTGCCTGTGCGGACACGTATGTCTGCTTGGACCTTCTATAGGCATCGCAGTTGGATCAGTATTAGACCTAAGTGAGCTAAACCAGTGTCTGTCTACCCATTGTAACTAACTAACTATGTATTGTATATTCATACGATTTTCCATGTGATCCAAAAAATTAATCATCGTTTCATCATGTTGCTTTCGTTTGGTGAGAAAAAATACATTTCGGGGACCTACCTATATGTGCCGCTGTGGTATGATAGGTAAGACACCTGTCTACCAATTAGAAGGTCCTCGGTTGAATATCAGGCCAGACCATCTGAAAAAAGAAAAAGTTTTTCAACAGCGGTATCACCTCATAACATTAGCTAGTAATGGTTATGAGAATTATTACTATTGAGCACTTTTCTAATGTATTCAGTGCAGCGCATTGACTGAGAGAAGCCCTTTATGAATGTTTTGGGAATTAATATATAATACGAGGGAATTAATATATACCTACCACTAAATGGCAGCACAAACACAAAAACTTTTTCTTTCTTATAAATTACCATCTGTCAAACGTCAACTGTTAAAATTTTAGCCAAATTCATCGATTAGTTTATTTGTTGTAGTCGTTTGAAGTAAGCAACTTTTGTGTTTCTTGGATAATGGAAAAAAGTGAATTTCGTGTAGTGATTAAACACTATTATTTGAAAGGCAAAACGGCGAAAGAGACAAAAGAAAAGCTTTACACAAAAAAAATTTGTTCAACATTTTGCGTGAACATTTGCATATGAAAAAGCTATCGGCAAGATGGGTGCCACGTTTGCTCAGTGTTGAACAAAAACGAGTTCGACAGATCACTTCACAGCGGACATGATAAAGCATAAACCTGCTGATTTTTGGCGTAGATTAATAACTGTTGATGAAACGTGGGTCACCACTACATACCTGAAACCAAAAATCAATCGAAGCAATCGGTGGAAGCTGGTAGAAGTGTTCCGAAGAAGGCGAAGGCAGCGAAATCTGCTGGAAAGGTTATGGCCACTGTATTTTGGGATGCACACGGAATATTGCCCATAAATTATCTTAAGAAGGGATCCACAATCACAGGAGAGTATTATCGTGCATTATTGGATCAATTGGTTGATGCAGTCAAGGAAAAACGGCCACATTTAAATAAGAAAAAAGTGCTTTTTCTTCAAGACAACGCACCGGTTCACACAGCATTAGATACGATGCTAAAACTACGAGAAATCCACTTCGAATCGGTTGATCATCCCCCTTATAGTCCAGATTTAGCCCCTAGTGACTATTTCCTGTTTCCAAACTTGAAAAAATGGCTCGCAGGAAAAAGATTCATCTCAAACGAAGAAGTGATTACCGAAACTAATGCGTATTTTGAGGAGTTCCCAAAATCGTATTGTACAGATGGTATAAAAAAGTTGGAAAATCGTCTTACTAAGTGTATTGAGCTAAAAGGAGACTATGTTGAGAAATGAATGGTTTTTGAAAAAAAAATGTTTTTTTCCTACTTAGGTAGGTTCAATATCAATCCGCCCTCGTATATACACATAAGTCTAGCTATCACAAGTTTTTTTTCTTATTGTGCGACTTTTCCTGTAGGAAAAACACGTAAACCAAATTATAATGTCTCACAAAGAGAAATTTTATGAGTATAGAGGTCATGTGGGATTATTTTAAATAAAGAAAACAGATTAGTGGGTTTTTAAGCTATGCGAGCTACGGCTAGGGAATCTTTAAAAGATATTAGAGATATTGGCAGTCCGGACTAACCAATATGCACAATTCGCGACAAGACTTACTATCTGGCCTGTCATGCGCCTACGTACTAAACCCCGTCCACATTCGGTATGAGCCTGTACGTCCATCTTCCTCTCAAGGAGGTATTCCAATCATGTTGCCATCTTTCCATAGCCGTGTTATCTGAGTCTAATCTTCTCGCAACATAATTTTTCCTTTCAACATCCGTCGCCAGCTGCAGTGCCATCAGTCCCGTAATAACCAAAGCTGCAAACGTGGATACCGTGCGGAAGACAGAGGCAACCCTGAGCGCACATCTTCTATAGGCTGCATAGCCGCAGCCCATATGAGGGCTGCATATAAGGCAACTGATCTTACTACACAGCAAGCAGCAGCTTCCTTTCTTGTCTTGGGTCTTATTCGCGCAAGTGCCGAAGCTGTGAGTGCATATTTGCCCCCGACATACTTTAGGTGCTCCTTAAAGGTGAGCCTGTTGTCTTTCATGATCCCCAAGTATTAAATCGCCTGCTTAGAGTCTATTCGCTGGTCACCAACCGTTATTGTGACAAACTCAATTTTCTTTCTAGTGCTTACCAGTAGGACTTCAGTCTTGTGATAAGCAAGTTTGAGACATGCGCACACAGTTCTGCTTCTAACCATATCAACTGCATCATTGCAAGCTCTTTGCAGTTTACTGAGATGTTTTCCCCTTATTATCAAGGCAATGTCATCTGCGAAGCCAATGATTTGCGCACCCCTTGGGAGTTCGAGCCTTAGCACACCATCATACATAATGTTCCATAGTATTGGGCCCAAGACTGAGCTGATAGTATCGGGCCCAAGACACATAATTTCTTCCACCAGTATACATTCTTCCAACCAGGTTTTCTTGCCATTGATGCATTGCAAGCTTCTGTGACCCGCCGCATTAGTTCAGGTACCATCCACCATTCAGGTAAAGTTAAACCTATGGAGCGTTGGCGTATATCAAAGGTAATATCATGGTGGTCACTGTGCGTGTACACTTCAGACACGCTCCAGTCAGTTAAAGCTGCCAGCACATCGCTGATGAATGTCAGGTCTATTCTGGAGCTTCTTTCATTTCTCGGAATTGCATCCCTTAGACCGCAGTTCAACAACACCATGTGACATGTAGTAGGCGCTCACCCCTCGTGTTCGTGTAGACAGAGCCCCATTCAACTGCCCATGCATTAAAATCTCCAGTAATAACTACAGGCCTCAGATCCTTCGCCCTGTTGACGAGGTCACACAATCTGCGTTCATACTCCTCGATTGATAAATTTGAGGGAAAGTAGCAGCTGAAGAAGTGCACTTCACCAACAGTAACCTCAACAAAACACTCTCTTTCATTATCAACATTCTCCAGGGGGAAATTACCACAAGCCATATCGAAGCCTTGTTGCTGTAAGCCCAGCTGTGATTTTCGGGTACTTTATAATGCTCATATGAAAGTACAAAATCGTGATTTTTTTGCGATTTTTGCAGTACGAATTAAAGGTTTATCAAAACAGGCAGTTGTTCCACGCTTTCTTCCCCTAGTCTTTGCAGTTTTTTTTTTTATTGAATCGTATTAAGTAATTTTAATTTTGGAGCACTTCATGGTCTGAACAATTTTTCTTATCAATAAACTCTTTGCTTTTAAGTCTAAAATCATATTTTTCAGCACCCTTTGTTTGAATACCAAAACCCGTTTTTAGTTATACAAGAAAGTTGGTTAAGTCTTATTAACAAGGTCCTTAACCTTTTTTTTAAAATTTACACACAAAACTACTGTTATTTTTACAATATAAACAATTTTAATGAGGGTGTCCCTATTATTTCATCCAGGCTAAGTTGCTTGTTTGTTTACGTTTTTGCCTTATATAATAAAGAGTAAGAAAAAGTTCCATCAATAAAGCCTCAAAACATCAGATTTTGGGAAAGAGTAAGTCTGCCTATTTTTTGTGTCATCACTGTATATTTATATGCTGTTAGATTTTGCCATAAAAACAAACAAAATAAAGAGAGTAAGCAAAAGATAAAAAGAAAAATTTATGTAAATGTAAGTGTGTGTATATGGGTGTGTATGTCTGTGTTTTTGTACAAATTTTGTATAGCATGTATGTAAATATGTATACGGTATGCATATATACGTATATTCGTATTGGTAATTGTATTTATTTTAGGTTTTTTATACAATACATTCTGATATGATGTCCCTTCCTCTTTCACTCTTACTCTATATTTTTCTCTGTGTTTTTTATTTATTTTGATATTTTTGTGTTATTTTGATTTTACTGTTGTTATTGTTGTTGTTGTTGTTGAAAAGGTCAACAACAAAATTTCCTTTTACTTAAGGTTTTCTCATGAATCTAATACTTATGTATGTTTATTCTTTACCTCCCTTGGTCTTTCTCACCCATTACATCTCTTGTTGTTTATGTTTTTTTTTCGTATTACTCGTATTATTGTTGTTCAACACATGCTGTGACATTGAGTTGGCAGTTGTCATGTTATATTGTTGTTTCATCAACATTTTATACCCAAATTACTCTTCCATACATATACATATGTATGTATATATGTATGTACTCAAACACACACACACACACACACACACACACTCACATACACACACATCTATTCACTTTACTTAAAAGAAAGTTTAAAAAACAGCAAAAATAACAACAACAATAAGTAAAACAATAAATAAAAAGACTAAATTATGAATTGTTTTGCAAGTAAATATATATGCACATACTTATGGTTTTTCTTTCTCCCATTTCCCATCACCTACACATCTAAACATTGTTATGTTTGTTTTTTTTTTTTCATTTATATGTACACCACAGTACGTAAAACTGTCATACCCAACCACTTAACAAAATGCATGTAAATTGAGGAATACATTCAAGGTAAAGGTGAATTAAAAATATGGTTTTTCTTGTAAACAACAACAAGAAATGAATAACATTGACAAAATTGCAGCAAAATTAAATATTTAAATGAAATTTATAAAGTTTCAAGGCTTTTTATTAAACAGAAATATTCACAGTTTACCAATCAAAAATTCATTTTTAAATATTTAATATCTTTTATGTTTTTATTGAATCAAATTAAATTTTTTCATAATTATTTTTAAACAATTACAACATTTTATTGTATTTTGTATACGATTAAAATAAATATACGTATTTAATATTGGCTATATATTAAAAAAGAGTGTTTTAATGGTGAAAAAAAAACAAATAAAATTTTTGCTTAAAAAAATTGTTTTCAAATTCCCCTGATATAAAGCATCTTTGTATTTAATAAATGGTGCCTGTGGCAATATATAAAATCGATTTTTTTATATGTGTGCCTTTTATTATATTTTTTATAATTTATTGGTAAAATAAGTACTTTAGTATACTTGAATACAGTAAAGGCTTTTAAAAACAGAAAATTTTTTAAGAAGAAAAAATGCTTATAAAAAAGAATTAAAGAAACATAAAAATAAATTTAAAAATTTAATAAAACTATGAAAATCTGCCAAAGACTAAACAATTTAAAACAAGCAACAATACAGCAGTACTGAGTTAAATAGCTTTCATAATTTCTAATGTATATTTTTTTAATTAATTCGACCCCTTCGAATAAATTAAACCAACTTTCTAAGATTTTCTTAATTTATTTGACTTTCTTTACTTTATTTAGGTTTTTTATTAACTTACAATTATTGATGTATAACCGTGTACGGTAATGGCGTGTGTGGTATTTGTTTTTATTTTATTTATTACTTTTTGTTTATTCATCTTTTATGGAGTACGTATATCTGTCTATATATTTATCAGCCGCACAGCCATCTAGCCAGCCATATGTGTACGTCTATCGGTTCGTTTTGTTGTGTTTCGCTTTAAGCAGTTTCCTGGCGCCACTTATAAGTTTATTTCTTCTGCATTTATTTGATAACGCAAAAATTTTATATTTCTATACACATTTATAAGATATTGTTTTTTATTTCTTTGTTTTTGTCCGTTTACTTTTTGCCATATGCAAATGTCAACTGGCGGCAGTTGTTTTTTTCTTTTTTTGTGTGTTAATATATACATTTTTTTTTTTTTTTTTGATTTCTTAAAACCGATTAAAAGGACATTCTTTTTCCAATTAATCTTCATCTTTAAAAACACAAAATAATCCTTTCGGTATCACTTTAGGCGTATGAGGGTTGTTACTTATAAATATAACTCATACGCTGCCATTTATTCAAATTTATATGTAAATCGAGATCGATTATTCGACTTTTTCTCAAAAAAAAAAAACGGTTTTCGAATAATTCGAAAAGTTATAATTAAAAAAACCGGTTTTCGATTAAAAATTATTCAGACAACCGGTTAACCGGTTCCCTTATTAAAATACAATTCTTCTAAATTCTTGTTGGATTAGCAAATTAAGTTGATAAATCATTATCCCATGTTGTAGTTTCTAGCAAGTAAGTATGCTAGAACAACGTTCAGATTTTTTATGGCCTTAACGGACATTTCTTCCTCGACAACGCAACATTGTAATATTTCATCCAGAGATTCATTGTTTACAGCGTATTTTGCAAGGATTTCATTTGCCAGCTCCTATAGACTACTTGATATGTATATAAGAAAGTTTTACTTGTTTTACAATAACGTCAATCTTTAGGCATATTTAAGGCGAAGCGTCTGTTCAGCACTGTGTTTAAGGTCACTCAATATATCCAGACTTATTTCGATCGATTTCCAAATAATTTCACACTTCAAAGGACATTAATAAGACAACAACCAAGAAGTCCGCGCTTGAATACCAGACCACACCATCTGACAATTTTCAATAGCGGTATCAACTCATAACATTACTAGCGAGTGGTTATGAGCACTTACGCTGTGAAAAACATCACTAACTTATTCATCTCCAACTCGAAGCCGGCGTTTGTAGGTCCCTTTCAATGAGTCTTGTTAATCATCATTTTCTATATAAAAGATTACTATTTATTCACAGAAAATAAGAAAAAGTCAGTGTTGTTCCAGAGTGCATATCTTTTTCGATCTACCAAGGCTTCCACACGTTGTTTATGAGACGTTTATGGTCGTCATATATATATACATAAGACGTTACATATTAAATTCAGAAAAGGACTTAAACAATGGGCATACTTGCAATAAAAAATGTAAAAACGTGTAAATATTATAAAATAACCGGTTTATTCGGTATTCGAAAAATTGTCATTTTCATAAAACCGCATTCGACATTCGATCTCCTTACTAATTACACTATGCAACAAATAGAAAATATTTTCTGAGCTTGGATAACCACTAAATTTTTTAGATGCGCTATGGTCGCCTAACTTCAAAAATTATCAGCATTTCAGATGGATAAGTATTTTTTTAGATTTTTTTTTTTTTAAATGTGATATTTTTTTAAAAGGCTGCTTCATACAAGTACATCTTATTATAACTTTGAAATGACTCATTTGATTTCATTAAGCCATATGTTACAAAATTCCAAATGATACCATAAAAATGGATTGTAGTTTGTTCGGATGCTTAAAACTTAAAAAGGACTGGACCAAATTGGATACTTCCTTCTGCGAAATTGTTCATAATTGGTACGCGAAGGTTTAGGAAAGAAGAAAACTCGAAAATTTTCAACAGTTAGCGCTGTAGGTGGTCATTCCTTTATCACTGCTGCTGTTAAAGATATTTAAATAAGATTTGGCACGTCGATTCAGTGCACATATTCTAAGTTCTGTAACAAATATAAACGGGGTTGGATAAGGAAGCATGGTGACTCTAATACAAAATAAATATTCATTTTTGTGTACCTTGAGAACGTCAAAAGTAGAAGTTTCTTCACTTGGTGAAAATTCGTAATTAATCGTAATTAATACAAATAATCGGCCAATAAGTGGTCGTATAATAATCGGATATGTTGGCAAGGTACGCATCTCCCATACAAATAAATATTGAATTTCTTTATTTTATAATTTAGTTTAAATGACTTGGCAGTCAAAATGAATCATCAGTTTAAAAGTGGAAGGAATTGGATAAGTGGGCGTGGCATTTTTCATACATAATAAGAAGTCGTTGTTTCTATTGTCTTTAAATCCCGGCATCTAACGTTTTTTTTCAACTAGTGCTTATTTTGTGAATGGTAACACTTAGCTCATGTCCAATTTGACAGATAATTAGTTTCATCCTTCCGCTGAACGAATATGGTTGTGTATACGCTTGAACAACGCTGAGAATCTGGGCCTGCGATCGACTTACAGAAGATGCCGATTTTGCCAAAAAAAATCATCTTTTCAGATGAAGCTCATTTTGATCTTGGCGGGTATGTAAACAAGCAAAATTGTCGCACTTGGGGCATAAAAAATCCGCACGCATATATCGAAAAGCCAATACACCCAAGACGAGCCACTGTTTGGTGCGGATTTTGGTCCAGAGGCATAATTGGGCCATTTTTCTTCGAAAATGAACAACGAGAGGCTGTTACAGTCAATAGCGATCGTTATCGGGCCATGTTGAACGAGTTTTTGTTCAACAAAATTAAAGAGGAGGATATTAGTAACATTTGGTATCAACAGGACGGCGCTACGTGCCACACAGCCGAAGGTACACTCGATGTTTTGCGCCCTGTTTTTGAAGATCGCATTATCAGCCGCAGAGCTGATGTCGTTTGGCCACCTCGGAGCTGCGATTTGACACCGTTGGACTATTTTTTGTGGGGTGCCGTCAAAGATAAGTGTTACGCCAACAAGCCAGAGTCTATTGACGCTTTAAAGGACAATATTCGTGAAGCCATTGGTGAAAAACAGCTGCACACAATCGATAATGTGCTTAAAAATTGGACCGATCGTGTAGGCTACTGCATGGCCAGCCGAGGTAGTTATTTGAATGAAATTATTTTCTATTATTAACCGGAAGGATTGTACTTTCAAATAAAAAAAGAATTTTGAGAAAATGTTCAGTAGTTTTTTTATAGTACTTTCAAAAAAAAATTTATTTGGCGGAGCCTTTATTATCATTTTAAGTTCTCAAGATCCTAAAAAAAACACCCTATATTTTCCTATCGAATTTTATGTCTTTTTTTTCAGTATATTATTTTTATATCTGTGGCTTGGTGCTAAAATAGCCAATGTCAACATTTTACTATGAACGACTATCAACTCATATACTTATAATATGAAAACTTTAATTACAATTTTCTTTAAAGTAAAAATTTTGACATTGACACAGATTGCGTATGAGTATTTTTCTTCTTGAGTTTAATTAAATATCACTCATACAAGCTAATAAAATTTAAAAATCTTTATATTTAAAAACATAGACTAAATTCCATAAACTGATTTAATTTTTTATTTTTTTATTTAATTTATGCATAATTATCTTCCTATTTTGCATCAGTTTAAATGTTAAAATTCCTTTTGGCAGAAAATTATTTCTGCCAATTAATTTGAAATTTATACGTTCAAGAGAGTATGTTACCTTTTATGATACCATATACGACGAACACACTCGAATTAATTTCACTTGACTGGAGAAGAAACCATAACTGATTAAGAAAAACCGAATAGCAAAAGATACACTTAAAAAAAGAAAAAGAAAAAACCAAAGAAATTCCCAAATGGCACGCAAAACGCAAAATCAACAACAAACTAAAGCTGAGATTTCAGATTTGCCTGCTATGCCAGCGGGTACATTAGAAACAGAACAGCCTTAACAAAATTTCTTTTCACAAAAACTTTTGTGGTTGTATGCAGTATTCATTTGGGAGATATTCCTCTTATTTGCAGAATTTTTTTTTTTGTGTTTTTATTTGAATAACGTCTAATGAATTTCTAAATATTTATAAACACTTCTTATCTTCCCTCATATGCAACTGAACACTCTGGTTTTGTTTTTGAATTTTTTTTCTCTGTGTAAGACGAACGAAAAAGTAATTTCTATACCTTTGGGATGTTAAGAACGATGACAAGAAATAATTGAATTAAAGTTAAGATGACGTTGATAACCACATTATTTGAACATTTAATTGCATTATTATGTTTCTTATATTAAGCGAAATATCAACATCATTATTACGCTATACTTAGAGATAGACAGAGAGACAAATAAATAATACCACCAGCCCTTACTTACATACAAAGAATCCAAAGAAGAATCTATTTTAATTACAATCTAAATGAATAAATGAATCCAACACATGTTTTAAATTTAATACAAACACACATAACATAAACAAACATACATACGATATATTAAGAGAGAGTAATAGGTAAGTTCTAGTACTTTTATACGGTTTCTTGTCCTTCTTGCTTTACTCAAAGGAGAATTTCAAAGTATGAGTTTTCAAACAGAATGGATCAGCAATAAGCATTATTATTAACACATAAAGCAACTTAAGTAAAATTGTCTCCTTCCATATTTCGTGACCTGTGCCAACACAAATCATATTGTAAAGAAAAAAAAAATACACCACAACTGTATTGTGGAATATTGATATATTTGGTATTAATGTGTCACCATATCAATGCCGTACTTATTTGCGTATTTGGCAGCACTGCTAATTCGACCAACTTTGTGTGTTACGTTTGAATTAACGGATATAAAATAAAGGATAGGAGAGCGTTTGAGAGATTTCCGGAACTTTCCAAACTGTAAGCCATTAGGTATATGAAGAGGCTGCTTTCTCTACGCCAGATATAGTTATCGTTTTGCTGTCATAAAGTCAAGTCATTTTTTGGCGTAAATAAAAGTGTTGTATACACGAATATTGAGCGCTAGAAAAATAAGTTGCTGTATTAAGATAAACAGTATAATATATAGTGATATAGTGCGTAGATAAAAACTGTAAACAACAACAAAGTGGTGTTTATTTTATTTTGACGCAATTATAAATAACTCCGACGTTTTAAAAAGATTAAAACGTAACGTCGCTAGAGTAGGGTTTAGTTTTTATTTTAGCCTTTTAAAACGCGATAAATTTAAACATTTGTGTTTTTGCCAAACTGTAATTAATGTTTTACAAAATTCTTAAAAAAACAACAACGTATTCCTACTACAACCAAAGTTATACAACAAAAATGAAGGGCACTCAAATTGTTACGCGTCAAAAAGAGAATACAAAATAAAAACCTATGCGACTAGAAAGAGTGAAGTAGAAATACCTGGGAAATAGTACCACTTTTTCTTTTCTATCGCGTACAACAAGAATCTGTCTTTGAAATTTTCAAAATACTTTCGAAACCTTTAAACAGGTAAAAAAAAAATCTGGTTTTTCGTATCTCTATGCTCTGATAAGTTAATAACTTAGTTAAATCTTAGCCGATTTTTAAATTTTAAGCAGATGAGGAAAAAAGAGGAATAGACCTATTCAGTGGTGTAACTAAACTTAAGAAAACAGTGTTCATTTTCCAGGCAAAACATTTTTATCAACGTTTTTTCAAATTTTCCAAGTTAAGAGTTGTTTTTCACGATATTTTAAACAGGATCCGTACTATTTTTGGACTTATTAAAGTAGTATGTTTAGTTATGAACAAAATGATACTAAGTTTCTTAAATTAAAGCACACATTTGTTGAACCGCACAATGACTCTTCTTGACTCAAACATTTTTTATAATCAAGTTATAAGATTTGTTCTTGTTTAATATAATTCTTTAAAACAACTTTATTGTAAACTAAGATTCCACTGAGAGAACATGTTTTCAATCACTCCAACTAAGATAACCAAGGACTGTTTGATTTTCCTGATATGTCATCTGGCTCAAAAATTTGTTTAGTAATTTTTCACGTTAATTTTCTCATATGCATAACATACCACAAAGGCAAATATTTAACCGTATCGTGGTTGGCTAAAACGTCACTACATACGACACTCATTGAAAGTCTATTACAAAAGTAATATCACGCTTCGCGTATTTGCTCATCGAATATTTCCAAAATTGTTAGTAAAATAAATTATTAAAAAAAAATATTTCAAAGGAATATATGTGCTAAAGCGTAAAGCGTGGTGGTGGCGTGGTGTATGCGTGGTTAGAGCGTACGCATAACAGCACAAGTGAACCAGGTTCGAACCCAGTAGATGACATGATGAAATAATTTAATTATAGTTTCGTTTCGAGTGCTTATTAAAGACGCATTAATATTTCCCTCCAGACAACTCCATTTAAAAAATAAATTAGAAGCCCACCCTGACCGTCCAACTTTCCTCAGGCGATGTTGACAAACATTAGAAAAAATTCCAATGCTAAAGTAAAGATCACCACCAATTAGCAAGGATCTTCACCATTTCAAAATCATATGGAGGAAGCTACAGTGGATAAATCATCTACTTAACTGGAAAAATCAACTTGATTAATAAAACTGAAACAAAGCAATGAATGTTTTGTGGAGAGCCAATATACTCCTTAGAGGAGTGACGGACAAGAAAAAGTAAAGTATATTTTATTTTAAGCTGTTTCCAAGGTACAGAACTAAATAAAATTCGAAGCTTAACACAATTTAAAAATAAAATAAAAATTATTTTATTATTTATTAATTTTTTATAAAAAATAAAATTGTAGACAATTTTCCACTTCTCGCTTAGACTTGAACCTGTTGTGCTGCTTGTGTTGTACTCAAGTGCTCTAACCACCATATCACACCATTTTGATTTTGTCTTTCATTTACTTTTATTTGTTTGTTTTGTGTAAAAAATTGATTTTTTAGTTTTCGTAACAGGGTACTTCAAAATCATATAGAATTAAGTCATCTATTAAATTATGACTCCGTTGTCGCACTTGTGAAATATTCACGATACCATAGGGTTTAAAATGCGACAATCGCTATAAATGAATACGACAACCACGATAAGTGACCTCTAACTTAAGTCATAAAACTTAAAAACACTTTTAAGAAGAGAATCTTTCCTTCTAGCAAATTATTTTTTAACTTTGATTTTGATTCGCGACATGTTTAATGTATAAAACTTGCTGTATTAAGTATTAATGTAACAAAGACGTGTAAAAACTCCTTACGCTATTTTATAATTCCTGACATGTGATAATTTTAAAGAGTGTAATGCCAGTATGAACGAATTATAAAAACTGTGAATTCCATATTAATAAACCGAAAGAGGGAAATGCGTTTTTAAAGTGCTTAGTATCTATTAATTTTTTTTTTTTGGATTCGTGGTATGTCACATATGTAGCAAAAATGTCACAAAAAGTATATAATTGGTTCTGATATGTTGAAAATCTAATAAATATTAAAGGATTCATGACATGTTTTATGCAATAAAAATGTAGAGGATTTTAATAAAAAAAAAATTTTTTTGTTATTGCTTTAGCATTAAATTTATCAAATGACTCATTCTTTATGACAGAAAATGCTTAACAGTCAATAGTATATATGCGTTTTTTTATTTTGTAGAACTGCATTTAGTCATAAAAAAGACATAATTCTTAGTACAAGTTAAGGTTTATTGGTTGAAAATACAAAAAAAAAAAAAAATGCTTTAAAAAACGGAAATCATCTCTAATTTAATTCCATTAACCATTTTGGTTTGTTGGAAACACTGAAATTATAAATTATTTTTTTCTGCAATTTTTTTATGACATATTTTCTATATTTTTATTAAAGTATGTAAGTAAGCGCGTTCTTTTTGCAAAAGGTTTTGATTACAATTTCTCTTTGACTTTTTATAATTATTGATTTTTTCTTCTTCTTCTTCTTCAACATTGTGGAAAACGCATTAAAAAATTGCATTGAAATTGTGTTTTTCTAATAATCCTGCAAGGAAAAAGGACAACAACGACAACAAGCAATGACTACAAAACAACTATTTATTGAGTTAATGAATTTTAAGGATGTTTTTTCAATTTTATTTTTTTTTTTACTATTCCAGCCATTGCAACCAGGACACTTCAATAGATTATTTATTTTTCATATTCAAGGTTGCATTGTTCTTAAAAAAAAGAAAAAAAATTTTCTCGATTTTTTAGTAACTCATCAAAATGTGAGTGGAAAAAGTGTTTTTTTTTTAATATACGCAGAGAAAAAAAGTATTATTTGCAACAAAAACAAAATAAGTTTTTACTTGATAGTTTTGAATTATAATGGAAAAATATGAGTGAAATAATCTCTATCAAGGTTAGACATTGTTGAATACTATTTTCATTTAATATTATCAGATTGTATGTATTTTTATTTAATCCCCCCCCCAAAAAAAATTTCCAGAGTAAATAAATATTACTGTTTACACGTAAACATATTTTAATATACATATTTATGTATGTAGTTGAGGCTTACAACACTCAAACTACTTTTAATCATACGATATAGGCCAACTAGACTATACGTTTTGTTTTCGAAACGATTTGCATTTGGGCTGAATCCTTTTGCTAGAGCTTTTACTGTTGGCCTCTCATAAGTACCAGTTTTTATTTTTCATTTCCAATAAAATCTAAATAAAGCAAAAAAAAACGATTTTTTCTTTCAAAAAGCAACATTTCACTTCAAGTGCTTTTTGTATTTGTGCAAGAGAATTTTTATTGAAAGCAAAACAATTCACTTGAAATTTTTTTTAACTACTTTTCGGACTACAAATTCCACTCTTTTTTTCATTTTATTTTTGGCCCTAAAAAAAATTTAAAAGAGAATCATTGTACCATTACAGATGGTTTTTGCCTGTGCCACTGACCTGCCAGCATTAACTTAGTGTTACGTTTTTATGAAAGAAAAAATAGGATTTAAATAATATTACCCTGGCATTTCCAAAATAAAGACACAAATAGCATGACATTTTATATAAGAAAATATGGTACACTCCACTACATTATGAAATTATTATATTTTAAAAATATTTAAATTTATTGGGAAATATTTATTAATTTCATTGGTCTACAAAATACAAACATTTTTAGGACTTTAAAGAAAACAGTATGAAACATAATGAGTTTGATGCGCTGAATTTATATCCGTTTTCAGTTTCTTTAATGGGCATAGCAAATTATTCACTTAAAGTTTAGTAGTTATGTTAATAAAGCGTGTTTTTTATAGAGGTATAGAACTTTAAGTTGGTATTACTTTTCAGGATGGCGACCGATTTAACAGCTGTCAAGTGATTTATTCTCAGTTTGGTTGGGCAATTCATCATGAATAGACTCACGCCTGAACAACGCTTGCAAATAGTGCAATTTTCATTTTTCATAAGTGAATTTTTTTTTCAATTTTTTCAATTTTCATAAGCGAATTTTGTTAAGCGATGAAGCGCACTTTTGAATGGCTACGTCAACAAACAAAACTGCCGCATTTGGAGTGAAGGTAATCATTAAGTGTATGAGGAAACACCGTTACATCCAGAAAAACTGACTGTTTGGTGCGCTTTATGGGCTGGTGGAATCATTGGTCCGTACTTTTTCAAAAACGATGGTGGCCACAGTCAATGGTGATCGGTATAGAGCCA
This sequence comes from Wohlfahrtia magnifica, assembly GCA_023159175.1. Taxonomy (NCBI): domain Eukaryota; kingdom Metazoa; phylum Arthropoda; class Insecta; order Diptera; family Sarcophagidae; genus Wohlfahrtia; species Wohlfahrtia magnifica. The sequence continues at coordinate 1,952,612 of JAKWBJ010000208.1, read as the reverse complement.
TGATTACTAACTTTCATTCCTGAATTGAATAACCATGATGTCCAGGAGATGTGGTTTCAAGAAGGCGGCGCAACGTGTTACACAGCTCGTGCCACAATAGATTTATTGAAAGAAACGTTTGATGACCGCCTATTTTCACGTTTTGACCCTGTGAATTGGCCTCCAAGATCTTGTGATTTAACACCGCTAGACTACTTCCTGTGGGGCTATGTAAAGTCATTGGTCTATGCGGTAAAGTCACAAACGCTTGACCATTTGGAACACAACATTCGCCGTGTTATTGTCGATATGTAGCCATGTATCGGAATATATGTTGGAAAAAGTCATCGAAAACTGGACGTCCAGCTTGGACTACATCCCCGCCAGCCGTGGCGGTCATATGCCCGAAATCATATTTAAAATATAATGCCAAAAGATTATCTTTCAGATAAATAAAATTCATGTCAATCGAATAATCCATCGTTGTTTTATTGCAACTTAAAGTTCTATACCACTATAAAAAACTCCCTTTATAATTCATCATAACTTGAAAACGTCTTGACCCGATTTTAATGCAAGTACTAGCAAATGTTTAGGAATACAATTTTCAATTAATCATTAAATGTTTTTCACTTAAACAACATTTTTTGTATTTTCAACAGTTTGGCAGTTATTCATAGCTTAGTTGTGAAAAAAAAAATTTCGTGCAAAATCAGAGCATATTTTTTCAAAAAATCATAAAAAATTTTCAGAATGAAAATTTTACATTTTAAGCATTCAAATTAAAGCTTAAAATGTTGAGAATAAAATGAGCAATAAATAATGAAAATTGGTTAGCTATTGCAGATTTTATTCAAACTTAAATTTGGATGCCTAACTTTGATCAAAAACTAACGGAAAAATTTGATTCTTGCAAAATTAGGGGAATTTTTTTAAATTTGTTTCTTTTATTTTCAAAAAGTTATAAAAAATTTCTTAGAATATTAATTTTACATTTTAAGCATTAAACTGAGATCCAAATATGTTGAAAGTAAAATAATCTTCAAAGGCGAGTACCTAACTTTGACAAAAAATGTGTAATAAATTATTAGGCAACACACAAAAATAATGAAAGGAAATGTCTGGTAAGAAACAATACAAAAAATGTTTTTCCATCCAGTTATTTTATTTCTTTTCTTTCTTTGCATAGTTTAAGTTGGAGTTTCACGTTGAATTGTTCACTAAAAATCTGTAAGCGTTCTAGGTCTCGTATAAGATCATTTAGGTCAAACGAATTTATAAAATGTGGTTTTCTCGATGCAGATGAAGAAGTCCCTACAGACCCGTAACTGGTTTCACTCCTATCAGAAGCCAGAAGATCATTTACCATTTCGTGGCATTTAGAAGGCATTGGGGGAAAAGAAACTGATCGTCGGGAAGATGAAATGTTCGGATATATTAAGTTTTTAAATGCCTAAAATATAAAATTTATATTCTAAGAATTCTTTTACAAATTTTTGAAAATAAAAGAAAATCCACTAAGTTTGCAAAAAAAAAAATGTGTCCACTAATTTTGAATAAAACCAGCAATAGCATTTGAATGCTTAAAACGTAAAAAATTCTCATTCTGAAAAATTTTTTTATGATTTTTTGAAAACAAAAAAAAAAATTGCTCTAATTTTGCAGGAAAAATTTTTTTTCGTCACTAAGTTGAGAATAACTCCGAAACTGTCGAAAATATAAAAAATATTATGCAGATGATTTATAGGAAATTTTGTTCCTAAGCATCCTAAGCTGGATCTTGCATTAAAATCGTTCAAGTTATGATGAAATATGTTGATATAACTACTAAGCTTTGGGCGGAAAATTTGCCACGCCCATAAAAAAATTTGAGCGCGATGAAAACGGATTTGAATTCAGCCCACCAAATTACCCTAAGAAAGATATTTGGTTGCTAGAGTCCAAAACCTAGTTGGCTAGTGTTTTTATTAAAAAAAATAACCTTTGACCTTAAAAAATATTTATAATTTTTCTGAATATATGAAAACTCAAAACTGTGTCAAATAGTAGGCATACATAAAGGGTCCGCCATTTAACGTTTTTTTTTCGACTAATGCTTATTTCGTGAATGGTAACACTTAACTCATGTCTGATTTGACACATAATTAGTTTTATACTTGCGCTGAACGAATATGGCTTGAACAACGCTGGAATTCTGGGCCTGCGATCGACTTACAGAAGATGCCGATTTTGCCAAAAAAAATCATCTTTTCAGATGAAGCTCATTTTGATCTCGGCGGGTATGTAAACAAGCAAAATTGTCGCATTTGTGGCACAGAAAACCCGCACGCATACATAGAAAAGCCGATACACCCAAGACGAGTTACTGTTTGGTGCGGATTTTGGTCCAGAGGCATAATTGGGCCATTTTTCTTCGAAAATGAGCAAGGAGTGGCCGTTACAGTCAATGGCGATCGTTATCGGCCCATGTTGAACGAATTTTCGTTCACAAAAACTGAAAAGGCGGATATTAGCAACATTTGGTTTCAACAGGACGGTGCTACGTGCCACACAGTCGATGCTACACTCGATGTTTTGAGCCCTGCGGAGCTGCGATTTGACACCGTTGGACTATTATTTGTGGGGTGCCGTCAAAGATATGTGTTACGCCAACAAGCCAGAGACGATTGACGCTTTAAAGGACAATATTCGTGAAGCCATTGGTGAAATACAGCTGCACACAATCGATAATGTGCTTAAAAATTGGACCGATCGTGTAGGCTACTGCATGGCCAGACGAGGCAGCCATTTGAATGAAATTATTTTCCATTATTAACGGAAAGGATTGTACTTTCAACTAAAAAAAGAAATTTGAGAAAATATTCAGTAGTTTTTTTATAGCATTTTCAAAAAAAAAAAAAAAAATATTTGGCGGACCATTTACAAACAAATTAATTGCAGTATGTACCGTGATTTAAGCAGCTCGTAGTATAATAACGCCACCCCTGTCCTACTAAGAGTTCAAAATAATAATACATAATAAATAATAATACATAGTAATTGTACTAACAAATAAAAAATTTAAAAGCAGTAATAAAAGCCAATAAAACATTAGCCATTAAAACCTGTTTTTGCCAACCCTGCTTTAAACTGTCGATTTTTTTATGGACTCCCCTAGCCAATTCATCCAAAAAATATTCAATTACATAAATTTCTGGGTTCAACACGGGTATTTCTTAAAGTTTGGAAGAGTTACTGTGACACCTGACATATGTTTGACATCGTTATGTTGATATAATTCGCTCTTGCTGGCTTTACATTTTTTTCTCAAATATTGAGATAAGCAAGTGCACCTTGTTTGTGTAACTTTTGTTTTATTTTGTTATTTTTATATTATTTTGTATACTATAAACATTGCTGTTTTGTTAGTTTTTGTTAATAAAAATATCATTATCGTATCTAAAAAGGGAAACTTTAATTTGCAGATTTTTTGCCGATTTTTTTAAATCGAATGCCGATAACGCCGACTTTATTTTTTAAATATGCCGCTTTTTAATCAAAATTATCTGGTACCCCTGCGCATTCCTGTCTCATATACTTTTTTGAGAGTGGGAAAGAGAGAGAGAGTATTCGCTTATAAAAAAAACTGAATACTTTAAAATCTTTAAACATGTTTTTTTGTATTTATTCTGCGTTTAAACTTATATTAGTTACTGTAGCATTTTAATGGAGGTTTACTGTTGTTCTTCATTTTTTTTTCGTTATCAAAATTACGCTCAAAATTGTACACATGTTTTAATGTGAAATTATGGTAAATTTTTCAAGGCAATAAATCATGGCGCAAGTGGCGAAATGTTAGAAAAAAAGCCCCTAAATTAGCATTAAATATTTGAGTATGTTTTCCAAAAAGGAAAAAATTCGAACAAAAGGTAATTTAAAAATATACCAGCATTACAGCATACTACGAGCACTTTTCATTCTTTAGCATTTTTTATAATTATTGGTACTTTGCCTGGCATTGATATGGAAAACCAGGAGGAAAAGCAAGGGTGGAGTAACTCTGATAAGGAGAGAAAAATTGTATTTATCAAAATAAAGTAATTTAAAAACTCCATTAATATAAGATAAAAACGAAAAATATTAAAATTTTCAACAAAATATAAAATTTCTTAAAGACAAAAATTTGTTTGGATTACGCGGTGCGACAAAAAAAATATCTGGAAAGGGATACTATTTTTCTGATAGGCGCTATCAAGTAGAAAGCTTAAGTTGCGGGACAGCACTTATAATCGAATAACTTAGCTAATTACACTACGCAACAAATGAGCAATATTCAGCTTATTTATTGGCGTTTAAATGCATGAAGCTCTGAAAAATTGTTTTCTTTACCCAAAACTCGAGATTTTGTAGGTGTTTCAAAATTCCCAAAAACATACCCTCGTTCTACTCTATAGCACCTATTTCAACCTCGTTCATTTTTTTCGCACCACATTATATTTGTTAAAACGAATATTGTTTAAAAATACCTTTTAATAAGACTAGCAATTGTTTACTGGATGATTGTATTCTATTAAATTTATATTCATATATAAGTTTTTCATCTATTCAGTTTCCGCACTTAATTTGTTGCAAATTTTCTATTACAATTAGTTTTTCTCCCTCTCTCTCTCTCTCTCACTTTCTTCTCATTAATATTAAAGTTTTAATACGAAAATGAACTGATTAAACTAAAAAGCAATTCAACCATCAACTGTGAAATTCTACCAAAAATTACCAACAAAAAAATGCTGAAAATAAGTTAATAAAACTTTTCAACAACTATAATTGAGCACGCGGGACTACAATACTAGAAAGTAATACTTTCTGAATTTTCAGTTTCCTTTTACAGAATTTGGCAACGAATACACAAAAAAATAAAAAAAAAATTAAAAAAGAAACATTAGCAAAACTCTTCTACTGAAATTTTCTAAAGCAGCAACAATTGAATCGAAAAAGTCAACAATTCCAGGGGTAAAAAATAAATTCAAAACGAAAAAAACACACTGTTTCGTGCATTAAATGAATGAAGAATAAACACTTCTTATTACCGGAGCTAAAATTAATGAGGCAAAAATTGCAGAAACAAGAAATAAAGTCAAAGAGTGCCCTATAACAGATCATATAACACTTTGAACAGTCACAGGTTATCTAAACATAGATAATGATTATTAAAGACTTTTGTGCATTTTTTATAACAAAACATCATGTAATCATGTCATGACCTTTAACCTTTCGTAAAAAATTCAAAAATATTATAAACTTGGCAAAAAAAAGTATATATAGTTGGACCGCTTTTCTTAGCAATTATTAAGTAATAAAAATTATCAAAATTGAAAGACCTTTAAAAAGAAAAGTGTTTTAATATAAATGATTTTAATTAGAATGACCTTTGACCTTTTACAGAAAATCAAGCTTCAATTTCAAACAAATCAAATGTAAACCCTGTATTTAAAATGTTAAAAGTTTAAACTGAAAACTGGCCTAATAGATATAGAAGTTGTGTACAATATAATAAAGAATAATTGATAAAAATCACTTGTAGGTACATAAGCTTTGACCTTCGACCTCTATTTATCAAGGCCAATATATAGTAAGTACCATAGAGGAGAGATCGATTATATGATTTTGAAAAATCGGCTTTCGAATAATTCGGAAGGTTAAAAATTAATTAATTAATTAACCGGTTCTTTTATCAAAATAAAATTCTTTTTAATTCTTGTCGCTTTATCACATCAAATTGATAAATTTTGTCTCATATTGTATTTTCTAGGAAGTCAGTATGCTGGAACAACGTTCGGTTTTTTTAGAGCCTTAACAATCATTCCATCCTCGACAACACAAAGTGCTTATATTTTACATAGTGATTCATTTCTAACAGAGTATTTTGCAAGAGTTTTATTTGGCTGCGCCATCTAACTACTTGGTATAGAAACGAGTTCTCCTTGCTTTACAGTTACGTAAATCTTATGGACATATTTAAGGTGATTAATAAGTCCCAGTATCGAAGAGCCTTTGCAGCTTAGTATTTTAGAACACTTACGAGTACATATAGACTTATGCTTGCTTATAAACTTATGAACGCCCTTTACTATCTCCAACAGTTTGTTTTTCAAAAGTTAGAAATGGAACAAATTACATAATAAATCGTCGACAGAGATAGAATCTAATTTATTTTGACAGCGATTTTTCTTACTCTCTCAAGTGTGCTCTCACAATCTGTTTGTGGTGTTGCCATACTATCACCGAATTTGGATATAAAACAAAAAACAAAGCAGAAATTTTAATTTTTTTAAGTTGCGGCTGTCGATTTTATTATGGGCCATTTTTTTAAAACGTTTTTGCTTGAAGTTGCGGACGTATTCTCTTTCATCACTTATGCGTTTTATTTTAAAGCCCATTTAAAGGTAGTTTACACGACAAGACTTTAAGTAACTAAAATCAGAGAGAAAATATTATAAAATTCCATCTGTATTTTAAAACTGATGGTAAAAATCTTGCAATAGATTTTTTACGTTTATGCGATACGTAAAACCAAAATAACGTAAAATTAAAACAGCTGTTTTAAAAGAGGCCAATAGTGCGAGCGAAAAATTAGCTTTTTTCCTTGCTTATTTTATTTGTTTACATAAAAATATACCCCTGATCTAATGAAGTGTAATGATTTTTTACGAAATTTTAAAAAACAAAGGAAGCCCTACGACTGCCTTATTTTCATCCGTATTTTCTCACAATGTCGTACGCTCTCATTACATATTGAGCTTATACGATACAAGCCATTCCACGCATACTCAATCCCTGCTCATGAAATGCCACAATGCCTTGTTCACAAGGTGACAAAGGTTTCCCGCGACCCATACTGTGCAGATATTATCTAAATTATAAATTATTACAAAAAAATAACAATTGTGATACCTTCTGATTAGATGAATTGCTTATTAATCACTGACCTTATCATTTTGACGCATTGAATTTTGCACTTATGTACGTAAATTTAAATAAACGTAATATGATGGTACATCTCTAAAAGCAAAACCGGCTTATTATTCATTTATTTGAACGTAGAATTTTTTTTTTAATAAGGTGACATTTATATATTTATAAGTTTGGATGAATTGAGCAAATACTAAGGTGACCTTATTATTTTGAAGCACACTTTATCCGTTCTCTTCTACACAAGAACTTGAATTGTATTATCGTGTAAGCTCCCTCCTCCTTGTTTAGGAAGTTCTCCCGATCTATAAACGAACTTGACTATCTCCATCGTGTTCGAAATATTTTCACACTTCAGAGGGCATCCGAAAAATAATTGTATGTATGTATTTAATAGCTTTTAAATACTTACACAACAATCACCTTTTTTACCCTGTCAACTCAACACATCTGGTAGTATGTGGTATGTAGCATGTAATTGCAATTTTAATTTTTGTAATTTTCAAAATGTTCTTTTTTAACAAGAACGTTTTATATTTATTTAAACATTTCAAAGACCCATTCGCACAGCTGATCATCATTCTCTATATGTAAAAGATTAATATTCATTTACAGCAAATGAACATAATTGATTGTTGCTCAACATTCAACTTTAGTATATATATAAATATAAGATGTTATATATAAAACAAATCAAAAAAAAAAAACCTACATTTGCTCACAGTGATATTGGTCCACATGATAGCAAAAATGTTAAAACGTGAAAGCTTTAACGACTAACAATAATTAAAAAGAAAACAAGAGAGCTTAGTCCGATAATACTTTTTGCTAAGTAAAGAAACAAAATCCGAAATCAAAAGAGTCTTCAAAAAAAATCACATTAAAAAAATTTACGATAAGCTCAACTCGCATTCAAAATGGTCCACTGTATTCAGCGTTTAAACATAGCAACAGTTTTCGTTTTTTCATTTCTCTATCTTTAATATAGTTACGAAATTAAAAATGCCTAAAAAGAAAATACACCACATCAGCGCCTTTAAGACTGTATTGTAGTATTTTGATATATTTGGTATTAATGTGTCACCCTGTCAATGTCGTACTTATTTATGTATTTGGCAGCACTGCAAATTCAACCACCTTTTGGTAACACAATCTTACATGATTAAAATTATCGGATAGAGGATATGAGAGCGTTTGAGACATTTCCGGAACTTTCCAAACTGTAGGCAATTAGGTATTTAAGGTGGCTGCTTTACCTACATCATATAGCTATCGTTTGGCTGTCATAAAGTAAAGTCGTTTTTAGCCGTAAATAAAAGAGTTGTATTAAGTTAAATTGTACAAAAGATAAGTGAGGAAATAAGAACTGTAAACAACAACAAAGTGGTGTTGATTTTATTTTAACGCAATTTAAACGTACCTAAACGTTTTAAAAAGGTTAAAACGTAACAATATCTTAGTATTACACGTAACATAGGTTTATTGTTATTAGCTTAACATTTTAAGATTGAACGCCATATTTTGATGGAGATCAGAAATTTAATCACTGAACACTATAATATGGAAATAGTTGGGGACAAATCACACAAATTGTCATCAAAGTTCTCATAGCGGCTGAAATCATCATTTATCGGTTCAAAAATGAAGAACTAGCAGTTGCAAAAGGCAATAGATTGTCAAACAAATCAAAAGTGATCTCAGTCCAAAGCTGGAAGATATGATTGAAAATCATTTAAGTATAAGCTGTCAGGTCAAACCATACTCAGAGTTTTTAAAAAGAATCAGTTGTAAAAAAACACTAGTTAGCCAAAAAATCAAAAAGATTAGTTGGCAGCTTGAACACAGCAGCTATACGAAATACTTCTTATTCTGGAAAATGGTTTCATTTGTATGAATTTGAAAGTAAATATAATGCTTTTGGGTCAGATGGCAAAATACATATTTGGAAAAAACCGAATAAGATATACATTCGGAGAAATTGAGCCCGACATTTAAGCATGATGATGGCCATGTTATGTTTTGGTGTACTTGTTCAGTTGCTTTTGTTTGTAAATTAGACTTTGTTGAAGGGAATATGAATAGGATCCAATATTTATATACTATATTAAAAACAAGAGTGCTGAGAAACTTTGTATAAAAGACACTTTCTACTTCTTATGATAATGATCCAAAACACACGGGCTAAGTTGTTGTTGGCTGTTGTTTAATTGTTCTAAGGCGATAAAAACTCCAGAAATTAGAACATTATATTTCTAACCAAAATGACTTGAAAAAGACTCTCTTGGCGAAGTGAGAGAAAATAAGGCCTGAATACACAAAAAAAACTTGCTGAATCTGTTCCCAAATGACTAAAATTAGCCATTCGTTAGAGAGGATATTCAACAAAATATTGAAAACAAGCTATTTTACGTTTGTGCCTTATTTAGGATAGGTTAGTTAAAGTGAACGATTTTCACTGTGACATGAATTTATTTTTAATTTTATATAAGATTAATTTTCTAAAAAAATGTGGTTGAATTTATAACTTTTTCTTATCTATTTATCTTTAAATAAAGTATTTTTATTAATTCAGTCTTTTTCTTTTGTGTTTCCTTTTCATTACTGGAACTTATTGAGGCTATACGTTATTGGCGTCAAGTGGACCAATTTTACTGTAAGCCACTGTAATTTAAGAGCATAAAAAATATAAAAATTATACGTTTATAAATTAACCGGTTGTTCGTTTTAAAATAACCGGTTGTTAGTGTTTAAAAACCGGTTGTTTTTGTTAAAATAACCGGTTGTTCTTGTTAAAATAACCGGTTAATTTGATATTAAAAATGCTAGTTTTAAAAAACCAGCTTGGGCAATAACAAAACAGCAGCTTAAAACTGGTCGAATGATAACCGTTCCATCTCCCTATTTTACATTATAAGGCTTAACCTTTTTTTTATAAAAAAAAATCAATATTTTAACCATTTTGTAAACAAACGTTTTTTAGAGCACAAGGCAACCATTAAAAAACTAGAAGCTTTTTACCTTTTTAAAGTAGCCTTTCATTCTTCAATTAAGCAAATGTTTCTCAGCTTTATTAAATATAATACGACCCATGACCGTTAAATATAATATATAAGGAATTTCTTTAATGAAGAAACAAAATTAGAAACTTCTTACCTCTTTTTTAGTAACCTTTGACCCCAAAATTATCTTTTCAGCTAGTTTACAGTATGTAAGAATTCGATTCCACCTTTTTTCCTCTCTTTTTTTTTTGTAACAAATAAAGAAAGAGGGTCTGTTATAATTTAAAAATTTATTTCAAATATACTTTCAAAATCATTTTACATTTCTTTAGGTCAAATGGGAAAAATTAACTTTTTTTCTCTTTTCCTTTTGCTTGTGTTTTTACTTTTCATTTTTTTTACACAAAAATATTTAATTAAGCCAAAATTTTCAACTGAAGTGGACTGCCATTAGTAATCTTTAGGGAGCATACAAAGAGAAACTTGCAAAGGAAAAGGAGGTAAAATCAGAATTTTAAACTTTTATTTTAATTTTTATTACGAATTCAATGGGAAAGTGAAAAAGTTTATTAAAATGCTAAAAATTTAATGCGCAAAAAAATGTCTGCAAACATTTGTGAAAAATTTTCAAGAAAAAGTTGTTTAAGAGCTCTTAACTGAGTGGCACTTTAAAATTTAGACATTGGTTTAAAATAAAATACAGTGTGTCAAGAATGAGTTTACAGATTAAAACTTCATCTCCACGTAAAATTTTTGTTTACTTCCTAACTCTAATTTTTTCTGATTTCTTATTGTACATATTGTTACGTTTTAACCTTTTGAAAACATTTGAGTTCTTTTAAATTGCGTCAATATAAAATAAACACCACTTTATTGTTGGTTTACAGTTTCTATTTTCTCACTTTATCTTTATACAGTATGTCTTAATAAACCTAAACACGACTTTATTTAATGATATCAAAGCGATCACCATGTCGACGTAGGCAAAGCCGTCTCCTTATATACCTTATTGCCTACAGTTTGAAAAATTCCGGAAATGTCTCAAGTGCTCCCATATCCTCTCTTTTATATCCGTTAATTTCAAACATGTAAAATTGTGTTGCCCAAAGATAGTCGAATTGGCAATACCGACAAATACACAATTCAATACGACAATACCAATTGACAAAAATCCGACAATACAGTCCCTGATGTGGTGTGTTTTCTTTTTAGGCATTTTTATTTTCATAACAATATCTTGAAAAATCTTGAGTAAGAAATAAAGCAAATTCAGTCAAAAAGAAATTTACCAAAAACAATTTTTGCACACATTTACCATTGAAAAACTCACTCTTGACACAAAAATTAGGAAACGTGTTTAGATTATATTTAGCAGATAATAAAATCATTTTTCAAACATTGCACATTGCAGTGGCTTTTTCAACCAATTAACCAACTTTGTTAGGCCATAACCTGGTATTTTTTGTCACTCCTCTATTATTGCAGCTTAAGTGTTACAATGCTCTTTGATCGACACTTAACTACTAATCTTTGCAAAATATCCACAAACTTTTAACATCTTAGTACTGCCGTTCATCCATTTTTGATTCCATAAAAACAAAGTTCTCTAAGCTTTCCATTGAGACACTCCCCTAAACCAATAATGAATTTTTTTTTTATAATTTAACATTTGAAATGATTATGTTCTTTTCTAACGATGTTGAGGGTTTTCTCCACACGCTTGTAGGCCCAGCGTTGTTTTACTATATCATTTTCGTTTTAGCACAAAATATAACGTTATCCCAGTAGTCACTCGGTAGTTTAACGTTCATAATAGCAACGGGAAAAACCTTTTCCATGTTTACTGCGGATAATAATGATTTCTTAAGTGCTGCTCTGTATTAATTACATCTTAAATCTGCCTACCAAGCCCTTTAATGACAATCAACAATACCACACTCCTCTTCAAACTCTTTCGCAAATCTTCCTGTGGAAATTTGAGAATTTTGTGCAGCTGTTGTAATAATAATGCGCTAAGCATGTTTATTTATTTTGGTCTTAGAACCAATTCCCTTCGTTAACTGCTTATTTAAGCGCGATTTTGTACATTGTAATTTCTGATAAATCGTTTATACCCTTTTACAAAAGATGATTATAGTATATTAACTAGGGAGATCGGACGGTTATTATATGACCGGTTTTAACCGGTTTTTTTGGTTCTGTCGAATACGGTTTTTTCAAAATCTTCATTTTTCAAATACCGAATAAACCGGTTGATTTAACACGAATAACCGTTTAATTTGAAAAATTATAATTTTTATACGTTTCTATATTCCTTTATTTAAAATATGCTCATCGTTTAACTATTTGTATAAATTTAGTTATTACTTTTGTATATATGACAACCTGGAATGTCTCACAAAGAACGTGAACACTAATTTAGATCGAAAAAGATATGATAACTTGAGCAACAATAACATTTTCTCATCTTCTGTATATAAATATTGATTTTTGTATATAGAGAATCAATAAGACTTATTGAAAACGACCCACAACCGACGGCTCCGAACGGCAGATATATTAGTTAGTGAAGTTTTTCACAGTGTAAATACACATAACCAGTCGCTAGTAACGTTGTGGGGTGATATCGCTATTGAAAATTGTCAGATGGTGCGGCCTAGGATTGAACCGACGACTTCTTGGTTGAAAACTTCGTGCCTTACCTAACATATCACAGTGACACACTATTACATAAGTTGTGCATTTGTGAATTTATATACAGAGCTGTTCGAAACCTAAGCAACTTTTCTTGTCGAGGCAATTAAGGACTCGTATATTACTAGCAGATTTATTCAAAATAAAACATTTAATTCTTGTTATCTTAGGCACCAAATAACACAACAGCTCCTTGAGTAGCTGTTTGAGCCTAAGCATCTTTCAGTACTTTGTGTAATAAACTTTGTTTTATGGCCTCCGCACACGGTTTTGGCATAGTTTTTATGAGATTTGTTAGAATTATTGTTAGTATTGATACGCCACTTTAATTTTAAGCCTTCAAGAATTAAGAACCATTTTATTTAAATAAAAGAACCGACTAACCGGTTATTTGAATAATTATTAACCGAAAACCTGTTTTTTTAAATTTCTTTTTTTGAATTATTCGAAAACCGGTTTTTGAAAAAAGTCGAATAATCAATCTCCCTTATATTAACTGAATGACGTTGTAATATAACATTTTTCGAGCCATCTTTAAAATTTTGTAATATTGAACTAAATCAGATTTGCATTACCAAAAATTATCACCAACTTATTTACAAAATTGCAGAAAACAATAATATATCGGCAAAATGCATTTCCTCTTCAAATAAATGCTAAGCTTAGTAAAAAATAATAGGTGTGTAAAGTGTTATTTGACAATAGAAACATAAGTAATATTTGTTTCTGTTGTGTTTTTATCTTAATTTGCAATAAGCTCTGACATTTTATTGCCAATTAAATTAAAAAATTATTGTTATTTAATATGTGTAAACTCATTCTTGACATACTGTACATATATTTTAACTCTATGAAAATTATTAATCTGGGGATAAATCATACTGACAAACTGTATATATATTTTAATTCTATAAAAATTACGAATATGGGGATAAGTCTTTTAATGTTATCAAAAGATTGTTGCTTTGTTTAACTCTGAGAATATAATGTGGCACGTCTTCTCAATTTGTTTTCTTGTTTTGCAGGGAAAAAACATTAATTTCCTTTAGAAATTCATGTGAACAACTGCTGTTGTCAACCATCTGCAGATGATAAATTTGAGAATTTTTTTTCGTCTTTTTTTTGTTCATTTTCCTTTTGTAAATATTTTTTACTTATTTTTTGCTTATCCGTTTGCATTACAGATTTTTTGCGTGGCTCTTCAATAAACCAAAAAAAAAAACGATGGTCATGCTGTCTGGCCCAGTTTATTTGATAGTCAAATGACAATAACATTACCAGGCTGGATGAAAACTTAGCTCTCTTTGCTACAACAAGGAACTGTAGTCGTCTTCTGGCCAATTGATCCAAAAATAATACCTACACACCTATTGACAACCAAACGACGCAAACAAAAGTCGCAAGATAATAAGTATTTGAAATTAAAATGTTGCACTCCTCCGTAAAGGAGACGAGCCAGCATGGAATTACGACAATATCGCCAGCTAACAACAATACCAGCAATACTAACAATCATACCAATAACAACAATTACAACAACAATAACACAACATCAGCGTCAGCAGCAACCACCACAATATCAATGACTTCAGCCAATAGCCCAAATTTGAATGCCAACGCTGAGGGCACAACTAAAACATCTGCACAGACTTTGGAGATACGTTCTCTAGCAGCAGCCCAAATAGAGCAACAACAACAACAACAGCAGCAGAAAAATGGCCAAAAACACCAGACCAGTGGTGGTAGCGGAGGTGGAAGTAAAAGTGTCAGCAATTCCCGTACAAGACGAGAAACATCCAGTATCGGTAGTACAAACTCAAGTATTATGCATTCCAATGAAGATTCTGGCCTAGAAGCCAGACATCGACGATGTGGCAGCAGTGGTAGTCGTACTGGCAGCCTCAATACTAATAATAATAATAATACCAGCAACGACAATGCGGCTGCTAGTGGCAGTGGTGGTGGCCGCAGCCGTCATCGGCGTAAAACAAGTTCCTCAAGTGCCAAAGCGCCAAAAACGGCAAAAACAGTGGGGAGTGTTGGTAATACTGATCCAACAAATATAACACCACTTGCCACCAAAACTCCCCCATTAAGCAATACAAGTGATACATTAACGGCTCAGCCTACTACTCCCTCTCCTTCTCCACCCCTAACAGCTTCTCAACGTAATTTACAATCCCACCAACAAACAAATTCAAATACAATTAAAAACAGGTCTTCTAATAAACTTACAAAAAATGCCCGCGAACGCAGTGATGACGAGCGTTTAAGTATAGCTAACGATGACAGTACGGAAGAGACGACACGTCATCGCAGACGGCGCTCAAGACGTCTAAGCAAAAACACCTCCCTTTCATCATCCTCAACATCATCCTCCTCATCAAACTCATCAGCCTCATCGTCAGGTTCCAGCTGCAATGGTTCATGCAGTTCAGACGATGGCGACTCATCGACATCTTCAGGTGAACCGAATTTACCCTATCCCGGCTTTCCCGAGGTGGCTCTAAAATATTTGACACAAGATACAAGACCCAGGAATTGGTGTCTAATGCTGATAACAAATCCATATCCTTTTTACAAAGAAATACAATTTTTTTTTGTTTTGTTTGTTTTATCATTATTTTTTATAGCTATAATTCACGAACACAGCTATTATGAATTCGAGGATACCGCACAATAATTTGGTTCATTATAGAAGTGTGCAGCAAAATATGTGCATTATTTTAAAAGTTCGGTTTAACCGTGTTCGTTACATAAATCTTTGACTGTGTGAAGTACTACTCATTTGTTTCCTTTTTTAATTTAACAGCTACTAGAACAACTAGAGAGTTTTTAAGTGCTCTTATTGGTAAATCCCAATTTGTTTTATTTTTGTTAGTCAACAAATTAAAAATTAAGCCTTGGCAATAGTTTAAGTCACTTTAGCCACAAAATTTTTAGCAACATTGTCACTGCTTTACCAGTTTTTTTTACTGTATATGCTCGCATTTCTAATATTACTTACCCAGGAGAATAACAAAAACGTTATTGGTTTTAGCACCAGCTGTGTGCAGTAGGAAAAATATCAACCAGGCAAAAAAGGATTAAGAGGAATTAAATTACGCTCATTAGACCAACTGAGAGCACAGCACAGAGCAGAGAGACTCTAAGTGTGAATACACATTTACACCAACAACAAAAAAATGTCTATTTCAAAATGTAATTTTAAGTTGAACAGCACGAGTATTCGAGCATTTGTTAAATGTGTGTTTTTTGTTTGTTATGTTCGTTGTCTAGTAAAAGCAGAGATGATCTAAAATGCTTGTAACGGAAATTGCGCAATTGCACAAACATACTTAACAAATTAAAATAAACAACAGCATCAACCATGCCATGACATACCATAATAGAGACTCAAGACAAACCAGAGAATAAATAAAAAAAATTTTTTTGCTTAATGACAAATTGAGTTTGTTTTTTTTTTTTTTTTTGGAAGAAAAAGAGAAGGAAATAATTGAAATATGTTTTAATTATTGAAATAAGAACTTAAAAGACAAAAGAGAGAGAGAGAGAGAGAGAGCTTTTGAATAAAATTAAGTGTAACGTATGTAGTTTAATTATTCAAAACTAAAATTTTTTCGATTTTATAAAAGTGTTTTTAGCAGTTGAGATAAGTTTTTAGAAGTTGAAAAGATTTTCATCTCAAAATGACTTTATTTCCTAGATATTTTTAAAAGTTGTTTGTACCATTTGATAGTAGCAGGAGTTTGCGATCCACTGAGATAAACTATATCTGGCCGTCATTCTCGATAAGACTATAACATGGAATAACCATTTGTCCAATGTTATCAACAAGGCGTGAGGTCTTAAACTAATAATGATTTACAGGTTTTTTATTACAATAATCAGACCAACACTGGCAGCATAGGCCTCAAGCTTAGCACTCTGTTCAAATTTGAGAACAATGTTGTGCAACATTTCTCTTTTGGTACGAAAAAGTTGGCATGCAATCAGTGCAGTCATTTAGCAATTTTTAAAAATTTGTAGTTTTTAGGCCCTAAAATATGCCACATGGTTTAACATTTGTAAACAAAAACCATATGTTTTCTCCAACAACCAGAGTTGCTATAATTTTTTTTTAAAAACTGAAAATTTAAAAAAGAAAAAACTGATTTTTAAATGAAAAAACTGCACATACTTAAAAAAATACAAAGAAAATGTATATATACTCGTATCAAGTACGTTCTGTAAGCCGAAAACGAGCGAAATTGATTTGAAAACACACCACAGTTATGTTAAGCAAATGGGGAAATTGTAATTAAAATAACAAAATTAAAAGCAAAAAACCTAAAATGTTAAAAACTGCAATGTCTGCACAATTAACAGAAAACATAACACTTCAAAACTACTCAATGCTTCAAAAAACTGCAAAATACAGATAAATCTGCATATTTAACAATGCTGCCAACAACATAACAAACAATATTCAGTAGGGACATAAGTGTTTTTACACATATAAAAATAATGAATATTTTTAAAACAATATTTTATTTATTTCTCGATATAAGTTCTATAAAAAACTTAAAAGGTTTTAAATTGTTTTGCGAGCAGCTTCGATTTTTTTAAAGATGAGCTTGCACCCAGTGCGTTACAATTTTTGTCATCAGTAAAAAAAATTTTTCTGTGGTTAAAAAGCACTTTAACAACGATACGATTCAAATTTTCTGACCACTCCATGGGGTTAGCTTTAATTAGCCATATAATAAAAGACTATTTGTATTCTATGTGGTAACAATATTTATGTCCCTACTGCTGCTTAAAATTTCATACGAATTTAATGAGCCTATGTTACTTCGTAGTTGAAAAAAATTTTCTAAAAATTTGTTGCAGTTAAAAATAATGTTAACATATATATTCCACATGTTTTTCGTAAAAAGAACAGAGTATTGCTTTCGCAACATTAATTCACAATTATTTCGTACGAAATATTTTTATATGTAATTTGGCAGCATTTCATGAAATTTTGAACACAATACCAGGCTTTAGCGTGATTGCCTAGAATAGACCAGAACAATGTGTTAACTTTACCGAACAGAGTATATCTGTCGTCTTACTTAGTTCAAAGGGGGCCGTATAAGTGCTCTTAGAATACCAGGTTACCCAGGCTTGCGACAGCCCTTCATTGAGATAAATAAATACATGTTGCCAACTTCGATCTTAGGCAGGAATTTTTATACTCTTATATAAAATTTGGTGCAGCGATGATTCAAATCAGACTGGGGGTGAAACTTGCTCTGGTGTGGTTGGTTCAAAATTTTAGAGGATTTTGTCTATGGGCAAGAAGATGCAAGAGCCGTAAAGAATTTGTCATGTTACAAGGTAAAGCCAAAATTTGTTATGAACCTTCTTACATCTCTCAATAAACTTATTTACACAATATTAAGTCCACGTTCATGAAGGTCAACTGAAAACGAAAAAGCCGACTTTCTAACACACAGAGGAGGTCGACGGGTTTTTGTTGCCTCTAGACCGAGACAAAAATAAAAATTGAATTTGCCTCTTGTTAGAATCCATATGAGTTCAAAACACTTTTATTATTTTTTTAGATTTTCGAACTTCAACATCTATTTATTTTTTCTTTTTAATAATTTTTTACCAATATTCTTAAAGAGTCTTTTACCACATCTAAACTCAGAAGTACTTCAAAATCCTAAAGCTAGAGAGGTAGATTATTTTAAATATTTTGTAGAATTTCTATAAAAGATAACTAAAAAAAGTTTTAAGCATTCAAAGCCTTTAGATTACTTTATGAAGAGTTCAAAGGGGTTCTATAAAGTTTTTAAGACTTTTATTGCCTATGGATTCAAAAAAAAAAGAAAATATTTTTTATATTTTATTTTTGAAATTATTTATTTAAATATTTTTGTTAGGATTTAGTCTGCAAATCTAATTTTTTACTATTTCCAGTTCTAAAACTTTCGAAATAATTTTTAGCAAAAATCTTGTATAAGAAATTGTTGTAAGAAATTCTAAATTAAATTAATCCAATATTCCAAAATCTCTGATATGCATATTTTTCTATAAATATTCGGATGTTGTGGGTTTATTTTGGGAATTTTTTATAATTCAAAAGGAAAAACTAATTACATATAACCCTATAATCCAAACATACGAAATACAATAGTGTTTGAGAAGTCTTAAAGTGAGACATTTAAAGACATTTCTAAAGGTATTTTAGTGCCCAAAAGAAAGAAAAATGTTTCACTAAAGTTTAAAAAATAAAATAAAATTAAAGAAAAATTCAAATTTATATATACAGGGTGTCCGAAGGAAGGTATACTACTTTGTTTTGCCGCCATTTTGGTAAACATTAGTCTTGACAGTGCATATTTGGCAGTCGTGAAGTTGAGACGTGGCAAATTTATTATTGAAAAATATTCAGTAAACCAACGTGTTTTAATCGTTAAAACATTTTATCAAAATTAATCATCGATTATTGTGACGGTGAGAAAGTTAGGGAGAAACAACGTGCCAACAGCACGCACTATTTATGATGTGAACGATTTTGAAGAAAGAGGGACTGTAGCTGATAGGCCCAAGCATGGACCACACACAACGTACTGCAAGATCGGCTGAAAACATTACTGCTGTTCAAGAAAGTGTTCCATCAACCTCAATTCGATGCTGTGCTCAGGAGCTTGGTCTCCAAACAATAACTTTGGTCACAATTTTGCACAAAGATTTGCATTTATTTCCATTTAAGATTCAGTTGACATAAGTGCTTTTTCCATAAGACCATTTACGCCACCGTACATATGCCAATAGGATGTTACAGCTCGCCCATGAAAACCCCGATTTTCATGAAATATTCATAATGAGTGACGAGGCACATTTTCATTTGAATGGTTATGTGAATAAACAGAATAGTCGATTCTGGGCAATGAAAAACCCTCAAATTTTTCATCAGTCACCTTTGCATTCATTAAAAGTGACAGTCTGGTGTGCAATTTGGTCAGAGGGAATCAACGGCGTAACGGTAACTGTCAATGGGGAACGATATTGTGATATGATTGAAAAGTTTTTAACGCCACAACTGCATGCTCTGGGCTTGACCAACATGTGGTTTCAACAAGACGGTGCCACATCGCATACAGCCAGGATTACAATGGAATTACCGCGAGACCTCTTTCCACAACAAATTAGAAACAAACCAGAAACGCTGGAGCAACTCAAACAAAATATTCGTGATGAAATTAATGAAATACCACGTGAAATGTGTAAGAATGTAATGAAAAATGTGCTCGAAAGGGCTCACATTTGTGAAGATAACAGAGGCAGGCATTTATCTGATATTGTATTCCATACATAATTGCCGACATTAAATAAAACATTTATAAATATAAGATCCATTCTCTTTCACATAATCAAAAACTACCTTCCCGGCGGACACCCTGTGTATATATATATGTATGTATATTAAATTTTTTTAATTTTTTTTTTGCAGTAATGTTTTCCCCTGGCATTTAAAAGAAAAAAACTGTTTTCGTGGCATTGATGTGAAAGTGGGTAGTGGCTATTTTTGTAACCCATTTTCTATTCATTCTCAATAATTGCAAATCTGTGTACATCAAGTGCTGCTGCTGTAATCAGCGTAATGGTCATTATTTAAAATGTAATTTTTGTATACGATTTTTGTAGGGGTTTTGGAAGGAGACGGATAATACGTTTTTAGTTAAAAAAAATATATTATTTTTTGCTTTACTAACGACCATTGCTGGGCTTTTTAACAGGCAATTTATTTTTATTTCTTCTATTTTTTTTTTTTTTTTTTTTTTTTTTTTTTTTTTTTGAGCACTATTGAATATGGTCAACCACACACAAACAACCGACCAACTTTCAACGCATATTAAATCTATGTATACATTTTGGTCGGTTTGGGTTTCTGCTTTAGTTTTCCTTTTTTTTGCAATTGAACCATGAATGGCTATTTATTACTCTTGTCCAATAATGCTTGTGCCACAGTATACACACAGCAACTGAGACAGCTGCTGCTTTTATAGATTTTCGGTTGACCCATCAATATGAACGAGTATACAGAAATACTTAAGCACACTGTGTCCCCTAAGAGAGAACATTTGTTATTGATTTGCAAATGCTATTGGCTTCATTATCTTTGATTAAATGTCTTTGCTGGTTGGTTGCACAAGGCCTCCTGTAAATATTTAAAGCAAAGGACACCTACAAAACAAAAAATTAATTTAGTATTATAACCTCCACCACACTAAATTTAATATCTATTTAATTTCATTCCAACTGAGTGAAATATTTAACCACATTGAGGGTGTATTTTTAAGCGCCATAAACCAGTCTTCTCGCTGATATTTTAACAGAAAATTTATGGGTTTTAGATGCCACAGACTGAAAGAAAACTTTAATAAATTCTTTACATGACAATGGTGACACAGCAGACTAGAATTTTTTTTTAAGAAGCAGTGGGTATAGAGTTTGAGACACTCTACATGAGTGTCATTTATCTAATACACATCTTTCAATATTTATCTCTATTGATTTACTACTGCTTAACTCTTATAAATAGATTTATAAATAAAAACCAACAGCAATGACAATAAAAGCCATAAACAGTGTTGCCTCTGAAACTCTTTTAATTCTACCAAAATATTTTTTAAAATCTACCAAATCGGTACAAATCTTCAAACCTTTAACACACTTATATATCAAATTTTATTGGAACGGCTATATTTTTTAAACTTGTTTGTTTCCAACTGCTTTGGGGACAAGTAAAGTAAAATAATAACTAATAAACATTCAATTAACACTAGAACTGTAGTTTTTAAAAAATATTGTGCATAAGCAACATGACGCATAAACGGAGTAAAAAGGTCAATTCTTTTAAAAGAATAAATATATATATTTTTATCCATTTTAATATTAATTTGTAAATTATCTCTGAATTATCTTAAGTTTTTCAAAAAAAAAAAGTAAGACACACATTTTTTACATATTAAATACCAAAAAAGTCAGTAGACTTGACCGAGCAAAAATTATAATTTGAAACACAAGCAATTTTTACTTCAGCTAAATTAGGAGCATTTCTACTCTAAAGGCATGGAATTTAATATTATTTTACTTTGTTTAAAAATAGAATATTATTAGATATCAGAAATATGCTCTCGAATAGTGCTGTTTTATACAAACTACAAATCTATGAAAGGGTTAAAAACAGCCATGAGCTTTTTATAGGACAATTGATCGCGTTCAATGCACACGTATTCTTAAGCTCTTGTTTTTAGTTGCCACTGAAACAGCGACTAATGCATGGTGAAATTACTTGTAAGGTGGTGTTTGACAACCAGCTGGTTTTTCTTTTTGGTTATTCCGTAGCTATCAACACTTTTGTTTTTATTCATGTTTTTGTTCATATTTATGTTTTCTTATTAAAAACAAATACACGCAAATATAAAAATTTGCACAGAATATTCATGTTTTTTAAATAATAAATAAATAAATGTTTTACGAGTCATCATCATTATTTTAACTACTTTTTTATTATTATTTATAGTTATTTTCTTATAAAAATTAAAATCCAATTTTTTATTTGAATGATTTTTGTGTTTTTCTTTACGTTTAATTAAATTGTTTACATTTGACAGCTGCTTTTTATTTCACCTCTTTTGACATCAACGATTCAAAAAATGCCCTGTTGTTTTTGTAATTTCACCTTATGTAATTTCACTATGGAACTAACTAATGCACATGTGTGGTGGATACATGCCGCATTTTTTTTAAATTTTTTTTAAACATCAACTTTACTCTCTTCGAGAGAGTAATTTTCATATTCCCACTAATACAACTACATTTTTACTTTTGCACATGTGTGGTTAAAAACCATAACAAAAAAA
The DNA here is from genome assembly GCA_023159175.1 of Wohlfahrtia magnifica. Classification (NCBI taxonomy): domain Eukaryota; kingdom Metazoa; phylum Arthropoda; class Insecta; order Diptera; family Sarcophagidae; genus Wohlfahrtia; species Wohlfahrtia magnifica. Next base: position 1,930,090 of record JAKWBJ010000208.1, on the reverse strand, counting down.
CCATATGTTTGATATGAATATATACTAACATCTTTACATGTGCTAATACACTGTGAGCGAAAAATTAAAGTTTAGCTTTAATTTTAGCCTTTTAAAATAAGACAAATTCAAATATTTTATATTTTATTAAAACTGCAACTAAGTCCTTACGCAATTTATTTTTATGTACAGAGTACCGCTACAGTAATTTGACACTAATTCTTGTAACTAATTGTATAGACTTCTTTGATACTTGTTTTTTTGGTTTACGTTTATATATCATATGTATAACAAAATAAGCAATAAAAAATAATATAATAAAATATACTCTACCAATTTTGATAGAATTCTACCAACAGTGGCGACACTGTTCAATGGTAACAGCTCATAAAAATCTAAAAAGTTTATTAATAAACTTGTGCTAAAATGTTTTTTATCAAAAAGAAGCTTAAATGACAATTGATCATAGCAAATATTTTACGTGTAAAATTAATATATATGTATGTATTAGTAATTAATTAAAATTCACCTTTTTCGGACCGCATTTTCTTCCTTTTTAATATTCTTTTTTTAAACCGATTTTTCGATTAACCGATTTTCTCTTTTAAATTACTTGATTTTTTCTCTTAAACCACTTTTAATTTTTAAGAGAGCACACACAATAAACTCTCATATCATAAGAAAGCCTTCTATTACGACATAGTCTATTTTTCCCGAAACCTTTCACAAACAAAACAAAAGCAAGAACGAAAACAATGAAAACACAAAATTTACACACAAGCGCATTTAATAAAGCGAAAACAAAAGCAATGAATCACACGAAATTTACAAAAACAAAACAAACACATTTACTAAAGCGGGAACAACTAAATTAAAAAAAAAAAAAAAAACAAACGCATTTACTAAAGCCGGAACAAAAGGAATGAAACACACAATTAGATTTGATTTGCATTTTTACGGAAACAAAACATGATATCAGCAACAACAACAAGCAGCTTTTTCTTCACACACACAAAAGACACATGCTTTTGGTAGCAACAAGCTACAGACTAAACTCAAGAATATATTTTCAACACATTCACACTATTCATTTGCTTCTGCTTTAACCAACAACAAAAAATGTTATACATAAAAATTGCAAATATAAGAGGAACCATATTTTTTTCTTTTACGAAATGCAACAGCTTTTAATAAAAAGAATTATAAGATCATTACTTTTCGCAATTAAAAAAAACTGTACATTTAAGTAGTTTTAATTAATTTTTAATATCTTTTTTATTTTTTAATCAATTTTTAATAATTTCTTACGCACTTAACGCGGAAACGATCTTAATGCAGCCGCCGGTATTAATCAACTAAAGAAAACTATGAAAAGCATCAAATCGTTTGAAAAGTTGGGGAGGAGGGAGGTAAAGTAAATGACCACCAAAATTCCTCTCAATGACATGTGTATGTGTGTGTGGTTGGGCAATTTTTATTGAAGAGCTCAGTAAAAAAAGTGATTTAACGAAGTTTGTTATTGTTATGTGCATGGGTATATGTGTGTTGTTGGACTAAGTTGGACCTCAGTAGCAAAAGTGATTTAAAGAAGTTTGTTATTGTTGTGTGCATATAAAAGAAAGTGATGGTATGATTGTTGTATTTATTGTAAACTATTTGATTTGTTTGGTGTGGGAAGGTTAGCTTAACCGTCACATCGCTCTCAATGGTATGTATTTGTGTATGTGGAGTGGCTGCTTTTATTAAAGAGTTCAACACTAAAAGTAGTCGTACGACGTTTGTCATTGTTATGAGTATGTTAACAAATACATGCTTAGACACGCATCTTTGGAGTATTGAAAATATTTGCATGTCTCTCGTAGTATTAACAGCGGCTGAGCAGTTGCGCCACCGCTTTACTATTTCATTTAAACGCACCCCAGTAAGTGATATCCGGTGAATATATTAAGATCGTTTTTATCTGAAGTATGCTAAGAAAATTAATAATGATTCGTGTGTGTGCGTATGTGTAAAAAAAAATATTTTTGTATTTAATCTGTGTGTGTAGAAAAAAACTGATTGTGTTTAGGGTGTTTTGCTGTCGCGAAACTAAAATTAAGTGCTCCGTCTGTGTAAGCTAGCGATGAATTCTTGTGTTTTTTAAATTTTGTTGTAGTCCAAGCCAAAGCACTTGTTTTGCTTCTGTGAAAAGGCAAGACAAATCTAATCGTGTGTTTCATTGATTTTATTTTTACTTAAGTAAATACGTTTGTTTAGTTTTTTTTTTAATATCGTGTTACATCGATTTTGTTCTTGCTTTAGGAAATGAGTTTGTTTTTGAGCGCTAATCGTTAGGGGAAAAAGAAGCTATGACGTGCGAAAATTGCGTACAGATTTTGGAAGAAGAAAAGCACCGTCAGCTCTGTATATTCGTTATCTTGTGAAAAAAGTGAAAGAAACTGGCATCCTCATCGATAAACCAAAGCCTGAAAAGGCAAAAACAGTGCGTACACCCGAGAATATTGCAGGTGTGGCAGAAAGTGTGCGTGAAGCGCCATCAACATCAATTCATCGAATTTTGCATAAAGACCTTGGTATGACGCCATACAAAGTCCAATTGTTTTTTTTTGCTTTACGTTTATATATCATATGTATAACAAAATAAGCAATAAAAAATAAAATAATAAAATATACTCTACCAATTTTGATAGAATTCTACCAACAGTGGCGACACTGTTCAATGATAACAGCTCATAAAAATCTAAAAAGTTTATTAATAAACTTGTGCTAAAATGTTTTTTATCAAAAAGAAGCTTAAATGACAATTGATCATAGCAAATATTTTACGTGTAATTTAATATATGTATGTATTAGTAATTAATTAAAATTCACCTTTTTCCGACTTTTTTTCTTCCTTTTTAATATTCTTTTTTTAAAACCGATTTTTCGATTAACCGATTTTCTCTTTTAAATTACTTGATTTATTCTCTTAAACCACTTTTAATTTTTAAGAGAGCGCACACAATAAACTCTCATATCATAAGAAAGCCTTCTATTACGACATAGTCTATTTTTCCCGAAAATTTTCACAAACAAAACAAAAGCAAGAACGAAAACAATGAAAACACAAAATTTACACACAAAAAAAACAAACGCATTTACGAAACAAACGAAATTAAAAAAAAAAAACAAAACAAACACATTCACTAAAGTCGGAACAAAAGCAATGAAACACACGATTAGATTTGCATTTTTACGGAAACATAATATCAGCAACATAATATCAGCAACAACAACAAGCAGTTTTTTCTTCACACACACAAAACACACATGCTTTTGGTAGCAACAAGCTACAGACTAAATTCAAGAATATGTCTTCTACACATTCACACTATTCATTTGCTTCTGCTTTAACCGACAACAAAAACCGTTATACATAAAAATTGCAAATATAAGAGGCGCCATATTTTTTTCTTTTACAAAATGCAACCGCTTTTAATAAAAGGAAATAACTTTGTCTTATAAGATCATTGCCTCTTTTCAATGAAAAAAATTTTTCTTCAATTACATTTCACTTAAAATGTACATTTAAGTTGTTTTAATTAATTTTAACACCTTTTGTATTTTTTATCAATTTTTAATAAATTCTTACGCACTTAACGCGGAAACGATCTTAATGCAGCCGCCGGTATTAATCAACTAAAGAAAACTATGAAAAGCGACAAATCGTTTGAAAAGTTGGCGAGGTGGGAGGTAAAGTAAATGACCACCAAAATTCCTCTCAATGACATGTATATGTGTGTGTGGTTGGGCAATTTTTATTAAAGAGCTCAGTAACAAAAGTTATTTAACGAAGTTTGTTATTGTTTTGTGCATGTGTATGCGTGTGTGGTTGGACAATTTTTATTGAAGAGCTCAGTAGCAAAAGTGATTTAAAGAAGTTCGTTTTTGTTATGTGCATATTAACGAAAGTATTGGTATGTTTGTTGTATTTTGTTGTTGGTGTAGGGAGGTTAGCTTAACCACCAAATTGCTCTCAATGGTATGTATTTGTGTGTGTGGAGGGGCTGTTTTTATTAAAGAGTTCAACACTAAAAGTAGTCATACGACGTTTGTTATTGTTATGAGTATGTTAACAAATATATGGTTCGACAGGCATCTTTGGAGTATTGAAAATATTTGCATGTCTCTCGTAATACTAACTGCGGCTGAGCAGTTGCGCCGCCGCTTTACTATTTCATTTAATCGCACCCCAGTAAGTGATATCCGGTGAATATATTAAGATCGTTTTTATGTGAAGTATGCTAAGAAAATTAAAGCACTTGTTTTGCTTCTGTAAAAAGGCAAGACAAATCACATCGCAAATTGTTGTTTTGATGTTTCGACGGATACAATATCGCTTGGCATGTCACCGAATCACTTCTTTTAAAGGAGTATAAATTCGGCTTCAAAGTTGGATCGCCACAAAAGGCAAGAAGTTTTTTTGAGACGGGAAACGGAAATTGGCTCAGAAATGCGAGAAAGATGTAAGCTGTGATTTAATAAAATGTAATATCTTTTTTGAGCTAAAAAAGGAATTGAATTAATTTGTACGCCTAATACGTAAATTATAAAGGGTGGGCAAATTTAAGGTTAGAAAGTAAATTGGCTTAAAACACATTTTTTTACAAATTCAGTTTTATTCATACGAATACAAAGTACAAATATGGGAATTACGAGTAATAATAGAATATGATGGCGAGCAAATATCCACTTCTAGCACGTTGGCAGATGTCCGCTTTTTTCACAGAAGTTTGGACCACATTTTGCACAAAGCTTCGGCAGCGCCGAATTTAATCTTTCAGAGTGTTAGTTGTTTGTGGTTTGTTCACGTAAACCCGGTCTTTCAAATATCCCCAGAAAAAATAATACAGCGGCGTCCAATTAACATCACCAAATCGAGAAATTACGAGACCGGGAAATCTCTCATGGAATAACGGAATTCTTTGGCTGGCTGTGTGGACTGCAGCACCATCCTGCAGAAACCAAAAGTCAGTGATGTCAACATTAGCCAATTTTGCCCACAAAAAATTGGTTATCATGGTTTGCCAATTGCAAAAAAATACAGGCCGATGATTCCCTCTAACGACAAACTGCAACATATGGTCACTTTCTTTGGCTGAAACGGTTTTTCGAGACCTGTTTGTGCATTTTGTGGGCCCCATATGCGACAATTTTCCTTGTTTACATAACCGCTTAAAATAATAAAATATATACTACCAATTTTGATAGAATTCTACCAACAGTGGCGACACTGTTCATTGATAACAGCTCATAAAAATCTAAAAAGTTTATTAATAGACTTGTGCTAAAATGTTTTTTATAAAAAAGAAGCTTAAATGACAATTGATCATAGCAAATTTTTTACGTGTAATTTAATATATGTATGTATGTATGTATAAGTAATTAATTAAAATTTACCTTTTTCGGACCGATTTTTCTTCCTTTTTAATATTCTTTTTTTTAACCGATTTTTCGATTAATCAATTTTCTCTTTTAAATTACTTGATTTTTTCTCTTAAACCAGTTTTAATTTTTAAGAGAGCGCACACAGTAAACTCTCATATCATAAGAAAACCTTCTATTAGGTTATAATCTATTTTTCCCCAAAATTTGCACAAACAAACCAAACTCATTTACTGAAGCAAGAACAAAAAAAACAATGAAAACACAAAATTTACACCCAAAAAAAACGCATTTATCAAAGCGGAAACAAAAGCAATGAAACACACGAAATTTAAAAAAAAAAAAAACAAACGCATTTACTAAAGCGGGAACAAAAGCAATGAAACACGAAATTTAAAAAAAAAAACAAACGCATTTACTAAAGCCGGAACAAAAGCAATGAAACACACGATAAGATTTGATTTGCATTTTTACGGAAACAAAACATAATATCAGCAGTTTTTTCTTCACACACACAAATACACATGCTTTTGGTAGCAACAAGCTACAGACAAATTCAAGAATATGTTTTCTACACATTCACACTATTCATTTGCTTCTGCTTTAACCAACAACAAAAAATGTTATACATAAAACTGGCAAATATAAGAGGAGCCATATTTTTTTCTTTTACAAAATGCAACAGATTTTATAAAAAGAATTATAAGATCATTACTTTTTGCACTTTCTTTCACTTTTCTTAAATTACATTTCACTTAAACTGTACATTTGAGTAGTTTTAATTAATTTTTAACATCTTTTGTATTTTTTATCAATTTTTAATAAATTCTTACGTACTTAACGCGGAAACGATCTTAATGCAGCCGCCGGTATTAATCAACTAAAGAAAACTATGAAAAGCGACAAATCGTTTGAAAAGTTGGTGAGGTGGAAGGTGAAGTAAATGACCACCAAAATTCCTCTCAATGACACGTGTATGTGTGTGTGGTTGGGCAATTTTTATTGAAGAGCTCAGTAACAAAAGTGATTTAACGAAGTTTGTTATTGTTATGTGCATGGGTATGTGTGTGTTGTTAGACTAAGTTGGACCTCAGTAGCAAAAGTGATTTAAAGAAGTTTGTTATTGTTGTGTGCATATTAACGAAAGTGTTGGTATGATTGTTGTATTTATTGTAAACTATTTGATTTGTTTGGTGTGGGAAGGTCAGCTTAACCGTCAAATCGCTTTCAATGGTATGTATTTGTGTGTGTGAAGGGGCTGTTTTTATTAAAGAGTTCAACACTAAAAGTAGTCGTACGACGTTTGTTATTGTTATGAGTATGTTAACAAATATATGCTTAGACAGGCATCTTTGGAGTATTGAAAATTTTTGCATTTCTCTCGTAATATTAACTGCAGCTGAGCAGTTGCGCCGCCGCTTACTATTTCATTTAATCGCACCCCTGTAAGTGATATCCGGTGAATATATTAAGATCGTTTTTATGTGAAGTATGCTAAGAAAATTAATAATGATTCGTGTGTGTGTGTATGTGTAGAAAAAAATATTTTTGTACTTAATCTGTGGCTTGTTACTAAAACATATGTTTTGTGTGTGTAGTAAAAAACTGCTTGTGTTTAGGCTGTTTTGTTGTTGCGAAACTAAAATTAAGTGCTCCGTCTGTGTAAACTAGCAATGAATTCTTGTGTTTTATAAATTTTGTTGTAGTTCAAGCCAAAGCATTTTATTTTTACTTAAGTAAATACGTTTGTTTAGTTTTTTTTTAGTATCGTGTTACATCGATTTTCTTTTTGCTTTAGGAAATGAGTTTGTTTTTGAGCGCTAATTGTTAGGGTAAAAAGAAACTATGACGTGCGAAAATTGCGTACAGATTTTGGAAGAAGAAAAGCATCGCCAGCTCCGTATGTTCGTTATTTTGTGGAAAAAGTGAAAAAAACTGGCATCCTCATCGATAAACCAAAGCCTGAAAAGGCAAAAACAGTGCGTACACCCGAGAATATAGCAGGTGTGGCAGAAAGTGTGCGTGAAGCGCCATCAACATCAATTCACTGTCGTTCTCAAAAATTGAACATTTCGGAGACATCATTGAGACGAAATTTGCATAAAGACCTTGGTATGACGCCATACAAAGTCCAATTGGTTTTTTGCTTTACGTTAATATATCATATGTATAACAAAATAAGCAATAAAAAATAAAATAATAAAATATACTCTACCAATTTTGATAGAATTCTACCAACAGTGGCGACTGTTCAATGATAACAGCTCATAAAAATCTTAAAATTTTATTAATAAACTTGTGCTAAAATGTTTTTTATAAAAAAGAAGCTTAAATGACAATTGATCATAGCAAATATTTTACGTGTAATTTAATATATGTATGTATTAGTAATTAATTAAAATTCACCTTTTTCCGACTTTTTTTTCTTCCTTTATAATATTCTTTTTTTAAACCGATTTTTCGATTAACCGATTTTCTCTTTTAAATTACTTGATTTTTTCTCTTAAACCACTTTTAATTTTTAAGAGAGCGCACACAATAAACTCTCATATCATAAGAAAGCCTTCTATTAGGTTATAGTCTATTTTTCCCGAAAATTTTCACAAACAAAACAAAAGGAAGAACGAAAACAATGAAACACAAAATTTACACACAAAAAAACAAACGCATTTACTAAAGCGAAAACAAAAGCAATGAAACACACGAAATTAAAAAAAAAAAACAAACGCATTTACTAAATCGGGACCAAAAGCAACGAAAAACACGAAATTTTTAAAAAAAAAACAAAACAAACGCATTTACTAAAGCCGGAACAAAAGGAATGAAACACACGATTAGATTTGATTTGCATTTTTACGGAAACAAAACATAATATCAGCAACAACAACAAGCAGTTTTTTCTTCACACACACAAAAGACACTTGCTTTTGGTAGCAACAAGCTACAGACTAATCTCAAGAATATATTTTCAACACATTCACACTATTCATTTGCTTCTACTTTAACCAACAACAAAAAGATCCACTTCTAGCACGTTGGCAGATGTCCGCTTTTTTCACAGAAGTTTGGACCACATTTTGCACAAAGCTTCGGCAGCGCCGAATTTAATCTTTCAGAGTGTTAGTTGTTTGTGGTTTGTTCACGTAAACCCGGTCTTTCAAATATCCCCAGAAAAAATAATACAGCGGCGTCCAATTAACATCACCAAATCGAGAAATTACGAGACCGGGAAATCTCTCATGGAATAACGGAATTCTTTGGCTGGCTGTGTGGACTGCAGCGCCATCCTGCAGAAACCAAAAGTCAGTGATGTCAACATTAGCCAATTTTGCCCACAAAAAATTGGTTATCATGGTTTGCCAATTGCAAAAAAATACAGGCCGATGATTCCCTCTAACAACAAACTGCAACATATGGTCACTTTCTTTGGCTGAAACGGTTTTTCGAGGCCTGTTTGTGCATTTTGTGGGCCCCATATGCGACAATTTTCCTTGTTTACATAACCGCTTAAAATAATAAAATATATACTACCAATTTTGATAGAATTCTACCAACAGTGGCGACACTGTTCATTGATAACAGCTCATAAAAATCTAAAAAGTTTATTAATAGACTTGTGCTAAAATGTTTTTTATAAAAAAGAAGCTTAAATGACAATTGATCATAGCAAATTTTTTACGTGTAATTTAATATATGTATGTATGTATGTATAAGTAATTAATTAAAATTTACCTTTTTCGGACCGATTTTTTTTCCTTTTTAATATTCTTTTTTTTAACCGATTTTTCGATTAATCAATTTTCTCTTTTAAATTACTTGATTTTTTCTCTTAAACCAGTTTTAATTTTTAAGAGAGCGCACACAGTAAACTCTCATATCATAAGAAAACCTTCTATTAGGTTATAATCTATTTTTCCCCAAAATTTGCACAAACAAACCAAACTCATTTACTGAAGCAAGAACAAAAAAAACAATGAAAACACAAAATTTACACCCAAAAAAAACGCATTTATCAAAGCGGAAACAAAAGCAATGAAACACACGAAATTTACAAAAAAAAAACAAATGCATTTACTAAAGCGGGAACAAAAGCAATGAAACACGAAATTTAAAAAAAAAACAAACGCATTTACTAAAGCCGGAACAAAAGCAATGAAACACACGATAAGATTTGATTTGCATTTTTACGGAAACAAAACATAATATCAGCAGTTTTTTCTTCACACACACAAATACACATGCTTTTGGTAGCAACAAGCTACAGACAAATTCAAGAATATGTTTTCTACACATTCACACTATTCATTTGCTTCTGCTTTAACCAACAACAAAAAATGTTATACATAAAACTGGCAAATATAAGAGGAGCCATATTTTTTTCTTTTACAAAATGCAACAGATTTTATAAAAAGAATTATAAGATCATTACTTTTTGCACTTTCTTTCACTTTTCTTAAATTACATTTCACTTAAACTGTACATTTGAGTAGTTTTAATTAATTTTTAACATCTTTTGTATTTTTTATCAATTTTTAATAAATTCTTACGTACTTAACGCGGAAACGATCTTAATGCAGCCGCCGGTATTAATCAACTAAAGAAAACTATGAAAAGCGACAAATCGTTTGAAAAATTGGTGAGGTGGGAGGTAAAGTAAATGACCACCAAAATTCCTCTCAATGACACGTGTATGTGTGTGTGGTTGGGCAATTTTTATTGAAGAGCTCAGTAACAAAAGTGATTTAACGAAGTTTGTTATTGTTATGTGCATGTGTATGTGTGTTTTGTTGGACTAATTTTTATTGAAGACCTGAGTAGCAAAAGTGATTTAAAGAAGTTTGTTATTGTTGTGTGCATATAAACGAAAGTGTTGGTATGTTTGTTGTATTTATTGTAAACTATTTGATTTGTTTAGTGTGGGAAGATTAGCTTAACCGTCAAATCGCTCTCAATGGTATGTATTTGTGTGTGTGAAGGGGCTGTTTTTATTAAAGAGTTCAACACTAAAAGTAGTCGTACGACGTTTGTTATTGTTATGAGTATGTTAACAAATATATGCTTAGACAGGCATTTTTGGAGTATTGAAAATTTTTGCATTTCTCTCGTAATATTAACTGCAGCTGAGCAGTTGCGCCGCCGCTTACTATTTCATTTAATCGCACCCCTGTAAGTGATATCCGGTGAATATATTAAGATCGCTTTATGTGAAGTATGCTAAGAAAATTAATAATGATGCGTGTATGTGTGTATGTGTAGAAAAAAATATTTTTGTACTTAATCTGTGGCTTGTTACTAAAACATGTGTTTTTTGTGTGTAGAAAAAAACTGCTTGTGTTTAGGCTGTTTTGTTGTTACGAAACTAAAATTAAGTTCTCCGTCTGTGTAACCTAGCAATGAATTCTTGTGTTTTATAAATTTTGTTGTAGTTCAAGCCAAAGCATTTTATTTTTACTTAAGTAAATACGTTTGTTTAGTTTTTTTTAATATCGTGTTACATCGATTTTGTTTTTGCTTTAGGAAATGAGTTTGTTTTTGAGCGCTAATTGTTAGGGAAAAAAGAAACTATGACGTAATAGAAGGCTCTTTTCAGATATGAGAGTTTAATTTTGGTATAATTTTACCAAGAGTGGCCATAAATAACAAGAATTTTTTTATTATCATTTTCGAATATCAAATGACACTGTGTACCAACAAATTTATTATATGGCTCTAGAGAACAAAAGAAATGGAGGAATAAAGTATATAAGAAAAAACATCACGAATTTAAAAAAATTTAATAAAATGTGCCCTGATTTGATATGAAATGGTTATTAAATTGGCATCATCTTGTAAAGGGTCCGCCATCTAACGTTTTTTTTAGATTATTAGTTTTATCCTTCCGCTGAACGAATATGGTTGTGTATACGCTTGAACAACGCTGGGAAATATTGCGACATTACTTTGAAAATAATGGAAATGTTGTAGAATGTGTGCGAAAATTGCATACGGATTTTGGAAGAAGAGAAGCACCGTCAGCTCCGTATTTTCGTTATCTTGTGAAAAAAGTGAAAGAAACTGGCATCCTCATCGATAAAACAAAGCGTGGAAAGCCAAAAACAGTGCGTACAGCCGAGAGTATTGTAAGTGTGGCAGAAAGTGTGCGTGAAGCGCCATCAACATCAATTCACCGTCGTTCTCAACAATTGAACATTTCGGAAACATCATTGGGACCTTGGTATGATGCCATACAAAGTCCAATTGTTTTCTTTTTTTTTTTTTTTTGTTTTACGTTTATATATCATATGTATAACAAAATGAGCAATAAAAAATAAAATAATAAAATATACTCTACCAATTTTGATAGAATTCTACCAACAGTGGCGACACTGTTCAATGATAACAGCTCATAAAAATCTAAAAAGTGATCATAGCAAATATTTTACGTGTAATTTAATATATGTATGTATTAGTAATTAATTAAAATTCACCTTTTTCCGACATTATTTTCTTACTTTTTAAAATTATTTTTTTAAACCGATTTTTCGGTTAACCGATTTTCTCTTTTAAATTACTTGATTTTTTCTCTTAAACCACTTTTAATTTTTAAGAGAGCGCACACAATAAACTCTCACATCATAAGAAAGCCTTCTATTAGGTTATAGTCTATTTTTCCCGAAAATTTTCACAAACAAAACAATAGCAAGAACGAAAACAATGAAAACACAAAATTTACACACACACAAAACGCATTTACTAAAGTGAAAACAAAAGCAATGAAACACACGAAATTAAAAAAAAAAAAAAAAACAAACGCATTTACTAAATCGGGACAAAAGCAACGAAACGCACGAAATTTAAAAAAAACAAAGGCATTCACTAAAGCCAGAACAAAAGCAATGAAACACACGATTAGATTTGATTTGCATTTTTACGGAAACAAAACATAATATCAGCAACAACAACAAGCAGTTTTTTCTTCACACACACAAAAGACACTTGCTTTTGGTAGCAACAAGCTACAGACTAAACTCAAGAATATATTTTCAACACATTCACACTATTCATTTGCTTCTGCTTAAACCAACAACAAAAACTGTTATACATAAAAATTGCAAATATAAGAGGAGCCATATTTTTTTCTTTTACAAAATGCAACAGCTTTTAGTAAAAAGAATTATAAGATCATTACTTTTTGCAATTAAAAAAACACTTTTCTTCATTTTCATTTCACTTAAACTGTACATTTAAGTAGTTTTAATTAATTTTTAACATCTTTTTTATTTTTTTTATCAATTTTTAATAAATTCTTACGCACTTAACGCGGAAGCGATCTTAATGCAGCCGGCGGTATTAATCAACTAAAGAAAACTATGAAAAGCATCAAATCGTTTGAAAAGTTGCTGAGAAGGGAGTTAAAGTAAATGACCACCAAAATTCCTCTCAATGACATGTGCATGTGTGTGTGGTTGGGCAATTTTTATTGAAGAGCTCAGTAACAAAAGTGATTTAACGAAGTTTGTTATTGTTATGTGCATATGTATGTGTGTGTTGTTGGACTAATTTTTATTGAAGACCTCAGTAGCAAAAGTGATTTAAAGAAGTTTGTTATTGTTATGTGCATATAAACGAAAGTGTTGGTATGTTTGTTGTATTTATTGTAAGCTATTTGATTTGTTTGGTGTGGGAAGATTAGCTTAACCGTCAAATCGCTCTCAATGGTATGTATTTGTGTGTGTGAAGGGGCTGTTTTTATTAAAGAGTTCAACACTAAAAGTAGTCGTACGACGTTTGTTATTGTTATGAGTATGTTAACAAATATATGCTTAGACAGGCATTTTTGGAGTATTGAAAATTTTTGCATTTCTCTCGTAATATTAACTGCAGCTGAGCAGTTGCGCCGCCGCTTACTATTTCATTTAATCGCACCCCTGTAAGTGATATCCGGTGAATATATTAAGATCGTTTTTATGTGAAGTATGCTAAGAAAATTAATAATGATGCGTGTATGTGTGTATGTGTAGAAAGATATTTTTGTATTTAATCTGTGTGTGTAGAAAAAACTGCTTGTGTTTAGGCTGTTTTGTTGTTGCGAAATTAATATTAAGTGCTCCGTCTGTGTAAGCTAGCGATGAATTCTTGTGTTTTATAAATTTTGTTGTAGTCCAAGCCAAAGCACTTGTTTTGCTTCTGTGAAAAGGCAAGACAAATCTAATCGTGTGTTTCATTGATTTTATTTTTACTTAAGTTAATACGTTTTTTTTTTTTTTTTTTTTTTTTTTTTGAATATCGTGTTTCATTGATTTTGTTCTTGCTTTAGGAAATGAGTTTATTTTTGTGCGCTAAATCTTAGGGAAAAAAGAAACTATGACGTAATAGAAGGCTCTCTTCAGATATGAGAGTTATATTTTGGTAAAATTCTAGATAAGAAAAAAAATCACGAATTTAAAAAGATTTAGTAAAATATGCCCTGATTTGATATGAAATGGTTATTAAATTGGTATTATCTTGTATTTTTTGTAATTCCTTTATTACTTTTTATTTTAACATTTGTTTTGTTTTTAAAAGGTACGATTAACTGTAACAATAGCCTACTTAAATGGATTTGTTTTTCGAAAAATTTGCTTTTGAATATTTTTAAAATGCGGGTACTTTATTAAAGCTTTTACCACAAACACCAGATTTGTTAAAAGTTTTTTGAAGAACAGAAATAAAAAATATATTAAAAGCCTATAAAGCAAGTAATGGATTTCTAGAAAACAAAAAAATTATAACATATACATATACATACATATTTATGTATATCGAGGGTGACCAAGAACAGAAATTATTGATGTGGTAGTGTCAGTGAATTTTTGCTGTGTGTGTTGAAGAGAAACACGAAAAGATAAACAACAATAAAAACAGACAATTTTTAAAAGCAAGACAACATACGTCTGCTCACATTGACATCTATTCCACAACTAAATAGTATTTGTTGCTTTATTTGTTATCTTGTTCTTATCTGCTCATTTTCGTTCGATTGTATACATATACGCTGTAGATATTTCTCAGCCAGATAAGACTCAAAAGAGCTTATTTGTTCAACTATGATGTCTATTGTGTCTAATGTGCAAAAAAAATGTTATTTTTTTCCTTAAAAATTTCTTAGATCCGTTGAACTTAAAATAAAACTAAATTTGCAAACTACTTTAAGGCTAAATTAAGAACGGTTTTTGTAAAGAACCTGCCTAATTTTATATTTCAACTTTTCAGATTATTAAAATTTTAAGAATAACTAGCTTTACCTATCCGAAGTTGCCCGGGAATCTATATATGTACATTAGGATGGTCTTTAGTTGTATGGAAAAACAACTAAACTTCCGTAACTTCCCCTAAAATGTGTGGTTTTGTGTAAAAATACGTTATGCAAAAAGAAATGGTTGTCGAAAAAAGGGAAGAGTTGGCGTTCCCTCCCAAGTATACAAACTAACATGTACGTGTAGATTATAAATGGGGAACGAATTCCTTTTTCTCCCGATTCTGCCCGTTTTTGACACCTATTTGTCTTTATAAAGAAAATGCTAAGGTGCCATTGATGTCTCCCTCTGATATATTTATTGAGATGTACGCTAATAATGATTATTTTTTATGAGAGGTGCCGGGTCCACCCTTCCTTTGGAGGCAATTTTGTGAATTTGGATAATAGAGGACTATATTTTTTAATAGTTTCCAAGATATACCGTACTTTTTATAAGAGATATCATGGCCACTAGTCCGATTCTGCCTATTTTTCGACTGATAACCTGTACTAACTACCTGGTCAATTTCAAGATACTACCTTTATCAAAAAGTTCCCGGAATAGCCCCCGTGTTCCAATATGAGATTTTTGTTTTTTTTTTTTTTTTTTTTTTTTTTGTTTTGTCAAGTTGGTACATCTTTTGTTGATATTCCCGCTAAATCTTAGCGTCATAGCTTTGAATGTAATGGTTTTTCGAGGCCTGTTTGTGTATTTTGTGGGCCCCATATGCGACAACTTTCTTTGTTTACATAACCGCCTAATCAAAAATGGGCCTCATCCCTAAAGATGATTTTGTTGAAAAATTTGCCCACCCTGTACTTATTTTTGTTGTAAATAATCTACGAAAACCTTAAATGAAAAAAATCCACTCGGGTTTTTTTAAAGATAATATCCAATAAAACCCGAGTGGGTTTAATTGGGTTATTTAGTGGGTTGACAGCCTTGGTTTATACCCATTTTTCACTTAAAAGTATACTTTAATTTTTATAAATAAACTTGTTTTCATTATACTTTTTCTGTTTGTTTCTTTTTTCCTTTATGGTAAATTTATTGTTATAGTTATTGTTGTTGTATTTCGGTTTTTCCTTAACTTGTTTTTGATAACTATTGATTTTCCCATCAACACATGGTTCGAGCGCATATCAATACTGGTGATATTATTAAATTGCATAACACTGGGCATGTATCAGCCTTGTGTGGATGATGCCTGTGAATTTAATCGATGTAAAATATTACAGGTAAGTTTATTTGTACATTTTTTTTAAATTTTTATAAAAATTGTAAGGAATAATTTTTTTATTTTGTGAAATATAATTTCTAATTAAAAATAAAAATCATTTTCAAAAAATTTGCTTTTATAAATTGCCAACAATTAGCTTAACCACAAAAACAGCAGTAACAACAAGGACTATAATTATATTGATTTATTACTGACCATTTGTTATTAACACATTCACTTTAAATGCTCGCACAACAAAATATTGCAAGAGTATATGGCAAAATTACATTGAAAACTTCATACCCTTCTTATTCTACTTCGAGTGCTGACATGTATTATAACCAGTGATGAATCACGTAAATTTCGGGCGATTTATTAGTCGAAAGCAATAAAAAAAAATTATCGAAATGTGTATTTTATTTCATTCGTAATAAAATATGGTGTTTGAATGATTTTACAAAAAAAATAAAGAAAACAAACATTGAATTGTACATGTTTTTTGTTTAATTTATAGCCGTTGATTTAATAAAGACTACAAGTCAATTTAAAAGAATTATAAAAATATATGGAGTTTACTTTATGACTAAATAAACTTGAGATTTGTACCATTTTAACTCAAAAAGGCTCGCACAATTAATATGTTACCTTATTAAGCCTTTTTTTTATTCGGCATAGAATAACGAAAATCTATACTTTCCAACAAAAATTGTTGTACAAGATTAAAAGTTTATTAAATTTAAGTATAAAAATTATTCAAAGCTTACCGTTTATAGTTATCTTTTATCCCATATCATGAGTAACAGAGATAATAATTAAAGATTGCTATGCCTTTGTACAACAAAGTTATTAAAAAGGCTATACCACTAAACAAGACTTTATTTAACTCTATGCTATGTCACGAATAATAAAAAATGTAAGAAAATAAAAATGCCTAAAAAGAAAATACACCACACCAGTGCCTTTGGGACTGTATTGTGGGATTTTGGTCTATTGGTTTGTGTCAAGCTTCTTGTTACCCTGGTAATGCCGTTCTGATTTGTATATTTGACGGCATTGCCAATTTGACCATCTTTGGGTAACGCAATCTTACATATTTAAAATTAACGGCCATAAAATAGAGGATTTGAGAGCGTATGAGACATTTGCGGAACTTTTAAAACAGTAGGCAGTTAGGTATATAAGGAAACTGCTTTGCCTACGAGATAAAGTGTATAAATTAAAAGTGAGGAAATAAAAGCTGTTAAACAACAACAATGTTGTATTTATTTTATTTTGACGCGATTAAAAAGAACTCAAACGTTTTGAAAAGGTTAAAACGTAATAATATTAAACAATTATCGTATGTCCCACTGTTCTCTCATTAAATGTAACCAGAGTGTTACAAAGTTGCCGTTTTATCTTTTTATGACAGTATTTTTATTTTCACTATTGCCTTAAAAAATACTTTAAAAAAATATAAAAAACATATGCAGTACACAACTTACATCTTATAAAGTTAAAAACTATACACATACAAACATATAAGTTGAAATATATGTAAATGTATAGGTGGTGACAGGACGATGTACTACTCTCTGTATACGAAAATCATAATGTGGGAGAAATAATATTATTTTCTGTTGTTGTTGTGTGGGACAAGTGACTACAGCAGCAGCAGCATCAATTCAAGTGACATTTTATCTACAAAAACATTGTATTTTAATGGATAACAGAGTTATATTATCTT
The DNA here is from genome assembly GCA_023159175.1 of Wohlfahrtia magnifica. Lineage (NCBI taxonomy): Eukaryota > Metazoa > Arthropoda > Insecta > Diptera > Sarcophagidae > Wohlfahrtia > Wohlfahrtia magnifica. Next base: position 1,912,485 of record JAKWBJ010000208.1, on the reverse strand, counting down.
TTAACTGTACACAAATATATACATACATACACATGTATCCATAAAGACATCCATCCCAACAAACCAAAACGATTTAGAAATAACATGCAAGTATTGTGAATACTATTGTAAAAGGCTTACTAAAAATTTCTTAATAATGAAAATAGAACCCTTGCGATAATATTGCTTGTCTGTAATATACAGTAATTAAAGAATATGCTTAGAGAAAAATCATGCTTACAATAAATGCTTACAATAAATGTTTTTGTAAGTTGAGGAATATAAATATATGTATATTGTATAAAGAATGGCTGTCACAACAGATTCGGGCGATTGATTTTCCAGCATAAAGCCCTTATCCCGGTCCAATTGAGAATTTTCAGACAAAAACAAAAAATGCTTCGAAAATTGTCATTAGACTTCGGACAACATGTTTAAACTACGAGAACAATGTAATACGAATTCTAAAAAAAAAATTTAATTTCCAAAAAAAAAACAAATCTCTGCATACATACTCGTATGTAATAAATATTTTTGAAGATTGTTAAAAAAATAAAATTACTTTTCAAAAACACTTACAAAACTATAGCGAGAATAAGTCAAATGCAATCGTGTTTGTTACGTTGTTATCTGAACTAAGTAAGTAAGTAAGTATTATTTTAAAAGATATTATCATTTGAAGCATTTTTAAAACAGTAGTTGAACACCATTCACTTTTTGTATTTAAGTAAGCTTATAATAAGTATGCTTACAAAAGGATGTAGAAAATCGTTTATGATAAGCTTAATCTACAATTCATTTGAATTTTGCTTGCGAAATGGTCTGTTGGGATACATTTACGTACAAATACAGTTAAACACATCATACAAATGTGACTGTAAAATTTTGATGATTTTTGACTAAGTAAGAGTATGAAGAGAAATATATTTTCGACAATTTAACAGATTACATACTCACACACACAGAGGCATACATACATATTACAAGCAGGACATATTATTTTAATTATTTGTCTTACTTACGTAGTATGTACATGTGACAAATATATGAGTAAGTATGTATGCATTAATGTGTGTGTGTGTGCGTACTCTTTATTATCAAAATAATTACTGTTAAAGTGTTCAGCCATGATGACATGTTTGGTTGGCTGATGTTAGAACGTGATGTGACGTGATATGACTAATGAGCCACAATATGTGACAATACACACATTGTTGTTGTAAAAAAAATGTCAAGCTGTAAAAAAGTCAAGTGTTACTGATGATGATGAGGATAAGAACTACGACAATGATAAGAAAATTAGAAGACAAAAAAAGACTTCCAAGTCTTAACTAAACGTTTTTATTAATTTTCTTTCTTTTTCTTTTTATTTTTCTTTTTTTCTGTAGATCTTTGATGATATAATTTTTGCATTTTTTGCCTTGGAAATGAGCATTAAAATGGTGGCCATGGGTATTTATGGTAAAAATACTTATATGGCCGATTCCTGGAATCGTTTAGATTTTTTTATAGTATTTGCTGGCCTCTTGGAATATGTGATGCATGTAAAGAATTTAAATTTAACAGCCATACGTACAATACGTGTCTTAAGACCTTTACGGGCCATTAATCGTATACCAAGTAAGTAAACAAAACCAAAAGTTTAAAATATTTACGATAATCCTCCCCATCCCACACACCTCTCACCTAACTCTGTTTTACAGGTATGCGTATATTGGTTATGCTTTTGCTGGACACTTTACCCATGCTGGGCAATGTCCTGCTGCTGTGTTTCTTTGTTTTTTTCATCTTTGGCATCATAGGAGTGCAACTATGGCAGGGCATTTTAAGGCAAAGATGTGTATTAGAGCTGCCTGACTATATACGAGTGCCATTAAAGTAAGTTTGTTTATTTAAGATTATTTTAAATTGCTTCTCAACTCTATTAAATTTTAAATTTTTACAAAAAAAGAAATAAAAAATAACAAAATTTGTTAAAAAAAAAAAGGAAAACTAACTTTAATTCATAACTTTTAGAACAATTCCTAACAACTTAATAAGCAAGTGGTAACAATTAAATGTCATTAACTTTCTACTAATTAACTAAAAATATAAACGCCAGGAATGCCTTACTAAAGAAATTTCACAAAACTCTTAGACTTTACTAATAAAAATTATTTAAAATAAAAAAAAATTAAGAGCAGGATATTTAATATACGAGTGTAGTAAGTTTAGCAACATTATGGGGTTTTCTAATTTTTATTTCTTTGGATATTTTTTGTTCACTTATTCACAAAAAATGAATATTTGCTTTAATATAGAAAAATTAAATAAACGAATAAAAGTATTACACCAATTAATAGACATTGTATATTAAGCATTCATTTAATTAATTGCTTTAGTAGTCGGTAATTTATTTTTAGACACATTTCAATAAAACAATCTATCAATCAAACAGTCAGCCAAATGATCAATCAAGCAGTCATTGAAACAAATAAAAACACTACAAAATTATTAAAACAAATAAAGAGAGTAATAGAACATTAACAACAATTAAACAACGAATTTGAAGAGGATTTATACATTGTACCCCTGCTGTTTGTTATTTACACCACATACACAGTCATTTACAAAACCTCTAAAGCCTTAAAGCGCTGCTCTTCTTGTTTTATCTCACGTTTTAATTAGAGATTTACAAATATTGAGTGAAAATGACGATAAAAGTGTCAGTAGCAGCAGTAAAATTTTTCAAATTTTAACGACATTTATTGGTTGTTGTTTACACACACGCAAGCACGTACTCTACACATGCACACACACAAACAAATGCATTAAACAAAGCAAATTGTAAACAAAAATATACATACATAGTATAGGTGTACGAGTATGTGTCAGTTAAACTATTTAAACTATTGTCACCACTATTGTGGTATAAATGGCACTCAACAATGGTGTGTACGAGTACGAGTACATTACCACCACCCCCACACACACTACACACCACTGTTTACTGTTTCAACCCCACCTATCTACGGCTCATATAAAATCCTTAATTTATACGAGTTGTGGAATTCAACACAGTCCATAAAATTGTTTGCGTGTGTCTGTTTGTTTGTACTTAATACTGACTGTGTGTAAGAAGTATTTGTTGCGTGAGTGTGTGTACTGTAGCCACTACACTCTCTTGTAAAAATTAAATTGGCAACATTGTTGACATTTACAAAAACAAAACACTTGTGTCATTTGAATAGTAACAGTTGCGTTGAGCGCTGTTTTTTTTTTTCTTACCATTTCAAATATTTTATTGGTATATTGTTGTTATTGTTGTATATATTGTAATTAGGGCTGTTGAAAATTTATTTTCCATTATTCAACACTTTCATTAGTAATTTGATTTATATGACATTCATACTTAGTTGTACATATATATATATATATATATATATATATATATAAAAGAGTAAATAATTGTTAAAAAAAAAACAACAAATTACTTTAATAATTTATTATTGTTTTGTGTAATTTCATTTTATTCACTGTTTTTATTTTCTCTTGTATATATACACACATTCATTAAATTTAATTATTATTGTTTATTTTTCATAATTTAAATATCACTTTCACAACATTAACAAATAAAAAATGCGTATTAACAAGAGCCTAGAAATAAATTATCTGTTAGAGATGATTTCTGGCACTAAATGATAGAAATTTAGCGTAGAATTAAAAAAGTACCTTTAAGGCATATAAGATGTTTAGACAGCGAAATATCTTATTTAATAGGTTACTTATCAAAAAATTCTAAACTTCACATTTTGATAGCTACGGTTTTGTTTTAAATCAAAATTTGTATTTAGGAATAGTTAGAATTTTGAATATACGGTGGTGGCAAAAATAATAGCGACAATGTAAACATTTTCCTAATGTGGATTTTTGAAAAGTACTGACTGACTGTCTGTGATAGGATTTAACATACTTACTTTTTTTACTTCATAGCCTTTAGACGAATTTTTATTAACAAAAAAGAAATATTTTACTTGGAAAACATAACACTCTGCAACATATGGAAAAAAATTTCTGATCTTGGATAACCACTATATTTTTTTTATGTTCTATGATCGCCTAACTTAAAAAATCATCAGATTTAAGATTCTATGGATTTGATCTATTGTCAGTAGGGATATCTATTATTCGACTTCTTTCAAAAACCGATTTTCGAATAATTCGAAAAACAGCAATTTTTAAAAAACCGATTTTTGGTTAATAATTATTCAAATAACCGGTTAACCGGTTCTTCTATTTAAATAGAATTGTTTTTAATTTTTGAAGCGCAGAGTTGGACCATGTCTTTTTAAAAATAAGCAGAAGCTGAGGGAGAGCATAAAATTAAAGTGGCAATCAATACTAACAATAATTCAAACAAAACAATGTCCGCGGGCCATAAAAACAAAGTTTATTACACAAAATACTGAAAGTTACCTAAGTTTCGAACAGCTACTCGAGGAGCTAAATACTTATTTTTGTTGTTGTATTACTTGTTAGAGAATGGAATTATTATATTATTTACTATATTATTTAGGTACCTAAGATAACAAGAATTAAATGTTTTACATTGAATAAATCTTTTAGTAATATACGAGTCCTTAATTGCCTCGACAAGAAAAGTTGCTTAGGTTTCGAACAGCTCTGTATGTAAATTCATGTACTTCGTATTTAATAGTTTGTGTTTCACTGTGGTATGTTAGGTAAGACACCCACCTTCGAATTAAGAAGCCGCCGGTTCAATCCCAGGCCAGATCATCTGACAATTCTCAACAGTTATATTACCTCACAACATTACTAGCGACTGGTTATGTGTATTTATGCTGTGAAAAACTTCACTAATTAATATATTTGCCGTTCGGAGCCGGCGTTTGTGGATTACTTCCAATGAGTCTAGTTGACCATTCACTATACATAAAAATTAATATTTATTTACAGAAGATGAGAAAAAGTCATTGTTGCTCAAATGTGCATATCCTTTTCGATCTACCTTGGTACCTTGGTTTTCACGTTCTTTGTGAGACGTTCAAGGTTGTCATATATACAAAAATAATTAAATTTATACTAATATTGAAATGATGAGCATATTTGTGTAAGTATACCAACGTATAAAAATTATACTTACTTAAATTAACCGGTTATTCGTATTAAATTAAGCGATTTATTCGATATTCGAAAAATTAAGATTTTGAAAAAACCGTATTCGACAAAACCAAAAAAACCGGTTAAAACCGGTAGAATAATAAACCGTCTGATCTCCCTAATTGTCGGCAACAGTACCGTGAGCCTTGAATTTTGCGATTAAATTACGCACAGTGTGAGTAAAATTTTCATCATTTTGATAGTAAATTTTCACAATTAAAATTCTTTTTTCAAGAGTGTAGCGTTCCATAGTTAAAATTTCCCAACTTTCATAAATTTTTCATATTAATTCTTCTTTTTTTTAAATTATTTAAAAATAGATTCAGCTGGTTTTATATTTAGAGTCGACTCTAACGCCAAAAGTATACTTTAAGTTGTCTACGAATAAGTTAGACTCGACTTAATTGTCCCTATAACTTTTGCCTCCACCGTATTTAAATGTAATTTATCAACTGTGATTCATTTTAATACGAATTGAGATACAATATAAGATCTTTTGAAGTAGTTTTGCATACTTTTGAATACTTTTAATTGCGTAAATATTAGTAAATATCTAAACTTCTTTAGCTACATTGTACACATGAATACAATGGCGTAAAAACATATGTTTTACCAATATCTCGTAAATAAATATTTTTCAGTTTAAACATGCGAATATTTTAACAAAAAGACTTCGGAGCAGGTTGTCTTTCGATAAACTTTTTTATGCATTTCTTTATATACATACATATACATGAATAAAGTACTACAAATAAAAAAATACATAGGCAAGGACCAATTTTAGTATAACGCCTTCAGAATATGCAAAGAAATGATTTAAATTTTCAAAAGAAAAATATATAAAAATTAAAAAAAAAATGCAAAATAGGCCGTATTTTCCCACAACACAAATAATTAAGCAATAATTTATATTTAGAAAAATTTATTACAGTAAACACAGAGTATACTTTTTAGCTGTAAAATATTATTTTGCGTTATTTGTATAACTCCTTGTATATAAATCACAAACACTGTATATATATAAAATATACGTCAATCCAAACCATCCTCGAAAGCCATCAACACCTTAGACCACAATACTGCCACTTTTACTACAACATTTACACACAATGGTGCTCTTCCTTTTTTGTACATTAATTTCTTTAAATTTATTTTTTTTTTTTTTAATTTTTATATAACTATTATTTTTTCTTTTTGATGTATAATTTGTACTATTTTTTCTCCTAATTTTTAATTTTATTAAAGTTTTTAATATTTTATTTAAAAAAAAATTGCAAAATTTAAAACTCAAATATCATACGCGATTTTTTGTTGTTTACAGGGAACTACCTGATGAGTACAGAGTTCGAGTCCGTGTTAACTCGTAAGATAAAAAAAGTTTTTTTTTTACTTTTTTAACTACTTTAAAAACTAAAAATGATACATTTTCTAACTGTCTATCTAAAACAAAAAAAAATATCTAAAAAAATTATACAAATATATGTATAATTCTTTCTCTACATAATACCATATAACTTAGTTTAAATTTTGTTTATCTACTATATGATGTTATAATAATAAACTACATATACATAAAGTTATATAGAGATATACTTGTATACTTATTAACTATAATTTTCTCTTTAAACAAACATACATATTTTATATAAATATTTTCTAGCTTAACATATTTTTTTTAAAGAAATTGAAAAAAAATCATAGAATTTCAATTAAAAAATATTAGAATAGAGTTATATTACATATTTTAAAAGGGCTTTCGTTGTCCTCTTTTTAACATAATATTTGCATATTTCTTTCCATTTATTTTTGTTTTCAATTGCCATTAAATTTAGTGCTAAAATGTTGTAGTAACAATATGAATTTCTATTCTATTCTCCTTAATGTGTTTTCTTCCTTTTTTTTAAGTATAACTGCCAAAATATTTTATTAATTTTTTTTTCTCAATTTTCTTTAATTTTAATTTTATTCCCCTGTAGCTATAGATTTCATTTGACTTATTCGATGTCTCAAAAGTAGTCTTTGTTTTATAATTTGGTTATTTATTAAATTCTATTCACATTCCTTAGTTAACACATAAATGTTGTATTGTTTTTGTAACTCCTACTACTACTTGTATTTGTAGTTCAATGTTTAGTTCTATTTTATTTTGAAAATCACTATAATTACGAAAAATAGAAAAGACAAGTTCCACACAGGCTACAAGTTTTATTTCCTTTTACATTTTTAGTAAAAACACTTTACACTTCCACATAAACACTTTTATTTTCACTCTCTATATTTTTTGTGCTCACTTTTATACACTGGGCTAAAACACACACCAGTATGTTACACCTATTCTCTTTTTTTATATGGAATATAAAATAAAAATTGTTCATATATAGTAACCCACTCACTCCCTCTTTCTTATTTTTTTTTTATTCTCTCTTTATTATACAGTAAGCGAAATTTAATTAAAAGCACCAAAGTATTATTTTTTTAAACTTCAATTTTCTTCTTATCAATTTCTTAAAACAGAATCTAAATTAAAAGAAAACTTAAGATTTTGCCATGAAGTCGCAATTTTTATTCGTCATCATGACAAAATATTACTTAGTAGGGACATAAATACTGTTACAGCATTAAACATACTCTTTTAATCATATGGCTTTTGAAAGCGCACAGAAGCTCACGACCAAACTTGGTTTCGAATGAATTATGACCATGAAATGATTAATAGTGCTGTGAAAAATTTTCCAATGAATAAGTTGCGTACAACTTTTAATAATTGACCAAAAACTAATATTTTAAATAAGATTTATTAAAAATACATCAATAAATAAATATAAAATAAGAATAACTATCAATTAGGGGATTCACAAGATGTGATATTAAGTCATATTGTCATAATATTTTACAACTTTCAAATAGTTTGAAAATATTTGTATTACTTTTCAATTCACCATTTTTTAGGACAAAGTATATTTGTTTGCCTCACAATTCGGCATTTCAATTTACGGCCTACAGTGTTAAAAACTATCTAGGCCGTATAAAGACGTATGAGTGAACAACACATAAAACAATTTGTTAAAAAGTAAATTAAATCTTTTAAAGTTTCGAGTAGTATTAAATACCGAAATGAAAAGTAATCAATACTATTGTACCAAAAAATGAAAAGTATGTAGTGGAATATGCCAGCACTCATATATATAAAATAAATATTTTTCACGATTTTAAATTTATATAAGGGTTGGCAATCAACTGGGTAACCAAATTAAATCCACTCAGGTTTTGTTGGGTATTATATTTTTTTTATTTAAAGGTTTTCATAGTTTATTTACGAAAAAATAAGTTTATTTACGCATTGGGACTACAAATTTATTTGTTCCGCTTTTAACCTCAAAAATATAATGAAACAACAAATTTATCAAATAACTGCTTACGAGACATCTTTTTCCCAACTCTGAGCCAATTTCTAAATGCCGTCTCAGAAAAAATTCTCTTCTTCTAAGGCGCTCCAACTTTGAAGCCAATTTTATATTTCTTCAAAGGAAGTGATTCGGTGACATGTAAAGGATAAACTCATAGGCCGTAAATCGAAATGCCTTCAAACGTGATGCATATGTGTTGCGTTTACTTTCCTTACACTTTTTGCTAAAAAAAAAAAACGTAGTACGGGGTAATTTTTGCTTAAAGCGAATGTGTTCCATTATTCAAACAGGCCGTTATAGCGACAAGTCATGTAAAAAAAGCCCGTATAAAGGGATGTGAGCAATGTTTGGAGAATAAGGCGGTTGTGGCATTTAATCGTTTCCAATAATTGTTTTGAAACTTTTGCTACATGAGGTCGAGCGTTATCATGCAAAAGAATAACTTCATCATGTTCGTTTTTATATTCCGGCCGTTTTCTCATAATGCATGACTTAAACGAAGTAATTGCAGTCTGCTTCGATCACTGAGTTTTTCCCACCAAGAGTGCAAAATTGCGCTATAAATACTATAACAATAAACAAACCAAAAATATTGTCGACTTGAACGAAATTTGGAAGCAGTTATAAAACTTAAGAAAACACAAAAAAGCATAAAAAACTTAATAAAGCCCGATGGGTTAGGCTTAAAAAAAACCGCTGGTTTTTTCCAACCCTGATTTATATGGAAAAGCATAATACACATAAAGAAAATTGATCTTTTTTAAAAATTCATATTAAAGGCTTCATTTATAAATGCGCCACGCCCACTTTGATAATTCATTTAAAAAGTAAAAATACATACAAAAAGTAAAAATTTTCATTCTAAAATTCTAATTAAATTGTATTTTATCAGTTTGCCACTCCCTTTTTTAAAATTTACGATTCCCTTTTTCAGTTATATTTTTACACCTTTTTTGCAAGTAAAAGAAATCCTTGTTTAGTTTATTAAAAATGTTTAAAAAATCAAACCAAAAATGTTGCCCTTAAACGAAATAGGTTAAAATGAAATTTGTAAGTACAATTCTAGAATATTTTATAAAACTTTTGCTTATTCTAAAATATTTTGATTAAGTTTTTGTTTTTATGTGCTTTTAATTCAATTTCGCTGAGTGTAAAACACAATTTAAAAAATAAAACTTCACTAGCACCATCCAAACATTGATTGGTGAGGACATGAACAGACTGGCATTTTTTATTAATGAAAAACACACCACTTCTTAATATCGTTTAGTACTGAAAATAGCAAACATTATTCACTGTATAAAAAGACATATAATTTAGGTCAATATATGAAATCACTTGCAGATAATTTTTTTTTTTTTAATTTTCAATATATCATAATACAATTAAGACCATCAAGCAGTTCCCTGGCATATTACTGCAACTTATTGCATTAATTTTAATATAGTCTACTTAAATTTTGTTTTATAATTTTTAAGTATTTTTTTTTTTTTTTTTTTTTTTGTTATCAAAAAAATTATTTCAAAAGTCAACCAACACAATCGAATACAAATAACACTTACAAATTATTTAAGTTCTACAAAATAAAAAAAAAATTAATATTTTAGATATTGTTTAAAAATTGTTTGTTTTAGTTCTTTTAAGACACACGTTTCAGTTTTAATTTATTTTAAATTTTAAATATATTTTACAAAAATAATAAGCCCCTTTAAGTAAAAACAAATAATCCCGAAATTAGTTTAATGACGTTTAAAATTTAGTATTAAAAATTTTAAGTGTTTCCTTAAAGTGTCTAAAAGCTCAAAAGTTATTTTCTTTGCTTTTCTTCCTCCCTAACTTTTAGCAAAAATCATCAATTTACTTTGGGCAGGTATTTAACTAAATAATGTGTTACTTCAGCAGGACTTTAGTTAGAGTTTCGTTTGGCAAGGCATTAACATTTTAGGTTCAGACCTCTCGAGTTCAATCAATCAATGATCACTTATGTTATGGCTATAATTTAGATTTTAGATTTCCCCTCAATGTGCTCTCTCTCTCTTTCTCTCGCCTGCTCTCCTTCACTGTTTAGATCACTCTTTTTAAATCACACTTCCTGTTATGATTATTTACTTCCCTTTCTCTCTCTCTCTTGCTCTGTCTCTCCTTAAGTCACGAGTGTGTAATTAATCTGTGTATGTGTGTGCATTTTGCCAAAAGAAATATTTTTTTTTAACAACCTTATAGACCATATTTGCTGTTTAAAAATCTTCATTATTTTTCGATGTGTGAAATTCCTTTAGTTAAATATATATTAATATTTTTTTCATATAAAAGGATAAATATTTTTTAAAAACAACCAACCAATCTAATACTATTTACTTAACTTAATTATCTTATTAAATTAAAAATAAATAATTTTTTTATACTAAATTGGTTACTGTGTATGCATTTCTCATTAAAAAAATATTTTCTATTCATTCTCTTTTACTCACTACACATACACACACACACACACACATACATACTCTGCTACACTGTGTTAACAAACAAAAATCAAAACTCTTATACAATCTTATACACAACGGCACCAAAACACCCCAACAACTATATACACTACTTATACTTGAAACCTACAAACTGTTTTTATGCTCCCCTTTTTCTCAAATCCAACGACAACATACAACGAAACAATAACAACTACAACAACAACATTATCAAATAATATAGTGTATCCTACTACTATGAGTTCTCCAAAGAGCAGGACTATATTTGCTCAAAGCCCGAAGATTCTGGCATGCATTTGTGTTCATATTTACCGCCCTATCGTGTAGGACCCATGATATGTACCGGTAAGTAAAAAGTAACAAAAAAGCTTTTAATAGCGTATCACAGTTTGTATAATGGTTAGCAGTAATGCCCATATAACATATTGATTTATTTCTCTTTGCAGAAGAAGCTGTCCCTTTAGAGGAAAATTTACCCACAAATACTTCTTGTGTCAACTGGAATCAATATTATTCCAAGTGCGAGCAGAGGGGCTTAAATCCATTTCAGGGTACCATATCATTTGATAATATAGGCATGGCCTGGGTGGCTATATTTTTGGTAAGTGCATTTGGAATTTAAAACGCAACGTATACAAAAAAATATTGGCCAAATAGAACTGCAAATTATTGAAAATAAAAATAAAAGTTCAGAAGTTTAGTTAAAAAAAGGGAAGTAAACAATTATGTTATGCCCAGCGTTGCCAAATATGCAGATTTATCTGTAATTTGCAGTTTTATTTAAGCATTGAGCAGTTTTAAAGTTTTTTTGTTTAAAATTTAGTTTTTCCGTTGACTGTGCAGTTTTTAACATTTTTGTTTCTTACTTTTTTACTTTCAATTTTGTTTTTTTACTTGCAATTTCTAAAGTAAGAATTTCACCCCATTTGCTTAATATAACTGTTGAGGCTGACTCGTTCCCTTTTTAATGTGACAATATAATTATTCCTTGTTTTGATCACCGATCATAAAGAAAGAAGAGAATTCACACAGTGTGATACTCATATTTAAGTCTAAGCTAGTTTTGTTTTTTTTTTTTTTTTTTTTTGGTGAAAGAACAGTGAAATCACATCACACAATATGTAAATATAAACGTATGAGTGATATGTCTGTTATACTAAAAAATAAAAAATATTACTCATACGTATGAATGTCCTTATGCAATAATGCGATGCCACTGTTCTTTTGCTAAAAACATCCCGTTAAAAAGATAATTAGATATAATATCCATTGTTCAACTAAACAGTCACAATTCAAAATTACCTCTTATTTGCACAAAATTAAACAAAAATTAAGTAGACGATAGTTTAATAAAAGCAAAAGTTTCAAAACAAGCACTGTATAGTTTGAAAAAAAAAACTCAAATTTAAATACTGTCGTTGCTTTTGTATTTTGTTCGACAGTAAAAATTAAAGCAAAATAAACTAATCAAATTAAATAACGGTAAACTATAGCAAGCACCGTATGTATCGTATGTAGATCATTGCTGTTCATTTCATGGGACAATTGTCCCCTCTCATTTTACATGTATTCTACGCTCTTGCTTTTAGTCGTCAGTAAGACATTGACGACAGTAAAAATAAAAGCAAAATAAACTAATCAAATCATATAAAGGTAAACTATAGCAAGCACAGTATGTACAGTATGTAGATCATTGCTGTTCATTTCATGGGACAATTGTCCCCTCTCTCATTTTACATGTATTCTTACGCTCTTGCTTTTAGTCGTCAATTAGACACTGACGAAAGCACATGTACAAAGGATGTACGCATATTTTTTTAAGGCAAGAAAAATAATTTAAAAAAGTTCTTACGATCTTGCTTTTATTTGTCACTGAAATAGCGACGATTGTACATGTGTGGCGAATGCATGGTGATTTTGTTTTTAATTTCTTAGAACATCAACTTTACTCTCTCCAAGAACAATATCCATGTCTCTGATGTTTCCACTTCACTGAAGTAGATCCTACATTGTAGAATGAGTATGAAATTAACAAAGAGAACTTAGCATGATTATAATGAGAGTAGGAGAATGAGAGTGATGAATGAGAAATGAAGTATTAAGTGCAGTTCCGTGCTTATTTTTTGGTGTGAATTGTGAAACTTACAATAACAAAAATAAAACCAAAAGAAAAAACAACAAGATATATACGCATATCGCCAACACAAAGATTTATTGATTGTATTTGAATTCTGCTTCAGTCCTTTATGTTCTATTGGAATTTTTTTATATTTCGATTTGTTTTAAAAAATATTTGTAAATGAAAAATTAAGAAAATCAGAACTTTCATCAGCCAAAATGTTAAATGTTGTGTTAAATAGATAACATGTTATATGTGGGTTAACTGTAGTACAAATGCCCCTCTTTTTTCATTGATATTATTTCCAAGCGGCTTACTATTTAAAAGCAACAAAAAATCTCTTTAAAAACAAAACATTTTATCTGATAAATTTACTTTAAAGACCGAACATAGGCAGCAAACATACTCGCACTAGAGAAATTCAAATGTTTTTTTTAACAACTTTTTAAATTTTTTTTTTTTTTTTTTTTGAGTGCGTTTGGCTGTCTGCCCACATGTATTTTGCTAAATAAGCTTAAGTGAATGGATGGTTGACTTGATGAGTGAATGAATAAGGCAATAGAGTTGGTTTTGGCCAATAAGGCTTAACCACCAACAGAGTTTGTTAACAACAAAGTTTTCGTAAAAAATTTTTCGGCAATTCCTACACAGCTAGAGTGTACTTAAAACCACAAGTATTCAGAATTTCAGAAAAGTCGAGAGGAAAATATAAAGAAAGTCTTGAAAGTACTTACATATGCAAAATATATTTGCATACAAATGTTGACTTTCGAAAACAGTCAACAAACAAAGTTTGGCATTAGGAAACACACACAACAACCAACAAACAAATACATGCATATGTTCTATATATGGAATATTTTAATATCAAAAATATCTCTTTTTATTTCATTTTATTTAATTTTTTGCGCACAGGTAATATCATTGGAAGGCTGGACAGATATTATGTACTATGTACAAGATGCTCATAGTTTCTGGGATTGGATATATTTTGTACTCCTAATAGTGGTAAGTATTTTTGTAAAAACAATCTTCTCGTCTTCTGTTTTTATCTCTTTTCAGCAAATATATGCAAATTTAATTTGTTTTAAGCAAAATACTCTTAAAAGGGATACAAGTTTTTATACAAATTTTTTCATTTTCATTACGAGTTATTGTTATTGCTTTACCGTAAATGGCTTTCAAAAGTAGGGGGGCTAAAAAGGATAATAGAATCTGCATGAGAAAACCGTTTTCAACGAGTAAAGAAAACGACTTGTTGATTTTATTCCCTACCCACTTTACCTACCTGCCTACCTACCTTAAGAGTTGCAAAGAAATATTGCATAAAAAATACCTTTGAATTTAAATTCTATTACAGATATTGTTCTTATTCATGAAGTTATGAATGATAAAAAGACGTTGCAAACGAACAAATATAAAAAGAAAATTTATAATGGAAATAACTGAGCAAAACATTAAAAAAAAAAAAAAACTGAAATCTAAATAATGTGGGGAACAACCAGCACACACTTGTTGGTGGGACAATGGGTACTCGATATATTAAATTTAATTTTAAAAATTATGAAGAAAGCATAATACCATGTTCAAACATAGATTTTGAGTCAATTAATTTCTAAATTGAGCTATTGGAATTAGTGGTCACATACTGAAAATGCTTAAATTAGAAAATTTTAAAAAGAAGTAATTAAATATAAAATAAAACTTTAGGTTTAAGCAGAGTGTAAAGTGTGAAGAAAAAACTCACATTCAATACACAAAATGTTTGTTTACTTTTTTCATTTTGACAATATATTTTTTATATGCCATTCTACAGTGTGTGAAATCCGCATTCATAGAACCCAAAAAAATTATATAGAAATTTATATTTTAAAAAAAAAATGTTAACTCAAGTTTTAATAAAAAAATTGTTTTAAGTAATAATTTTTTTTGTTTAAAATCGTATAAAAAATATTTTTTTTTAAATTATTATTTGATTAAAATTTAATTATTTTAAAAAATACCTCTTGAAAATTTGTATGAATAACGATTTCTCACATTGTATACCGAGTTGTCATTCCTCATTTTACATACTTTACACAGGGTCACATTTTCAATTCGACTTAATAAATTTTGTACTTAAGCACTAATTGGGCAATTTAAAAATTGTGATTTTGTATGATAAATTGAGATCAATTAAGGTCTTAATTACCTTAGATCCCTTAAAGGGAAATTAATCTTTCATATAAACACGATATAAGCTTAATTTTTCAAAAAATTTGTGAAATTTATGGAGGCGGTGCTGTAACTAGAAAAAAAAATAACGAAATGGTTGGCCCGTTTTCGAACTCATAAATTTAATACAATTCGCTCTGGTCCATTTATAACTAAAAAAGTCGACAAAATCATAGGAAAACTTGAGAAATACACGCGCATACACAGTGTGGATATTGCTAGAGAACTAGGCATTCATCACCAAATAGTTATCAACAAAGTTTTCATCAAAAATATAATGAACCGAATTAACATTTACGAAACGCTGCCTGTTAAAGTGGAACGAAAGCGAACCGTTTCTAAAGCGTATAATTGCGGTTATGAAAAGTGCACCACGTACGACAATAATGTGCGACAACGATCATGGACGAAAAGCCATGATATTTCGGTTTGTCACCAAGAAGTGAGTTTCTACAATCTAGCCAAACATTTGGTTCTATCTCTGCTGTCAAGAATTAACGAGATTGAAGCAATTAATTCAATTAAAACGGCCAAAATTGATCAACAGATAAGATGTTGTGTTCTATCATGATATCGTCAGACCACTCACACCATTAATGACAAGCAGAAACTGAAAGAGCTTGGCTGGGAAGCTTAGACAAAAAATAAATACCTGGCAAGTGATACTATTTTTTTGATAGGCGCTGGAAAGTAAAAAAGGATATATTTTTAGAATGCCTTTAGTGAATTAAATAAAACAACTCTTTAGTACTTTTATTTATTTTATTGGCAAAAATATTTTTCAACATTTTGCTACACAACTCTCTGCGACAAAAAAGAACGAAATTAAAATACCTGTAATATAATACGGATTTTTTTGCGGATATAAGCTATTGAACACGACATTTTTGAACGCCGCCAAAATTTTGAGTTACATCTAAGAACCTAAATTATTGTACCTTCGTGTACTATGAGCATTTTGCATGTTTAGAAATAATTTTGCTTACTTGTACTTTATATAGGAATTGTACTACATATGAGTTCACTACTCAATTTTTTGCCCATAACTTGAGATTTTGAAGGTGCTTCGACAATTCCAAAAAGAGATTCTTGTTGCCCTCAATAATGTCTATCGAAAAAATATTATCACTTCCCAGGTATTTTGTATTGTTTTGTCATACTGTGTAATATATTGTTACGAAAATAAAAATGCGACACTGAATTTTAGAATTTTGGAATATTTTGTGTCACCCTGTCAATGCCAATTAAATCATCCCTGGGTAACTTAATCTTACATGTTTAAAATTAGCGGATAGTGGATATGAGTTCATTTGAGGCATTTCCGGAATTTTCCAAACTGTAGGCAATTAGGTATGTAAGGAGACTGCTTTGCCTATGCCGTTAAGTTATCGTTCGGCTGTCGTAAGATAAAGACATGTTAAAGCGGAAATAAAAGTGTTATATAAACGAATATTAAGCGTTGTATTGAGTCAAACAGTATAAGAGTTATTGTGTAGTAAAATAAATAAATAAATAAATAAACTGTAACAAAAACAAAACGGTGTTTATTTTATTTTAATGCAATTTAAACGAACTCGAACGTTTCAAAAAGGTTAAAACGTAGCAATTTAATATAATATCCATACATACATATGTATGTAAGAAAACCTGTAAAATATACCCCTATTGCCGTGTTCAACTTGAATCATCTGCAGCTAGATTCACACATTCGGTTCGGATGGAAAAATTTTTCGAACACCTTTTTTTGTATGTAACGCGTGTTTTTTATAGAGGTATAGAACTTTAAGTTGGCATTACTGTTCAAGATGGCGACCGATTTAACAGCTGTCAAGTGATTTATTCTCAGTTTGGTTTGGCAATTCATCATGAATAGACTCACGTCTGAACAACGCTTGCAAATAGTGCAATTTTATTTCTTTATTTATAATGGTTCTGTGCGGAAAACGTATCGCGCACTACGTCCATTTTATCGTCGACAAAATCGTCCATCAGAGCAGTTAATTCGATTAACCATGGAACATTTTCGCACCACGTTTACTCTTATTGATAACTCGCATCCCCAGAGGCGCTGTACGGTGCGTACAGAAGAGGCTATTGCTGCTGTAGAGCGTAGCATTGAGGAAAACCCAAATGAATCCATCCGCCATCGAGCACAGGAATTGGATCTGTGTCCATCCATTTATGGAAGATTTTGTAGAAGGATCTTGGTGTGCGTGCTTACAAAATCCAACTCGTGCAAGAATTGAAACCAAACGATCATCAAGTAAGGCGTAGATTCGTCGAATGGGCCCAAAACGAGATTACCGTTGTTCCCGATTTTCATAAGCGAATTTTGTTTGGCGATGAAGCGTTCTTCTGGTTGAATGGCTACGTCAACAAAAAAACTGCCGCATTTGGAGTAAAGGTAATCCTCAAGTGTATGTGGAAACACCGTTACATGCAGAAAAACTGTGTATTTGGTGCGCTTTATGGGCTGATGGAATCATTGGTCCGTACATTTTCAAAAACGATGGTGGTCAGAACGTTACAGTCAATGGTGATCGGTATAGAGCCATGATTACTAACTTTTTCATTTCTGAATTGAATAACCATGATGTCTAGGAGATGTGGTTTCAACAAGACGGCGCAACATGTCACACAGCTCGTGCCACAATAGATTTATTGAAAGACACGTTTGGTGGCCGCCTAATTTCACGTTTTGGACCTGTGAATTGGCCTCCAAGATCTTGTGATTTAACACCGCTAGACTACTTTCTGTGGGGCTATGTAAAGTCATTGGTCTATACGGTAAAGCCACAAACGCTTGACCATTTTGAAGACAACATTCGCCGTGTTATTGCCGATATACGGCCACAAATATTGGAAAAAGTCATCGAAAATTGGACGTCCAGATTGGACTACATCCGCGCCAGCCGTGGCGGTCATATGCCAGAAATCATATTTAAAATGTAATGCCACCAAACCAATATCAGATTCATTTTAATTTTTCGCGTGATAGAATTCAAATTTTGCTTCTTAAAGAACAATGTATGTGGGCCTTATTTTCCGTTGGAGTAATTAATTTTAAAAAAATTCAATAAAATAAATTGTTTATCAAACTGTAATGCTAATAATTCTATTTCCAAGCCTTCCATATGTATTATATTCACTCAAAATACAAAAAAAAATCTGAGCTACCCAATAAATATTTTACAAACAAAAAATTCCTTTCTCTCAAAAATCTGAATTATTGTTCGACTATATAAGTATGTACTCTTATGCACAATGTATAATTTATTCCCTTTTCCCTCTTGATTAAAGCAGAAACTTTAAAATATTTTTTTTTAATTTTTCGTAAAAAGTATTTTACGATGTTTCATTCTGGTTTTGTAAACGATGCTTTTATTTTATTTTATTTTATTTTATTTTATTTTATATATTTTTTTTTTGTTTTTTGTTTTTTTTTTTTTTTTTTTTTTTTGTTTAATCCTTATATCGAACGAAATATTTTACTTTCTGTATGACAAAATTGACTAAACATTCCATTCTGTTTTTCTAAATGATGGTTCAGGACCAAGGTTAGAAAAAACCTCAAAAAAATCTGAACAAAACGTTCAATTCAGTAGAATTTTTAATTCATATTTCACTGCTGAGCGCTTATATTCAAAAATCAAATAGATATGCGTTCGGTATTTAAAATTTTAAACGCCAATCTAAAGGAGCGTACGAAATCAGTTATTTATTTGAATATTTTTTGAGTATTTTGTTTAAGACATTTTGTTTTTTCTGTGTACAGCGTCGCGCCTCAAAAGTAATTTTTGAAAAATTACAATTGTTGCTTTCAAAACATTAAGAGACATGTTGTCAAATATTTCAGTTCACATTCTTTAGGTATTACTGTAGAAATATGTTTTGAAGAAACAATTTTTTTCAACCTCCCAATCCACAATGTTATCTTGTTTTCAATGTTAAAAGTTTCGCTAAAGTTTTTAAAGTATCCCCCACCAAAAACACCACCATTGACAAACGAAAGAAAACAGCAAAATTCTTGTTTGTTTAAAACACAAGTACAAGTTTTGAAGAAATTTTTAAAGCAATAAAAAAGTTTATCAATTTAAAATAATTTAGCAAATTATGGGAAGAAGAAGAATTTATGTATATGTATATATCTTTTGTCTTTTTTTTACAGATCGGCTCATTTTTTATGATCAACTTGTGTCTGGTCGTTATTGCCACTCAGTTCAGTGAAACTAAGAAACGTGAAATGGAACGTATGCGACAAGAACGAGCCCGTTATACGTCCACCTCAACTCTGGCCTCCAGTACTAATAATTCGGAACCGGCTACCTGTTATGCAGAGATTGTTAAATACATTGCTCATCTGTGGCGGCGCTTCAAACGACGAATGTTAAAGAAGTACAGATTATATAAGTATGCTGGATGTAGTTTCAATTATATTTTCAGTTTTTTATCTTTCTTTTGAGTTTCACCCTCTGATTTCAAACGAAACCTAAACAAATTCAGGACTTCATATTAACCAAAAAACAAAAGCACCGAAATTTGTCTCACTTGTTCAATAAAAAAAAAAATATTTTAATTAAATATTCGTATAACGTTACTGTAGACAATTGGCCATTTGAGAATGCAATTTTGTAAATATATTTGAAGAAAAAACAAAAACAAAACAAGACATAAAACGCCAAAAAGTGTCTATTTTTCTTGCGAAAAAACACATACAAAATATTCTAAACATTTACTTCTTACAAGCCTCTTTTAAGAATCTCAGCTTTCTTAAGTTATAAAATAGAAAAACTTTACTTACTTATTATAAAGGGTGGGCAAATTTGAGGTTGGGAAGTAAATTGGCTTAAAAACACATTTTATTTACGAATTCAGTTTTATTCATACCAATATAAAATAGAAATATGGAATTGATAATGGAATATGGTGTCGAACAAATGTCCACGTTGGCAGACGTCCGTTCTTTTCATAAAATTTTGAACCACATTTTTCAACAAAATCATCTTTAGTGATGAGGCCCATTTTTAGTTAGGCGGTTATGTAAATAAACAAAATTGTCGCATATGGGGCCCACAAAATCCACAAATAGTCCTCGAAAAACAGGACATCCAAAGAAAGTGACCGTATGATGCGAAAAATAAGCAATGAAACGCTATCACCGTAAGTTCTCTGCTCTAGCAAGCCATGGTAACCAATTTTTTGTGGCCACAATTAGCTAATATTGACATCAGTGACGTTCGGTTTCAGTAGGACGGTGCCACAAGCCACACAGCCAGCCAAACAATTCAGTTATTGCATGAGAAATTTCCCAGTCGCATAATTTATTGATTTGGCGATGTCAATTAGCAGCCTAGTTCTTGTGATTTAACGCCGCTAGGCCATTTGATAAACTAGATTTACGTGAACAAACCACAAACAGCTGCCATTCTGAAAGATGAAATTCGGCGCTGCATTGACAAGATAAGAGATTCATCGTATTCCATTATTAATTCCCATACTTCTATTGTATATTAGTATGAATAAAACTGAATTTGTCAAAAAAAATGTGCTTTTAAGCCAATTTACTTCCTAACCTCAAATTTGCCCACCCTTTACAATATTTTGGTAAATTATGCATTATGTACTAAAGTGAAAATATGTAAGTGAGAATGCGACCACTTACTTAAATAAAAAAGATGTAAAACATCCTCTATTGACAAAATTTAAAGAAAAACAACAAAGACAAATTTAAGATGAAAACCTGGAAATAATATCAATTTTAAATGATGCCTATTAGAACTGGGCGGCACGATTTTACAATTTTTGATATCAAAATGAAAACAAAGAACAATTTTAGCGTTTGATAACATTCATAAGCCTGCCTATCAAACAAAAAGCCGTTTAAAGAAAATTATTTACCACTATCTAAAACCCGGTGTGCTTCGCTATCCCTCCACCATTTTAATTATTATGTTAAATGTTATTTCAGGTACTTTTTTTCTACCTTTTGTGTCCACTTCCGGTCCAAATTTAAACATTCGAGATAACCTATAGTTCCTTGCAGTAAGACACTGTAGAATATTTCTTTTAGCGGTATAGAGTCTTCAAGCAAACACACATTTTATTTTTGTATTTAAGAAACATATATGTAGATAACTTTCATCGAGTGTGCTTTTTGCGTTTCCCGCATTTTGACTAATGTGAATAGATAACGAAGGTATAACCCTTACATGGCTGATAAAAAATACACATTTTTTTGGCGATTTTTTACAATTTTGGAAATGGATTTAAATTTGCAATAACGAACTTAAATTAAGTTTTGTGTAGAAAATGGATTTAATGGTGCGCGAACTTTTTAAATGTTAGAAAAGTGTTTCGGTTCCAAATTTCAACAGAGCGATTTAGTGGTTTACGCATGAATGACTCTTAAACAAACTAAATAAACGAAATTATTTATTATATGACATTAATTTGCCATTATTCGGCCGATTTTAACCTCCTCGAAGCATAGGTTTGAAAAAAGGCATACCTATACCATTTTCGATAGCCACATAGCTCTATCTACGTTTATATCATCATCAAAGTCGGAATGTTAGCAAACAAAAACCTTTGTTTTGAAAAGAAAAAAATGTCATTTTAGAACAAAAGTCACTTACTTTACGCTGATTTTAATCACTCCCGTAACCAATTTTGAAAAATATGCTCTTTCATTAGCTAGATCTGTATTGTATCTATATTCCCAATTTCAAAAAGATGATCCGTACAGTCGTTTACACGTGATTACTTACAAAGAAATTCATAAGATATATATACATACGAGGGCGGATTGATATTGAAACTACCGAAGTAGGAAAAAAACATTTCTTTTTTCAAAAACCATTCATTTCTCAACATAGTCTCCTTTTAGCCCAATACACTTAGTAAGACGATTTTCCAACTTTTTTATACCATCTGAATAATACGATTTTGGGAACTCCTCAAAATACGCATTAGTTTCGGTAATCACTTCTTCGTTTGAGATGAATCTTTTTCCTGCGAGCCTTTTTATCAAGTTTGGAAACAGGAAAAAGTCACTAGGGGCTAAATCTGGACTATAAGGTGGATGATCAACCAATTCAAAGTGGATTTCTCGTAGTTTTAGCATCGTATCTAATGCTGTGTGAACCGGTACGTTGTCTTGAAGAAAGAGCACTTTTTTCTTGTTTAAATATGGTCGTTTATCCTTGATTACATCAACCAATTGATCCAATAATGCACGATAATACTCCCCTGTGATTTTCGATCCCTTTTCAAGATAATCGATGAGCAATATTCCTTGTGTATTCCAAAATACAGTGGCCATAACCTTGCCAGCCGATTTTGCTGTCTTCGCCTTCTTCGGAGCACATCCACCAGCTTCCACCCATTGCTTCGATTGATTTTTGGCTTCAGGTGTGTAGTGGTGGACCCACGTTTCATCAACAGTTATTAATCTACGCCAAAAATCAGCAGGATTATGCTTTATCATGTCCAAACACCGCTGTGAAGTGATCTGTCGAACTCGTTTTTGTTCAACACTGAGCAAGCGCGGCACCCTTCTTGCCGATAGCTTTTTCATATGCAAATGTTTATGCAAAATGTTGAACACACGTTCATATGATATGTTTACCATTTCAGCAATCTCACGTATTTTGACCCGGCGATCAATCATAACGATAACGCGAATTTTCTTGATATTTTCTTCAGTAACCACCTCTTTTGGCCTTCCTGTTGATGGTATTGTTGCAGTGCTTGTTCGGCAGATTCGCCGTAATGTTTATCAAGCTTTTCTTTTGTCTCTTTCGCCATTTTGCCTTTCAAATAATAGTGTTTAATCACTACCCGAAATTCACTTTTTTCCATTTTCCAAGAAATACAAAATTTGCTTACTTCAAACGACTACAACAAATAAACTAATCGATGAATTTGGCTAAAATTTGACAGATCGTTTGACAGATCGTAGTTTTTTATAAAAAAGAAAAAGTTTTTGTGTTTGTGCTGCCATCTAGCGCTAGGTAGCTTCAATGTCAATCCGCCCTCGTATACTACCTTGATCAAAAAGTTCCCGGAATAACCGCCGTGTGACGATTCCATCGTTCCGATTTGAGTTTTTTTTTATATTCTTTTTTTTAATAAATTGGTACATCTGCTGCTGATATTCCCGTTAAATCTTAACGTCACAGCTTGAGCCAAGAGTAAGTACATTTATCTCTATGCGTGTTGACGATTTTTTACAATTTTGAACGTGTTGAGGTCGCAAAAGACATGAGTTGTGAGGCTGAATCCAATCTCACATTCATCAAAAGGTTTATTACTGGAGACGAGACGTATGTTTATGAGTACGACATGCAATCCAGACATCAGGCAAGTGAATGACGTTCACCAAATGAAAGTAGACAATGCTCATGGTTTTCATGGATTACAACGGCGAATTTTTGCCAGAAGGCCAGACAGTGAATAAAGAGTATTATTAGGGCGTTATGAGACGTTTGCGTGAAGCAATTAGCAGAAAGATACCAGAATTGTGGGCAGAAAACTCGTGGATTTTGACCAGTCGCAAAGTGCTATCATTATTCGAAATTTTGTGACGAAAAATGCAACAAATATCATCCAACAGCTACCGTATTCACCTGATTTGGCTCCCTGTGACTTCTTTCTGTTCCATCGAGTTAAAGAACTATTGCGGAGAACGCGTTCCAGCAGCCGAGAGGAAATAATAGAAAAATCGCAGAAAAAACTCAAATCGGAACGATGGGACCATAGCACGGGGATATTCCGGAAACTTTTTGATCAAGATAATACATTGATATATAGTGGGATTAAGTTAAAAGTTTATACACATTTGGAAATCTGGATTGTAATCATGCTTTTGTTTTTTTCTAATAAAATTGAAAATAACTGTTTGAAACAGAAAAATAAAAATATCCATGTCTTTAACGTATAAATATGATAGAAAAATAGTAAAACTTTTTGGCTGTTTTATTTCTTAATCTAAACCCCATATATTCTAATGCCGTAGGTCGATTATCAAAACAAATTTAACATCATATATCATTAAAAATATATATATAAAACGAATAATAAAAAAACTAACTTCACATTACTAATTTTGTTAATTAAACTATAGTTCTATTTGTATCCCAAAAGTATATATTGTTTATCGACATATAATATAATAAAGCAAATGTATATAGAATATCCTGTAGAGCTAAACCAAATCAAACCAAAGAAAATCAAAAGACTATATAAAAAGAAATCCAGTTAAACCGTATGCGGCTGGCTTTAAACGGATGCGTGGATACGAACAATTTCTCCCCCTTTCTATTTTTTGTAAATTAATATATAATTTAGCAATCATTATAATAATATATATATTTTTTTAACAAATTCTTATAAAGCTAGAAAGTGAAATAAAACGATAAACTTTTCACATTCACTTTATAATTTATAAAAAAAAAATATTTTAAACATTAGAAAGCAAAATTAAATGTTTGACAAAAAATCTCAATAATAATTTTTAGACAGACAAAAAAAATCAGTCAAAATGTCTATGTTTAATGAATTAGTTGCAACCATTTTTAATTTTTCAACTTTTAATTTTTTATATTTGTTTGGTTTTGTTTTAATATAAAAATATTTAATAATTTACAATTTTTACGTTTTATGCATGACTTACGCTGAAGTTTTTGAGAAAAAAAGAGAAAAACACTTTTAGAATTTAGTTTAGTAATTGCATTTGTTATACGAAACATTCATTCAAATACATACATACATACATATATTCATCTAAACATACAAATCTTTTCCTTTTTCCAAAGCAAATGTATGTATTTTTTATTCAAATTAATGAGCGAAATTATAAAGGCTTTTTCAAATGAATTGTTTTAGAATTTCTTTTTTTTTGACATAAATTACATTTGCTTTTAAGCTTTTCAACATCTCTTCATGCTCTTCTACTATTGAAAACGACATTCTTCTAAAAATACTCTTTCATTTTACGAACTTCAAAAAGGGGAATTTGTTAGAAAGTTTTATAATAAAATAAATCAAAATTCAGAAAAAATCAATAATTTATCATTATCATTATCATCATATCTAATAGGCACTATTGCAGGACACTGTAACCCATGGGATCTTCTGGTCTATAGTTTGTTCAGCAGATGTGCTGCCTTGCTAATTGACACCAGCTGATCTGAAACCATAATGGTGAATATGTCACCCAGTGAGATCCTATGTCTACCTAAACCTAAACATTTCCACCTAAAGCCGTCAAGAACTCCAAATTCAAAGCGAACAAATAAACATCCACATCTGTAATAGCCATTCTTTTCAGAAGCACTCTTAGTCTACAGTGGACCGTAAAAAACTCCGTAAGGAGTTCCAAGTCCGTCATGCCATAGCTGAAAGACTCACAGCGACGCCCAAATTGCGACCTAAGCGCCGCCCTAGATTGGCGAAGTCCCCTTTGAGCATTTCAGTGTTCCACGCATTTGGCAATTTCACAATTCTTAGTTAGATTGAGGATGGTTATAAGTGGTACTCCACAGCAAGGTTCCGGATCGATATAGGGTGTCATGGAACCCTTTTTGGCTAATGCATTCGTTATCTCATCACCACAGTGTCCAGGTACCCAAAACAACTGGATCTTATTTCCAAATAAAAGCTTTTGCAACGTATAGTAGCAATATTTGACTAGTCTAGATGTCATACGATTCGAGCCAAGTGACCTTAAGGCAGCTTGGCAGTCAGAGAATATATTAATGGTCTTAACCTTGAGCTCACTGTCTATGTTGCTCTCCGCAATCTTAGTAATGGCTATGATCTCAGCCTGGAAGTTTCGGCTGAGTCCATGAACACCAGCACAGACATAGTCATTCATTTTGGAGCAATCGGTATATCAGTTTAGATCAAACTCACTCCGAACTAAGGCCTCATTAGACCAACAATCCCGGCCCGGGAATTCAATCCTGAATCTCCTGCCAAAATACAGATCCAAAGGCATAACATCCAAGACCGAAGATGGTTATCCGAACGCCCTGCGTAGAATGGACTGACTTCCCGACGCATTTAGGTACCCTCTTTTTGTCGCCGAACATGTCAGCCACCCTCATCACATAGAAACGGTGTTAAACCAATCAAGACCTCCAAGGTAGAGCTGCAAAACTATCGACAGTCGGCCCATTCGATAGTTTCGATAGTTTGCAATAAAACTATCAAAATAAAGATTAATTTGTTTGCTTCAAATGCAAATTAATCACATGTACGAGTATAAACATATTTTAGTTACAATGCATACCTTGTTTGAGTTTAATAAATAAAAATTTAAGAAACTGTTAAACTGTGTCCCTATATGTAAGTATAAAAGTTTACAGACGGCTGACACCTGCATCGAACACACTTTTGCAAAAGTGACTTAGACTACATTTAGTGGCCTACGTATTTATTCTTAGAATTTGACGATAGTATCGATAGTGAAAAAAACCATCGATAGTCAGCCAGAAACAAAACTATCGATACTATCGATAGTATTTATTATCGATAGTTTTGAAGGTCTACTCCAAGGCTCCTGTTGGACATGTTCTCATTTCCTTAGTTATACAAAGGCAGGCGAGTCTCTGTAGCCTATCTAATTTATTCATGATAATAGCTTCCTCAGCTTTTGTCCACCAAGCTATCGCCGCATGAGTGATAATAAGCCGAATAATAGCGCTATAAATCATTCTCGGCGAAAGACCTCATGTCTTTTCATAGGAGGAGCGACTCTTATCACCTTATTCTAAACGGCACCAATGCGCGAGTTCCAACTAAGCCCCCTATCCAGAGTTACACCCA
The DNA here is from genome assembly GCA_023159175.1 of Wohlfahrtia magnifica. Lineage (NCBI taxonomy): Eukaryota > Metazoa > Arthropoda > Insecta > Diptera > Sarcophagidae > Wohlfahrtia > Wohlfahrtia magnifica. Next base: position 1,885,291 of record JAKWBJ010000208.1, on the reverse strand, counting down.
AATTCTTCACCTCCTTAAAAGAGTTGATGGTGGTACTAGTACTCATAAAATAAATACAGTCACCTGATAACTTGTACCTCCTAGTCAAAGGTACAACAACTGTTGTTGAGGGATTCACCGAGAGTCCTTCCTTTGTGCACTAATTTAACAGCTCGCTCAGGGCTGTATTCCTGAAGTCCCACTTACTGTATTAAGACAAGATTTTCAAAGTTTGAAATTTGTACCAGAAAAGCAAACTTTTAAGCATTTCGAAATCATGTTTAAAAACAAAAAGCCTACAAACAATTACAATTTGAATTATAAAATTTTTCTTTACGAATTTCCCTTTCTAAAAAACTTGCTACAGCATTATTCATCTCATTACAAGCTAGTTATTACGTTAGGCAAAAAAAAATTGATAAAATAATAGAAAAAAATTACAAAAGATACTTTTTAACCACTAATCTTTGTTGTTTTTTAAAACCAAAAAAAAAAGTACTAAAATTTCTAACGCTATGCCATTATACTCAAAAAGGTACCAACAAAAACAACGTAAGGAAGGTCTCTTACCCAATGCCGACAATTTAACATTTTCACCATCACGCATTAAGAGCCATCATCCCAAATGTCCCAAATATGCAAACAATCGTAAACCCTCAAGCATACAGGATCAAATGATCACTGTTATGGTGCCGCTCAACTCGAATAATAATATTAACAACAGTAGTGGCAATAATAATAACAATCATAATCACACTCAGCTACAACAGCAACAGCAGCAACAACAATTGATGGCGAATTCTTCAAATACAATAGTAGCAAATAACCAACAACAACAACAGCAACAACAACAACAACAGCAGCAGCAGCATACAACAACACAAACACCCAGTAATATGGTGGCCTTAATAAATGGCATTAATAATGGCCACAACGGAAATAATAATGGCCAACAGCTACAACACCAGCAACAACATCATTCATCCTCAGAAAACTCCGAACAATCACTAGAAAATGCTGCCAGCACTTTAAAAGCAGGTGCAGGGGTAACAGGTCGTAATGCCAGTTATAAGAAAATCTCAAATCAATTGAAACCGGATAATGACAACAATAAACAACAGAAAACTATACTTTTGAAATTTCCGCAAAATCTTATGGAAACCGATCAATTAATTGTAAGTTGAAATAAAAAAAACATTGCATATCAACCACATTAAAACACAAATGCAAGCACTAGTTTTAAAAAGAACAAAAAAAACAAAATATGTATTAACAACTACAACACAAAATTCACTAAAATTAATCAGACACATTAGTTAAATTGCGAAATTATTTAATACCGAACAAATTTTATATTAAAATTTGGATCAACGTAACTAAAATTGTGAAATAAATTGCAAATTAATGCATTAATATTCCTTGAGAGAAATGTTGATACTAAAACTGGGGCCAAATGGTTTTATTCGTGATCGTATAAGCTTGTCAAAATTACGACCGAAATTGTTCGATCACGAGTGCGACGATTTGGGCCCTGTACTAACTCTCACTCTTGACTTTGTCACCAGTGCTACTGACAAATTGTACCCCAGCAGACTGTGATTGAGCATTTAGCATGGGGGCTTATCATTCAGAATCTGCCAATGACTGAGACATATTGTCATCAGTGCCTATGGAACCAATGGGAGAAATTCGGATTATTTTTTATTTTCACAATGATAAAGATAGTTCAATAGGTCATATCCGAAATTAACTAAAACTAATTATTTTACTGTTTTTTTGTTCACATCTGGTAGACGCAGTAGATCTGGTATTTCAATCTATAGTATGTATACTATACCTAAGCTTTTTCAACAACTAATAACTGAAATCCACCACATCAAGTATTGGCATTTTTAGCGCCCTTTCAATAGAGATTTTGAAAAGGATATTCAATTGTAACAAATTTATTGGAGATCTCATTAACTGTATACGGACTTTAGTAAGGCGTTCGTTTCTCCTTACATAGAAATTAACGAAAATTCGACTTTCATCTGTTTTTGTCAAATACATATCTTCCTACTACTTGCATTGTATTTAGAATTCAAAATTTATTTTTGTTCCACTGGATAGTCATTTGGACGCAGTATTCTTTCTAATATACATGAAGCTACTTTCCATCTCAAACACTCCAATTTCTGTAGCTTTTTTTTAAGAAGATTTAAAAAATTGTTATAAATTTTATAAATACATACAAGTACAGGGGTAATCATATCGCCTATAGTTATACGCAAGTTGAATATATATTGTCCCGAAAAGGTCAGTACGATTTTCGATCTTGGAGTTTTACGTTATGGAAAACTAACTTTTAATTCACATATTTCTTAGACTGCTAATAAGAAAAGGAGAATTAGGATTTATTAAATGCATTGTTTATTTCTCTAGTCAGACAAGTTCTAGAGTATTCGCAAGGAAAATTGAATTAGTTGAGAAACAGTTCCTAATTTCTTGTCTTCGTAATCTCCAATGGCATCCAAATATGGCTTTGCCACACCATACGAAATACGTCTTAGATTTATTAAACTACCTACTCTTAAGAGCAGACTAATTTTTTAGAACATTTCTTTCATAAACAATTTGATATGGTAATGGTAACGCAGATTCCGAGGTCCTGCTTGGAAAATTTAAGTTGATTATTTCTAATATACATACATACATATGTATAATAATTTTTTAAAACTTATTATTAACCCATTAATAGCCAAACCAAAACTACAAGGAAAAATTTGAAAATTTCTTTATTCTAATATCGGGTGATTTTTTAGCAACTTTCGTTTTGGCAACACTGTTTTTGGCCGCACAACTGTTTTGTGTAACATTTTACTAGCAAACATGTTCAGTTTGATCTATAATTTGACTATGAATTGGCTTACAAACGAACAACGCAGGCAGATTATTGAATTTTGTTCATGCTCGGTTAAGAACGTGCATCGTACACTTCTTTCGTTTTATGGTCAGTTTGTGCGACTAAACATTATAGGCCATTAAACCGCCAACACGCATACGTAGAGTAAGTACAAAGGAAAATATCGCAGCTATATCCGCCAGTGTTGTTGATGACCGTGAATTACCGATTCGGCGCCGTTCGCGGCAATTGGGCGTCTCTATCTCCCCCACGTGGAAAAATTTGCGGATACAGCTGGTGCAAGAATTGAAGTCATACAACCTAGCACAACGGATAACTTCCGGAGAATGGGCCCTGGTAAAATTAGATGAAGATCCACTTTTTCATAGGAATATTGTGTTCAGAAACGAAGCCCATTTGTGGTTGAATGGATGTGAACAAGCAAAATTGCCGTATTTGGTATGAAGTATCAGAAGTATCAGCCAGAAGTATTGCAAGAACTGCCAATGCATCTCGAAAAATGCACTGTTTGGATTTTGATTTGTAATTTTTCACAAACAACAAAGGCCGGAACGTTACTGTGAGTGGCGGGCGCTACCGTGCGATGATAACAATAATTTGCTGCCCAAAACAGAAGAGCTGGCCTTGGCTGACATGTGGTTTCAATAAGAGGGTGCCACATGCCACACAGCAATGTGAAACAGTCGCCTAATTGAGAAGCGAGTTGAACAGTTTATTTCACGTTTGTGGCCAGTCAATTGACCTTTAGACTAATTTTTGTGGAGCTATTTTAAAGCTGCTGTCTATAGGGACAAGTCCGCAACGGTTAACGCACTAAATGCCAATATTGAAGAATTTACTCGTGAGATACCGGGAGATATGTTGGAGAGAGTATGCCGAAATTGGAACTATGATATGAACCATTTGAGGCTTAGCCGCGGTCGTCTCAAATAAAGATTGAATACTTTTCTCTAAATTTTATGTGTTTTTTTTTTTCAATCAAATCCGAAAGCTCTTAAAAAATCACCCGATATATTATATAATAATTTCTGAAATATATTTTAAGAATTATTATTAAAGGTGGGAATCGAACCCACAGCCCTCGAGCTGGCATACTAGCAAACTACGTGCTAGCCTATCTAGGCACTCAGTATTAACAATAATTGCTTCAATATCAAGGCTTTCATTCAAAAAAAATTAAATTATTAATTAATTTTTGTTCATTAATTCAGCAGTTTTAGTTACTCTATGGAACAAGCAAAAATACCTTTGATATTTAATATATTTTTTGATGCGCTATGGTCGCCTATCTTCAAAAATCGTGCGATCATAGTGCATCAAAAAAATATAACGGTTATCCAAGGTCAGAAATTTTTGTTTTCATTTGTTGCATAGTATTATTAAGGCTTTCATTCAAAAAAGATTCAAATTATTAATTAATTTTCGTTCAATAATTCAGTTTTAATTATCATATAATTTAATAAAATTTTGTTCGATTGAAATTAGCTTTTTAAGAACAACTTTTTTTGCAACAAACACATGTTAATTATTCTGTGAATTGGCACCAACATCTTTACACTTAAATATAATATAAATTATAACATTATAACACCACATACATATATACACATATTCATATGCATTTGAAAACAAACAAGCATTATAGTGTAAGAGAGAAATCAAAAAGAGCATAATAATACCATATTAGATCTTTTGAAATGTTGCTACTAAACTGTGAATTATTTCTTTTTTATTATTACCACCTACAAAAAAAAAAAAAAAAAAAAAAAAACGTTAATAATGTTGTGGCCTATTATATATGTATATGTATAGCTCCAGCTGGGAACTCTAGGCAAGGTATAAATTACATAAATGCAGCACCGTTATTATAAAATTAAATTCCTTTTGTAAACTGTATTAAACTTATTCTCAATAACCTTTTATAAAAATATTTTACTTTATATATTGTATGTACTCTTGTTAAAAATTTTCCCGGCCCATTTGTATATAATATTCAATAAGTGATCAAAAAAAAAAAAGAAATTCAAAATCCAAAAACATGAAAATCATTTTGTAAAAGTAATGCTTCCTCTTTCAGCTTTTTTGTATATATATTTTTTTGATACCACCTTTAGTTTTGTTTTACGAAATCAATTAACCACTTACGATGTATATTTAAAAATTAATCCATTTGTTATATAAAAATCAACAACTACAACAAGAAGAAAAACAACGACGCTCATCATTGTTTCTACTTCTTCATGCAACATTTTACTTTTTATAGACACATCCCTGTACATCCGGCTTTTTAAGTCCCCCCACATCAGCCAGTCGCCGACCTTCTGTCATGTTCAATGAATACGTTTTATTGCACACGCCGCCGGCTCTCAAGGAACCGCCCTCTAGTGTTGAGAAAACGGTATGTTCGTCCGAAAAGATGACACAGGCCGGCGATGGCAGTATCTGGCAAGTAAGTTTCAAACGGGGGAGACTTCCTAATCATACGAAAAACATTTGCACTTATTAATATAAATGAAAACCATTTGTTTCTTTTTCTCATTTTATTTTCGTTTTTTGTCACATCAAAAAAAAAAAAAACAACCACAAAACAAAAGGTGAATCTACCACAGACTTTGGCCAGCATTACAAATCCTTATGCGGAATGTTCAGATCTGGGTATACACGATGCCATGACTTGTCAAGAGCTTTTAGCATTTTCTGTGGCATTTTCAGCGGCCCTACCCACGGGTCAAAGTACATTAGAGTCATTCTATTCATCGTTGGCGCGTTGTGATCCCCATACAGCTGAGGCTATAAGAAATCAACAGAATTTGGAAAATACCAATTTGGCCATGCAACAGCATAACAGTCAACAGCAGAAACTGTATAGTGATGGCCACAAAAAACCCTATGAAGCTGTTAACTCCAATGGTGGTGCACCTGCAGCTACAACGGGCAATTATATTGAAGACTATTCCTGTTGCTATGATCTCTATCAAAATGCTCTTTCCCCATTGGATGACAAAAGAAAACAACGTTCCCGCTTAATGAAAGGCATTATTGCCACATATCGTTGCGTAATGCGTGTTTGCAGTTTGATACGACGTTACGTTAAACGTTTAGTGGAGCATAAATATTTTCAGCAGGGTATATTATTAGCCATACTCATAAATACACTTTCCATGGGCATAGAATATCATGAGCAGCCTGAGGAATTGACAGTCATAGTAGAGACAAGTAATATTGTGTTTTCCGGCATATTTGCGGTAGAGATGTTGCTAAAAGTAGTGGCCGAAGGACCATTTCGTTATATAGCCAATGGTTTCAATGTTTTTGATGGTGTCATAGTGATATTGAGGTAATATGCTGTCATAATAAGGCAAAATTATTACAAATTGATTAAATATATATTTTTATTTCAGTGTCATTGAAATATGCCAACAGTTTTTTGGTAATTACACCGGTGGTGGCGGCTCTGGTTTATCGGTTTTAAGAACATTTCGTTTATTGCGTATCTTAAAATTGGTACGTTTTATGCCTAATTTGCGACGTCAATTATTTGTCATGCTGCGCACTATGGACAATGTGGCTGTATTCTTCTCCCTGCTGGTTTTATTTATTTTCATATTCAGGTAAGTCTACTTTAGAGAGCATAAAAAAGAAAACAAACAAAAGAAGAAATCTTTATATATTTTTTACGTTTAGTTTTTAAGTGAATTTTCATGTAAACCTACTCCTACCACCACAACCTACTAACAAAAAAATAAAAACTATTTATGAATATTTCCTCCCCCCCCCCCCACCACCATTCTCCCACAAACAAAAAAATCAATCAAACCTACCCGCACTCATTTAACGTTGTAAAAATGAGTTTTGTTTTGTATACAAAAGACATAATTTTCACAAATTCACAATCATTCTTTCTGAGACACTCACTTTATAGCATAGGTGCTGTGTTTTTTACCATAAATATCCTTTTGTAATAGTATTTAATAGTTGACAAAAATTGAAGCCCTCTCCCCGTGGAGTATAGTTGCAATATGAAAACTAATACGAAAAAAAAAATTATCAATTAACCAACTACCTTCCACTTATCATCATTGGAGTAGCATAGGTTAGAGAGTTAAGCCTTAAAAAGGTTTTAAAGAAATCCAGAGTTAAGTACGTTCATGTGTGTGACTAGTTAAACATTTATCTGTAATTACATTACAATATCATTGATTTATTTTAACATATGATACTTATACTCTCTTTCAAAAAAAATAAATAAAAATACGACACTAAATGTCATTATTTTCTCTTACACTCTGCCTTTTTCCTCTATACCACCATTCACTCTATCTGTCCCTCTCATTTTTTCTTTCTTTTGCTTTTGGCATATGTTAGATTAGAGTGTTTGCTTAGTTAGGCAAACACAATTACAATTAGTAGTTAGTAAAAATTAAACGTTATTCTTTTTTATATCGTACCTAAATAGAAGAGACCTGTTGTCGTTCTCTCACTTTCTTCTCTTTATCTCTCTTTTCCATTTGTCTGTCTTTTATCAGCAATTACTTCACTTTTGCCAATATTTTTATCACAAAAATTTCACAATTTCACTTAAATGTCACCTTACAGCTATTTTTAATACTTTCATGTCTCGTACTCGAATATATCACTATTTCTGTCTCTCTCTCTCTCTCTCTTTCACTCTTTTTCGCTCTGTAAAGCTCTTGTTAGCTATTGCCTTTTGACACTAATTTGTAATTTTATTTTTTTTTACATTTATGTTTAAAAATCATACAAATTATGCTATGAACACATTCAAGGCTACCGACGATCGACTACATGACTATAAAAGACGCTGGCTACAAAAGTAGCCAAGTAACCAGCTATTTAATTATTTTAACGACTACAACTAGAAAATAAATGTAAACAAATGGACGTATGATTATTATTTTTCAGTGGTATCACATACATTTTTTCGCGTTTTTAATGTGTATATTTCATGTATTGCGTTTTAAACGTTAAAACGCCGATTTTATGCATCTTATTGTATTGACACCACTAAAATGTTTGTTGTTGCTAAGAAAAATTGAAATTAGACTAAGTTGGCTACGGTCTACAACGGTAGTCGCGTAGTCGGTAACCGTGTTGCCGCTAAAATAATTATTCTCATATGCACACACGTATACTATTTTTGACAGCTTTGTAGTCGATGGCCGGTAGCCTTGAATGTGTTTATAGCATTATCAATCAGCTTAAAATCTCACACTTGTTTTTAATTTTATTTTTTAATTAATATTTTTAAAAATTCAGTTCAATTACAATTTCACATTCAAATTCTCAATTTCATTCATTATTAAAAAAAAAAAACAGTAAATAATTGTGTGTATTTTAGCTTTTAGATTTTAGAAATCGTTCTTCTCCATTTAAATATAAAATAATATTTAAATAAAATAAAAAAACGAAACAATAAAATAATTTGTTTCATTTTATCAACATTATTTGTAGACCATATATGGGAAAATCTACCTTTTGATTGATATTAATAAACTATTAAAATAATAACAATTTCATTTAAATTAATTTATTAGTTTAGATTCATTGTTGCCTCTTATAGTAATTAATCGATTAATTAATTAAAGTATTATAATTATTTATAAAAAGTATTGTAGTTAGTTAACAAATACTAAATCATTAATTCATTATTTTTCAATTACATACATACATATGTATAAAAGAATATACCGTAATACAACTATAAAACTATCACCACTTCTGCTACTACCAATTACTACCCTGCTACCGCTAATATTTTTTTTTTAATTTTACAAAAATTACTACTAAATTTGTTAAAATATATTGATTATATATAAATAATTAATCAAAATGTAATTTCTTATTTTTCTAATAAAGCATTTTTAAGCTTAAAATTTTAAATACTCGTAAATAGTTCATCCAATTCTTTTTTCAGCTTTACAAACTATTTTCATTTTTATTTATTTAATTTAAATTTTTTACAATTTCTTCTTTCAAGTTCTTCTTTCAATTTTTGAAAATGCATTCTACAGTGGCACACACCGTTAAAGTGAGCCAGGCTATAATTTCGAACAAAATTATTGATATCTAATAAAAAGCAAATCTAATTAAAAAAAGTATGAAGTATTTTAATTAACTTCAGAGCTTATAAAACATAAGAATTATATCAGAATAATTATCTACTTTATATACAAAAACAACAAAAAATACACCTCACAATGAAAGTAGTGAGCCACTAAAAGTAAATGTGTTTTATATTAAATATTAATATTTCACTTTTTGCTGAAATGACAACTTGCGAACGACTAGACATCGATTCTAATAAAGTGGTTGCGTTTGATTGTAGAGCATCGAGAAGGTATTTCTGTAATTTAATGGCATGTTTTCTGACATTTTGCTGAAGATGGGCCCATAAATTTTGAATAATATTTAGATCCGGAGATTGTGGCGGAACTGGAAAGGGGAATGGAGCCATTTCTTAACGTTGTATAGTAATCACTCCTCAGTGATTGCGTTGAATTATCTTCAAGTATATTCAAATATTAATTAATTAACTAATTAAAATACTTAATACTTTTGCCAGTCAAATTTGCTTTTTATTCGATATAAATAATTTTGTTCGAAAACATAATCTGTCTCGCTTTGACTGTGGCTACTGTATTTGATTTCAACAACCCTGTGCCATTTCTTTTTTTTCGAAATTTTAATACAAAAAGAGCGAAAGAAATGTTACCGTTTTCGAAATTCACATCAGCAAGGATCATGTTATCAGAAATATAAAGAAAAAAATAATTCAATTTAATTTCACTTAATTTTTAAACTCAATTTGTCTGTTTAAACTTATAAACCATAAACTTTCCTTATAACCGAGCATCATCTACTTATTTAGCCTGAACTTAGCTAAATTTAATAAGCCTTGATACATCGTTTCCCATAAACTTAATTTTTCTATGGAGTGGCCAGTTAAAACAATAGAAGAATAATTTCAAGTAAACAATATCCGAGCTTCATTTCAAAGCTACATACATACAGTATGTCAAGAAAGAGTTTATAGATTTAAAACAATTGTGTACTTACAACTTTACTGCCAATTAATTGGCACTTTTTGCTTCTTAAAACGTATTTTTTTTTGTTATTATTATAATTATATACATAAAAAAAATTAATTAAAAAATGAACAAATTTAATTCCAAAAATATAAGACATTTAACAAAAAAAAAATTATTCACATTTGGTGTTGTCAGTTAACTCTTTACATAAAAATTAAGGTATGCGTTTACCATACGTTATTTTTTAGACTTAATATTTGGTATGACCTCCACTTCTTCTATTATACATTGTAGTTGGTTTTTCTGGAATTAACCAACTTTTTTAGGTCATAACCTGCTTGTATTTCTGTCGCTTTTACGTGATTGCAGTTTTAAGTGCTGCAATTTTCTTTGGTTGGCGTTTAGCTACTTTTTTTTTAAATAAACCCACAAATTTTTCGCTGGTATAAAGAAGCCATATCCGCACTTTATGCAAATTATGCTTAGGATCAATGTCCTAATAAAAGTTAAATTGTGGTTTGTTGTCTTTCAAGAACCGAATTTCTTAGCATATCTCATCTAATGCCTTTTTAAAATGCCTAAGTATTGCTGTGCAACCATTGTTGATTCTATCAAAACCAAGTCTTCTACACCCTCGCTTGAGATATACCCCCAAATTATTACTGACAGAATAATAAACAATTTTAACGTGCAAAGCAAACTGAATGTAGTTGTTGCTTGTTTGTCATTATCTGTTCGCTCTCGTTCGGTTGTAAAGGGTCCGCCATCTAACGTTTTTTTTTCAACTAGTGCTTATTTCGTGAATGGTAACACTTCGCTGATGTCTGATTTGACAGATGATTAGTTTTATCCTTCCGCTGAACGAATATGGTTGTGTATACGCTTGAACAACGCTGGGAATCTGGGCCTGCGATCGGCTTACAGAAGATGCCGATTTTGCCAAAAAAATCATCTTTTCAGATGAAGCTCATTTTGATCTTGGCGGGTATGTAAACAAGCATAATTGTCGCATTTGGGGCACAGAAAACCCGCACGCATCCATTAAAAAGCCGATACACTCAAGACGAGTCACTGTTTGGTGCGGATTTTGGTCCAGAAGCATAATTGGGCCATTTTTCTTCGAAAATGAGCAAGGAGTGGCCGTTACAGTCAATGGCAAACGTTATCGGGCCATGTTGAACGAATTTTTGTTCACAAATATTGAAGAGGAGGATATTGGCAACATTTGGTTTCAACAGGACGGCGCTATGTGCCACACAGCCGAAACTACACCCGATGTTTTGCGCCCTGTGTTTGAAGATCGCATTATCAGCCGCAGAGCTGATGTCGTTTGGCCACCGCGGAGCTGCGATTTGACACCGTTGGACTATTATTTGTGGGGTGCTGTCAAAGATAAGTGTTACACCAACAAGCCAAAGATAATTGACGCTTTAAAGGACAATATTCGTGAAGCCATTGGTGAAATACAGCTGCACACAATCGATAATGTGCTTAAAAATTGGACCAATCGTGTAGGCTACTGCATGAAAGGATTATTCTTTCAAATAAAAAAAGAAATTTGAGAAAATATTCAGTAGTTTTTTTATAGCATTTTCAAAAAAAAAAATTATTTGGTGGACCCTATATAAGAGTGATGAGAAATAAGATTTTCAAATTGTACTAAATTTCATGAAAAAATGTACTTTTTGCAATCCGATTATATATATTTTTTATATCTTTTTTTAATTTTATTTTATACATACATATATATATATATGTATTTGGTGATATAAAGGTAGTCACCACACTATCACGAAAATGGTCTCAAATTTGGTTTTCGAGATGAAAGAGTAATCCGAATACGTTGAAATTTTTACAGTAGATAGATATTGATGTTGTTAGTTGATTTCTTGCAAAAAGTGAAATTTAAAAATTTTGAGTTAATACCCTCTTGTTGATCAAGTGCCGATATGTGTGTAAAAAAATCTAACCAAAACGCACTACGAGCTTATTTCTTCTAAGTACTGTAAATAAATTAAACAATTAATGCATAATTTCAAAAGATAGACAAAAAACCTATTAGTTCATGAGAACTAAATCTAAGGGCATCATTTATGATACTCTTTTTGCTTGGTTACTTTTTTTATTGTAGTAGCACGAATTCGATAACTTCATCAAATATTTCTTTTGAATTATATTGGAGGCAGTCGAAACAGTCTATTTCTTCATTGGTACGAATGTGGAATTTTGAAATAGTGCTTAATTAGTCATTTGGATGCTATTGTACTTTTGACTTACAAATAGTCTAAAAAAAAGTACAATTGTACCAACTTTCCCATCCCTGTTTGCAGTTCTTTGGAAATAAACAGGCAAATTCAAAAACTAAATCACAAAGAAATAATAATAATAAAGATGAATTACCATGCATGTCAATTAAACGATAAACTAGGGAAATTCCATTAAAAAAATAAACTAAGACAGTTCGTAAATTATACCAAATGAGTAATTGGTGTACCATTGTACTTTTGAGTCTAAAATTGTACCAAAAAAGTACAATTGTAATTTGCAACCCTGTTGTATACATATACGAAGTAGATAATTCTAAGCCAGATAATACTCGTACGAGCTTATCTGGCCATATACTCGTACGTTGTAGGACAATCGTTGTTATACAATATTATTTTTGTTTCATTGCAAAATATGACGTTATTCCAAGACTTAGATGAGTGTGAAACATTCAAGTAAGTATTGCTGTGCATCCATTGTTGATTCTATCAAAACCAAGTCTCCTACACACTCGCTTGAGATATAGCCACAAATTATTACTGATATAACAATAAACAATGTTAATGTACGAAGCAAACTGAATGAAGTTGTTACTTCTTTATCATTATCTATTCGCTCTCGTTCGGAATGGATAACTTTCAGACAGATAATACTCGTACGAGCTTATTTGATCATACACATTGTACAACCATCGTTGTTATACAATATTATTTTTGTTTCATTGCAAAATATACATGATTATTTATAGTTTAAAACTGCCTGCCGAAGCGTTTCACGGCAAGCTCTTTCGCAAATGTTCTTGTAGAAATTTGTGGGTTTTACGAGGTTGTTCTAATAATTATATGATGTGCATGTGACATTTTTTATATGGTGTAATATTTAACTATATGATATTTGTACTACAAAGAAAAAGATCACCAACTGTAAAGAGTTATTTGACACTAAAAAAATTTAACAATATCAGCTCATTAATTTTATACGTGTTAACTCATTTTTGACATACTGTATGTATATGCCGTCAGGTATAATAGCATTGAAATTTTGCGAGCAATCGATTTATTTTGATGACGTAGGCCAATGTGAATTATACCGTTCTAAATATTGGAAACTAGCTTGGCTAAGGATTTGATATGAACCCAGAGAAAATAAACCAGGGTGTCAAGAGAACAACCATAAGAGCCGTTTGATAAACGTTAGTCGTTATTTTCTAAATTGCACATCATGTTTTAAAAACTGTAACGCCTAGTTGAAACTAAAACTTAGTTATATCCGATATTGTCAAATTCTGGCCACAGAAAATCTATTAATATATGGATACATCTTTACCATCAGTGGTAAAGGAAAAAATAAAGTTTAAAGATGCTATAAAATGTAATTTTAATGAAAATTTATCTTGTTAACATAGCTAATCATCTCTAAATAGCCCTCGACTGAAAACATTTTTTTTTTTTTTCTTTTATTTTTCAACCATATTTCCAGCTACAAGCTGATATTTCTGATAATTATTTTTGAAACCATTCTGATTTCCATCAGAATAAAACGAAGCATGCTTAACTAATAAATGCTGCTGAAAAAATGTTAGAACATCAATAATTTAATCTTGTAGCTTAAATGATCTTTACTAAATATAAATGCGTTAATAAGTTGACATACATATTTTAATTCATTTGCAAATGCGTTTGAAAATGATTTAAAAATTTTACTTTCATCGAGTGAATTTTCTCAAATTATATTTTTAGCTTTTAGTTTTCTTATATCATTTTGCTTTAAAACAAAATTTTTCTCTATATTATATGCTAATATTATAATATTAATAGCAATATATTTTTCTTCCTCCTCTTCTTCTATAACTTCTTTTTCCATTATGACTTAATATTTACTAAACTATAAAATTTTATCTGAATATTTAAAACCAAATTAAAACCTTAACACCCTTTAATAAAATAATTAATAAAAATAATAAAAAATAAAATAAAATAATTAAATTACTCATATATATATAATTTTTTTTTTAATTAAAAATAAAAATGTAATGAAAAATAAATTAAAATGTTCCTTTAATTTAAAAAACATATTAACAAAAACAAATTATGCCTTAATTATTATTATTATTAAACTATGTGTTTATTGATTTTCATATTTTCAAAAAAATAATAATAAAAAATCAAAAAAAATTTCTGACTACCAATACCCTTGCGGTCAATAATGAAAATAACTATGATGATGATGATGATGACACTTTTGTGAAACCCAATAAATGATCGTTTAATTGATCATTAACTGAATAAATAATTATTTACATATACATACATATATAGTATACTTGGCATGAATCTATTCGGATGTAAATTCTGCGAAAAAGTGGGTGAAGACGTGGTTTGCGATCGCAAAAATTTCGACAGTTTACTATGGGCTCTCGTCACAGTTTTTCAGGTAGATTTTTATTTTTGTTTTTACATGATTATTAAAAAGGAATTTTGTTTTATTTAATAATTAATATATATTTGTAATTATAAAAAAAAAACTTATAAATATAAGAAATATACTAAAGAAAGTTTTGTGCTAATGTTGAAATGTTTTTGTTTACTTTTTCTTTATTATTTCTTTTTAATTTTTTTATAATTATTGTTTCATTATTTTGGCTTAAATTTAATTTTTAAATATTTTTGTTTTCTTTAGCTTGGTCCGCATATTTATTTATTTTATTTTGTTTATTTATTTTATTATTTTTTTTTTGGATTTTTACTTTTTTAAAGCTTGAGTTTAGTTTGAGCAAAATATATAATTTTTGGTTTATTTTTGATAATTTTTTGTTTTATCATTACTTTGCTTGTTCTGCTGTTATTTATTATTTAGTCTTTAATTTGTGGTGTGTTCTGTGTACAAAAATAAATAAATAAATTTTAAGAAAATTATGAATTATAGTTTAGTTTAGGTCATTATATGTTTACTTAGGCTCTTGGGTTCGCCCTTATGATGTTTATTTAAAAAGTAGAGAGTTAAATATTTAAGACCCTTAGCTAAAATTTAGTAGAGTTTTTTCTCTTCTATATAGTGTGGCATTTTGTTTTAAAAATAACCAAAATAATAATAAAGTGTTTAAAAAAAACTACATCAAAAAAGGTAAGTATATTTTATGGTCTAACATTTTTTTAAATGAAAGTAAGAAGCATGATTTGTTTTTGCCAAAAGAAAAAAAACAGTTTTAATCATTCTTATAATTGCATGTTCATTTCACCTCTTTGAATATTATTAAAAAATGTTAAGTGTTCTATGTTAAATGTTTCTTTCACCCATATTGTACAAATAGTTTAAAAAATAATAATTAAATTCACAATTATTTAAGAAAAAATTTAACATTTTCTACACTAAATATACTTCTTCCTAATCATACTTAAAATATTTCCAATTCACACTCTCTTATTTTCTCTCTTATACATACATATGTAAATATTTAAATACACATCTTTCCTGCCTTGATCACTAAACATCTTATAAATCATTTGTATAAAGAAATCATGTCATTCATTAACATGTTTAATAAATATCATTGATATTGTATATAAAATTGCAGAACAGTTAACAAAAAATATATAAATAAAAAATCATTTGAAATAAATTCAAAAACAGCTACAACAAATCAAAAACAACAAATTATTTATTAATATTAATTAATTAGCAAAATATTTAAAACATACATATTTGATGTTATGTTTTAAAAAGTTTCGCTAAATGTGTATAAAATTAGCTAAACCCTGCTCTAAAATAACAAAACCCCACCAGAAAATAACCACTCCCACCACCTTTGGTTACAGCAATTAAGCAAGACAATAATTAGAATTAAATGTTTAAAGGTGCTTAACTTTTTGGCTAAAATTTAAAACAGGTAGGCCATCAATGGAAAACTATTTTCGGAAAACAAAATTAAAAGTGAAATTTAATTTTAATTTCTTGTAATTTAGCTACCCAACAGCGACCAACGACCTTTTCAAAATAATATGCAAAGATTGAGTTTAATAGCTGTTTAATATTTACCGCTGTAATGATGGTTAAGAGGCACATAGTGCAGTACAAAACTCTTTAAATTTTCTACGATCTGTGGATATTGTTTTGATTTATGCCCAGCTAAGATGTTAGTCCATTCTAAAGTCTGACATTTAAGTTTTCTCCAAGCCATCTTTTTCTCAATTGTTATATATTTGCAGCTTCTATATAATTCAGAGTTAGAAATGTAATTGTGTGGACACTATTTACAAAGGTTACTTCTAAAACAGCGGTTAACAAAGGCTTGGATTATTGTTATGCCCCCTGCCGACTTCTGCCATGTTTTACTTTTATATAAAAGCAAAGACTTGGCGTGAAATTGAATTAATTAATTAATGGTTAAAGAGATAAAGAGAAAATGTTTTTGAGTAAAATAATTTAAAACAAAAACGACATGGATTGTCAAACAGAAGTAATTTTCAGTTGAAGAGCGATGTAAAGGCAAGTTACTATTTCTTGTCGGATAAATCTATATATACTATCTTGATCAAAAAGTTACCCTGTGACTTCTTTCTGTTCAATCGCGTTAAAAAATCATTACGGGGAACGCATTTTAGCTGCCGAAAATAACAGGAATTACTGATGGACATTCCGAAAACCGAATATAAAAAATGCAAATGTTAAGCTATGACGCTAAGATTTAGCGGGAATATCACCAACAGATATACCAACTTAACAAAAGAAAAAAAACTCAAATCGAAACGATTGGAACACCACACGGGGTTTATTCCGAAAACTTTTTGATCAAGGTAGTATGTATAAATAAGTTGTTCTATCTTCGTCATTTAATAACTCGAGTACCACCTAATCCTTGCAGACCAAACTCAACTGCTTACAAACCAATACAAGCCTTGGAATGGTCTACTTTCACTAATGGTTTTTTGCACATCTTCTCCAGTTAGTCACACCAAGTTTCAAAAGAAACTCATCGACCTAGTCCTTCTAACGAAGTTTCTCTCTCTTACGTTTGCCTTCGGATTTCGTATGAAACAACTTCCCAGCTGAAGAATTTTCACTCATGCGCACGGCATGTTCTAGCCAACGCAATTGTTGCACATATATGCGCTTAACCACATTGATGTCGGGATATAGTGCATACAGTTCAGAGTTCATCAATTCGATACCCATTATTTAGGACAACGCCACATCAGTCAGTGTCATCACCCACGATTCGGCCCCATACAGCAAAGCAGGTAAAATAAATGTTTTGTACATGTGGAGTTTTGTTCTTCTACTCAAGGTCTTATCACGGAAATGCCTACTAAGTCCGTAATAGCATCTGTTGGCAAGCAAGATTCTCCATTTTATTTCCAGACTGATATTATTGTTCTTGTACATGGCGCAGCCGAAATAAACGAAGTTATCCACAACTTTAAAATTTAAGCTATTTATGCCTAATGATGGTTTAAGCCGCGTGGGCTGCTTGGTCGTGAAGACCATTAACTTTGTCTTGCCCTCATTCACCACTAAACCCGCTTTAGCTGACTCTCTCTCAATTCTGGAAAATGCTACGTGGCTTCTCGTAAATTACGGCCCATTATGTCGATATCATCAGCATATGCGAGAAGCAAGTGGCTCTGTTATTCACCACTGCATCTCTTACTATTTTCGTCATTACAATGTTGAAGAGGCAGCAAAATAGTAACAAACGGCTCCGATAGGTGTTTACCTATTTTCACTGATGACTGTATCCGTGAGCGTCATCCTACATAGTCGTTTAAGTTTGGCAGGTATTCTGAACTGAGACATAGCTTTATAGGACTATCCAGCTTTATAATCGACAAAGAGATGGTATGTATCGATTTGTTTTTCATGGGTTTTCTCTAGGATTTGGCGTAATGTAAATACTTGATCAGCTGTGGATTTTCCTAGCACAAAACCACACTGATAGCTGCCGATCAAACTACCAACGATAGGTTTCAATCGCTTACCTAATAACAATTAATTTTTGTATATCTTGAGCACAGTAACACATTGGTAGTTAAAATTGCTAAATTTGGTTTAAATAACTTCTTGAACAGGACACGTCATCACTCAATAACTGGACGAGATTAGATAAATGGGCGTGGCACTTACCATTCATATTAAATATGGAATTTTGCATGAACGGTAACAATTAATACTACGTTATCTATTGTGTTGCACAATGCGCATCAGATAAAAGCTATTTATAAATCTATGTATTCTTATCTATATACACATATACTATATAAATATATAAGTTATCCCATGATTGTTAATTTATAACTCGGAAACCATTCAATCGAGTGCAAACCAATAGATTCGCAGAAAAAGTTTACTTTCACAGATTTTTTTTTTTTTCTTCATCATCGAAAAATGTCAGAAGATATGCGCATACTTTTGTGATTGTGTGTTTTTTTTCCATACAAAATGTCTGCATTCCTTTACATTTTTCACAAAAGGAAATTAAATTAATAAAATAGAAATTTGCAAAAAGTTAGTTTATATGTCTGTTTTCACCTGGGCCATTCAATTATATTTTAAATGACCCATTACATATTATGTTCTGACATCCAAGGCATATAAAGTCTACTTCACCCGGCTAGTCTACTGTCTGACTGAGTTATTGGCTCAATAACGGTCAATATAACCGAGTTTAAAATAGTTTTCATTCCTTAAGCAAGAAGAGGATTCAGGTATCTCTTATGATGGGTAAAGCCACCGGGAGCGTCGGTACGAGCTTTATATCATACAAAATAAGTAAGCAAGTAAACAACATGACTAATTATCTCGTTTATACATCATAAGCAAATTAAACGGCTATTTTTCAAGAAAGTCTGTCTATTTATTTGGGAGTTGTCTCAGCTCTTACTCAAGAAAGTGTGTAAGACAACTCCCAAATAAATTCCCTAGATTAAGCTGCTTATAGGCTGTACACTTTTAATTTTAAAAATTACAAAATTACCAAAATATAAAAGTTAAAAAAATATAATGAATTATTTTGGCCAAAAAGAAAGCACTGAATGATATGGAAACTTTTGTATAATTTCTTTTAATTTCACTTAACAATAATCAATATACCATATATTAAAAAAATACTTATATATAATATATAATAATTTAGTTAATACTTTCTATGTCTTTTATAATTATAATTTTAAAGAAAAACATTTTATTTATCTTTTTATTTTTTTAATTTATGTATTTAAAACAACTATATAACAAAACAATATATCAAAACATATATCATTTTATTTTATTATCATATTGAAAATACTTCTACTACTACTACTACTACTACTACTACTACAATCAAATCAACTAAAAATAAAATAAAACCACCCTACTACTACTACTGATACTGCTACCATTACTACTACTACACGCGTGTATGATGTATAAAATACAAAATTAAAAAATTAAAAATACAAAAAATATGACGAAAAAATAATATTCTTATGTATGATAATAATAATGTTGTATTTATGCTGTTACCTAAACCAATACTAAAACAAAAATAAACAAACAAACAAAAATTACAAAAACGAAAACGTATCCGCAATCGTAACCGTAACCGTAACCGTAACTTAAAAAATATTTTGATCATACAACTACCGAACTACAGTATATTGGGCATGTATTTGTTCGGCGGTAAGTTTTGCAAATTTATGGAAGATACTGGAGTCGAACGTGAATGTACGTGTCCCGAAATAATCAGCAAACATCCTCAATGTGAATGTGATCGTAAGCACTTCAACAATATACTCTGGGCCACCGTTACCGTTTTTCAAGTAAGAGAAACTTAGTCATTTAACTTTTTAACGAATCTCTTTCTCTATCCACTCTTTTTATTTTACACAATAAATTAACTTATTTTTTTTAATTTAATATCTAGAAATTTTGTTATAAATTGTCTATACCCATAGCTAATTTATATAAAATAATTAAAAAATTTATTTTACTTCTATTATTAAATTATTATAATAGTTTTTAAAATATTTTTCTCTTTTCAATTGTTCATCGAATTTTAACTGCATTTCGTTTATTATTTTCATTTACAATTTATTGGTAATTTTTCTTTTCATTAACAACACTGAGAGAAAACATTTTTCACTTAAGTACATACGATTTAGTACATAAAAATTAGAAAATATTGTACTTTTTTCCTAACCATTTTTGTTGATTTAGTTTCAAGTTGCCATCCCAAAAATTCCTAGATTGTTTTTAATAGTAGTAGAAATAAAAAGCACCTCTTAAAGTATGTAATCAATAAAGTACTTTAATCTTTAAATAGACAAATTTTGTATTATATTAATTCTTTATTACAAAAACAATATTTGTAAGAAAGTCCGTTTAATACTCTTTAAAAATAAAAAAAAAACAATTAAATGTTAATACACTATTATACTATGTTCGCACGAGACTTCGGATTACCTCGTTCTCTGATTGTATTACTTATTTGGATTCATCCATTCGCAAGGCACCTTTTAACTACTAGCATATAAAGTCAATGCAGGGTGCTACCATTATTTTGTTTGCTGTCTTTCTGCTACGTTTGCACGAAACTTTGGATTACTTCGTTCTCTGTTTGTATTACTTTATTGGATTCTACTGTTCGCACGGCACCTTTTAACTAGCATATGAAGTCAATGCAGCAAGCGACCAATGTTTTGTTTGTTGTTTTTATTTCGTTTATTTTATTCTTCGTTTATTTTTTGTACTGGATAGCATACTTTAGGGAGATCAATTTAACAGATTTGCAATATTAAATCTATAATAATAACATTTAAAGTAAAAGCTTAAAAGTATACCAAACTCTTTTGATCTAAGTTTTATAAAAATTTGAGATGACACTGATTTTGAAGTAATACACTGGGTAATAGAAATAGAATTACTTCCAATTTGAGTGATGCTCTTTCAAGATTTTGTATGGCAATTTATGTAATTAAGCTCATAATCGGGGGTTGTATTATGAATGAGAGAGCGAATGACGAAAAATCGGCGTAGTGCGAACATAGCATTAGACAAAATAAAGTGCGAAATAACTTTTTTGTATTTTATCGCAGAAAAAATGTTAAACTCAATATTATTGCTAAGAAAAAATAAATGGAATTTATTAATTTCGTTTACATTTCAATATCAAAAACATAAAAACTTATATGTTTTAATTAAACTTTTTGAGCGAAACAACTTAATTAAATTGCTTCTTGTCAACAGTTGGACAAAATAAAGGGCAAATGCAAAATATTGGATGAGGGCCGCAGAAATATGAAGGGATATTATAGGGTCCGCCAAAAAAAACTTTTTTTTTAAATGCTATAAAAAAACTGAATATTTTCTCAAATTTCTTTTTTTATTTGAAAGTACAATCCTTCCGGTTAATAATGGAAAATAATTTCATTCAAATGGCTGCCTCGGCTGGCCATGCAGTAGCCTACACGATCGGTCCAATTTTTAAGCACATTATCGATTGTGTGCAGCTGTATTTCACCAACGGCTTCACAAATATTGTCCTTTAAAGCGTCAATTATCTCTGGCTTGCTGGAGTAGCACTTATCTTTAACGGCACCCCACAAATAATAGTCCAACGGTGTTAAATCGCAGCTCCGATGTGGCCAAACGACATCAGCTCTGCGGCTGATAATGCGATCTTCAAAAACAGAGCGCAAAACATCGAGAGTAGTTTCGGCTGTGTGGCACATAGCGCCGTCCTGTTGAAACCAAATGTTGCTAATATCCTCCTCTTCAATTATTGTGAACAAAAGTTCGTTCAACGTGGCCCGATAACGATCGCCATTGACTGTAACGGCCACTCCTTGCTCATTTTTGAAGAAAAATGGCCCAATTATGCCTCTGGACCAAAATCCGCACCAAACAGTGACTCGTCTTGGGTGTATCGACTTTTCAATGTATACGTGCGGGTTTTCTGTGCCCCAAATGCGGCAATTTTGCTTGTTTACATACCCGCCAAGATCAAAATGAGCTTCATCTGAAAAGATGATTTTTTTTTGGCAAAATTTTCAAAGTAATGTCGCAATATTTCCAAGCGTTGTTCAAGCGTATACACAACCATATTCGTTTAGCGGAAGGATAAAACTAATTATCTGTCAAATCAGACATGAGCTAAGTGTTACCATTCACGAAATAAGCACTAGTTGAAAAAAAAAACGTTAGATGGCGGACCCTTTATAATAATCAGAACTTAGTACCCCCCTCCTTATTAACTATGACAACACAACGTCTTTCAAGTATACTTCAAGTTAAGTCTGTATAGGAATCTGCCTCCACTCGACTTGCATTTCTTTCCAAACTGTTTAATGTTAATCCAATAATACGATGGAATTTTGTCATCTAGTAAGATCTAGAGGTCTTCCACTGAGTTTAGATCGGTGCTCTGAGCCGGTCATTCTAGTATTTTGGTATAGATTTGTTGAAAATAATACTTTGCGAACTTTCTTTTATGTTTGGAATCATTACCTTGTTGAAAGATGAAGTGCCTCATGCCTATTGGAATATAATGATTTTGATGTGCTGACTTCAAATTTTTCGCCTAAAATATGGTAGTTAGGTCAATATATTTCATCATAACTTGAAAACGACTTCACCGATTTAAATGCAATTACCATCAAACGTTTAGGAACAAAATTTCCTATAAATCATTTAAACATCATGTTTTTGTATTTTCAATAGTTTCGGAGTTATTTACAACTTAATGTTTAGCTTTTTTATAGTTTAGTTGCCCATTTTTTAGTGCAAACGAATATAGTTCTATTTTTTGACTGAGTGTCATTTAAATTTTATTTCTAACAACTTAAATTGTATAATACAAACTAAGTGAAATGAACTTATATTTTTAATAATAATACACAGTATTATAACATAAGCATCTTGTGGTACAGTTTCAATGTAAGCAGTTGAACCTCATTCAAGATATAAAACAAATTATATTTTTTTCTATAGTGATGCTATTTTTTCAACTGTAGCTGTAAATAATCAACACCCGTAAATTTTGTTTTAAAGAAATACTTTAGTGGTTCTATTTATGCAATTACTTAAACCTACTCCTTTCTAGGTATTTATTTAGCTGAAAAAGAAATAAAGATATTTGTTTGCCCTTGTGAATCCTTCATTTTGTTCTATTTTTATTTATACGCGTAAATGATCAAGTTTAAAAGCATCAAAGTCCAAATTTTTTGTCACCGATTCTTAACATTTTAACACCATTTGGTGGCTAACACATCCAAATTAAGGTAGCCAAAAAATTAGGTCAAGGTATTGCTAATTGTAGGAGTGGCAAGCTACTAAACACAACTGTTTTTTTTATTAAAAAAAAATTATTTTTTTGTTTTTTATGAAAAAGAAATGTTTGCATCTCGCAAGCTATCATTGCTAATAGTTTGCTCTTTTCTTAGGTAAGATTGTTATCTTTAAATAATTTTATGTCGTTACGGCTCTACCATTAATAGTAGGTGTGCTCTAAGATATCTATTAAACCCCTATATTTTGTCAAATTTCAACTTTAGTGCAATAGAACACTTGTCGTCTGTAGAACACTTTTTTCCAGCAGGTAGACATTACTTGTTCTACTGCCAATAATGATATTTGCTTACAAAATACACTATATACAGTGCTGTTCAAAAAAATAGATTCACCTACACTTACATATATAATTCCCGCGACATCCCAAGGGGGACAAGGGTAACTTCTCTCAATCAATGCACCCGATTCTATTTTTAGACTCCTCGAAAGGGACCTACAATTTAACGCTGGCCCCTAACGGCGTTAAATTAAATACTCATAACCAGTCGCTAGCAGTGCTATGAGGTGGTACCGCTGTTGAAAATTATCTGATGGTTTGGTTTGGTATTGAACCGAGAACCTCTTTGTTGGTAGGCGGGTGTCTTACCTAACATACCACAGCGGCACCTACTCTCCAAAAAGTTTACTATTTCTAAATCTCTTATATATAAAAAGTATATGTAAAAAGTAACTACACTTAGTTCACTGATCTCATGAATATAATCCCGTTACATTTCACAAATTTTAAGCGTCACTTTTCTTTAATTTACTGTAAGTATAAATTTGGTTTATTTGATTTGGTTGCGTTTCCTACCATGGCACAGCGCCTCTATTTAGAAAAGAAGGAATAATAGATGCCATTTGTTATACCATTACTCTAAAAATATAAAAACTAGTAATCGCGTTTTTCTAATGTTTTGTTGGTCTCAAAGATGTTAAATCATGGTGAAACTATTTTCTTGAACAGCACTGTATAATAGGAAAGGCTTATAAGGAAGTGACATTTGAATACAAACTAAATTGTTAAAATTGTTGATTTAAATCTTATTTTGAGATTTAAAATAATCCCAGAAGCACTTGACTCTACAAAGTTTGGGGTTTATACTAAGGAAACTCCAGAAATATATCTAATCAAATATCCGTAAAGAAATATGTCCTCAACAGTTAACAAAATCTTTTATCATGGAAAAGTTGTTATTAAATATCATTTGGTGCCACTTGGAGATCTATCAGAGGAAGCTCAGGGAAAAAGGGGTTAATGATTACAGGTTTTATTTAGTGCACGACACCCGAAAAATGTCAAGAAATTTCGCAAATACATATCTATTTAGTATATTATTGGCAAAGTCAGATCCGTTCAGCTCTAGTGTTCGTCATCAATGGAAAGTGGAACATCAAGAATTAGATGAAGAATTCAAAGAATTGCTACAGAATAGAAATAATTCAGAACAGAATTTTGAATATTAGTAACCAATATTCGTATCAAATGAATAATAATTATGAATACCAATTAAAAAAAAAAATACTAAAAAATTTTAATCGGTTCAACATACATATCGCACTTGATCAACAAGAGAGTATTAACTCAAAATTTTAAAATTTTCAGTAGAGATAAGAAGAAACTCTTTGTAATTAAATTTTAAGAGTATATGAAAATCCGAATACACCATAGTAAGCAAAAAAAAAAATACCTTTTTTATTAAAATGTACGATACATTTCTATTTCCACTTTTGTATTAAAGGTAGTCACTACACTATCACGAAAACGGTATCAAATGTGTTTTTCGAGATGAAAGAGTTATCGGAATACGTTGAAATTTCTATAGTAAATAAATATTGATATTGTTGGTTGTTTTCTTTCAAAAATTGAAATTTTAAAAATTTTGAGTTAATACCCTCTAGTTGATCAAGTTCGATATGTATATACATATGTTCGAGACCATTTTATAAGAATATAAACATATATATGGGTTACACCGACAAATGATATAGGAAGTTAAAGCTCATTTGATTGTGTAAAAAAGGTCATATATGACGGATATTTCATTTACTATCTAGTTTCCGAGATTTCTCGACAACCACGCTTTGATGCATCAAAATTCTTATATAGCTGCTCTTAGAATAACTTGCCTATTTAAGTAGTATTAACGCGACCACGGTTGCTTGACACATGGGTATCCATATTTAAACCAAATGAAGGTTCAACTTTGACCTTGAACTTCGTAATAAGTACTCAATTAATATTAATGAAATTAAGACGAAGTAAAGTTTCACTTATTATCTGTCCATTAAAAAAAAATTACTAAAATATTTTAATCGGTTCAAGTTACAGAATTTTGGCCAGTGAAAAACGATTTCCAGCCACTGTGCAGCGTTCGAATACAAAGCAACTGACGTATGTTTTTGAGGAAATAGCAAATCATTAAAATTAATTCATTAGCAATACTAATGTCTATCATTGGACACTTAACATAATACAGACAATACGATTCTTGTTTCATCAAAATTTCTTTAATGATTTAAAAAAAAAAAAAAATAAGAAACACATATTAAACCAATATTGCAACGCATTATGCGGTAATTTGTAAATAATAAAATAGAAAAAAATCTATCATCCTGTTAAGAGAAAACTCTACTCGTTTAATCATCCCCACAATGTGTTGTTGCAAAATTCATTATAGTCAGATAGTCAGAGACAGTCAGTCAAAAACTAACAAAACAGCAAGCACCACATCGACTTGAGCATTAAATGCATGAATTTTCTTCATTTGTTCTTTTTGTACAATTTTCATTAAAAAAAATTTTAAAAGCTATAAAGTCTTTTTTATATTTAATTAATTTCTTAATGATTTTTTTCATAAAATAGTTAACTTATATGAAATTAAAGAAATATAACACTTTAACTACATATTAAGATTTGGAAGTAATTACTCGTATTTAATAAGTTTCTTCTTAAGGTAGTGATTTTTTTTAAACAAAAATAAAAAAGGAGTTGGCACGTAAAGATTTTTATCTTAATTTTTTTTTTTCTATCACTTCTAAGTATAGATTTTAAAAAAAGCAACAAAAATAATTTTGTACATAAATGTTGTTGTGAAAATAAATTTTTTATTGTACATTTTTCAAGAAAATGCTTAAAAAAATGTTTTTTTTTTTAATTAAAACAAGTACGCGTTCAAAAGCTAGTGTTTCTTAATTAAAGTCTGTAATCGTTTTAATTTTTTTTTACCAAATCACACCACGAATTAAAATTTTATTTTACTACTAATAATTAATTTTTTATTTGATTTTATGTCAAGGATATGTCAACAGAGTTTTGGCTTTGCTTTTATCGTTATAAACAAAAAAAAAAGAATTGTTTTATGTTTTTTGGACTTTCCTTGACTACCCAACAATCCTGTAGGTTGCTATTGCATTAAAAACAAAAATATTTTCGAAAATTTTATTTAAAATAACAGCAAATTTTGTATATTAATCCTTTAGTTGTGTTTATTAATTGATTTTGTTCTTTTTTTTAGTTTATTTTTTTCTTCTAAGTTCTTTCAATGTTTGTGAGTGTCTGTTTTAAAAAAAAAAAAAGTTTATTTTTAAATTGCGCTTCTTTTTGGTTAAGGCTAACATGGTCCTGAGAATTCGCTTTAGAGTGGTCGAAGGACTATGTTTCTTTCCTAAACACTTGTTTTTTTTTCTTGTAATCAAATTGTGTTTGTTAAATTGTTTTATATTATTTATATAAAAAATACTTGCTGTATTCTTAACATGCGCCCACAAAAATTTTCTAGATTCTGACACAAGAAGACTGGAATGTTGTACTATTTAATGGCATGGAAAAGACAAGTCATTGGGCTGCATTATACTTTGTAGCCCTAATGACATTCGGCAATTATGTGCTCTTTAATCTATTGGTCGCCATTTTGGTTGAGGGATTCAGTTCAGAGGTAGAGTTTTACATCACTAGAAACAAAAGATAAAATTAAATCCATTTAACAGACCAACAAAAAAAAAGAATATTCGTCGCTTTATTTGAATTAACCGACACACTTTGCAAGCCTGATTATTTACAATCATTTTCTCTGCACACACGTCTTTCGATGTTTATGCACTCGAACTAATACGAATATTCTTTTTTTTTCTTAAGTCTGTTATCAATTAGAGAAATTTTTTTATTCAATATAATCATGATATTAATGATGACAATGATGGTGATCTTGTTGCCATTTTTATAAGGCGACAAGCATTAGCAAAACAAAAGTCTAATTTTGAAATTTTGATTCCCTCAGCGAAATGAACGTCGCGAACGTGAACAACGAGAATTGGTTAAAAAATTACGTGAGGAAACATTGGCTGAAAATTACAGCGATGTTATGTATGATGAATCGCCTAGCGAAGCTGATTCATCATCGACCAATGAAAGTTACTATGAACTCCGTAATCGTTGGCATAGTGCCGAAGATATTCGCAAGGTAAGTAGTAATGTCTATGGAAGAATACCAAAACGTTTGAGCACACAAATCATCCTACTCAGCATCAGCAGGAGACTGCCGAGATGTTTATAGAGAACAAGAATAACATTCAAAAGCAGCGTACAAAGGAATTACCATCGCCTGTACCCAGTACAAATGCTCTGGGCAGTAATGTTACACGTAAATTGTCGGAAAAAGATGTTCATAAATCCGCTGTTTTAGGTGGTGCGGGAGCCGTGGGCGCCATTACTGAGGAAGAACGTAAAGGTCTTAAAAAGGTAAAAACTATTTACTTTTAAATTTGTTTGCTTTTCTTATTTATAATTTCACCACTTAATTTTTAGACATATTCTATTAGAGATAGACGTGGTGATGTTCCTCGTTTAGCTAAAATTCGCCCCATACGGGAACCTCCTATTATAACCACCACAGCCGCTACACCTCAGGATTCACCAAGTACCACTTTAGAGACTGGTACAACCTTCAAGAACTGGGGCCAAGCCGATACAGACCCTAATGAGGTAAAGTTTTGTTTTCTTTATTCATATTTTTGTCAATTTATTTCAAAATTTAAATTCCTTTTCAATACACAGAGTCCAGGTTCACCTTCACTTTTACGTCCGCCTACAATATTTAGTGCCCAACGTTCTTTAGACGAAGGCATTCCCTCTATAGACCTTATACCACCATCCCCGGTTTTGCCTCATAAGTCGCACATTAACATATTAAATGCTAGTCAATTGGAAATCAATAATTTGAACAACTTGGCTCCATCTGGAGCCAAAAGTCCAATTTCACCATCACCACTTAGTGGTAGCGGTGATGCTTCTGGCAATGGTGTGATTATTGATGATATTTCGAAAAATGCTAGTTCTGTTGCCACTGGTCCTATTTATGTGCCCACCATATCATCAACAGCAGCTAAGCTTCAATTGCCCACATTTACTCATACTAGAAGTGAGGGTAATACAACAGCAGGTCCCCCAATTACCTCGGGTCCTATTAACCAGGAGTCTACTAAAGAACCTTTGCAGAGATTGCCTAGCCTAAAACGTTTCCGACGCTCAAGTTCTAAACGGAAAAAGCCTGATACTCTTACCGATGAAGACTTGGAGCATCACCTTAATACTGGCAGTGACAACTCATGCCTGTTAACCGATAGTCCATCACTACGAGCTGAGGCCTTATTAAGACCCACCACTCCTAATCTATCGGTTAAACATAAAGACACAAATCGTTTAAGTCCTCAAAACTCCATTAGACGTCTATCTACATCTCTAAGTATAGGCAGTGGTCCCGGCAGTCGGCGTGCTTCGGCTTGTCTCTTCAATTCCCATATGTATCAAAATCTTAATCAACATTCTAAACTTTATAATGCCCCCGGCAAGCGGAGAATGTCCTCTATAGAACTGGCCTTTACGAAAACTTCCCACCTAAATCTACATAATCTGGAACCAGCACGTAAATCACTCTCTTACACCAATTCCAAATTGGATTTGGACAAGTGGCAGAAGAGTTATGCGTGTGTTGGAGAAACTGATATGCTGCATCAATACATGCAAGAGCGTGAAAGACGCAAAAATTCTCTGAGCCATTATCCCCGTAAAATAAGCAGTGATCATTCTAAGGATCAGCAACAACAACAACATTCCATTGTTTCGCAATCAGAACGCATGTCAAAGATAAAAATTCTCATTGAAAGACTAACACCTCACGAGTTCACCAATGAACGTAAATCCTATTCATTGTATATATTTCCGGAGGATAACAGGTAAAGAAGTTCAGCAATTATTTTCTATATTTAAAGGACCTCCTAACCTGGATTTCATTTTTTTTCTTTAACTCAGGTTCCGTCGTATCTGCATTTGGTTTGTAAATCAAAAATGGTTTGATAATTTGGTACTACTGTTTATTGCTTTAAACTGTATTACGCTGGCAATGGAACGACCCAACATACCGCCTTACAGTACCGAAAGATTGTTTTTGTCCACTGCAAATTATATCTTTACGGCCGTATTCACGGTTGAAATGTTAATTAAGGTTTTTATTTCATAAAAAAAAAGAAAAAAACAAGAAAATATATTTCTGTTACTATTTTCCCTTTTTTTCTCTCTCTCTTCCTCTCTGTGTTACAAAAGGTTGTGGCTACTGGTATGTTTTATGGCCCGGATGCCTATTTTACATCTGGCTGGAATATAATGGATGGATCGTTGGTTACAATATCAATAATTGATCTACTCATGTCGTTGATTAGTCAATCTAGTCCAAGAATTTTTGGGATTTTAAGGGTAATTCTCATCATTCATCTATTATGCTTCTAAAGAGCACGGCAGTTAATGATTCGCAAGCTTTTCTTTAATTTTACTCCAATGCTCTTTTCACATTAATTATTTATAAGTCTCTCTTTGTGTGTGTGTGTGTTTTTTTTTCTTTTTTTTTTCTATTTACAGGTGTTTCGACTACTTCGTTCCCTACGGCCGCTACGTGTTATCAACCGTGCCCCGGGTTTGAAATTAGTCGTGCAAACGCTCTTATCGTCCCTTCGACCTATTGGCAATATTGTTCTCATCTGTTGCACGTTCTTCATTATATTTGGCATTCTGGGCGTGCAGCTATTCAAGGGAACATTCTTCTTTTGCGAGGGCGAGAACATTAAACACGTACGCAACAAAACAGACTGCCTTAACATACCGGGTAATGCTTGGGTCAATAGAAAATACAATTTCGATGATTTGGGTAAGGCACTTATGTCGTTGTTTGTCCTGAGTTCGCGCGACGGCTGGGTCAATATCATGTACACCGGTTTAGATGCGGTAGGTGTGGACCAGCAACCGATTGTTAACTACAACGAATGGCGCCTTCTGTACTTTATTGCATTTATTCTGCTCGTTGGATTTTTTGTACTCAATATGTTTGTCGGTGTCGTTGTCGAAAACTTCCATCGCTGTCGAGAAGAACAAGAGAAGGAGGAGAAAATCCGTCGGGCCGCCAAACGGGCTTTGCAAATGGAAAAGAAACGTAGACGAATGCATGAGCCACCTTACTATATCAACTACTCGCCGTCACGTATGTTCGTTCACAATGTAGTCACATCGAAATATTTTGATTTGGCGATTGCGGCCGTAATTGGTCTAAATGTTGTAACGATGGCTATGGAATATTATATGATGCCAGGGCCTTTGCAATATGCCCTGAAGATTTTCAATTATTTTTTTACCGCTGTGTTCATACTCGAGGCCAATATGAAGCTCGTGGCTCTGGGATGGCATTTGTACTTGAAAGACAAATGGAATCAATTGGATGTTGGCATCGTTATTCTGTCCATTGTGGGTATTGTGTTAGAAGAATTGCAAACGAAAATTATACCCATTAATCCGACGATAATACGGGTAATGCGTGTTTTACGCATAGCGAGAGTTTTGAAGTTATTGAAAATGGCTAAAGGCATACGAGCCCTGCTAGACACGGTAATGCAAGCGTTGCCACAAGTTGGCAATTTGGGCCTGCTCTTCTTCCTGCTCTTTTTTATTTTCGCAGCTCTCGGTGTGGAACTCTTCGGTAGATTAGAATGCTCCGAAGAGATTCCATGTCAAGGCCTAGGCGAGCATGCACATTTCGCAAATTTCGGGATGGCTTTCCTCACATTGTTTCGCGTAGCGACTGGCGATAATTGGAACGGCATCATGAAGGATACATTGAGGGATAATTGTGATGACGCACCGGATTGCGTACGCAACTGTTGCGTTAGCTCGGTTATTGCTCCCATCTTCTTTGTGATATTCGTGCTAATGGCGCAATTCGTGTTAGTGAACGTCGTCGTGGCTGTACTGATGAAACACCTCGAGGAGAGCCACAAACAAATGGAAGACGAAATGGATATGGAAGTCGAACTCGAACGCGAACTTGTGCGCGAGCAGGAGTTTGAGCAGGAACAAAAACTATGCGAACAACTGCAACAGCAAACAAAACCGTCTGCACCAGCCCAACGTCAACTGGGCAAAGTCAAATCACTGCCAATGAACTTTACCTACAACACACCCTCTCTGGAGAAAAAATTTAGCGGTGTCCTTAATGCAGCAACAAATAATCGCCGCCAAACGATCCAGTACTTTAATCAGCAAAACGGACTGGGTCTCGCCGAAATGGGTGGTGCCTTTAAGACACAAGCTCTCACACAACTAATACCCGAGGTCATTGCAACCGAAGAAAATAGTTTTGATTCCAAACTACAAATACCTCCCACTGCGAGACGTGGACGACGTTGCTCGACAGCTCTACGCAAACGCGGCATACTTACAAAAGAACGATCTCTGGACGAACAAGCCATTCGTCGTCGTACCCTCGAATCGAAGCGTATGAGTTCCGATTCTTTGCCTTGGGGAGGCGATGTCGTTGATTTTCGCAGTGGCACTATCTTCGAGAGTCTAGAATCGGACGGCAGTCCATCCTCCACCTACGACGTGCACAGTATACGTAGCGAAGAAGTTCAGCGCACTGCATCCGACGTAGCCAGCATTGTAAGTGCGGTCGTTAGTGAAAAACAGCCAGCCAGCACAACACAAGCCTCGACTGCAACTACAACGAGAAAACCCTATGGACGTTCTCTCTCTACCGACCCCACCTTTTTGGGACCTGCACGCACCAATCTACTCTCAGTACCGCGTACTATGCCGCCACGTAGTCGTAGCGGTAGCACTAAACAGCTATTCAAACAACAAGCACTCGATGAAGATCCCGACATGGATGAAAGTTCCCTACTACTACCGGTCGTACTGGAAAATAGAAGCGATGCAAATGCCACACACCAAAATGAAATCAAAACTGCAAATGCCGGCACAAACGGTCGATTACCTACAGATATGACAATAGTCGAAGGTCTCAGCAAATCTGATTCGGCCGAAATACTACGCATCATATCTGAACGCAGACTCATGGATCAACGAGACAATAGTGGGAATGAAGATTCCGACTATAATGAATTGCTACTAGTCAAATCACCGCAATCATCTATTGATGGCTAGTTTTAGTATTTCAAACTAAATTCCAAGTGTCAATTGTAAAAAAAAAACCATTATTTAGTTATTAGGGAATTAAGAATTAGATTTTTTTGTTTTTTCTTCTTTTGTAATAAGATGCTCAATTCATACACTGACATTATAAACCACGTATGTATGTAAATTCATTTCTATAGAGAAAAACAAAACGAAACAATACTCTGTGATTAGACAACAAAAGCTAATAAAAAAAGAAGGATAACATTTATAAAGAGATACTTATAACGACATACGGGACATAACGAACGATTAATTTATTAAACGAACGATAGTATAACATACATAGTTATTTCATTATCTATATGTATTTAAAGTAGCGTAAAAAATAAACATAATTAAGTTGTAAATATTGTAACTACCATATAAGTAGTGAGTGATGATCCGTGAGTCCTGAATAGGAGATGGGTGAATTGGCAATTGTACATAGAGACGAATAATCACAAGATTAACTATAAATTACTAGTAAAGTTTTAAAAAAAAAAGTTCAGTTTTACCAAGCAACAGCATCTTTTATTTCTCTAACTTTCTTCTTTATCTCTCTCTCTCTCTCTCTTCTACAAAAGTCTTCTAGACGATAATATGTCCTAAAAGAATTGCAATTGTATTTAAAAAGTAGATAGTTTAGGTTAAATAGAGAATTTTTCATAGCATAGGTAGTCAGCTATGTGTATGTGAGTGTTTAGCATAAATTTCAAAATTATATTTCTATTTCATCTGCATATATGTACATATGAAACAGTGTTGCCACTGAAAAAATTTTATTTGTACCTAAATCGGTTCAAATCTGCCAACCTTCAAAACTCATTAAAAACAAAAACATATTTTTGATAAAAATAACAATTTTTACATGTGTGTGAGAGGCAAAATAAAGTTTACACCCCCATTTTTTAAATTTTAGTTTTAATTTAATCATTTTACGTTTCATTAAAACCACACTATCTTGCAATAACTAAAATTATACAACAACAAATGAAGATACACTATATTTCAGGCGGCAAAAAAAGTGATACTCTGTACACTTTTTGACAGTAATACCTTTTAACTAACAGTATAGATTTTTTTTATACTCGTATTTTTGCGTTACGTTTAACAAATTAAGCAGTTTACAAATTTTAATAACATAACGATTTTTCAGTTTTCAAAGCTCTGCAAAAGTTTAACAAAATATTCTACCAACAATGGCAACACTGTTCATGGATAACGCTTAACTTAATTATTAGCCTTTTTTAATAAACTCCAATTGATTCATAATAATTAATTAAAACTCACCCTTTTCGGAACGTTTTTTCTTCATTTCTAAAATTCGTCTGTTTAACCCGATTTTTCAATTAACCCATTTCTCTTTTAATTTATTTAAATTTTACTCTTAAATCACTTTTATTTTTCAAGAGAGCTTACACATTAAACCTTTATATATTAAGCGAGCCTTCTATTAAGACATATTTTCTTTTTTTCCCGAAAATTTGCACAAATAAACAAACTCATTTACTAAAGCAAGCAACAAAGTCAATGAAACACACGATTAAATTTGTCTTGCCTTTTTACGGAAACGAAACACTTGCTTTGGCTTGGACGACAACAATAAAAACAAAACACAAAAATTCATCGCTAGCTTACACAAGCTAAGCAACAACAAAACAGTCTAAGTGCAAGCAAATTCTTTTCTACACGCACACAAAACACTTGCTTTAGCAACAAGCTACAAACTAAATACAAGAATATTTTTCTACACACACACATACGAAATATATGCTTCTGCATTAAACAACAACAAAAAATATGATACACAAAAATTGCAAATAAAAGAGGAGCCATTTTTTTCTTATACAAAATGCAACCACTTTTTATAAAAAAGAAAAACATAATTATAACATTATTACTTTTTAATTATTAAAAACAAAACACTTATAATTCGCTTAAACTTTACTTTTAAGTAGTTTTAATTAATTTTTAACATTTTTGTATTTTTTTTATTAATTTTTAATAAATTCTTACGCACTTAACACGGAAACGATCTTCACATAATCACCGGATATCACTTACTGGAGTGCGATTTAATGAAATAGTAAAGCGGCGGCGCAACTGCACAGGCGCAGTTAATATTAGGAGAGAAATGCAAATATTTTCAAAACTACAAAGATATCTGCCTAAGCATACATTTGTTAATATATCCACAACAATAACAAACTTCGTACCATTACTGTTTAATAAAAACAGCCCATCCACACACATACATATGTCGTTGAGAGCGATTTGGTGGTTATTAAGTTTACCTCGCCATACCACACAAATCAAATAGTTAACAATAAGTACAACAAATATGCTAGCTAACACATTGATTAACATGCACATAACAATAACAACTTCGTTAAACCACTTATACTACTAGATTCATTAATAAAATCAGACCAACCACACACATATACACATGTCATTGAGAACGATTTAATAGTTATTATATTCACCTCCCACCTCACGAACAATCACTTTACTAACGATTTGATGCTCTTCACAGTTTTCTTTAGTTAATAAATACCGGCGGCTGCGTTAAGATCGTTTCCGTGTTTAATGCATAAGAATTTATTAGAAATTAATACAAAAAATACAAAAATGTTGAAAATTAATTAAAACTACTTAAAAGTAATGTTTAAGTGAAATGTAATTAAAGAAAAATATTTTTAATTGAAAAAAGGCAATGATCTTATAGGTACAAGGTTATTTCCTTTTATTAAAAGCAGTTGCATTTTTTTAAGAAAAAAAAATGGCTTCTCTTTTATTTGAAATTTTGTGTATCATATTTTTTGTTGTTGCTTAAAGCAGTAGCAAATATTTCGTGTGTGTTTTATGTGTGCGAAAAAGAGAATATTTTTAGACTATTTTGCTGTTGCTAAAAAAAAAAATACCGTGTTTCGTTTTTGTAAATTTCGTGTGTTGTATTGCTTTTGTTTCCGCTTTAGTAAATGTGTTTGTTTAGTTTTTGTAAATTTTATGTTTCATTGTTTTTGTTCTTGCTTTAGTAAATGCCCTTGTTTTGTTTGTGCAAATTTTCGGGAAAAAAGAAAAAGCCTCTCTTAAAAAGCAAGTGCTATCTTTTCTAAGAATAGCGGTAAAACAGAAAAGAGTTTAAATTGTGGACTCTCTTAAAAAATATAAGTTTTTAAAGAGTAAAAATTAAATAAAATAAAAGAGTAAATCTGTCAATCGAAAAATCGGGTTTAAAAAGAATAATTTTAAAAAGGAAAAACAAACGGCCCGAAAAAGGTGAGTTTTAATTCATTACAAATAAAAGGCGGTCCAACCAAAACGCACGATGTTAATTGTAAATAAAAGAAAAAGTTTTCAGAGAATGAGCTTAATATTTTTTGTTATGATAGAACGATCTATGACAATTATATGTAAAACAAAATATCGGCCAAATGCTCGCCACGGCTTTGGTAGCACATAAGACACAACTGAAGTTCAATGTGCCGAATTATCTAGTCCTTTAACTCTTGAATTGCTCTTGACTTATTAAAATATTCCTAAAGAATTAACATCGTCACAAAACGGCAATTGAATTTCTTGCGCAAAAGATTGGCTGTGTGGCAAGTGATACCATGCTGTTGGAACCACATATCGTCCAGGTCCATATCCTTAATTTCTGGCCACAAGAAGTCCGTTATCATCTCGCGATGGCAAACACTATTCACAGTAACTGCTTCGCCGACCACACTACCACACTATCGCGAACAACATCAATGTTTTCCGCACAACGAACTGAGCGAGCATGCACATGTGTTTCTACATTTCTTACAGACCCAGATTGCTGAAATTTGCATACAATTTTCCCGATTGTGGACACATTTGTTTGACTATGCTGACCAAAAAAATCACGAAGTGAACAAAAAACATTTTGATTTGAACGCCTATTTTCAAAGAAGACTTCAGCAATCGTAAAGCGTTGCTCAATTGTGTACCTCTCCATGGTTGAATTTGTCATATACTGATACAAAGAAATGGCAAAGTTGGTCAAAAAACTTGACGTTAAGGTGTGACCCACAATTAACATCGGGCATTATGGTTGAACCACCCTTTATATAGTATTCATTAACATGTAAAATATTTGCTATGATTAATTGGTGTTTATTAAAAAAGACAGATAATAAGATAATTTGGTTAGGCGTCTAAATGTCATTTAAACTTCTGTTTTATAAAAACATTTTAGCACAAGCTAATTAATAACCTTTTTAAATTTTTATTAGCTGGTATCAAAGTTAAGAGAATTTTTCATTATACATTTGTACCAGTGCTGCCACTGAAAAATTTTAATTCTACCAAACTGGCTTTAAAAATGTACCAAAATCGCTACTATCTGCCAACTTTTAAAAAACATATTTTTGATATGAATAACAATGTTTACTAACGTTTTTTCATGTTTTGGTATACTGTGAGCGGCAAAAGAAAGTGTTCACCCTCATTTTCTACAATTTAGTTTTTATTTCAATCTTTTAAAGTACCATATGTAAAATGTAAACAAAATCTTTGCAAAATCCTTAAAAAACAGCATAAAAATTAAATGTGATCCATGTTTTAAGCGTGAAAAGAATGTTTATAAGAAAACAATTCTTAAAAGAGAAAACATTATTTTCTTTGTATTCGGTTTCTTTTTCTTTTGCTTAAACAACAGCATCTAATCTTCGAGAAATAGATTTCACTAGATTTGGATGTTTATCTTGTTTTTCGAATTTGAGAATCAAAATGCTGAATTGATTTTAAATTCGGGTATTAGGAAGGATGCCACTGCTGCTTAGAAGTGACAAAAAGGAAACATTATTTGACTTTTCTTGCTGTATGCTTAGAATAATTGACTTGTTAAAGGAACCAAGATCCTTGCACACCTAATTTTTTCATATTGGTTACCAAATTGTTTTTTGAATATATGTATGGTATTTTATATGAAAACAAAACTTCCGCCATACATTTTTTCTACGCTATTAGATAAACCTAAACCGGACTTCACTGTGGATATACAATTTCGTTCTAAAAGTCCTCCGTATTTTGCTCTGCATATTTTTATGACTTTTTTCTGACTAAACATTTGAAATTTAATTTAATCGCTAAATAAGACATCGTTCTAGAAAGAAATATCTTTGGTTTTATCTTTTTCAAAGTTTTGTATTTTCTTTACAAAAAGTTGTTTTTGTTTTAACTTTTCAAATTTAAGTAAATAAATAATTAATATTATTCACTAATAATAGAAATACATATTCAAATATAACAAGAATTTTTATTATATAAAATCGTCGAATTAGTGCAGTGGTTAACGCCTCAAATACAGAGTAACTTCCGTTTTTGTTGCATAACTTTAGTCACTGTAATAATTGTTTCGTTATTTAAATCATAAATAAATTTATGATTGCCGTTGTTTTTGCTGTTACTATTGGAACCAATTGTATATACTTTTCTGATACTTAACGGTTATAGAAAAAAATATGATGGCGGGCAATTTGCGAATTTTAACAAAATCGTGTTCTTTTCAATTTTCAAATTTCTGCAAAAATTTACCAAAATTCTATTTAGCCAACCATTCTAACAAACGAAAAAAATACATCTATAAATTTTGGTAGAATGCTGCCAACAGTGGCAACACTGATATGAATTTAGAATAATGGCCAAAATATGTTTTCTTAATTCTTCAATCAAGTTACTACATTTTTTATAAAAAGAAAAAAACTGTTTATGGTTCAATCTACAGAGTATACTGATAGTTTGGTTAACATTTGACATTATTTAACGTCATTTATTGTAATCGAATAAAAAATAAATAAATTTGTTAAATTTATAACATAAAACGAAACAATTATTAAAATAAAGAAATAAACAAACAAATAAGAGAAACAATTTAAACAATTAGCTGTTAAAACGAGTTTATATTTAAATGGTAGAGTTAATTAAAAAAAAGCATTTATATTGAAGATATATTATAAGAAAACAAATTTCCCACTTAAAATAATATCCTATACAAAAATCCCTCTTTTTGTATTCCAAGATAAGAATTTAAAAAAAAAGATTATTAAAAATTCAAGAAATTATTTCCTATAAATAAATTATAATAAAAATTCAGACAATGGGGCAAAATGAGTAAATTTATAATTATATACATATAAAAAAAAACAGAAACAACATTTGCATGTTTAGTTTTAGAGAAGTTAAAGTAAATTAGAAATTTGTTTACTAGGAAAAAAATATAACGGAAAATCCTATAAAATTAAATTTTAATGAAGGTGCAACCGAAGAAATGGTAATATTTACCCCTGTTATGCATTTCGATTCGAAATTTTCTCGGCTTGCATTCCATTTCTTTTCGATTCTTTTCGATTGTGTAAATACACTAGGGAGATCGGACGGTTATTTTTCAACCGGTTTTAGCCGCTTTTTTTGGTTTTGTCGAATACGGTTTTTTTTAATCTTCATTTTACGAATACCGAATAAACCGGTTAATTTAACACGAATAACCGATTAATTTAAATAAGTATAATTTTTATACGCTGATATATTTTTTTATTGAAAATATACTGATCGTTTAACTATTTGTATAAATTTAATTATTTTTGTATATATGACAACCTTGAACGTCTCACAAAGAACGTGAAAACCAAGGTAGATCGAAAAAGATATGCACTCTTGAGCAAAAATAACATTTTCTTATCTTCTGTAAATAAATATTGATTTTTATATGGAGAATGATCAACTAGACTCATTGAAAGCCCACAAACGCCGTTTCCGAACGGCAGATATATTAGTTAGTGAAGTTTTTCACAGCGTAAATATACATAACTAGTCGCTAGTAATGGTGTGACGTGATATCGCTGTTGAAAATTGTCAGATAGTGTGGCCTGGGATTGGACCGAATTCTTCTTGGTTGGAAGATAGGTTCTTACCCAACATACCACAGTGACACGTACACTGTTAACTACGTGGTGCTGCTCGAAATCTAAGCAAATTTTCTTGTCGAGCCAATTAATGACTCGTATATTACTTATAGATTTATTCAAAGTAAAACATTTAATTTTTTTATCTTAGGCACCTAAATTATAAATATAATAACAAACCTTAAATTCCACTCTCTACCAAGTAATACAACAAAAACGAATTTAGCTGCTTGAGTAGCTGTTCGAAACTTAAGCATTTTTTAGAACTTCGTGTAATAAACTTTGTTTTTTATGGCCTCCGTACACCGTTTTGGCATAGTTTATATGAGATTTGTTAGAATTATTGCTAGTATTGATTGCCACTTTAATTTTAAGCTCTCCATCAGCTTCTGCTTATTTTTAAAACGACGTGGTCCAGCTCTGCGCTTCAAGAATTTGCAACAATTTTATTTAAATAACAGAACCGGTTAACCAGTTGTTTAAATTATTATTAACCGAAAACCGTTTTTTTAAAAAGTGCTACTTTTCGAATTATTCGAAAACCGGTTTTTTTAAAGTCGAATAATCGATCTCCCTAGAATATACACATTATGATCTTAGCTACGGTTTTCTAAGTAGTTAATTTAATGACGGAAATTCTTTTGATTTTGTTTTTTTATGCCAAAATTTATTGTTTGGCTGAAAATTAATATGTACTATATTATGTATTTACTTTTATTAAATACATTATAAAAATAATATTAAGTTTAGCTTGTCCATATACAAATTAAGTGTTTTTTTATTGAATCCCTTTGTGTATGCACTATATTTTGAGATTTTATTAAAATATTTATAAAGGTGGTTATTTCTGTATGCATTTCTATTTCATAATTGTCTTCTACTTTTTCTTTTGATTCCGCTTTTTTTTGAATACTGATTTTCAATCGATACTTAACTGAATGCGGTAACGAAATGAAAATGCAGAATAAAGGAAATATTTAATAATTATTCTTCTGGCTTTAAATTTCTTGAATCATAACTATGAATTTATAAATAAATTTCAATGTTTAATTAAGTATCAGATTATTTCTTAAGAAAATCTTAAGAGTTCATTTAAATTCCAACGCCAATTTGCTTCAAAATTAAAATGTCACAACCCTTTTTAAAAACTATCGAGCAGATCAAAATCTTCATTAATCCAAAATCTCGATATTCTTCTATTAAAGTTGAATTTAAAATGACATATTTGAAACAAAATTCAAAACAAACATTTTCAAAATTGCAGTTTCAAACAAATATGTCAAAGATGCATTTAATAAAAATAAATACATATGTACATATTTCCACAGTATTAGAATTAATAGATCGTTTTATTACTTTTCTTTCTACGCATAAAACTGCATAGTCATATTGGCAACATTATCAGTTTAAATTTAGTTTAAAAGCTGATGTGCAGTAATTCAAGTACATATTAGGTCTGTTTCTTTACTTTTTGAGTAAAAGTCGGTAAAATGCTCTCAATAATAACAAATTTTACCACAAAAATAAACGTAAATTTTTTGACAATTCAGTTGACATAAAAACTAGCGCAAAATACATTTATTCAATGTTTACATTATTTCGCTTAATTAAAATAAATAAAATAAAACAAAATTGCTTTACAAATATTATTTGAACACTTTAAAAAAGCTCTTGTGCACACAACTTGCAAATGTACACAAAACACAAACACCACAAATTTGACTTATGCGTGATAATTAAACAAAAAAGATTTTTAAATAATAAACCACAACAAGTTTTTAAACCTTTTTTAATTCAACTTATCAACTTTTTTTTAAATTTTGTTTGCTTCCTACTTTATTATTGTTTATTTATTAAACAGCTTACTGTTGTTTACCCGTACAAACTATCCCGAAGAAAAAGTACGGGGTTTCGTGCACGAAGAAGAAGAATTTTGCTCTCTCAAAATATC
Source organism: Wohlfahrtia magnifica (assembly GCA_023159175.1). NCBI lineage: Eukaryota > Metazoa > Arthropoda > Insecta > Diptera > Sarcophagidae > Wohlfahrtia > Wohlfahrtia magnifica. The sequence goes on along the minus strand of JAKWBJ010000208.1, from coordinate 1,843,413 downwards.
TCTCTTTTACCCAATTTTTGCGTTCGGGAACGCTTTTCGGTAAGATTAGGATCCCGCGGTATACCAATTTAGAGTAAAGAAACAACCTATTATAACATTCGATTGGCTATTTCTAAAACCAGAGGAACTCATATTTAAAATTTCACTATAATATATATATTTTTTATTATTTAACTATAAGCAATTACATAATGAAAAATTTAAACTAAAATAAGAAAACAACACGACCTTCAGCAGATGCTTAAACTGTGATTTTTTAAATGAATGTCTTAAGGCTGCTAGAAGGGAGTACATGTCTTCTGTAAAATAAAAAGCAAACCCCAAAAATTTAAATTATCAACGAATTGTATATTAAAAAGAAACAAACAAAAGCAATTTCTTTTTTATTAAAATCTCTCTATACTAAAAAAGAAAAATATTTTTAAATAAAAAAAAAACAAAACACACTGTCAATTCTTTATCATAAACTGTTATAGAAAATTGTATAACAAAAAAACAAACTTAAGTTCATACTCAATATTTACATACATAGTCTATGAATACAAAATATAAAGAAAAAAACACTCTTCCTCGCTCTTATTCAATTGTAACTCACACTTTCTATAACTGTCTCTATATCTATACCTAATAAAAAAGGAAATGTAAATTATTAAAAAAAATTAAAGCAAAACAATTAAAAATAATTTATACTTACTATATACAAATAAAACTTTATACTTTATAGGATATGTTTTACAAATTTTATATATATAAACAACTATCAGACATAAAATACTAAAACAATACATAAATAATTACTCTCATTTACTCTATCTCATATTAATATAAATTTGGTAGGTACATACAATTTCAAATAAAAGAATAGTATATGTGCTGATTATATGTATATATAATAATGTACACTATATGTATATACATAAAATAAATAATTTCTTCTGTGCCTTCTTTTCCTTAACGACCGTTCAATCTATTATAATACACTACAAAAAACAAAATTACTAAAAAAAAAAAAACTAACAGAAATAAATAATTAAAATCAAAACAACTCTACACTTCCAAAAACCTAAAATATTTAAAATTGAAAATAACAACCCAATTGGGCGGATGGAAATTATAACGATTGCAGTTGGGGTGGCTCAACATTCGAATTTCTATTAAATTGTAGGAACTCTAAAAGAACATACTTTATTTAGGGAAGCTTTATACAAAATTATTTGAGTTTTTTTTACTATATTTTTGAAATCTCTTTTCTCTTTAATTTTATAAAGTCAAATTCAAAATAATTAGCTTATTATTTTTATTGTTTACAAAACAGATCCATATAAGAAACAAATAAAAACTATAAAATGAAAAGTACCTTTTATTTGTTACATTTAGCTGCTTCAAAATTAATATAAATTGCAAACAAAACAAAAAAAAAACAAAACATTGTTGATTAATTATTAGAAATACAAAATTATCGCATAATATTGATTAAATGCTAAATGACAAGTAAATGAAATTTAAAAAAGTTTCAATTAATTTAGCAATAAAACAAACCAGTTGAATTAAGAAAATTATTTATGAAATTGTTTAGTTTAGCAAAAAGATTAAGAAAAACTAAAACAATATGAATAACAAATGGAACAAAAAAAAAACAAAATAACCAAAAAAAAACATTGTTTAAGGAGTAGTAAAAAATAAACAAAAACAATAAATTTAATATTAAAACTGACAAAAAGAATTATGTGAACATTAAATGAAAAATTGTTAAATAAAAGTAAAAGTATATATAAATAAATGAAAAATAAAACAAATATATATATTATATAACAAAATAGGAGTAAAAATTTTAGCAAATATTTTAGAATTGTGTAAAAAGTTGTAATTCAATACTTTCGAAACTAAATAAAAATATATAAAATAAAATATGAAATGGTAGTTTTAATTGTGCTAAAAATTTGAGTCAAAACAAATTTCGTTTAATCTGCACTTACCTTTCAATACGATTATATAAAAAATTTGAAATGACAAAGCAAAAAGACTCTTACATATATGGTAAAAAGTGGAGAATAAAATTTGTTTAGATCGGCAGAAGATTATTGAAATGAATTTTTAGTTTAATGAGAGATGGTCATTAGAAATATCAATGAGAATGTTTTAAAAATAATAATCAAAAATCGAGTTGTCTTCATAAGCTTGTTTCCACAAGTAATTTTTTTATTTTTTCTTTTTACTAAAAATAATAAGGCCATACATAGACTATAAAGCGAAAAACGAACTTAACTTTTTTTGTAGCTTTTTTAAAGACTAGGGATCGTTACGACATATAATAGAGATCCTTCGTTGTTTTTCTAAAGGTTTACCTTGGAATTTGGATTCATTATTGGCTAAAATTTCATGTGTATAATTATATCTAGCCGTATGGCTAAAGGTTAGCAGAAAAAATAAAAAAGAACAGATAAACAGATACATTTATTGGCCTATTACAAAAAAAAATTGTAAAGGAAATAAACTTTCTTATTCAACTTACCTCATGATATATAAAGAACGTCGTGGCAATAATATGTCAACATAAAAATTATTCTCCAATATGGCTTTGGGTTGGCTACGGTAAGTATCTTCTTTGATATTATCTTGTTTGTTGTGACCAGGTTCGATGTCTTTAGTGCGTACTAAACGCATAACAGCATCGGATAACAAACTTAAGCCGGCTATAGTATGACCGCAGTACTAAAATGTTTAATATATTTAAAAACAAAATAATAATTAATGGAAAAACAAATCTTTACCCGCGTACTATCCACATGAGGTTTAATAACACCTTGAGGTGCCAAATCTAATATGTGTATAAAAGGCATAATCCCACCATCAAAACCCACTTGGCTTACACGGTTCAAAACCTCTCTATTATGGGGATACCAGTGTTTGCGTTCTGTTTCACGAAAACCATGTATAGCCTAAAGGGAGAGTTAAATATAAATCATTATTTAAAAAAAATCTTAGTTATTTTGTTAAATTTACATCATCCCAGTGATCGTATTCATAGCGTAAGCGTTTCATATAGGGTTCGACCTCTTCAAACAGCTTGGTCTCCTCCTCTGGCGAGATAAAATCAAGCAACAGTTTCATATCATTTCTAAATTGAGTCAACTCTTCCAAAGGCCATTGCCCTTTGAATTCCATAAAAGGATTTTCTTAAAATATAATATATATTATTTATTTTATAATCCAACCCAAAATATTATTACTACTGAAAAGTACCCTGTTGCATCTGTGCGACGAAATTTTCTTGCGACAACTTGCAAATGCCGGTATACAGATTCTTTGTATTATTTATTAACAATGTCAGTGTTTTTTTATTGCTACATGATATACTAAAAGTGTGAGGCAATACTTTAGTCACTGGCCTTATTAATTTTGTTATTTGGAACATTTTTTCCATTTTTAAATAAAATCATATAATTAAATAACAGTTTGTCTGAACAATAAAAAACAACTGTTGTCTACATCCATAACAGCTGTTCTTTGTTGATGTTTTGATTAAAAACTGCTTTACCCAGTATTTTTTATTGATAGTAAGTAGTATTAAATATACTACAAATTGTGTATGAGCTTTAGTTGATGTTTCTTATAAAATTTACAATTTTCCTCCTAAATACATTATAATTTGTTTCATTTTTAATATCAAATGGCAATATATTATACAAATTCGGCCGTTTAAAAAATAACGTTCTCTGTTTAGCACTTGTGTTCGCCTGTGGAATCCTGAAGTCCATTGCTTTTCTGTTCACACACTCTAACATCCATCTTGTTGATGTTAATCTATTTACTTTTAGTATTGCACGCATCGCCTTATTCTGTAATTTCGGCAGTCTTATTATTTGTTGATCAGAACAGCATGAATATAATATCGTTGACCCATATTCAAAATCTTGCTTGATTACTATGTTGTAAATATTTATTGATGTACTGATTGATATTTTACTTCGTATGCGTCTGAAAAATTCTATTTATGCCCTATTTTTTGCAAATGTACTCTAAATGCTCCTTAAATATTAAGTCCTTGTCTATTATGAAACCCAAATTCTTTATTGAATTAACCTTCTCTATTAACAAGTTATTTACCCAAATGTTATATTATTGCTCATATTAATCTCGAGCAATTTAGTTTCATTTTCATTTAACTTGAGCTTGTTCCTCTTTAACCACTTACCTATATTCTCCATATCATTCGATAACTTCTCGTAAAATAACTTTTCCGGTTTATCCTCTATAAAAATTAGTGTGTCGTCCGCATATAATACTATTTCACAAATTACCAGAACTTTCTCCATGTCATTAATTTAAATAATAAATAACACCGCATAATTATTTTCAATTGGCCTAGATTCGGTGTTGTTTATTCTTGTAGTCCGTCTACGGTTTGTTAAATATGATTTGAACCACATCAGCTCCTCATTCTCTTTACCGTATTTTATTAGTTTTTGTAGTAAGATGTTTTGAGAACTGCTTTATCGATTTTCAAACTACCACTATCAATTTTAAACTTGGCAACACTACAAACAGATGATATTTCTATTTTTGTTTTTATTTTTCTCTCTCGTTCCATATGTTTACTTTTTTTAAATACGGTAGTATTTTGCTATTTGTGCGTTTTTGCAATTAGAATTGTCACAAAAGCAGATATAATATATAATCCGTTAAATGATGTACAAATATGGTCAAAAGTTATCGGCAAGTCTTTGGGCTTATGGCAAAACAACCAATGTCTGTTCCAGTTTGCTAACAACGACTTCGAGATGCTTGTCGAATGCACCAGACAAGGAAGCCAATGTTTTTCGCAAACGAAAATTTAAGCCGCCAGAACCCTCAAAAGAAGTAGACACGGTCTTGCCAAGCCAAATACGTGTGGTTATATGTGGAGGTGGTATTATGGGAGCATCCGTAGCCTATCACCTGGCTATGTTGGGCTGGGGCAAAGATACTGTTCTCGTGGAGCAGGATAAGTTGTGCGATGAAAATCCGTGGTGTGCCAGTGGCTTAACCGGGCGTTTTGAACCCAGCTATACGGAATTAAAATTAGCCGAATACTCTATAGAACTGATAAAAGAACTCACCGAGAAGGGTTTATCCACAGGATGGCGTCAAGTGGGCAGTCTTAATTTGGCGCGCAGTTTTGATCGTATGATATCTTTTAACCGCATGAAATCCCAAGGTGTAGCCTGGGGTATACCCACAGAAATATTAACGCCAGAGCAGTGTAAAGAAAAATGTCCACTTATAAAAGTTGATGATTTAGCAGGTGGTCTATGGATACCGGAAGATGGCGTGTGTGATCCTCAGTTGGTGTGCCAATCGTTTATACAAGAAGCCAAACGCATGGATGTACGCGTCGTTGAACACTGTGCTGTTCAAAAGATACGCACCGATCATGGCAAAGTTACTGAAGTGGAGACTACAGGTGGTAATATATTATGCGATTATTTTATTAATTGCACCGGATTTTGGGCCAGAGCTGTAGGCACCTTGTCTACGCCTGCGGTAAAAATTCCACTTAAGGCAGTAGAGCATCATTATTTGCACACTAAACCAATAGAAGGCCTTAATCCAAATACTCCCTTCGTACGTGATTACGATGGTGGCGTTTATTTTAGGGAAAAGGCAGGCACTATTATGGCAGGTAATCTATCAGCTTAAGATTTGCATTAATCCTTTGTTTACTTTGTTTTTTTTATTGTGCTCAGGTGGTTTTGAACGCGAAGCCAAAGTAGCCTATGAAGAAGGCGTGTTACCATCATCGCAAAAAGAGCGCGTGTTGCCAGCCGATTGGGATCATTTTCATGAACTATTAGACGAACTTCTTAATAGAGTACCCGCTTTACGTACGGCCACATTAGATCGTCTAGTAAACACTTTGCAGGCTTTCTCACCTGATTGTAAATGGATTATAGGTGAAGCTCCTGAAATACAAAACTATTTTGTTTCAGCCGGTATGAAAACTATAGGTGTTTCGGCCGCTGGTGGAATTGGTCGTGCTCTGGCTGAACTCATAGTTAAGGGAACAACTTTTGTTGATGTCCATATTTTGGACATACACCGCTTTTTGGGTCTGCATAATAATCGCAAATTCTTAACGGACCGCTGTAAAGAGGTTCCTGGTAAACTTTATCAAATTTTCTATCCCTTTGAGGAGTATAAAACTGGGCGCAATCTACGCATGTCTCCCATATATCCGGCTTTACAAGACGCTGGTGCAGTCTTTGGCCAAACCATGGGTTATGAGAGGCCAAATTATTTTGATCCCAATAATATTAAAGGTTGGTTAACGGTTTAATAATTGTTGTCAATTATCCAAATAAAGCTCTCTTGCGTATTTCAGATGAATTTGGTTTGCCCAAATTCCGCATAGCCCAAACAAAGACTTTCGGCAAGCCACCATGGTTTGATTATGTGGCCACTGAGTACAAGGCCTGCCGCGAAGGCGTTGGCCTGGCTGATTATAGCTCCTTTACCAAGTACGATCTGTGGTCAAAGGGCAACGAAGTTGTTGACCTTCTACAGTATTTGTGTTCAAATGATGTGGATGTTCCAGTTGGTACCATTATACATACGGGCATGCAGAATCATTTTGGTGGCTATGAAAATGATTGTTCCTTGGCTCGTCTTTCCGAACGACAGTACGTTTTTGTTGGCTTAGCACAGTTAATCTTCCTTTTGTTACTGTACAATTACTTGTTCATTTCTTCGTAGTTACATGATGATTGCTCCGACCGTACAGCAAACACGATCCATGAGTTGGATACGCAAAAATATGCCCAAACACTTACGCGCTGGCGTCAATGTGGCTGATGTGACCTCTATGTATACGGCCATTTGTGTTATAGGACCTTATTCGCGTGTTTTACTCTCTGAATTAACTGATACAGATCTTTCGCCCAAGAATTTTCCCTTCTTCACTTACAAGGAGCTGGACGTTGGCTTAGCTAATGGTATACGTGTGCTCAATATAACCCATACCGGTGAATTAGGTTATGTATTGTATATACCCAATGAATATGCTTTGCATGTCTATTCGCGTATCCATCAGGCTGGCCAAAAGTATAATATACAACATGCTGGCTACTATGCCACACGTACCTTAAGAATAGAAAAGTTTTTCGCATTTTGGGGACAAGACTTGGATACTTTTACCACACCTTTGGAATGTGGCCGTAGTTGGCGTGTTAAATTTAATGTATGTAATGTATATTGTAAATGATCAGTTTTATTTTATATCCTTTTCATTATAGAAACCCATCGATTTTATTGGACGTGCTGCTCTGGAAAAGCAAAGAGATGAAGGAGTTAAACGCATGTACGTTCAACTTTTGCTCAATGATCACGATCATGAAGTAGATATTTGGTGCTGGGGCAATGAACCCATTTATCGTGATGGCAAATACTGTGGCATGACCACCACCACAGGTTATGGTTTCACTTTTAAAAAACAAGTATGTTTGGGCTTTGTACGTAACATAGACGATGATGGCAATGAAATGACGGTCACCAACGATTATGTGCTGTCAGGCCACTATGAAGTTGAAGTGGCAGGCATGCGATTTGAGGCCAAAGTCAATTTGCACTCACCCAACTTGCCTACCAAATTTCCCGATCGGGAACGTGAAGCATATCATGCTACACGTGATAAACCAGGTCAAGCGGATCTTTTATCATTTAGGTCTGAGCCTTAAAAAAGAAGGCGTCTTAACTCTGATAATTCTTTGTTATTATTTTGTTGTATTTGTTCGTTGGCAGTTATTAATTAGTTAGTTTTCTTCATTACCTATATAAGTAATTTATTATTGGCATTTACTAAACATATAAATTAAAAATCTCAATTATTCTTCCAATTATAAGAGACTAAGAAACATTTTATACTCATTGCAGCATACAGTTTGTTTAAAAGGCAAAGAAAAATAATCTTATTTCTACATCGAACGCGTATATTTTTGAAATTTAATATAAAAAAAGAAGGAATTAAACATTTTGATTCAATTAGAAGTTATTTGCGCTCAATTACAACCATTTGAAGTGTCCTTGTGTATTTTTGCAATTTAAATTTTCATTTTTATACAAAATAATAAAAGTCTTCTTGAAAAAAAAAAAGATTTTAAATTATTTATTGTAATATTTATAACAATCAAAAAAAAATACTATTTCCTAATAAATGTTTACAAATAAATGAATTTTTAGTATTTGTATTTAAAAAAGTTTGCGAAAAACGGGTCTTCATTTTAAGTTTTTCGCAAAAATCGCAATATAATTTCAGTCAAAAGCCAAAAATACCCCCAAAATCCTTTTGTTGAAAATAAACAACCTTAAGTCAGTTTATTACTTTTCTCCCACTGTGAATTTTGTATATGCATGGATGTACCCTTTTTTCGTATGTACATATACCGAAAATATAAGCAAAAATGTTCGTAAATTTTATATATATGTATATTGAATATATATATATCGTTGTTTAATTTACACCATTTTTAAGTGTATTTTTTGGACCAGACCATGGCCAACTATAGCAGTGGATCGATATTTAACCCAGCCAAAGATAGTGGCACATACACTTACATACTGGATACATGCACACAATCTAATTTAAAATCCTTTCTCTCTTTTGCTTCTAAATTTCTACACACACTCTCTCTGGAGAAAGAACATGCGCTCTTTACTGTTGAGCACATATTACAGAATGTGTATGGCAATATACATATGTGTGTGTATTTTTTCCCACCTTCAAATGAAAATGGGAACTCAGCAATATATTGACAAAGAGTAGAGGTGCCTTTTTAGTGCTGCCAACAACTACATATATTGACACGAAAAGTTTAAAAGAAAAAAAAATTTGAAAATAAAAACAAAACAACAGCAGCAGCAAAATAAAAGAGAATGTGGTCTAAATAGAATAAATGTTGTTGCTATTGCTGTACTTGTTTGTCATGTTTTAGTTTCTTTTTTGTTTTTCATTGGTTTTGTGTGTATTTAGTTTTTATTTTATTATTATGGTTGTTGTTGTTTTCTTTCTATTGAGGTGGTTGAACTTGTACCACCAGTTCAGCAGTTTTCATGTCCACAGCAATTGCACATGCAATTCCACAAAAGTGCTGCTGCGCACAAAGTTTGTCTTGCACGACAAAAAAAATATGTTTTGTTATTGTTTTGCACATCCAAACACATAAGGAATTCTATAAAAAAAGTAAAATGCAGCAAAGAAATTACTGACATTACTTTGTAGTTGTAGTAATTGCTGATGATGGTGGTGGTTATATCCCTGAGTACTTGAAAAAAAGCACATTTTGGCGCAAAATATTTGGGTTTGTCTTTTAGATTTTTTTCTTTCTTGTTTATTTAGCTTCTTTTACGATACATTTTAATATTTTTCTAATGTATTTACACACAATTTATTATACGTAAATTTACTTATCATTAGGTACCTATAACTTAAACACGAACACTGAATTTTACACTGAACTTGAGCTTTTTTCCTTATTCACTTTCTTTTTATTAAATTATTATTTTTCTAAATTATTACCATTTGTTATTCCTATTTCTTTTATTTTTATAAAAAATTTCCAATAATCTCTTTACTACTCAAAGGAAACTTTTTAAAAAAGAACTTGACTCTTAATCACTCTCTTTCGTTAAAAATTATTTGTATGAATGGATATGTAACTTGAAAATGAATATGTTAATTAATGCAAGTATTTTATTATTGTTATGATTTTATTATTAAATAAATTATGACGTCACGGAGTAAGTCTTCAGCTACAAAACTCTCTCTTATCACAATTATAACGAACATGTTTTCATACAGTCTTAGAGCTGCCACACGTACTGTTTTTATCAGTATATTTACTGATTTTAGTTTACTATGCTGTTTTGCGCATAGCATATAAATCAGTACGCAAGTGTACTGTTTTTTTATATTTGTAAGTTATTTTATACTGCTTTTTATCTTAAAATGCTTTTCAACACATAAAATTTCATATAATTCTTTATTTTCTTTAAAACACCTAAGCCATCATTTCAAAAAGTTAGCCATTTCAAAAATAGCTCTGCATGGTCATAGCTTTCAAAGCAATGAATAATTGCAAAGTACAAAAAAGCGATTAATATATAAGGGATCAACGAAATTTTTAACTCGTTAAATTTTGTAACGCTCGTATTACTAATTGTAAAAAGCCTGTAGCAAAAGTGATAGATTCGTCCCAGTCAAAAAAGAATTGATATATAAGAAATATGAAATATTGACTGCATTATTTTGTATTTGTGTTTTTAGTGATTCTCGACATTTTCGACTAGTTTAAAAATACAAGTATTAAACTCTAAATAAGAAACTAGTAAGTCTTTTTTCATAAAACAATTTGCTTAAATTCTTTAAATAGAATAAGTTTTGTTGTTGTTTGCCATTATGTATTGAATTTTGTTAATAAAATGTATACTGTTGTTTGAATTATATGTACTCATATTTTTCTGTTAAATACTGATTTCTTTAATTTCAAATCTGGCAACCCCTAACGGTTTTGAGGCTTTTATTTATACATACATAGTACATAACGATGACTGAAGATCAAGTAGTAAAAACAACTCTACTCAAAGAAAATATCATGTCTGATAGAAGTGGAATGCTATAATTGTAAAATAGTCAAATAATCGTTTTTGTTGTTGTTATTTTTGATATTAGTATTCAATGCATTTTTATTGCTGTTGTTGTTTTTAACTTTCCTCTAAGCTTAACAATAAAATTCATGAGTGGCATACAGAAATAGTATTAGCAGCTATTGTAGAGCCGTTACGTATTCAAGGTCTACCACTATATTATTGTTGCTGTAGTTGTTATTTTGTGTTTTGCTTAAAATGAGTAAAAAAAAGTTGTGTACAAGTGTGTGTATGTGAATAGTGGTAAATAGATGGAGTTTAATCAAAATTTAACCGATAATCAGGGTGTCCAAAGCTAAGCAATAATGAAAAATTTTAAATTCAAATGAAAAAATATATCAATTTAAAAAAATTAATTTAATCCTTAAACATAAGTAAAAAATTCGGGTAACTGGATAAAAGGGTACAAAAAAAAAAAACTTTTAAACAGTAAAAGAGTGATTTTAAGAGAATGCAAGCTCGTAGCCAATCACAGATTTTGTGAAAAAAGTTCTAAGCGTAATAATGTAAAATATGAACCTATGTATGTACGTTAAGTTGGTTTTTAATTTTTCAAAATTTTACATACCTACCTACGTAATAAAGTTATTAGAAAAACTAAAAAATTATTTTAATTTTTCTTTGTTATTGAGTGTTTGTCTTCCAAACCAATCAAAATATATCCTTTTTTTCTCTCAGTAGGTATGTAGGTATAACACAATTTCTTTAATGCGTTTTTGTTTATGTAAATACGCAAAGTGCGTAATAATTTATTTTAATTTAATAAATCAATTTATTTGCTATATTCAACAACTTCAAATTCGTTATTTATTACAAAATTTACCTAAAAACGGCCTATTTCCCCCTCTAATTCCAAAACAATCGAAAGTTTAATAAGTTCAAATTACATAGAAAAACCATCATCCCCCTTAAATTTAAAAATACATTAATTTATATGGCAATCATGCTGCACTATCGCACAATATAGCAACAACAAGAAAAGCGCACGACATCACTTGAATACAAATGATGTTTTTAACGAATGCATACTCAAATGGAATACAAATTGAAATGATATTAATGCAATGGATAAATGGGTAAAGGCCTATAGTAGGGGATACTGACAAAAAAAAAATATGTATAATAAAGAATTTACAAAGATAAAAGTTAAAAAACTATATTTTTGCTTAAGGCTTTAACAATTTGTTCTTCTTTTAGCTCATTTCTTTGGGTCGTATATCACCCACATAATAGTTTAAAATCCATATAAACATGTGCACGAAAAACCACAATCATTTATTATTGCCATGCATAAAGCTCTCTTACATTATTTTTCTCACTCCTCCTCTCGCATGCCCTCTCTTTCGTACTTTCTTTAATAATTTCAACTGGTTTTCTGTATACGAAAATGGTTTTCACGTAATTGTTTTCATGATTACGTGTGAGCATGCATGTATGTGTGTGTGTGTGTGTGTGCGTGTACACAATACAATAAGAAATCTGGTAGTGAGAATTATTACTTGGCAATAAGCCAAATTTTCAAGTTTTATAGTTGTTCTTGTGTCGTCGTCGCTATCGTTGCAACTGCCTTTACGTTTCACGTCTCTTGTCTAGAACAGCGTCACAACAAGAAAAACCACATCACACAAATAGGAATTTTGCATTGAATCAGATCCATTAGCACAAAAAAAAACCACATTCCAGTTTGCTGCCGTTACCGATGTTGTTGTTCTTGTTATATTTAACTTTATTTCGTTTTAGTTTATTTTTCTTATCTTCATGTATTTTTGCACATGCACACTTTCTTACACACCCATGCTCACGTACTCTCAAAGAGAAGAGAATAATTGTTGTTACTGGAATTGTATGTATGTATCTTCTATTCATTTATTTCTGATTTTTTTCCTTTCTTAATTTTTGTTTACTTTCGCATTTTTGTTGTTGTTCAATGTGCTTTTTTATTTTTGTTTTCTTACTTTTTATTTTCGTACACATACATATCATTAACAATATTACAGAATTGTTTTAATAAACCGATAATAGACAAGCAAACATGCTTGAACAACATTGTGTTTGCGTGCGTTAGAAGTTAAAAATATGGTTACACGCACAGGTTGTGTGTGACAATTTCTTATCTTTTAACGCACACAAACACAATGTTCCTCAAACATGTTTGCCCGTCTATCAGCACTAACTTAATCAATAGAGTACTTTTTATAATGGTATGTAGTTTGTTTTTTCTGCACCCTGTTTAAATCACTCACACAATATTTTTGTATAAAGTCGTACGTAATTTTATCGATTCGATTTTCACTTCCGCTCGTTAGTATTGGTGTGATTATGACGCGCCTTATCTACACATTCATATTTAGGTATTATGTATGTATGTAGGTATGTATCTATATTTTTAGACAGACATTATGTTTTCTTCCCTTAAGCATGGATATTAAAAACTAAATTTAATAATTATTGAGAAGCACTTACATACGTATAGTTTTTAAAAGGGTCTGACGTTGTCATACATAAACAAAGTGTTTGAGAGCTGTTTAGTACGTTGGACAATACGTCATAACAAGTTTTCATCTCTCTATTGTAGCCCTCTCCATGGGCCTAAATATGAATGTACATTTTGAGCGACAATAGCAACAACGGCTTTAACAATAATAAGAACAAGAAAAATTTAGTACAAACATACTTGTTACTATTCGTGCTCATATTTATTCGAATTTGGGTAGTTATTTTTGTTTATTTACGTGTGTGTGTGTAAAAGAGAGTACATACCTGTAATACTTTTAACCGAACATTCCCAAAATCAAATGTTTCCTTCTAAAAAAGTATATACATAGGTATGTGTGTATGCATGTGTATATACATATATTGATTGTGACGTCACAAACAAGAAATTATCATCGCCACACATTAGATTTAATGAACGGTGGACAAAAAAGCATTCGAAGGCAAATAAAGAATATTTTTAAAATTGATAAACAAATTTAAATACATAATAGGTCCGAAACTAAAATAATGAAATAAAAAAGAAAAACAAAATAATAAACAAAACTTTTGAATTGCCAGATATCTGTTTGGAAATAATGTATAAAAGTTGTTACATTCTTTTATAATACAGAAAGTCGAAAAAATAATATGTAATTGAGTAAAAAATTAAAACATAATTGTTATCAAAATTGTTTGATATATCTTTCAGTTTGTTGTACTAATCATTTAATTGAATTTTTTCTTTCTGTACCACTGTGTTAACAAAACTGTACTTTGTCATGCGCATTCCATATTGTATATACGACTCGTTCTTTGCTGTATTGAAAATGACGATTGGTACAGTGTCCGTCTTCACTGTAGTTTAACCATAGCACTCGCATATGCATAATACATATAGAAGGAAAGAAAACAAACAAACAAACGAACATTGTTGTTATCAACAACAATATTTTTGTTATACAGTACGAGTATACTTTTGTTCTTATTGATGTTGTTGTTGCTGTGTTTTATTTTTTATACAACCGCAAGAGTACAACGAGACGAGAGTATAATTTCTGAAAAATTTTTAAAGAGATAGCAGAGAGCAAGGGGTTGGTTAGTAGTATACACATTCTGTTAAGTGCTGCTTAGTATGATAATGATGATTACGACGAATGTGATTCACTAAAATTTGCCATATTCCGTTTTATTCGGTTGCAGACAGAGCGATAAGAAGGTGATGCGTTGTCGGTCGGTTAATTATTTTTTTCTTATTATCAAACGCATTTAAATAAAAATTAAAGACTTGTTATTTTTTGTAAAATACAATTGAGGTTTAATAATAACTATTAAAGAAAAAAATGAAACAATAAAATGTTAATCAATGCAAAAAATACATATCCCTTAAATTGAAACCAAAAGTCAAAGGAAACAATTAAAAAAATTCTTTATACCTATAAAGAAGAGAATTAAAATAGAAGAAACAGCAGTAATGCATATATATGTAAGAAGTTTTGTTTTAATAAAAGTGTGTGTGAGAGATTGTATTGAATTTTACTTCGCGTAAAATTTGTTGTTGCTGTTGTTCAATGGTATTCTTCCTTGCCAAATACACAAAAATCAATAAAGGACAATTGAGAACGTAATACAACAATAAAACTATATAAAACATTGAGTTTAGTGAGCATCAACTATACACACAAAAATATTCAGATCCATACACACTCCCATTACCATACGAATATACGTTTTAACACGGGGTCGGTCTTATAACGGACAACGGCCTCATGAATTGTTTTAGTTTGTATTTAACGTTACGCCAGTGTGGATGATGTCTGTAAAATGTTGTTATTGTATTTATTTCATAATGTTAACAAAAAATTAGCAAAACAATGAGACGTGAGTGAGAAAGAGAGATGAGAAAAAATTAGATTTTTTAAATAAAAAAAATAAATAATATCTATAGTTAAGATTGGTCTTTTTTGGGAAGAGTAAATAAAAAAAAATAAGAAAAGTGCTTGATTAAATAAAAGAAGAATAATAAATAGCAATTTAAAATAACGGAATAAAAAATAACGGAAAAATTGTAAAGATATCCCTTTGGTATTGTTGTTGTGTACTCACATACAAAGCAAAGTTGCTGCCCAGTCCCAGTTTTAACAAAAGGAGACCCAGAAAAACTGTGCTGATAAAATCATTACCAGCAGTAGCAACAATACAACCCCAGTTTTAAATATTCAAGAAGAAGAAGCAGCTCAACGCAAACAAACAGTGTTACACAGTTATAATTTAACCCAACAAACCAGTTATTACTTAATAACAACACCGGTCTTCTACAGATTGAGGAACAAATATGTCGTTGCAAACTAAACGACAGCATTGCTATTTGTGCGATCTGCCACGCATGCCCTGGGCCATGATCAATGACTTTTCCGAGGCCGTTTGCCGGGGCTGTGTTAATTATGAGGGAGCCGACAGAATTGAATTGGTTTTAGATGCAGCCAGACAAATGAAACGCCTACACCAGGCTGCTAAACGCAGTCATGAGAATGGAGAAGTTCAACAATCGGCAGTTCCCAATCAGCCCCAGAATCAGCATCGCAGTAATGCGCCCATAAATGTGGGCGTGGTGGGTCAGCCGCAACAGCAACATCATCACAGCTATCCATCACAACGAATAGGGCCACCCCAGGCCACCCTTATGGATTTTCCCGTTAAAATGGAGGCCCACGACGCCAGTGTTCGACCAGTACGCATTTCACACATGCCACCCCACCACATGTCCATGTCGAATAGGGCAGCTGCTGCAGCGGCCGCGGGTTCCAGCATTAATCCAGCCCAGGTGGGCGGTCCAGTGCCACCAACATTGTCGGTCAATCTAAAGCGACCGCCGTCCGAGGACGATGAACATAATCATAATGATGGCAGTGGATCGTCCGGCATAAAGCGCACCCCCATTGATGATCCAGCTTCAAGACCACCTCTAACGCGAGGTGAATCGTTACCGGCCGCTGTTTCCTTCATTTCAGAGAGATCCTCGGGCTTACGCGATAAACATCAGCCAGTGAGGGCACCTTCATTTGATGCCTCTACCTTTAAGCCAGGCGGTAAGTTTTTAAATATTTTTTGTTTTTAATCACTGCCAATATGCCCTTATTATTGTTGTTGTAAATAATTGTGGGTAGTGAGAGTGCTAAAAAAGAAAATCTTAGTGTAAATTACCCTGGCATTGGTGCTGTACATATTCATGTGTAATTGTCAAATAAAAAGTATTGAAGCCCCCTGATCTTAGTCAAAAAGAAAAAAATTGTGATTTTATTTCAAGCCCTTCCTACTAATATTTTCTACTATTACTGCTA
Organism: Wohlfahrtia magnifica; assembly: GCA_023159175.1. Taxonomy (NCBI): domain Eukaryota; kingdom Metazoa; phylum Arthropoda; class Insecta; order Diptera; family Sarcophagidae; genus Wohlfahrtia; species Wohlfahrtia magnifica. Next base: position 1,826,923 of record JAKWBJ010000208.1, on the reverse strand, counting down.
GTGGTTAGGCGTCGTATTTTTATCTTATCAGAGCTATAGGCTTATTTTTATAAGCGTTTTATATTTATTAGATCTTATCAACACTGAGTAGAAAAAGGAAATACACAAAAAAATCAAAATAAACAATAGCAAAAATGAATTCAGATAATACCCATAATTCTCGCTGATTATTATTTTTCTGTCATAATATTTTTTGTATCCCATCATTGCATTTCTTTTCTAAACTCTCAAGAAGATTGTGTATGTGCCTGATATAAATATGTGTGCATGTGTATGCATATGTATGTATGTAGGTACGTGAGAGCTTTTTGTAAGAGATTCACAGAGAAAGAAATAGAGAGAATAAGTAAAGAGTTTATGTGTATGTATACCAAGGGCTCCAATTTGTAACGGTTATCCTAACAATATACATATATTGTTTTGTCACTTATTTCTTACAATAACCCAACAAACCAATATTTTAAAATCATTTTTAAAAGGCAGATTTTTAATATTGAAAACTCCTTTTGAATATCATTTATAATAACAAATATCTCTATAATTCTTAATTATTCTAAATACAATTAAAAAAACTTAATATATAAAACAACTTAATGTATTTAAAATGAAATGAGGATTATTATTTTTTAGAAAACAAATTCTTATAAAAATAATGATTTTTACAAGTCTTTTAAATAACACACTCGATCTGACTTAAAAGAAGTTTTAAAGAGCCTATAAAAACAAAGACTTATTGAATTCATATCTTTTATAATTATTTGTGTATGTTTATACTAGAATTGGTTACAAATATCAAATAGATAAAAATAGGTCATCAATTTATAACAAAACAAGAATTTTGTTACAATTTTTAGTTAAATTGTCTATGGGGTTAAACACGATTTACTGTGTACATACTCTGCATATTGTATCGTGTGTACTCATATTATACTCATTACACTATGTATATATATACAATGTGTTACTGGTATACATACAAACACATCTAAACATGCCAATAAACTAATCCCCCAAACCAGTTTGGCAAGCCGTGAAAAATGTCATGCGCACTGGTCAATAAAAAACAAGTATTTTGCTAATGTTCCAATAAGAAAAACAAAAACATACACTCACATGCATTCATATATACTGTACACAGTTGCTTAACTCTACCCCCTACCTACACTACCAAAACGAGTTTTAGAGTTTATTTTGTTATGTTTTGTTGCCATTGTACATACATCGTCATAAAACCTGTTTTATTTGTTGTCTTTATTTAAAAAAAAACGTCTCGTCTTTTTTATAATATACATACAGTCCAGTACAGATGCCTACATGTACACACACAAACAAACTTAAGCAAAAAGCTGCATCTACATATTGTAAGAATGTGTGTGACTACGTACGAATGAACGTGTTGTACAACCAGATTTTGTTACAAGTGTATCAGCACTTTATACGTTTTGTAAGAATGTTTATGAATGCAGCAGGTATGAATGTGTATAGAAATAGAGGTAAACACGTTGAAAATGAAAATAACAACTACAACAACAATAAGAAATACACTAAAGAACAAAACCCAAGAAGAGATCGTCAAGTGTAATAAATCTATGTAAAAATGTAATAGTTTTATTTGTGTGGGAGGGGGGGGTGGAGTGGTTATAAAAAGAGCACTTCTTTCAACAACACAATTACTCGTTATTTCTGTGTACCTCGCTCTCTTTTAGAGTAACTTGATTACAGTGTTGCCAATATCTGTGGAATTATCCAAAAACGGGACAAATTTTTTTCTTGAACTATTTTTGAATCAAAATGTTTTTGTGTAATTTCGTTTCGACAATATTTCATTTGTAGTAAATTTTCAATCAAGAATTTCAATTTAAAATTAAAATTTTAAATCAATCGAATGTATAGTTGATTGATCATACATAATCCCAAATAATGAAATATTGTGTATACATATGTATGTACAAATGTATAGGTTTATTGGCTTACAAATTTGTTGCTTCTTGTTCTCTAGATGATTACGGGCAAATGAACACCAATCTGAGTGAAGTGGTTGGTCAAATCATAGAAAGTTTACATTTTTATGATGAATTGTACACAATTTTACAAATTATTTAGCAAAAGTACGCAAAATATTTTCCAGTTATATCATCAATGCATTTAAAAAATGGTTTTCTATCATAGAAATTGATGATTAAAAACTGGAATCCACATGCCTTTTCAGATTTTGTAGAGTAAAGACTTGATGACAATTTTGACAATGAAAGTTATTGGGTAAAAGTTATCAAAACGGTCTCAATGAGACTCTATTTCCTAATTTAAGAACTGTAATAACTAGTGGAAAAAATTTTTAGTGAATTAAAATTAACAAAAACATAAAAATCGTTACAAATAAACAAAATGTATTTTGGACAATTTTGAGGCTTTGCTAGCGTAAAATTTAATTTGGTTTCTGGCAACACTGCTTGATTATAAGTAAACGTATACAAAAATACGAGTTCATAGTCTAAATTGTTGTTGGCTTTGAAAATTTACTCCACTAGAGTGCTAAAAATATAAGTATATTTACATACTATGTACAGCTGCGGTAGAAATAATAGCAGCAGAAACACAAAAATACTATAATTATAAAAAGAAAAGTCCATACGTCTTTATTATATCCAAATCAAATTTTTTTCAACACTATATGTTTTTATTTATATATTTTTTCTTTATTCAAGTTAAACATATTACAGTTAAGAAATTATAAATTAAAATTAATTCGTTTAAGAGAAACTTGTCGGTATTAAAAAATGCCCCTAACTTAAAATAAATTAAAAATATTTTGAACGCAATTATTATATTTCTTTTTTAATGTAAGGCTTTACCCAGGATATGAGTTGCTATTTAACATTTTTTTGCGTTTCATTTGTTTCTAATACAGCCTCGCAACGTGGATTCATTGAATTAAAAATGTTTTGATATCTTTCAAGGGGTATACTTTTCCAGGATTCCTCAATTATTGTCCAAAGATCGTTATTGTTCTTCCGCTTAACTGCGGAAACTGCCTTTTTAATATATACATACATTTATTTATTTAATGAAAGTATTCTACAAAAATGCATTAAGAAAATAGTGTGGGCTACTAGGTCGTTTCCTACCTTCTTAATATCACACCACAAATTCTCTTTAGTATTAAGGTTTAGCTACTGCGCAACCACTTAATGACACAAGTACCACTTTCTGCTAAAAAGTTGTTTACGACTCGGCTGAGTTTGTTATGTTGAAAGGTTCAATTGAGAGGCAAGTATTCCGTGAAAGGTAGCATGACATTCTGCAAAATATCGATATATTTGGAAGCATTATAACATGAAAAACATATCCAAATCATACAGTGTATCCTCCGTGTTTAACTGTCTTAACAGTAGGTATATCTTGGATCGTATTCTTTATTAAGAGGTCTCTATGTCACGGACTGAAAACCTGGAAAAATTGGTTCAGGTTCGGGTTCGGGTTAATAAAAATAAAAATGTGAGGTTCGGGTTCGGTTTGGGTTTAAGATTTAAAAGAAGTACTAATGTTTTATTAGTATGGTTTTGATTGGTTTTCAAATTAATTTTGGCGTAATTTTATAATTAACACTAAACATACCATAACTGGTTATATGACCTATACCTATTTCTATCAGGACCGGTTAAATGACTGGTGCCATATTTACATTCGAATAATTTATAAAACTCTCTTCCGTTTCCATTGCTAAGTTTTTGGAGATTGTGGTCTGGTTACTTTGTCGTTAGAAATAATAGGTATTTTATTGTTTTTCCATATTTTTTTCTATTAACCACTTTCGAAATTGAACCCATTAAACACTTCTCATATGGGTTCAACGAGTTCGGGTTTCAAGTTTTTATAAACAGTGAACCTGAACCCGAATGGGTTTCGGTTCCAGTCCCTGCTTTATATACTGCCGCGATACCCCTCCACCATATAAAACAATTTTTAATTAGACAGGCCAAAATATATTGCCCCACTTTTCAATTAGCCATGGAATACTGTATCGTGCTGCTATTATTTTTACCGGAACTGTATATTGTGTGCCTTTTTGTGCAACAAAGAAAAATAAACTTTTTTATGTTATAAATCGCATGTTAGAGGTTGTAGGCATAAAATAATTTGGCGCATTTAAAACTGCTACAGTGATCTCTGTAGGAATAAGAATTTTTTTTAGGAAATTTGGGTAGGTATACAACATTTTTTGCAAATTTTAATTAGATCTGTTGATGAAATTGAAGTTTTTACACACGTTCTCATCTATCTTGTTTTGTGATTATGGTAGCAATCGGGAGAAAATTTTTTCTTCAGGCCTGTTCTGAAATCACCCGTGTGATTTGTTCCTGTTCTGGAAATCACGTGATTTAAAATTTTTTGAAGTGATTTTTATTTTGCGAAATCACGAGCAAACCAGGTTAAACTTATGTTTTTATGTATTTTTTCATTATACAGTTATGCCTAATCATTTAATTCAGCTCTTTCTCTTTCAGTATGAATGTTATCTGCAGCTCTTCAACTGAATTTTGTCTAAATTTGTACATATTTTGGTGACATTATTGACTTTCATTTCCTAAACGTCCTCAATATTCGCAGTTGAAAATGAAATCACGGAGCAGTTTTCAAAAGAATAAAAAATGTGTTTTGAAAACTTGCTATTGCTAAATATGGATAAAGAACATATTAATATGTTTATTTAAGTCATTTTAGCATTTGTTTTACAACACAATTTTTGTAAAAATAAGCAAGTGAGATGAAATCGACACTAAAAAGTTGTCCGATTTGAAATCACTTCGACAAAAAGTGATTCCAGAACATACCTGATTTCTTTAGGATTTATTTATGGTTTTTCTGTCAATTTTTATAACACAAATCTATAATTTTGTGTAGAAAAAGTTGTTGTTTAGTTGGGTACTTGATTCTGATATGTTCTTTAATTTTTATGCAAATTTGCAAATTTTTTCCAAAACCAATGAATACTCAAGATTAATATCATTTAGGATAATATTGATCCATTGATAAGATCTCAGAAGAAAAAAAAATTCGAAACAAAATATTCTTAAAATTTATCTAAATTTTAATACAGTCCAATGTCCATAGATTACTTATTACCAATTGAATATATAGAATACAGTTGGGAAAGTTAATCCTTAAGTAAAACACTGAATTAGCAGTAGTGTAAAGCCTTGGTTTTTTTTTATTATTATTTTTTTCAATTATCCAAGTTAAACCACAAATATTTTGGCGGTATTTTTTATCTAAGTGGGTCGAGCAAAACATTGTACCCATTGAACAATATAAATTAATTTTAAAGTGGAGAAAAGAATAAGTCTTATATTGAAACTTAAAAAGTAAAGCAGGTATAATGAAAAGCACTCTAAATGAGTCATAAGCAATTGGTGATTGAAGGAGTCAAAAATTACATGAATAATAAAATGAATGTTAAACGTATATGGCGAAAGGAGTCATTGTTAACACAAACAGATCGGTAGCATTTTTAACTTAGAGGGTGCAAGTTGCGAAAAGGTAAAGATAATTTTCCTAAGTAGCATCTCAGTATCCACATCCCCACTAATTAAATCTAATAGAAAATAGATGCTCAGCATTATTCGCCGACTTTTTAACGTTGTTAACTTAATAAGCACGAGTCTGCTTTCATATGTGGAAAGTTAGAAAGTTCCCTCCAAATAATCTAAAGCAAATTTGTAGCACCTGTTTTTGCATAGATTCCATAATTTCAATAAACTTTTTACCATCATATAGACCAAACTGCCTACATGTCGATACAATCTAATGCCTCTTTTGCATTGTTTCATTGTTCGATCTCATGCATAAATTTTAAAATATGTGAATTTTTTGTAGTTCTGCTATTTTCATGTTTGCAACTGTATATTTTGTATATGATGCATGTAAAATGAACACAAATCGCAATGGCCCTAATGAAAAAATAAAAAAAGAAACACATATATAATATTTCTACAATATTCGTGTGGCACGCTATACGAATAATAATAATAAAAGCACAAAATTAAACTAAAATTGAAAAAAACGAGTCACAAATTGAATTTGTGAGAAGCCATACATGCGTGTGGCATACCAAATAAACGCCAACCAAAACATCTCCTCCACCACCCTATACACTCATAGTAGACGACCACCAGCTCAGAAGAGAAACGTTTTATACGAAGACAACAAACACAGCACTATATAAACAGTACGATATTAAAGAGCTCAAATCAAACAGTTTCATTGGATTTTTATGCAAACTTTGCTTATAAAACACGTGAAAAATTATCTGTGCGTGTTTGTTTGTGTGTGTGTGTGTGTGTGTTATTGAACATGTCTTATTCACAGTTGAGAAAAGTTAAGAAGAAGTTGTATTACCATTGTAATGATGCGTAGACCCCCAAAGTAACCGGTTTTAACCTGAACCAGAATGTGTGACATCATATAGTATGTAGATATGTATGAATGTGTGTATGGATGTATGTGGGTAGTTGGAGATCTTGAAAGTACGCTGGTAGAACGCGTTTAACAAGATTTTTATTATTCTCTACTCTAAGCAATAGAGAAAGAAAGAAAAACTGAATCATGAATTTGGTTAACGAACAGTAAAGTAAAACTATCGAGCATTGAGTTTCTAGAACTCTTTTTAAGTGTAACAGTACAGAAAAATAAAAAAACGATCGGAATTCTTGAAGAGATAGAAATTTAAATTTTTGTTGATTGATTGTACAATTTCTAACATTCACTGTATAAATGTTTATTTTTTGTTTTCCGTTTGTATTTATAAACTATTCACACACACACATTCTGCTGCACTTATCTATCTTTTTCAATAAGTCTGATGACTAAAAACCGTCATAACACATCTACACAGATACGCAGACAAATAAATAAATACATATGTACATACATATATAGCTTTTATAGAAAACATGTGTTTTTCCATTTTTTGTACCATTTTTTTTTTAATAAATTTAGAAACATATACAGTGATGGTCATATATAGTACCATTAAAAATGCGAAATAATGTAAAGAAATGCTAAATAGTCAGGAATTGATATTATGTTTTAATTATATGACCACCACTGTATATATTTTTAATTATTTATTAACTTATCTAATCACAACGGAAAGTTTGACTGATAATTCCCTTATCGCCATTCGACAGATAACCAACCGTTTCATTTTCATCTTATCGCCACTGAGTGTGTGAATTGAAACAATAATGATAATATTTAATAATATTTATAATTTTTTATAATCGTAAGCAATGATTATTATTTACATACAAATAGTATTTGTTTTTTGATAACCGGGAAAAATATACAAATATTGTACTTGTTATAGATACACACGAAGAGAGAAACAAATATGAATTTTTTTGGTTTTCATAATAAAAATTTAATATATAATTTAAAATAAGGAGGAAGGAAGGTGTTAATAGTCGCCTAAATAAAAAGATATATAATGTGTCGATCTTTATATAGAGGTGTTAGTACGAATGTAAGAAATCGTGGACTCTTATAATTTGGCAAAATCAAAAATACAATGACAGCGGAGGCTCTTGTCGTCGGGTATAGTTATTAGAACGAATTTAAAAGAAAACACAAAACGTAAGATCTTCAAAAAAATATATATATATATCAAGTCAATGGGAACCACACGAAAGAATTAGTAGAGCTATTTTTGTGAATCCTACTTTGATCAAGGTTTATGACTGACATAATAGGATAGTTTAGGATTAAGGATTTAGTAAAAGGTAACTTTAGCTAAAGTGAACTTACAAATCACCTTTAACTTTTTTGGTTATTACAACTTGTAAAATAAATATGAAAGTTCAAACATAAACTCATCTTTAAAAGTTACAGGTAAGATGATCTTCACTTTAGCTTAACGCTCACTTTTACCTTATTGTATACTTATAATAATGAAAAATAAGTTATATGCCCGTTAAATCCTGCCTTTAGTTAAAAACAAGTTCTAATAATGACCATAAGTATACAGAAAACCTTATAATGGCTATAATTGATCAATAGACTCTTGTCAAAATTGTCTAAAGTCTAATGAATTCTTCAAAAGCTGCAATAACGAAAAAGACAATGCCCAGCATTTGAACACTCGAGATTAATCTTCTTTGGACAGAGCGTATTCCATGACAAAAACTATCCCGCAATGGGTAATTAGATCCACCATGCCTTCACAAAATCAAAAACTCGGTTAACGGAGAGTGGCTAAAAGCACCTACCTATTCAACTTATCCATTGGATCCAATTGCAATTTATTTATTTTCTTAATTGACCCCAAAAGGGCCAAAAGAATGTGAGTTTATGTGTGTATGTATGTTTTTTTTGATTATGGTCTCTCTGAATGTTTGGAAGGAACAATAGCCTATTTACTTTTCAAAATGCCAACTGGGTGCTGCCACTTCCATACAAAGTAAACATATATTTGTCAATATCTTCAAAACGGTGACAGTAAAAGTCTAAATTTAGTCCAAATAGCTTCATAGCCAAATCATACAAATGTTCATTCAAAATATGGACCGAAAAGGACAATGGGAGAACGGAAGTAATACAAAAAACTATAACTGAGATAATAGTTATGATAATAATAAAGATGTGGGAAGCGATGGACGCCTATATGCATGTACATACATGTGGGTGGCCAAAGAGAGAACTGCATCTGTATTAGTAGTATTAGTAAATTTTTGCGTTGAAGAAAAAAATTAAAAAGTAAACAACAAAACAAAAAAATGTAATACGCAAAGAGACATATATGTGCTTTCATCAAAAGCTATCACACAACTGAATGCAATTGTTGTTTATTAGTTATTCTCTGTTGAATATTTACGTTTTCGTTCAGGAGCCGACTTAACTTGTACACATATGATGTACATATATATATATATATATATATACGTATGTACGAGTATGTACATGGGTTCTAAAAATGTTGATGGTATTTAAACTCTACATCACCGGCATTTGCTTTTGACCATATCGCGTCACATTGGATTTTATTTGATAAATACTACTGATAAAAAAACGCTTGTTATCGCTCAATATTAGTATGTACATATATTAGTAACAAACTGCACTTTTTACATACATACATTTTATATGAATTCCATAACGCTTGCGATTATTTGTGTGTAAATATTTTGTTTAAATTTTAATTGAACTGATAAGTGTTGTGAGAAATCTTATCGCGACTTCTGTTAATTTGTAAAATTCATCTTATCTTATCGCTAAAATGAAAAGAAAACATTCTTATCAGCGAGGGCGACAAATAGCGCAAGCCATTTTTTCCCAATTTTTTTCATTTTGATATCAAATAATATATGTACATATATAGTGAAATCTTGTTTAACAAAATCTTGCTGGGTGATAAGGTTTTTAACAAGTCAGGATTTTTTGAAATTTCAATGTCTAAATCAAAGGCAAATGCCTTTTAAATCGTTTTTTTTTTTAGTTTTTTTAATTCTTTATAGTAAGAATACTAGTTTAACTGATTAAGTAAAGTACTTAAAAATAAAACAAGGCTTGATAAGAGGTATCAGTGTTTTTTATAAATGTATATAAATAATATAATAATAAATAATTTAAAGGAAAGGTGTAAAATTCGTATAGAGACGAGCAAATATTTATATTTTTAGAAAAAAAAAAACAGCTTAAACGCGCAAATAGAGAGCTACGAATACAGAGATACTTTCATATCAGCAATGTACAAAATATATTTATTCAACTTTTAACAAGTTTTCACAACAATACTTGTTGTTAGTGGAAATTGAATAAAAATAAATTTAAAAAATATATTGAAAAAATGAAACAAATTCGCAAACGTTTTAAATGTTTACGTTTTATCATCTCTATCGTCAAAGGCCATGCGAACAAACATGCAACGTTATCAATGTTATTTAGGGGGAACAAAGAGTCAGATATTTTAAAGTATTGATTCGTTTCATTTTCGCAATGAGCTTTGGATCCAATTTTGTTCTTAACGACTAACTCTTTTTTTGGCCTAATGGTGTTTTCTTTCCTATAAAAAAGTATCACCCTGTTAAAAGGTGCATTAAAAAAGGCTGACCATAACAGAATGTAACACAAATAAAATTTGTTTTGCAAACTAATAACCGATTTCTTTCAATTTTCGCAAATAAAATAGATGCAGCAATATCCATATTTAGATTTAAAAAAAAGGTTTTAGATTTAAAAATATGTATGCATGTATTTTTTATTTTGTTTTAAATAAAATATGTAAATATTAAAAAGTCTTGCCAGATTGTTAATTTTTCGACTTCAAATTTTGAACTTTTTTTTTTTTTGTAACAAAAAAAATTTTAACATTTGTAACACGGAATGCACTTTTTTTATATTACTGACCATGTAGCTGTGACAATGTAATATTTCCTTAAGGTTACTCCACAAAACAATGAAAAATTTAACTTTAAAATTGGATAGCGATACCAGGCGACTTTTTTTTAACTTTCATCTGGTAGTCCTATAAATAAATAAAGTTATCTGTTTTTTCAGCACTCACAACTTATACAGTGCATAAAACGTGAATAAAATGCACATTTTTTGATAGAAAACAAAACAACCTAAGAAAAATTTTGCTTGTTGTGCCTCTAACTAGACTAGGACACAATTAGTCCAGGGCAAAAATTTCAAAATAAGTCAATCACCCATGTGCTGAAACTCACATTTCGCAAAAAAATGAGATTACGAAGTGAAGTCACGAAATTGGAGTGCTGAAAAGCACAAACAAAAAATTTTGCTATTTCAACTCGCATGCGAAGACTGAAGTGTCTTTCAGGTGAACTGGTGTGTATTAGGATAACCGAGTGTCAAACGGTATAAATGAAAGCATATAATTAAAATATGTGTTTTTATTTATTGACTTGAATAAAGTGTATTATTTTGAAACTATCCCTTTTTACTTTATTGTTGTTAACTTTAAAATTGGTAACTTTACAGTGCACAGCTGTTTTTATTCTCATTCAAATAGCAAGTATTACCAGACATTTACATATTTTCGTGTTAAACACAACTCGCGATCTTCAGCACATTAAAATATGAGATTTACGATTTCAGCACATCGGCGAACTACTACTAGAAGCACGATAAAGACTTTAACTCTATCAGAGTTTTTGTGTCATTAAAATAATTTAATTTCCATAATTTTTTTTAACTATTATGGTTATATGTACGTACTCTGGTTAAAGTAACGAATTTTTTTCAGTATTAACCGAAGTGTAAATTGTACATTTTTGGTATGCCAAACACGTCCGTTACAGTCAATAACTTACGTTGGGTTGTCGTACACGATGTCAGAAATCAATATTAACTAATCAGTTTGCAGCAAAAGCAATGAAAAAAACATAATTTTAATTTAAACTTCATAAGGCGCTCAAATATACTGACGTTAACGGTTTTCTGGTCAGATTTAACCCAAATAGAAAATTATATATAATTAGACAATATGAAATAGACAAGTATGAAATAGTTTATTTATTATTTTTTGTCAATAAATAAATAAAATAATTTGTATTTGTAATAATATTTATTGTAAATATAGGAGTACAGTGGCTTAAAAGAGTTAATTAAAGTTGTATAGGTATTTATCTCATATATAAAAATTTAATGTTAGATCAATACTATTTTTAATTAATGCATTGCTTGCATAAAATAAGAATGCTGTTTGCATACAAATTTTTTCAACTAATGTAAACTAACGGTGTTTTGTCCAGTTCGCGTCATTTTTTTGTATTTGGTTAAAATTAAAGTCTGAATCGTATTCAGGATTATCGAGTTGTTCTCGTGCAATTTATTTCGAAAATTATGCTCTTGGTAACGTTTTCAGTACTTTATATTAGCCATGGTAAGTTGCAAACCTAAATTTTCTATAAAATGACGTTTGGCCAACCATTTTCGTTCCAGCCGTAGTTAGCCAATCTAAATAATATAAAATAATATAAGCGAATATATCTTTCATATTACCAAATATCACTTATGGCATTTAATTCGTTATTTTTTTGCAAGTATGCAAAAATGACATAACTTTGTCCTGTGTTATCAACCACTCCTTTGTTTTATTGTAATCTAATACTATCTGGAGATTTATGTCCTCACGATTACCAATTTCTGGACTTATGATAAAAATAAAGTACACATACTATTTTTTTTACAACTTTATAAAAGAGATTAACGTCCTTGATGAAATAAATACGAAAATACAAGTCTGCCTTTTATTGCCAATATCAGTGGTGGTAATCCTACTTTTAAGTGCAATTCTTATTATATTAACTTGTTTTTCTGTTAATTTTTGTCCCAATTGATGTGATGTACAGAAAAAAACATCTCATTTATGTATAGCCGGACCAGGCCTCTTTCTATAAATGCCACCAACTGCTCATCGTCTGCTTTATTTTGAACGTCTTGCAAAGTTTGGGCAATATGCCAACCCCTTTATTTCACGATTCAAATATGGGTTCAAACTTGTCTATAACTCATCGATCACTGTGTTCATCCTTATTTTTAAAGTTTATCACTCTCGAAAAGTTGCAAATTGTGCTGTTCAGAATAACAGAAATTCACGATTTTCACTCTGGGTCAAATTCGACTTGGTCACCTTAAAGGTAACAAATTTATAACTAATGCCTTTGCATATATATATTTTTGCAAAAATTAAATTTTTCTATTCAGATTTGACATAAAATATAAGTCAAGCTTATCAAGTACATAGACCGCTTTTTTCTCCAAAAATGGGTCAAAAATGATCCGAATATCCTATGAAGATTTTAAAAATTGTAAGGTATACTTATTTAGATGGTAAGTCACTGTATTCATCAATCATATATACATAAATGTTAAGGTTGTATCCAACATGCAGTTGTGTATTTAGTAAATTAAGCAAACGCATTTAATTGTGTATGTTTGCATGCATTTGTTAGGAGAGCCAAATACATAAATTTTTTAATATTTTTAAAAGAGAGCCAAAGATAATTAAAGAATTTGGTTCTTTCCTTAATATGCAAATTTTTTTTCTCTTTGTGCTTATTAAAAAAATTTTTTGCAAGTGTGTGTTGCATCATACATGTGCACACATGCATATGTTGGCACATTCAATGTATATATATCGGTATATAATATATAAATAAGCCGCTTAAATATATGTATACAAACTCTGATATGGCTGCTTTTTTACTGTACTTGCTGTATGTGTATGTGCGTGTGTTGTGTCTGATAAACAACATCGGAAATTATGCCAAAAAGACGAACCAGACAAGCCTCACAAACGATATAAAATTGCTTTGGCCAATTTTCTGTTGTTTTTAATTTTGATTATTTTTTTGTTGTTGCGTTTTTCAACGTCTTTTCTTGTTATTTTTTTATTAAAACAAAATCGTCACAACTTGTTTTAGCAAAACCACATTGGGAATAAAAAAAATTAAAACAAAATGAAAACGAAAATAAAAACAAAAACAAAAGAGAAAAAAACTGAACTGTTACATGAATGCAGGTTTTTTTGCATGCCAACCAACAAAAGCACCAACAACTAAGTAGTTGGCAATAACGTCAATATTATTGTTACTGCTGCTTTTGCTTGTTTTTTGTTTTGTTTTGTATTATTGTATTTTTTTGTATTATTTAGAGCCAATTTATAAAGATGACGTATAACGTATCACTACATTCACACATTTAAAGAATTTAATATGCTGTGAGTATAGCTACGTACGCGTTTGTATACTTAACAGTGGTTGTCAATTTGCACGAAAAATTAGCACCGCCTCGAAATATTAATATACATACGTGCATACGTACCTATACATACTTTATTATTTATTTTTATATTGTAAACTAAAACTACTACATAAATACAGAGATACACAGGTATAGGTATAATATCAAATTATAATTTCAGTCGTTAATTATTAGTAAAAGGGTATAGAATATTTTTTTTCAAATAGGTACTTTTCTCTTAGTTTACATTGAAAACCATTTATATTTCATTTATCATTTGAATGCCATACGACCCGTAATGATCAAAATGAATAAAAGAGTACGAATGCTAAAAAAGAGTGCATTTTAAAGCATTTTCAATGTCTGCAATATCAGAACCCAGCAAACCTTCACAATCGGGTAATATACCATTGTGAACATCTAAATAAATAGTTTCAAATTAATTTTATATCCAGTTAAAGAAATTTCTTTCATATTTTTAGAGTACATTTTGTAAAACAACAGAGTAGTACGTGTACTCCTTAAAAGGGCACGTATGGAGCCCCTAAATGAGCTAAAAGTATTATTTAATTACCTTTTTTAAACGTTTTCAAAAGTTTTTATTTTTTAGTATGCTAAAAAGAGTACCTGTACATGTATAGAAAAAACTACCTGTAAGTAATTTCTTACATAATTAAAATGCTTTTCTGAACATTTATAATCCAAGATTATATTTTTAACGATATATTTGCTTAAGCTAAAGACTTTACGTTTAAGAAAATGTTAAGAAATTTGTAAGTATGTATGAACCTACGTAACAGATTTAAAAAAAATACTTTACGTGCTCAAATAATAACTCTTACGCTTCTTTAGTAAAAAAGCCTTTAACCTTTAACATAAAAGTTTTTTTTTTTTTCGATTAAAAATTACATATAAAAATTAAAATCTACCTTTGATATTACATATTTGCCACTTAAGGCACCATTTAAAAGAACTATTTTATTTAGGTACTCTACGATTTTATATCCTTTAACGGAAAAAAGTATGTTCATGAAATTTAGGGCTACCTTTTACTCGTATTAATTAATTTAAATAGGTACTTGTTCAAATTATCAATTCACTTTATTTATATTTAACTCCAAAAATATCCAGGTATTTGATGTTTTGCAAAATAAAAAGTACTTTTTCGTAGGCCTAAAATTAACAGCTTTGGTTATGTCTTGTTTTATGTTTTTTTTTTTTATCGCAAATATTTGTGTTGTGTGCCGTGAATACTCATACAAATGTACGTTTCAAGTAGATGTTATACGTTATTTGTAAGAATGAGTCTGACGTTTTATATTTTAAATTTTTTGTTGTTGTTTTCCTCCTATTTTTGTTTTGTTTATTTAGTTGTATAGGTACCTATATATGTATGTACTAGAGAGTAACCAATTTGTTGTCACTATTGTATTGCTATCTTTTGTAGTTTTTGCTGTTAAGAGAATAAAAAGAAAGAAAATTTATTTATAATAAAAATAAAGGAAAGAAAGAAAAATAAACAAAACAAACAAATGAAATATAAAACACACATACACATGCAAACACTCATAAATTACATTCTAAATATAGAAACGGCACAACAATTGACTTGACTACGCTACACACATGCATGCATGTGTTGCTAAAAAGTAAAAATACTGTAAATACTATACAGTATAGCCTAAATGAAAATATCCACTTTTATTAAAAAATATTCATTCATTAAAGCAAAGAGTTAAGTTAAACAAGTAAAACGTATGTATGTACAATAAGAAATTATGTATAAATATTTACAAATGTATGTATGTATAGAATAAATTGTATACAATTTTTGTGTATATAAAATGTTTTTATTTTAATATACTAGATTGTGTATGCCTATAAAATGTACATACATACATGCATACATACATATGTATATACAAAATTTGTCGATACAATTTTGTTGACTTAAACTTGTGTTGTGTGTTCCTTTCTCGATGTTTAGATTAAATAGTTAGAACAGTGAAATTCTATTTTCAAAAGAGAATTTTTATAAAAAAAACAGAGAACATACCGTACATACATACATGCATACGCACGTGCATATGCATGTATGCATGAATATATCATCGCTGTCGTATTCTCTCGCCTATCTTCTTACAATCATGTGATTGTATGTGTAAATTATTAACATGTAAACAATTACGAATTGAAATATGTTACGTATAAATATTGTGGCCATGTTTTTTAGAATAACTGAAAATTAAAAAAAAATTATTTTTAAATTAAAAACTGCACATACTTTAAAAAAGCCGTGTCTGGTGAAATCGAGTAAGCTTTTTAAAGACAAATCGAACCTAATGCGCCAATTATTTTAAACTGATTGATAATCAAAAAAGTTATTTGAAAGATAATTAAGTGAATTAATAAGACAAAATATACCTATAAATCTTGTCTGATTTAAAAATTATAGCATTTTAAAGTCCCATTTGATTTAAATTTTACTCGATTTCGGTTTACAGATCATACCCAATAATCCATTTCATAGTGTATTATTTATTCACAACAAATTCGGTGTGACATACCGACAAGCGTGGCCGCCAGAGGGTATACCATATTCACTGAATCCAGTGGTCCTAACCGTTTTTTATGTTAGCTCTTGTTTTCGGGATATTGAATTATTTCGAAAATGGTGGAGGTTGCACAACATATATTCGCGTAACTCAAAATCGGTTCAGTTAAGTGAATAAACTAACTAACTGTAAGTGAGGCTAAAATTTTTTTAATCTGAGTAGGTAGTCGTATTGGTAGTATAATTTTTTTTTTTTTTTTTTGGCAAAAGGACAAAGGGATCACATTATTACGTAAGTACTTACGATCTAGTGATATTTATTAGTTTTATTTACTAAGTATGTTATGTGATTCCACTGTTCTTTTACCAAAAAAACAACACATTTTTAGATATAAATATGAGTATCACACACTGTTTGAAGTCTCTCTTTTTTTATGAAATGTGAAATTCTTATTTCAGACATTGTAATTAAAATAACAAAATTGAAAGTAAAAACTAAAACGTTAAAAAAAAACTGCAGAATCTGCACAATAAAAAAAACTGATTTTTTAAACAAAAAACTTCAAAACTGCTCAATGCTTCAAAAAACTGCAAAATGCAGATGAATCTACTACTTAAAGATATATAAACGAAAACCCCATGTAGGTACATATGTATTTGTATATCAAATAGGTATTCAAAATTTTCGAATTACTCTGCCTCTGTAAATGTTCCGTTAAGTGTTGTTCATGCCTGTTTTATTGTATATTTCTTCTCCAAGAACATGAATGTTTTTGAAATTAATATTTGTTGTTATTATGATGTAAATTGTAATCTTTACTTTAACCTTCTCTCTAATCTCTCTCTCTTTCTCTCTCTCTCTCTCTCTTTCTCTCGAAAATCTCCAACTCATACGTGGGGTTTTGATACTACTGTGTTGTTGTGATGAATATTTGTAGTATTTCCACCATTGCCACATCCGGCCGTTTCACTAGGCAATTCGACGCCACCGGCATTACCAACATCTCAGCCACAACCACCTCCACCACAGTCAATAGCACCACCACCAATGCCACAATTATCAACAACAGCCACCTCAGTAACCCAATTAACACAAAGTCCAATGGCTAATTTAATGTCTATTACAGAGACATTGCCACCGGGTAGTCCACGCAACGGACCCAGTCCACCCGGACCACCACCACCTCGTACCGCCTCAAGGGGTAGTCAACATTCGCCGAACAGTACAGGTAAATTTATGATTTTTATAAAACTAAACATTTTTCGTTTATTTTAAATTGATTTGTTTAACAGCTGCATCATCATCTGGGCGCCGCTCATCAGGCTCACGTCATGTTTCCAGTACAACAGTAACCAGTTCAGAAGTACAGGCAAATCAATCATCAAATGTCCCACCAGTGGGTCCTGGCGGTCCGGTCAACAACGTAGGCGTTAGTAGTGCAGCCTCTGGTCCAGGTCCTCTGTCATCACAAGCCACTGGCCCTGATGGTCAGGTTTCAGGGCCCACAGGCAATACGAACGCCGGTGGTCCAGCACAACCTACCGGCCTAAATAGTTCCGCTGGAGCAACACCAGCAGGTACAGCGGCTCCGCCACCTACAAATACAGCCCAGAACACCACACTAAAGTGTACACTCTGCCAAGAACGTCTCGAAGATACGCACTTTGTGCAGTGTCCGTCTGTAAACCATCACAAATTCTGTTTCCCCTGCAGTCGGGAGAGCATAAAACGGCAAAATGTAAGTAAAAAAAGAAAAACGTTTATTGCAATTCGAGTCTATTTGTTTTGTATCATAAGACCATCTTAGATTTTCTCCTGAACCATTTTATACAAAATAGCATTTGATATTTTTTTACACAAAAACGAATTTTTTAAATGTGTCTTATTTTTATTTCACAATCCCAAAAAGCAGAAGTGGTACTTTTCACCCAGAGGTACAAACCTTCACCATTTCGGCGATTAAAGTTAAATAATGCGAACTTTGACTTAGTAAAGACGCTCACTTTCTAGGGCGAATATTGGATAGGATGATTTAATAGAAAGAAGCCTAATATACACCAGAGGTCTTTGCGATGTCACAATGAGATATTATGGCCTTTGTGTGTCCTTTTCTTGAGGAAGCCAACCACCTACCTACCTACCTATCTACTTTTATTTCATTATCGTTTACATATTTCTTTTGGTTTCTGTTGACATATTTCCTTATTTTTCAATAATCCATTTATTCCGCCTTATTAATACCCTCAGCCACTAGTGCTTAACTATATAGACTTTTAATATTAAATTGAAACATTACATATATTTTTAACTTTCTTTTTTTAAACAGGGTCTTGGCAATGAAGTCTATTGTCCCAGTGGTGATCGTTGTCCTTTGGCTAACTCAACAATACCTTGGGCTTTTATGCAAGGCGAAATCACCACTATTCTGGGAGAAGAAGTCAAGGTTAAAAAGGAGCGTGAATCTTAATGTCCATTTTACTGCAAAAAGCTGAGGCGAGCTTTGGAAAAATATTAAATAATAATTAAATTCCAAAATCCAAACCAATTTTATTTCTTCAAACACAAATTAGAGGGATTTGAAACAACTCTACGTAACAAATCATAGCAATAATCTTTTACTAATATTTGGTAAAAAAAAAAATAGGGAAAATACTTTTTGGTTTTGTTTAAGTAGCAAAACTCAATACAATTGTGCTTTTAAGCTATCTTATTAACAAAATATAAGAATCCCTAAAAATGACGTATTTGCCCCTTATGTGGCAAAGAAAACAACGCGATTTGTCTTAGATTTCATTAGAAAAGCTAACGCCGCCTTAGTGGCTGCAGCCGAGATCTTTTGTTGTAAATAATATTGAATAAATTTATATATATATATATATATACATATTTAAAGAATCATATAAATAATTAATTAATGTATGTATGCTTAGAATTATTTTTTAGAAAAAAAAAATATTAAAAAAAATTAATTACAATTTAAAGCAAATATAAACGTAAACGTAATGAATAAAATATTATTTTTAAATAAAGTAGCTCTAACTAATTTATGTCTATATGTATATGTTTGTATTTATTTATAATAATAATAATAATAATAATAATAATAATAATAATAATAATAATAATAATAATAATATAATATTACACTATAATAAATTTAAATTAAACTATATTTGTTATTTGTATGAATATAATAATCTGAGAAAAATTAGTAAAAACAAAAACATAAAGTGTATGATGTTGTTTGTGTACTACTACTTACTATTTTAAAAACGAAAACAAAATAAATTTTAAATGGCAAATATTCAAAACAAAACAATACAATCCATACTATAAAAGAAAACAAAAATAAATAAAAACAAAAATAATATTTAATAAATATGAACATTTACTTATAATATTTATAAAAATTAATTAGAAGAAACAGATAATCACAATAATAGGTTAGCTCATACACATTTGTGTGTATACTAAAATACAAAATTTGTATGATTTTTTACTTACTACAGCCGCCTTATAAAATATATTAGATTGGTACACGATAATGAGTGTGTTTGGGAAACCTAAATCCATATTTATGGGAGGGCAATCAAATTACAGTGTCCAATACAACAACCATAAAACTTATCACAGGCCATATACCTAATTTTTAAATATTTTTTTTTTTTTTTTTTTTGTTTTGCCTCGTCATCAAGGCATAAAATCTGAAATGTAAAAATTTCCTTCCCACCTTTATTTGCACATACAAAAATACACTTTTGCATATTTATTATATGCATACGCGTAAGTTGTAAGCTTTTCGAAAATCTTTAATTTGAAAAACAAAAATTCAAAACTTCAACTATTTTTGAAAGCAATTGGCTAAATTACAAGAACATAAATTGACAAACAAACATATATGTATTAAATTGTTTTTAAAAAACACACAAGTATTTGCATTATACAACTATTGAAGAAGTGAAAAAAAATCAAGTGAAATAAAGTAGAAAAAACTGAAACTCTAAACATGTCCTAGAAAATAGAAATTAAGATGAAAGTTTTGTTTTAATCAATCGTTGACATATGTTGATACATATATGTATGTATGTATGGTTTTTAAGTTCGGTTCAAATCGAAAACATACGAAATCGAAAACATTGAAAAACAAAAAATCCGTTTCGAAAGTGCAAATATGGTATGTTGTCATATGAAAGCAAATGTCAAAAGTTCTGTTAATGTTTACATTTCCATACAAGTGTATATAATTATATGTATGTGCGCATAGTATATGATATATTGAAAAATAAATTGCAATGATTTTCAGAGAGAGACGACCAAATTAAAGTTTATTTGTACACACGGCCAAAACAGTATGAAATTTTGATAAATTTAATGACTAAATCCGTATTTGGCAAAAGAACACCTTAAGATTTTAAATGACAAAAGCAAATTAAGATAATTATGGAGAATATTATCTACGCTGGAGGTTTACCTTGACATGATGTAGAAAAATGAGAAATATGTTTTATTTCAAAAAACCTTTTCAACAAAAAATTGTTTTTCTACAACTGAAGGAAGCCCGACCAATTAAGTAATTTCTTTGTGCTATGTTAATATTTGACATTAATGGAATGGAATGGAAAATTCTTTACTGAAATATATTTTATTCGAATCGAATTGCACCCTAACGAATATTTAAATATGATATACTTACTTACTGGATATGTTCATCGAACATATCGTTGGTTTAATATAGAAAGGGCGTATATCGATTTTTTTTATAATTACGTCTTTAAATTTTTCTGATAGTGTACCTCCAAATAAAACTTTCTTAGAATATTCCGTGACCTATCTCTGAAAATAGCGGATTTTATAGCTTTTTATGAAAAAGACCTAACAAACTCAATATTTTTTTTTTTTTTTGTTTTCTTAAGGAAAAAATAAAAAACTTACCTTTCTGAATACTTGAGAAAAAATAGAAAAAGGACCAGCACTGAATTTATTGCTCGCTTTGAGCTAATATTGCTTTTTTTTTCTTATATCGAAGATTTTTGTTTTTATACTTTTCCTTCTTCTGTAAAATAACAAACAATCGAGACACGCCCTTTCAACAATTAAGTCATCGATATTTTGATATAGGAGTTAAATAAAAAGAAAAAAACAAATATTTTCAAACATTTTATTTCTTTATCTTTGTTTACACAAAAATCAAATTTTTGCATTAAACCAGTCTGTAGTTGAATGATTCTTTTTTATTTCTGCAAGAATTCTTATTGAAATTAATACTTTTGATCTTCAATAAACTTTATTCATTTAAGTAACAAAAGATTTTTTATGTACATGAATATCCTTTTATGCAACCTTATTCTTTAGTTCAAAAGCAAAAAATAAATATGATTAAAAAAAATTAAATTTGATTTTATTTTTTAGCGAAAAATTTTGAAATTGAGATAAGAGCACTGTAACATGCAGATTGGCCTAATATTTTGAAATCAAGTTCGCTGGTCACACGATAAATATTGAATGTTTAGCATACTTCGCGATACATTGATGAAAAGTTAAAAATTAAAATATTAGCAAAAAATTAAACAAATTGTGTTATTGTTGCAATTAAACGAAAGTGGGAATCCTTTTCTTTTTGAGTTTTTTTTTTTCAATGAAAAAGCAAGCAAGATAGCTACACAGTTTTTTTTCTCGCGGCATTTTTTAATCCAAGAGGAAGGAACAGTACAGCTCAAAAATAATACCGTAAATACTGACGCAATAAATCCGTCAATCTACTAACATGTATTGTGAAATTTCACAAAATAAACTGTACGCGTAACAGTTTGAATTAACAAATACGATTTTTTTTTGAGTAAAGTACCGTTTAAGGCGATAAGAGATTTAAAATAATTCTCTTCACTCTTTCTTAGAAGTTTTTTCAAATTTCAGCAGTTTCAAAAACCGTTTTAATATTTTTTGGGACACTTCTATTTCTTGCAATATTCTTTTAAAAATCATAAACTTAACCAAAAATCATAGAATACCCACCAAATACTATCACTCTTATAGCAGTAGTCATATAACACTCTCGATGCTAATGAACTAACTATCATTGCACAAAGAAGAAGAAGAAAAAACAAGTACAATTAAAATTTGTAAAATGTGTGTGCATATGCATACATAAGAAATCTAAAAAATTAAAATAAAATTTGCTAAACATAGTTTTATATTTCGAAATAAAAACAAATACAATATTAAAAGAAATTATAGAAATAAATTTATTAACTTTTTGTGATATTCAAAATAGTTACCAAAACGAAACGATAAGGACACACAAATGTAGTTTAAAAAACAAAAGAATACACATAATTATGGATAAACAAAAAGAAAGCTTAAAATTATCCTAAAGGATTGATATTTCGTAAAAACAAAAGAAAACTAAAAATTAGTAACAATTTTATAGATTTCTAATTTTTTATATAAACTAAAACATAAACAAACATTTTTTTAACTACAATTGAAAAAATATTAAAATTTTATTAAAAATAAAAAAACGTAATTTGTCTTAAAGCCGAATCTAAAGAGAAAAAATTGAAATTTTATACCTAAAATATTATTTTTATTAAACAAAAACAAAAAAGAATCCTTTGTAAACGTATATGAGAAAATATCTAACGAAAGACAGAAACTAAACATAGTAACCATAATTTTTGTGTAAAGCAAAGTTACGCGAATAAAACAAGGTAATTTCCACAATTTGCGTCTAAACAATTTTAAACACACAAAAATAAAAAGGCGTTTAATATTTAACGTTTTAAGCGTTCTATAAAAAAACTAAAATTAGTAAACATAAGTATTAAAAAAATAAATAAAAAACAAAATTAAATTAAAAACAGAAATTAAAATGACGATATAAGATATGCCAAACAAGAATGAAGAAAGAATATATAACATAATGAAAATATAAAAAATTACGTGTGTTTTTATTCACAATTTATTTCTATGAAAAAAAACGGTTTAAAAAAAGCAAAAGGTAAGATTAAATGTTTCAGCACAATAACCTGCTGCTTACTATGTATTATTAATTGATAAAACGAACTCCCCCTTGAAAATCAAAATCAAACTAGACAATGACCCTGATACGACAACTGATAATATTTAATTGAAACTACTTAAGCACTGTGAAACTATTCGTGTGCTTGCTATGATGCTCTGATAGAATACAATACATGTATAGGGTTTTTCGCCAAGAACATTGTAGAAGTAAAAGTTCTGACAATTGCTACAATGATTACTTTATATCAGTGTTTTAATTCGAGTTTTTTTCCGGAAATTTTTTTAAATTTAAAAATTATTTGCTTCTTGGTAGTGATCTTTTTATTTAAAAACATAAAATAATTTATTTAAAAACGAAGTCAACACCTAAATATACAAAATCTACAAAAATTTTCCATGTTCAGATATTTCCTCTTTTTAAGACTTGTCATCTATGTCATTGAAAATCTCACTCTTTATTATCAAATTTTGTACTCCGTATTCAGCTTTTGGTAGGTCCAACCTATCACGTAGCATTGTCTTATGTATGTATTTTAGAAAATTTTTACACAGTTCAGGTTTCCATCCGCGTTGCTGGGAACCTTTGTATTGTATACATATAAAGTGTATTCCTCATAAAAAAAATTAAAGGAATGATTTGATTAATGATTTGTATTAACTACCAAGTTATATAGACCAAGTCCAGAAACTGTCATTCTAACCTTTCTTTAGATATACAAAAATCAATATTTACTTTGTATTGGAGGTGCCACACCCACTTATGCAATTTCGCCCATATTTCGACTGATGATCTGTAATGTCTACCAAGTTATTTAGACCAAATTCAGAAACTTTCACTATAACCGTTCTCTAGATATACAAAAGTCATTATTTACTTCGTATGATATGAAAGTACCACTTCCACACTTTTTGATGATCAGTGAAAGTACACCTTTCCAACGCATCTGTTGGTTTGTAAATACTTTTTTCAATTTATTCATGGTTACCATGGGTACACTTTTAACAAAATATTACTAATTGTATGTAATTTTGATATTTTTGAGAAATTTGTTCGGGAACACCTAGAACTACAACTCTGATTAAAAAAAAAAATTAAAAAATCTTCCCGGGGATATACCTAATAATTTCCCAAATTTTCACGGCGATTAGATTTTTGGTTTCTGAATCTATCGCGTAAATATATACATAGGTATGTATGTATATAGACTAACATTTAAAATAAAGGCAAAAACAAAATTTTTTAAAAAACATTGCGACATAAATTTTTTCAAAAAGTATGTTTATAATATACTTATGTATGTATGTACATATGTATATGTATCTACATTGGTTAGGAGAGAGTGGCTGCCTTGTTAAATCAAGGAACACTTGCGATGACCCTGTGCCAGTCACCAAGTGCAGTCATTTGTGTAGATATTGTGGAATCAGAAGCTCTTGATGTTCTAGGCATGAGAATATACTGTGACGTTCGTTGGAACGATCATATATTTCCAGTGTCGAAAAAAGCATTCAAATGACTCGGCTTTTTAAGATGATGTAAGAAATACTACACTTCATCTGATCTCCTTAACATCTCCAAGACCCACATATATCCGACCCAAAATGGAATACAACTCTAATGTATGGGCAGGTGCTCCAAAATCTATTTTGGAGCTTCTCGACCGCGTAAAGGAAGGGCGAAGATACTTATTAATGACGGTAGAGTAGCCAACTCTATCGATTCATTAGAGCATCGTCGCAATGTGGTGTGTTTTTCATTGTTCTATCGGTACTATAACGGAATGTGTTCTGACGAAATTAAGGCATTAATTCCTAATAATCGTATTTTTACATAATACTCGTATCTCTAGTGGAGCGTATTCTTTTCTAGTTGATTGTCCATTGAATCGCACAACGCATTATAGAGAGATTTCGTTCTTTGGCCGCACAGCTCGTTTGTGTTACAATCTTCCCTACCACTTACGACATGAGTAAATTTAAATCGAACGTCTATAAACACTACTCTTTCTACAGAGATGTCAGAATGCAGCACTAAGAACAATCACCGATTGCGTCTAGAAAACTTTAGAACAACATAATCACGAAGAATCGAAGATCCTCCCAGTCAAGGAACACAACATCTTGCTCACAAAGTAACTCCTTTTGGCCTGACATCGGAGAGAGCATCCTAACCATCGAATCACGAATATTAATGCCCACCTATGGAATGTGAGAGCAGATCTTCGACAATACCAAAATGAGATCGAACATTATCTCCGGGATCCATTTGATCTGGACGCATACAAGACATTTCTGAAGGACATTCATCGTTATACGTTTGAGAGGGTGTTAAGAAGCTCTTACGAGAATGTCGTCCTAGGAGGCCGACCACCCCCGTAGCGGAAAACGAAAAATATCTTCCCAGAGAGACCAGAGTTGTCCTAGCGCAACTAAGAACAGGTCACTGCATAAGGCTTTACTCATATTGGGATAGGTCCTCTTGATGTCCAGCATTTGTTTGCCTGTAGTGCAAACCCAACAACTCTGGTCCCCAGATCACCCTGGACAAATCCGAGGGAAGTAGCTCAACTCTTGGGCCTTAGAATAGGAGAAGAAGAAAGAGAGAAAGAATAAGAGGTGGAAATGAATGATAATAAATTACATTCTAGTTTTTTCAGGTCAAGGTGCTACAACAACAACCCTTGCTATCCTCCGCCCCACAATCTATATATTTTCCTCGTACCAGCACAATGTACTGCATGAGTAGGGCTTACCCCCTTGTTGCTGGTCTGGACAATTTGCCAGAGGATTCCCACAGAAGAACAATTGTCTAAATTAAGTCGCAGATCTGATATCAATGGTCGATAGCTTCGATAAGTTATCGAGAAAGGGCGAGCCAAATGCCAGCATTCTACGCCGAGCCAGAGACAGACACTGGCAAATGAAGTACGCCACTCTCTTTTTTTCTTCAATTGATACACAACCTGGACAGAATTCATTCGTAGCCTTTTCGTATATCTACCCATAACAGAATGAGGTCCAGTTGAAACAGTTAATTGGCAATGAAGCAAGATTCTTTATCTACAAAGGATTTTTCTAATAATATAAGCAGCTGTTTTCTAAACGTAGAAAAAATTCTTTTTACTTCCCAGCAAGACGAATTTAAGAAGATTGTCTTAAATTGAAAACGAATACAACACTGTAAAACAAAAATTTCGGTGTTTAAAATAATGCAACACTATAGTAAGCAAAAAGCTGTAGTGTCAAAATTATTTGTTGTCAACAAAATGCAGAATGTTTGTGTTTTTTGACATACGCGAATGTATCAGCTATTGCCTACTTAGCAAATTAGCCTCATTTAATTGAATTGGCCTTGCTTCCCGGGATCACGAAAAAAATCCCGGGAGGGCGGGAAATTTTAACAATTGAAAAAACCCTAGTTTTAATACAAGTTCATACAAATGAAATTTTTTATAAAAAAAAAAAACACTTAAAAAAGCTCAGCTTTAATACATAAAGGGATGAACATGTGAGCATTGCTCAATCACGTATGTTTGTACTTGAAATGATCACCTGTTTCAATATTACAAAAAGTATGCCAAAATAAAATTTGAAAAAAGTAACATATTATAATTCAAAATTTTAAATTGAATTTTTTTAACTTCATTCTGAAACCTTGTTCATTCTTTTAACAAATTTCATACATAAGTATGTATAAATTATATTTGATTGTATATTTTATAACAACTGAATGACGACACACTTCACTTAATCATCTCTTTTGAATTTATTTTATCTGCTTTGAATTTTAAACAGAATATTCGTGTTTATTGTATGTGTATTTACTGCCTGCCATATTGTTGCCATGGATCTTTGGCTGTGTGGACGACATTGTTTTCTGCTGCTATTTCTTTGTGTGCCGAAAATTGCAGCTTTAAATAGCGGCAAATTGCCTAATATTGTAATAATTTTAACGGATGATCAGGATGTGATGTTAAATGGCATGAGGCCCATGCAAAAAGTGCAAAACTTAATTGGCCTTCAAGGTGCTACCTTTGAAAATGCTGTATGTATTAGTAAAAATGGCGTTTGAACAAATCTTTCAATAATTTTAATTTCCCCTTGAAACACAGTTTACCACTTCACCTTTATGTTGTCCTTCACGTGCTAGTCTTCTCTCCGGTCAGTACCTGCATAATCATCGTACTTTTAATAATTCCTTAGAAGGCGGTTGTAATGGCTTGCATTGGTTGCGAGAAATTGAATCAGAAACTTTGGCTCCTACTTTAAGTAAAGCCGGTTATAGGAATTTTTTCGCTGGCAAATATCTTAATCAGTATAAGGGAGCCCAAGTGCCAGTGGGCTGGCATGAATTCTATGGTTTGCATGGCAATTCGCGTTATTACAATTACACCTTAAGGGAAAATTCTAAAAACGTTAGCTACTCGGATACCTATTTAACCGATTTATTAAATAACAAAGTAATCAGTTTCCTAAATAATCATGATATGAACACACCCTTTTTTGCCATGGTAGCTCCACCCGCACCTCATGCTCCCTATACACCCGCTGAACGCCATCGGAATGCCTATAGCGGTGTAAAGGCTTTACGAACTCCAAATTTTAATCAAATAGATAAGGGTAATTAAGCATTACTTTTATTTTAATTCTATAAATGTTTTATTCCGAATTTCCATAGAAAAACACTGGTTAGTTTCGCAAACTCAGAAATTGCCTAATGAAACTTTAATGTTAATGGATACGTATTTCCAAAAGCGTTGGGAATCTTTATTAGCAGTTGATGAACTGGTAGAGAATATTGTTTTGAAGTTACAAAAGAGAGGTGTTTTGGAAAATACTTATATTATATATAGCTCCGATAATGGCTATCATATGGGTCAATTTGCGCAACCGTTCGATAAACGTCAACCTTATGAAACTGATATTAGAGTGCCCTTGCTTATAAGAGGACCCAATATAGAGGCAGGCATTAAAGTTAAGGCTTTTACAACTTTAATTGACCTATACCCCACCATATTGGAATGGTTACAGTTGCCTTCTCAGCCTTACATAGATGGCCAATCTATTAACGCTTTTATAGCCAATGCTAAGCAATATGATGCAATAGCAGATCATTCATATCGAAGAAGTATTCTAATACAACATTTTGGCGAGGGTAACCTTAATACTTATAACCCCGAATGCCCTTGGTCAAGAGAAGATCGTTTGACCCAGTGCACGATTGAAGCGAATTGTCATTGTCAAGATAGCTGGAATAACACTTACGCGTGTGTTAGGCACTTTAGCCACCAGACTACTAATCGTTTATATTGTGAGTTCGAAGATAACGAGGTAAGTTTTGGCAAAACATTTAAGCCACAGCATTTACTATTTATTTTTTGTGGGTATATCAAGGATTTTGTGGAGGCATACGATTTAACAAATGATCCTTATGAAATGCATAATATGGTACGAGATATGTTGCCCATCGAAAGGGCGCTTTACAGTTTGGCTTTGAACAACCTTACAAATTGTGTGGGCGCTTCATCCTGCAGTGATATTATTTTATAGAGATTTATGGTGTTTTTTAATTTGTTTTTTACAGTAAATAATTTATTTGAAATCCACTCGGTAAAATGAAGTTTTTTTTGTTACAATTTATTTCGATGACGCTTTGAAGTGTTTTAATTGAGAATAAATACTAACTGTGTATGTGTGTCAATGGGGAAACATTTCCCCACAAAAAGTGTGTATTACATTAACAAAGTTAATAATATTCATTGAGGGAATACAACAAAACCTCCAAATAATTTTGGTAGAAAATCTAAAAAAAAGTTATTTCAAGTGTTTCAAACTAAAAAGCAATATTTTTGTTTTGTGTTGTGTTGATAGTCAGTATGTTTACAGTTTATGTGTGTCGATCGCTGTTTGTGTTAAAACTGCAATGCCTATGGTTGTTGCACTTATAACGAATCTTAAAAAACTAAATTATGGGAGTTGCGCTTTTCTTCAAATTGAAGCCTTTTCGAAGCATCTAATCGGCAGCTGCATTCTCCTTGCTGGCAGTAATGGCTTTATCCTCATCGGCTGAGGGCGTATGCCAAGTAAGTCGCTCTTCATAGAACTGTATGACAACCTGTGGACATCTGACATTGGCCTGTTTGGCGGGTACTAAATCCGCTTCATCGCTACCCTTCCATTTCATCAGGAACATTAGTTCCCCGGAAGAATCAGTTGCACCTAAAATTTTAGACGGCTCTAGACCACGGTCAAAGCCTACCGTCTTTCTGTTATCCTTTTCATCTTCAGCGGCCTTTCTTTTAGCTTTTGCCTCATTACTCGGTACCGTTGAAGGTCGTTTCTTCGCTTCTGCTGATAAATGAAATGAAATTTATAAAATGAATTTCTTTTTTTTTAATAAAAGGCACGATTACTCACCTTTTTTAGGCTTTATTGACTCTTCATAGGCGGCTATTAAATCTGGACAATCTAAGTTCTCTACCGGTTCCCATGTGTTTTCACTACGTGGATAACCCTTCCATTTGAGATAATATTCAGTCTGAAAAATATTTAAGTTAAGTAAACACGAGCAAAGTGTGTTAGTGCAATGTCTACCTTGCCATTTATAATGCGTTTATCCTCAATACGTTCCACAGAGTACTCAGCCTCGGGTTCCGGTTCATTTGCCGCATCAGCCATTTCGCTGTTTCGTTTATTTTCTCTCTGTATGGGCTGGAAGTTTTGTTAATGTCCTGTTGGAAAGGTCTACTTAGAATTATGGAGTTTCTAATCAAATTACAAACTGAACTGTCGGTAAGGCAATAACCAAAATCTATTGATTATAGATGTGTCTGTAGCCAAAGGAGTCCACAATCAACAATGAGGCAGATTCCCAGAAGTAAAATATAAACAAAAGTGAAATTTATGCGTACTTTCAGAGCTTTAGGTATTTTTTTGGTATAGAAAATGAAATGGTTTATTAATTTACCTTTCAAACGAATTATAATTGTTTTAATTTTTACAGAAAATGCGATATTTTTTCACTATGTAGAGATTTACAGCTCGCGTCTTCTTCTTTTGCTTTTCCGATTATTTGTTTAAAAGAGTTGCCATTGCCTTCAGATATCAATCAGACATGGAGGATGCCAGACATTTTATAAGTAGAAAAAATGATTACAAACAATTCTTTTGAAAATATTCTGTTGCAATTTAACAACATTCAATGGTATTTAATTATTATTTTCGTAAAAGGTTTAGAACATTTAAAGTCGCGGACTATTGTCCAATTGATATTTTCTCGTCGTTTACTATATTCTAATTATATCTGTAGTATGGCATCCCTTTTATAGTGTAGCTCCGCCTTTATTTTCTGTTTTCCCTTTGCTAATGACATTTATCGCCTTTACTGGTTAATGCCTTTTTAGTAAGCGACTTGTACGAAGTCGTCAGCGAAAATTTCTTTTTTTATTGTAAGTTTTTGGAAAATCTGTGAAAAATTTAATAAATTCTATATAAAACATCATCGAACAATAAATAAATTAAAGTTTTCTATGGAAAACATGAAAAATATTGAAAATAATTCTATAAAACCGTTGCAAAAATAGTTTGCAAAAATCTCTGTGGTGTGGCATCAGCCATGTTGGCTGCGAAATTTTATATGCACCAACACTACATAACCTCAAAAACAAATAAAGTTTCTAGTGTTTTCACTCATATTTGATAAATGTTTTTTTTAGGAAATTTATACAGCAGTAAGTAAGAAATAATAGAATAACATGTCCCGTTTCTTTGCAACCGGTTCTGACTCGGAATCCGAGTCTGAGAATGAGGAGGTCCAGGCACCAATTTACTCGAAAACCAATGCCTATGTAAGTCTAAATGTGCATCATGAATGCATTTAAAAAAAATATCTCATTCTTTTTTTTTAGCAATTCAGTGACGATGAGGAGGAAGTAAAGCGCGTTGTGCGCTCAACCAAAGAAAAGCGCTATGAAAATCTAACGGCCCTTATTAAAAACATACGTAACCATAAGAAAATTAAGGATATGTCAAGTATTCTAACAAGTTTCGAAGATTTAACTAGAGCCTATCAAAAGGCTCTTCCTGTTATTTCGAAGGAGGAAAATGGCATTACTCCCCGTTTCTATGTACGTTGTTTAGCTGAGCTGGAGGATTTCATCAATGAAGTCTGGGAGGATAGGGAAGGACGTAAAAATCTTTCCAAAAATAATTTTAAGTCCTTAGGCACTTTACGCCAGAAAGTGCGTAAGTACATTAAAGATTTTGAAGATGATTTGGCACGTTTCCGTGAGAATCCCGATCAAGAAAGTGAAGCTGAAGATGAGGAGGCTGCGTATGATTCTGATAATGAGAAGCAGAATGATGTAGCCGAAGGTATTCGTGACCAGAAGCAAATAACCGAACTAAAATCCTCCAAAGTAGCACCTGCCAAGTCTTTGGAACCCGATCAAGACGACTCTGATGACTCCATCGATTGGGATTCTGACACTGAATCTGAAACTGAATCATCAGATGATGATAATCAATACCAAAATATTCGTGATCGTTTCTTGAAGAAACCCAGTGGTAAGGAAGAAAAGGAGGACCGTGAAGATCGTAAAAAGGAAAAACGTAAGGAAGCGAAACCCCGCCGTGAGAAGAGACAAGAAGAGGCCGATGAGGATGGTGAATGGGAAATTGTTGTTAAGGGACCTGTGGTCGAAAAGCCTAAAATGTTTGAGAAAGATGCCGAAATTGATGTTCCCTTGGTGATTGCTAAATTGAATGAAATCATGTCAGCTCGTGGTAAGAAACGTACTGATCGCCGCATGCAAATCGATATGTTATTCGAATTGCGTGACATTGCTGAACAACATAATCTTGGTGTAGCTGTGGCCGTTAAAATTCATTTCAATATAATCTCTGCTATCTATGACTACAACCAAAAGATATCGGAGCCTATGAAATTGGAGCACTGGTCCAAATTACTCGATGTCATGCAAAGCATGATGGTAATTTTATTGGCCAACGAAAATATAACCATGAGCGAAAGTGTGGCCGAAGAAAATGAAGAATTCGTTACACCAACTTACTATATACGTGGATGTCCTCTAGCTGCCGTGGAACGTCTTGATGATGAGTTTACTAAATTGCTTAAGGAGTGTGATCCACATTCGAACGATTATGTAATCCGTCTTAAGGATGAAGTAACTGTTACACGTATTATTGAGAGCGTTTTGCAGTATTTCGAGAATATTGGCACCAATAATGAACGTTGCCGCATCTATTTGCGCAAGATTGAGCATCTGTACTATAAGTTCGATCCTGAGGTATTGAAACGTAAACGCGGAGAAATTCCTGCGTCCTCTCAAACTTCTGTTGAAGTAATGGAACGTTTGTGCAAATTCATCTATGCCAAGGATGACACTGATCGTATTCGTACTAGAGCCATTTTAGCTCATATCTACCACCATGCTTTGCATGACAACTGGTTCCAAGCCCGTGACTTGGTGCTCATGTCACATCTGCAAGACAATATCGATGCAGCTGATCCCTCCAC
Organism: Wohlfahrtia magnifica; assembly: GCA_023159175.1. Lineage (NCBI taxonomy): Eukaryota > Metazoa > Arthropoda > Insecta > Diptera > Sarcophagidae > Wohlfahrtia > Wohlfahrtia magnifica. Next base: position 1,794,049 of record JAKWBJ010000208.1, on the reverse strand, counting down.
CAAGATCCTCTATAACCGTATGATGGCCAACTTGGGACTCTGTGCCTTCCGTCAAGAAAACGTCAAGGACGCTCATCACTGTTTGGTCGATTTAATGGTCACTGGCAAGCCTAAGGAATTGTTAGCCCAAGGCTTGTTGCCTCAACGTCAACATGAACGTTCTGCTGAACAGGAGAAAATCGAAAAACAACGTCAAATGCCATTCCATATGCACATTAATTTGGAATTGCTTGAATGTGTATACCTTGTGTCGGCCATGCTTATTGAAATTCCCTACATTGCAGCCCATGAGTTTGATGCACGCCGTCGTATGATCAGTAAGACTTTCTATCAACAATTGCGTTCATCCGAACGCCAGTCTCTTGTAGGTCCCCCAGAATCGATGAGAGAACATGTTGTTGCTGCTGCTAAGGCTATGCGTTGTGGCAACTGGCAGGCTTGTGTTAATTTCATTGTCAACAAGAAGATGAACACCAAAGTCTGGGACTTGTTTTACGAATCCGACAGGGTACGTGAGATGTTGGTTAAGTTTATCAAGGAAGAGTCATTGCGCACTTATCTATTCACCTATTCAAATGTGTACACATCATTGAGTATTCCATCTTTGGCGCAAATGTACGAATTGCCTGTGCAAAAGGTACACTCTCTTATTAGCAAAATGATAATTAACGAAGAGCTAATGGCCAGCTTGGATGATCCTACTGAAACGGTAGTCATGCATCGTTCCGAACCCTCTCGTCTACAAGCCCTTGCTATGCAATTTGTCGATAAAGTTACCAATTTGGTTGATGTTAACGAAAAAATTTTCGATATGAAACAGGGCAACTTCTTGCAACGTGGTAATATGAACATGCGCATGCGTAACTTTAAAACCAATCAAAACAATCAAGGTAATTACCACCATCTTGGCCAGCGTCGTGATAATCACAATCAACGCAATCGCAATCAACGTAACCAACACCACCACCATAAACAACAGCAACAACAGCATCAGCAGCAGCAACAAAACCAACACCAAGAGCAACAAGTTCAACAACAAGTTATCGAGGAAGAGTAAACGCCACACCTAAATTTAGGAAAAATTATCACAGTACTAGCAGAGATAATAGTGAAACATCCGTTTCATTATAATGGACGTACAATGTATTCCAAACAATAATAGTTTTAAAAATTGGCGATTTGCTCCCGGTCTCAGTGCATTATGCTATTGTATTGGGGCCGGGAGAAAAAAATACTATTTTCATTCACTTTTTTTAAATGGAATATGAACAGTTAGCTTCCAAATGGTTGTTATATTTAAACGAAAAACAAAAAATCAAAAACTGCTTAGACTGTGGTGTGTGCGCGTGTATCTCCGTAGTGGTAATACATGTTAAGGAAAAAAAAACAACAAACAAATTTTTGTAATACGTCATATTAAAAAAAATTAAATTTAAATAAAAATAAAAAGAAAAAAACTTAAAAACTTAAGCAAAAACACTAATAAAAATCCAAAACTACAAACAGAACAAAACATGGATATGTTTGCCATTCAAGAAAATTAATTCAAGAAAACATCCCACAACAACCACTTGTTGAGGTAAGAAATCTAATATCATTGGTAGACGAATGTAGAAAGTAGAAGTAGATTTTATTATGGAAAATAGATTCTGTTAAAGAAACGGTCTTGTATTGATTGTTTAAAGTTTTCTTTTTTTAATTAAAATTTTATATTGATTTCAAAATTAAATTTTGAAAACAGTCTATGAAATAGCTGAAAGACAGCTAGTTGACATCTAGAATGAGTTATTTTTAGATATTAAAAGTTCTCAAAGAATGAAAATCTGACTAGTTTCTATCACATATTTCCTGCACTTTTAAATTAACTGCAACATGGCGCTTTCTTTTCTTTGACAGTAAGATTCTATTATTCATAGTCCATTGGATATGATATCACAATTAGTGCGATTTTGTATAAAAATTGTATTGCTTCTGTTTGTTTTCGTAGCAATTACATTGCTGGCCTGAGAACAAAATTATATACTGAAACAATAAGTTTCACGGCATATACGAACAGAACTAACATATACAGTGATGTGAAAAATAATAGAGACACTAATGTAGCACATTTAGATTTAATAAGAAAGTGCTTAAGTACAATTGGTGATAATTGTATTTATTATTAGTTAATAAACTACAAAAACACATCACATCATTTTTATTAAATTACTAGCTTAAACCTGGCGTGCTTCAGTACCCCATCCTAATTATTATATTAAATTCAATTACATTATTTACAATTTTTCCCTATTTTGTTCCCTTCCGATTCAAATCCAAACTTTTGAGATAGCCTTATAGATCCTTCCAGGAAGACACTGTAGTTTCTGCTTTTTAGCTGTATACAGTCTTTGAGCAAACACACGTATATTTTTATACATAAGATACGTATATAGATAGCTTTTATGGATAAATGACTATGACTTTTATGGATAAATGACTATGCTTTTTAACTGTTACCGTTATCCATATATACAAAAGTCAATATTTAGTATGAATCGAAGGTGCCACACCCATTTATGATGATTTGTATTGATTATGAAGTTATTCAGACCAAATTCAGAAACTATAGCTTTAAACATTCTCAAGATTTACAAAAATCAATATTTAGTTTGTACGGAAGCTACCATGCGCACTTATGCGATGCCGCCCACTTTTTGACTAATGTTTTGTGTTGACTATAGAGCTATTTGGACCAAATTTTGGGACTCTTATTGTTATCATTTTGAAGATATAGACAAATAAATATTTATTTTGTATGGACGTGACACCATCCAGTTGGAATTCTAAAATTCGATTGTGTCTCCGCATTCAGTTACGTTTCGATCGAAAATTGGTATTAAAAAAAAAATTGAATCGAAAGAGAAAGAAACAGAAGAAGGCAGTAATGTTCTCAAAAGCATAGGAACAAATGAAATAGTAACAGAAGAGAAGTAAGTGGCAAAAGAAAAAAAAAAATCGAAAGAATATTCGTCACAAGTTCAACAACTTAGGAAAACATTGCTACGGTCGTAAAGGAGAATACATACAGTCGCTCACATTAAAAGTCGGGCAACTCATTACAAAAAATTTAGATGCTCGTGAAAGGAAAAAAAGAAAATTTTTAAATTTTTTTAATTTCATTTAATAATTAAGCAATAAAAACAAACAAAAAAGAAATTTCTACCAGTAATATAAAATTTTATAAAACAAACCAAAGTGAGAAACTCCAAATTTGAGCTCACATTGAAGGTCGGGCAGACTCGTATACATATATCAAATTCGAAAATGAAAATTATTATTTCTTTGCATTCCATTTTGATTTTCCACAGCCTACAGTCTCCTTGGGATGGATTCAACTAATTTTTTTCACACATTCGGACTTATCTGAATCCATTCTTACTGAAATGCCACTTTTAGTTGTTCTTTTTTGGTACATAAACGATTTTGCATTCGACGTCCAAACATAAGTTTGGGTCTTTGGGTAGTTGTACAACAGCCAATTTTTCGCTTTCAGTGCTATATGTTTTGCTTCATTGACCTAATGAAAGTTCGAATTACAATTAATAACCAACATTATTCTTAAAAATTTGAAGATAAATAGCTTTATCCATTGTACCTTCTACAAAATGAAGATTTTCAACTCCTACAGTGGCCATATAAGCCCATTTCATCACTGTAAAGCCTCCATGCTTAACCGTTTGTTTAGTGTTTTTAATGAAAAATTGTCAATTACGGTTACGCCAGACGTATCGCCGTCCACCCGAGTCTAAAGAGTTCAATTAACTTTGAATTGAATTTTAAAATGAAGATTTCCAACTCCTACAGTGGCCATATAAGCCCATTTCATCACTGTAAAGCCTCCATGCTTAACCGTTTGTTTAGTGTTTTTAATGAAAAATTGTCAATTACGGTTACGCCAGACGTATTGCCGGCCACCCGAGTCTAAAGAGTTCAATTAACTTTAAACTACAAAATTATTAAATTATAGTACTACAACACATAAAATATACGGTTTTCCGCTGAAATTAAGTTCAATTTGTTTTTCAATGTGACTGTACAATCGAAAGATAGAATAGAAGAATATCAAATTTGAAAAACGGAGAACATTTCCATTCGAATCGAAACACTCAAGGTAAAAAGGTTTTAGCACTGATTGATCAATATCAGTGTGACCATATTAGCTTTTTCTAAGCTAAAGTTAGTTTTTTTGTTCGATTAAGCTAAGAAATTCTTAATTTAGCTTTTATTTTTTTTCAAAAACTTATTCAGCTTTTTTAACCTTTTTTAAACAAAAAAGGATGATAGAGCAAAAACATATGTATGTGTGTAATAACTAGATAAAATCGCCGCGAAATTTAATACAAACATTGTAAAATCTGACATTAAAAAAAGTAAAATTGTAACATCACAGAAACAATTGTTTTTGCATCACATGGTAGTACTACTAAACTCGTATTTTTTTCATATAAGTTTTGATAGAAATAAAATAAATTGAAAAAGAAAGGCTGTTACAATGTCTAAAGGTTGACGAACAAATAAAATAAAACAACCGTAATAAATTCAAAAGGTTGACCAACATATAAATTAAATTTAAAATAAAACAGCCGTTACAAATTCATAAGATTGATCAACAAATAAAATAAATTAAAAAAGGAAGGCTGTAATTGCAAAAGGTTGACCAACAAATAATTTAAAAATAAACGCTGTTCAAACTCATAAGGTTGACTAGCAAGTAAAATAAATTCAAAAAGAAGGGGTGTTACAAATTCAAAACAGGCAAAATCCACTTAAAGACTATACCCCAAAATTCTTTCTTACCAGCCAGTCAGGACCAGCAGTGACCCCTGTGGCACTCCAGCAACAACGCACCTTTCATAAGAGAGTGTATCTATCACCCACTCTCACTCTGAGGTAGTAATCGTTCTGGAATTCCGCAACGATTCTGCAGAGATACCTGCCGAATCCAAACGATATCATCTTATGAACTATTCCCTCCTGCCAAACATTATTAAAAGCCTTAGCGAAGTCAAGGTTAACGACAATCATCGGACATCTCCTATTCAGTCCCCTTGCTACATAGTCCGCAAGTGGGACGTAGACTAGCCCCTCTTAAATCCAAATTGGCAATCCAGCAATATCTAGTTATCGTTCCTGAACTCACACGTTTCATAATAAACCATCCCATTAGTTTACCTAAGCTACAGAGCAAAGATATGGGTCTGTAGTTACCAGCCCCACCTGAGTCAGGACCTGGTTTGGGTATAGACACAATAACCGCACTTTTCCACGCCTTTGGGAAGTAACCAATGTTGAAACAGTGGTTAAATGCCAACGCCAAGCATCTCCATGTGGTGGTGTACATCTTCCTAAAAATCACGTCCGCTATACCATCCGGCCAGCTGGACATCTTGTTCGGCCTACTGGACAAGGCCATGCCAACATCAGAGGGTGTCAGCAAAGAAAAACCCCCTCAAGCGAAATCCTCAACCCGAACACCATCCGCCGTAATATCCGGACCAAATTCAATGATGGGGGCCCGACTCCTCAGCCCCGAAACCCCCTCTAAGAACGTCTCCACAATATTGGAGGACTGGAGATTTACCGCAGCTCTGTGCACACCGCAAAAACCCGCAGCCGAAAGATTCGCTTTGCCACCGTCATCAGTAAGGAGTACACCATCATCCCTCATTATGTCAGCAACCGCTAACTATAGCCGCATACCTGCACTACCTTTCATTTCCGAAAAGTCCTGTTGTCCACCCTAATATCCCGCAGATAATTCGTCCAATAATCCTGCTTAAACACAGTAATCGCCACCTGGATTATCCTCTCGAGGTTCCTTTTCTCGGCCCTTAATATGGGAATTCTAGAGACATCAACCGTCCTCCTCAGTCTCCTCCGTAGCCTCCTCTTCTCCGATGTGAAGACGAATATGATGCCGGGGAGTCAGCACGCTGGCATGACGCACTGGTATCTTGGGAACCGAGAACCGATTACTGCATCGAAGTTCTAATGATGCCAGTCATAGACTCAGTGCAGCCATCAATTTCGCGGGAGGTCACATTTCGATCCGTCTTAAGCGTGAAATAAGGTAAATCACGAGACAGTATCGAGTTAAAAAACCCTCGTATTAATCCTATCAAAAACAAAGATATATTCGCCGCTCTCTAGTCCATCCACCTGAAAAATCAACTGTACAGCCCTGTGATCAGATTCATAGTGCCAAGTTCTAAGCTCTCCAGCACTTTCCGGCAGCGGTACAACATCGGACGATGTCAATAAACGTCGGGTTTCCCACATGGAAACATGTCGGGCCCTCCGTGCGACGTATCTCCCGTTCGGGACACATTCTCAGGAACTCCATGAGGCAGTCGCCACTGCAGTTGCAGACATTTCCACCCCAATATTCGTGCTTTGGGTTCAAATAGCCTCCAATCAGATCCGGTAATCCCGCCGCTGACAATTCAATCATCGGATCCAAATCCGATGGGCAGAGTGTCCATGGGTCGCAGACACATGAACACAATGGTCAAATAAGGCCCCACCGGAACGACGAATCCTCACCGCCGTACACTCCACATTGCCCATATCCAACAGCATCCTTTCTCCTCGCCGTTTCTAGTGTAAGGCCACTAGCCATATCAAGTAGCGGTCTCTGGGGTACTCAAACACTCCTAGCAACAGCAGCGTACGATACACCCGTACATGCAGTGTTTCTCGTAACTGTAATGCTGCTATCCTTGGTAACTGACTTTCTCACAACAGTGTATCTCAGCAGCTCCTGACTCTTGGGCACTCAGCAGAGCTTACCGCGTGTCCCTCGACGTTTCAGTTGGCGCATATTACCGGCAGTCCAACCCTTCTTACAGCTTGGCCCGCAGTAGTAGGATCAGTCACTACCTTCTCAGTATTATTTTCCCCCTTAGGTGGTACCATGCATTTACCCGGTCAGTGTGAAACTCTGCACTTAACGCATCGTATACGACATGTTGCAGTTGGCCGACACATGATGAGGCCCATTTCAATTAGACGGCTATGTAAACAAAAAAATTGTTGGCGCATATTGAGCTCACAAAATCCACCAACAGTCCTTAGAAAATCATTACATCTAAAGGAAGTGACCATATGGTACGGTTTGTGTATAGGCGGCATCATCGGCCCGTATTTTTTCGAAAATGGGCAAGGAAAGGTCGTCACCGTAAATTCTCTGCACAACTAAACCATGATAACCAATTTTTTGTGGCCAAAATTGGCTAATGTTGACATCAGTGGCCTTTAGTTTCAACAGGACGGTGTCACAAGTCACACAGTCAGCCAAACAATTCAGTTATTGTATGAGAAATTTCCCGGTCGCGTAATTACTCCATTTGGCGGTGTCAATTGGCCGTCTCGTTCTTGTGACTTAACACCGCTGGATTATTTTCTCTAGGGTCATTTTAAAGACTGGGTTTAAGTGAACAAACTCGGAAAGATGAAATTCGGCGCTGCATTGACGAGATAAGCGAAGCATTGTTGCAAAATGTGGTTGAAAATTTTGAGAAAAGAGCAGACGTCTACCGACGTGCTAGTGGTGGGCATTTGTTCAACATCATATTCCATTATTAATTCCCTTATTTCTGCTTTATAATTGGTATGAATACAATTTTCTTTCTAACCTCAAATTTGCCCACCCTTTATAATCTTAATTCCTTTAGTGATCCATGGGATTATAGAATCATAACGTGTTACTTCTATCAGCATATTTATAATCTCAATGCTTCAATCTGGCTCTAAGTTTTGATATTTCGATTTCCTTTTGGGTATCATTTTATTATCTCGTATACTAACTTTGTCGTCATTGAGTTTTGTCAGAGTATTTATTATAGAAACTTGATGTTATCTTCGCCATAAGAAAAAAATGAATATTGTTACTGTTCCTGTTTCGGATAATGATTCTTCTATGGCAAGGTCAGGGAATTTGCTAGGCTTGGTACTAGACCTTCTAGGAATGTTTTTTGAGTTGCACCGAAGGGCTAAGTTGATGTGAAACCGAGAATTACTATTTTTTGTCACGCCTCTCGTATAACACCTCTGTTAATTAAAAAATTAGGAAGCCTTTACAATTCGATTGTTTAAAGATGAGTACTTCTCTTTGGGATTTAGTATATCTTCATTTAAACGATTTTGTTGGTCTTGCTGTTTGGTCACAGGTGGAAAAGCTGCAGAGTGGCTTTCGCTCTTCCTACTCGGAATATGGTTAATTCCATTTCTCAGAAAACTAATTCAGAATGTTTGTGAGCTTTGTAATAAGATTTTGATGTAATTGGTTGTATTTGGTTTGTTGTGTAGTTTGTTTCCGTTACCACTTATTCATATAATTCTCCGAATTCTGATCTTAAGGTCTAGATGACTCATTTTGATATGATTTTTTTCTCTTTATCTATCTGTATTGAATTTGATTTTTGGTTTTTATTACCGGCAGAAGACTTCCGCTATTGATTGTACATTCTTACTGAGTGAGCGTTGCTATAATTCTGCTTCGATTGAGTCATTGATTGTTTTTATAGTGTATTTGATGAGCGTGTTCCTTTTGTTCGATATTGTTCAAAACGTTCTGGTTCCCCGAGGATTTCGATTGGACTATTAAGGTTGAGAAATAAAAAATTATTGTTGTTTAGGAATTTTGCGTAGTCTGGATCTGAGGGTGATTATGCTAGGCATGTGCTGTATTCTTTCAAAAAATTTAACTCTGTCAACTTAACAGTGCAATGTTAATTTACAGAGAAACCGCGTTAACAGAAAAATTGGAATATAACTTTGAGAGCTAACTTCACACACTTTGTAAAATGTGTCTGCTTGTAATGTGTGGGCCTATTTTAAAAGTTATGACGTCTCGAAGTCCTTAAGAGGTACAGTAACGGGATATGTACAAAAAAATAAAATAAATAAATAAACATGTTAAGAATTCTCATAAGAAAATAAGACAAACTGTAAATATTTCAAAGGATATTTTTCTTGTTTCCAAATTCGAAAAAAAAACTTCAAATTAGTTAATAATCAGCTGAGTTATTAGCTTATAAGTGCATAAATGTACTGAAACCCCAATTTTTTACTCGTAACTTGAGATTTTTGAGGTGTTTCGAAAATTCCAAAAACAGATCCTGTTCTACTCGATTACGCCTATCAGAAAAGTAATATCATTTTCAAAGTACTTGAACTTCGTTCTTTTTTGTGGCACTGTGTTTCCGCATGGTTTTTTAAAGAGTGCGTCGATTGTCACTAACTGTTTTGAATTTACTACGCGCGTTAGTAGAGGCATTGTTGTTGGGATTCAGACGCATGTTATGTATACTGACTTCAGTAAGGTTTTTGCATCATAAACTTGGGCAGACTGATGTTCCCGATGTACTATATTGCTGGATTGATTCCTGTCTTTCCCTCAGGACCCTAAGGGTTCTGTTTCGAAATATATTGTCTAAGACTGTTTTTGCTACTTTGGTGTTCTACTGTTTTTGTTTTTTTTTTTTAATGACCTACTCAATATTATTTCTGACTGATATTCTTATGCACGCTGATGATGTTAAATTATTTTATACATTTAGTGGTGGTTAGGGTGGCCGACTCTGCAACGAAGTATTGATGTTTTTGTTGATTGATGCAATGTTTATTTGATGAATCTTAATAAGAGAAAGTGCAAACGTATAGAGTGTAATTGTGTTTATGTACCTTTGTGATTCTTCTCCTCTTGAAATTGTTAGCTCCTTTATGAGATTGAGTGTTGCGATAGGCAGTAAACTCTCGTTCATTGATCACATTAATATAAGGCTCGAACTGTTCTTGGTTTTGTGAAGAAAAAGTTCAGCGAATTTGCTAATCCTTGTATTATGAGACAGCTGTATATTTCACTCGTATATTTCACGTTTGCTAAGTACTCATGCATTCGTTGCTTTTGAAATGCACTCAACAACAGTCTAATGATATTGCTATGTTAACATTCGCCGTTTATGTTAGTGCCTATTGCCTTTCCTTATAAGATTGATTCGTGTAAAGTAACGAATAAATAAAGTAAATAATAAAAACAATCGGCACGTTTTTGTTCTGGAAACGCAGCAACAAATAACCTACCATGCAGGCATAAATACTTTTCTAAAGACTTGCTTTTCATATAATGGCTTGCGTAACCATTCATATCATTCGTTGGGTATTCGTTGCTTTTTTAAGAGAAGGCAAGCAATGTATCCTCAGAGCTCGTCGCACTCACTCCTCTCATGTATTGCTATGTATTACTTAAATAAAATAGTGTGATTTGACAACAATGTATTTATTTTTTGTTAATGTATTGATGGACTTAAACCCTTTTCTGGTTTGGTAGCTTCTGAGACAGTTCGATACATAGCTGTTCCGAGATTTCAAATCTTTTCGTTTCCCCTTTTTTTCTATCAATGCAACAGTGACAGTAGTCGCTGAAGGTGAGTACAAGTCCACCAAATGTTCAGTCATTACTGCCAGCAACCTCGATATATAACTCCTATAACAAGCTATAAGCAGAAATCCCATTTCTAACAGCAATTCAATTCTACATTAGCCGTTAATATAAGAGGTGACTCAATAAGTACGTAGGATAAATAAGAGAAAAACAAAATTTTGACAAAACCCGATTTTATTATTCAACATAATTGCCTTTGAGGGCGATACAACGAGTATAGCGATTTTCCAACTTTTCGATTTCTCTCAGTTTCAGAGATTATTTCATCATTGGAAAACAGGAAAAAATCGCTGGAGGCTATAGCTGGAGAATATGGTGGGTGGGTTGGCAATTGGAAGCCTAATTTATTAAATTTTACCATCGTTTTCATCTATTTGTGACACGATTTGTGAGCTCATGTGGCACCCACTTTGAGCAGAGCTTTCGCATACCCAAATGTTAGTATAAAATGGTAAAAACATTACCATCTGACATCTTTACAATGTTAGTTAGCTCGTGCACCTTCAATTTGCGAACGTTCATAACAAATTTGTGGATTTTTTTTGATGTTTTGTGGAATAACAGTTCAATGGGCTTTGCATCATTTGTGATGGTACGATCACGTTTAAATTCAGCAAACCACTTCTCTATCATTTGTCTCGATGGAACAGAGTTCAGATAATGTTTATAAAGCCATTATTGTTAGGTTTTACGGTATTTTTTTTATCAAAACTCTAAATTCACTTTTTTAAATTTTTTTCAACAACAGTTGCTTCACATAAAATGCTATAACTCACGAATCAATAGTCAGATTGCTGTCAATTTTATACACGTATCGTTTGAAGGTTAGTACTAAATAAAAATCATATAGACCAAATTGTTATTGAGTGACCTGACATTAAATTTTCCAAGAGTAACCTGTCTTTTCCAACTAAATAGGAACAAACTTTCGACATCATGAAAAATACGATTTTTTTTCTCAGTGTATAGCACGATTATAATATATTTAGCGATAAATAGCTACAGTATGTGAATATGAATTATTACAAGAGACGATATATTTATTGTACATAATATAGCAACTACAAGAAAAACAAAATAATAATATGTAATAATATTGCAAGTTATAGAGAAGAGTGTATTATTTATAAAGTAGGTGGAGAAGAAGTTTTTTAGGTGGTGTTGTTGGTGTAGGAAAAAAAGTAATTTATAGTGTTGGGGGAAGCAAATCTATAATGCAGATTATTAGTAGTAATTTACTATTTTTTTTTTCGTTTACAATTTTCGATATACATTATACAGATACAAAAATATAATTTGTTTTTATACGTATTTTTATATTTATTTAATATTAAAAAGATTTTAAAGAAATAGAAGGAATACTTTGGAATTTTTAAAACGGATTTCATACTTTCAGTCTCTTTTTTTTGTTAAACGAAATATTATGTATGCGTTTTATAACGCTTTTACAACAATTTAAACGTTGTGTTAATAGTTTGAAAAAATGAAATAAAAAAAAAAAACAATTTTTTAAAATTTTCCTTAAACTTCTTTAAAATCTGCGTTTTTTCTTATCTTAAGTATAGCGTTTTTCGTCATACAATACCTTAAAGTTTCTTTAGCTGTTTGCTTTGATCTTGAAACAAAATTAATTTTTTTTGTAATCGATAATAAATAATAGTTTTTTATATTTATATATTTTTTTTGTATATCGTCTCTGCATTAATTAGAATAAATTTTAGTTTTAAACAAACATTAAATAAAATAAGTTACTTAAGTATGTAAATTATTAAATATTAAAGAATAAGAATAGAGAGCACACACTGTATACAATATAGAATATAGAGTATAGAGTTGTATATTGAAAGTTATTAAAGTAAGGTTAGGTTTTTTTATCAATAAGTTTTAGTAGTTTTTTTTTTGTTTAGATTTAAAGGATCTTTGGTTTTATTATTTTTTGATCCTTTTTAACTATTTTTTTAATATAATATATATTTTTTTCAAGTATTATATTGTTTATTTGTTTCAAATATCACATACTGCTTTTAGTATGTTGCTGCTCGTACAATATCAAAATTATATATTCGTTTTAAGAGATGCACCAAATATTATCTACATGGTTATATTGTATTTCATCCTTATTTAATATTATCAATTTTCCTTTTGTTTTTCGTAAGAATAATATTATTTATATATTTTCGGTTTTTTTATAATTATAATTAATTAATGAATATGAATTGTAATAATGTGTGTTGTAAATATTAATTATGCTTAATTTTTAGTGTTGTCGTTTTTATGATTTATAATCACTTATTGTTACGAATGGTGTCTGTATGTCTGACTGACTGACTGACTGACTGTTTATTTGTGTGTGTGTATGTGTTAACTCTTCTGTTTTTTTGGTTGTAATGTTTGTCTGTAAAATGTATTTTTGTTGCATATAATTTCCACTATGAAAACTCCTTAGTTGAATTTTTTTATTTAAACATTTCATGTCATTTTAAACAATATTGGCTTTTATGCTTTATTTTCCTTTTTTTTGAGTATTTTTCTTTTTCTGAAGCGATTTACGTTATAGTATCGCGCATCACAATAACACTAAAAGATGCGTTTTTTCTGGCCGCTTGTTTAAAAATTGTTTAATAGCTGTTTTGTAATAATTATGCCATCTCATGTGTTCATTTGCTTGCTTAAGCAAATCAACGTTTACATGAAATATTTTTTTAAAGGGAAACAACAATTTTATAATTTGGTTTTTGGGTTTTGGTTTTTATATAAAACTTATGCAAATTAGTTGAATGAGGAGTTAACGTAATGCCTTGTTCAAATGCTTTAACTGTATTTGTTAAGGTTTGGGACTTAAAGTTTTTTGTACCAATACAAATAATGTTCACCATCTTCCACCATTAGCTCATCGACACCTATTATAAGGGAAAAATAAAATAAATGAATAAATTATTTAAAATAATTTTTATTGTTTAAATAGCTTACCAACTGGTGCTATGAGTTGATTACCGGGTGCATTATTTGGATCAGGAAGTTCTGGTAAACGATACAGCAGCCAATAGTTATACCTAAAGTTATAGTAAAAACATGCTTTAAAAAGTTTGAAAACACTTGTAAAGACTTACCCTCTGGGTTCTTCTTTTTTGCCTGCCAAAGTGTGCACATAATGACCATTAGGCCATTCTCTGGCCTCAAATGCAAACCTTTATAGTTAAATTTAAAATAAATAATAAAAAATTCCTATTTAATTTGAAAATGTGTATGAGTAAGCTACCTTGAATCCATTTCAGCTGCTTGTGTCATAGCTTTAAAGAAGGTTGTATTTTTTGGCGAAACCAAAGATAGTGATATGGCTTCGGTAACGTTTGATCCTACCCATAGGGTATATGTATATGATACATTCTTAGAATCTGATTCTTCAGCTGATGTTGTTAAACCATAGGGAACTGCCAACTTTTGTTCACCATTTTCTAATTTAAATAAACGATAAAAAACGTTTAGTTTTGTGGAATAAAATTCCATTGGGAAACTCACCCGAAGAAGGATCACTATTTTCTCGTATAACATGATCACATTGTAGAGCTCTGACAGCTCCCAAGCCCTTCCAACCCAAAGCCAAAATAATATCAGCTGTTAAGCCTACACCAATGTCTGGATCTTGGCCGTCCTGTAGTGGTTCTTCACTCCAACCACCATCTTCTCGTTGTCGACTTAAAATCCAACGTGATGCCGCTGTTCTATTCCATGCGCCTGCTGGGTCGTGCTCCAAATCCTGCAGGGCTTGCATGGCTAAAGCCGTGCTGCGTAAAGAACCAAAATTACCACGAGGATCCTGTAAACTGGCTAAGCCGCGAGCTGGCCTTCTAACAAAATGCTGCAAATGACGATGACGATGATCGGTAACAATACAGCGTAAAGCTAGAATAACCTAAAATGTAAAAGAAAATATTTAAATGTTTCATAACTTATGTAGTCATAATGACCCACCATGGCAATAGTGTCCACACTTTGATCGGTAACACCACTGGCTATATCCAAAAGTCTACGTATTTGTCGTTTTCGTACATGAGCCGCTGAACTACATGCCGATAAAGTGGTCAAAGCAAATTCTATATCCTGAGTAGGCTCATGGTGTTGCAGTGTAGCTACTAAATCATGACCATGAAAATGTTTTGGATCTTTACACAAGGAACCAAGTGCCAAAACGTAACGTGCCAATCTTTCTAGATTCAAAGGCTTAGGCAGGGTATGATGTCTATCCAGCATGGCCAAAATTTCAATTTCCATTTCCTTAACCGATAGCATATCTTCTAGTTCCTGGATGACTTGCAAATGACCATCATTATCGTAAGAGTCTCGAGCGCCGGATAACTCTTTGGCCAATATAACTACATGAGTATCATTACCCCAACCATAATCTGCAGCTCTTTTCATTTTTAGCCAATCGAGAGCTTTAAGTATGGCTTCCTGTTCCCTTTTATCGGGTCCTGCAGAGCCTAACAACTCATGTACCGGTGTCGTTGAAGGTGTTGTTGGTTCTGGCGTTGTTGTAGTTTCCACCACCGCCACAGTTTCCTGTCCAACCTGAGCTGATTGGGCTGTAGCTGGCGCATCAGTGGTCATTGAGCTAACAGTAGAGGCATTTAATGGTGGACTTGTCGAAACACTAGTTTCTGTAAGTGTTGGTACTGTAGCCAAAGATGATGTGGCCTTTACAAATGATCCATAGAGATGAGTATTAACGTTTAATAGTATGAATGTAATAAAAAGCAAACCGACGACACTGGGTTTTCTATTATCCTGAGACATATTTTGCTGTAAAACGAAGAAAAAAATTAAAGTCGATTGATTGTAAACATATATATGTAAGTTTAAAATATAAACTTGTAAGCCAGACAGCTAAAATTGTCAAAGAATGGCTGTTGCAACACAAATTTAAGGTAAATTGGTAAACACCATAAAGCCCTGATTCCAATCTAATGAAGAATTTTGGTATAATAGTAAAAAATCGCCTATAAAAACATAATTGGCCTTAAGGAACATGCTTGAACTATGGCAACGAATATAATACTGTTGAAACATGATTTCTCTTACGTTGTGGGGTAATATTGTAGAGAGTATATCTAAATTCTTTAAAACGCCGCTTAAAATAAGCAGCTCTAGGAAGAGTGTTAAAGATATAAGTTCCTCTCTATTTAAGCGAAAACTGCAACTCTAAGTGTATGCGGATTCTTTGTTATGATTGGCTTTCTCTCATTCCAGTATTGGAATATCAAACTTTTTGTTAATGTGTTTTTAAAAGAACTTACGAATGAATAAATTTGTGAAGATGTGTTTTATTTGCATGAGTATTTAAATTTTTATGGAAACGTTTCCTTTCAACCTTAAAACATTCACTTGGTTTTGTTCCCCACTGTAGATGTACGAGTATGTTATGCCGTTTTTGTTTCATCTTGTTAATTTTTAAAACACTTTTTGTGTGATGGTAAAACCAAATAACTTTATTTGGAGAAAAGAGGTCAAAATCATAAATTAACCTTTGTGTTGTGGTGCCGAAACTGTTAAGAATTGGGACATTAACCTTGAATTAGAAATTACACTTTTTGCAATAGCAGCTACGTAATCGTGCCATAAAGCCAATCAATACAAATGCTGTTTTGCACTTTTTCAAAATTTTGACTGGCGAAAAGGTCAAACGAGTACATGTGCAACAAGGGGATAGTCGTAGCAACTTACAAAAAAAAAAAAAAAAAAAAAGGAAACAAAAACTAACGCCTATTATTTGAATTTTTAATTCATGTGCAACGGGTGGTATAATGATGCGTCAGCTATAATAATTTAAATAAAAGGGATGACTGATATGTATCGATTAGCTGTGGTGTGTAAATATTTAGAATTGACCTGACCTCAAAGTCGTCAATTACAAATGGATGTCAAAGAAAGTCACACTGGCAAACTGGTTGGAAATGAAAGCGAATAGGTTTATTCGTAAAATATAACCTCCCATTTAAGGAACACCCCAGCCAGACACAGAGACAACTATTTACAGGTGCAGTATGTAACAACTACGTAAGCGGTTTTTATAAGCTTTGTAGACGTAACACTCTGTACACACACACACACACACACACACACCCCTATATATTTGTTTTGATAATGTAAACGCGACAATAGCAAATGCACCACCTCCATTCAGAGGAAGTTTATCTCTATAATGCAGTTGTTGTTGCAAAGGTGCATAAATGTTTTTCTTACTTTTCGGTTTTAGCAATTGTTTTTGTAAAAATAAAATATCAAAAATCAAAGATTACATAAGAATATCTCTGAAACTTTATATTTTTTAAAAATATTTTTGTTATTATTAAACACACATAGTTTTAATTTTAAGTTTGAGTTTCTGTTTTTTTTTTTTTTTTTTTTTTTTTTTTTTTTTTTGTAAGAAGTTTATCTAATTTCTTTGTAATTAGTAGACAAAGAACACACCCACCCACCCTATTATTTGAGCATTTCCTTCTTTATACACGCTAAAGCACATACGATTGCGAATAGTCAGTCGTCTTTTATAACGCTAATAGGAGGCATTACTCATGCTTTTTTTCCTTTTTGGTGCTAATGTCCCAAAACAAAATTAATGATTCATGTTTTCTGGCTATTGACACTGAACAAAAAAAAGAAGATTCCTTGTGACAAATTTTACCTGTTTTTTTCGTTTTCCTTTATAGATGGTTATGGAGCTGTTTTAAAAATTTTCAGAGCTTCCTTTGAAAGAGGGTGTTCGCTGGAGTCGAGTCGTTGATTTATAGTAGTTTTGTTGATAGTTGAAGAAAGTAATATAGTTGTATTGTAGCACGTTATCGAATTTTTTATGTAATCGTTTATGATGATACATTTAGAAGATTTTTATTTTTCTCTGCTTATTTGCACACACGCGTTCACAAACTTCATTTCTTTATTATTTTTTTTTCTCTATTTGGCTTGAATGAATTTTAATTAATTTTTTTGTAATGCATTTTATTTTATTGGTTTTTCTTCAGCTTTTAGTGTATTCGATATTTCGTTTGATTTTCGATGTTGTGTCTGCGTTGTGAAATTTATATTTTTCGATATGAATACTATTTTTTCTAAATTTTGTTGTGTATTTTTTATTTTTCGTTTATTTTTTCTTTAGTGCTTTTGGTTAAGAGAAAGTGGTGTATCCTTTACTTCTTCGATTAGGCAATATTTTCTAATTGCGTTTTCTTTCCTATGCACGATACTCGTTTGTTCGAGTCGTTTATCCTTTTTACGTTTGTTTTATGTTGACATTTCTTTTTTCTATCATTGTCTGTAAGTCCTTTTTGACAGCCATTGGAAAAGAGGATATTGTAGTCGTCTATCTTTTGTATTAAACAACAGATGTCGCTGGCTGTTATAATCGCCTCTGGTTGTTAAATAGAATAATAGATAAATTTAATGCGGCTCTTTAATACTAGATGCCCTCACATTTGTAGTGTAAGTTGTTGTTTGAGTGAATGCTACAGAATAAAAAGTTGAGTACTTTTTTTCTTTTGCTCTCAATGTGTATCTATGTGGTAAAGCTCAAATTTATTTGAATATTCTTAGGATTTCAAATTTATATTGAAATAATCTTTTTGCAACAAATTGCTTATTTTCACAATATAAACAGTTTTGAATTATTAAAAAAATTAAAAGAAGAAATTTTGTTTTTGAAGACTCTTCATATAAATTATCAATCTTCTAATATAGTTTGCCGTACGGAAAGTGGAAGGCAGTGATAGTAAATCATACATAACTTTTTAAATAATGTTTTTAAAATTACTTGGGTTGGATTTAAGTTAGGTCGATAGGATGTGTGATATTTTTCGGTTAAAAGCATGGACAAAAGTATCTTTAAAAATTTCTGATACATATTGTCACAACCTACTGCATTGGACTTAACGCAGTTGAAGCATGAAGAAACTTTAGTAACAAAATCATCTGCAAAGTCAGCATCATCGAAATCTCTTCCATCTATAATATATAAAAACGAGATTTTGTTTTATAACCTCCACTGAACGTTTTTAAGCGTATTTTTTGAAAGTTGAAGAAAGTTTTGCCAATGCGTGACTATTTGTGCAGAATACTAAAGCGTTGTTTTTTTTAGCCATGTTGAAAGTTTCCCAACAGCTGCTTCAAAAATAGGCTTCTGTGTACTAGTTCATAAAAGAATGCATTTACTTTACGGTGATTTTTATCGCCAATTCTTTTCGTCTGATTAAATAGACTTTTGTCATGAATCTATGACTATATATATATATATATATATATATATATATATATATATATATATATATATATATATATATATATATATATATATATATATATATATATATATATATATATAAAAGAGGACTATAAAATGCGTTGTAATTGATGTTCTCTTAAATGCGCTAACCGATTTTATTTTGTAAGCCAAAACAAAAGGTGAAATCAATACCAAGGTTTTTATGTATAATCGGTTTTTGTAGGACCATCGGTTCGCGAGTTCTAGACGTTAGAGTGAACCCCTTGGTATTGCTTAAGTTTTATTTGAAAACGGTATTTGTTACAGCCAGTGTTGCCGTTTTGGATATTTTTAACCTAAATTGGTTATTTTTTTGCTTTGATGTGTAGATGTGTACTTATTGCCATTTTCTATTGTGCGAAGATTGATAATACAAAGTTAAAATGTTTATAACAAATACAATTGTTGTACCAAGTTTTTTTGACTAGTCTATATTCAGTCAATACTGCCATAAATTCCATATATAAAATAATATTTTAATGTTTTGTGTATTAAAATTATAATTTAAAATTTTGGTTATTTTTTGGTTACTTTTTATTAAAAATATATTACAAAAAATTCGTAGCTGTGGTAACTCTGGTTACAGTACATAAACTCTGTGTGAGTTAGAAAATATCTTTGAAACTGCGTATATAAAAAGCATATGCAGAAAGCTTTCATTTGGTGTGTGGCTTCACTATTGTTCAACCGGGTGCTGCCACGCTCATATTAAATTTGTATTTACATGTCTATATCTTTAAAACAGTAATAGTATAAGTCTCTAAATTTGGCCCGAATTGTATAAATGGATGTAGCACCTCCCATACAAAGTAAATATTGATTTTTGTATATCTTTGGAAAGGTAATAGTGAAAAATTCTGAATTTTATCTAAATAACTTAGTAATTGAAAAAGTGGGTGTGGCATCTCCCATAGAAATTATATATCGGTTTTTGTATATCTAGAGAACGATTAGAAGTGGAAGGTTCCGAATTTGGTCGAAATGACTTCTTAGATAGTACAAACCATCAAAAAACATTTACAACACAAAGGATCACAGCAACGCAGGAGGGATTACTATAGTCTTCAAGAAAGATGCAAAACGCTCGTGGTAGGTAAATCTCCCTAATCTTCCCAAACATTTAGCATAACCCTGAATGTCGCCAATCCGCGCTACAATTTTGTTTGTGGGGCGTAACCGGCCTCCGACCATTAATATACCCATATTTAAACCATTTTGTATTGCCTGTAATAATTCCTTTCGAAAATGGTTCGATTTCCTTACTTTACAGCAAAGTTTTACTACTGCCAATGCGGTCAATTCAATTCATGTGCAACCCACACAGACGGCGTATTTGACTAGCCTACCTTTTTAAAATGATTTCAAACTATCATGTAAATGATATTTAGTGCGTCCACAAAGTGTGTACCGCTTTCGCTCCAACAGTTGTAAAATTCCATTAACTTTTTCAGTGACTGGCCGACAATAGCGAGTTGCACCTTCTACATTGATATTCTAGGAACGGAGTAGAAGAAACTACTCCTAAGTCCGGCGTTTACTCAAATCATAATTAATTTTGATGGTTACATAATATCATGAAGCGTATTTGTTTAGATATTTGATTTCTTAACTAATGGGTGGTCTAACCATAATGCACGAAGTTAATTGTGTGAGAGGTACACAATTGAGCAGCGCGTTAAAATTGTTGAAGCTTTTTACGAAAATGCGCGTTCAGATCAAAATGCATTTCGTGTACTTCGTAATTTTTTTCGTCAGCATAATCGACCAAATGTGTCCACAATCGAAAGAATTGTGCACAAATTTCAACAAACCGTATCTGTAGAAAATGTGGAAACACCTGTGAGAGGCTGTTTGGTGTAGTTTATGGGCTGGTGACGTCATAGGGCCGCACCTCTTCGAGAATGAGCCAAGCAGTTTCCGTTAATGTTGTTCTTTATAGCGAGATGATATGTGGTTCCTACAGGATGGTGCCACTTGCCACATAGCCAACGAAACAATGGCTCTTTTGCGGGAGAAATTCATTGGCCGTGTTATCACATGTCGTGGCGATGTCAATTGGCCGTCACGATCATGTGATTTGACACCGTTGGACTTTTTTCTTTGGGGATATTTAAAAAAAAAGGTGTACGTCAATAAGCAAAGAACAATTTAGAGCTACAGGATGAGATAATTCGGCAAATTGAAAAAATGGGACGACGGATAGAGGTATACCGAAGCCGTGGCGATCATTTGGCCGATATTTTGTTTCGCACATAATGTCATATCTAAATCCTTCTATCATAATACAAAATATTAAGATAATTCTCTGACAACTTTTTGTTTTATTTACAAATAACATCGTGCGATTTGGTTGGATCACCCTTTAGTTTTTTTTTTTTATAAAAAAATTAAACTATACCGGATATTTTGCTTTAAAAATAAACTCGTATAATCCACTTTCATTATATTTTGTTGAAGGATTAAAAACATAACCACTTTATTAAAACAGAAATCAGAATTGGAACTCGATTGCCGCTAATTTGCTAATGTCTGATTACCAGATTTAGTCGTTCAATATGTCAAAAATTTTAAGTATCTTCAGAAAGAGTGATGGTGTGGACAAAAAAACTTAAAATCGGGTAATATTTTGCCAAGTTATTAGATTATAAGTGAATGAAGGTCCGAAAAACCGGTTTTTTATCCGTAACTCGAGATTTTGGAGGTGTTTCGAAAATTTCAAAAACAGATCTTTGGTCTACTCAATAGCACCTATCAGAAAAGTAGTATAATTTCACGGTTATTTCAACTTTGTTCATTTTTGTCATAGCGTGTTATCTAAACGGCGAAAATGTTGAAGCTATCAAAGGACAATTAGTTAAATTTAATATATTATCTCGTTTTCTCTAAACAAGGCTTCTTTCAAAGTAATGACTAGCAATCGACAAAAGCTAGAATAAAGAACAATTTTTAATGACTTCTAAAGTACAAAAAATTTTATGTCAAACTAGGCTTCACAGTTTCAAAAAAAAAAAAAAAAAAAAAAAAAAAAAAAAAAAAAAAAAAAATCGCACAACCTGAACCTGAAGTCTATTTCGAAAAACTTTAATTCTTACATATTGTACAATATATCATCGTTCAGAAAGAACAGTTTAAATGTTTAGACGCAATCCTAATGAGTTTCTCGCCGTTTTGTAACTGTGAACGAAACGTAGATCCATCATATCACACCAGAGCCCAAAGAACATTAAAAACATGGTATACATCGGGTGAACACACACCACATCGATAATCTTAAAAATAATAAGACAATGTTGAGTGCTATACTGAAGAAAAAATTTTGTATTTTTTACTTGTTCCATTGACTATAACATTGCGATATTTATGGTCCCTTAAGAATTACGGACGAAAAAGCAAATATGGTAACTGTATGGTGACTGTACTGAAGATTTGGGAGGATCATTTTTCCATTCTGTTGGTATCTGATGATGTTCCATTCAGCCAAGCTGAGGTCAAAAATGCAATATCTCGACTGAAGAATAATAAGGCCGTCGAAGTCGATGGATTGTCGGCTGAGTTGCTGAAGACTGGAGCGATGAGTTAATAAGGTGTATGCATCAACTTCTTGTCAGCATTTGGTTGGAGGAACGCATGCCTGACAATTGGAACATCAGTGTCCTATGCCCTGTACATAAGAAATGATACAAAACCGTGTGTGCCAATTATATGCCTTCCCATTGCATACAAGATTTTATAGAGCGTTTTGTGTGAAAGATTAAAAACTAAAGTCAACGAGATAATTGGACCATATCAGTGCGGCCTAGACCTGGTAAATCTACCGCCGACCAGGTATTCACACTACGCCAAATCCTGGAAAAGTCCCTCGAGAAGCGAATCGACACACAGCACCTATTTGTCGATTACAATCCGCCTTCGTTAGCCCAATACGAACAAAGGTGTTCGAAGCCATGTCTGAGTTTGGTATTCCTGCCAAAATGATAAGACTGTAGAATGACCATAACTGATCATCAGTTAAAATAGAATCATTCAGTACCAAACGGGGTTATAGGAAAGGCGACAGTTTATCGTGTGATCTGTTTCATATCCTGATCTTATGATGCAACAGTTAACACAACCGGCACGATTTCCACCAAGAGATACATGCTTCTCGCGTATACCGATTATATTGATATTATGGGCTGAACTTTACGAGATGTAACTGCTACCTTTGCAAATATGGAAGAGGAATTGATGAAAGTGGATCTGGCTGTAAATGAGGATAAAATAAAGTAGTTGGTTTCAACGAATAATGAATTCACTTGGGTCACCATGTGAACGTTGGCAACTACAGCTTTGAGAAATTGATTGTGGAGAAATTTATCTTTGAGGTAAGACGGAGAATCATACTTGCTAATAGGTGCTATTCTGATCTACACAAGCGGTTTAAAAGCAAAGCTCTCCCTCGGCGAACAAAAATTACACTCTACAAGACGCTGCCCATGCTATTATATGGCGTAGGAGCATGGGTACTTGCACAAGCAGATGAGGCCGTTCTTGGTGTATTCGAGAGAATTTATGGATCTGTGTGCTTTGGTGGAGAGTACAGACACCGAATGAAATATAAGCTGTATAAGCTTTACGACGACTTTGATGTAGTTAGACGCATTAAGGTGCAACGACTGCAGTGGTTTGGCCATACCGTGCGTATGTGTGAATATGCTCCGGCGAAAGGGTGTTTCGAGTATGTATCTGAGGGAAGGTGCAGAAGAGGAAGGCCAAAACTCCGATGGAAGGATTAGGTAGAAGCCGATCTTTCAAAACGATGTAAGAAATCGGAGGAGCTGCGCACAAGTTCGAAGTGCTTGGAACTCGATTCTGATTCAGGCTAAAGACCGTAAGTTTGTGATATAGCCATCTAAGTAAGTAAGAAGTACGGCTAAATAATGCCGCCATCCTAGAAACCGCATCAAACAGAGATATTTCAGGGTACATTGTCAGTTCTTGAACTGCCTCTGGCTGCTCTTCCCTCCAAATTCAACAATTTTGTTTGTTGACGTACCTATTGAGCCAAAAATAGGCTTCGTCGGCATTTTTCTAAATCGAATATTGCGTTATGAGACGTTTGCGTGAAGCAATTCGCCTAAAGAGACCAGAATTATGGGCAGGAAACTCCTGGTTTTTTGCACCATAATAACGCACCGTCACAAAGAGCCATCATTATTCGAAACTTTTTGACGAAATGCAACAAAACCATCCAAGAGCCACCGAATTCACCTGATTTGACTCCCTGTGACTTCTTTCTGTTCAATTGAGTTAAAAAACCTTTACGGAGGACGCGTTTCAGCAGCCGTTTCTAAAAATGTAAAAAATCGCCAACACACATAAGAGATAGACGTAGACTTTTGGCTACGTAGCTTTTGCAAATGTCAAGCTATGACGCTAAGATTTAGCGGGAACATCAACAACAGGTGTACAAAAAAAAAAAAGAAAAAAAACGGAACGACGGCAACGCTACACGGGGGTTATTTTGGAAACTTTTTTATCAAGGTAGTATTTAGTAGGTTAAAAGGATTACTCTAAAGACATTATTATAAAACATTATTTTTCAAAAAAAAAAAGAACGGAATCGGTTAAAAGGACTTATTTTCCAAAGCCATCATCAAATGTTTAAGCTTTTAAAACTAAAATAGTATCTCGACAATTTGTCTTTTATAACCAACACAATTACGTATTACATCATACCGACAATAATGCAAAAAAGAAAAGTAGATCTACGGTGATGATCTTGTCTTAAGCAGTTGTTTTGCTTAAAAAGGGCGCAAACGTTAACTACAGTCAGAGATGAAATCCTTTCAATGAAATTTACCTGTAGTGGGTGCTACTCGCAACAAACAATTCATTAAATCTTCTTCTTTTGTTATTGGCATCCTTTTCCTATCAGATCAGTCAGAAAACATTGGTATAATTGCTAAAGGATAATTGTTGAAGGATAATTATTGTTGTGTGATGTTGTGTTGGTGATAAGCAGGATCGTTTCATTTGTTTCCTAAGATTTAAATATGATGTCTGTCTGTCAGTTACGTTTATTACGTATACAAACTACTTTTTTATTTCTTTTTGTTGTTGTAGTAGTTATCGTTTTATTTTATTTATTTAAGCCGAAAGCAAAAATACTAAAAAAAAACAAAAATAATTGCAAACAATCAGATGTGTTTTGGCTGTGTTGTGTAGAGTAAGTAGTTGCTTGGTTAAACACAAAAGGATGCACCCTTGAGTAGCACAGTACACATATCACAGATAGAGAATACATGCTACATACTACACAACTTGTGTTACGGTTCGTTTTGCTTTATTTTATTTGTATTTTGTTTTGGGGTTTTTTTGATATGTTTTCTATTGTTTTTGTTTTTTTTTTACGTTATTGTTGTTGAGCATTTTTTGTTTTCCGTTCTACCAATTTTTGCGTAATCAAAGTGGAATTTCTCTGTGTGTTTTAATTTAATTTTTTCCATGCTTTCTCAAAAGAAAAACACTAAAAAGATATCTAAAATATAGAAACAGTTGAGCCACTTACAATTATTTTGATTTCAATTCATTTCATTTATTCTCATTATTAGATATTTTTGTAACTTATTTATGCAATAGCAACAACAACAACTACAACAACAGCGGGAAAACATTTGCAGCTAAAAACTAAAACAAATAATAAAAAACAAAAAAATAACAGAAGAAAATGTATTTCAATGAGATAAAATTTTGCTGGCAGGCATAACTATTAGCAGATGTTTAAATATTTACGAGTTTATATGTATACTACGTACTTATTGCAACATAGTACTTAGTAATGCTACAGAAAATTCTTTAGAAACTCTACTCGACTCTATTTAACTGAACTCAATTCATTTCAATTCATTTTATTTCATATCAAATCAAATCATCTTGCAAACAGCATGTAATTGCCTAATTTGAAATGATTTTAGTTTTAGCGCTTTCGCTTTAATATGTAATGGAAAAAAGGGAGAGTTTTTCATTTTCTCTTCTTTTTTGATATTAAATTTTGCCGTCATCATATATATGTAGTTTTTTTTTTTTATAAATATTGTATATAACGAGATGTATCATTTAAAATTCAAGTGTTTAATATTTTATGTACACAAACCTTACACTGATAAATGAGAAAATTATAAGAAATGAAATGAAGATTTAAAAGAAGTACAAAAAAATGTATCAAGATTTATATAAAGGTGCGAAGCTGTTTAATATCTGTAGTATTTCAATCCATAACACAATTTTTAACTTTAACAATAAAATAAACTCAATATATGGCCAAGTAGTTGTGTGCCTGAAGTCCATTGGCCGTTTCAGAAACCTAAGACGTCTTGTACTGCAAACTAATTTTTCGGGAACTGTATGTACCGTAAGGCCAGCACTATAGACGCATACATTGGCTCAATTTAATAACCGAACACCTATGCACCCAGTTGGGTTTTTTTATTTAAAAGTTTTTGTCGTTTATTGACAACAAAAAAATTACAAATTTACGTATTGGAAATATAAATTAATTCGGACCCTTTTTTAGCTTAAAAATTATAATGAATTAACAATTTTATCAAAATGAAAAATTATCAAATCACTGGCTTACATCTCTCCCCTAGCTCTGAGCTAATGTTCGAATTCCGTCTTAGAAAAACTTCTCGTTTTTTGAGGCAATCCATTTCTATTTCCTAGAAAGAAGTGTTTCGGTGACATACTATTGTAATACAGGGTCCGCCAAATACATTTTTTTTAAATGCTATAAAAAAACTACAGAATATTTTCTTAAATTTCTTTTTTTATTTGAAAGTACAATCCTTCCGGTTAATAATGGAAAATAATTTCATTCAAATGGCTGCCTCGGTTGGCCATTCAGTATCCTATACGATCGGTCCAATTTTTAAGCACATTGTCGATTGTGTGCAGCTGTATTTCACCAATGGCTTCACGAATATTGTCCTTTAAAGCGTCAATTGTCTCCGGCTTGTTGGCGTAACACTTATCTTTGACGGCACCCCACAAATAATAGTCCAACGGTGTCAAATTGCAGCTGCGAGGTGGCCAAACGACATCAGCTTTGCGGCTGATAATGCGACTTCAAAAACAGGGCGCAAAACATCGAGTGTAGCTTCGGCTGTGTGGCACGTAGCGTCGTCCTGTTGAAACCAAATGTTGCTAATATCCTTCTCTTCAATTTTTGTAAACAAAAATTCATTCAACATGGCCCGATAACGATCGCTATTGGCTGTAACGGCCACTCCTTGCTCATTTTCGAAGAAAAATGGCCCAATTATGCCTCTGGACCAAAATCCGCACTAAACAGTGACTCGTCTTGGGTGTATCGGTATATGCCAAGATCAAAATGAGCTTCATCTGAAAAGATGATTTTTGATTCTGCAACATTACCATGATTTTCAGAGTAATGTCGCAATATTTCCCAGCGTTGTTCAAGCGTATACACAACCATATTCGTTCAGCGGAAGGATAAAACTAATTACCTGTCAAATCAGACATGAGCTAAGTGTTACCAGTCACGAAATAAGCACTAGTTGAAAAAAAAGCGTTAGATGGCGGACCCTTTAGATATTGGATCCGTAGTCAGAAGGAGCTATGTTTAGAGAATCTGATCGCTTCTAAAATTGTTTGCAGCTTTGCCACTAGAGACCGAGCGTTGTCATGCAAAAGAAAACTTTATACTGTCTGTCTGTCTGTCTTTATACTCTGGCCGTTTTTCTCATAATGCACGACTCAACTGAAGTAATTACAATCTGCTCTGCATACCGGGTTTGCCGCCTTGATCCCACTAAGAATGCAAAATTGTATTATAAATATTAAAACGATGCAGGTATACAAACAGACAAAAAATATTGTCGAATTAAACGAAATTTGGAAGCAGTTATAAAACCCAATAAAACCTAGTTGGCTGGTTTAAAAGAAAAACCCGGGTTTTTGCCAACCTTGATTTGTAATATATTCTGTTTTAAAATAAAACTAGCTTTTAGCCAAAAGTTAAAATCGACTATTTTATTTAGGGAACCTTACTAATTCGCTAATTATGGTATCAAAAATAATCACACAACCTTTTTGGTAAACAAAATACCGATATGGGTAGCAAACGTGTCCAAACATTTAAAAAATTAGAGAATTACTCGTAATAATCCGATGTCACCAAAATGGTCTGTCCGTGCATGCAATTAGTGCTGCTGTTAATAGAAATCATTTCACGGTTCACGATATCATTAAGCGATTTAAATCAATTAGATCAAATTGAAATTAGCCTAAATATAGACAACCAAAAAAGTTAAATCCATCTAACAAACGATAGTTGCACCAAAAGTAACAAAATTTATGTCTTGAAGTTTTTCCCCATAAAATTATTTAATTAATTTTTTTTTCATATAATTATTGCTGGGGAGATACATTTATAACACGGCGCAAAAAAGGCTGTTTTAGGTGGATTCGGTTCCAAATAAACCACGTTTTTGCAACTCCCGAGTTATGTTATCACTTCAGGTCCTCAACTAACTTTGAATATTGCAATAAAAATAAATAAAAACTTCAATTACACAGTGTGAGAAAAATGAACGAAGTTGAAATACCTGGGAAATTATATTACTTTTCTGATAAGCGCTGCCGAGCAGAAAAAGGATCAGTTTTTGAAATTTTCGAAACACCTCCAAAATCTCGAGTTACGAGTAAAAAACAATTTTTCGGTCCTTGATGCACTTATTAGCTAATAACTTAGCTGAATATTACGTATTATAGGGAGACCTCGTTTTTGGTCGCACTATGCGTTTGTGGAACAATCTTCCTGCGAATGTCTTTCCTGCCAAATTGAACGTCCATAGACATTACTCTATCCATCCTCCATACCAGCACAATGCACTGCATGAGTAGGGGTTATCCCCTGAGTGCTGGTGTTAAGTGAAAAAAAAGCCAAATAAAGAATTCAGATCATGCAGTCTTCGCATTATAATAAAACACGGTGCTGGAACTGTAATGGCTTGAGACTGAATGTCTGCAGCGTATCAGTATACATATATGTGACCATAAAAAAGAAATTGTCAGTCAGTGTACAAAAGTTGGGCATTTTGGAAAATTTTAAATTTAACCAAGATAACGATACTAAGCACAAAGCTCATAGTACGTGAATGTGGTTATTGTATAACTGCCTCCATTTTGTGGAAACGCCGCCATCAAAACTATAGAGTATTTATGGGCGTATCACAAAAAAAAAAAAAAAAAAAAATCTGTCGATATCCAACATCACGAGTTGAAAATCGCTATTGAAGAGGAATGGGAACGAATTGATACTTCTTATTGCAAAAATTTTGTGGAATCTGTTCCAGAGAGACTAGAGGCTATTCTCAAGATGAAACGAGCGCCCACAAAATATTGAATTAAAAACAAAACTGATTTAAAAATAGTAAAACGATCTCCAATCTTTCCACTATCGTTAATTTACAAAACAAACTGTTTCCAATCAACACGGGCTCCACTCCAGTCTTTCTAGTATTCCTTCTTTATTCATTATGAGACGGCTTCAATATTTCTACTATCGCTGTTTAATTTATATCAATATGGACTTCGCTTCAATATTTCTAATATCGCTGTTTCGTTTATTCCAAAACGGGTTCAATATTTCTAAAGTGTGGTCCAACCAGAATGCACGATGTTAATTTTAAATAAAACAAAAAGTTTTTCGAGAATTGTTTTAATATGTTTTATTATGATATAAGGATCTATGAAAATTATGTGCGAAACAAAATATCGGCCAAATGCTCGCCACGGCTTCGCATACCTCTATCCGTCGGTCCATATTTCCAATTACTGAGGCTTAATGTCGTTAACGTAATTATAGACGTATACTTTTTCTTTTAAATATCGCCAAAGAAAGAAGTCCAACGGTGTCAAATCACAAGATCGTGGTGGCCAATTAACATCGCCACGACATGGGATAATACGGCCAATGAATTTCTCTCGCAAAAGAGCCATTGTATCGTTGGTTATGTGGCAAGTGGCACCATCCTGACCACAAGAAACTGCTTGGCCGATCTCATTTTCGTAGAGGTACGGCTCTATAACGATGTCAGCCCATAAACCTCACCAAACAGTCACTCACAGGTGTATCCACATTTCCTACAGACCCGGTTTGTTGAAATTTCCGCACAATCGTCTCGATTGTGAACACATTTGATCGATTATACTGACCAAAAATATCACGTAGTGCATGAAATGCATTTTGATTTTAGTCCCCGTTAAGGCGTGACTCACAATTAACATCGTGTACCCTGTATTATCTCTGCTTCAATCTTTCTAATATCGCTGCTTCACTTATAAAAGCGGGATCCAATTTGTCTACTATAGACGTTTAGTAAACTGAAAAGTTTAGTTTAGGTTGAAGTAAAAGCTATAATTACCAGGCCTAATAAGAGAGAACACAAAAATTGCTAACAAAGTCAATTACGCGACTTAAAACCGATTATTTACTGCATTTTAGTATTTATGGTATTAAGACGTTTTAACATGATAACGTTATAAGTAATATTTTGCTTACTTTTAGCATCTTATCTTAAGCAGGGCTAAATGTCAATAACAGGGGCATAGGTAACTAATATATAAGTGTAACAGTCACATGTAACGAGCTAAGACAGCGTCAAGTAGAAGGCTGAAAGCTTTATACAAAAACTAAACATATAGGACATAACAAATAGCAATGAGGTTCAATATGGCACCAAATACCAGTTATAGAAGAAAAACTAAGCTTAAGAGAAGACAAACGTCTGTTGCCTTATGGTATGTATAGTACCTAAACAGTTTGGCTGCTATAATGCCGCTGTCACCTGTGTAAAAGATTCCCTAACATTTTTTCTCAGTGTAGTTTCAAGTTTTCGCTAAAACAATCGTTATAGGAGTACAAGTAGATATGGATGGACAAACGTTATATTTTTTTCGTTTTCAAAAGGAACTTTGTCATCATTGTACGCCATACGGTTTGGAAAATTCAAAAAAAAAAAAAGAAAATGAAAATGGGAAGAAAACAAAGAAATGTATTCGCATAGATAGAAGGAACGAAAAAATAAAAGTATAAAAGAAAAACAAAATGGCTTTTTTCTCTGCTTTAGATCGTTGTAGTAGTTATTGTTGGGTATGTCAGGATGCTCTATGTGTTTTTTTGCCAGCTTGAAGAGCCTTCAGGGAGATAAACGCAAATTAAAAAGACAAAAGTGAAAAGGTTGTCACTCCAAAGTCATACAAAATATTATTCAATCGCACTGGGGTGGCAGTGGTAGTTGTCATAGTTGTTGTCGAAAATTGTTTTTTTTTTTTATTTTCAAAAACTTGATATAGAAGTACATACAGTGATGGAAAAAATAATGGAGACACAGTTTAACAGTTTTTTAAATTTTTATTTATTAAACTCAAATAAAGTATGAATGGTAACTAAAATATGTTCGTACATACGATATTGCATTTGACCCAAATAAATTGATCTTCGTTTCGTCAGACTATAGCATGTTGTTCTACCGGCGTAAGTGTTGTTTCCGTTTGCTGAGAAATGATACATTTCGAGGACTCTTACCCGTAAGTCTAGCTTTCACAAGTTTTTTCTTATTGTGCGAGTTTTTTTGATGACTTCAAAGAATTTAGTTTTGAAGTACGAAGTAAAAGTTTATCAAAACCGACAGTTGTTCCACGTTTTCTTCCCATAGTCTCTGGTCTGAACAATTTTCGCTATATATGTGGATTACTTTTCTATTAAAAAACTTCAACACATCATATTTTGTGACATATTGGAAAAAAATAAAGTGTTTCTATTATTTGTTCCACCACTGTATTATGTACACATACGTATGTATATATCGTGCATTCATACATATTTAAAGAATATTATATATATTTGATGTATATATGTATGTATGTAAGTTTGTGTATGCTATGTATAGATTGGCAAAATTTCAACCCCTCAAAAAAAGAAGTGTTTGGGTTTGGTGGTGTGATATAGCTCGATGGTTATCTGTGTGGTGTGATGTATCGGGTGTTTTTTTACAGTTACACAAGTTTAAATCATAATAAAGCAAATAAATATATATTTTCTACCAGTAAAATGGGTTTTGTTGGATAGAAAACTTTACAACATGAATTTTTATGTATGCTTTCGGCCATGGCTGACGCATATAAGGCAAAATCTTGGTCACCAATTTCCACAAATTTTTTGCATCACATACGGCCGTATTTCGCCAATAACTTTTTGAATGTTGATTTCCAGGTACTCAATTGTCTCCGGTTTATCGACGTAGACAAGTGACACTACATAACCCCAAAGAAAAATATCCAATGGGGTTAAATCACTCGATGGTGGTCAGTTAATTGGACCATTACGTGAAATTACTTTTTCATTAAGTTTCTTTGGGTAAATCAATTGTAACGAGCGCAGTGTGGCATGTGGCTTCGGCCTATTGGAACCACATGTCAGCAAGATTAATGTCCGCTAATTGGGGTACGAAAATATTTCTAATCATGTTCTCCCTATACCATTCACCATTGGCAGTAACATTCTCACCATCATCGTTTTTGAAGATATATGGACCAATGAATCCAACAGCATATAAAGAGTACCAAACATAAATTTTCTGTGGATTAAGTGGTATTTCGATAAAAGTTTATGCATTATCTTCATTTCATATGCGACTACTCTGCTTATTTACGTACCTATTCAACCAAAATGGGCTTCATCGGAGAACAAAATTTTGAATGAATTTATATATCGAATTAGCGGCGGTGTTAGTCTATCCATAGTTTAATGTCAAATCAAAGTAAACAAAAAGCAGTTGTCAGCTGTTAAATCGGTCGTCAAATAAAGCAGTGTTGTCCACCTCTAAAAACAACCGTTATTTCTTCCTTTCTTTACATGCTTACATTAGTTTATAGATTTTTAGAAATAAGTTTGTAGGTAAACCTGCATTTATAAGTTGAAGAGTTAAAGGGAAAATGTTCTTTTAGAAAAAATCGAAAAGTGTTTAGTTACACGATTTCGGATTTATGTTTCCGTGTTGCGAATGATATCTTAATGCTGCTTATAAATCCGTTAAGATGAAAATGTGTCGCATCATTTAACATTATATAGGTCTAACAATCAGTGTTAGCAAACCCAACCCACCTGATTTTATTGGGTTTTTTGATGGTCTTTTTTTGGATTTTATTGGGTATCATAAATGCTTCAAAATTTCGTTCACGTTGAAATTTTTTATATTATGTGCTATGAGCTGCTCTGACTACTCTATTTATGAATATTATTTTGAATCAATTAAATACATGGTAAAAGCTGCAAATTCTATCGATTACGTGTTTGTCTTTGGTGATTTTAATCTACCGCCAGTTTCTTGGAACTTAGCATCAGATTCAGCATTTCTCGTTCCGATGAACCCTAATGATTTTCTCGATAAAATGTCTGATTTATGTCTCTATCAAATAAATGGAGTTTATAATATCAACAACAAGCTTCTGGATTCGATTTTTATTAACGAGCCTTCTGACTGTACTACAAACAGATTCTGTCCAATTACAAAACCTGAAGATTCCTATCGTCCAACTCTGGAAATGCTCTATACTAGTTCCCATTTTGTTTGATTCTTCCAAAAATCAAAAAATTTATATTTTTAAACGAGCCAATTATGAATTAATGAACTACCAATTCAATAATGTCGACTGGAAAAATATGTTAGACGGAAATAATGACAGTCCCTTAACTATGGAACATATGTTAACTGCATTCTATAATATTACCTCATCCATTATAGAAATGTGCGTACCAAAATTTTCTGCTTTTAACTTTCGATGTTGAAAAATAAAAGAATAAACTTTATAAAAAATATAAGACGATTAATTCCCCAATTGACTATGTAAACCATTCTGTCTGTCGAGCTAAGTACAATCGTTTAAATAGAATGAAGTCTAATTTTAAGAATAATCCTAAATCTTACTTCAGCTTTGTAAAATCCAAAAGAAAGTCTTGTTGTTTTCCTCCAGTTATGAAATTCCAAAATAACGAATCTGATGTTTGCTCTCTAATAGCTAATATGTTTGCTGATTTCTCTTTTACAACCTATTCTGATTCTAAATATTCTAACACTGATTATCCTTATAAAATTTCCTCAAACTCAACTGTCAACTTCCCGAAATTTAGTCTTGCCGAAATTGAGTTCGAATTACTAAAATTGAATCCCACTACAAAACATGAACCAGATGGCATCCCGAATGGCCTACTTAGATATTGTGCTACAAGCTTATCAAAGCCGTTATCTTTACTATTTAACTCATCAATTGGATATGGTTATGTTCGCAGTCACTGGAAGACGTCATACATCATTCCGTTATTTAAATCTGGTTGCAAGTCAGATGTATAAAACTACGGAGGTATTGCTAAACTAAATTATATTTCTATGGTCTTGGAAAAGCTCATCACCAACTATTTAAGCCATCATTTATCGCACCTTATATCAGAGCACCAACATGATTTTAGGAAGGGACGTTCAACAATTAATAACCTACTCCATTTTACCACACTAGTTAACAATGGATTTGCAAATAATTAACAAACTGATACCATATATACCGATTTTAGTAAAGCATTTGATAAGTTAAATCACCAGCTACTTAGTCATAAGCTATATATGATGGGCTTTTCATCAAAAAGTCTAAATTGGATTATTTCATACCTTAATGAATGATAGAAAACAAAATGTTCTCTTCAAGTCCCACCTGTATAAATCTATAAATGTTTTTTCTGGGGTATCAGAAACGGAACAAATAAATTTATAATCCAAATAAGTAAATTGCACCTACGAGGGTGGATTGATATTAAAGCTACCTAAGTAGGAAAAAAACATTTTTTTTTTTTCAAAAACCATTCATTTCTCAACGTAGTCTCCTTTAGCTCAATATACTTAGTAAGACGATTTTCCAACTTTTTTATACCATCGTGGTGGACCCACGTTTCATCAACAGTTATTAATCTACGCCAAAAATCAACAGGATTATGCTTTATCATGTCCAAACACCGCTGTGAAGTGATCTGTCGAACTCGTTTTTGTTCAACACTGAGCAAACGCGGCACTCATCTTGCCGATAGCTTTTTCATTTCAATGTTCATGCAAAATGTTGAACACACGTTCATATGATATGTTTACCATTGCAGAATCTCACATATTTTGACCCGGCGATCATTCATAACGATATCGAGGATTTCCTTGATATTTTCTTCAGTAACCACCTCTTTTGGCCTTCCTGTTGATAGTATTGTTGCAGTGCTTATTCGGCCCCGTTCTAATTCAGCAATCCAATATTTTGCCATATAATCTGACGGAGCAGATTCGCCGTAATGTTTATCAAGCTTTTCTTTTGTATCTTCGTCGTTTTGCCTTTCAAATAATAGTGTTTAATCACTACACGAAATTCACTTTTTTCCATTTTCCAAGAAACACAAAGGTTGCCTACTTCAAACGACTACAACAAATAAACTAATCGATGAATTCGGCTAAAATTTTAGGAACTGACGTTTGACAGATCGTAATTTCTAAGAAAGAAAAAGTTTTTGTGTTTGTGCTGCCATCTAGCGCTAGGTAGCTTCAATGTCAATCCGCCCTCGTATTTTTGTTGTTGGTTTAATTGGATTACCGAGTGGGTTGCCAACACTGCTTACAATACTGTTGATAGTCTTTGATATATTCTCAGTTGCTGCAAACGAGAACAATCAATCTGAAGAGGAATTTTGTCTTAAAAAACGACCAAGTTTGCTTAAACCTTATGATCAAATTTTAAATTATGTTTTTTTATAAGGTTGTTCTTATATAATGAGATTAGAGTAAAACCACTCATGTTGCTGGGAGCCTTTGTGTTGTACCAGCTTTTTGACAGAAAGCTTTAACTGTAGCCGTTCTCTACACATGCAAAGTTCCATATTTTTTTAAAATGACTTTGTATCGACTGCTAAGTTATTTAAACCAAATTTGGAAACTTCAACTCTAACCATTCTCAAGATATACAAAAATCATTATTTAATTTGTATGGGAGCTACCATGCCTACTTATCCGATTCCGCCTACTTTTTAACTGATGATTTGTACTATCTAAGAAGTCATTTAGACCAAATTCCGAAACTTCCATTCTAATCGTTCTCAAGATATACAAAGATCAGTATATACTTTGTAAGAGAGATGCTACACCAACTTATTCAATTTCGCCCATATTTCAACTGATGATGTTTATTAACTACTTTACTTTCCGAACCTTTCACTATTACCGTTTCAAAGATATACAAAAATCAATATTAAATTTGTATGAGAGGTGCTACTCCCATTTATCCAATTCGGCTCAATTTTTAAATAATGATTTGTATTGACCACAAGTTATTTGGGCCAAATTTAGAGTCTCTTACTCTTTTCGTTTTAAAGATATGGACATATAAATACAAATTTTATATTGGTTAAGCACCGCCCAATTGAACAATAGAGAAGCCACACACCAAATAAAAGCTTATCGAGACAAATGTATCGATGCCAAAAAGACGTAAGCGAAAAAAAAACAAATTTTACAGGTAAAGGTTTTTTTTTTAAATATTTTTGATTCTAGTGAAGTACATAAGTCTTTTTTGTTTTTGCTGTAAAATCATAACGGTACAATTTTGTGTGATGATTCGCTTCATCGATCGAGTACTATGAATTTTTATCAAAAACGAAAATCAATATTCATGACGTTTACGTATTTTTGGCTGTTACGGCTCGATATGCTTTTTAAAAGGTCCGCCAAATAATTTTTTTTTTTTTTTTTTTGAAAATGCTATAAAAAAACTACTGAATATTTTCTCAAATTTCTTTTTTTATTTGAAAGTACAATCCTTCCGGTTAATAATGGAAAATAAGTTCATTCAAAGGGCTGCCTCGGCTGGCCATGCAGTAGCCTACATGATCGGTCCCATTTTTAAGCACATTATCGATTGTGTGCAGCTGTATTTCTCTGCGGCTGATAATGCGATCTTCAAAAACAGGGCGCAAAACATCGAGTGTAGCTTCGGCTGTGTGGCACGTAGCGCCGTCCTGTTGAAACCAAATGTTGCTAATATCCTCATCTTAAATTTTTGTGAACAAACATTCGTTCAACATGGCCCGATAACGATCGCCATTGACTGTAACGGCCACTCCTTGCTCATTTTCGAAGAAAAATGCCCCAATTATGCCTCTGGCCCAAAATCCGCACCAAACAGTGACTCGTCTTGGGTGTATCGGCTTATCAATGTATGCGTGCGGGTTTTCTGTGCCCCAAATGCGACAATTATACTTGTTTCAAAATGAGATTCATCTGAACACATCGCACACATTCTGCAACATTACCATGATTTTCAAAGTAATATCGCAATATTTCCCAGCGTTGTTCAAGCGAATACACAACTATATTCGTTCAGCGGAAGGATAAAACTAATTATCTGTCAAATCAGACACGAGCTAAGTATTACCATTCACGAAATAAACACTAGTTGAAAAAAAAACGTTAGATGGCGGACCCGATATATATGCAGTTTTAAAAATATTTTCTAACTGACACAGTTTAAATGCTCTAACAAAAATTTCGTTTACAAGTGAAATTTATGCAATACCAAGGGGTTCACTCTTACCTCAATTACCTCATGAACCAATGGACCTATAAAAACCGCATACATATACATAAAATCCTTGGTATTGACTTCACCTTTCGTTCAAGGGCTTACAAAATAATCGGTTGGCGCATTTCAAAGAATATCGACATTTTATAGTCCACTTTTATATACAATAGAAGATATTTAGGTGAAGAACGATGTGTATTTTGTGTACGGATTTTCACTAAGCTTATGGATCCTTCAAACAATTTCTACCGTTTAATTGTGTTAATATAGAAATTGTCACAGCCTTTGGTGAAAATTAAAAAAGTTCCTATCGTTTTTCAATTGAAAGTAACGCTTAGTTTACCAATGTAAGTGTGTTTATACACTAAAAGAATTGTCAGATATCTTTAACTAGATTTTCGATTTATTGCTTAAAATTTATGATATGTGGGGGTTATGTAAACCTTAAACGAATGAAATAGAAATCGAGTAAAGTTTCAAAAACAAATAAAACCTAAATGTGAGAATTATTTCAGAGATTCGTTAATCAAAGAAGTTATTTTAAAGGCAGTTAAGCGATTTAATAAAAAAAGTATCAAAATCATGCCAGACTTGAGAATTATAGCAATTTCCAATATCATTCGTTTTCAATTTCACTCGATTTCGGTTTACAGAAAATACCCGATGGGCTTGATTCGTAAAGCAATATTGAGAAGTGGATAGTGTATCCTTTCATATCATTAGCTTCACAGTTTTCTTATTTACACCCGGATTTCGTTCTGTTTCATTGCCACAAAACGAATGTCATTGAACTAACCGTTAGGCCTGCCTATCATTTAAAATTGTTCTCCATTTTGAAGTTTTTTATTTTTTTTATTTTTAAATGTTTTGACAAAAAACAAATATATTGTAAATTAATACTAAGCCAGCTCCTAAAATTGCATCCTGATTATTGCAGTGGTGCATCCCATTTCCCATTTGAAACTTCGAAAAAATCGAGAAAAAAAAAAAACAAAGTTAAAAACCCATTCCGCTTATCTTTATTGTTCATCTTGGGCAGCTAAATTTTAACTTATGTTATTGATACCGTGCTATTGTGGTCGTTTGAGCACCGGTCTTTATCGCCCGCTTTGAAATATGATACGCTTTCAGTGTGCAAATATACCGCCTGGACGAAGTTTTTTCTTCTTTATTTTTCTTTGATTAGCTATCAAAGATTAGCTTCATTTGCACGCTAGCTGACTAGCATATAAGCATGAAAATGAACAAGGACTCCGAAATCAAAATTCAAAATGAATAAGAAAAAGTAAAAATTACTGATTGCTGACAACAAAAATAAATTTCATTTTTGTTTGTTTATGTATGTGAATACCTACATACGTATATACGTACGTACGTACACCTTGTTACGATATATGATCCTTTGGCTTTTTTATTTTGTTTTGTTTTTAATTTCCATTTAATCTTAAACGTTTCGCTATCGTTAAGTAGAGAAGAGTCTTTCAACCTTTTTTTTTTTTGTATTTCGCACAATTATGACTTGCGTCCCCCTCAAATCATACGCTTTAGTATACATAAAAGAGAGCCGCGTCTAGTGTTTTTAATGCCGGATATACTATATATCGTAAAAGTAAAGTAAGAAACTACACGCATAATGCTTCTACATACATACAAACATACATACTCGTATATAGAAATATTAATGTCGAAAGAAGACATTTTTATTAAATCATACAAATGGCTTTTGTATACCCAAGAAAAAAACTTTTATAACATTTGGGAAGTTTCTGTTGTTGGAAATATAATTATTGACAAAAAATACCAATAATATGAAGAGCTTCTTAGAGGCAGCTTTAAAACTGATCTAAACTATGTAGAAAAGAATATTTTTTCCTGTATGTTCTTAATGCAATTTAGCATATTAACTAAGCTTGGTCCACTGGTATTCATTAACACAATCTTTCAAAGCTATAGCAATTTTGCTATTTTGGCGGTTAAACGCTTATTTACTGAGATTTGAGCGTTCACCGCTTTCGGCTCGCGGCACACTTTCGATTTTTGTATTTAAAAGTTAACTTTGAGTAGGACAAAAACGGACATTCATATATTTAAGAGAATATTCCAATTAAATTATTTTTTAAGTCATTTTAGTTTGAAGTTAATACTGAACGCTTATAACGGTAACATAGACGATTTGTAAAATATATAAAAGAAAAACTTTTTATTTTGCTCAAAATTAAAGCAAATAAAACTATAGTTCTTCCTTAGCACACATCATCTATTTTGTATACTATATTCTTAAATGAAGCGGAAGCAGAGAAATAGGTGCAATTTTTTTTTTCTTAAATGTACAAAAAAATGTATCAAAGTGTTTCTCAAGTCCCAACACTATATATTTTAAATATGGCAACACTGTTTTAAATTTAATAAGTGGAATACCGCTATTAAAAAGACTATTGTTACACAAACAGATTTTTTTTTTTACAATTTAGTTCCTCTCCGGCGTGGTCATTCTTAAATTTAGATTTTTTGAGAAAATATAAAAAAGTAAGTTATAAATAAATGTAGAATAAATTCGGAATAAAAAATAATAAATAAAAACTATTAGATGGGTCGCGGACAACATTGCACTGTAGGAAAACAAAGACTTGTGGGGGAGCTTCGAAAGCAAGGAAAAACTTATAAATTCATCGCCACATCGTTAGGGCGAACTCAGAACTGTGTAACTAATGCTCTAAAGTCCAAAAGCACTGATAATCGTATAGTCAATTTAGCAAAATGAGATCCTTTCATGACATCTAAAGTGATTGCAAATTAAATTGGAGACGATGTCTCGTCTAGAACGGTCCGACGCAGATTGGTAGACGCAAATCTACCAGGTAGAATAGCTCGTAAGGTTCCTTGGCTTAGACATGCTAATTTGTTAAAGAAGAAAAACTTTGCCCTGGCTTATAAAACCTGGAGCGAAAAAATGGCGAAATATCCTCTGGAGCGACGAGACAAAGATTAATTTGTTTGGTAACGATGCTGAAAGAAATGTAAGTCGCCCGAAAGGAAAGCAATTTCACATCAAATTTACTAAAAAGACAGTTAAACATAGAGGGGGAAATGTTATGGTATGGGGCTGTACATCCTGGAAATATAGTCTTATCAATAAAAACTTAAATGCTAATCTCAGCCGTCATATACAAATCCAAATCTTAACGAAATTGCCTACAGCAATGCTCTATTACAGCCAACGTACTTTAGTCGCTCAAAACAACTTTTGGGTAAAGTATGTAGTATATTGTTACGAAAATAAAAATTAACAATAAACAGTTAATGTGTCACCCTGGCAATGCCGTACTTATTTGTATATTTGAAAGTTACATTTGAAATTAACGGAAATAATTCGAATATTGTAGGAATAACAAGAACATTCGAAAGTAATTTAAATTGTATATAAAAGGCGGCGCCTTATGCATTAGTTAGTATATTTAGTTATCGCTTTCCAGTCATAAAGTCGTGTTTAGGCGTGAATAAAAGTGTTGTAACCACGATTATTAAGTGCAAGATAAATAAGTTGCTGTATTAAGATAAACTAAAGTAAGGAAATAAAAACTCTAAAACAACAACTTTATTTTATTTCTAAGCAATTAAAAAGAATTCAAACGTTTTAAAAAGTTTAAAACGTAACAATATGACTGTAAGGCTGGGTAATTGAGTAAATCTCGATTGTGATTAACAAATGCATTTTTACTTGAATTTTTGGTAGGCTGCGAACGGTTTTGGTAGAATTGTAGAAATGTTTTGATTTCTGTATACATATATGTATATATATATTTATATTAGGTCGACATTTATCCTTGAAATTTTTGCTGAAATTCTTTACTGCCTAAAAATACTCTGTAAGTACATTCATCATTGTAATTACCACCACCAGGCTTTGACTGATCTATATGTCGTCTAAAAGCTGTTTTGAAATTTTTCTGAATTCTTTTTAATTATTTTTTTTTATCAATTGTTTGAGCAAAACACAGATGTTCCTCAAGGCTACTTAAACGAAATATGTATAAGTTATAAGCTCATAAGTTCTTGAAGGTACAAAAAACCGGTATCCTCAACCGGTACCTTAAGATTTTGGAGGTGTTTCAAAAATTTCAAACACAGATTCTTGTTGTACTCGATAGCGCCTATCAGAAAAATAACATCACATACCAGGTGATTATTTGTCGCACCGATTTATATCCTGGCATAAAATAAACCCAAACAAAAATTCTAATAAAGCAGGTCTGAAATTTCAGAAAAACTGTTCTGGTGGGCAGCGTTGGGAAGAACGAAATTACTATAGCTGGAAACTAGACACTTTGGACTAAATAACCCATATAAAAATACGCTTGACAACCCTTGCTGGAAAAAGAAGAAACCCTTGAAAAATGAAAGAAAATGAAGGTTTGATTTTTTTGATAAAAAAATTTATATTTTAAATTGGTTCTACAGCCGTCGTATTATTTGAATTTATTTAAATGTAAAAAAATAATTAAATTGATGGCATTCATATTTTGTGACCATTCAAAGTTGGTGGAATAAATTAATAATTTTTTTTTGTTTTAGTTTGAAGTTTGTACTTTGAGGGCGCGCTATTCCTCAAATACGAAATAATTAAAAAAACTTTAAAGGCAGTTTAACTAAGAAAAGTGTAAGCTAATAAACCCTAAAAAAAATTTCCTAAATACCCATTTTTAAATAAGGATTTTTTTTCCAAAAATTTGTTCAAGCTGCCGCAACGTGCAGTGCTGGTAGTCCTCTCGATAGAATGAAGAACATTTAAAAAAATCTGAGAATTAACCAAGCAGTCAGTCCTTCTGGACTTATTACGTTTAGATTTTTAAGTTTTATTAAGTTATTTTCAGAACTGTGGCTGTTTTTATTGGATAACAAGATAACAAGATATTTTTCCGACGCCACCTTTGTAGCTTAAAAAGCACTAAATTTTGTGCTTCGAATTTCACTTTTATAGTTTTTACGTTTTTAATTAAAATTCTTCGAAAGGTGCCGTTAAAGCACTAAGTCAGTTAATAATTAAAAAAAAAAAATTGTTTTTGTCAAATGTTGTAAATACTACTTATGTTGGTTACTTTTATAAATTTCTCGTCTCCACATTTGCCAATGGAACTGATGAGGAACTGTGTACTAAAGAAAAATTTCATTTGAATTTTATGGTTGAAATTATCTTTTGGGCAGAATTCCTTATCAAATCCATAAGTCTGTAGATGCAATATTAAACAGATTTTGTCATTTTATAAATATTTTGATGCTGATTACTCTTGTAATCCTTATTTGGTATTCTATTGTTAAACATCTATAAATAAAAAGCAATATAATCCCCGCCATTACATTTAGTATTTCCTTCTTTATACCATATTTTGTTCTGTTCTCTTACTTTTTTCATTTTTTGAAAAAAAGTAGTCCTAAATATGAACTTAATACAAAGTGCATACAAAGAAGTCCTTAATACAAAATGGTTGACAATTGTATACCAAAACAAGGGTCTAATAAAAGGGTGGTTGGGTTGATAGGCTATAGGCCTATCACATAAACATATAAGAAATGAAAAATAAAAATAAGCAACAAATTATTGCAACAGCAGTTGCTGCAAAACAGCATCACCCACTTGCAAATGTTGTCGTCTAATTTGCGAGGACAACAAACAAACAACACATATCCATGCTGCAATATATTTCAGGATAGTAGAGAGGAAGAAAACGTTAGGAGATGTGGCTTAAGTATTTCTAAACAATTTGTACTTTCAGTCAGATGACTTT
This sequence comes from Wohlfahrtia magnifica, assembly GCA_023159175.1. Lineage (NCBI taxonomy): Eukaryota > Metazoa > Arthropoda > Insecta > Diptera > Sarcophagidae > Wohlfahrtia > Wohlfahrtia magnifica. The sequence continues at coordinate 1,750,806 of JAKWBJ010000208.1, read as the reverse complement.
TCTTCTATACATGCATGATGATCTAAAAGAAAATTCAAATCATTTCCAAAGGACTTGATGAGCTGGTTAATAATTTCCACACACAGAGATGGAGGATTTCAAGCGGGGAGGAAGCAGGGTAGTCTATTTAGATTTAAGCAAAACAACAGTATTTACGAGTGAATGAATGTGACTGAATGTGAATGAATGAATAAACGAAAGCAAAAGACAAAAAATAAAATAGAATCAAATGGAAAAAGAGAAGAAATTAAAATTGAAATTGAAATACATACTTGATGGGTTTGTTTGGTTAGATGATGATGATGATGATGGCTGTGTTAGGTTGGTTGGTTGGTTGGTTAGATTGAAGCTCAAGTGCCACAATATATGACGGATTCCCGATTTTAATTACTCAAAACTCTTGAACGTGTTCAAAGGTGGAAATGTGCGCAATATGCAAATTAATCTACTTCCTACACAAATAAATATGCACGACGAGTATATTTATAAGAGAATTATGAACGCGTCAAGGACTTTCTTTTTCTACAGCCATATTGTTCCTTTATACAATATATTCGCTTACAAGCATACACTATAACATGATAAATCCACAAAAAATCAAACAAACATGTATAAATAAATATAAAAAAAAAGAAATCATCTGACAGAAATCATCTTATAAACCGTTCAAGTACTCTGTGCCAAGCTATTCACTCATTCATTCATTCACTCATTTATACATTCGTTAGCGGATTTGTTGAGGGTGCTATTGTCGTAGCACAATGAGAAAATGCAACATAATGCCTCTGTTGCACACACACACATACCCATTTCTACCTTTTAAATCTCAATTAGAAAAATTTGAAGGATTTTTATAAATTCCTTTTCCCAATTCATTGCAATATGCAACAGCAATACACTTAAGCTAAGCAGCATGCCACATCAAAATCTACATTTTATTTTAAGAATAACATAAAGTCTTTCCTCCATATACTACTATTTGTTGTCTGCATTTGTTGCTGTTTTTTTTTTATACTGAGTAACACAACATCAGCACCACTTATATTTAAATTAAGAAATGAAAAAAAGGAAAAGCACAGAAACATTTACTAAACTTGTATTTTATTTATACAATAGATTTGTTATTTGCAAAATATGCAAAAAAAAGAGAAATAAAAAACCGAAATTCTACAATTCTATGTACAATTTATTAATATTCAATAGGCCTCTTTTACTGTCCCTGCAACCAAACCATTGTTGCCACCAATGAAGTAGAACATTATACAAACACAGTGCAAAAATAGTAGAAAACCATTTGTAATATTACTTAGAAATAAGAATAGATTTTGTTTTAATTTTCATTATTTTTATTTAATTGATATTCATAAAACGATATCAAGTTTCTTGTTTTTCGAAACGTGTAAAAATACAAACGTTTTTCTTACCATTTCACTAGTAGTCCCAATTTTACACATTTATTTTTCATTCCATGCCCTCTTAAAAATTATGAACGCGATTGTATAAGTTGATAACACTAGCCAACAAAGTTTTGGACTGGATCAACCAAATATCTTTCCTAGTGTAATTTGGTGGGCTGAATTCGAATCTGTAATTGGTCACGTCAGGTTTTCGAGATACAAAAAAAAAATCATTAATTTTTTAAAAAATCAATGCATTTTCAAAAGTGCTTGGAGTTATTTGAACGTCGTTTGTATTTTGTTGATTCGTTTTCACGTATTAGAGGGGTCTTATCCGACGATTTCAGGATAAACTCAGGGGTACCGCAAGGGTCTGTTCTTTCTCCTACTCTTTTTCTAATATTTCTTAACATCTTTCCTCTTCTCACTTCTAATTCTATCTACTCTTTTGCGGATGACACTCATGCGGATTTGTCACTCATATTCTTTTGATCGTAAACCGAGCCTTTTGGAGATTAGAGTGATAAGGATGAATATTAACGACACACTCACAAGTGACCTGGTGAAGGTCTTCGAGTGAGGCCGTGCGAATAGGGTCGATTTTAATGCACGCAAAACTCAATGTTGTTTTTTTTACCACACATACGTGGTGGTGTGTTGTCATCTGTATCAATGGGTAATGGGGATATTGGGGAATCTGATGCTCTTGTACACGAAATACTTTACTCCATCTGATCTCCTAAATATTTACAAGACCTATATCCGACCCAAAATGGAATACAACTCTCATGTATGGGTCGGTGCTTTAAAGTCTATTTTGGAGCTTCTAGACCGCGTACAGCAGAGGCCGAAGATGCTCATTAGATTCTTTAGAGCACCGTCGCATTGTCTTATGTAAAAAAAAAAAAGAAAAAAATAGGTAAACAACGCCACAAATAAGCAACTTTAATGCGTTTACTGTCATCAAAATCTATTACACAACTGAATGAAATTGTTGTTTTTTTCTTATTCTTTGTTAAAAATCCGATTTCATATGATACATATACGCAGTGTTGACGTTGAAAGTTTCGAAAAAATGTCATAAAAAGGGTATTTGAGAAAAAAAGATCAAAAAAGGGTATTTTAAAGTAGAATAGGGTCAAGTTTTTTGTAAAAAAAAATAAAAAAGTAAAATTTATTTCAATTAAAAAAGAAAAAAACAAAAACGAATTTTAGCAGTAAATACATTAAACTAAAATAAAAGTAATTATACATTCTTAAATTAAATATAAATTAATGTTAAAACTAAAAAAAACAATTCGAAGATACATTCAAATATTAGTCATATTACCAAAAAGAAAGAAATTATTTTTACAAAAACTCTTGATAATGTTTATCACTTTTCAGAAACACTTTTTCTATATTTTGTAATTAATTCTTTACTTGGAGTCCATTTTTCCAGCTCCGATTCGAGCAAATTGAGAGAGTAAAGCATGGATCTACATGTTTATATTTTAAGTTTGTTTGTAAGTTTATTTTTAATCAGTGATAGTTTTGAAAAATTCTTTTGTATGTATGTAACGAATTTATATAAATTTGAATATACAGTCGCACAGGAAAGTATGCATATCCCCTCGAAAACTGGATTTTACATAGATCTATAAGTTTTGGACTTTCAAAAAGGATTAAATCTAAATCTAAATCTATGCGAAAAATAAAAAAAGTATATGAGCTTTTGCATAACATATCTTTTAAGCTCTGCACACAGAAAGTTATACATGCTCTGCAGTATTAGGTAATTAATCATCCCCAAAAAAATTTAAAAAATTGTTTTATTGTTAATTTGTATTTTATAGAACCATATTTAATCATTAAATTTAAGTAAAATTTTTTTTATCGAAGTTTCACTTGAATTATTATGATATTATTTAGGAAGAGCAGTTTTACAGCCTTGTTTGTTTTTAATTGCACTTTTTTGTATAAGATTATACAATTTATCAAATAAATTGTCAGGTGACTAATAAGTAGAATGTAGCCGTCAAGTCAAATTTTGATGTCGGAACTTCTAGTTTTTTTTTAAACTTTTTGTTTTCGTCACGCTTAAATTGAATACTCCAACTTTTATCGCTCAAAACAACTTTACTCCAAAATTCTTCAACATAAAATTTTATTATCCGCGATTATATATGTTAGCCAGTTTTCTTATGGTTTTCCATATTGCTTGATGAAGCCTGCTGCTCATCTATTATTTTTTATTAACCCACAAGCAGACAAATATATTTTTGTACATAAGTTAATATAATAAGATATTTGGGAATTTAATACTTGTTCATTCGCATCTATTTTGTTGCAAATGGAAATCTACTAAAAAAATATATGAAAGCTTCTCGCTGTCAAAACCTAAGCCGAAACACATATAAGTCAGGGCATAATCGCAGTTGATCATCAGTTCTTTTTCACATTTGTCAAACTTTATATGAAATAATAGGTATGCATAGAATATGACAGTTGCATAAAAGTCAGTTTTTGTAATAATAATATCGAATGCAATTTTTATATATATCTTCACAAAACTTATACATGTGAGGTATATACTTATACAACATGCATATATTAAAGCTAAGTATACTAAGAATTTTCGTGGGGAATTTCTGACCTTTATTTATTTTCAAAAAGCGTCAAAAAGGGATACATTAAAAAACGGATCATAAAAAGTATCATTGGCATGAAAAAGGGTCAAAAGTGATACTTTAGTGTCACAACGGCAACACTGAAGAGAACATCAATTACAACGGATTTTATAGTCCTCTTATATATATAAAGATTAGGTTGAAAATTTTAGGCTTGTAACACATTAAAGACTTTGATTGGAAAATTAAACAAAAATTTATTAAGATACCAAGAGAATACGAAGGTTTTCTAAATATACTTTTGCTGGTTTATCATCCAAGACAGAAATTATTGATTCAGTTACTTTAACAATATCTGCAAAAATTTCCAATCCTAAATATGATCTCAAACCTTGATACTGCTCTAGAAAGTAATCCATGTAAGCTGTTATCTTTGCTGTAAAACTGAACACGTGCACTGAACCTACGTACCAAAGGAATACCACATACACCACCAACTGTTGATAATTTTTCGACTTTTCTTTTTTCCTAAATTTTCTAGTAGTAATTACGTTCAAAATCTCAGAAGGTAGTATTCAATTTGGTTCAGTCGTGTTCAAAGAAACAAATTTCGCCAAATTTATCTATTTTTTTTTGTCCGGTTAGAAATATTAATATTATTCATTCATATGGCTGCCGCAGGTGGTCTCAGACCACTTTTCGAGAACTTTTTCGAGTGTATGGTGTCGTATCTCGGCAATGGCATAACGAATGTTGGCCACAGAAAATAGCCCAACGGTGTGAAATCGCAGCTTCTTGGCGGTCAACTGACATCAGCATTTCTGCTAATTAAAGGGCCATCAAACGTTTGACGCAATAAATCGATTTTGGCATGAGATGTGTGGCAAGTTGCACCATCTTGTTGAAACCAAACATCGTGCACATCAATACCATGAGGAGCGGGCACAAAAAAATCTCTTATTATGGTGCGATAGGTAGCTCCATTGAACGTAATGGTTGCGTCGTCCTCATTTTTAAAGAAATATGAGCCAACAAGGTGCATTGGCTTCTGTAAGACCACGTTTGGGTTTTCTGAGCTCCAAATACGACAATTTTGCTTATTAACGTACTCAATAAGATGAAAACCAGTTTTTTTTTTCGTTGTTTTGGAAATAAATTTCCAATAAATCCCAACGTTGCTCAAGTGTACATCGATTCATTTCGTTCAGTAGAGATAATAATACTGAATTTTGTGACAGAATGACATAAGGATTATCAGATTCGAAATAACCCGATATATAGATATAGACATTTAATTTTATTTCATTGGTTATCAAAATAGTATGGATATTTTTAAAACAGTACAGATTTTGTCTAATTATACAAAAAGTGGCAACACTGAACCAAACTACCTGTACCAAACATCCATCTCCATCCCCCCTTATGTAAATAATGCCATTTTGTGTATATTCAGCAATATTTTATTTTCAATTCTTTTCCCTTTTTTTCTTTTTGTCTAATGAAAGAAACTTGACTTTTGCGAATAATTTTTTTTTAATAAAAATGAGTAGGAAATGGCGAAAAACCGGCCTAACACTGTAACTGTCAATTGATTGGAGACCTTTTTCGCACACAGAAACACAAAAATTTTCAACCATTTTAATACACTTGAAAAAAATTATAGAGAAATTGTATCAATTTTACAATATTAGCGAATAATCGAATTTCAATTCGAATGTTAAAAAATATATACTTTTGTAAAATAACCCATTAAATAGTAAAGTTATTAGTGGTTCTTTTTAAAATGTATTTTATTTATTTATTGTGAAAACTAAGTAGATAATTGACAAAATTTTTGTTTTAAATTTTTATTTTAGTGAAAAACAAATTTACAAAAAATCAATATTAAAATCAATTTAACATTAAATATCTACTATTGGAAGTAAGCTGGGACAACTTTAATATATTATTTTGGAACATCCTTATCATCATGATAATTTTAAAATGGTAAGTCTTTAAAACATTATTAACATCTTTTTTTTTAGTATTTAGTAATTCTAAGTATGTATGTACTCGTATATGCATTTCAAAATTTGACATCTTAAAAAATGGAAAATTTGCAAAATGAATGCAATACTAAAAGTTATTTTCTTCAAATTATAGTAGAAGAACGTAAAAGGTCAAAGGTTAGAAAAGTTGTTTTTGTCAATATTCCCTTTTTTTACGAAAAGGGGTTTTTATATCCCTTAAACACCTAAGACCGTCTACAGACGGCCATCAGAAAATACAGGTTTAAATAATCACCCTTATTCTAGTTGTCGGCGTCAATGCCGGCGTCATTTTTGAGACAATATCACTTTGTTCCAACGCCGATAGCAATTTATCATTCTATAAGAAAATGACGGCGACCTTGACTATTCATCGATTATGTCAACAAATCAAATACACTTCTCTTAATATTTTAATCAGCTGTGTGTTATTTAAAAAAACAAAATTTTGAAACTTAAAAATGTTTTTTGTTTGTAAAACAAATTCAGACACTTTATGTGGTTAGCTGTGTACGCGTGTGTTTTGTTTCTATTTTCAATTTTTATGTATTTCACGTGACTACTCTTTTTTTGGTTCTCTTAAGTCGGGTTGGTTTATTTGTTGTTTTGCTCATTTTCATATATTCTTTTCTCCCTTACAAGGTGTTAAGGTGGAACTGTTCCTGGCATTGTGATGGATGTTAAGTCTTCATTAACTTCCATAGAGCACACAACTTCAAGGTTTTCTATTTGCGTAGAAGGCACATTTTGAGGTATTTCCACTTCTGCCTCCATTAATTTATTAGGAAAATTTTTTATCTGACCTCCCAGAACAGATCCCTCAGGCTATAATTGTTTTTGAAATTGCAGCAGATTTGCAACAGCTTCCTCTAACGGGCTAAAAGTGAACTGCTTTAATATCCCTCCGCCCGTCTTCTTCTTAACTTTAAACTTCAAGTCTCGCCAAACCTATCAACAAATTTAATTTTTTATTGAGCTATTTAAGCTTATTATTTCATACCTTATGCCATCCATCTCCAGATCTTATCGGCAGGCCAAGAGAATTTAATGACTTGCCAAAATCTTCCCACTGTCCTTTAAAATTACTGGGAACAGTGCCTCTGCGAAATCCCACTGCAAGAGAAAGATTCTTCTGCAATTCCTCCACTAATTTTTCAAACTGGGTTGTAGTTGTTTTTTTTTTTTAAATTTTTCTTTTTTTTCCATTTTTTGCTTTAAATCAACTCAAGTCGTTACCAAAAATGATGACGACAAAATCAAAGTCGTTTAAACACAAATTTTATAATACTTTACTTTAACCGAACTTTTTTAAAAATAAAATACAAGATTTAGAGGAGAACTAACCGTTCTTGGCCTTGGATAACCACCAACTGTTTTATTTAGTTTCTATCTTGTTATAATGAGACTTATGCTAGTATATAATTATGCTAATTCAACATTTTACAGTATTGCTTAATTCAACATTTTACAATATTGCTTATTAATTGATTAATTTTAATTCAATTTAATTCAATTCAATTTTAATTTCAATTCCAAGAATTGCGACCGAAAAATAATTTTGATTTTTAATTTTATTCTAATAGACCGGAAATGAATTTATGTTACAGTTTTATTTATTTATAATACTATTTATAAAGTCGTCAATTACGTCTGTATTTTTATATGTAACTTCTCCCCCCTTTAGATTAGAATTCTCCTGAATTCTATTGTTTAATTTTATTTTAATATGTTTATGTTTGGTTATGATTATTATAAAAAAGGTAAGTATTACAATTATGATTAAAATGTTACAGCTATATGTGATTCTTTTGTGGAAATTTAATTCTTTGATATTTCTTACATTTACTTGATGTTCTTCTTTAATTTGTTCAAATGTTATCTTATTAGTAAAATTCCATAAACTATCAATATTATTAAATATTTGTTTTTCTTCTATAGTTTCTACAATGTTTGAGAAGAGATAATCCTTTATTTTTACTGAGCAATTATTATAATTAATTAAATAGTTCCCATTTAAGATAATTTTTTCAGAATTACAAGTTTGATTTATACTTATATTAGTTGCACTTTTAACTATAATTGTGTCTATATCTAATTCAAATATTGCAAATTCGTTATGTTTTATTAGTTGACAATTATTTTTGATTATACAATGTGTGCTTATTTTTAAGTCTTTTAGATATTTGTGTTCTTCAAATTTATAAATTTTGTTATCAAATTCAAAAATCTTTTCAATACTATAATCTATTTCATTACTTTCATTATTTGGTATGGGTACAATTGATCTTAATTTTACTATTTCAAAGGTTTTAGGTATTTTTATGCCAAAAACTAAATGAGAATCGCTTAAAAACGTTGTTCCAATTTGTATATATTTTAATTTATCATAGTCTATTTTGTATTTCTCAATTTCATTAAAAGTTAAAATACTAGGATGTATCATACCATATTTTGCGGAAATAACATTATCCTGCAAATGTTCTATCTTATTTTTTATAAGTTGTATATTTGATAATTGTTCTAAATATATGTGTTTATCATTTTCTATATCTAGAATTTTATCTATAGAATTTATTTTTGTCTCTATTATTTTTCTATCATTTTTGATAATCATTTTTAAATGGTTTATAGTTTCATTAAAATAGTTATTAATTACAATTTGTTGATCATTATTGTTAATTATTTCATTAATATTAAATAGATGTTTTTGAATGTTCTGTCTGTCTTCGTCATCCATAGTGCCGAATAACCATTTCGACATACTGCCTATGCCGTTAATTAGTCCTCTACGTTGTCTGATTCGTTTTGGTTTTAAAGTAATCAATTTATTCCTGGCTTCTAATAATTCGAGTTGAAGTATTTCTTTATTTTTTGTCTTTATTTCGTGCTGAATTTCAGTTGTATTTGTTAATAAATCACCTTCTTTAAAAAATAATTTCTTATATTGTTTTAACAACTTTATAATTTCCCTATGCTCTTCCTCGTTTAAATGACCTAATGCAAGTCTTTCAAAGTTTGAATCACTAATTTCAAGTGTGCATATGTGACTAAAATCGTAAGGCTTGTTCAAAAATTTGCATGTTTTTCTGTTAAGTGTTATTTCTACTTTTTCTATATTTATTTGAGCATTCAGCGAATTTAATGTATCAAAACCCATAATAAAATCATAAAGTCTTCCTCTTAATGGTGTGACTTTCCAACGTACTCTTGCATTGTCTGGTAAGTTAAATTCGTCTGGTCCTTTTGTATGTACTTCATACTTTATTGTATCTTTATTTGTTATTGTGCTAAATGTTATTGGTCTGTTTAATTTAATTTTCATAAAGTCATCTATTTCACTGTTAATTAAACTTAAACTAGCTCCTGTATCTATTAATGCTACGTATCTTTTATTTTCAATATTCAATTCTATCTTGGGCAAACATTCTGAGGCTGCCTCATAAAAAAACATGATATTGCTTTCTTCTTCATAATTTCCTATTGGTCCCTCTGGGCTTTGCCTATCAACAATTAAGCGATCTTGGCCAACTGTGTGATTAGGGTGTCCTGCCACTCGAGAGTTACCATAATTAATCTCTAATCCTTCCCGGCTTTGCCTATCGAGGTTTAAGCGATCTTGGCCAAACCTACGACTAGGGTGTCCTGCTACTTGAGGATTACAATAATTAACTTCTAATCCTTCCCGGCTTTGCCTATCGAGGTTTAAGCGATCTTGGCCAAACCTACGACTAGGGTGTCCTGCTACTTGAGGATTACAAAAATTCACTTCTATATTATCTATTTCCATAGGTTCTATTCGGTTTTGTCTATGCGGATTCCAACGAACTTGGTTAGAATAAGGCTTGGGATATCCTGCATGTTGGAATTGTCCTACGGTATTATTATTTCCTAATTCATTTTGGATTTTGTATCGTGCCGAATTATAAGAAACGTTATTATTTCTATTATTATTATTTATATTATTATTAGTATATCTATTATTGTTATTATTTATATTATTATTGTGTTTATAGTTGGCGTTGAACTGCTCTCTGTTCTGATAATTTTGGTTTCTATTAAAATTAATATTAATATTCTTATACTTGTTCGCTTGTGAACGATTGAAAGTTCCTCGAAACTTTCTAAATTCTGGCCTAATGCAACTGTCCTCGTACCTTCTTTTCATCATTATATCTATTATGGTCCCTAAATCCCGTTCATCGTATATCTTATCTAATAATATTCCCTGCGTCATTTCCTTTGCTATGTTCGTTAATAAACTGTCCACATTAGTCAAGTCTATGCAATGATCGTCCCGAAAATAAATACTTAATTCATCACTTTTATACTTAATATTCTGTAATTCTACAGCTAGCTCACTTACGTTATTTACTCTTAGTTCATTTATCCTTCTGTAGATTTGGTGTGGCTCCACGTCTGGTCTATACCTTAACTTTAGTGTTTTCTTTATAATAGTCCAATTATCAGGTTGCTGTACATTGATCACGACGTTCTTTGCTTCTCCTTGGATATTGCGGTAGTAGATAGCCTTTATAGCTTCCTTCTTTAGGATTTCCTCTCCTATCGTTGATAGCAAGTACTCCACACTGCTCAAGAATGAATTTATGGTGATATCTCCAACACCCGTAAATACTGGTAAATACGATACATTTTTTAAAATTCGGTCCAACTGGTTATATTGCTGATGTTGTTGTGGCTGTTGTTGTTGTTGTTGTTGTTGTAGTTCTAGGTATGCACTACGCAGCTGTTCTAGTTGCTGCTCCCGCCTTGCTAATTGTTCTAGCACTGACGTGTCTATTGCTTGAGTTGGTTCCATCCTTCTTTGGTCGAACACGGCGTTCCTTTTTATCTTGTAAGTATTTAAAATTTTGCTGGTTAAAGTTTCTTGCTCTTATTAGTGGTGTCCGATTGGCTTAAGTGTTCACTGCACTATTTGTTTCATCTAGTGGTGTCGACTTGCCTTAAATGTTCACTGCACTGATTATTTTAGTGGTGTTTAATAAAAATTTTTTTTTTATTATTCACTGCACTTTTTATTTTAGTGGTGTCTAATTTTTATTTTAATTATTCACTGCACTTTTTATTATTAATAATTTATAATCCTGGAGGGTCCCGTGGGATTCGCAGAATTTACTTTAGTTATTTATTTTTTTATTTTTTTTTTTTTTTTTTTTTAGGTACGTTTCACTAGATCCCGTTCACTGACATTGGGATCCTACCGACTGCGCCAATTTTATAATACTTTACTTTAACCGAACTTTTTTAAAAATAAAATACAAGATTTAGAGGAGAACTAACCGTTCTTGGCCTTGGATAACCACCAACTGTTTTATTTAGTTTCTATCTTGTTATAATGAGACTTATGCTAGTATATAATTATGCTAATTCAACATTTTACAGTATTGCTTAATTCAACATTTTACAATATTGCTTATTAATTGATTAATTTTAATTCAATTTAATTCAATTCAATTTTAATTTCAATTCCAAGAATTGCGACCGAAAAATAATTTTGATTTTTAATTTTATTCTAATAGACCGGAAATGAATTTATGTTACAGTTTTATTTATTTATAATACTATTTATAAAGTCGTCAATTACGTCTGTATTTTTATATGTAACTCACAATAAGGTCGTTACATTTTCTTGTAGAATGCAAAATATATTTTAACAGTCATCGATAATCTTCGATAACGACAAGATTTACAATTTGAAGTAAACAACTCAAAATCATGTCTTTTTTTCGACGCCGACAATTGGAATAAGGGTGAATATCAGCAAACTTTTTTCAATGGCAAGCTCAACAGTTAAAAAGAGTACAAATTTCTCAAAATAACGGTACCGACTAATATGTGGTTAATTTAGTTCTTTAGCAGAAAAAATCATTCTGATCAAAATTTTTGCTTGTAGTTTTTTAGTGAAAATTAAAATCAGAACAATAAAATGTTTGCTTCTGTATATAAAATCAGTTTAATTAGTATTCTAAGCAGTAATTAGTAATGTGTGGCACCGCCTTTCGTTGAGATAACTTTGAAAATTCGATTGAATTGTAATTTTTTTCAATATAGTTTAACGAATTGGTGGAACAAGCGTGTTTGACTCCTTCCATTAATTCACTTTCCTAGCCACTCATCTCCAGACCGTCTTTTTTATATTTAGGTCGGGCAAGTAAGGTGGCCATTCAAGGGCGTCAACTTTTTGGATTGCAGTATTTTAGATTTCCAAATAAGATTTGAAAGTAGGAAAAAGCCGTTTTATGTGTAATCTCTCCCACAAAAAATTACAGCTCAATAGAAGATGAGGAGCGTGATGGCGTGGGAATCAATATCCTACTATGGCTCACGGATCTTTAGCCGATGCACAGTAGTGAAACTGTTAACACTGTCTCAAGAGTTATAGCAAAGAATAGAGATGGCAGTGACGATAGAAACTCGAACCAGATTACCGCGAATTGATAGTAAAAACATTTATAAAACTGATTAAACTGCCTTTCAGTAAGAGCATTTTTGTTTTTTTTTTATTTCGGATTTGACGTCCGTGGTAAATAACCGTGGTCTCGTCTGCCTTGTGATGAACCGAAAGCATTATCTAACGTACTTTCTTGATTCGGTGTAGTATATGCTCTTTAGTTCCACCGTTTTTCTTTATTATGCTGCTACATAAACGAGCTGACGTTCTTAATTACGAGTACTTTTCCATTTATAGTGATGATTACTGATTGAGTAGTGTTGATGGGCATCAGCTCTGTTTTACCGATACATATTTTCAATTTTGCTCTAGTTTTCTACCATATGTGCGTGTGTGTGAGTGAACAGTCAAATACCGTAAGCATAATCAAGGTCGAGCAGGTATTTGTGCAAAGTCCAGAAGTAATGAGCCGTTCTCATTGCGAGATCAAGAACCATGCTTATCCATAATATTTTGGAAACTTTTGTTATCAACACCAACCTTCGCATTCATATCGGCCATGCATATTACTATATCTCCTTTCGGTAGCATTGATAGAATGCCTAAGATACTGCTGTTGACATTAGCCGTGGTTTCATAATCCGCCACTTCGGTAGGTGCGTGGGTCTGCACTATGCTGATGTTACGAAGTTAGGAACAAAAACGAGTGTACATTATCCTTTTATTAACTCCAAACCAGTAAAAAACGGTCTGTCTATCGTTTTCATATCTGACGGAGAAAATTAGTTTCTGCAGAGACTGTGTGAAATGTTCGCCCATACTACTCCAACGACATTCAATAATTTCCAATAATTTAAATTCTAAATGTTTTATATGGTGTCCACTAATTTCGAGACCGCTCTCGTATACATCCAATTTTTTTGTGATTTAAAAGCCTAACCTATATAGGAAAGCTTAGATTTCCAGCATGAATTTATTTCTTTTTTCTCCAAGTGTATACTGATGTTGGATGACGGTATTTGTTTGAAGCCACTTGATGGTGGTGCACACAATTTTATGCCATTAAGTAACGGAAATGTAAATAAAACATCAAACACCATTCGCGTACACTTGGTGTAGTCAGTTAGCTGAATGGAGAATTTCATAGTATCCTGGTATGAGTGGCGGTGGGGGGATTCTACGTCGCGTAACACCCTGAAATTTATACCAGAAGCCATACTTGTACATCTTTTGAAATTGTTCTCAACAAATATAGAAATCTACTAATAGAACTAAAGAAAGAGAAGAGGGAGAACCAGGCTGTGATTTTTAGCGTTTGTAATTCATACCCAACATTTAAGCTAAAGATGATGACGACTACTACACGAGTACGAGTATGATGATGATGATGATGATGGAATATTTTCAATTTGTATAGAAGAACTCAACCCACCTATACGTTCATTCATTCATTCATTCATTCATTAAGTCTTTGTAGTCGTCGATGTTATTGCTGACAATGCTTCGTTGAACTAATTGCAGAGCTTCTTAGACTGTGCATTACACTTATTAAACATAATGAGTGGAGGTTTTCATAATATTCAGCACAATAAACTTGAGTTGTTGATTTCTACCGTACTTGTACTTGTTGTTGTTGTAATTGCTAATAACTCTGAGTGATATAAACAAAAACAAAATGGCGACATTATCCTAAAAGTGGAATATTTTTATTCCGATTTCACTTTGCTTATTTACGCAGAACATTTGTTTCAAACAAATTTTCATTTGAAATACGCAATCATTTTTGCATTAAAATTTCTATTAAGTTTTTTTTTTATAAAACTGGCTCGAAGGACCACAGTGTTAGAATTTCAATATTAAGCTTTCTAATGCCGGTTTATTTAATTATTCTTTACAAATTTATTAAAAAGTTAATCGTTATTATTGAAACTTTTATAAAAATCTCTTCGTAACCACACATGTACAATATCCTTGCCTTTAGAATGTTTGACAGAATGTCTGTATTCGTTTTCTGTATGTACTTTAAAGTTTGATTGTGGTTTACTAAAATGGCTGACAGGATAAAGCTTTCAAATGCCAAAGAAGAAAGTTAATGTGTGAAAATATAAACTTTACTTTGAAGTGATAAAAGAAATTTAATCTTTCTTTTCTCTTTAAATTTAATGAGAGATAAAAGACGAAAAACAAATTAAAAAGTCAAAAAAGATTTATTACACTTGAGCAGGGTCAATATAAGACGACAGGCAACCAAAATTTAATGCTAGAAATGAAAGAAAAACTTTGTCCTTCAGCTTAATAAGTAAAAGGAAAAAATATAAAAAATTTTTTAGTGACAAAAATAAAAAAATCAATTCTATTTTCAATGAATTATTAATAAATTATGAATTCAGTTCTATTACCATTGAAATTGAAATGCGTATAACTCAATAAATGAAAAATCTTTTTTTCTTTCTGTTTACGACGTTGTCCAATATTCATCTTTAATTGTTTTATCTCGAGAAATAAGACTCTAAGCGTAAAAATAAACTGTAATGTCAGTTGAAGCACTTAGCGAGCAAAATTTTAATATTTATTAGAGTTTATGTGCTTTAAGGCTCTTCTAGACTCTTCTTTTGGACGTTAAGACTCCAGTTTCGATGTCATTACCATATACACATAATTTATTAACATTTTGAGCAAATCAGAAGTGGGTGGTCCAAAAGTCACTATGGGGTTTAAAAATATATTTTTTTTTCAAGTTATAAAACATACAAAATGCAAATTTGTTTACACTAAATCTTGAAGATAAAGTCACCACCGTTTTCAGCTTCGCAATGATGGGCTCGTTTGAGAGCATTTTCCAGCTTTTTAACAGCTTTTTAAATTTGTGGCTGTAGCGCTATAATTTCTGCAAAATGTTGGCCTTGAGCTTAAGGTTTGTCTCGCGCTTGTTCACATATACTCGCTCCTTCAAACAACCCCAAAGAAAAAAAAAATAGGGTTTTAACAAATCTGACGAACGCGCTGACCAATTAATTTTCGAATTTCTGGAAATTATTCACTCTCCAAAGTTATTCACTCTACATCACTATCTAAAAATTACGTGGCATAAAACAGGCGATCGGTAAATTTGCACAAAAACTTTATTTAGTTCTAACTGTGTTATCAGGTCATTCAATAAGTCAGTAGGATGACACATAGATGTGATATGATTTTTATTTAGTACTAACTATCAAACGACACGTGTATACATTTGACAGCAATCTGAGTTATAGCATTTTGTGTGAAGCAACTTTTGTTACTGAAAAAAAAAAAAAAAAAAATACAGTGGAAACCAAACAATGGCTTGATAAACATTATCCGTACTCTGCTCGCAAAATTTGTATAAATGTCGATTTGGACTACATATGGTATAGCTATCACATATGGTTTGTGTCAATAATAACATACATATATGGTATTTTGGAGGGTAAACATTTGTCATTATAATTCAGTATTCGATAGATGCCAAAGTGTAAGCACACATTTTTTTCAATCGCTATAACAATGTCGAATATTATGCCTGAAAAAGATGTTTTGCGGGGAAGTAAAGTTATCGAATGCTGGTAGAAGCTTACGGTCAACATGCACCAACTCAAAGAACTTGTGTGCGATGCTTTGTGCGAGTCAAAAGAGGTGATTTCAACACAGAAGACAAGCAGAGGGCTGGTCAACCGAAAAAATTTAAAGATGAGAAATTGGAAGCATTACTCAACGAGTATTGTTGTCAAACGCAAGAAGAACTTGCATTATCATTGGGAGTCACACAACAAGCCATTTCCATACGTTTAAAAGCATTGGGATTCATTCAAAATCAAGGCAATTGGTGATTTTGCCTGTCGGAAATGATGGTTGAACGCTACAAGCATCGTATTGTTACTGGTGATGAAAAATGTATGTATTGCGATAACCTTAAACCCCAAACCCCAAATCGACGCCAAAGCCGAATATCCCTGACGCCAAAAATAATGCTCTGTATTTGGTGGGATCAGAAAGGTGTTTTCTATTATGAACTGTTTAAATCGAGTCAGATGATCAGACGGGAACTGTACCGAACACATATGGTAGAGAAGTGGTTTGCTGAATTTAAACGTGGTTGTACCAGCACAAATGATGCAGATTGCCGCAGACGACTCCCAAATGAGGCTGTTATTCCAGAAAACATAAAAAATCCACAAATTGGTTATAAACGATCGCAAATTGAAGGTGCACAACCTAACTGACATTGTAAAGATATCAGATGGTAGTTTTTTACCATTTTACACGAACATTTGGGTATGCGAAAGCTCTGTACAAAGTGGGTGCTGCGTCAACAGTGACTAATGTTGACCAAAAACAAGACTGTGTTGATGATGGCAAAACTACATGAATTGAACTTCGCCAGATTTGGTCCTCAACTCCTTTTCCTATTTTCAGATCTCAAGAGAATGCTTGGATAGAAATTTCGGTCCAATGATGAAGTAATCGCTGAAACTGAATCCTCTTTTGAAGACAAAGAGAAAACGTGCTATAAAAGTGGTATCGAAAAGTTGGAAAATCGGTATACTCGCTGCATTGCCCTCTAAGGTAACTAAGTTAAATAAAAAAAATCGAGTTTTGTTTCTTTCTTACTTATCCTACGGACTTACTGAATGGCCTGTTATAATACTAAAAATATGTGTGACCTCTATAGGGATTATATGCAATTGCGTCTTCAACATTTTTCTTGGTTGTTGACGTGGTTAGATCTTTACATTTTAGTCCTACGTTTACATAGGTGGCAGCATTTTTATAAGCTTTGCTTTAGAAACTTTTTTTTTTTTTTTAATCGGAGTAAATTCATCTAATGCCACTGTCAATATTTCAGGAGTTTTGGACCATTTCATTCATTTCATAAAACAAAATTGTATGAAAATTCTTTGATTATTTATTTCTAGACATCAAGAAATCGGCGTGAACATCAAACACTTTTAATCTTTAAATATTATTGTCGACAGTAAGTCTAACCCTTGTTAACAACGCTGTTAGATTTCGTCCATTTGGTCAATTTTTTTTTAATTTTCCATTACTTTTCAACGGTTTAATATATTACGTTGAGCTTTCGTCTCACGTGTTATTATTTTGAAACACACTTATACCATTATTTTAAATGTGACATAAAGCAGAACTGAGAAAATTTAAGAATATGCTTCAGATCATTTGGTTTAGTATATACAGTCAGAGTCAAAAAATAGTATACAACCTCATTGTCTCTAATTTAGTTTTTATTTCAGCCATTTAAAATGCGATAAATTTAAACATTTTATGTTTATTTAAAACAGTATTTAATGCTTTAAAAAATCCATAAAAAATAACAACAAAATTCTTACAACAACTAAAGTTATAAGAAAAAGAAAAAAACTATTTTTACGCGCCAAAAAAAGAATACAAGACAAGAACCTATGCGACAAGAAAATAAAGTAGAAATACCTAGAACTTGTACCATTTTTCTGGTAGGTGCTATATGGATTTAATTGGGCTGTTTAATGGGTTTTATTGGGTTTTATAGCTGCTTTAAAATTTCGTACATTTCGATAATATTTTTGCGTTGTTTTAGTATTTATAATACAATTTATCACTCTTAATATGATCAAGGCGGCATTGTGTACTATGAGCTGCTAAAACTAGGTGATCAGTGTAGACTGCAACTACTTCGTCTGAATCGTGCATTATGAGAAAAGCGTCCGAAATACAAAAACAGATAAATTTCTCATATTGCGTGACAGGTTTCACCTTGCAAACTTTGCCAAACAATTGCTAGGAACGATCAAGTCCCACACCCGCCGTATTCTACAAAAATTGCTTCTTTTAACTATTCGCTGTTTAGACTGATACAATATCTTTTGGCATGTCACCGAATCACTTCTTTTGAATAAATATAAAATCGGCTTCAAAGTGGAGTGCTTCAGAAGACGATAAGTTTTTCTGAGATGGGATTCGGACATTTGCTTAGAGGTCGGGAGAAGATATAAGCAGTGATTTGGTAAATTTTGATTTTGATAAAATTTTTAAGCTTAAAAAAGTACCGAAATAATTTGTACTCACAATACGTAGACTTAAATTATATTTGTTGTAAATAAACTACGAAAACCTTTAAACAAAAAACCCACCCGAGTTTTTTTAAATGTAAAACCCAATAAAAAGCGGGTTGCCAACCCTGATCTGTATTGAAATTGTTAAAACAGCTTCAACATATGCAGTTACAGGTAGGAAAAAATCAGGTTTTTGTACATTCAAACAATTATAAGTTAATAACTTAGCTAAATATTAACCGATTTTAAGATCCTTGGCCGAAAGAAGAAAAACAGAACTCTTAAAATTTGTATACTTTACTTAAGTAAACTTAAGGAATCTGTGCATATTTGCTAAGCAAACATATTTTTATATAATTCATTCTAAATTTTCCAAGTTTAGAGACGTTTTTAGGCGCTTTGGATTTTTTAAAATGGTATGTTTAGTTGTAAATGACATTTCATTTTTAATAATCGGTTGGAAATTCACGGAGTTAAAGCCCCTATTTGAAAAGGCAATCCATGAGGCTGTACATTATTTTTTGACTCTGACTGTGTATACATACAGACATATATATTTTTTTGTATTAAAGTGAAAATACTAAGTTTTTTTGTCTTATGAGCGCTTAATGCGTTTTTATTAGAAGTTTTTTTTTCGCTACATTCTAGTCAAAATATTTTTCGATTGCTTTTAATAAATCTCAGGTTTAAATTTGCCGCAGCTAGATATTCTTCTCTTCCCTACGATTGACTTAGGAGCAGCATTACTTACAAAACATTTTGATAATTTGTTTTCGTACTAACGTCCGAGTCATTGCTCGTACGTGAAAAGGGATCCACTGAGAGCGCCATTTTATCTCTTCTTGGCAAAAAGCATTCTCTGATAAAAAAGTTGCTCTTTTTATCTTCATGGTTGACTTTGACTTTATTACTGGATCATTGAAACGAAAAAGAGCGAGGAAGCCGATTATGACGTGTATGTATTAGTTAATTCTCAGGGTCAGGATCACCGGGTCATCCCTAATGCAAAAGAATCTGTGATGTTGTAAAAAGGGTGATGGAGTACAATCTCCATTGTTACGGATGGTAGTAGCCGATGGCTTTCTACCATGTTACTTTGTGCGACCTCTGAGAATTACTCTAAACTAGGTGTCAGATTGATGCACTCAAGAACGACAGTGGGTGAATACTTCATAGACGGTTTTATTTTCTACAAGGAGACTGAATTTTTTCTTTTTTTTTTCTAGGAAGATTAAATATCTAGGAATCATTCTGAACAGGAGATATAGTTGGAACACGCATATCGCTCCATTTATAGTAGGACTGGTCTAAGAATTCTTTCGCCAAGAATGACGCTACGGACATACCATACACTGCCATTATCCGACTCATTATCAAATATGCGATGATAATCGGAATGAGTCTATGAGTTCGTCAATTTTACGCAGGTTGGTTTGAAAACCATTTTGTTCTGGATGTCATGCCTGTGGATCTTTGCTTTGGAAGGAGATTCAAGGCTTAAGGGCTGGACCGGGAATAATGGTATATTAAGGGCTTAGTTTAGGGTAAGCTTGATCTGAACTGGTATACCGATGAATAGATCCCAGGGATCGCAGTGTTCTGCAACTTTGCCCGATCTTAATGATGATAATAATTGTATTAAGAGGCTTTTTAATTCGATTTTTACAAACTATTCTTCAATAATTTAATTTTTAATAAAGTGTTTACTATGGACCAAATGGTCTCGAAATGTAAGATTTGCATATGTATATAGAAATCTAACAGCAGGTTTAAGTGTTTAATATTCAAATACTTATTGCCATGACTATACTTTGTTTAATTAAATGTCCTCTTAAAAACGTTTTTTTATAAACTGATGAATGTAGTTTTTGTTTGTTTTAATGGATGCATAGATTTTTCATTTTTTTATTCGATGAGAACATGAGTTTATATTCAGCGCATTGTTTAGTGCCATTAACGAAATATCGCGTAATACACGGCGTATGTTTTAAAGCGTTTTTGTCATTTGTTTTCATCCCTTTTAAGTGACAATTTTAAGTAGAGTGCAGCTAAACGAGCGAAGTGTTTTAGAGTGTTGGGTGGTGGATTGGTTAGCGAACATGGCAATGGCGTGATGTGAAAATTACAAGTCTAAGGTAATAGTAGGCTGAGGAAAGTGTAGTATCAACAACAAAATCATTTGGCATTTTGACAGAAAATTTTAATGCTGCTGCATAAATTAATAAATCGGATGCCTTTCATTACAGTTAAAAGGGAATTAACACTCCATACACTTCAATGAATTCATAATGGCGTCGTAGTTTGAATTTTTTTGCTTTTGTTTTTGTTTTTTTGTTAATTTCAACCCTGCAGCAGTGAATTTTAGCGACATGTTGAACGTGTTATTTACCAAACACGTTCGCTTGCCACATAGAGAGGCATATACTTACACATGCATATGTACACAAACCTATAAAGCATTGCCACTATATCACTTAGCGTAACAGACAAATATACATAAATAGGCAGACAGACAAAGAGAGAGACAGTCACACAGCCAGACAGACAGACATTTAACACAAGTATGTATTTACTTAATTATGTACATAACATCCTTTATTATCCTTGCCACCCTGTTGAAAGTAGAATTGTTGTATACCCGTGTATGTGTGTATGTATGTTAAGAATACCTATACAATCAACCACACATATGTACATACAAGCTTATGCATATAAATATTCGTGTAAAAAGTAAAAAGAAACTTTCGTTATTCACCTCGTATCTGTGTCTATTATACTAATAAAAAGACGTATTTACATATGGATGTATGTATGGATGTACGCGTATGTACACGTATGTGCATCTGTACATTCATAAAAATGTAAATCTGTACAGTTTTGTGTGATTGAATGAAATAATAAAAGCAGCTCCCATTACTGATGACAGTTGTGAAAATATACTTTTAGTAAAAAAATAAATAAATAAATAAATGGGAAAAATAGCAAGGCGAAGTAAAAAAAAGAAATTGAAAAAAACAAGCTTTTTTGCATTCAGAGAATTTTTTTTGTATATTCATACCATGATGTATAGTATTCGTACGTATTTACATATATACCAAAATTTTGAAATGAAAAGAATTCATTCTATGATGAAAGTTTAGATATGTATATCTATCTATCTACCTTTAGTCCCCTAACTATGATTTTGTTTTAATCCACTTAATACTCTTCTAACGTGAAATGTCTTTTTTTTTCTTTTTTATACCATTGCTTTAGATTTCTATACTTTTTTAGATTTCATTGGGAAAAGGTTAACGAAATCAAATAAAATCAAATTTTCGAATACTTTTTTACACATTTGCTTAAGATAACATTTCGTTATTCTGATCTATTTATCTTCTTTACTTTCTGGGTTTTTTCTGTTTAGGTTTGCTAACTAAAAGGTACAGTTGAAAGGACTTCATTTTGACCAGATCAAAATACTTGTCAGATGTATTGTTATTTACATCTTAACACATACATAAATACTAATGTATTGGGTACACAAGTTAATAATGTCGAATTTTTTGCTTGAAAAATGCATTTATTATAATAACAAAATGAATGGATACATTATGCAAAATACTGTCCATCGTTAGACACTACTTTTTCCCATCTTTCTGCACTTCAAAAGAACTGCTCCAGTTTTGAGGTAAAAAATAAATCAAGCCAATTTCTGATAACAAATGGTAGTTAGAAAGGGCAAGGTGTGGGTTATAAGGCGGGCGAGCAAAACTTCCCATCCACCGTTTTCCAAATAGTTTTTGACCGGTCTTGCAACATGTGGCCGAGCGTTGTATGGTCGTTTTTCGTTGATTGCTCGCTTCAAAGGAATCAATTGTGTTCGGTACAGGTCCCCTGTTATCGTCTGACCCGATTTCAACAGCTCATAATACAAAACACCTTTCTGATTGCACCAAATACAGAGCATGACTTTGGCGTCATGGATATTCGGATTCGGCGTTGATTTGGCTGGTTAGCTGGGCTTTCCATACGACTTTTTTCACTTGGGGTTATTGTAATGTATCCATTTTTCATTATAAGTAACAATACAATGCAAAAATTACTTCTTTTTGTAGCGCTCAAGCATCATTCGCATTCCAACGTCTCTCGGCTTCAATTTATATGGGACTCAATTTTCTTGTTTTTGAATGAATCTCAATGCTTTTAAACGAAAAGAAATGGCTTGTTGTGTGACTCCCCTCCTTCTTCTTGCGTTTGACAACAATTTCATCTCTAAACTTTTCCGATTCTTGTCTACTGGGTCGAAATTACCACTTTGAATCACACAACTCATCCTTCACAATTTCTTTGAATTGGTGCATGTTGACCGTAAGCTTCTACCAACAATCGATAACTTTCAGCAGCCGTTTTCTTCAAATGAAAGAAGGCTATCAGACTTCTTCGCAAAACATCTTTTTTAGGTACAAAAAATGTTTGTGTATACTTTGGCGCCTATCTAATACTGAATTATAATGACAGATGTTTACCATCCAAAATACAATATTTGTTATTATTGACACAAACCATATGTGATAGTAATGCCACATGTTGTCCAAATGGACATTCATTGTCGACATCATTTAGTCTAGACCAAGATAACTTACCAAAGTTTATTAGTATATAGTTGTAACGGAATCTATTCCTCTTGACAAAACGTTTCTCCCTTTTGCCTTATTGTCATTGTAACTGCGTCAATAATTTTTTTCTAACCTACCACCCAATGTCAGCTGGTTACTGCCAGCAAGCTCGATATATCCATTTTTTTTACAGGCTATAAGTTATGCCGCCTATTTTCAGTCTATTGAAGGTATACTACATTTAATGGACTGCTTAATTGCAACTGAAACCGGGCTTAGAGGTATTTAAAGCAGAAGCATCTGTCCGTTCATTACCATAGTAGTCTCTATGGACTTAAACTAAAGTAAAGTCCAACAGAATACCCAGCCTTAACAGCTTATTTCTATACTGTCTGACCAATGAAGTAGTGCATGAATTTAATGCCACCAATAGGACCATATAGTACCCTTTAGACTGCAAATTACCGCAAATATTGAGCCTGAAAATCATAATAGTCATTTGGAAGACTTTGTAAGATACCTGGCCCAAGCTCATCACCATATCTAATACAGCAGCTCTTTTTTGGAGCAACCCTGTATAACCTAATGTTATATTCGTTCATTACTTTACCTCTACACCACTCTCTCCTGGTGGGAATTACGACTTTGAACATTCTATCAACAACATCTCCTATAAGGCGTAACATAGTATTAATCCTCACTCTATTTACAACAAGATAGAAATTTTTAAAACAAAAATCCTGATAAACCTACTGAGAAACTTCAAATAGTTAACTAAGTTTTTATCTTATAAGTGCAAAAAAGTACAAAAAAAACAGTGAAAGTGTTTCGAAAACTTTGAAAACTGATTCCTATTGTACTCGATATCGCCTATCAGAAAAATAACATCATATCCAGGTATTTTTTGTCACAGGGTGTTATATTTAACTAGTTTTACCGGAAAACTTTGCATAAAAAGTGAATTGAAATGCACTTTTTTATCGCCACGAAGTGTATGTATAGAAGCGCAGTATTACGCATGTGGGTACTAGAAAATGATGTACTTAAAAACGAAGGTTAATAATAGAATTTGACGTTAAAAAAAATTGGGGTCCTATTTTATAACCCAGAAATTCTCCTTTTACCCCCTACAAAATGTACTTTTGTACGAATAATGTTATAAATAAAATAATTTTATAAATTTTAACAAATTCGGTTCAGTCGTCTACGCGTGATTGACGCACAAACAAACAAATAAACTTCAGAGAAATTTATAATATGTACAGTGAAAGCTCTAGCAGGCGAATAACAACCTTTAGAGCAATTTTATCGTCTTTCGGCAGATGCCAACCTGAGGAATCGCTTGTGTCAACGTTATATAAAAAATTTCAAAAATACGTACGTATACATTAGGGCATCTCGATTTAAAAATCGTCCAAGTCCCGTAACTCGAGATTTTGGAGGTGTTTCGAAAATTTCAAAAACGGTTCCTTCTGTTTTTTTTTTGTCGCACCGTGTAATTTATGTATTAGGAGTACAAATTAATTCGGTTCTTTGTTTTAGCTCAAAAAAATTATTTTATTTTAAAAGATTCGTTATCTTTTAACAAGTAAATCAAAATATTGTCCATTATAAATAACAACTTCTCCTCACCTCTCAGGTAATTCTCGGATCTCGTCTCGAAAAAAACTCCTCGCCTTTTGAGGCGATCCAATTTTGAAGCCAATTTTAAATTTCTTCGATAAAAGTAAAGCGGTGCAAATGTACGGAGAATAGGGAGGGCGCGACAAGATATCGCATTTGATCGTTTCTACAATTTTTTTTGGCAACTTTTGCGACCTGATGCTCAGCGTTGTCACACAAGATAATAACTTTATTATGTCAAACGAAGTAGTTGCAGTGTGTATCGTGATTTTAGCAGCCCGTAGTACATAACGCCCTCCATGTTCCGTCAAGAGTGCAAAATTACCCGTTGGACTGGTTTTATTATTATTATTATTTATTTTTTTTTCCTTGAAGCTGAACAAGAATATCGATTATTATTATTATTATTTTTTATTTTTGATGGGCTCCCTAGCCAATTTATTCTAAATTTTTTTAATTATATACGGTTTTGGGTTCCGCGCAGATATTTCTTTAAATTTGGAATGGAAACGGATTAACGAAAGCTTTGTGACATCTGACATATGTTTAGGATCGTTATCTTGATAAAATTTGATGTTGTGTGCGGTGCTGAATTTCTCTGCACTTTGCATTTCCCTCTCGAATAGACCATTGTGTGACCATTGTACTAACCGTAAAATGCAGTTCATTGTATAACGTTTGTTTTATGCAATTTTTTTTATTTTTTATTTTTTTATATTGGTTTACATGTTATAAACATTAGTTAATGTTCTGTTTTGTTAGTTTTTGTTAATAACAGGATGATAATCGTCCTTAAAACGGGAAATTTAAATTTGCCGATTTTTTATCTTGAAGTGCCGATAATGCCGATTTTTAATCAAAATCATCTAGCCCCCCAAGATTTTGTCGCCTTTAAATAAAACTTTATGAAATATAATGAAATTAAATGAAATAGAAAATAGAGCATGGATGGCTTTTGTAAATGCGTGTCACAATTTTTTGGTTAGTAAAAAAGCTACAAGGATATCGTTTAAGAACTCCTTTCTGCCTATAAAGCTTTCAAATACAAAATATCGCTTAAAATTCATTTTTTGGGCTGGCACTTAGATGGCTTTCCTGAAAATCAAGACTTGTTTCATATAGAAAGGCGATACAATGAAAAATGGTCAGAAAGAATGCTTGTAGATTTTTGTTGGTCGATCCGAAGAGAAACTCCAACCGAAAATATGAAAAGAGGAAGAAAAAAATAAGTGGATTCACGATAATTTTTTTTTTATGAAAAGCAGACATATGGTATATGCGTACGTATTGTTTTCTACCAGACATTTCCTAATGTTTCATAATGTTTTTTGTCAAAGTGAAGTACCTCTCCTTATAGGTTACATATCTGGCTTTAGTTCAAATGCCTGAATGTAAAAATTATATTTTAATAATCTTTGTATAACTTTTGGAAATAAAAGAAAGAATAATTCCTCTAAATTTGTAAGAATACATTTTTTCGCTTATTTTGTTCAAAGTTAGGTACCTGTATATAATTTTGAATGAAATCAGCAATAGCTAACCGATTTATGGCTAATTTTATTCTCAAAATTTTAAGCTTTAAGTGCTTAAAATCTAAAATTTTCATTCTGAAAAATTTTTGAAAAAAAATTGATATAATTTTGCGCGAAATTTTTATTCGCACTTAATTTGTGAATAACTCCGAAACCGTTAAAATTACAATAAAAAAAAAAAAAAATTCAGGTGATTTATAGGAAATTTTGTTCCTAAACGTTTGGTGGTACTTGCATTAAAATGGGCCAAGTCTTTTTCAAGTTATGATGAAATATATTCAAAAACTAACATATTTTGAGCGAAAAATTTGCCACGCCCACAAAAAAATTGAACATCATAAAAAAATTGAACATTATATTCCATATAGTTTTATGTAAAGGCGTTTTTTGCTGTAGACCAGTGTTATTTGCTATAGCAATGCAAGAGCGGGATTTTAAAGCACCAGAAGATCCTTTAGTGAGAAATACTTTTATTTTACAAGTATTATTATATAAAATCTTTGAAGAGCTCGTTTAAGATATGTGCATAGAATCCATAAATTGGTGTTAAAAATATACAACAATGATGCATTGTTTTCTAATAGTTAAGCTTGATACGAAATCGAATATAAATTCATTTGTTGTACACTCTTAAATAAAAATGGTGTATAATGGTGGTGAACACTTGGGCGCAAAGGTTGTCTCATGTGTCACGATGATGATGTTGATGTTGTTGTTGATGATGAGTGCTGTCGAGTGTTGCTGTCGTCGTTGTTGAATGAAATGATCCTTTTTTTAAGTTCTTTTTTATTTTTATTATTTTTGTTGTTGGCTGTGTGTAAATAGATTACAAACGACAAAACAGTTTCCGTTCCTTCGCTTTCAAAATGTTGAATTATTTTTGTTGTTGTTGTTGTTGTTGTTGTTGTTGTTATTTTGCTATGGTATTTATTCGAGTAGGTTTTTTCTTCTTCTATTTTCATTTATTTGTTAGTATTTGCTGTACATGTTAGAGAGTGTCCCTGGCGTAACCATTTCATGTCCGTAAATAAGTCATCACAGGACTAGAAATACTCTTACTATGTATTTAAGTAAGTGTATGTGTGTGTTTGTTTGTGTATGAGTGGAAGGGATTGGTTAGATATTGTTTTGGAAACCATGTGCACATAAAAGTCATGCTTTTCTAAGATTCAGAGGGGTTGTATTGGGCTGTGTACGATGGGTATATGGCCTTCGGCTGCCAGTTTTTGTCAGGGTTTTGGGTGTATGCGCATACATACAAACATATGTATGTATATTAAAACGGTGATTTCATTATGATGGTATATATAGCGCTTTTGTACACTTGGATCGATTTCAATACCATCATCATCATCGTCATCGTCATCATCATTCTCTCTAGTGGTGTTTGTTGTGTGCGAATGTTACGAATGTTTTCATTATTTTTCCACTTGGTTCAACTGCTTGTCTGTTTGATTTCCGTTGATGATTATACTGCCACTGCTACAACAATAACAACAATAAAAGCAACTACAATAATAATAGCACTACAACAACTGCCATGTTGTTAAACTTAATTCTAAGGATAATGCTGATGACTCTGTTGGTGATGATGGCGATAATGTTGATGCTGGTGGTGTTGGCTTAACTACAATATATATATATATATATATATATACTCGAGAGTATGTTTGTTTGTACATACATACATACATACATACATACATACATATACAATATAAAATATATTGACGATTTTCGTTGAGTCCATAGAATTTATGATTTTGTTTGGTTTAAGCTGCTTTAGAAATTTTAGTAATTGTTGTCGTTTTTTCTTTTTGATGTGTTTGTTGTTAATGTTGTTGTTGTTTTTAGAGTAGTAGTGGCATTTGTAAATGTCAGAGTAATACATACCAAGATGATATATAGAAAGATATATGAACACATAGGTACATATGTATCTCCATGTGTGAGAGATTTCACTTTAAAACATAAACAAAAATTTACCAACGGAATTAACATTTCAAAGTTTCTCGCTTCGAATAAATATATCGCTCATTTACTTTCAATAGTGTCATAACTCCAGAAACACAATATCTCACTTGGCCTATTATTTAGCATTTATATGGAAATAAAATTTTTGTTCCTTTGTTCTGAATTGTGTACGAATCACAAATATAAAAAAATGTTTTTCGTAAAGTTAATAACAAACTTAACTTTACAAAAGGAGTTTTCATTTCTTTGAAAAGGAGTTCGTTGCACAGATTCCAATAAAGTAAGAAAATTTTGTTGTTTTTTTATTTCATATCAGAAGGGACTTCAAACCATTGATGAAATGGCTAAAAACCTAAAAAAAATGGTTTCATTATCAGTGGTCACCTGATGTTTCTTTACCTCTCAGCCAGTAGCAATCTTATTTTTCAGATGAGTTATTCCAAAGAAATACATAAATCTTCAAAAGCGCTTTAGTTCCATTTTGAAATTTCGTTTAAATGTATTTTCAGTGTTGTTATCGAATTACAAATTTAACTTTAATTTTGAAGATATATTTTATTTTATTTTATTTATTTTTTTAATTTTAAATGAAACTTGTTTTTCGGAGTTATTCCGAATCGACAAGTCGTTAAATAATTGCTTGGGAAATGGGTTTCTGTATTAAAAAATAGCTTTGTTTGATTATTTTATGTTTTAAAAGGTAAAATTTCGGAGTAATTCGGAAAAATATTTATATACAAAAATTAATAATTTTTTTTTTTTTTATCAATAACGCTGTAGAAGAACTTGCTATAAATTCGTTTGATAACTTTGTCCGAGGGCACAAGACTTTAAAATTGTTTTTTGAACCTTAAGGGGGTAATACATTGGCAAACATTTGTTTGCAAACATCGCAAATAGCCAATCGCATACACGGATAACTTACTTTTCCTTGACTGCGATTAGCGATTTGTTAATAATTTCTTTTTATAATAAGCAGTTACTAAATCGTCAAGGAATATATTTCGGAGTAGTTTTTATGTGACAATACATATAGTTCGCTTTCAAAACCACAACTGTAAGTAGAGTAAACAAAAATATATATATTATATGTTTTTTTCTTCTCTCCGTCACTCCACCATAGAGCATGTTGCCTTTACACAAAGCATTCATTGCTTTGTTTCAGTTTCTTTAATGAATTTGATTTTTCAAGTAGATGATTAATGCACTATAGCTTGCTCTATATGATTTTGAGTAGTGGTGATCTTTACTTTAGCATTGTAAAATTTTAGGTGACGTGTTTCCTAAAATTTATATTCTAAGAATTTTTTTATAACGTTTTGGAAACGAAAGAAAAAACATCTAATTTGGCAAGAAAATATTTCTTAGCTAAAAAAAATGACTAAAAAAATTGTTTTAACTTTGCTTGAAAAAAAGTTTTTTCGCAACTAAGTCGGAAACTGTTCGAAAAAAAATTTTTTTTTTTTCAGGTGATTTATAGGAAATTTTGTTCCTAAGCATTTGCTGGTACTTGTATTAAACTCGGTCAAGTCAAGTTATGATTAAATATATATTTTGGGCGCAAAATTTACCAGGCCCATAAAAAAAAATTTAGCCCGATGGAGAGAAAATGAAAACGAATTAGAATTCAGCACATCAAAATCATTATATTTCGTATAGTTTTATTTAAAGGCTTTTTTGCTGTAGACCAGTGTTATTGGTGATAGTACGTGGCTAAGAGATTCCAGGCAGAGCGCGTAGGCATTAGTTTACAAAGGTTTGCAATTTGTGCGTTGCTATATAGCAATACTGACTCGAATAGAGTGTTTGATCCCTAAATTCTATTCGCAACATCTGTGTTGGATCCACCGTCACTACCTATTTTACTACCTAGGTATAAGGGAGATCGATTATTCGACATTTTTTAAAAACCGGTTTTAGAATAATTCGAAAAGTAGTATTTTTAAAAAAACAGTTTTCGGTTAATAATAATTCAAATCGGTTAACCGGTTCTTTTATTTAAATAAAATTGTTGCTAATTCTTGAAGCGCAGAACTGGACCACGTAATTTTAAAAATGAGCAGAAGCTGATGGAGGGAGAGCTTTTTATTAAAGTGGCAATCAATGCTAACTATAATGCTAATAAATCTCATAAAAACTATGCCAAAACGGTGTTTGGGAGGTCATATAAAACAAAGTTTATTATACAAAATTTTAAATCGGTTAACCGGTTCTTTTATTTAAATAAAATTGTTGCTAATTCTTGAAGCGCAGAACTGGACCACGTAATTTTAAAAATGAGCAGAAGCTGATGGAGGGAGAGCTTTTTATTAAAGTGGCAATCAATGCTAACTATAATGCTAATAAATCTCATAAAAACTATGCCAAAACGGTGTTTGGGAGGTCATATAAAACAAAGTTTATTATACAAAATTTTAAAAAATGCTTAAGTTTTGAACAGTTACTCAAGGTGTTAATTTCCTTTTTGTTGTTTTACTTGGTAGAGAATGGAATTAAATGTTTGTTAATATAGTTATAATTTAGGTGCCTAAAATAACAAAAATTAGATGTTTTACTTTAAATAAATCTATTAGTGATATACGAGTCCGTAATTGCCTCGATAAGAAAATTTGCTTAGATTTCGAGCAGCACTGTGTGTAAATTTATGCACCACGAACCTATCTTCCAACCAAGAGCTTGTCGGTTCAATCCCAGGCCACACCATCTGACAATTTTCAACAGCGAGATCACCTCGCAACATTACCAACGACTGGTTATGTATATTTACGCTGTGAAAAACTTGACTAATATATCTGCCGTTCGAAAGCGGCGTTTGTGGGTTTGTGAGTTTGTGGGCTTTCAATGAGTCTAGTTGATCATTCTTCAAATATAAAAATCAGTATTTATATACAGAAGATGAGAAAAGGTTATTTTTGCTCAAGAGTGTATATCTTTTTCACGTTCTTTGTGAGATGTTCAAGGTTGTCATATATACAAAAATAATACCTAAATTTATACAAATAGTTAAGCATTGAGTATATTTGCAATAAAAAAAAAAATACAAACGTATAAAAATTATACTCATTTAAATTAACCGGTTATTCGAGTTAAATTAACGGGTTTATTCGGTATTCGAAAAATGAAAATTTTGAAAAAACCATATTCGACAAAACCAAAAAAACCGGTTAAAACTGATCAAATAATAACCGTCCGATCTCCCTACTAGGTATTCATATTGCTAGTTTTAGTCGCATACATTTAGTCTAATTCAAGTTTATTTTCGAACCAGTTGTGCACTGTATCGGCTAGTGTCTTCAGTTTAATCTGCATGCCATTATTATTTTCCGCCAATAAAGCAACGTCATCCACATATATATTCCACGATATGCCACGGAGCCTTTGGTATAACTTCTCGAATACGATATCCAATGCCGCAATAAATAATATTGGTGACAATGAACAACCCTGCTCTACGCCGCTCATAGTGGATAAGGGTTCCCTCAATAAAACTGGATGCTGGACTCTATAATTAGTATTCTTGTAAATGTTTTTTATCAGCCTTATACCTTTAGCCTCCAGTGCTTTCCATAAGAAGTCTCTTCTTAAGGAATCGAATGCCTTTTCGAAACGCCTTTTCGAAATTTATAAAGGCAATACATATGTAGAGGCGAGTTGTATTCTAGCGACTGCTCTATTGGTTTTTAACAACAATTAGAAGCAATTAGAAGCAATAACATGGAATATTACTTATGGCTATAATTACTTAAATATTATGAATTTTATTTGAAATCAATGGAAATGTAATAATTGAGGCAAAGTTTTTTAAGAAAGATTTTCTCTAAGAAGTTTACTAAGTTTGAAATTTATATTTATTAGGCTATGATTTTTCAAAATTGAACTGAATTCTAATCTTTAGCCTTTTTAACTTGGAAATAACCCACATTCATATACGAATACGAATCTAAGTTCCTCCACTAACGATGAGTATTGTGTTTACATTCCAAAATTCATTGGAGTGTGAGAAGCTTTCTCTTTCATCAAATACTTCCCCCCCATTTGAACACTATCTATTTTGGCTTGTTGTGAAGTGTGGCGTTTTAGATGGAGGGAGAATACATCCACTCTACTGGGAACTTTTGAAGCCTTAAGAATCACGCTCGAATAATGAAAACATGTCTCGGTCGGTGTTGAGGGCTTTTTTAAGGTTTTGCACATGTCAGGGATTGATTAAAACGCTCAGAAATCAATTTTAGCAGAAAGCTTAACAAAAAAAAGGTAAGCAGGGGATAATATAAAATAAAAAGGGATAACAAAGTAGCAATAACAGAAATACAAAAGAAACAAAAAAAAAAATTGTTTTGCCTTCTGTAACGCGTAAGTGCGCATATACACACTTTATGATTTTATTTAAAATAAATTATTAATTTCGTAGATAATGATACCCAGGGATATAGAGAATGATGAGAATGGTTGATGTGATACCAATGGACGTTATTTAATTTAGGAAATAAACGTAAATATGTTGGATAGAATGGTGCATGCATTTGATTTGGGTGTATGAAGTAAAGTAATAGCAACCAGCCCTTTGGGATATTCATAAACGTTTTCCTTCCTTCTTCCTTTCATCCCTGTTTCTGTCGTGTTGTTAGATTTAAATAATCAGTAACAGCAATTAGGATTCATATTCATATTCATTTCCCTTCTTTTCATTTTGTAATTCCTTTTGGATTCGATTTCGTAATTGTCGTCATTTTGATAATTCGCTTTTCTTTCTTGAAAATCACTTTGCATTTCCGTTACATGAATATTTTAAAAGAAGGCAAGAAAGAGCTCAACCAACCAACTGAAACTTCAATTTTGATGCATTTTTTTATTTTTATAAAAAATTATAATTTTAATTAAGCAATTACCGTTGGCTCTCACTGTTGCCACTCAAACTTCATTTTTTGAAAACTGCTTCTTCCCTTTCTCTTGCTGTCACTTATTTAAACACAAATTTGCTTAAAGTGCCCATCGATTTTATAAAAAACCGTCTCAAATACACAACAAAATCACAAGTACGAGTATTTATAGCAGAAGGGAATGGCAACTGACAGAAAAATCCTTTGAAATGAAGGTATAATTTTTGCATTGAAAGAAAAAATATATGCAAAAACAACTCCCTGGCTGACTTACTGACTAATTTGACAGACAGAAATGACTGCTTATGTTATACGTTTTATTCGTTTTAGAATTAATTGGTGCTGTTGACATTTTGTTGTTGCTTTTCTTTTATTTTTCATTATTATTTTCTATTCATTATATAAAAATAATCACAAATTCATTTTTAGTGAGTTGGCTCTTGGTCTAACAACTGCAATAGCAACAACAAAACGCTTCTAAAAAAATTAATTGAACCACTTGAGAACTTCTATAGAAATTGTAAATTATGAGAAAAAGGACATTTTTTTCTGATTCCAATAAAAAGAAATTATTTTCTTTCATTTGCATTTCAATTAAAAAAAAATGTAAATGAATGTAATTGGCAATCACAGTCGAGCTCAGCCTCTTAAACCGCCTTGCATAACCCAGAAAAACATATTTCTCTCTATCAGAGATTATTATTTACACTATTTTTGTACGATCAAAATTAAAAAGTAATTTTTATATGTAGAAAGTAGTACGTACTCGGTTTTGAATCTTCTCTACCACGTTCAAGAGAAAGCACAGTTACTGCATGACAAAAGATAGAGATACCCCGCCAATTGGAGTTACTGTTCTGTCGGTACTAAAGCGAAAAGAAAGTACTAACGTTGATAGGTGATATTGTTAAAGCTACATCTGTCGAAATGGTTGTCATTTACACGTTTCAAAAACTGCCCTCTGGAAACTGACTCTAAATTTTGTAAGAAATCATACCATCTTGATCAAAAATTATTCAGAATCGCGGAATTTATTCAGAAAATTAGAAATACGAGCTTATTTATCTAAATCTATATTGTTTCCTTCAAAGTAATGCCATCGACTGCATCAAACTTATGCCAGCGCTTGATCCAATCCTCGAAGCTTCTTTTATATTCGGTTTTCATTATGTCCATCAGTGTTTTCTGCGATTTTCCATTATTTCTTCTAGGCTGCTTAAATGCGTTCACCGTAATGGTTTTTTAACTCGATTGAACAGAAAGAAGTCACAGGAAACCAAATCATGTGAATTCGGTGGCTGTTGGATGTTATTTGTTAAATTTTTCGTCAAGAAATTACGAATAATGATAGCACTGTGCGATGGTTCGTTATCATGTTGCAAAATCCACGTGTTTTCTGTCCACAATTTTGCTCTTCTTCGGCGAATTTATTACTGTCTGGCCTTCTGGCAAAAAATATGATACACTACACGTTGTAATTCATGGAAACCGTGAACATTGACTTCTTTTTTGACTGAAAACAACGTGGTTTTTTCGGTCTCATTTAATTTGACGAAAGGCATTCACTTGCCTAAAGTCCGGATAGCGTGCGTACTCATAAACCCACGTCTCATATCCAGTAAAGATCCTTTTGCTGAATGTGGTATCGGTTTCAGCCATGTAAATCATGTCTTGCGACCTCAACACGGTGTTTTCTTTTGACACCAACTTTGCTGCTTCACGACGGAAACGCAATTCGTTAACCAAAATGTCTTGGACCGATCCATAGGCACTGTTCAAGTCCTCCGCTATCTCAATGGTCTGCCACTGCGTTCATTATCTTCGACTGACTCACAACCACTTTTGAAACGCTCGTGACATTGGTAAACAACCATTTTCCTTAGAAAATCGTTGCCGAAACACTTTTTCAACATTTCCAAATTTATCGCACCATCAATTCCGTTTTTTGCGCAAAATTTGATACAAGTTCGTTGTTGCAAATTTAAATCCATTTCTAAAATTTTTAAAAATCGGAGATAGATGTACTCTTGGCTACGTAGCTTTTGTAAATGTCAAGCTATGACGCTAGGATTTACAGGAATATCAACAAGAGGTGTGCCAACTTAAAAAAAAACTCAAATCGGAACGATGAGTCCGCCACACTGGTATTATTCCGGTAACTTTTTGATCAAGGTAGTATTCCATGATATCACCCATTTCCGGGTACGAGTATGTATGTTGTGTATTTTGAACTG
The DNA here is from genome assembly GCA_023159175.1 of Wohlfahrtia magnifica. Taxonomy (NCBI): domain Eukaryota; kingdom Metazoa; phylum Arthropoda; class Insecta; order Diptera; family Sarcophagidae; genus Wohlfahrtia; species Wohlfahrtia magnifica. The sequence continues at coordinate 1,715,455 of JAKWBJ010000208.1, read as the reverse complement.
GCGGCGTCGCCCTAAACGGCGAGTGCTATAGGCCGATTATCAACTTCTTTTGGCTTAAAAGTGAAAGACATGGATATCAACGACATGTAATTTTAACATGAGCGCTTCATGTGACATTAAGGATCCTGCACGAGCGATTCACACCGAACACCGAGATCTTGCTGTTTGATTCCATCAGACGTTTTCTTGTGGGTTTTTCTTAAGTTTCGGGTCTATTCGCATAAACGATCATCGATAAAATGCAAACTGATTTATGTGCCAGAATCATGAAAAATTTGACACCTCGAATGCGCGCCACACAGCGAAGTCGGAGCGGACGTTTGCGAGATTTTATATTTGTATTTACATAATATCGATAGGCTTTTAAAACGATTAAAAAATGTCGATGATATCTCACACATTCTTTGTTTTTACTTAAATTTAAGGATAGGAAGAGGCCCTTTACCAAATTCCTACTTAGAGTTATTTTACTCTCGATTTCGAATTTTCTTATGTGAGTTTCTAAATGTTTAGCTTACGTACTTTCTGTCAAATTTGATTCCCTTTTTCTACTTGAGTGTATTGGAAAAAGAATCACTTCTAAAGGAGACACGTTGTCAGCAAAGTGATTCCGGCTTTCTTGACCTACCTGCCACACTATTTTTGATAGTTGTTATTAGGGATTTATTTAAAGTACACTCATAACATTTATGGCCTAGATAGGTTCTGAAAAGGTGGACCGTAAATCGAAATGACTTAAAACGAGATGGGCCGTTATAGCGAAATGCAGTAAAAAGAAGGACCGCATATAGAGGTATGAGTGTAGAACCATGTCCGTGTTCATAAAGACCTACAGTGAGTAAAAATCATTTGCATTCTACTGACACGATCTATAGGCATGAAATCTGCTTTGGTTCTGTCAAAGCGTTAACAACACCGAAGTTTTCTTTAGGTAGAACGGATATTTACTAAGAAACAAAATTGTGTTTGGAACTAATAGCTGGTTGCTGATATTTAAACACTCTTCGTTGTTAACATCCGAAGCCTTATGACAGGTGTAATCAGATTTTTAAATAACATAAAGTTAAATCCCATTAAATAAAAACTAGAAAAATTATTTTCGGCTAAAAGATATCCCGGGACATCCAGGTGCATTGCTTAGAGAAGTTTCTCATAGATTAAATACTTATACCGCTGTTTGATAGGTGGGTGTCTTACCTATCATATGAGTTCAACTCTATTTTCTTCTAAATGACCCCCTTCTTCTAACACTGGCGAATGTAGAATTAGAGAGTAATTTCTTTAGTGTCGAACTTCTTATACACTTAATCGCAAAATGTTTTTTCCTGGTTTCTAATACTTGAAGAAAATTGTTGAGTTTAAAGAATTTATTGTGACGTTTAGTTCACATATGATATGTCTTATTAGATGTCTTTTAACGTCACTTTTCGATATATGACGCTGTTTTTGGCTATAATCTGCTGACTGCTAAATCATGTTCTCAAATTCTAGGCTTCTGACTTCAAACTTTTTCGACTGCAATAATTGTCTTAGTCCTAAGCTTTGAAAAACTAATAGTGTCTTTTATATACAATAATTTTCTAGTAAATCGTTTTTTAAACCAAATTTTAAGTCTATGGTAGAGCTTCTCCATACCAAATTTGAATGTTTAACCCATTCACTGTCTTAAAAAAATACGATTTATTTAAAAAATCGTAATTATTAACTTAAATGCTCTTTAAAAAACATTTTTTACCCATTTCTTCATTCTGTACCCCTCCAGTCAAAATCTTATCATTTGTTCCTTTTGCATTCATACATTCACTCAAGCAAACATACATTCACTTTTATGGAACTATACGTATATACTCGTAGTTAGCTTGTATCAAGTGTGCTTTCTGCAATTCCAGCTTTTTGGCTGATTTAGATAGATAACGAAGCCTTAATAGGCACATAATACAAAATTCAAGATTAAGTATGAATGGATGGTGCCACGCCCACTTATCCTATCTCGTTCAGTTACTGATTGATAATGTGTATTGTTCACGACGTTATTTGAACATAATTTAGAAACTTTTGCTATTGCAGTTTTCAAGATGTGAAAAAATTAATATATATTTTGTATGGGAGGTTCCACGCCAACTTGTCCAAATTCGCTCACTTTTTGCCTGATGACTACGAAGTCATTCCGATGAAATTTATAATCTATACTAAAGTCAACATATTCTTTGTATAGGAGACACTACGCACACTTGTTCAATTCCGCCCTATTTTTAACTGGTGAATTCTATTGATTGTGAAGTCATTCAGACTTTAACCGTTCTCGAGATATAATAAAATTAATATTTAGTTTGTATTGGTGGTACCACGCCCACTTGTCCAATTTTGCCCACTTTGTGACTACAAAGTGAATCAGACCAAAGATACATTTAAATCAATATCTAGTTTGTAGTGCCCACTTGTTCAATTTCACCCACTTTTTGACTATTGATTTGCACTGACTCTGAATCTATTTTGTAGATATAGGCAAATTAATATACACTGTGTAGGGCCATGGCATCGCCCAGTTGAAAATTTTTAAATTTATATTGTCTATAGTTCCTTTCAGACATACAGAGAGATACTATAACAATTTCAAGAAAATTGGTTCAGCCGTTTATAGGGCAAAAACAAACCAACAACCAAACAAACATACATACATGCTAAGACATTCATTTTCATATGTATACCATATTGTCAAGTTTTAACCTTTTTAAAACGTTTGAGTTCTTTTAAATTGCGTAAAATAAAATAAATGCAGCGAACTTATCTTTTACTTTATAGTTTTTTATTTTATTTCCACACTTTATCTTTAAACAGCAACTCCGTTATCTTCCACTTAATATACAATTACGCAAGAGTTTTACGAACGCCTTCACACTTAACTCTATGACTTTTAAATTACAACTTTATACAATGATTGCCAAACTACAACTGATTGACGTAGGCAAAGCAGCGTGCCTTATATACTTAAATGCTTACAGTTTAGAAAGTTCTGGAAGAGTCTTAAACCCTCTCAAATCATCTATTCGTCTGTTAATTTTAAAAATTTAAGATCAAAGATGGTTGAATTGGTAATGCTGACAAATACAGAATAGGTACGGCATTGCCAGGGTGACACAATGACAGCCTTGACACAAACCAATAAACCAAAATTCCACAATACAATCTTAAAGGCACTGATGTGGTGCGACTTCTTTTTAGGAATTTTTATTTTCGTAACAATATGTATAATATGTTCTAACTACAGGCACTTAAATAAAGTTTTTCTTTTTTATTTATTTAATTTTTAATAACTAGTAAGTAGAGTTTCATTTCCATTAATAAACCATTATTTTGTTGGTCGGTCAGCCGTTTGGCTTATCCAAGTTTTTCAGAATAAAATACAATAAATGTTTTTGTAAATAAAAATTTATAAAAAAAAAACAATCAAAACAATAGGCGGTAGTAGAGTGAGAGGTTTATTTTCTATTGTTTTGAGCGATAAAGTTAATTGAATATACAATTCTTTTCACATCAACACGCTCTTGCGATTAAAATTTCAAATTTTTTTCCTGATTTTTCGCCATCTTTTTAAATATTCACAATTCAAATGGAATGAAATGAAAGGAATTGACGAAAACTAGCCTTAACAAATCTAATGGTTTATGTTTTATAGAAAAACATATATTGTAAAACAACAACAACAAAAACAACAGCTATAAATAACAATAGCAAATAATAATAACAAAAACAAATTTTTATATTTTTAAAAAATTTTGAATAAAAAAAAAGTCGAAGGAAAGGAAACGTAAAAATTAAAATAAAAATTAAGCGTTCGACACAATGAAATAATCGCCTAAAAACTTGGCTGAAAAAATATCAAATATAATACATGCAATGCATGAAAGAATTTATGTATACATACATGCATACATGCAAACATACCTACATACATACATACATACATACATACCATCTATACAGGTGCACAAAAACAGAGTGTGGCAGGTTGTGTGGAACTAAGTTAGGGTTTAAGGTGTATGGTGAGCTCAAAATGTGACAATAGAGTCGTTTTCATTTTAATTAACAGAAACTGTCTGAGTTTTGGATATCGCTACCCAGCTCTATTACAATGCATGGAATCTATTACAATGTTAGGAAGCAGCAGAAGGATGTTCCACACACTCAAATAAAATTTTGACTTATAAGTTAGACTATGTCTTGAAGAATTTCGCTGTACTGTCAAAGGTTAGGGATATTTGCTGAATCAGGCTTATGATTTAATTTTTCACGACTTACCATAGCCATTGGAAGCGGATTTTCTACACGACTAGAGAAAACTTTATAAATGGAAGAAAGTCTTTGTGAAAATATTTTTATATATGGTATTTACATATGTGGTATTTTACATATAAATGGACAAAGGATTCAGCATGCAGGTCTTACAGAAACACTATATACATACGTTTAAAATTCGAGGTTTTTTAAGAATTCAGTAAAAGCTGAGAACTTGTGGCAATCTTTTGCTATAAGTCGTTTCTAAAGCTTAAATATTTTTTTGAGTGCTTTTAGTACCGTTTCATCCAAAGATCAATATTATCTTGTAGTTGAAACTCCTGATTCAAGATGTCGCTTTAATCGAAGAAATCGGTGAGCAAACTTTGTGCAAAAAATGTATGTTTTGCATTTTGAGTTCTTCTAGGCATTTTCTTTTTGGGTTTGATCTCACAACCTTTTAGCCTGTTAAGACTCTTTGAGCAAATTATTTTGTTTAAAATTTACTTTTCAAAGTTTTTAATTTTGTACTTCAACACTTACTCTCTACTTATGCCACCTTTATCTTGAACTTAGTTTTGAAAAGCGGATTCTATGTGTTTTCTTAAAAAACTTAAATAAAATCTTCCTAAGAGTACCCATTATAAGTAAAACTGTAAAAGCTTCACATTAAAATACCTGTTCGTAGGTTCGTTTTAAATCCGTTCACATTTTTATGGTCTTACCCTGTATGCATGTGTAAATTTTTGTTTTATATTTGTATTATTTTGTTTATATTCGACTATATTATATTTGTTGTTATTGTTATAGTTGTTGTATTATTAATACAGCATACATATATGGAAATATACTCGTATATGAGCTTAAGGATGTTTTTTTTTTTTGGTGCAACAAAAATTCAAACAAAATTTTCAACCTTTTTTCCTACCAATTTTTCCCTGTTAAGACTTATTTTTTGTTTTTATATAATAACTCTGAACAGAAGGTATTGAAGCGGTATCGATGCGCGTTCACTTTTCATATTTTATGATGTTTTTCTCTCTCCATTTATTCATTCATCATTGTTTGTTAGCAAATTGCCTGGAAGCCATTTTAATCGGTCAAAAAAACAAAAAGAAAAAAATATTTAACAAATATTTTTCACTATGAATTTAATTCGTTCAAAACTATGATAAATATTTTGCCACCTGTACGGTACGGTTATGTTGATGGCAATGAAGAAGGGGGAAGTGGGATTATGTTGAAGCCAGAAGTTTATGTTGCCCATGTAAAGGGTCCGCCATCTTACGTTTTTTTTTCAACTAGTGCTTATTTCGTGAATGGTAACACTTAGCTCATGTCTGATTTGACAGATAATTAGTTTTATCCTTCCGCTGAACGAATATAGTTATGTATACGCTTGAACAACGCTGGGAAATATTGCGTGCGATCGACTTACAGAAGATGCCGATTTTTCCAAAAAAATCATCTTTTCAGAAGAAGCTCATTTTGATCTGGTATGTAAACAAGCAAAATTGTCGCATTTGGGGCACAGAAAACCCGCACGCATACATTGAAAAGCCGATACACCCAAGACGAGTCACTGTTTGGTGCGGATTTTGATCCAGAGGCATAATTGGGCCATTTTTCTTCGAAAATGAGCAAGGAGTGGCCGTTACAGTCAATGGCGATCGTTATCGGGCCATGTTGAATGAATTTTTGTTCATAAAAATTGAAGAGGAGGATATTACCAACATTTGGTTTCAACAGGACGGCGCTACGTGCCACACAGCCGAAGCTACACTCGATGTTTTGCGCCCTGTTTTTGAAGATCGCATTATCAGCCGCAGAGCTGATGTCGTTTGGCCACCTCAGAGCTGCGATTTGACACCGTTGGACTACCAACAAGCCAGAGACAATTGACGCTTTAAAGGACAATATTCGTGAAGCCATTGGTGAAATACAGCTGCACACAATCAATAATGTGCTTAAAAATTGGACCGATCGTGTAGGCTACTGCATGGCCAGACGAGGCAGCCATTTGAATGAAATTATTTTCCATTATTAACCGGAAGGATTGTACTTTCAAATAAAAACGAAATTTGAGAAAATATTCAGTAGTTTTTTTATAGCATTAAAAAAAAAATATTTGGCGGACCCTTTAGTAAATTTGTATATGGATTAACATAATATTTTAGTAAGGACAAAAGACTCAAACCACTCGTTGCTGACAACTCTCTGTAAAAATTAAGAAGGCAGTAGTTATTTCGGCATCATTTTTAAGGTTAAGGGACTATAAGGGGTTAATTTTATTAATCGTGTGTTGAATAACATACATTAAACGGATTTTGTTTGTTCGTAATTTAAGGTCTAACTTCTGAATGTATTAAACTTTTAGGAATTTCAATAGGAACTTTGTTTTCCAACAGAGTCACATTTGATCACTTAAATTAATATCGATTTTAAAACGGTTTAAAATTTTCCCAAATTTATATTTTTGTTGTAAAGTACAATTGTTCCGGTTAGAAATGAAATATTATTTCATTCAGATGGCTGCCGCGGCTGGCCTCACAGTACCCCATTCCATCGGACCAATTTTCGAGAACTTTTTCGAGTGTATGGGGTCGTATCTCCGCAATGGCATCACGCATGTTAGCCTTCAAATGCTCAATTGTTTCTGGTTTGTCGGTATGACACTTGTCTTTAACAGCACCCCACAGAAAATAGTCCAACGGTGTCTAATTGCAGCTTCTTGGAGGCCAACCAACATTACCATTTCGGCTAATTAAACGGCCATCAAACGTTTGTCGCAATAAATCGACTGTGACATGAGTTACACCATCCACATCAATACCATGAAAAGTGGGCACAAAAAAATCGGTTATCATGTTGCGATAGGTGTCTCCATTGGTTGCGCCGTCCACATTTTCAAAGTAATATGAGCCAATGATGCCTCCGCTCCACAAGCCACACCAAACAGTTTCTCGTAATAAGTACATTGTTTTCCAAATACGGCAATTTTGCCTATTAACGTACCCACCAAGATGAAAATGAAAATTAGCTTCATCCGAAAAGATGATTTTAAATGATGATAAATTCCAATAAATCCCAACGTTGCCCAAGCGTAAATCGATTCATTTTGTTCAGTGGAGATAATATACTGAATTTTGTGACAGATTAGAATGACATACATAAGTATTGCCAGATATGAAATAACCGCTGGCTAAAATATAAACTTTTAAATTGCCCACCTTAAGTTCTATTCTAGCAAAATAAAATTTTTAGATTTTACTGTGCGACAGCTTTTGAACTGCAATAAAACGTTGGTTGTGACCCGGGTTGTCAGGTGAAATTTGAGGAAAATATTTAGTTATTTTTCCGATTTTGAGAAATCGCCACAAAAAAGATTGCACCAGTAAAATAAGCCACTTTTTATTATTTCCCTTTTTTTTCATAATTATATTTTTATAAAAACTTTGCAGATTATAGATTAAGACTTCTTATGTACAGCGAATACGGAATACGAATAGTTCGTTATAGACTAAGTTTGCTATATCCATAGTAGAAAAAATTGCTTAGCCACGAATCGCAGTAATTGGTGTAATAATTGACATGCTGCGCTTTTTTAGATAAACTGAGTGAGTTTTAATTCTAAGTAAGAATTAGAATGAAAACTAACCTCTAAAGTGTTTGTCTGTAACGGGAATTCAGACATGAAACCGTATGATTATAAAAGGGTATGTTGATTTCTATTATTATATTGTAATGAGTAACTGCTTAGGTCCCCCTACTAATTCTAATCCAACCTCCGGTCTAAGTGTGACCACATTCTTGTAGGAGGATCCGTCATCTAATACTATAATCAGACATGTACTTTTATTGAGTCAATATTCGGTTAATTGACAACATTATTTTAAGTGCTTAGGCATACGCAATTCAGCTTACTCAACAGCCGGAAAACAGCAACATTGTTTTTATTTTGGTCCTGAAAATTTTTGTCGAAGCTTAAAAAAAAATGTAAAAGAATTTATGTTTTTCATTATATCAAGTAGGGCTGCCTCACTGACATCTATCCAGTCGACTCTGCTTTTCTTATTCTTAAATTGATTATTTTTTATTACAAATTATAAATTTAATATAAATAAACTTACCTTCCACCCTTGCCATTTTTTGTTTGGCGTTGTTGACATATGAGTCGTCAAATGACAGCATAATTTGTTCGTTTAGTTTTAATGTGCTCACACTTAGGTCAGTTTTACTCAATATTATAATATTTTTCATATTTATTGCACAATAAATAATTAAAATTGTATATGGAATATTGAGCTCAATAATGACGTTTATTGCGATTTACGCAATAAAGGTGCATGTCTGAACACCGTATAACCTATTACTTAAAAAATTAATACCAAATAAAAAAATCGTTCAAAAATATATATTTTTTAACCCTTTCGTGCATTTGTTGTTTGTATACAACATTACTATTTGCAAGCACATTTCTCATGTCTAACGATATTCTATTTTAAAACGAGGAAACATAAAATGAAATTCTATGCCTTAAGATTAGTTTTTCTCTTAATTCAGCTGAAGTAACAAACTTTTGTGTTTCTTGTGATTTTCGTTCTGACTTTTTTTTTTTTTAGAAAATCTTACGATAATTCAGTGATTTTTTTTTCAGTAGCAATTGCTTATAAACAAATGAAATACAAAAAGAAATTAAAAACATTTTAATCAGACGATTTTTTTGGACTATAATTTAACTGGTGTTTATATACAACATGGCGCATGAAGGGTGTATTACCTTCAATATTTTTGTGTTGTCGTTTTTAAAACTTTTAAACTTGAAACTATGAAATTAGAAAAGCGTTTAACAGCGAGTGAAGTGACGCTTTCTCTTCAGAAGGCTATCAATAAGAGCGAGCTTAGGGTACTAAGGGGTTTATTTACTGGGCGCTGTAGTCTTGGATACATACCATCAGTTTTTTTTTTAAATGTTGGGATGATCTGTTTCACGATCTGTGCTGAAACATCTGAACATGGACTTTGTGAGTATCCAGTTATCTCGGCTCAGAGGATGAGGGGATGCTGTGCTGACTCCGAAAGAGGTATTTCTTCTCTCACCAAATTACTGATTACTGGCTTTATTCGCAGCCTCAATCTAATGTGGTGAAGCTATGTGGCTGCACAAAAAAATCTTTGGGGTCACGGCAAATTTTGGTGAGAGACGATTCTATTGATGAGAAAGAATCTAAAATACCATTGAAAAATATACCTGCTAACGAAACGAGCATTTCTGATAACGGTTTTAAAGAGTGTTGGGCTGCCCAAAGAATTACCAGTTTCAACATATAGCAAGAGGAGTTTAAAAGAAATGAAACAAGAACACTTCAAATGGAGAAAACTATGGAATAATCCTATGACAGACGATATAGAAGTATAAGCCGCTTGAAACACTTCTAAATATAATTAAAAACTATAAATTTATTATTTTCTTCTTCTTCTAAAGAAAAACTAATTTTTTTACTCCATTTATGCGCCTGTGTATACAACATTTTCTGAAAACTACACTTCGAATATAAGTAGAATTTTTGTTCGCGTTTTATCTTATATAACTCCAATGTAGTTGAAAACATAGTCAAAAAAAATACAGCTGCCATTACAAAGTTTGGTGTATTAGAGGGTTAACATTTTATCTTATCTATCGTGTAAGACGAGGGCAAAGTGTATATATAAAAATATTTAAAAAAATAAATTAATTAATATATTACGAGGGCGGATTGATATTGAAGCTACCTAAGTGGGAGAAAATCATTTTTTTTTTTTTTCAAAAACCATTCATTTTTCAACATAGTCTCCTTTTAGCTCAATACACTCAGTAAGACGATTTTCCAACTTTTTTATACCATCTGAATAATACGATTTTGGGAACTCCTCAAAATACGCATTAGTTTCGGTAATCACTTCTTTGTTTGAGATGAAACTTTCTCCTGCGAGCCATTTTTTCAAGTTTGGAAACAGAAAAAAGTCACTAGAGGTTAAATCTGGACTATAAGGTGGATGATCAACTAATTCGAAGTGGATTTCTCGTAGTTTTAGCATCGTTTATAGTTTTAGAGCACTTTTTTCTTGTTTAAATGTGGTCGTTTTTCCTTGATTGCATCAATCAGTTGATTCAATAATACACGATAATACTCTCCTGTGATTGTGGATCCCTTTTCAAGATAATCGATGAGCAATATTCCGTGTGCATCCCAAAATACAGTGGCCATAACCTTGCCAGCCGATTTCGCTGTCTTCGCCTACTTCGGAGCACTTCCACCAGCTTCCACCCAATGCTTCGATTGATTTTTGGCTTCAGGTGTGTAGTGGTGGACCCACGTTTCATCAACAGTTGTTAATCTACGCCAAAAATCAGCAGGATTATGCTTTATCATGTCCAAACACCGCTGTGAAATGATCTGTCGAACTCGTTTTTGTTCAACACTGGGCAAACGCGGCACCTATCTTGCCGATAGCTTTTTCATATGCAAATGTTCATGCAAAATGTTGAACACACGTCCAAGTGATATGTTTACCATTTCAGCAATATAACGGATTTTGACCCGACGATCATTCATAACCATATCGAGAATTTTCTTGGTATTTTCTTCAGTAACCACCTCTTTTGGCCTTCCTGTTAATGGTATTGTTGCAGTGCTTGTTCGGCCCCGTTTAAATTCAGCAATTCATTATTTTACCATATAATCTGACGGAGCAGATTCGCCATAATGTTTATCAAGCTTTTCTTTTGTCTCTTTCGCCGTTTTGCCTTTCAAGTAATAGTGTTTAATCACTACACGAATTTCACTTTTTTCCATTTTCCAAGAAACACAAAAGTTGCTTACTTCAAATGACTACAAACATTTTAACAGCTGACGTTTGACAGATCGTAATTTCTAAGAAAGAAAAAGTTTTTGTGTTTGTGCTGCCATCTAGCGCTAGGTAGCTTCAATGTCAATCCGCCCTCGTATAAGAAAATTTTGAAAAAGTTGTAAAAAAAATGTTTTATTATTATTGATTTTGTAACGTTTTTTGCCTCTCCTGCAAAAAAAATTAAAAGTATAGTTACGTTCATATGCATTTAAAGTGACGCTATTATTTTGCCATTAATTCTTCTATTTTATTATTTTATTAACAAAATAAATACTCATACTAAATGTGTTAATTTATATTTTGTTAACTGTTTTTTTTTTCATTAAACTGATTTATCAGTTTATTTGAATATATTTTTTAATTAAATTTAAATTAATTTAATTAATAAACTTATCAAATATCAATTTAGTGAAATTCCGTTCTTGTTTTTTTTTTCTATTAAAATTCAAAACGTGTCAATTGGAAATACGAAATTATTTTTTGCGCTTTGTTTTCTTAAAAAAGGCAGCAGATTAATTGGTTTCTTTCGTATTGATTTGTTGTTGTTGTTGTTGTTGGTTTTTGTTATTCTCACATACATTTTGTTTTTGTTGTTTTATTGTATGATGTGTGTATTGCATGTGTGCTTTTTGCGTCGGCCATTTGTAAATAAACATTGTCAAGAGTCGCAATTTCTCCATTTTGTCTCCCTCTATATATGTATGTAACCATTCATTAAGGAAGACTACGCGTCTCACAAGTATTTTTGTATTGGTGACATTAGGCTTGATAATAAATTTTTTTTTTTGTTCAAATCACCCACCACCAGTTGACAAAAATCAACCCCTAAAACAGTCAAAGAAGCAAACTAAACACAGAAGAGTATTTGTCACACACTCAAATACAGATTCTGTGACATTTTGTTGTAAAAAATACTAGAAACCGTTAAAAGTAAACTGCATACTTTTTTCCTTGACAAAATTTAATAGCATAGTACAACAACAATTCTATGTTTGACTGTAAATTACTTTTTAAAGCAAAGAGAGCGTGCAAAAGTTGAAGAGAGATAGAGTGAGGGAATGTGAATTGAGTGTTATTTATATTTTTAATAGTATTCCTTGTTCATTATTCGACTTTAAAAAACAGCCCTCTATGAATTGACTCAAAATTTGATAGAAACTCATTTACTTTGAGCTTTTCTTTGTGTGCGTTCTCTCTCTCTCTCTCTTTCTCTCTCTGTTTGTTATTATGGTTTAAGGCTCAAAGGATATGTAATCTGAAAAAAATGCGTAAGATGGCGCCCTTTAATCTTAGTTGGCGTATAAACAAGTTTCCCAATTTATTAAACAGAGGTCTCTGCCGCTTATTTTCTTGGTTTGAGGTTAAGTTTACATTTATATTCTTAAAGATAAAGAAGAAAATCAATGCTGCTCATGTTGGTTTTGCCGTTAAAGTTTTACATGTGTATGCGCATACTGTAGGTGTTATCAGTGTTGCCATCAACAACTTTATGGCTTGTACATAACCGGCATCAAAATTACCATATAAAAAAAAGTACACACAAGATTCTTCTTTTTTTTTATCAATGTAATGGAACCACTTTCTTAATCCTTTTTGTAAATTTCTGCAGAAGGTGCAAGAATTGTCTCTTTCATTTATTGTATGTGTATATGACGTTTTAAGTCCATGGCAAGTCTAATTTGGTTTGTACTCCAAAAGCACTTGTTTCTCTATTCCAGACCAAGCTTTTGTAACTCAATATTAAAAGAATTAAATCGTGTTTATTTTTAATTGAAAAGCTTGCCCAATTTCTAAATTTGCTATATCAAGAATATGTTGTATAAATTTCTATAATAAAACTATATTGTGTTGAATGAAACCAAAAGAATATGACAATTTAGGGAATAGCAAATAATAACAAATATTTTTAAATGAAAATGGTGTTATTGTTTTCCAAAATAGTCTCTTTGATGGTCAATACACTTTTGCATTCGTTAAAACCATTTCTCAAAGCAGTTCTTCCATTCCTCTTGAGACACCCCAAAACATGGTAGTTGAACGCTACAACTGCTTCTTCGACGTTCGTAAATCGTTGACCACCAAGTCATTGGTGCCAAATCAGGACTGTACGTAGTATGGAACATCTATTTTCGATGTTTTGACTGCTCAAAAATTAAACTGTATGATGAGATGTGTGAGAGCTCGCATTTTAAAGATGGAGAATGATCCGTCTCCGGCGGTTGAATTTATGAATTTCTTTAAAGACTTCCGGCAAACAGATGGTCGTGTACCACTTAGAATTGACCGTCATATGCTGCTCAAGCGGAACAGTTGCCACATGGCCCATTCGGGCGCAGAAACAGGCGAACATTTACTTCTCTGTGCTTTTTCCACGAACAATTTTTGTTGGACCCAGCTCGTCTTGGAATATTCACAAGGTCGATTGCTGTTTTGTTTCTGGCTTATACGCAGATATTCATGATTCGTCACCTGCTCCGATTTTATATACATTTTTTGAAGCATCACGGTCGAACTTTTCAAACATTTCCTTACACCAATCGACGCGAGAACAAATGTTTTTTACAACTAATGGAACTAATGTGCAAGAATCACATGACAATCTTACATTATTAGTTGACGCACTGCATCGATGTTTTGTGGCACAACAACCGATTTTGGACGACCTGCAGGGAATCCGTCAGCTACGACCACGATTGAATTCACTACACCAGCGCTATACTGTTGTATTTGATGGTTCTTTATCGTTGTACAAAGAACTAACTTCATCGTCACATTCTTGTTGAGATAATCCACGTCGAAAGTTGTGAAAAATAATCCAACGAAAAACTCTTCTAGAAATTTCCATTTTTGGCCAAATTGATTTTCTTAACTCACTGTAAACAAAACAAATAGCACCACCTTTCGAGAACGTTTATACTAAAAAATGTCAAACTTTATTATGATGTTGCCAGATTTTATCCATTGACATTAGTGTTATCAGTTCCAGTTAAATAGTAGCTCTCCTACCTCCGTTTTGTTTGGCAATACGGAGATTTTTTTACTCTTTTGAATACAAAATTCGACAATATGATCTCCAGAAGAGGGGGATAGATTTCTTCCTGTGGGCGGATGTTGATCGGAGGAATACTAGTCAAGCAGTGAATATACCAAGACCGAGGTTTTCGGATGTGGAATGTCGCTTCTTTATTGAAAGCGGCTTAGATTTGGTAAACACGTAATCCCGATTTCCTTTTTCTCAGGGTCACTGTAGTAAGCGGCATCACAATGAGTCTCTTTGGTCTAATTGGGCTGGGCTTCGGATCGACTACCGGTTTTAATCTAACCTTACGTACATCAAAAAGTTTGTAAAGCCGTTTCTACAAGCGCGCCTAAAGTTACTGCTTCACTTAACTCTCTTGTGTGAAAGAGACGTCTTTTAAACAAATATTTTAAACTAAAATTTTCCACATTTTTAGTTTATTTTTGTAAGAAAGTTATTTTTAAAAATAAAGAAAAATTTTTTTCTGTTCAAAATCTTGCTTTTTTGTCATCTGGCAACTATTAACTATTGAAGAGTCAAGTCACAATTCATATGCTTTGACTTTTAGTTTTTATTGTTTTTGTTTTGAGTTATTACCATTGTTGTTGCTATTGTTGTTTATTATAAGTTTAGTAGTTGGTGTTGTTGTTGTTTTATTATTTATTATTATTGTTCATACTCTCATTCTCTCTCTTCCACTCTTCAGTTGTATGATACAAAACAAGTACCACTTAATGAAGTGGAAAACTTTTTTTATATCGAAACAAGTCGTAGTTGTCGTTAGTGTTGTTGTTTTATTTTTGTCATGATGTTAGTATTTGTAGTGTTGATATAGATGTTGTTGTTGTTGTTGTTGCTGTTGCTTTTATAATATTTGCAGGCAGGCTATACACCATCATCATGCAAATTTTGTTCGCTCTAATGGAGCAAAATTTTGTCCACAAACTGAATGACGTCGACGACAATAACGATGTTGGAGTATAGAGAAAAATATGGACACCGCCAGAGACAAACATAAAGAGCATATAGAATATTTACTACACATATCCACATACACGTGTATGTATATTTGATACAAATACAAACACGATTAAAGTAAAAAAAAACAAAATCGTACAATAATACAATGTATAGAGCCCATACAGTTGTATCCTACTAGTTAGTAATGATCTAATATAATAAAAAGCTAAACAAATATTATAATGAATGCTATTTAGTTATTAACAACTGTATGAATTTAAAAGGATGCTTGTGTATATATATGTGTGTGTGCATGTTTATGAACTCTCATGCCTACGGTAGGCAACGTTAAATCATGTGGAAATGCTGGGCGAACTTGCTTTGCCTGCGTTTGGGCGAGAAAATTAAATTGGCCAGAGCTGAGTCCATAACTCTTGGCTATACAACAACCTTTATGTGTTGGATCAACCAAATTTGTGTGCGTATGTGTGTGTGTATGTATGTGCGAGTGTGAGGGAGCACTTTAGCTTTAACATTTACTTGTACGTTTCTGGATAATAATAGACCGATGGTTACATACACATATTTATTTGTATGTTTTGTAGTAGTATGTGTGCGTGTGTGTGGTGGCTTGTGTATGTGCGTGATTTAGTGTGTTTACATGTTTCTCTCTACTCTATGTGTGTGGATGGATGGATAAACTGATGCGTAAATTTTAAGTGTCCATATTTGTATGTTTATTGTTTTACTGTTTGTATTAACGCATAGCCCAGTACAGGCCAGTTAATTTGTGTATGTTTATATGTGTATGTATGCGTGAGAGGGGGTGGGGGGGAGGAGTAGTTTATTCACAACATGGCCAGCAGCAGTTGGTATAAAAGCAAGAATAACAGCAACAGAAATGAGAATAAAACAAAACAACAGCTAAAGCTGTAAATTGTAAATGCGTACATATGAAAGTTAAAAAAACAACAACAACAACTGATGCTAATGATGATGCTGATGCTGCTTACAATGATGATAATAGTGGTCGTAGTGATTGTAAGGGAAAACTCTTAACAATTTCTTATACATACTCTGCTGTACCAGAAAAATGTCCTTAATGTTCTCTACACACACAATTTTCATTTCAATTCTCTATGCCAAAAACGTGTGTGTTTTGGCTGGAATGTAATCCTGAGTGTTTATGTTTTGGTACTGCTTGTGTACGAGGAGTATGTGTTTTAATGGATGTTTCCCACAAGCCAAATAGCAGAAACGAAAAAAATGGTAATTTTCTGTTTGTTGTAGAATATGAAATAATGGTTCATTTTTGGGCCATACGAGCGACTAAAATAACTTGTCAAGCCTATAAGATAATTGACATTTTCAAAAAGGAATCCTTGCAATAACAACAAAAGCAAAAATAAATGCATCAAATACAATTATCAACAACAGAAAGAATAGAGTAAATGCTTTGACTAAAACTAAAATTATAGGCCCCAAAATTCATTCATTTTAATGTGGACAAAAGACAGTAAATGTACATGCATATGCCCAAAAAATATTTCATTTATTCAATTATCGAGATGGGTATAAAGTATTGCTTAGCTGATTAGTAATGATATGTCATTTCATGCTCTGTTTGAATAAAATATTTGAAAATACTTTGTAAAATTTAACAAAATTAATATTAACTGAACGAACAATCTATATAGAGCTGTTAGAGAAGTGGCAAACAATCGTTTCATAAATTTTCACCGAATGTTTTACTTCGTCCAACAAGAAACATTTTCTTCATCCATTTCTAATTAGTTATAACCAGCTTTGCGTATGTATATGTATAAAGATCAGCCAGTGTCTTTAGTTATGCAAATTTGAAGATGCTTAAGGGATTTTTTTTTTTTTTTTGCAAAAGAATAATTCTGAGTAGATTTGAAAAATTTTTTTGCGGCAGGAGCATTTTTACTGAATTCAAATTTCTTCAAAAGGCTTTTAAAGCAGATATAATTGGTGCCCAACTTAATTTAACAAAAATACCAAAACGTTAAAAAGTGACAATATGTTAAAAAGTGACAATATGTTCAAAAGTGCCAACGTCATTAGACAAAGAAAAAATGTTAATTAGGGGAAATATGTTCACTTCGGATAATATTAATAAAATTGAAAACCATGATTCATTCGGTACCAAAATAAAAAAGTTTAATTTTTTTAAGAATAGCTTTGAAAAAATTAACGGTTTTAACAAATATTGGCATAAAATTCAGTTGAATTCTTAAAACTGTAGCCAACAAAACATACTATGGACGGATGGATGAAGACCAAAAAATACGTAAAAAGTGTTTTTATAAAATGTTTTAAAGTATAAAACTTTTTTCAGTAAAAATTTATTAAAAGTATAAATATATGAGTATTTTTTTAAATTATTTTAAAAGTACCCATATTAACACTGCCTACAACATACGTGGAAGAATTTTATTCTGATGAGCGTGTACATCAAGCTGGGCCGTCAATTTCGGTCTGCCTTTAAACCCATTAAGTCCGAGTTTATACTGTTGTCTCGTAGGGATAAGATACCGTTATTTGAACCCCCATCTGTTAACGGGGTGCGGCTAAAGTTGAAGGAGCAGTTCAGGTATTTGTGGATTATTTAGACAGAAAATTGCCATGGAGATCCAATGTGGAGGAGAGAGTAAGAAAGGCTTTGGTTGCTTAATATTGCAGCAAAGGCGCTATTGGCATGACGGCTATAGTCAGGCCTATACTTTTCTATGGTATTGTGGTTTGGTGGAAATCTGTGCATAGGAGGTATATATTTAACTCCTTGGTGAGGGTGCAAAGGTCGGCACTAATTGGTGTTGGTGGAGCATTACATACTACGCCAGGTCTGCCGCTCAGTGCCATTATGAATATCTGCTGAGAATTAGGGAATGTGGTCTCAGATTATCGGAGAACTCCGCTGAGCTGCTGCCGAGCTACTGTATCCCGTGCCTATTACCAACGACCAATCTAAGGTCATCTTTTCCGAATATGAATACTTTGGTTGCTTTGGTTGCTTAATACTGCAGCAAAGGCGCTATTGGCATGACGGCTATAGTCAGGCCTATACTTTTCTATGGTATTCTGGTTTGGTGGAAATCTGTGCATAGGAGGTATATATTTAACTCCTTGGTGAGGGTGCAAAGGTCGGCACTAATTGGTGTTGGTAGAGCATTACATACTACGCCAGGTCTGCCGCTCAGTGCCATTATGAATATCTACTGAGAATTAGGGAATGTAGTCTCAGATTATCGGAGAACTCCGCTGAACTGCTGCCGAGCTACTGTATCCCGTGCCTATTACCAACGACCAATCTAAGGTCATCTTTTCCGAATATGAATACTTTGGTTGCTTTGGTTGCTTTGGTTGCTTAATACTGCAGCAAAGGCGCTATTGGCATGACGGCTATAGTCAGGCCTATACTTTTCTATGGTATTGTGGTTTGGTGGAAATCTGTGCATAGGAGGTATATATTTAACTCCTTGGTGAGGGTGCAAAGGTCGGCACTAATTGGTGTTGGTGGAGCATTACATACTACGCCAGGTCTGCCGCTCAGTGCCATTATGAATATCTGCTGAGAATTAGGGAATGTAGTCTCAGATTATCGGAGAACTCCGCTGAGCTGCTGCCGAGCTACTGTATCCCGTGCCTATTACCAACGACCAATCTAAGGTCATCTTTTCCGAATATGAATGCCTAGAAAAAGCGGTAAGAGGGAGTCACGGAAAAGATCCAATTCTTCACGGACGGGTCGAAGTTGGATAGTGGTTTAGGTTATGGCGTCCATTCTCCTGATCTCAATGTAAATTGATCATACAGACTGCCGGACTACTGCAGAGTTTTTCTGGCAGAGGTGGCCGTTATCTGACCTAGAGAGGGATAGTGTCACAACTGTTCGGAAAGTTTGCATTTCTACGGACAGTTAGTCTGCCGGTGAGGAAATGTTGTTGGAGTACTTTAATATTAATAAAATCTGGGTACAGGGTTATAGAGATATTCCATGCAACTGTGTAACGGATGAGATGACTAGACAGGGAACTATGGCCGGGATTCTTCCGACGGCGAAGGGATTTGGTATACGGCCGTCTACATATAGGACAAGAGGCCAATTGTATGATGAGAGGTGGAGGAGAGCTCCAACTTGTAGGCAGACTAAAACTCTCTGGCCGAGGGTGAAAAAGCAGAGGTCAAGGCAGCCGCTAAACTTGCCGAGAGGCAGGATATCTGCGATAATAGGTGTACTTACGGGTCACTGTTTAGTAGGGAGACATCCTTTTAGGCTGAGCCAAAGGAACTCTATTCTATGTAGCTGCTGTTTAGAGGAGAATGTGGAGACTACGAAACATCTGCTCTTGGAATGTTTGGCGTTGGCGGGACTTAGGTACAGGATATTCGGTGGGCATTGTGGATCTACTGGAGATTACTGTAAGGCTTCATTGAAGAAGTGAACTGATCAGACAACTGATCAAGCTGTCGAAGGGAAGTTTATGGGTATCACAAAAAGCTCTATCGAGCCTAAGTGTGCTGGACGTTTGTCCGGTGGCCGATTTTAATCTAACCTAACCTACATTTTAGTATTTTGTTTTTGGAAGGTATACATTTCTTAAAGTTTATTAGAATATTTATTCGTATAAGTTTTGGTACCAAAATTTTTAAAAAGTATAAAAAATGTGTACAATTCATAAAGGTACTTTATATTGTAAAATTAAACACTATTTCTTTTCTTTAGGTTTTTGTTTCATGTATCTTTGCTTTTATTTTGTACATTTCATTTTATTAATTTTGTACAGAGATCTCTTTGGTATCAAAACAAATGTGTTAATTTTCTTTTAAACATTTCATTACTTTAAATATCTATATCTTCTAAAGTCTGCACTTTATGTTATGTTACAAGTATGTAGGAAACATCAAAGTAATTTTAGTCATAACATAATACTTTGTTCTCTTTATTCATATGTCGAGTGTGTTAATGCTCAATTTCCTAAGAACATGCACTTCACGTAAGAAAAATAGAAAAATTAAAAAAAGTCCTTAATAGGCCATAATTTTAACCACATACACCTTTGAAGAATTTCATGTCTTCTAAAGGAAACCTCCATTAAGATTTAATAATTTTCAAGCCCAACAAAAATGTGTGAAACTTGAAAAACACTCTAAATCTTTGTGTTTTCATCTTCCGAAAAAAAGCTTTCGTATAATGGGGAAAAGACATAACAGATAAAAAGGGAGATATACATACATATGTACATATGTATGTAAGTGGCTATAGAAGCATGACACAATTCGGATTTAAAAAATTGTGCTTTACTATAGATGGGCGTGGAAACAGCAAAAAGAGCAATTCGACTTAGATATTACCGGAATCGATACCGTATAGTTGTAACCCTTGATGTAAAAAATGCATTTAATACAGCGAATTGGGGAAAGAAGTGCACGCTCTTTAACGACTGAACATACGTCATTATTTGTTTACTATGATCCAGGACTACTTCCGGTATCGGATACTCATCTATGATACAGATATGGGCTCGGAACAATATCACGTCGCTAGAGGAGTGGCGCAAGGTCTGTTTTGGGATCTCCGCTGTGGAAAGTTATGTAGATGGTGTACTAAGGCTACTCAGTACAGTTGAAATTAGTGGTTTTGCACATGATATAGCCCTCGTGGTAGTAGCAGATAATACTGTTACATTTTATATTTTTTAAAACTTTTGAGTTCTTTTTAATTGCGTCAAAATAAAATAACACCACTTTGTTGTTGTTTTACAGTTTTAATTTTCTTACGTTTTACACTATACAATTATAACTATACAGTCTCAACTTAATTATCTTGCACTTAATATTCGTTTATATAACACTTTTATGTACGCCTAAACACTTTATGACTGCAAAACGGTAACTATTTTTAACTAATGCAGAAGGTGCCGCCTTTTATATACAATTGACATTACTTCCTACAACATTCGATTTCCGTTAACTTCAAATTTAATACACAAAGATAGTCGAATAAGTACAGTATTGCCATAGTGACAGTATAGCATCTAGTTTGTAAAAACGTGATTGGACTTCAATGGTCTTAGGTTAGCTGATCATAAAAGTGAAGCTGTTTAAATTGCTAGGCGGAAAATTAAGGAATGTATAAATGTACAAATTAGTGACTGCACCATTACGAGTAAGAATAATACTCCAAAAAGTAGTGATTGATAACCGACTGCCGTCTGCAACGTATTGAATATGTGGAAGAAAAGGCAAGAAAGATGTGTAGACCTCTTGCTAGAATAATGCTAAACACTGGAGGACCAAAATTCCTCAGACGAAAAATGCTGACAGCAGTGATCGAGAACATAATAATGTATGGTGCAGCCATTTGGGCAGATTGTTTAAGGTACAAGTCTTATCGCTATAGATTAAGGTCAGTGTATAGATTTACTGCCTTGAGCTTATGTCTCATTAAGCGACATTTGTAATCTCGGGCATGATTTCCGTTGACTTGTGGGCCAGAGAGTCTATAATGACTTGTAATAAAGGCTGTTCCCCGGTTGAGCCACAATAAAGTGGAGATGGACGTACCAACTGATACCTATTTTGAAGGAGTGGCTTTAAAGTAGCCATTGATGTGGTTTTATATCTATCTCAGCTGTTGATGGTGCATATGCATACTATGTTACATATGTTACTATCATACACATCGTTTTGGACTTTATAATTCAACGTTCTGCCTGTATTGTAATGGTGAAATCCCGGATAGTGGAGTTGTTTTGAGAGATTAAAGTTCCGTACTATATCTTTCAATGTTTTCACCTCGTAAAAAAGAGGAGCATAACATACAAGCTAAGTAGTTAAAGGTAATTTGTTAGAAGGGCTTGAACACTGGTAGTTGGTATTAAAATTCTCTGGTGCCTAGTACATAAAAGGTTCAAGTCCTCTGAATAGAGCGAAATAATTTTCTATAAAAGGTCATTTTCAATAGAAGGTGTTATTGTGAAGTTCAACCACTCAAACGGTATCCTTGAGACTTTTACTTTGCCTATAAATACAGTTTTTATAAAATAGTCTGTAACTCCAAAAGATCCCTTAAGGCTTTTCTAATATGGTTAGGTTAGGTGGTTTTGATGGACTGCAAAAGTTCTATTTAAATTTAAGACAAATAGAGTGGCGTAGATTTTAAGTTTCTGGAGTCTGAAAAATCATACAAAATATTAATTTCTTTTTTTTTAACGGCCTGTTTTCATGAAATATTTGACCAAGAAATGTAGAAATGCTCCTTCGGTCTGCATATTAAAAGAAATCATTTGGATGTGTAAATTGTAAATTTGAATAGGACTCTTTTGGATTATTTGCCAAATTTCTGCACATGATGCTTAATCGTTCAGAAAAAATCGCATAGAAGTATATATTGTAAAAAATAATGGCATTAACATTTGAAACTGATTTCGGACACATATCGTCGTACGTCATCCAAAAAACCCTAAGTTACATTTCAAAAATTTTACAGGAGAAATAAAAAACTACCCTTAGGTTAAGTTTAGGGATATAGCTGATAAAAACGTTGCTTTCAATTGTAAAAGTGTAAAAATTTGCGTTATTATGTATTTCGAAAGGATGCATTATAATCAATCACAAAATCGATTTTTTTTTAATTCAGGGCTTTTTGGATTTCATATGACGATATTGTCACCGACGCTGTTCTTAACTAAGCGCATTCTGGACGTCTAATTTTGGACACTTACAAACATTTCTAGCCGTATGTCACGAATAATACAAACAATATTGGACTCCAAGCCGTAATTGTCGCTATAAACTTCAAAATAGATAATCATTGATCATGGTGCGTGTGTAACAGTGCTTTTTTCTAGCAGTAATAGCGTTATTGTATTTGCTCTTAAGTTAAAGTAAAAGTATAAATGGTTCTGTGGTCTGTTGTACAGATTGCACATTATATAATTTTTAAAAATTAATGAATTTTAATTTTAAATAAAAGAAGAATTTTTTCAAATATTAAAAACCCCCTACTAATTCGACAGGCTTCTACTTTTACCAAATTATCAATCACGTTTTTCAATGAACTGTTGTCAATGGTTGATTTTTTTCCCCTCCTCCGCCACTCCTCTAGAGAGCATATTGGCTCTCCACAAAGCATATATGGCTTTGTTTCAGTTTCTTTAATCAATTTGCTATTTCAAGCTTAGTAGATGATTAATCCTCTGTAGCTTCCTCCATATGATTTTTTTGTGTGTGTAGTGGTGAAGATCCTTGCTAATTGGTGGTGATCTTTACTTGGCATTGTAAAATTTTTTCTCAGTAGGTGGCGTGTTTTTCCTGATCATTCCGTCTGATGACAAACATCAGACGGGCTTTTTCTTTATCTTTTTTTTAGACGGAGTAGTCCGCGGGGAAGTTGAAGCCTTTTTTATTATTAAACATTCGAAAACCACAATGCTGGGCTCGAAACCGGCTCGTTTGTGTTGTTATGCGCGCCCTCTAACCACTACACCACGCCACCCCTAGTGTCAGTGGTTGATATCAGCTCGATAATGTTGATTTTATTCTTAAACTATTGTGGGATTAGTTCTGTATATTTTCAATTTAAAAAACCCCACAAAAAAGGCTAAAGGTGTTAAATCGCTTGCTAGTCTTCGTCGGCGAAGATTATTTTGTTAAACAAATTTCTAATTACAGCTTAAAAAGTATTGCAATTTTTGAAAAATGTTTTCATAATAAAAACACGTTATTTCTTCGTGTAACGTTTCATATTAACCAACCGGAATGTATTTGGAATCTGAAAATAAAAATGTAGAATAAAAATTACAAATAAAGGGTCAGCCAAATAATTTTTTTTAAATGCTATAAAAAAACTACCGAATATTTTCTCAAAATAATGGAAAATAATTTCATTCAAATGGCTGCCTCGGCTGGCCATGCAGTAGCCTACGCGATCGGCCCAATTTTTAAGCATATTATCGATTGTGTGCAGCTGTATTTCACCAATGGCTTCACGAATATTGTCCTTTAAAGCGTCAATTGTCTCTGGCTTGTTGGCGTAACACTTATCTTTGACGGCACCACACAAATAATAGTCCAACGGTGTCAAATCGCAGCTCCGAGGTGGCCAAACGACATCAGCTCTGCGGCTGATAATGCGCTCTTCAGAAACAGGGCGCAAAATATCGATTATAGCTTCGGCTGTGTGGCACGTAGCGCCGTCCTGTTGAAACCAAATGTTGCCAATATCCTCCTCTTCAATTTTTGTGAACAAAAATTCGTTCAACATGGCCCGATAACGATCGTCATTGACTGTAACGGCCACTCCTTGCTCATTTTCGAAGAAAAATGGCCCAATTATGCCTTTGGACCAAAATCCGCACCAAATAGTGACTCGTCTTGGGTGTATCGGCTTTTCAATGCATGCGTGCGGGTTTTCTGTGCCCCAAATGCGACAATTTTGCTTGTTTACATACCCGCCAAGATCAAAATGAGCTTCATCTGAAAAGATGATTTTTTTTTAGCAAAATCGGCATCGTCTGTATGTCGATCGCAGGCCCAGATTCCTAGCGTTGTTCAAGCGTATACAGAACCATATTCGTTCAGCGGAAGGATGAAACTAATTACCTGTCAAATCAGACATGAGCTAAGTGTTACCTACCATTCACGAAAAAAGCACTAGTTGAAAAAAAAACGTTAGATGGCGGACCCTATAGAAAAAAAAATGACGTCAAATTTGAAATGATACCTCAAGTTTGGACAAAGAGTACCTATAATCTCTTTATTTTGGAAAAACATTTTCCTTAAATCGAAATGTGAGAATTTTTACAAAAAAAGTTTTCAAAACAAAAATTTAAATATGTCAACTAGAAATTTTACAGATCACCGAAGACTCGAACTCGGACCTCCGGTTAAAATATTTTATTTTTAATTCGTTAAAGTTAAGCTATAAAAAAAACTCTCAATGAGAGTTATGTAAATGTTTACACAATATTAACTTAAAATTATAAAGTTTAATAATAAAAATATGAAACGTTGCCAAAGTTTAATTGCCGATACGTTTTATCCATACGAACTACGAGTATATGCCATGGGAAAGATTATATTTAATAAAACCTCCTCACTCTTCCATTTATTTATTACGTATTTGTTGAAACGATAAAAATGTTGACAAACATTATATTGCTTCCGCTTGTAATAAAAACAAAAAAATAAATTTCTGTTTGAAACCAACACTTCTAAAATCGAATCTTTTTCACCGTAAAGGTATGGCGTTGATATCTTCGAATTTCATCTAAAAATAAAGGTGTAATAACCATTATTAAAAGAGATCTTCTAACATGGATTAGAAGAGCCATTTGTCATTAAAAAAAAAATTGGTTTTTGAGTCAGTTTTTTATGTTTTT
The DNA here is from genome assembly GCA_023159175.1 of Wohlfahrtia magnifica. NCBI lineage: Eukaryota > Metazoa > Arthropoda > Insecta > Diptera > Sarcophagidae > Wohlfahrtia > Wohlfahrtia magnifica. The sequence goes on along the minus strand of JAKWBJ010000208.1, from coordinate 1,689,904 downwards.
TTTCTGTTTTAGTGGATGAAGACGCGTGCCTAGAAATAATAATCATGACACGTACGCGATGTACTTTAACAACGTCTTTCTCTATTTAATTTGTTGTAATTAGTAAAAGTAAGTTTATTTTTGTAGTTGTAGTACTATTTCTAAGAAAATAAAGTACCAAATAATACAAAGATATACTTTTGAGGCTCTCAAAAATGTTTAATTAATACAATATTGAATATTATATTTTCATTGATTGAATTTATATAAAAAGATTAGTTTAAATGTTAAAAAAAATTAAAAATAAAAAATAAATACAATAAATTATGTATACAGTGAGTTTTTTAAGTAATTTTTTATTATTATTGAATTAATATACTTTGCACATCATAACTAAGGAAGCGTTGCATTTATTGTATTACTTAAATTTTAATTTTTATCTGTGTGCTACTGCCTGTAGTATTTTGTGATAAAGTAACGGCACTTTTGTATTTAACCCTCAAAGTTTTTTGTAGAAGTCCGAAACCCTGACCAGGCAAAAGCTGGTGATAATGTTGAACCTACTACCTCGCCTGAAAAAAATTTCAAACAAACTGGAACGTGTCAGGTTTATGACTTTGGCTTTAATTATTTATTTTTTCATTCTGGTATGCTCGGCATTTCAAATTATATCAGAGGACCTTCTTCTTGTCTTCGCTCAAGAACAATTTAATTAGCAAGGGATGATGCTTCTGAGTTGATGTGACATCTTAGTCGAACGTTGTGTTGCGTAGCTAAATTTATCTCATTCGTCACCGTTTCTACATGGAGGTCTCTATGAAAATCAAGGCTTCTTATATACCATAGCGCATTTATAAAACATCTTAGCACTTTGTTTTAAAAAAGCTGTATTATATCTATGTTAGTTTTGCCGGCATAGAACAAAAATTGTGCGCGATAGAGTTGTTAGCATTTGGTTGTAAATTATTAAATTATTATCTAAAGAGAGCTTTGATTTTTGTCCAATTAGTCAGTTAAATGTTTTCCAATGATGTCCAATTCCTTAGATTTAATTTAGCCTATAAACGACTAAAACTACGGTTACATCTGGCAAACATTTGACGAAGAACATAAAATATTTCTTTGCCGTAGTGTGACCATAAAATAATTCTGAGGAAAATACAAAAAAAACAGCTGATTTTAGGAAAATAAAATTATTTTACTTCAAACAACAATGCTTTAAATGTGACCACAGAGTGTCAAATATTTTTCTCTTTTTTGGGTTAAAATCTATTTGATCTATCAGAATCTATGTTGATCTTTTATTTGCAAAAATAAGATAATTTCTTGAAATTAAAAAAAATACATTAAAATGATTAGGCTTAAGCTTAGCGCGAAAAATTGAAATACAAATATAAAAAATACGACGTGCACATCAAATGTTTTAATAAATTCAATATTATTTGGAAAAACTGAATTTAAAAAGTAAACGCTCATAAAATTGGCTTTTAAGCGCCTTGACTTCTAAAGGGTCCGCCATCTAACGTTTTTTTTTTCAACTAGTGCTTATTTCGTCAATGGTAGCACTTAGCTCATGTCTGATTTGACAGATAATTAGTTTTATCCTTCCGCTGAACGAATATGGTTGTGTATACGCTTGAACAAAGCTGGGAAACTTTGCCTGCGATCGATTTACAGAAGATGCCGATTTTGCCAAAAAAAAAATCATCTTTTCAGATGAAGCTCATTTTGATCTTGGCGGGTATGTAAACAAGCAAAATTGTCGCATTTGGGTCACAGAAAACCCGCACGCAAACATTGAAAAGCAGATACACCTAAGACGAGTCACTGTTTGGTGCGGGTTTTGGTCCAAAGGCATAATTGGGCCATTTTTATTCGAAAATGTGCAAGGAGTGGCCGTTACAGACAATGGCGATCGTTATCGGGCCATGTTGAACGAATTTTTGTTCACAGAAATTGAAGAGGAGGATATTAGCAACATTTGGTTTCAACAGGACGGCGCTACGTGCCACACAGCCGAAGCTACACTCGATGTTTTACGCCCTGTTTTTGAAGATCGCATTATCAGCCGCAGAGCTGACGTCGTTTGGCCACCTCGGAGCTGCGATTTGACAACAATTGACGCTTTAAAGGACAATATTCGTGAAGCCATTGGTGAAATACAGCTGCACACAATCGATAATGTGCTTAACAATTGGACCTACACGATCGGTCCATGGTGCATGGCCAGCCGAGGCAGCCATTTGAATGAAATTATTTTCCATTATTAACCGGAAGGATTGTATTTTAAAATAAAAAAATAAATTTGAGATAATATTCAGTAGTTTTTTTTATAGGATTTTCAAAAAAAAATAAAAAATATTTGGCTGACCCTTTATAAAGATCTTTACGGTTATATCGGCTTAAGCTACTCTTCCATGTGACCACAGATCTACATACCAGTACATACGACATATAAATTTATTTAAATGCGTTTATTTAATGAAATCCGAGTTCAGTTTTTTTCCATCGGGCTCAAATTGTTTTTTTATGGGCGTGACAAATATTTGGCCCAAAATGTAGTTTTTTGTCAATATATTTATTTCATCATAACTTGAAAACGACTTGACCGATTTTAATGAAAACCACCAGCAAATTTCCTATAAATCACCTGCTTTTTTTTTGTATTTTCAACAGCTTCGAAGCTCATTACTTAGTTGCGAAAAAAACTTTTTTTCGTGCACAATTAGAGCAATTTCTACACTTTAACCTATTTATAGGTGCTTTACTTTTCTTGTTCCCTTTTGTTCTCTATAAGTTCTATTCCACTAAAGTTAATATTTGACAAAAATATAGTGTTTTAATAAATATCTTAGAACACACCTAATATTAATGGTAGGGCTCTAAGGTCCTACAATTATTTAAAGATAACAATCTTACCAACCTTGCTTTAAAAATAGCAGACCATTATCGATGACAGCTTGCGAGTCGTAACCATTTCTTTTTCATAAAGAACAAAAAAAAAAAGAAAAAAAAAACTTCTTTTAATGAACAAACAGTTGAGTTTAGCAGCTTGCCACTCCCACAGTTAGCAATAGTTTGACAAAATCTTTTGGCTGCCTTAATTTCAATATGTTAAATACCAGAAGGCGATGAAAAAAATGGTTGTTTGGCCAGTGAAATCATATTTTCAGTCACTGTGCGGCGTCAATTTTTAGCTGTTTAGTTTAATTCGCCATTTTTGTGTCGATTCAAGAACAGAATTTAAGGTCCTATCCCCAGCCATTGTACCTGCTTGATTACGGAGATAATAAACTATTTTATTTCTTTGAGCTCTGAGTATGCGTTTTCCTGTTTGACATAGAACCGCCGATTTTCTAAACAAACCTTTAGCAGTGTACAATAGGAAGAAAGGAGACAGTGAAATAGTTTTGCCGGAAAATGAGTAGATATAGCACATATACCGCCTTTGATTAACAAAACCTGATCTAGTTTGTTATGAAGTTTCTCCACTACACTCCTAACCTCAAATTTCAGTCATTTTAATTGATTCCTCTTTCAGAATTATAACCGACAGCCTGCCATAACATTTTGGACAAAATATTAAAAAAAAGTCAAACATTTTTTAGTGTCATTTTGTGATTAATGTTATGATTGGGAAAGTTTTATTAGAAACTTTAATTTGTTTGTGTTTTTTAAATCAATTTCCACAAACATTTGCTACAAACCGTTGCTTTTAATACAATTATTCAAACGAAGATTATGGTTTGCATGTTTTTAGTGTTTCGTGTGCTAAGCGGCGGCGGTGGCAGCAGCAGCAGCAGCATAACTTTAAATACGCATTCGATGTACAAAAAAATAAAACATTGGCACATGATAAAAAATAAAAATAAAATATTATAAGGATAACTATTTGATTGCAAGTGATGGTTTTTTCTCTTTGTTGGAGTTTCCAGCGGTGACGTCGTCTATCGGTTTGTTAGTCAGTTGAACGCTGTTTTCTTTTTTTCAGCAAAACATGCGTAATTAGCATGATGGCGTTTCTCATTTCTCTACTGTTTTTTTTTTTGTTTGTTCTTTTTTGAAGAATATAATGAAAAATTACCATAATTTTAATTTCAATGAAAATAATATCGCAACATGGCACCAACCAAACACACCAATGTGTCACCAACAAAATCAACTGTGAAAATCACGAAAAAACCTGCCAACTCTCTTTTATAATCTAAGGTAGGCGAAACAAGAGAGGGGGTGTGAGAAAAGGAGTATAAAAAGCCAAATTATATAACAATTTTATTGAATTTTATATGTCAAATATAGCTCTGTGTGATCTGAGCCATTTTAAACAAACATGATGCCTTAAAAATGTTCATATACACACATGTTTAAAGCCTCACGCTGTTTTACGTGGCTGGCTCCAAATAACAGGAATAACACACCTACACTTAATTCATACCCAGTATAACCATCTCTGCATAAATAGAGTCGTAATATGGGAGAGTATACATGCTTTAACAATTGGCATATGGCTGTGTGTGTATAAATTAAGAAACTATAATCACACATACATATGCATAGACACAAATGCAGTCGAACACAATTATAACGAACTCGAATAAACGAACGCATAATTTAGTACCTTAAACGGTGATGTGAAAAATAATGACAACATTAATGTGCCACATTGAGATTTGATAAGAAGATACGTAGAATGAGAAAATTGCTGATAAATAATTGTACTTATTTTTAGTTAAACCTTTTCGAACTTCTTTTTGTTTTTTAAATAATAATTAAAAAATATTTTTTTTAATTTTGTTTTTAAAAGTAATTTTTGGGCATTACAGCTATTGACAACTAATTGGAAACACTATTTTACTTTAGTGCTAAGTCAGGAAAATGATTAATTATTGCAAAATCAACCATTACTATTTGCTTATCATTCAATACTTTTACTTTCTTAATTACACACTTAAAATACCGTTAAATTGCAAACTTGTATGCCCTTACTTAGTAGAGTTCAAAAAAAGTGCGACACATAATTAGAAACGCTCAATAACTATTTCATTTTTGTTTTGAAAAATGCAAGTTAGGCAAAGATCGATAACTATATTCTTTTATTTAATATATTTAAATAAAATAAAGCCATTACTTTTAAGAATTACAATGGGAAAATGTAAAAGCTGCCCTCCTGAGAAACGGAGCTCCATTTTCGAACTGCCTAAGGTTGGAAAATCATATAGAGAAATATTAGAGCAGCTCCAGTGTTCGAAAAGGATGATTTTTAACGCCCTACAGCGTATGCAAAACTATGACACCTTAGCCAACGTTCCACGACATAAAAGGCCCCGAAAAACATCAGCGTATACTGACCGCATGATAAGACGAATCTCCAAAGCAGACCCAGCGTGACATTTGTGAAAAATTAAACATTACGATATCTAAGAGGACTATTTCACGACATTTGGTCGAAGCCGGGCTACATGGTAGAGCAGCACGCATGAAGCCACTTCTTAGTAAAATTCAAAGAAAACGTCGTATAGAATTTGCGAAGTCCCATTGGAATTGAACAGCAAAAAATATGTGCTTTGGAGTGATGAAACAAAGATTAATCGCCTTGGTCGACCATCAGGACGGCCAATTAAACAGGAATTTAATCCTCGGTATGTTTCACGCATAGTAGTGGGGATGCTTTTCTTGGAATAGTGTTGGGGCAATTCATCAAATTGATGAATTTTTAAACGTTATGCTGCCTTGGGCTGAGAAGAATTTGCCTGTTATATGGAAATTTCAACAGAACAACTACCCAAAGCACACTGCTAAAGTCACAAAAAAGTTCTTTGAAGACAATTCCATTAATGTTTTGGAGTGGTTCTCATCTAGTCCAGACCTAAACCCTATCGAACACCTTTGGGGTGATGTCAAGAAAACTATAAGTTTGATAAGTTTGATATTGAAAATTCTGCAGTTCTTTTTGAGAAAGTGAAAATGGCATGGGAGGCCATACCAGTGGAGCGGTGTCGTAGAATTATAACATCAATGGCTAGTCGATATAAAGCAAAAGGGTTTTGTAACAAAGTATTAAAAATAAGTAAGAACGTAAACTTAAAAACACAACTTTTTTTCTAATGGTATATAAACGTTCTAATTAGGTGTCGCAGTCACATTTTGAAGAAGGTAAACTAATTGGATAAAATATTTAGAAATAAATGTTTCTTTAGTTTTTTTTTTTGTTCTTAAAAAATATTAAAAAATTTTAAATGAATGAATGAATGAATAAAAAAATTAATTAAGCTTTTATTCTAATTTTAAAGCGTTTCTAATTAGTTGTCAATAGCTGACATATGTCAGACGGCAAATTACGCATTTTATTCACTTTTAAACAGCTTTATTAAACTAAGTTTGGGATATAACTTATTGCTCTTAGTACCGGTAATGTTTATCTTGGAAATTACTTAGATACGTATGCAAATTTATCAAAAAAATAAATAAATTATGTAATGAAATATGTATACGAGGGGTACTATTTATATAATAAGTTACAATAAGTTCGCTATATTCGTAATCGTTATAAATGTCTTCGACTGTACGTACGTACGTATAAAAGAATTTTTATGTCAATATGCAAATTTCCTTTGATCAGTATTTGTAGCGCTAAATTTCAATTAACGACCCTACATTTACATTCATTTGCCACACACAGACAAATACACAGGCAGCATCAGCTAGATGGCTAGATGGCTGCAACATCATCATCATCATCACCATCACTACTAACGACTACTACAGTAGCTGGTTTTCTGTTGAAACAACCACCCACATCAGTAAATTTTGTTAGCTGACCCGCCAACATTATGTTGCCACAAGATTTATGTGGCAAGTTGCGCTAGAAGTTTGTCCGCCTTTTGCAGCAACGTTTAGTGCTCTAGCACTTTTGTGGGCAGTTTCCGTTTGTCACTCGACATTTTCTTATGGCCAAAAACAAAAAACACAAAAAAATATTCGAAAGCATTTCTCATTTAGCTTAACGCCTGTCTGCCTGTCTGCATACTCATGCAACCTGCCCGCTGCCGCCTCTCGCTACATGAACAATTCAAAACTTGTAATTTAATTTGCATAAAAATACTGGATGTGTGTGTATGTATTGTATGTATGTATGTATGTGTGTGTGTTGGTGTGTGACAACAATGATACACTTTTTGAATAGTTTGCTCTTCTCGAGCCACAAACTGTTAAATAGATTTTTTTTTTATTTTTCATCCTATTCTTTATAGATGGCGGTGTTGAACATCGTACACATGGTTAACCTTCCGTTTCCACTTTTCATTTCGTATTCTATAGTTTTAATTTGAATTTGTAGTTCCATTTCAAAGTTTCTCAAAAACAAAAAAGGAAAGATTAAAAAAAAAATATGTTTCAATTTAAATACGAGCAGCTGTATATGGGCTATTAAGAATAGTAGTTTCCTCTTCTAATTCAAGTAATTAAGTTTTACATATGGAAAAATTAAATTATCATTTCCTAAGCAAAGGGAAAATGTTTAAAAAGGAAAAAAATTGTTTTTGATAAATTTTAAATAATATTTCAAAAGCAAAAATAAAAATTACAAAATTATTAACATTTGAAGAAAACTCACAGTTATTCGGTATCTGTTGCTTTCTGCGTCATGTAGAAATTCAGGGAAATGACCAAAAAAGATAAATTTACCAAAAAGGCAAGAACGCTACTTATGAGAAAAGCCAGACAATTTCTGTTGAGTGGGAAGAGGGGTTTCGAAAGGCCAGCTTAATGCCAAGTGGGTTTGAGACAGTCTAAACTTTTCCTTGGCAACTATGGCAGGATAACGTAACCGGTCTTTTGACCAGTCATTGTAGGATTCAATGAACGTTTGATTAATAATACGATTAGAAAATTAAATATTCCAATTATACGTGTTTTCATTGTTAACATTAAATATGTTTAAATACACAAATACAGCCTTATGATATATATACGTTACATTTTAACCTTTTCTTCAACTTTTGAGTTCTTTTAAATTGCATCAAAATAAAATAACACCACGTTGTTGTTGTTTATTACAGTTTATCTTAATACAGCAACTTAATATTCGCTTATACAACACTTTTATTTACGCTTAAAAACGACTTTACTTTATGACAGCCAAGCGTTAATTATCAGCCTCTTTATATACATACCTAATTGCCTACAGTTTGGAAATTTCAGTAAATGTCTCAAATGCTCTCATATCCTCTATTTTATATGCGTTAATTCAAATGTAACACACAAATATAGTCGAATTGGCAGTGCTGCCAAATACGCAAATAAGTACGACATAACTGGGTGATACATTCAGTGTTGCTGTTTTGGTTATTTCCAACTAAAATTGGTTATTTTTTCTTCGATGTGTAGATGTCTACTTTTTTTCTATTTTGGTTACTTTTTTCCTTAAATAACAAAGTTTTTATGTTAAATAGTTGGAGTAATAAATTTTTGGTTTTATAACAAAATAGTAGAACTTCGAAATTCACTGGATTAGATAAACATACTTAAATGCACTTAATTTCTTTACTATTTTGAAATTTTCTGTGATTGTACCCTAATTTTTCGCAAAAATGAAAAAAAAAAAATAATTTTTATAGAATGATACAATGAAAAGTTATTACCGCCAGCTAGGTTCAAGTGAGGGAAGATTTTTGTAAATAGGAATGGAGGCAACGAGCTCATATGACTTATCTGCTATCGTGCAGGTTATTGAATTATAGGAATTATATTGATTTATTGTATTTTTTTTTTTAATTTTTGTTACATGAATAAGAAGCTTCTTCAGAGAGTTCTCCAATACATGAGAGTTCTCAATACCAACCGTAAAAAGTGACAACAGGCAAATTATGTTGAAGGTCGTCGTGAAGCCTTTTTGATTTTCCTTTGTAGAAGAAAATTCATTGAGTTTCTCATAACATATTGAATATTTTGCGAATACATTTTGAGTTAAGGCATTACGGATTTTACCATCTGCCATTGTAAACAGTATATATTAAATATATATTTGCTATAATTAACTTGTATAAGCGATATACTTTTCTAACACTTGCTCAGAAACTCATCTACTAGTTTGTCATTATTCGGCTCTTCCGTTTGCCTAAACAGTTACTTATATTAGAAATACTTTGAGGTTTATTTGGACATGATACCTGTGTGTTAAGAACAATTGAATTGGGGATAACAATCAGTTCTCTTTCTATACATTATCTTGACGTTTGAATTTGCAAGAATATTGTAACTCAATTGAATTATGCATTGAATATTCATGAAGAAGTTTTATCCAAATTGGTTACTTTTTTTATTAAACACATTAATACCAAATATACCAAAATCGCACAATACAGTTTTAAAGGTGCTAAAGTGCTGTATTTTCTTTTTAGGAATTTTTATTTTCGTAACAATATCATTAAATTCGGACCTAAAGCAGATGGAAGATGATAAGCATCGATCTATTGTAAATAAAGTATTATTACTACTTCAGTAACTTTTGGCATGCATTTTACGTTCGTTAGACAGTTTTGTTTGTTTGAACTAGTTTACACGATTTTTGTACATAAGTTAAGACATGCATAGGGGTATTAGTTTAGACCCTATAACTATTGGAAAAATACTAAAATAAATTCTAGATGTCAAACTTTTTAAATATTGATTAAAAACTAAAATCGTAAAAATAGCATCAGTTTTAAAAAAATCATTTTTTATATAAATTCGAAGTTGTTTCTCTTATGACATTCCAACGGTAGTCTGTTAGCATATGCTGGTTCAAAAAACCTTTATAGTTTCGCTCAAAGAATTCTATGCCTTGATGAAACCATTCACCATGTTCGTCACTCATATTTGCAAAGTTTTTTGGAAATAAAATGGAAAAATCCGTTAGAAATTCTTCAGTAAATCAGCAACTATAACTTTGTATTCCTAATTTTTTTATTTACCAAAAATTTATTAACAACAAGCTTAAAAGAGTTCCAAGCAGCCATTTATATCTGACTAAGAGACTCGAATCATTAGGAATTTTATTAGTTTGAGGACAACAAATACTCCTTCTTTTCAGAAAGTTCAGGGAATACACTGTCATAACCTGCAATTTATTGAAAAGTATTTCACTACAGCAGGTTAGGACAGTGTATTCCCTGAACTTTCTGAAAAGATGTCGTTTGGCCACCTCGGAGCTGCGATTTGACACCTGTGGACTATTATTTGTGTGGTGCCGTCAAAGATAAGTGTTACGCCAACAAGCCAGAGATAATTGACGCTTTAAAGGACAATATTCGTGAAGCCATTGGTGAAATACAGCTAGACACAATCGATAATGTTCTTAAAAATTGGACCAATCGTGTAGGCTACTGCATGGCTAGCCGAGACAGTCATTTGAATGAAATTATTTTCCATTATTAACCGGAGGGATTGTACTTTCAAATAAAAAAAGAAATTTGAGAAAATATTCGGTAGTTTTTTTTATAACATTTAAAAAAAAAAAAAAAATGAAATCTCTCTATCATGCGTGGGCCGATTCATTGGACTATCAACTACAAAGGGAGATGCTCTACGAGAAAAACTAGTTCTAAGTGAAAATATGTGATTATTAGGAATTAATTCCTTTATGTCGTCATTCCGTTATAGTACCGATAGTACAACGAGACACACACCACATTGCACCCATGTTCTAACGAATCGATGTGGTTGACTACCCTACCGTCATTAATAAGTACTAGGGAGATTGATTATTCGACTTTTTCAAAACCGGTTTTCGAATAATTCGAAAAATTATAACTTTTAAAAACCGGTTTTCGGTTAAAAATTAAACAAATAACTGGTTAACCGGTTCTTTTCTTCAAATAATTCTTTTTTAATTTTTGTTGCTCAATTCGGTATAATTGATATATTTCCCTCATATACATTGTTGTTCTGCCGGCATATTGTAGTTTCTAACAAGTAAGTATGCTAGAAAAACGTTCAGCGTTTTTAGTGTCTTAAAGGACATTTGTTCCTCGACATCACAATGTCCTAATACTTCACCCAGTGATTCATTTTTTACAGAGAGAGAGAGAGAGAGAGAGAGACTACTTGATACAGAATCAAGTTTATCTTGCTGCACAATAACGTTGTAGCTGAGTGCTTAAGGACCCGCAAGATATCTAGACTTAGCCTTTCCATCGATTTCTAAATATTTTTACACTTCAGAGGTGATCTGTACAAACATACATCACGTATTTAATAATGGCACTGTGGCATGTTAGGGAAGAACCCCCTACTAACCAAAAAGTTCTCGGTACAATTCCAGGCCACACCATCTGACAATTTTTATCAGGTGTTTCAGCTCACTGCCGCTGTGGTATTGTAGGTAAGATACCCGCTTACCAACCAGAAGGTCGTCGGCTCAATACCAGGCCAATTACCATCTTAAAAAAACAAAAAATTTTTTCGAGTTATATGTATATATGTTTCTTTGGTTATATGTATTTACGCTGTGGAAAACTTTACTAGCTAATATATTGGCGTTTGTAGGTCACTGATCATTCTTCATATATAAAAGTTAATATTTATTTGCAGAAGATGAGCAAAATTGTGCTCAAGTGTGCATATCTTTTTCGATCTACCTTGGTTTTCACGTTCTTTGTGAGACGTTCAAGGTTTATACAAAAATAACTACTAAGTTTATACAATTGTTAAGCATATTTGCAACAACAAAATATAAAAACCGGTTATAACCGGTTATTCGTGTTGAATCAACCGGTTTGTTCGGTATTCGAAAAATGAAGATTTTAAAAAACAGTATTCGACAAAGCCAAAAATACCAGTCGAATAATAATCGTCCGATATCACTACTAGGTAGGTGAAAATTGAAAACTTATCTAGAACATAGAACAGTGAAGTATATGTAGGTGAAGCGACAAAAAGTGGTAATTAACATCAGTGATAGCCCTTTATATTTTGTAAACTTGTGTTATTGACATTACCGATAAAGAACATACATTTTGATCATGTGATCGTATTGTTGAATCCTATTTCTGTCCTTGGTGATTTGGCAAAACAAACTGAATAATTTACGGCCAAATTGGGAGACGTAAATTAAATTATGGGGTGGCGTGGTATGGCGGTTAGAGCGCACGCATAACAACACAAACGCCCCAGGTTCGAGGACATACTCCCGCAGAGGACATGACAAAAAAAGTTTAATTGTGGTTTCGAAAAAAAAAATCATATGGGGGAAGCTACAGCGGATTAATCATCTACATACTTAGCTTGAAAATATCAAATTGATTAAAGAAACTGAAAACAAAGCAATAGACGCTTTATGGAAAGCCAATATGCTCCCTAACGGAGTAACGGAGAAAAAAAAAATTATATGGCCGCTATCAACCGTCAAAGTTCGGATATCCCTATTGGAAGACACATTGAATCCAATGTTGTTGCGTTTTCTTTGATATCTTTACTGTTTATTGCTGTATCTTTGGCAACTTATACGCAACATTTTGAATATTTAAATTCATTTCATAATTGTTAACAAAACTATTCTATTTCTGCCTCTACTTCAGATTATTTATTATAAACGATATAAAACAATTTGTTTAACAAATTAACATAAAAAACTTCTTAACAAATTTGTATTTTATATCTTTTTTTTATTATTATTTATTTTATTCGTTGTTCTTATTGTTTTTAGTGTGTTATTTAGCAATAAATCATTTAAATAATTCTTAACATTTTATATAAAACTATGTCACCACTAAATAATTTTTAACCATTATTACTCGTATTATTATTATTTTTGTTGTTGTTTGTTTTTTAACTTTTAAGGATGGCTGGGTGGATGACAAGAGCTGATGAGTTTGGTTTTAACCCTTTTTTCATTAGAGTTGTTGTTGTTGATTTTTTTAAGAGCAAATAATAAATAAAATTATACAAGAACAACAACCAAATATATATGCGTTGTTAACGTTAACAAAACAGTTGTTTTATTGTCATTAAACGCAATTTACATACAGTCGGTAACAAAAACAAGTAGACACACATACATACATATGTAAGTATAGCACGACAGACGGATAGACATGCGTTTTAATATAATTTCAACAACCTTTTTTGATTGTAGTTATTGTTGTTTTATTTCTTTCATTTACAGATGCAAACAACAACAACAACATCAACAGTAATAAAAACGATAACATTTTATAACCGAAACTAACTGCCTATGACTTTGACTCTGCCTTCTTTATATTTTCTTGTTGGTTGTGTGTGTGTGTGTGTCTGTGTTCAAGTATTTTATGGTTAAAGTCAATTTGACAATTTTGATGCCAAAAAAGCCAGCAGCAACAACAACTGTCATAAAGTTATTGTATTCCGTTATGTTATAAAACAAGTACCCCACTGCTACCTAATTGTGGGTAGGGTATTGGGGGTTGGCTTGTGCATAACTTTGTTGCTAAAGTTTGTACTAAAAAAGGGGTTAATAAATTGGTGACATCATTGTACTGGTACGTGTAATAACACTAACAAAAAGCACCAAAAAACCTCGAATCACAACAGTTCCTTACTTATGGCTTATAAAATATCAAAACCCGTGTGCATACATATAGCCAACTGCAGTTGCCAGCAAGTGATTAGAAAAGTAGTATTTCTAAGGATTGCAATATTCTAAAGTTATTATTTCGTAAACTGACAACACTAATGTCAATTGCTAAAATCTAGAAACACCATAATAAAGTTTTACATTTTTTAGCATTAACGTAATAGCAACAGTCCGTGCAGTCCTGAAAATCAAAGGCAAACTGAGTGGTCAACGATTTACGGGGGCCGAAAAAGCAGTTGAAGCGTTCAAAACCATGTTTTGGCGGTATCCAAGACGAAAGACTGCTTTGAGAAATAGTTTGAACGAATGCAAAAGGGGAATATTTTAGAAAACAATAGATAATAATAATGGAAAATAATTTCATTCAAATGGCTGCCTCGGCTGGCCATGCAGTAGCCTACACAATCGGTTTAATTTTGAAGCACATTATCGAGAGTGTGCAGTTGTATTGCACCAATGGCTTCACGAATATTATCCTTTAAAGCGTCAATTGTATCTGGCTTCTTGGCGTAAAACTTATCTTTGACGGCACCCCACAAATAATAGTCCAACGGTGTCAAATCGCAGCTCCGAGGTGGCCAAACGACATCAGCTCTGCAGCTGATAATGCGATCTTCAGAAACAGGGCGCAAAACATCGAGTGTAGCTTCGGCTGTGTGGCACGTAGCGCCGTCCTGTTGAAACGAAATGTTGCTAATATCCTCCTCTTCAATTTTTTTGAACAAAAATTCGTTCAACATGGCCCGATAACGATCGCCATTGACTGTAACGGCCACTCCTTGCTCATTTTCGAAGAAAAATGGCCCAATTATGCCTCTGGACCAAAATCCGCACCAAACAGTGACTCGTCTTGGGTGTATCGGCTTTTTTTACAACCCGCCATGATCAAAATGAGCTTCACCTGAAAAGATGTTTTTTTTTTTTGGCAAAATCGGCATCTTCTGTAAGTCGATCGCACGCTCACTTAGCGAAGCGTATACACAACCATATTCGTTCGGCGGAAGTATAAAACTAATTATCTGTCAAATCAGCCATGAGCTAAGTGTTACCATTCACGAAAGCGAAAGTGTTACCATTCATAAGCGCTAGTTGAAAAAAAAAAAAAACGTTAGATGGCGGACCCTTTATATTCTAAAATTGTCATGCTCTTTTTTAACCACTTCCATAAGTGTTGGTAAATTACAGCAAACACAGGTTTCTACCCACGCAATCGACCAAGCAACGCAAGTAAGAATGGTAACTTGACGGTAGCTGAAGTGAGCAATCTGTATCTAATATTGAGAAATTAATCTGTAATTATTCTCGAAATCCATTTGTAGGAGTAAAGCATCTGCCTTAACCTGATTTTTTAGTTTAAAATAATTATGCTGACAACGTCTAACATAAAAATGGAAATTAAAAAAGGGCAACTGAGATACAGTATGTGTCAACGTAATTCGGTCTTCCAACTTTGCGCCAATGTTGTCATCTAATGATTTTAAAGTTCTCAAAATTGGAAGAAAATAATTTTGTCACAATAGCATTGCTTTCTAAATTTATACTACTTTCACACATATACTATGTGGCATCTTGCATGATAGTTGCACGTATTTTGGTCGAAGTTAATAAAATACTGACTTACTGTATTTGTTTCCCTTTTGTATAACTCATATGTCTCTGAAACTGTCAGCAACATAAACCGATTGCTTACTATTTCCCCATTAATGACTAAAATATCCTTTCGATCTGGAGCTTGGATACTAACATCGTCTCGCAACTAAAAGTCTTTACCAAAAAAAAAAAAAAAAAATTGTTTTTCTATTACTGATATAGTCTCTTGTTTCAAAGATAAAGTACCATATTTGCCATAAAGTAAATCAACAATATAATTCTTTTCTCTGGATTGATCGGCAAAGCTCTTTTGACTTTATTTAACGCCTTTTCTATTGTTTGTTTGCATCTGTAGTGTTGATTTTCTAGCAGATTATCTTTTCCTTCAGCTTCCTTTTTCTCTTTTAAACGAAATTGTGTGAAAGGGTATTCACCGTTTTGTTCCTTTTTTCTTTATTATATTGTGGTTCGATTTCAACAGCTTTTTCTATATCTGGAAGCTCTTATTCTTGCCTTTCAAGCCTTCGAGGGTCTGGATAACTGACTTTTCCTTGAATGCGATTGGCTATTTGCAATGTTTGCCAATGTATCACCCCTTTTAGAATACCATTAAAAGTAAAAGTAATCTAAAATTTAACCGTTATTTTATATTATTTTGGTTTATTGTTATTTATTTTACGGTTAGTTGTTGTCACAATAGTTTTGCTGTAAAAGTTTTATTGTACAATTACTCTTAAGCTGGGATCACACGTTTGAATCAAATACAAATACTGATATAAATTTAATTATGACGAAGTATTATTTACAAAAATTATTAAAGAATTTTGGCAAATAGTAAGCTTTTCTACTTAAGGAAAGATCACACGATTGTCGTAATGCATCAATAATTAGTGTTTTTTATATGCCAATCGTGTGATTATACAATTTATTGGCTCATACGGCAACTCACAATATTATTGTGCTTATGCATCGCAATCAAATGCAACCTTGGTGCGACAATCATGTGAAAGCTTTATCGGCAATCATGCACCAATATTAATTTCAAAAATACACCAATATTTATTGTATTCTTATGTGGCAATTGAAGAAGACAATAATCACCGATTTTTATTTTTTAATTGATTTCTTTCTGAAAAAACACGTGTTTACACGGTATTTAAAATTGTGATCCCTTAAAATATGAATTTTTTTAATTATTTATATGTAAATTGCATCACATGTTGCCACCATTTCTTTTTTTCATTATTTTTACCTTTTTTGTCTAGCGTACACCTGCTAATTAAAGCCGATGCAATTTTTATTTTTAAGAGAACAAATCATCTTAACTTTAGCGAATTAAATATAATTTGTAAATATATTCCAATTTAAATTAATAAATATTTTAGTGAATTAATTCTTTCGTAATTTATTGAACTGTTTTATCATATGCATCATCAATGGCTCTTCTTGCGTACCAATCTCTCACCCGCACACTTCAATTTTTTGTATTTCTTTTTATTTATTTGTTCACTAAATGACCTCAATATAAATAAAGAGGACGAGATTTCCTATTTTTGAAGAATGAACCATTTTGGACACAAAAAAAAAAGAAAAAAATAATTAATTTACCACAACAGCTGATTCACAGAGTTGCCGTAAACTAGAACAATCGTGTGACAGCGTTGGGACAATTATTGTCAATACATCGTTTCGCGCCATCTTGTGACAAAAAATTTTGTATAAAATAGGACAACCGTGTGAATACAGAATTTTTAATTGGGTCAATTTTATTATTGTGCACTAATTTGTCACAATAAAATTTGAATTAGTTTGGTATATTTGAGTCAATCGTGTGATCCCAGCCTTAATTATTTACATTCAACAACAATATTATTTAATTGTAAAATAATAATATTGAAATTAAGTAAAAAGTTTTTTTCGGTTTTTTTCTTATTAACCGTTGAAATAAAAAAGATGTTGTGTTAAGATAAAATTTAGAACTACTCGTATGCGTTAACATTTAATATGTTAATATGATTGTATTCAGACAATTCACATCTACTATTATAATTGTTTGTAAGTTTTAAAATACTCTCTTTAACTCTGTCAATATTATTGGTAGAATGCAAACGCTGTTTAGAAAAATGCCAAGGCAAATGGTATATCATTTTCAATAATATATTTTGACAAATTTCGAGCCTCTTTATGTGGCATTCTGCAATATCACCATACTGGGGCTGCATTGTATAATATATTCATGAAAATTTATTTAAATATAATAATTTTGTTATCTTGACTCAACGATGATTTCCTCTTTATGAAACGTGTTAATTAATTTTTGTAAATTAATTTTTGGGTCAAGAATGACTCCTAGATATTTAGCTCTTGATTCCCACTTAATATATGTGTTGTTTAAATATATTTCTTATTGTGGAGTAAAGATAGGTTTCCTTTTTCGAGTGAAATACATACCTTGAGTTTTTTGTGTGTTAATAATAATAACAATCATCTTGAAGGCTATTAATAATCTGCGAATATAGAAGATGAACAATTAAGAAGCGATGGAAAATCCGAGGAAAAAATGTTGTATAAAATTGGTGATAAACAAGACCCTGGAGGGCACCCTGCTGTGATTGCAATTTGCGATGAAAAAGTTTGTCCAATGTATACTTTATAATTTCTGTTGAGTAGAAAGCTTTAGATTAGTTTGGTAATCTCCGGAGGGAAATTCAATTGAACCATTTTAAAAATGAGGCCATCGTACCATACACAATTAAACGCTGATTT
This sequence comes from Wohlfahrtia magnifica, assembly GCA_023159175.1. Classification (NCBI taxonomy): domain Eukaryota; kingdom Metazoa; phylum Arthropoda; class Insecta; order Diptera; family Sarcophagidae; genus Wohlfahrtia; species Wohlfahrtia magnifica. Next base: position 1,671,981 of record JAKWBJ010000208.1, on the reverse strand, counting down.
AATATCTAAAAGTGCCTTGCTAGTGGATTTTCCTGCATTAATGTTTTCTTTTATGTTGGATTTGATTCTGACCAAAGAGTGGGGAGTATTGTGTCCTGTTCTAAAACCAAATTCTTTTGTCGGGAAAACTTGGTTTTCGTTGCAAAATTTAAAATTTTTTTCTTTAATCACTTCTTTTCGAGAATTTTGCTTAAAGATAATAATAAGCTTATTGGCCTGTACGATAAAGGGCATGACGGCATCCTTTACATACGATAGCATTCATAAAAAGTCCAAACTTTTTCCATAGAAAACTCAAATTCCAAGAACTTTCAATAATTTCTTATTTTTGAAAACATTTATTTGACAGCATAAAAATTAGGTAAATATCTTTTGGTGTTGTTGGCCTTGTAAGGCGTGGGTCTATTTAAAAAGTTATGACATCTCGAAGATTTTAACATTTTTTCTACTTTGAAAACAAGCAGTATTTCTTTAAAATGACAACTGGTATCAGTTGTTTACTTTTTTTAATATCTAAATCCAATAGATAAGTATTAACTCATTCAGAGAAATATTCGGTGCCAATTTGCAAAGATGGTTGATTGACAGGTAATGTTATAAAACATATGGTCTTCCTAAGCCTGCCGTGCTCGTATTATTTTATATTTTTGTCAATAAATCTTTTTTAATAAATTTTAATTGTATACAAATTTGATTACGGCTTCGCAAATTTCTAATTAGTATACCCCAACTGTATCATTATATGTGAGTTCGTGTGCGTATAATGCAAGTCATAAGTCATACAAAACAGCACAATAAGTAGGCGCTTTTAATAAATGAATAAAACTTGTGCTATATCTCCTCTAGTGTGCCTGTCAGTAAGTGTGCCTGTTTCATCCAATTCTTACGTTTTATTCGTATAATAATGTCCCTAAAATTAAAGGTAAGATTTTATTTATTAATGTCGTAGTTGTCGTCGTAATATTATAGTTTAAAGTCATTATTTTTGTTGTTCTTCTTCTTATTGGAATTTACTTAACTTGACTTCCTTTTTTAGACTTTGTTTGTAAGTAAGTAGTTGGTTGTACTGTTGGCATAAATAATAATATTTTGAAAATTACGGTGCTGTTGGCAAATTAATTTCCATTTGTGTGCAATTATCGCATCAAACTAAATATTCCAAATTACCTGGTTAACTCGCATTAAAAAGTTTTTATCCAACAAAACTCTGGCAGCCAGACTTCTTAACTTGCTTGAATGCCTGCCTGCCTTTCTGTTTGACTTGTAAATTATATTTTGCCATGTGGGTGGGTGATAGTGATGGAGAAGGTGGTAAATAGTTGGTATTAATGGTGCTGCAATTTTCTTTTTTTACTTTTTTCAACATTTTTTTTTTTAGTTTTCCTGTTTATTCTTCTTTTTTTCTTATTTATTTTTGTGGGAAAATCGCAAAACGTTATTTATTTATTTAAGTCATATTAAAATGCTAATGCACATATTGAGACACATTTTATAAGAAACAAAAAAAAGTAGGCTTCATTGAGGAGGTGTATTCGAAATAATAATTTTGTTATTTTCTATACTACATGACAAGTTTTTTTCTCTCCATTGTTCCGAAGGAAAGCATATTAGGTGGTGGAAAAGGTAGTTGGGATATAGTCGACGACAATATATAGTTGGCTATAGAAAATAAGAAATGTGTAATTTAATCTAAAACTTCTGATTAAAATCTATAAAGTTGCAAGTTCCTAGCCTGAGGCAGAGATTATGTTTTTAACACGAATTACATTCCTAGCAAAAATGGTTAAAACCCTTGACCTATATCTGTCTGGGACCCTACTGTACAGCGCCACTTACTACCAGGATTGACAAAAAGACCGGGTTTTTTAAAAAATACGCAGTCCCCTATTGGGTTTTTGAGGGGTATTTTTGTGTTTTATTGGTTTTTATAACTGCTATGAAATTTCGTTCAAGTCGACAGTATTTTTTGTTTGTTAATACAAAGCTGCTATATAGGGAGCAGACTGCAAATACTTCGTTTGAACAGTGCATTATGAGAAAAACGGCTGGAATATAAAGACAGACATGCTTAAGTTATTCTTTTGCATGAAAACGCTCTGCTTCAAGTCTCAAAAGTTGCCAAAGGATTGTTAGATACGATCAAATGCCGCATCCGACGTATTCTCCAAGCATTGTTCCTTCTGACTTTTGGCTGTTTCGATGTAATAATATATTTTGGCATATCACCGAATCACTTCCTTTAAAGAAATATAAAATCTGGTTCAAATTTGGATCGCCTTAAAAGACAAGAAGTTTTGCTGAGACGAGAAATTGGCTTAGAGGTGGAGAAAAGATGTAAGCAATGACCTGATAAATTTTTATTTTGATAAATTTGTTAATTTTTTAAGCCTAAAACAACGAACCGATACGTAAATAATACTTGCTTTTGTTGTAAATAAATTACGAAAACCTTTAAATTAAAGAACCCACCCAGGTTTTTTTAAAATAGAATACCCAATAAAACTCGGGTAAGTTCAATTGAGTTATCCAGTGGGTTAACGAACCAGCTTACTGCCATACTCGATCTACTCGAAGATTGGGAAATTGCCGGATGCTTGGGACATTGGAATGCTCAAAGGGGACTTCGCTACTCTAGGAGGCGGCAATCAGTCTGCAATTTGGGAGTCGCTCTGAAATTCTCAAATATGGTAGGCCGGACTTGAAACTCTTAACGGAATTTCTTATGAGCCATTGTGGAATGAGAGCGCATACCATATTGTGTGAATGTGAGGTTCTTGATAGGTTTAGATGGAACTGTTTAGAGAAAAATAGGGTCTCATTGGAAAACGTATCCATAGATCGGAATGGGCACAACAGTGTCCTGCAATAGTGCCTGATTGGTATGATAATAATGACTGCAATATTTTTTAAACAACAAAACTATGAAATATCCGCCAGTTTATTTATGTATATATATTTTAAAAATTTCATATGTTTTATTCAATAACTTGTCCGGATTACCGCTAAACAACGCTAAACACTTCTTTGAAGTGCTCATCGTCAGGGTGTACTTCAGAAGCACCTTACTTGATCTGTAGGTAGAAACCGTAGTTCCAGGTGCTCTCAGTGCCAATGCCTGTAGTACCAGAAATAAGCTTCTGGCCAAACCTCGGAAGTTGTATTTTCCCTAACTCAGGCACTAATCTATTAAGGTGTAGGTCAACCCAATCTCACAGTTTAGAAAAGGTTTATCAAAGCCAACTGAAATAGCTTCCCCATTGATATCCAAATTAAAACAATTAATTTATTCACAATATTGTTACGTTCTAACCATTTTAAAACTTTTGAGCTCTTTTTAAATTGCGTCAAAATAAAATAACACCACTTTCTTGTAGCTTTACAGTTTTTACTTTCTTAGTTTATCTTCATACAGTTCGTCTTCATACAGCAACTTAATATTCGTTTATACAACACTTTTATTTACGCTTAAACACGACTTTATTTTATAACAGCAAAGCGATAACTATATCGACGTAGCAGCAATATCCTTATATAACTATTTTTCTACAGTTTGGAAAGTTTCGCACATGTTTTAAATGCTCTCATATCCTCTTTTTTACATCCGTTAATTTTAAACATGTGAGATTGTGTTACGCAAAGATGGTCGAATTGGCAATGCCGTCAAATATACAAATCAGTACCGCAATACCATCAAATACGTAAATCAGTACGGCTATATCATCAAATACACAAATCAGTACGGCAATACCAGGGTAACACATTATAAACTTTTACACAAAGCAGTAGAAAAAACCGCAATACAGTCCCTGATGTGGTCTACTTTCTTTTTAGGCTGTTTTATTTTCGTAACAATATGATGTATCCGCTCGGTTTGGACCCTACAACTTCGGCTATATCTCGCATTATCATTTTTAGAATGTTTATCATGTATGTATATCGTGATGTATACCTATGTGGTATTAGATCCAGTCTGTAACCGTAAAACATCTCAGTAAGTCATTAGGTCTAGACTCATACTATCAAAAGTTTTTGTTTCGGCAATATTTTCTTATGTAAAGAATTCGCTTTTTAGGGTTTCTATCGAATTAACAAGATTGCCTTGCTTTTAATGATTATCGAAAACAAATTTCTAAGTTCCCACTTGCTGAAAGCACGACAGTTGTAAAAAAGAAGATAACAGTGATGCATTAAAAGTTAGTGCTTTGAACACATAAAAAAGTCAGAGAATTAAATGTAAATTAGGTAGACAGCAGAGAATTCTGGAAATTCTTAAAAAGAGCACAGTTTTAAATAGGGTTGGTCATTTCAAAAATGCTTCAAAAAGTTTCAATTTAAAAATTTAATAAAACAAAAATGGTTGGAATTTTGCCAAATTAATTTTTTTTGTTGTGAAGTACAATTGTTTCGGTTAGAAATGAAATAATATTTCATTCATATGGCTGCCACAGCTGGCCTCACAGTACCCCAATTACGGACCAGTACGGACCAATTTTAGAGTGTATAGGGTCATATCTCGGCAATGTCATCACGAATGTTGGCCTTCAAATGCCCAATTGTCTCTGGTTTGTCGGCATAACACTTGTCTTTAACGGCGCTCCGTACAAAATAGTCCAACGGTGCCAAATCGCAGCTTCTTGGCGGCCAACTGATATCACCATTAAACGGCCATCAAACGTTTGACTCAATAAATCGATTGTGGCATGAGATGTGTGGCAAGTTGCACTATCCTGTTAAAACCAAACATCGTTCACATCAATACTATGATCGGTTATCATGGTGCGATAGGTGTTTCGGTTGCGCTGTCCTCATTTTCAAAGAAATGTGGCCCATAATGCCTCCGCTCCACAAGCCGCACCAAAGAGTCGCTCGTAATAGGTGCATTGGCTTCTGTAAGACCACGTTTGGGTTTTCAGAGCCCAAAATACAGCAATTTTGCTTATTAACGTACCCACCAAGATGCAAATTAGCTTTTTTTGTTGCTCAAGCGTTATTGAATTTTGTGACAGAATAGAATGACATAAGTATTACCAGATTCGAAATAACCGCTGGTTCTAATTTGAACCAATAGATGGCCCACCAGATATATAAAAGAGTTTTACTTTTTCTCCCACCCAATATCAAGGATAACGCAAACGGTTTTTGCATGTTTAGCCTTTTTTCGTATTTCAGTTCGTTCTCTCCTTTTGTTTTCTGCTTAAATTTAGTCTGGTAAAAATTTAATTTGACGACACTATTAAGTGGGCGTAACAAAACCGTTATTTTTATAAGTTTTTATTTTTATTTTTATTTATTTATTTTTCTATTTTTTTAAGTATTTATGTATGTATATATAGAATTTACAATACTATTAACTATAGTACTACTGTGTGAGTATTTTATAGAAAACATGGGTGTTTATAAGCTATAGTTGTTAGTTGCTATTGTTATTGTTATTGTTGTTGCTGTTAAACTGTCATGTTGTGGCAATTGCCAACAGTTTTGGGATATTTAAACGCAATGCAATTTTGTTTTCCTCCTTCATCATCTCCAACTTTCGTCTTTCGATTTAAACGTTAAATGCATAGGCATGTGACACAGGCACCTGTAAAATTAACAAAAAAAAGTTTTTGAGGGGATTGTTTATCATCATTATTGTGCAATTAACTTTATAATGTTATAATAGCAAAGACAAGTTGTAATGGCTTTTCAATTTAAAGCTTAACGTTAAAATTTTCTTTTTTTCTTTTTGATTAAATTAAAATGGATTTTTTTTGTCAACAACTTGATCTCATTATAGTAAAGCTCCCTCCGCCTCTTTAAGAGACTTGTTAAATCTTCAGAAAACAGAATAGAATACTTTATAAAGACTTGGTATTGAAGATAAAGTATAAAGCTTAAGTGTTGCCAAGTACTTTACATAATATATTGTATTTGTATTCGGGAATCACCCTGAATATTGTTTAGAAAAATAAAAGAAATATAATCATAGACAAAAAGATATACTTTGTGTTCTTACATAAATACAAACGAAATAAAAATAAACAACCCCAACTCAAAAGCATAAAAATCTAAAAGAAACTGATGCTGATACTGATACTGATACCTCAAGTAACGCGTATAAGAAGCTGCGCGTATTCCATATATTTCCATGCAATTACTTCGCATCTCAACTCACTTCATCTCATCGTTTAAAAGAATAGAAAAAGGGAACCTGAACAATGTTGACAACAATAGCAATATCGGTTATAATATAAACATTTCTCTCTCTAATAATTGTAATAATTTTCTTTTATTATATTTCAAATACTTTTTTGTTTTTATTTTTATTTTTCTATTGCTGTTTTCAAAAGTTATTTACGTGCAGACTCCTTTTCCACCACTAAAGTAGTGACTGCTACACGATACGGCTTTTACTATACGTCTCTACTCTTACCCCTGCTGTGAATTTATGAGCCGCAATTGTGAAATTATGTAGAGTCAGCAGAAATTATTCATTCATTCGTTCAGTCAGTCATTCAGTCATTCATTCCTTTGCTTACAATATTTTTTAAAAGATTTTTATATAAAAAATTCCAGCATTTCGTGGGGGACGCTTTTGTCGCGAAAATTTGTTTTGGTAAGCAAAACATGTCGACAAAACAATATATCGGACGTATTATACCAAACTCCTGTGGTGCTAAAAATTTCCAACGAAAAAAAAGCAAAGAAATAAATTTGCATGGCTTGGTTGTATGTTAGTGTGGGGTATATTCATTCTGATATTTAAAATTCTGGGGGGTTGAGCGCGTGAAACTTACGAATTATCGCAGCTCGAAATTGTTTAAGAAGTTTTATTATTTCTGTTTTTAATACAATTATATTTTTATTTCATTACTTTCTAATATTTTCCAAACCAAAAGCTGGGGTAGATTTGTGTTTAAACCACAGGGTTTCTTTGATATCTCTTTCCAAAAGAGAAATTTATCCTTTTTAGCAAGTGCATCAATGGAATTAACGCAATTATACTTCTCTCTGTTCGATTGTAAAAATGCTACAAGAACCATTAATCAAAACATTAATGAAATGTGTTTTAAACCTTTAAAAATCCATTTTTCCCATGAAAACCTGAACGAGTCAAATATTGAAGGTCAGGTCTTAAACATATAATATTGAAATTACATGAAACCATTGCATTTTAAGCAAGAGTACTTGTCTAGCATTACTTTTTATAAAACAGGATACTTCTTCTTAACAAAATTATTTTTTCCATTCAGTTTTTTACAAGAAAATAATCTTATATCCTTGGTATTCTAAAGACTGTTTTAAATCAAATGGATTTGAAAATGTGCTTCTCCGTAAGGACGTTTAAACGAATACATGAAACTGTTTAAACTGTAAAATAAATACGTACATGGAAAAACGTGCAAACAAAAATATGATCCTGTCAAAGCTGTACAGTGCTTATATACATATATGTACAGTCAGAGTCAAAAATAGTAAACAGCCCCATTGTCTGGAATTTAATTTTTATTTCAGCCATTTAAAATGCCATAAATCTAAACATTTTATGTTGAATTAAAATAGTGTTTAATGCTTTACAAAATCCATAATAAATAACAACAAAATTCTTGCAACAATTAAAGTTACAAAAAAACGAGAAAAAAAAACTATTTATTAAGCGCCAGAAAGCTATACAAGACAAAAACCTATGCGACAAGAAAGAATGATGTAGAAATACCTGGAACTGATACCATTTTTCTGATAGCTGCTATATGATACAAAATGAATTTGTATTGAAATTTACAAAACACCTTCAAAATACCAGTTTTTTGTACCTTCAAACACTTATAAGTTAATAACTTAGATAAATATTCACCGATTTTAAGATTTTTAGCGGAAAGCAGAAACAGACCTTTTAAATGGTGTATGCTTTACTTAAGTAAACTTAAGGAATCTGTGCATATTTGCTGAGCAAACATAATATCATACAATTCATTATCATACAATTCATTTGAAAAACACTTCATGAGGCTGTATACTATTTTTTGACTCTGACTGTATATTCATTCCTATGGTTCCAAGTTGGAACAAAGGGTTGTGTAGTTTCGATATCGATTCTGGTATCGGGACAGCCGATTGACGCCCCCAGACATGCTTTCTTTCTTAACTAGGCATTGAGATTAGCTATTGAGTGGCGTCATGTCATTCCAAGAATCACTGGTAATTTATTATTAAAATGAACTCCAAATGGCAGCCCCGACATTCTCTTCTTGGCACCACTGAATTGACCGCGACTGCTTATTTTATTCTCAGCATTCCAACATATTTATTATAGCTTTCACGATTCTGAAAGCATTCAGCTATGCTTCGCTAGGCAGTAAGTACCATGTAGTGTGTGCTTTTACATACTTCATGTCACTTGTTGGTATTATTATTATGATTTTGTTCACCTCAGCATAGGTCCGCACATGCTGGAGATTACTTTTCCGGGTAACGTTAAAAAGAGATTAAGCTCTGTAGGGGTGTAATCCATCACCCATGGTATTTGTTATCCTGAGACTTCCCTGACAATTGATGACGTTTTAATCAGTATAGCCTTCTGCATTTTCGTTAAAATATTCTGTTGCAGCCTCTGCTGTTGTTTTTGGTATTGTACCCGTTGATGATATTATAATTGGAAGCATAACAACTATATCCAAATTTTGCGAACTCTTCAAGTATTGGGATAGGGGTTGGTATCTCCTTATTTTCGTAAAACTTGTGCTAATTATGTTGCTGTGCAATAAGCTGGCAAAACCGATAATGACTACGGTCTTATTCCACTTATCGATTTTAATCATATCGGTTCTATTTAGTAATGGTGTTCCGTTCTGCGTTATATCTGCTAATATAGATCGGTACCAGTAGATCGTGCTCTCTCTATTTTCCATTACATGTTGAGGATGGTAGCTGTAATATGACGGTGCTTCTCTTATGGAATTTAAATGTTTGGTGATCTCTATATGTAATATTTTGCCCATTAAGGCATGCCTGTTCTTATAGTGACTTGCCATTAAAGTTGCTCACTTCTACACATTCTGCATAAATCACTAGTGATGCGTTTCCTTGATAATATACTTCATTTAGTTTCTAGAGCAAATGACGCCGTCTTGCATAGCAATACTGTGATCTTCGTTCTCGGAAAATAATGTTCTACTTGTGTGCCATCCATGCGTACTTTGTACGTCGACACATTGCTGAGAAATTTCATTCAGGTATCTTCCGTGGATTATTTTAGCTATCCATGCAGTGATGTAGCTTGAAACAGTCATTCACTCTTCGGGTTTAAGGGTGTAAGATTATCGTTCACTTCCTTGAGTGTGCTATGTAGGGTGTGGGTTTGTGCTACTGTGGTAAAGTATTTTTTCAGGTTGTTAATTTGCCAACCATGTAGCATCGCTATGTTCAAGATTCTTCTACCTCCTCTTTTTCGGGTAGGTTTACCCTTTCAAAAAGTCAAAAGACTTTTCATCTTACATCCAGTGAATTAAGATCGGTTCTTGATCAGGATATTATTCCAAAGTAGTACTTAGCAGTGGAATAGCATACGTGTTTATGTCTTTGGTGATGTTTCCTGTTATCTGGTGCATTCTTCGGAAAAATTCGGCAGTTGGTATGATATTTTGCAAAGTGTGTTCCATTCGTAAACGTTGCTGCATTCACAGATATTTATAGTATTCGTTTGCTTTGAGAGAGTTACCTATTGTGTTGTAGTTGTTGCTGTAGGTGAATTTTCCTCTGTGTATATTTTGAATTCTGCTCTTTTCTATACCAAACTTCATATCAACATCATTCGTAAAAATTTTAATATTCTGATCAGGTTCTCCAGGATTTCTGCAAATCGGACTTGATACAAAATGGTATCATTTTACTCAGATATTCATTTAGCCTGCAATGACCGGTCAAAAGCCCAGTCAGTATCCTCAAGTTGTCTCTAGACATCCTCATGCAGGATTAAAATCTTCTCCTGTCATGAAAAGTTTAGACTGTCTCAGACCCATATGGCCAGAGAAGATTACCCGCCTCTGATTATCATCATTTTCATTGATATGCACTTCCAGGCCTCCTTCCTCGTCTACAAACGGGTTCTGGCCCCACACGTCGAGCGGAGCAGTTCATCGGCCCTTTCATTCCCCGGAATCCCCACATGACCCGAGACGCAGCACAAGTTGACCCTATTGTCCTTGCCCTTGTTTACCAAGACATTCCCAAGCTAGTCCTGAGTCAACCTCTTAGGAGCCAAGTGCTCGAATGTCGGCCTGACTATTAGATAGTATGGCTATGTCCTGTCCTCTATATTTCCTCTCCAGTTTAAATTGAGCACATCTCTCAATTGCATAAACCTTTTCTCATAAGTTCCGAATATTCCCTTATAGGGCCAAACACTTCCGATTCTGTACCATTTTCTTTCCTTGACCTGTCCGTGCTGGGCAATGCTTACTTACGACCTCAATAGTAATGAAAATTACCGAAGTATAATGAGATTTTTAAATTCTACAAATAAAAACTTCACGTTTCTATTGTAAACACAGTGAATGTTTGTTTTACTGTTGGCATTTAACTTTAAAACTGTTGTTGGCTATTTAAGAATAAAATCTACTATTTTGTTGACATCCTATCGAATTATTTAACATCAACAAATGAAAATGTGAAAATTATTAAGAATTTTATGATTTTGATTTAAAGATGTGCAGCCAGTCAGTCAGTACTTGTATATCCGTTCGGTTGACGTCAAATTATGAATTTATCTCTTCCTTTTTGCCTCTCCCTTGAATTGACTTGTCAATTTCGCTTTTGTGCGCTTGAATACATCACAGTAATATCGGTTCTTGGAACTCTTAAAAGAACCGACAATGTTAAGTTTGAAAAAAAAAGATGGAAAAAAATTAACAATTTCACTTTAAGTAATTGCTGGAGTGACAATCTGGCTGGGGTGGTTACAAAATGCCAATGCAAGCAGCATCAGCAGTGGTGGCCAGCATTAAACGCATAAACACTGCTGATGGACTTTTGTTAAGTAATTGAAGAAAAGCTAGTGAACATTTAACACTCGATTAAATAAGAAATTTATGACCTTTTGTTGTCGTTGTTGTTATTGTCCAGCCAGCCAACACTACTTCATAGTTGAGTGCACAACACTGACGTTCAATGATGCTAATTCGGCTTGAATTTGACAAACATCAGAAAGTAAAAAAGGAAAGAAACACCAAAAATTATATTGAAAGTGAAGCAGAAGCGAAAAAAGGCAACAAACAACTAATCGATATACAAGACAAATTAAAACGATTAGAAAATAAAAACTATAAACAGCTAAAGAATGATGAATGAATGAATGAGAAGCGGCCGACTAGTAACTAACAGTGGCAGCGTGGGCCATAAATGACCAAATGTTATGGTCATTGCGAAAAAAGTGCGTTTGGTCGAACGGCCGGTCGGTCTCTGTTGTTTTCATTCGTTGTGCTATTGACACTTTATTGGGACAAATTGATGCGTTTTGTATGAACGAACGGATGTACGTAGACGTGGGTCATTCTATCGTTTCTGACATAAACCGTCCATATGTCGGCATTATTCTTACCCACACGAATATCATTTCAAAAGTAAAAGTAATTGCGGGGGTTGGCAAAGGAGCGCGGAATCTTGTCATTTAGTAAATTAAGCGAATAAAACTAAATGTGTATGAAGAAATAAAAATAAAAAAAATATAAAAAAGTATGGGATATAACGATAAAGACATTAAAAACACACAAACACTTACTAAAACACCCGAAAATAACACACACACACACACACACACACAGCCACAGAGACACAGATACTCTATACAGATAAACGACATTAAGAACCGAAATACCAACACCCTTAAACATATTGCTTAGATACAAGAATGAGCTTTTACGGCTTAGTTTTGTTTAAGGATGTGGTGGCATTGCTGATAAACATCTGGGCGAGCTGCCAAATTGGCAAAAACCAAGCCAAAATTACGCGTCGTATTATAAAAACCAAAGCAATGGTTTTTTCCATTTTATTTTTGTCTGTTTGACTGTGATCTTAGACAAGCAATTAAGTTGATAACACTTTAATAAATTTTATTTTCTTTTCTTTACATTCCTTTTACACAAACCAAAAATGAAAAAACAAAATATCTTCGTCCCATAAATGCATATATTTGGGGGGCAATTTTCAAAAATTATCGCGTGATACCATCGCATACTTACTAACACTCACTTGTACTCATACTCTTATACAAACGAGATAACAAAACACATGAGCACTAAAGCCATTGCCAGCCATTCATTAATTTTATTTATTCATTAAATACATCAATTCATTCATTTATTCGTTTATTTATACATTTATTTGGTGGTTTTTTTTCGTTTGCCGTTGAATCGATCATTTGATTGATCGTTCGATTCATTGCACTTCGTTACGTTCGATCACCCAATTGGAACCGATCAATTTGTCTGATATTTTGTTTTCTATTAAGCAAAGTCTTAAAATAAAATAAAAAGTATATTTTTTTGTGCATATACCAACGTGCAGAAACAGGGTGTTTAAATGAAAAATACCTTTTTAAAACGTTTGAGTTTCTTTTTAGTTGCCTCAAATAAAATGAAACCACGTTGTTGTTGTTTTATAATTTTTATTTCCTCACTATCTTAATACAGCAACTTACTATCTTGCACTTAATATTCGCTTATACAACACTTTTATTTACGCCTAAGCACTACTTTACTTAATGACTGCAAAACGATAGCTATCTCGGCATAGCAGTCTCCTTATATACCTTATTGCTTATAGTTTGCAAAGTTTCGTAAATGTCTCAAATACTCTCATATCCTCTATTTTATATCCGCTAATTTTAAGCAAATCAGTACGACAATACCAGGGTAACACATTATCAACTTTTACACAAACCAATATACAAAAATTCCACAATACAGTCCCTGATGTGGTGTATTTTCTTTTTAGGCATTTTTATTTTCGTAACAATACATACAAATTCAGTATCACACAGAATTCCTTAAATATAAGGCGCGAAAAAACAAATGACCTTCAGTTTGATCTTTCCGTTGCAATATTTTTCAATTTTACACCAGTTTTTTCTCGTTTAGACAATTTCTTTATGGATCAGTATCCATTTATTTTAATCTTCAAATTGCAATTCATATGTCCAATTCAGTTTCATTATTTACGCTTTCTCATTTCCGGCTCAACAAGTACAGCTCTAAGATCGCGTTGTGCGAAGTTCCAGATCTCATAGCAATATAAAAATATATTTACTTGACCATTGTGTTGAAAATCATGATTCTTTCACTAATTTACATTAAAGGATTCATACTTATGACAATAAAGGTTAGGTCGATTAGGATATTTATGTTTATTCTCTTGCATACATTCAGTGTAGTTATGAAACATTAGACAAACGCCAGCCATCAGCAAAGTTATGATTCTCCAAGCGTGTACCTAATCCCCACATTATTCCCTCTTTTTCTATAAGGCCATATCTGTCTTGAAAAATGCTGAAATGCAATAGAGATATAACGAAACCGTGCCTAACACCTTTAGGTAAAAGAATTCTGACCCCAGATTTAGCTCGGCAATAAGCTGTTGAATCCACTTTTACTTAAGAGTTAGCCAATTTGCTAAACCTGAAAAGAAAAGAAGAAATATAAGAGAAAAATAGCGTGGTTCCAAGTACATATGTTAAAAGTTAATATTACTATACAGTAATAACACATACAATAATGAAAAAAGAAGGCCAGTGTGAAAACCAGGGCTTAAATTACTTGCTTCAAAATAGCAACAGCACTAAAATTTTTGCTTTGCTTCAGTTTTAGCTTCAAATATATAATTATCTATAGAATTAACATATTAAATAACTGTATTGCTAAATGGTTACTGAAAACTTTGGTAGATAATTACACGGTGCGATAAAAAAAAATACCTGTCAAGTGATACTATTTTTCTGATAGGCGCTGCCGAGCAGAACAAAGATCTGTTTTTGAAATTTTCGAAACACCTCCAAAATCTTGAGTTACGGCTAAAAAAACATTTTTTCGGACCTTCATGTACTTATAAGCTAATAACTTTGCTGAATATTACTCAATTTTAAGTTTCTTTTCAGATTTTGAAAGAAGAGATATAGGATATCTGGGTGTATTTGTCAAGCAAACACATTTTTCATCAAATTTTTTCCACATTTTCAACTTTAGATACGTTTTTACGCACTATTTTATATAGGAACCAGAGTTATTAAATTTTTTAGTAAAGCAACTCATGAAAAAAATCATACCTTTATTACAAAATTTCAAAAAAATAAATAATTTTTATACGATGCATTACGGAAAGGCTTAGTAACTCCAACAATTTGTACCGGATTTCTAAACCTTAAGTCTCATTTTATTCATAACTTAATAACTTCTTAACTTCCTTAATTAACGAAAGTAACAAAACAAAAGTAACGAAAGAGTATGGTGCCTATATAAAATAGTGCTCTAAAATACATCTAAACTTGCAAAACGTGGAATCTGTTAGTATTAAATGAAAAAATGAAGTGAAATACAAAGAATTGTCCAAAATAAAAACATATTTAATGTCAGAACCAAAAAGAGGCCTTGAGCTTGGCAGGATTCGAAAATCAAACGAAGTTTTATAAATGTCTGAGAGAAAGCTGAAGACTGCAAAGCGTAAAGATGATCGTATAATAATCCTAACCAAAAATAATTATTTTGGAAGAACTCAATTTAAGTGTTTCGTCATGTACAATACAGAGAAGACTAAGCCAGAGCAGTCTAAAAAGTTTTTACACGAAGAAAGAACCATTACTACGACATGCAAATATAAGAAAGCCTTTGGGCTTTTTACCAGATTCGTAATTGAATCGAATGATTTGCCCAGATGAGTCGATATATATAGTAAAAAAAGGTAGGGTGTGAGCCCTCAAAAACTTAAACCTAAACACATTGAATCTAAACACAAAATATGTTGAAGGAAGTCTCATAGTTTAGGGCTGGTTTTGTTTCTTGGGAGTGGGTCGAATAATCAGAATTGAGCATTGTGCTAAGAGTAGTGATATGGTCATGGGCTTGTGGTACTTTATATTCCAAGTTACCCCAAACATACGAGCAAAGTATCAAAGAACGAGTTTCAAGAAAAATATACCGAAAAACTGGAGTGACCGGCTCAGAGCACCGATCTGAACGCCGTAAAATGCCTGTGGACCAAATTAGATAACAATATTCAAATGGAATATCGGACTAACACTAAACATTTTAAAAAGAAATTAATGCCGAATTGAGAGAGATTCCTACACAAATTTTTGCAAAACTTTACTTGAAATATACCTTAATGACTTTGTGAGGTCATATTTAATAAAGGGAGAGCTACTAAGCTCCGATTATTATAATATGCCTTTATATTTCTGCATTCTGTTTTTATCTTTTTTATATTGAAATGTAAACGAAATTAATAAATTTGTCTCCTTTTTTCTCTGATGAAATAAAACACTTTGTTTCGTCCAATGGTGTATATAGCTTTTAAAAGGTTCATTTCTCTTCTTTCCAAATTTGAAAAGAAACTTAATATAATATTCAGCGAAGTTATTAGCTTTTAAGTGCATGAAGGTCCGAAAAACCGATTTTTTATGCGTAACTCGAGATTTTGTGTGTTTTTTGAAAATTCCAAAAACAGATCCTTATTTTACTCGACAGCACCTATCAGAAAAGTAGTATCATTTACCAGGTATTTACACTTCATTTTTGTCGCACCGTGTTATCTATCAAAGTTTTTAGTAACCATTCAGCAACACAGTTATTTAATTTAAAGCTAAAACTGAAGCAAAGTAGAACTTAATTTGACATATCTTTGTTTCAGTGTTTGATAAATTCTACCATGGTGAGGTACACAATTGAGCATTGCGTTAAGAATGTTGAAGCCTTTTACGAAAATGGGCGTTCAAATCAAAATGCATTTCGTGCTCTTCGTAATTTTTTGATCACCATAAGCGACCAAATGTGTTCACAATAGGGAAAATAGTGGGCAAATATCAGCGAACCGGGCCTGTAGGAAATGTGGAAACTTCTGTGCATGCTCCCTCAGTTCGTTCTGCGTAAAACATTGCTGTTGTTCGCGATTCGTCGTCGTGCTCAACAATTAAAAATCTCACGAACATCACTGATGCGAATTTCGAATAAAGATTTGAATTTACACGCTTATAAGGTCCAATTGACTCAAGAACTGAAGCCTACTGACCATTGCAAGCGTCGTCAATACGCCGAATGGTTAGTTGAACAGACAGAAGTGAATGGTGACTTTACAAAGAAAATCATCTTCAGCGCACCTTAACCTAAATGGATTCGTTAACAAGCAGAATTGCCGCTTTTGGGTAAGTAAGGATCCACTAGTGACTGTTGGAAAACCAATGCATCCACAAAGACTGACTGATTGTTGCAGTTTATGGGTTGGCGGCGTTATCGGACCGTACTTCTTCGAAAATAAGGACAGCCAAGCAATTACCGTGAATGTTGTTCGCTATCGCGAGATGATAAAGGACTTTCTTTGGCCAGAAATTAAGGATATGTATCTGGACGATATCTGGTTTCAATAGGATAGTGCCACTTATCACACAGGCAATGAAACAATGGCTCTTTTGAGCGAGAAATTCGATGACCGTGTTATCTCATGTCGTGGCTATGTTAATTGGCCGCTACGATCATGTGATTTGACGCTGTTGGACTTCTTTTTTGACGATATTTAAAAGAAAAAGTGTACATCAATAGGACAACAAAAATTCAAGAGCTAAAGTATAATTCAGAATATTAACGACATTTAACCTCAATTATGTCTCAATTATGCATAATAAAATATATTCAGATAATTCTCTGAAAACTTTTTGTTTAATTTAAAGTTAACATCGTGCGTTTTAATTGGACCACCCTTTATTTGTAAGGGCAGAAAATGCTTTATTTTTTTCAGATGGGGTCAGTTTCTATGAAAATGAAAGAGTGACGCACCCCACAATGCACGCTGATGTATGAAGTGATTCGTATAAGTCATTAGTGACGTTTCACAAGAATTGGAACTGGATGCAATGGAAGCTGAAACCCTATAACGCCTTGTGGTCATCTCTTGGTTTTTGTTTTTTCTTTCATTTGTTTCTATTCAAATAAAACACCTCTTTTCGAAATTCCCTTTTATTTTTATCTTCTAAAAATAGTTCCTCTTCTTAAAAAAATACGTATTTCTGTCGTAACCTTTCCTTTTACTATTAAGTGTTGTTGTTGCTGTTGTTTGTATGGTCTTTCGGTCTCAATTTTAGGTCTCTACTCATGGCATATATTGGGTGTTTTAATTCAAATTAAGTGCATGCAATAACTATAATCTTGTCTCCGTGCGTGTGTATGCCAATGTTTTTTTTTATTGCTTTATGGTTTATGGTTTTACATCAATAACTTTTTTAAACTGAATAATTAAACATAACCATTCACCCAATTCATTCAGGTATTCATTCACTTCTTTTATTTAAATAGTAAAACAGCTACTGATTCTCCTCTTCCTCGTATTTTTCGTAATTTTTTGGTTGTCGCTGCTGCCACGTAATTGCCTGCAACGGCAACTGACTCTTCTTAGTGCAGTTTTTTGTTTCTTGCTTTTTTCAAAGGCCATTTATTTAAAATTGAAGAAATTAATAAAATAAAAATAAAAAATAAAAAAATAAGTATTTGCGTCAGTTGGTTAAATTGTCTTGTCTATTGTAAGAAGAAAAATGAGTGTAAGACGGACTCTAATATAAGAAAACAAATTGTATTTGTAGATCATAATTAAACTACCCGATAATAATTTCTTTAACAGTTTATACACTACTAGCTTGACTTGCTAACAAAGTCTTGCTTGACTGCGGTGTTAAATTTTTCCCAAGCTTAAGAAAAAAGACAATGGCTTGTAGCAAATGACAGTTTTGTTATTTATAAACCTGCGCCTTGGCATTCAAATATCGCTTGAAAACCCTTTCTCAGACACAGCACACAATGTTTTGAGGCAGTTATGTGTAGCATCCACAGTAGTGTGGCATCTATTATAATCATTGTGCTCTTGTATTTATGTATAAATAGATGTGTAAGCGTGTGTGTGTGTGTGTGTGTGCAAGTTCCATATGAATAGTTAATTTTTATTTGCGTTAGTGGAATTTGGTGACGCTGTTTGGTGTCAGTTTGATAAGTTGCGATGCCAATGAGTAGTGCAGGACAACGTTAATGCTCTGTGGTGCTGCTGCATTCCGCATTCTATAGAACAATTGGATTTTGCGCATAAAATTCCATTCTTGATTTGTCTGACACTCAACTTTTATAAATGCGGCACAATGTCTTCACAATCTTTTTGTTATTCTTTCTTGTTTGCTTTTAAACAATTCAATAACTTTGAAATTGGTCTCTTCACTTAATGCCAATTTCTACTTCTCTCTTTCTCTTTCTCTCTTTCTTGTAGCTACTTCTGAGCCTTTGGCAAGTCTGCTACATTGAGAGGCAATTGCAATTGACAATTTAAATGCCTTAATAGTTGTTATGTTCGCTAGTAAGCTGTGAAGGGAGAAAGTCTAGTGTAAAGTACCCTACAAGAAATTGGGACCAATCTGTTCTAATAATAATCGCTTAAATCCAGAGAGATAGCGGAAATATTAGGTCAGTTTGTTTACTTTTTGGACAAAGTTCGGCAAATAAAGAGAAATCAATAAGTTCTCCCAATGAGAGAGAAAAATGGAACTCCTTGTTTTTAGCCAAACTTTTTGTTTTTTTTTTTAAACTGAAATACAATATTACCTTGATCAAAAAGTTTTCAGAATAACCCCCGTATTATCATCACTCTGATTTGAGTTTTTTTTTGTGTGTGTTAAGTTGGTACAACTGTTATTGATATTCCCGGTAAATCTTAGCGTCTTAGCTTGACATTTGCAAAAGCTACGTAGCCAAGAGTACATCTATCTCTATGTATGTTACCGATTTTTTTCAATTTTAGAAACGGCTGCCGAAACGTGTTGCCTGTAATGGTTTTTTTTAGCTCGACTGAACAGAAAGAAGTTACAGAGAGCTAAATCAAGTGAATGCGACGGTGTGTTTTCATGGTGCAAAATTCACTAGTTTTCTGCCCACAATTCTGGTCTCTTTCGGCGAATGGCTTCACGCAAACGTCTCATAACGCCCAAATAATACTCTTTGTTTACTGTCTGGCCTTCTAGCAAAAATTCATGATGCACTACACCATTGTAATCCATGATAACCGTAAGCATTGCTTCGTTTTTGACTGAAAACGATGTGGTTTTTTTGGACTCGGCTAATTTAGTGAACGCCATTTACTTGCCTGATGTCTGGATTCCTTTTCGTACTCATAAACATACATCTCATCTCCAGTAATAACGCTTTTGATGAATATGGGATGAGATTTAGCCTCGCAAATCATATCTTTTATGACCTCAACAAGGTCAAAATTGTAAAAAATCGCCAACACATGTAGAGATAGATATACTCTTGGCTACGTAGCTTTTACAAGTGTCAAGCTATGACGCTTAGATTTAGCGGTAATATCAATAACAGAAGTACTAACTCACAAAAAAACTTAAGTCGGAACGATGGGATCGCCACAATGGAGTTATTCCGGAAACTTTTTGATTAAGGTAGTATGTACTTTCATTGCAGCTTTACTCTAAAATTCTTCACCATGTAAATTTGTTACCTACGGTTAAGTATGTAGTCAATATACTAATAGTCTGGCGTTGAACATGGGCTGCTAGTGTTGGCATTAAAGTTTTTCTTGAAACAAATTTGGATTGCTTTACATACTTGACCTCTTTCGAAGATAATTTGATGCTGCAATCAGCCAACAAAATATAACTTTTTGGAAGCTGGCGCTTTGAACAAGGCAATTACCCAAACCATACGTTAAGTATTGTTCCCAAACAGCTTCATTTTCCTTCCCAGTTCTAATTATTATTCCCAGTCATAATTATTATTGAAAATTTTGGGTCTTGGGGATGGCGTGGCATACAAACGGCCCAATTTCGAATCTCAGCAGAGAAAATGACAAAAAATTTAATTGCGGTTTCGAGTATTTAATAAAAAGATTTCAACTCCCTCCAGACAAATCCATCTAAAGAAGCTCCCCTTACCTTCCAGCTTAACTCTGGCGATGATCAGACTAATGATTAGGAGAAAACGTCACCTACTGGGAAAAAAATTACAATGCTATGTAAGGACCACCACCACTTGGCAACGATATCATATTGAAGGCGAGGTACAGTAGATTAATAATATTCTGAGTTTGAAAATCCACTTGATTACTGAAACTGAAACAAAGCAGTGTATGCTTTATGGAAAGTTAATAAGTTCCCTAGAGTACTGACGGAGAAAAACAAAATCTTGATCAAAATACGACAAATATTTTTAAATGAAAATGGCTTTATTAGTTTTCAAAATATTCCCCTTGATGATCAATACACTTTTGCATTCCTTCAAACCATTTTTTCATTTTCTCTTGAGACACCTCCAAAATATGGACTCTACGGAGGATGAGACATCAATTCGATGTTTTGACTGCTCAAAAATTCATCTGTTTGACGAGATGTGTGAGAGCTCGCATTATCATGATGGAAAATTATTCGTCTTCGGCGGTTGGTTTTACGAATGTCTTGGAAGACTTTCGGCAAACAAATGGTCGTGTACCACTCAGAATTTAACGTCCTACGTTACTCAGGTAGAACCGTGATCACATGACCTATTCGACCGAAGAAACAGGCGAACATTTGCTTCACTGTGCTTTTTGCACAAACAACTTTTATTGGATTTAGTTCGTCTTGGAATACCCTCACGGTCGATTGCTGTTTTGTTTCCTGCTCATACTCATATATGCAGAATTCCTCACCTGTCACGATTTTATATACGTCGTTTGAAGCACCACGGTTAAGCGATTGATAAATTATGGGGTATCTAACGAGAACAAATTTTGTTTACAACTAAGTGTTCTTGCAAAATCTTATGTATTGAAGTGGATGGCAAGGATGCCTCTATCTCACAATATGTCACATGACGATCTTGCATTATCAGTTCACGCATTGCATCGATGTTTTGTGGCACACAACCGATTTCACCAGCGGTAAACAGTGGTTTTTGATGGTGATTTATCGCCATACAAAGAACTGAGTTTCATCAACACATTCTTGTTGAGATAATCCACGTCGAAAGTTGTGAAAAATAATCCAACGAAAACTTTCTCTTGAAATTTCCACTTCTTGGCCAAATTGATTTTCTTAACTTACTGTAAACAAAACAAATAGCACATGTACATCAAAACGTTGTGAGTACGTGTATGCTCAAAAATTCCTAACTTTATTAGTTTGTTACTAGACATTAGTGTTGCCAGTTTCAGAAATATTAATAGTGCCACTCGTATCAGAAAACATGCCACAAAGCCACAAAAAACATTCTCTATGCTTACAGTGAAAGTGGGGCGCAGATACTTCTTCGTACTCCTCAAATTTATTGGAATCGATGCCTAGACGTCTACAGGCTGTTATTTCTGCAAAAGGTGGCCCAATAAAATATTAATATTAAGTATACAATATACACTGCTCGTCACTTCAATAGCACGCCATCTTTCATGCTCTATTTGCCTTCTAGCTGTGACACTATGGCAGTGCTTTGTTGAAAAGGGGTAAATTAATGCTTACAAGGATATGGGCTATTTAATCGCGTTTAATTGAGTCCGAGGTAAAAAAGTTTGATTTATGATCCAAAAAACATTTTTTTTTTTAAAGCCGGTTCACATTAAAAGGGTCATCTTTAATGAATTTTATAGAGAAGCTAGTTTTGTGTCCTTAAATGTATTTTTTAAATGCCACTGACTTACTTTCGGCAATGGCTTTCGTCAATGATGTTTTGGCAATGACGTTATCGATCCAAACTCTCATTGTATATCACTAGCTTCAATTATCAAAACAAATAACTATCACGAAGTTTGTCGTCTCTAGCTAATAAGCTTATTTACCTGTACGTGTACGTATTTTTATAATATTTACGGTCCATTTGGTAATTATTTTGTGTATAAAAGTTTCTTGCGCTTAATACAAAAATTTATTAAGAATCGTGTATTATCTTACAAAAACAAATAAAATTTTTCTCTTACGTTAAAGAATTATAGAAAGAAAAAAAATTGAGAACTGGAGCTAGCAATTTCGGGGTACATTCGGCTTTTAAAATTGTGCTATGCATTCATTTCAATAATTATTACTTGGCTCATCCATAATTCCCCTTTTTGAAATGGTTTGAAAGTACAAATTTAGGACTCAACGAGTTTCGATTGACGTAAATGGGATGAATTATGCAGTCAGATGTTTCACGTGGCATTAAGACTACAACATCCGTCGGTAAAAAATATAACCTTAAATGCCAAACAATTGGGTAGCGCTAAAAAAAATATACCACACCACTACTAATAAAAATGATTAATTTAAGTTCACTTCAAAGCAAGTAGGTATACTAAAAAAAGAGTTCTTAATGCGCATTAAAAATGAATTTGAGTCAGTTTTTCAATTTTCAACCTCTTTATCGGAATAACATAACTGTTCCCCAAAAACCAAAAAATTTTCTCGTCTTTTTATAAAACTATATAAAATATAATGATTTTGAAGCGCTGAATTTATATCTGCTTTCAGATTTTTTTCAATTGGACTCAAATTTTTTGTTATGGGCATGGCAAATTTTTCGCCCAAAATATGATAGTTATGTCTATATATTTCGTAATAACTTGAAAACGATTTGAGCGATATTGCAAGTACCACCAAACGTTTAGGAACAAAATTTCCTATAATTCACCTGAACAACAATTTTTTTTGTAATTCAACAGTTTCGTAGTTAGTCACAAATTAGCGTGGAAAAAAATTTTTTTCGCGCAAAATAAGAGCAATTTTTTTTTTTCGAAAAGTCATAAAAAATTTTTCAGAATGAAAATTTTAGATGTTAAGCACTTAGATTAAAGCTTAAAATGTTAAGAATAAAAAAAGCTATAATTCAAGAAAATTGGTTGCCTATTGCTGATTTTATTCAAAATTAAATGCAGGTACCTAACTTCGACCAAAATTAGTGAAAAATGTTTTCGACCATAAAAAAAAATTTGAGTCCGATTATATTCCATAGAGTTTTATTTATATTCCATATCGTTTTTTTATTGTTTAGTTTCATTAGTCAAGTAACTATTGAAACGTTTAAACTAAGGTTTTTGTTTTAATTATCAAATAAATGCTGAATATACGAGACTTTGAAATACCTCACAATTAAACAGTGTCGAATGTAAATTAGTTGGTTTGCTATAGTCACCCGGTTGGGAAAACGGTTCAAGCATTATCTGAAATGTTCTCAACAAGAAGACAAACTATGTCAAAAGTTTAAGAAGCGCTAAAAACGAAAATATGCAAATATTAGTACATTCAGCATAGCTCCCACATAATAATTAGAAGAGAACGGAACGTGTGTTACGAAGAAAAGTGGATAAAAAACCATCCACAAGAACAGTTTCTGGTGAGAATGTTGCATTGCAGTTCTCCATGAAACGGTAAGGTAAGTCTTGAAAAAGAACGACTGTTTTATATAGAATAGCGCTTATTTTCAAACCTGACGATTACTGGGATCAAATATACATATTTTTTAACGAGACCATAATAGTATTTCTTTATAATGACGGCCCTAATGAAGTATGGAAGAAACCCTTAAAAACGTTGGAAAGTCGAAATACAATTTAAACAGTAAAATATGAAGAACTTTCGTTAATGGTTTGGGGGTGCTTATGTAGTAAGGGAGTAGGAGAAATTTATTTTATTGATGCTAAAAAATTGCGTTTTATATTAATAGAAAACCGTAGTTCAAGTTCTATCAGGATAATAACTCAAAACCATAGGATCTTTTCTTAAGAACTTGGCTTCTTTATAACTGTCGCCAAGTACTGAATACTTATGGTCAGCATCCAGATTTAAACCAAATCTAAAATTTATAGACTTATCTTAAAAGAAGTACTGCCAAGAGGCGTCTCAAGAACCAAGGTACATTAGGTGCTGTAATTATGAAAGAAAGGGATAAAATTCCAACTGAATGTGTCAATGTTGGCCATACAAAATATTGATTATCTTGCAACTCAATATTTTCATCCCATTTGTTAAGATTAATTATGGTTGTATTTAAAAACATTTTCTTGACAGCAAAATTCTAGTTTCTTCTGTTTTTTTTTTTTTTCGTTATTTTGGAATTAAAATTTGTTTTCTTTTTTCTTTCTTGCTGTTGTTATTTGTTAGCTAATATCTATTTAGATGAAATTGAATTATCAAAAAAAAAAAAAAAAAAAAAAAATTAAAAGTAAACCTATTCCTTTTAATGATAAAAATCAAACCCAATTCTTTTTTCACTACGTTAACAAATTTTCTTGACAAACTGTATGTGTATCTTTTCTGTACATGTGCACGTAATTGCACTTAAACGACAGCAACAGGTTGGGCACGCAGTGTCAGCCCAGAGAGGCAGTTTGGTAACGCTTGGAGGCATAATTAACGCTAGTGGAAATTAGTACTTAATTGGCTCATAATCAGTAACTAAATGTTTATTGAATCGGGTTTTTACCAACAAATTACCTCTAAGAAATGAGCGACGAATGCGACCCGCCAAATTTCGCATGAGCTACCTTCGACGAAATTGACTTTTTTTTTTACTAATTTTAAAAAAATAAGTAAACAATACTAAGTTTTTATAGCGTTTTGTAACGATATTTTATTATTAATTATCCAAGAACAATAAACAGCAAAAAGATTAGTATATTTGTTGAATAAGTTCTTAGATTAAGAGCTATAAAAAGTAGTGCAGAATCTGCCCTATGTTCTTTGAATAATATATAGAAAAGTTCGTTTTTGGTTGGAACCTTTCAAGTGTTAAAAAATCTCTTTATTTTAGTGGCATTTTTAAAGTCTCCAATGCCGTTTTAATTCACGCAAAAATACCAATTTTTTTTTTAACAATTTCGCAGCAATAGTTGATATGATTACCCCTTGTTTAGAGGCTCACATTCGCGCTAAATCCTAAAGAGTACTTAGTTGTTGTTGTTGTTGTTGTATTTTATTGCAAAATATTTCTGTAACCTGCGTTTCAACGTAGAATTTTGCCTGCTACTGTATTTTGTTTTAATTTTTTTTATTTTTTATTTTTTTCTTCTTTCAAAGCGTATTTAAATATAAACAAAATGTATGAATGTGTGTTGTATTGTGTGCGTGTGTATAGTTCGACTGAACTTGTAAGATGATGATCAATTCAAAATATTTGCTTTAATTGTATTACCAAAGTTCTAAAATAAGGTTGCCGCCACCGCCGCCACAGTTAACAAAACTGATACCGGTGACACTGCTGCTTGTTATAGCCGCACTTAATATCGCCGCTAAAAATAAAAGAAAAATTAAAAAACAACAACAACAACAACCGGAGATAATAATTGTATTTTAAAGCAGATGAATAAACATGTACGGGTTGATGTTTATTTTTTATATTTTATTTTGATCTTATATGGGTTTTATATACTCAAGTAAATATATTATATCGATTATTGCATTGTTGTTGCTGTTGCTGCTGGTTTTGTTAAAAAGAAAACAAAACAAAAAAGAAAAAGTTTAAAGTGAGCGCTTAATGTCGGGTGTTGATTGGAATTTTAAACGCTGCACATAAATTACGCAGATGTGTCAAATGATTTTAAATTTGAATATATTTTTTGGAAACAAAACGAGACAAAAGAAGAAAAGAATGGGAATAAATATTTTAAGGATTGAGTAATAATTGTTTTCAAGAAGTGCAATTTTTGTTATAGATCAAGTATATGAGAAAGCTGATTCTAAGCAGAGAATCTTCACAATATCTTTACTTTTATAAATATTTATCTATAATTTTAAAAAGTCCTAAAGTTTACTTTTAAATACGTACGTAAAAGTGAAAATTCTTAAATAATATAAGCTCGTTCAAGAAAGCCATTAAGATAGCTGCGCTGAACTCTTATGTGGACGCTAAAGAAGTAACTGATTACATATAACGTTGAAGAAGTGCAAGCTCACCAGTAGGTAGTGACTTCGATATATATAGTACGAGTATATCTGTTAGCTATTGTATTGCAATTGGGTATATGGCTTGTTTTGTTCATTAGATATGTTACAGTGAAGTTAATATCAGGTGTACCGGTATGAAGTGAGTGAGAACAATTATTGTGAACGAGCCTTATTTATTTTTTTTTTTGTGTGTTGAAAATGACATCTGCCAAACACATTCAGTATACATCAAATCAGTGAACAATCTACATTATATTTTTTTTATCGAGTTAAAGATAGCGAATTCTGCACCAGAAAATAATGATTTGCGGAAAGCAATTATTTTGTTGGATTCATTTAAAGAGTCGCATCAATGCTAGTCGAGTCATGTTTTAATCCATGACAATCATCAAATTCCCATGCAAAACCAGATCGGTTCGGCAGGAAGACAATGCTGTGTGTCTGGTGGTATTAGAAAGGTGTGATGTACGACGAGCTTCTAAAACCTGGAAAAACCGTTAACACAGATCGCTACCGACAACAAATGACCAATTTGAACCATGCATTGATCGAAAAACAACCAGAATGGGCCACAAGACACGGCAAGGTAATTTTTCAGCATAATACATACAAAGCAGAACCGGTTCAGGATACAATCAAAGCATTAAGATGGGAGCTGCTACCCCACCCGCCGCATTCACCAGACTTGGCTCCTTCAGACTGCTATTTGTTTTAATCGATGCGACACGAGAAAGTCGAAAATTGGGTTGATCGAAAATTTGTGGATTCCACAAATTGCTTGAAAGATGGGAAAAATGTGTAGCCATCAGCGGCCAATTAATGCCTCGATTATGGATGGCTACCGAAGTTTAGTTGCTTTGCCAGTTGCCAAAATGATATTACATATATCAACTAATAGTTGTTAAATTTGGTTGGCAAATAGGGTTTTCATTGGCAACTGCCAATTTCCAGTTGCTGCATAGTTTTTAAAAAAAATATGATCAAATTGCAGATTTTAAAATAACAAAGAGAAGGCAGGTTGATATATATATTGATTCAGGAAATGGAATTTAATCCCATTATCGGTAATGTGCAAATTAACATTTCCGAAATGCTGATTAGTTCTGGCCCACCACCACCAAAATGAGACTAATGACAATGGGTATGGATATATTTTAAGGCAAAATTGAAAATCGTATGAAACTGAAGGCGAGCCATCTAAACAAGTTAGCTTGCTTTCATTGGAACAGGCTTCGTCCAGTTTGTTACATTCTGTGCTTACCGTTAATCCCAAGGGTAGTATTTTTTGCACGAGCCTTTAAGAAATTGCTCAGGAACTGAGAAATATTTTGCAGCTTTGTTTACAAATGCAAATATTTTCATTTGTCGATTTGTCAAAATCATGTACATTTTCGATAACTTTTAGGCAACACGAATTTAACAAGGTGGTCTAATTTTCAAAGCGAATACAACACTGCAAACAGATTTTAACGTTGTGTCAAAATAATGCAACACTGTAGTAAGCAAATAGTAAACAAATGAACTGTGTGTTAGATATATTTGTTGTAAAAAAAGTAATGGTGAATCGTTTTGACATATAGTTAGTTACCTATCAGCTGTTGCTTACACAGCAAGCCAAGGACACGTGGTTTCAATTCGCCTTGCGTTTAGGCAACTAAAAATGGTTGTAATACATAATACTAATTTACTTTTCAGTTGAGTTGCCAGTTGACAAAGCAACTGAATTTCGGTTGCTATCCGTAATCGAGCCATAAAGATTAGTATTTTATTTTCACAAAGAAAAAAAAACGCTCATTTCATACCGTTATACCTCGACATGGTAGCAAACGTCTCTGGTGGGAATCAAAACCACGACCCGCGAGTTGATAAGCTAGCGGACTACATGCTAGACTGTCAAAGCACCCACACAGAGTAAAGTTTTTTTTTTCAAAATTGCTTAACCATCGTATAAAAATCGCTTAGACATGATGATCATAATTTGCCTAGAAGATTCGTAACTATTGTTGATGCACTGGTATTCGTATATCGTTATTGGTTGAACTGGGTACAGGGAAAGATGGATATTCAATATTATTTATATTCTACATATAGAAACATTGCGAACTAAGGACTGCGTTTGAAAAAATTGTTCATCACATAATACTAAAAATCTCATGAACCAGGTGTTGAATGTTAAAAATAAAGGCCCCATTATAACCGTGTTTTTGTTAAGATTATTATTTAAATTATTCCAATTTTTACGTTTTTTTATTTTACAAACTTTTTTAATTTTTCCGGTAACCCTTTTTTGCAACACCTTCGGTTCTGGCCTGAGTTCTGGACAGTTTGGTGGATTTTTTTCCCGAGGCACCAAAAGAACATTATTATTGGCGTACCACTCCAAGACCGTTTTGCTGTAATGGTAAGAGGCTAGGTCGGGCCAAAAGAAAACAAAAATTTTATGCTGTCTAACGAAAGACATTAAAAACCGCTTCTCCAAACTTGCTTCTCTTGCCACAAGTGCAGATAGGTTGTCATACCAAGAATTTTCGAATCACTTTCTGTTGCCTTTTTCACTAGAATTTGTTGTCCATATTCCCCCGTATATCAGCAATGTAAAATTCTTGGTCTGAAAGCTGTGAGAAGTCGACCAAAAAGGTACAATTGAATTTTTTTTAAATTTGTTTTTAATTTTTCGCACGCTGTTTCGCTTCAATATTTTTTGTAGCATTCCTGGATGGAACTTTTTCGACTTTAAAATTTTCATTCCAGCGTCCTTTTTGATCTTGCAGAAAAAAAAACTCCAAACCATCCATCTTTAAAGCTGCTTTTCTTCCTGAAATGTCGGAATTCTTCTTCAACATACCAATGATTTTTTTTTCCTTTATTTTGGTCATAAATGCCATTTTTTTGAAGCACCTGCGTTTTGGATCATCTCCAACTCATCTATATACGTCTTTAAAACTCTAAAAGCCATTTTCTGCTCAACTTTAAGTTCCCTAACTATTTTGATATGTTCATTTATGATGGTTTTAAAATGTTTTTACAATGTTTTTTTTCTCACTTCAAATTCGCTTGCCATTTATCAAGGCGAATTCAATAAGGTGGCTATAATTTACTACGTAAACAACAGCCGATGTATTCGCGTATGTCAAAAAACACAAACATTCTGTATTTTGTTGATAAAAAATACTTTTGACGCCACAGCTTTTTGCTTACTACAGTGTTGTATTATATTGACACACCGAAATTTTGTTTTACAGTGTTGCATTCATTTTCAATTTAAGACCGCCGTATTAAATTCGCTTTGCCATTTATAATCGAACAAATACCTTTTCTTACATTCAGTTCATAGCCTACTTAAAAAATTTAAATTTGAATGCATTTTTTAAAAGTTGTTGATAAAATCTGATGAACAATTTTTTTGAACGCAACCCTTAAACTCCTAACTTACGCAAATTATGAGTAGTCATGGAAATTTCCCTTAATACCTGCAAAGATTCGGAATACAAAAGTGGCAATGTATGAAATACACTAAGAAGTGAATGAATGACTTTTTAATAATTAAAGGAATACATTACCAATGGAATATTTCTATATATGGTCTGATAAATCAAAAGGTGAAGAACCATGACGAATGATCACGTTTATCGAAATTTATTCAGAAAATCATGAAGGAGAAAACAGCATATCAATAAGCACTAGTGCTGAACCCCTAATCAAACGACAAAAGTATAATTGAACAGGGGAGAAATGAGCGATCATTACGTAAAAGTACCAAAGGATTGAAAACGCACCCGTAGTTCCATTATCAGTAGTCCTTGAATCTAGATTATACTGTCAATGCGTTGTTATTTGTAAGGCTGCATCTGCTTAACTGAGAGCGATTACTTTAATAACGTATCGCATATTAAAAAATGTCCCCCTATTTTCTGAGGTGCATTTTGTTTTAAGAGTACTTCTTAATTATACTTACATTCTATTTTGAGAATTAAGAAATTTAAGAGAATAGTTTTTAATTTTTTTTAATTTTTATTTTAAAATATTAATTTTTCCTTTTTTATTTTAGATCTTCCCCTCGTCTGTTTTATACAATTTTTTACACAGGTAAGTAAGAAAAAAAATAATACTTTTAAAGGTTAATAATTTAGTTTTTAATTCGTCCACATTGTGATTTCTTTTAAAATTTATTAAAATATTTAATTATAAAACAAATTTGAAATTTTCTTGAAAAAACGTGCGATAATTCACATTTAGCCTAAGTTTTCTGAACATTTTTCTATGAAAAAATAGTATATATATTTGAAATATTACTTTTATTTTATATGGAATTTTATCAATTCATGATATGCTCATGCGCAAATGCGCTTTTTTGTTCATGATCTTTTTGCCATAAATATAAAATAATGAAATTAAAAAATAAAGCGAAATAAATAAATAATTGTTAAGTCGAAATGTCTTTTCAAAATGATTCCGTTTGTAATATTGAACAGGTTTTCTTGTTAAACACTAGCATTCCAATGTTAAATATATGAACGATCGATCTCTAATTGTCGCATTTTATAGTTTGCGCGTTACTCTTCATTGATTGTCAATGCAATTGATGACAAAATGTATGAATATTTGCTTGTTGCAGGCAAGGCAGTAAGGCGGTCAGCAGATATTTTTTTAAAAATTACTTTTTGAATTATTGACGAAATCAAATCTTTGTTGTTATTGTTGTTGTTGTACAGATTACATGGCCTATCACAGGATAGATAGTTCCATCATGTATGGTAGATGGATAAAGGCAATTGAGAGAAAGGAGTGAGGGGGTGACATGCAGTGACAGACAGTTTAAATGACAAAAATAGAAAAATTGTTATGGAAAGTAATTGATGATTTGAAGTCAATCAAAAACAAAAATACTCGTACGACACATGAAAAACGGCTTGTAGCTTATAAATGAAGGCAATTGTTAAAATTGCACAATTTCAATATGAAAATTGGATAATGCGCACATTTTTCACAAACTATAAAATAATTCCAGAACAACAAAAAATAAATAAATGAAAAATTATTGTAGACGCCGCCTGTCGTTTGTCATTTCGAGGACATACTACTTGCTATACGACTTAAAATTCATAATGGACAGGCAGTCCTTTTTATTTGAAATTATATTTGAAAATTTGCATGTCATTGTAATTGTCATTTTTACTTGGTGTATAAGAAAAGGAATTTTAAAACTGAAAAAATTTTAAATTAATTCAGGGTGTGTTTAAAGTGTTTTTAGAAAGTGCCTTACTGTGGTTACAGATCAATAGGCTTTCTTTTTTTTCTATAATCAACCTCATTTCCGTATTGATTTTGTTTTCACCAATTTAACCGAGCATGACTTTTTCTTTTGTTATTTTTATAGTAGGAGTAGAGGTGGAGGAGTTAGGGGATTATATTTTTCCGGATGTGGGAACATATTTACATATTTGGCGTATTTGGTGATGACATGCAACCCTTTAACACTTAAATTTTTCTTTCGTTTTCATAGCTGTTACCAGTTACAAAAATTATTGCAGATCACTGAAGCGTAGCAATAATTCGATCGTTTTTTCTATTTTTTTGTTTGTTTGTTTGATTTTTATATATTGAACGCCTTCGATGAATAAATTTTATTTCTAAAAGGGTATCAATAACATTAACAAATTGCAGTTCATTTGCATTTTGACTACAATTTTTTGTTTTCTTTTAATGAGCATTTGTATAACCCTTTTCTACCTCTAACGAAATTTATGTTTTTATGTGTGAAACAAACATTTGCCACAGCATAGCTGCTAGTTTTAAATGTCAGGTGCTTTAATGCAGGAAATATCAGTTTTTTTTAATAAAATTTCTGGGTGCCGCCTTTTTTTTTGTTAAATTGTAACTCTTTAATAGTTTCCCTAATTCACGAATTAACAATAGTTTGTTATATATTTTGAAAACCCTCTTTTTTAAATACGATATCATATATTTCATTATGGGCTAGGATAAATCCATAAACTAACCACCATTTCGGCAAATGACCCAAATTTTTAATTTTGTTTTAGTTGCCATTTGAATATATCAATACTGAGGAAGAACTTTATTACAATGACAACAAAATCTTTAATAAAAATTTTAACAGCATTTTATACTTCATGACGAAATATGAAAGTATGCTAGAACTTTTAAAACTTATAAATGACGATTTTTTCTTTTTCAGTGTACAGCTTTCAGTGTAAAAAAAGATTTGCGGCATGTCGCAATGCCAAAAATTCTCGGTATGGATTGCTATTTCATCTTAGATAGACTAACAAACGAACGCTTGCGAATTATTGAACTTTATTATCCTGCTGTGTGGATAATGTGTTTCATAAATGGCTTCATTTGATGGTCGTCGTAATCGTTTTTGGCTTAATGGCCACAAACATAATTGGCAAGTTCGGCATGAAGAGCAGCCATAGGCAGTTCAATAGCGGTCTCTGCCATTGGGGAGTTACCAAAATACTGGAAAAAGTATTCCGAAATTGTAGTGCACAGTGGCTGAAAATTTGATTTGATTGGGCAAGAGATCAAAATTTTTTGCAAATTTTAACGCCATTTCGTAGCTAACATATCCAAATTAAGGTAGCTAAACAACTAGGTCAAACTATTGCTAACTGTGAGAGGGGTAAGCTGCTTAAAAACAACCGTTTTTTATTTAAGAAAAAAAAAAGGTCATATTTTTTGCTTTTTTTAATGGTCTGCACTTTTTTTTATTGCTGGGTTGGTAATCTTTCAATAATTGTTATCTTTAAATAATTGCAGGCCGTTACCGCCCTACTATTAATATTAGGTGTGTTCTGGACTTGGGTAGTTCGCGAACGACCTAGTAAATTGAACTACTTACACAAGTGAGCTAAGAGAGCCGGTCATTACAATGAGTCTTGTTAGCTCCGTAGTTCGTTCGGTCGTTTATTCTTTCATGTTTCTTTTTCGTACATGATTTCTTCTCGTTCATGATTTTCTTTAGTTTGTGTGTCTTTTTTCATGTTGTATGAAAAGAACATACGTTGGTAGTGCCTCCCTGAAAATAACCTGTACAATCAGTGTTGCCATACAATGAGGTCCATGTACGAAGTTTAGTTCTTCTTCGTTCATATTTGTTTCATCGATATGTTTGGCACTTAATTTGAAAAATAAATAATTTCTAAATAATATATAAAGGGTCCGCTAGCTAACGTTTTTTTTTTTTTTTTTTAACTAGTGCTTATTTCGTGAATGGTAACACTTAGGTAATGTCTGATTTGACAGATAATTAGTTTTATCCTTCCGCTGAACGAATATGGTTGTGTATACGCTTTAACTTTGCTTCGCTAAGAAGATGCCGATTTTGCCAAAAAAATCATCTTTCCAGATGAAGTTCATTTTGATCTTGGCGGGTATCTAAATAAGCAATATTGTCGCATTTGGGGCACAGAAAACCCGCACGCATACATTGGAAAGCCGATACACCCAAGACGAGTCACTGTTTGGTGCGGATTTAGGTCCAGAGGCATAATTGGGCCATTTTTCTTCGAAAATGAGCAAGGATGGTGAAATGAGCAGTCAATGGTGATCGTTATCGGGCCATGTTTAATTAATTTTTGTTCACAAAAATTGAAGAGGAGGATATTGGCAACATTTGGTTTCAACAGGACGACGCTACGTGCCACACAGCCGAAGCTACACTCGATGTTTTGCGCCCTGTTTTTGAAGATCGCATTATTAGCCGCAGAGCTGATGTTGTTTGGCCATCTCGGAGCTGCGATTCGACACCGTTGGACTATTTATTATTTGTGGGGTGCCGTCAAAGATAAGTGTTACGCCAACAAGCCAGAGACAATTGACGCTTTAAAGGACAATATTCGTGAAGCCATTGATTTTGCTCTGTTTTCTCGTTTATTATTTAAAATATGTATGTCTTTTGTCTCGATGACTTTAATTTTTCTAAGATTAATTTCATATTAATTTTGAGCCTCAAAAATTTAAAATTTTCAACAAGATAATAATAATTTATGTTAAATGAACTGAGTACTGAACTACTGAATTAAGTGAATGACCTAGTTCATTTAACTGAGCTGAACTAAAAAGAGCGATCATTGAAAAGAGCTAAAGAACGCTACTCTAGTATGTAGGAAGTAGAATCCCGAATAAATGGCTCATGGGTACTATCATCAAGATTCCGAAGATGTGCTCCAACTATAGTGGCATAATGCTTCATTCTATACAATTAAAGCTTCTCACAATGCTTTTGTTAACCGGGATTAATCAAAACGTAGAACCGTTAATAAGCAAACAACAAGCTGACTTTTAGCGAAATAGGTTGATCAAATCAACACACTGCGCATTATTAGCGAGCAAGTCAATGAGTGGCAATTACCTCATTTTATGGGCTTTATTGATTATAAGGCTGCTTTCGATAGCGTGAAACGCGAGTGCATTTGGACGGCGTTACGACATCGGGGTGTGGTTCCTAAATATATCATTCTTATAAGGGCACAATATGAGGATATCAAATGTAGAGTTCTCCACAACAGCAAATATTCTGAAAGCTTCAACTCAACATCAGCGTTGTGTTTTGATTGTCCTCGATGATGTTCTGACTCAGGCATTGGATGGCCATAAACGTGAGATTTAATGGGACTTCAAGGAACATCTCGAAGACCTCGAGTATGCCGACAAGAGGATATCAAAATCTTGTTATACTGATACGCAGAGTAAAATGGACAACCTGCATTGTGCATCTAAGGGAGTGGATCTGACAATCAACCCTACCAAGGCACAAACTATGTCTGTTTCACTAACCAGATCGAATAACCAATTCTGTATCGAGAACGTCGAAAAGTCTCTGCTATTTGGGCATCCTAATCTTCGAGTGTGGCAAGGCTAAAGCTGCTTTTGCTCAATTGAGGAAAGTTTGGAAATCAACTGCTTTATTCACAAACACAAAATTACGAATATTTAGATGAAATGCGAAGTCCATCTTACTGTGTGGTAGCGAAACCTGGATGATAAATGGAAGATTGACGAATAAACTGCAAGTGTTTATAAACCGCTGTCTGATACATATATTGAGAATATAGTGGCCAAGAATTATCTCGAATTCAGAGCTTTTGCGGAGATGCGATGAGGACAACCTAAATTAGACACGCTACGTAAACCAGATGAACTCCCCAAAGGATTCGCAAGGCACCAGAAGGCGCGGCCGGCCGAAAACAACATGGAGTCGGAAAAAAAATGCTGAAATTGAAACTTCTGACAAAAGCTGGAAGGAGATAAAGACAATGGCGGAAAACAGAGAAATGTGGAGAAAGTTTGTGGAGCCTAATCAGGACACATACATGTATATATAAAAAATATAGAAAACGTAAAATCGAATTGGTCTTACAGTTCAAATTCCATAAAAAATTGTAGGAAAAGGAACAGTTTTTTTTTAAGTTTCGCTTCAAAGAGCTCTTTAAGTGGCTGCCTGTTGGAATTCATAATACTTTTTAAATACTTTCTGAAAGAGTTCCACAGGAAAAGGAAAAGGTGAATATAATTGATTTATTGACCTTTTTTCTATTATTTTATTGAAATAAAGATATAATCTTGCTTTATGCCTTTTGCAATATTATTTATTCCGTTTTATGTAAAATTTAAATTATTTTAATTAAATTTCCCTTTTATTCGTTCTTCTATTTTTTGTTGTTGGTTAATCCTTATGGTTTATTAATTTGCTGCTGCTCACAGCCTTAAAAAGTCATTTACTGTACATTGCCCTCTGCCATAGAGTCGTAATCTAATTAGTTGGGCTATGTTTGAGTGTTTTAATAGTGCAGTTCCAATTGAAGTTGGATTTGATAGAAATCTAAATAATATCGATTTAACACCCATTTGCCATTATAATCGTTACACCTTTTTGAAGCAGAAGCTAAAGAGGGGGCCAAAAAAGCTGTTGCTTTTTCTTGTTCATTTTTATTTCATTTTTTTCCTACTTTTGTCAATATTACAATTAATGTTTTTTTGTTTTTGTATATCCTGGCCAAGTTAAAATGGTAATACCGTTGTTTGCTACGGTAGTGGGTAGGGGTGTTTATTTATATGAATTTAGCCATTGTTAGTGAGTTTGGCTTATCGTTTTAGGCTAATCCGTTTGTTCGTTTGTGGGTATGAGGTGTTATTATAGGACGTGACATGCGATCAGCACATTTATTCTTTCTTATCGCCTACTTAATTTTATGCTTAAAAAGCCATTCGTTATTTAATTACTTTGCCACTTTAGTTAGTGACTGGCAGAGGTAGTCAGTCGTCAGTCACTTGTATTCATTTCACTCTTATTTTCACATACAAAACATTTTTATTTTTCACGTGCTTTCTTATATCGCTTTCTATGCTTTTTTGTACTATACTTGCCTTTTGCTGGTGGCTGGTAGCTGGTGCTGATTATGATGATGAATATGAGTGGACGAAAAAGGTGCGAAATATTAGGGTTGAGTTATAATACTGCTGTCGCGAATTGTGTTTTGGTGAAGGCACGTTAATTAGGCAGCAATTACAACGCACTTGACGATGAGTACTTCACATTTAGAAATGGTTGTAAAAAATAACACACAATACTTTTAATCATAATTCTCTAAAAATAACGTCTAACACCTATAGAGGGGTTTCTTTAAACGTAATTAAATGGTGACTTAACACCATTATAGGATAAAAATAAAGCAGGAGCGGCTACAAAAAGGAGCGTTTTTTAGATTTTTTGAAATATTTGTTAGGAAAGGAATAGTAAAATTGTTTTTTTTTTTTCAAATTTATTTTATCGTAAAACAAAAACTAGGAGCACTGTCTTTAAACAGCATACTATCACAGCGATGTTCTATTTCTATTATATTTTATCTAAAAGAAAAGAGCTTTTTATGTTATAACTCTCACTAAATTTTCCGAAACTAAATTTCTACCGCTCGTTAGCTTAAATCAACTAAGTTTGTTTAAAATCATGTTATAACTGGTCCAAATTGTCATGCAAATTTTTATCCAATATCGAAAAAAGTCGGAAATATATTAAGTATGCAATGGGTTTATTTTTTATAAGATGAAATGCGAAACACATAACTCTTTTAAAAGGATCGGTTAACAACTAGCGCAAAACAGACATTATTTTGCAATTGGGTTAAGTCTATAATATTTAAAATAAAATTTAGTTTTAATAAAATTTTATTCTATAATCGAAAGAAGTCAGTTATTGTTTTCTCAGCCAACCGCGTTAAAGCAAAGATAATACACATACAGTCATGGACATAAGTATAGGCGCAAGTTGTACATCCTTATATATAAAAATCAATGAGTGTATGTCTATATGTGTGTTTGAAGTCTATAGACGGGTAAACTGCTAAATTGATTTTCTTGAAATTTTCAGTGTACAATCCCGTATGCCTGGAAGGAGACATAGATAGGGTCAGAGACGGAGGTACCGCCCATACAAACCAAATGTTAATAATCGCATATCTAACGAACTATATCAGCCAGAGCCATAAAACTTTGTCCCAATTACTTTCGTCTGAAAGTGATTTATTGGAAAATATGTAAGGGGGATATATTCAGGGGGAGAGGTATAACTCATAAAAAGCAAATTTTAATTATGGTATATCTAAAAAACTAACATAGCGACAGTCTTAAAATTTCGTTCCAATCACTTTTCTATGAAACTAATTTGCTAAAATAAATGAAGGGCAGATATAATCAGGATGACAGGTACCTCCCGTATAATACAAATATTAATTTTCGAATACTATTACTCTGATTGCGATAAAATTTTATCACAACCCCTTTCTGGAAAAAAATCAATATAAAAAATCTGGGCGGAATAGGATTAGGGGGAAAATTAACCTCATACTATATAAAAATAAATGTGTGTTTGTTTGAAGACCGTATACAGCTAAAAAGCAGAATCTACAGTGCCTTTCAGGAAAGAACAAATGATTGAATTTTGATTTTGAAATGGGAAAAAAGCACACCGAGTTTTAACAAGTATTACATAAAATTTATATTTACACATATTCCAAAACACAAAATAAATATTTCATTATATTTAATATTTAATTTTCTTTAGCAACAAAACTATAAAAGAATACAAGAGAAAAAACTCGGTTTTCTGTATGAAAAAACTATCGGCACATCCACTGTTAAGGGATATCTCGAAATGCTTTTTTACAATTTTAAATAAATCCCAAATCTGAGGTTTTTAATACAAAAAGCAATTTATTGGCATTATAAAGACAAATTTCAAAATATCGGATTTTTTATTATTGCTTCGCATTAATTGTTTTTGTAATTGTAACTTATTTGACCAAAGTGTTCCACAGCTTTTTGCCAATATATTCAACGTTTTTTTAAGTATGCAGGAGCTTTGAACTTTTTTCTTAAGTACTGCTTAATTATAACCCAATAACGGTCAATGGGTCTTAGCTCTGGACAATGAGCTGGATTCATGTTTTTCGGTAAAAAACTTATGTTTGTTGCCAAAATAGCAGAGGTATATTACAGCTTTTGTATAATAGTAATAAAACTTTTATCAGGCACTCAGTTATATAAAATCGGCTGTTCATGGTAACCTGTGAAGTTTTTTCGCATAAACGGAGTGCTAGCCGTATCATATATTTTTATCTATCTTTGAAATCTTTTTAAGCTTAACTGAGCCATGTACTCGGCTTCTTTTATTTGTAAATACCATGGCCAAAAAGCTCGGAATAGTCAGCCTTTCAATAGTTTCATCGTCCATTAATTCACACCCTTTGAAATTATTTAGTTTGTGGCGCAGCAACCTTCTTGCTCTTATTCTTGCTGTTTTTATTCCTTTTTCGTTTCGATTTAGGACTTTCTTGACCTTAAATATTCTTAACTTGTATTCTTGTCTTTATACGTTCCACCATCGACTTCTAAATACTAAATTTTCATGAGATATCAAGATAGAAGTCATTCGAAATTGCTTCCAAAGCGTCTTCACCCTTTTATCGATTTGATGATTTCTAACACCACTATGCTGTCCACCTTTTTTGTGCTTAATAGACAAGTCTTTACTGTGTTTTAAAATAACGTTACAGGAAATCTGCCTGAACACTTTTTATCGACACAGAACTTCAACTTAGGAGCGATGTTTTTTTTTCTGATTTTTTCCCTTTTTGACGATATTTTGAGAATGACTCAATTAACTTGCATGAAATTATTAATAAAGTTTTGTTGACTGTTTTACCTATTACAAGAAAAAACAAACACATCAATTAATTAACAATCGTATGCATACTGACCTGTTAAACATGTAAAAAGGACTCTCGAGATACACCATATGAAAGCCAAAAATTATTCAAAAGCTTGAGTTAATATTGTGTTTGCAATCCAGTCCGTGTTCGGTGCAATTTTTCTTATAAAGTCTTGATGGAATTTAGCTTTAGGGACTGCTGAAGATGTGGCACACATGTGTCGTGTTATATGCAAACCAAATCTTTGCGTCGTGAGCTGAATGTTTCAGATTATTATCGTGCGGGAATGTGAATGACTCCGGTAATTTCGAAAAATATTAAACTTACTCTTATCTGAAAGGAGCACCTGAACCTAGGAGCTACAACGTTCATTTTTAAATTGTCAATAAAATATTTATTTTGTGTTTTGAAATACGCAAAAATTTAAATTTTATATTAATGCACAGTTTTTACCTATGTATGTATACTCCTGCCTATGGCTGTAAGTTCGTTCTTTTAAGCTTTTTAATACTCAAAAAATGAAATTTGATTATTTCTAAATTGCATAATTGCAGTAAAAGATAGTCAAGGATTTGCTAGACCTAATTTTTTTTCTGTTTGTTTCTGATTTACATTTTCTAGACCGTTTTACCTATTTGTGGAAGAGTAAAATTCTACTCTTCTACTCTTTTTCTCTATTTACAAAGGGGGCTACAAGTTTAGACAGCAGGATTAAAAATAAATAAATGTCATTGGTGAAAAAGAAACAACGTCGAGGGAATGTTTCAGTGGAATGTTTGGCTATTTTTCAACAAAAGAAAACTGAGGCTTTTGTGTCGATTCATTACCATTTTTATATCTGACTAGAGTAACCATTTCCGCGTTGTTGGGAGCCTTTGTATTGTATACCTATAAAATGTATTCCTCATTAAAAAAAAAAATACATTTTTTCTTTTTTAAAATTAATGATTTGTAATGCTTACGAAGTGATATAAACTAAGTTCAGAAACTGACATTCGAACCATTCTTTAGATATACAAAAGTCAATATTTCATTTGTATGGGAGGTGCCACACCCACTTATTCAATTTTGTCCATATTTCGACTGATGATGTGTATTGACTACGAAGTTATTTAGACCAAATTCAGCACCTTCTACTATTACCGCTACAAAGATATACAAAAATAAATATTTACCTTATAGTGGCACTTCCACTATGCTATTCCGCCCACTTCTTGAGTGATGATTTATATTTACCACAAAGTTATTGGTACCAAATTGAGAACTTTTCACTATTACCAATCTTTTGATATATGTATGTACAAAAATCAATATTTACTTTGTATGTACTTTGTGCCACGCCCACTTATTGAAATTCGTTAATATATAGACTAATGATGTGTACTGATTACGAAGTTATTTAAATCAAATTTAGAACCTTTCACTTTTACCGCTGCAAAGATATA
Organism: Wohlfahrtia magnifica; assembly: GCA_023159175.1. Classification (NCBI taxonomy): domain Eukaryota; kingdom Metazoa; phylum Arthropoda; class Insecta; order Diptera; family Sarcophagidae; genus Wohlfahrtia; species Wohlfahrtia magnifica. The sequence continues at coordinate 1,631,197 of JAKWBJ010000208.1, read as the reverse complement.
CAAAAATCAATATTTACTTTGTATGGGAGGATCCACTCTCACTTATCCAATTCTGCAATTCCTTAAAAAACGAAAAAGCATTCAACGGCAAGTATTATCTATATAATTAATAGGCATAACACATGCCTTTGTATCCCTTTTACGCCCGTTCTACCGCACAGTTTTTGAAAAGGTATATATGGGCTCAAAGCTTTTTCTGCGCAAATGTGCACAATATCGGTTTAAAGCGGTATTACGTGCTAGAATGCGGCTGATTGTGTCTGCCGCTGTGTCCACTAGTATATATTATTGCAGCGTTTAATAATGAAATTAAGAAAAAAATTAAGGTGCTAAACAGTTCTTACTATAAACATTGTCTCGTAGTTATTGAATATCTCTGAAGAAAATGTATCGTGCTAAAGCGAGCTTATATTGAGAAATAAAAAAACATTTTTCCCAAGTTTGTTTTTTGTTAGATCGTCTAATTTTACCACCGCTCTCGTAATTTACGCCTCTGCTTGTATTTGATTTAAGCAGTTGGATTTCTTTTTAAATTTTCCTTAAATGAAACACATTTTGGTTTTTTTTTTTTTGTTAATTTGATTTGTTTTTACAATATATTTTTCTTTGTCTTTTTACTTTTTTGTTTTCACATAATTATTTAAAATAACAAATTTACATTTGTAACTTTTAATTTTTTCTTGTTTTTTATTTTTTTATTTATAATATTATTTAATTTTCCTTTTTTATTTTGTAAAATCTTAAATTCGAATTTAAAATAATATTTTAATATATATTTTTTTAATTTAATGCAATATTAGCTTTTATTTTATATTAATTTGTTTTATATTATATGTGTATATATATATAATTTTTTAAATTTTTGTTATTTAATTTATTTAATTATATTACTTTGCATTTTTAAACTGTTTAAAGGAGAGGAGAAAGTGATTTTAGTTGCATTTTTAAACATTTTAAAGGGGAGGAGGAGGTGATTTTAGGAAGTCTGTGTGTGTTTCTTAAATTTTTAATTTCCTTTGTTTTTTCTTAACAAAATGGCTGCTGTTGTTATGGTTTGAACATAAATTTTTTAATAAATTTATATTGAAATTTTTATTGTTTAAAACCAAATTATATTTTGTTTTTAAAACGGTGAAAGATTTTTTTTATATTTTATGAATATATATTTTGAATTATTTTACTTACAAAATTGTGTGTTTTTATAATTATATTATAATATAAAGATACAAGTTTTTATACTACATTTTTAATATATATTTATATTTTTTTTTATAATAATTATTTATATTTAGAGTGTTTTTGTTTATTATTTCTTTATCTTTAAACATACATATATTATTTTTATTTTCATATATATATTTTTTAATTTTAAATTAAATTTTTTACTTTTAATATATACATTTACTATATAAAGATGTCGCAGGCGACATTTTTTTTTTTTAATTTTTATTCTACATACATTTTACATGTGTTACAATGTTCTAATGCACTTTTCTTTTTTCTGTTTTTTTTTTTTTTTCTTTCTTTTTTAAATCAATATTATATTTAAGAAATTTTTCTTTTCGATTCGGTTTTAAGAAATAGAAATAATCGCACACAAGAATTTCAAAAAGATAATGGAAAACTGAACTGAAAAAGATTTGTCGGATTGCCGGCTACAATTTAGTTAATTAGACAAATATTTTGTAAAGACCTTAAGTCTAATCGTCGATTTCGACAACGGGTTGATTTAATCGAGTTTGTTTTTAAAGATTAACCATTTGTACATAAACCGCTGTTATTCGTTTTGCTAACTTGTTCGATCACGTAAATGGCGATTAGGCCCCTATTGTGTGTTAGTATAGTGTATAGTTATAATTTTTTATAGAATATATTTATAAAAAAATTATATTGTTATAAAACGCTACCTAAAGGCTGTATGTTTTAGTTAAGAAACTTAGAATAATACAGCCGACAGTTTCTTGAAATCAAAATGAATTTTTTTTTTAGTTAGTTTTACATAAATATCGGTAATATATATAACAAAATCCGTCAAATTCTTTTAAAAGTGTTTTTATATATCGGGCGGTTTTTTTTTTAGCAACTTTCTTTTTGACAGCTCAGCTGTTTTCGTGTAACATGTTACTGTCAAACATGTTCAGTTTGGTCTATAATTTCGACTTACAAACGAACAACGCTTGCAGTTTATTGAGTTTTATTATCAAAATTCATACTCGGTTAAAACAGTGCATCGTGCACTTCTTTCATTTTATGGTCAGTTTGGGCGACGGTTGAATGGATACGTAAACAAGCATAATGCCAATGCATCCCGAAAAATGCACTTTTTGGTATGGATTATGAGCCGGTGGCATCATTGGACCATACTTTTTCGAAGACGACGAAGGCAGAAACAATGCTATGAATGGCGAGTGCTACCATGCGATGATTACCATTGTTTTTTTTTTTTTTTGTTGCTCAAAGTGGAAGTACTGAACTTGGCTGACATGTGGTTTCGACAAGAAGGTGCCACATGCCACACGGCACGCTAAACAATGGCCCAATTGAGAGGCGAGTTCGTGAACAGTTTATTTCATATTTGAGGCCGGCCAATTTGCCGTCTAGATCGTACAATCTAGTGCCCTTAGACTATTTGTTGTGGGACTATGTCTATAGGGACAAGCCCGCAACGGTTGACGCGCTAGAAGCTAATAATAAAGAATTTATTCGTGCGATACCGGCTGATATGTCGGAGAGGGTATGCCAAAATTGGACCCAGCTTAGGAATCATTTGTGGCATAGCCGCAGTCAATATTTATATGAAATCATCTTTAAACATTGACTCAAATAAAGATTTCATATATTCCTCTATGTTGCTCCTTTTTAATCCGAAAGCTCATAAAAAGTCACCCGCTATATGCCGGTTAAGTATCTAATTTGTCTGATTAACAATTTTGTTTTTGCCTTATTATTGTCTTTTCAAAAGAGTATTCTCGTATTGCTCTTAAAAATCGCATCTTGAATGTTTGTCATTTGTATTACAAGCAGTGTTGTCACAACTCGGAATTTTTTGTAACCAAATTTCAGTAAAAATATACTGGTGACAAAAAAAATCGATACATTAGTCCACTTTAATACATGTTTGAACGATAGGCAGGGATTTTTTTAATTCTCTCACTCTTGCCTAAGGCTTTCACATTGGCGAAATTAGAACTTTTCTCTTACTTTCATATGAATTTTTACCCAACAGTATTAAAATGAGAAAAATAGTATGACGGAGCAAGACGAAAATTACGAAAAGTAGAAAAGAAGAACAAAAAATTTCCGGTATCAACATTCGTGTACTACCCACTTCACTACTTCATCCTCACTTTTACAAACTTCGTCAGTTTGACTATCGTTCAATCAACTATGAAAACGGTCTTACGACAACCCTAACTTTGGTAAAAAATGCTCAAAATATTCAATCAGACTTCAGGCCATTATATTCCATCATGACAGGTGTTGCAAGACCAGTTAAAACTATTAATTAGTGATTCGAAAGTCTTGTCTCACCCGGCTTAAAGTCCACACCTTGTCCGCCTGGCTGATATTTTTTTCGATCGGAATACATTTTACCTTAAAACTGAGTAAACGAAATTGACTCGATTTGTTTTTGACTTAAAGTTTTTGACGCAAAGTCCATATGTTTCCAAAAAGATGAAGAGTCATAGCTAACGTTAATCAATATTTTGAATAAACTAAAGCGTAAACTAAATTCCCGTTCGCATAAATTATACACCGAATTAGAACCTGATTAATAAACATTAAAAAAATTATTACCTTTATTTAGTACTTCGTGATAAAAAGTAACGAAAATAGAAAAAATTTCCACATCAACACATCGAAGAAAAATAACCAATTTTGGTTAAAAATAACCAAAACGGTAACGCTGATTAGAAGATCAGACAGGATTTTTTTACTTGTATTGTGTGCTTCTCTTTTTTTCTCAGACTTTAAATTGTATAACATACACTGCTGTCTGTCTGTTTAAAAATGTGGCTGTAAATTTAATAATTAATTTCGTTTGTTTCTTTGATTTCTTTTGGGGCTTATTTTTCTGTTATTTTTTGTTCTAAAATTGGATCCGATAAGTATGTAAAATTTCTCTAATAACTGTTAATAGTTATTATTAGGAGCCATGCAGCTCTGATTTTGATGTATGTAGCTATGTCGGTTTGTCTGTAAAATTCCATACAAATCATTAAAGTTAAGAATGTATTGGTTTTCAAAAAATATAGCACAGTTAACAGAGGTAAAGGTTTAATTTTGAACAAAGTTAGTAGATCTTGTATGGGCAGAGATACCATATTCTAGAAGGTAGAAAGATAACGTTTTAAGGTATTTTCAATTTTTGCAATATCAGAATAAAAAAATAACTTGACAAGCGATTAATATTTCATAGTGAACATCTGAACAAATATTTTCAAATTAAATTCACATCCATTTAAATAAATTAAACATTATATACATGTGTATACGTATGCATATAAAAAAGAGTACTTTTGAGATGTCTTTGATATTTTTAGAGTACATTTTGTAAAAAAAAGTACGTTTACTCTTTAAAAGAGTTAGTATGGCATTCCTACGTATGGGACTCTGTGATCTGTTAAAAGCAGCGTCAGGCAAATTAATATTCTTGCATTTTACAATTACAGATGAAACAGAATTGGGGCTTGATGATTTTTTCCATACAAAGTGACATAAAAAATCGTCGCCATAAGCAGTCGTGAGATAGAATCTATTTTATTTTGACAGCGTCTCAATAGTGCTTCCACAATCTGTATGTGGTGTTGCCGTAATTTCTCTGAACTTACCCATTTTGTAAACAAATAACATATGTTGTTAAAAATTGTAGCGAAAAATATAAAAACAAAAAGCAAAAAAACGTAAAACCAAAAAGGGTAATTGACAGTATTTTAAGTTGCGGCTGTCGATTTTACTATGGGCCATCCTTTTTTTTGACAGCGTTTTAGCTTGAAGTTGCGAACATAGTCTGTTTCAACACTTATGGTAGTAATAATAATATGGTAGTAAATTTCCACTTGTTTTCTCTTAACATCTCTATGTTTATTTTTTTATTTATTTTTTGCCTATGTGTGTGAGTACATACGTGTGAAAATAAAAGTAAAGAGCAGCTCTTTGCCTAAATCTGGTTTAAAGTTATCAGAAACTTTAAATCAATAATCTGTAACAATAGTGTGCAATTAATTTTTTGTATTTTCAAGCCAGATATGGTTTTGTAATAGTAATGTTATCGGGTTTCCTTATAAGAGAGATACGGATATAGAGAGAGGATTGATAGATAGTGTGCGTTTACATTTGCTTAGAATTTATATGTCACTAGAGGGCGCATTTTGTTCTTTTCTTTTATTAAATTGTTTTTTTTTTAGTTAAAAAATATTTTAAAACTTAAATTAAAAAATAAAAAGAAGATTGACGTTTACAGGATATATTAAATTGTATTTTCTTATATCTCTGCTGTAAATAACAAACGAGGCTGCCTAGTCTAGTTTGAGGCAACTCTTCGTTCTAAAGGAACATAATGGATTTTTTTTAAAATAATTTTTTATTTGTTTTTGTATTTTACTCTAAGAAAATAATACTAGACATTTACAACACAACTTATGAAAATAAAAAAAATTTACAATAATTATTTTACAATTCTAACGTACATTTTAATTGAAATTAAAAGAAAAATAATTAAATTATTAATTAAATGAAATTGAACGTTTTAAACAAATAGAAACAAATTATAAAAAAAAAATATTTATATTTATTGGTCTTTGGTTTAAATTATAACGAAAAGAAAATAGTATTAGAGAGAGAAAGTAAAGGAGAGAGAGAGAGAAAGAGTGTCTAATTTAAGAAAAGTGTCAGAAAAAATATTTTTTATAATAAAAAACAAAAATTACATTTTTTTCCTTCAAGAATTGCCATACAAATTATTGATATTCTATTTCGTGTTTTCTTTTTTTACATTTGCTTACCGAGTTAATGTCTTAAAGGATCAACAGGACGATGCAGCATTTTCACGTTGGGTTGGATAATTGTTGTCATTGAAAGCTTTAAAGCTAAGCGAGTAACTATTTAGTCACACATCGTCGAGATCTATGACGGACGAGCGATCGTTGTCGTCCCGGTCATACAACTGTCACTGATCCGTTAGTATACAGGGTGATTTCCTTTGCAAGTCATCAATGGAGCCACTGGTACTGCATACACTACCATTGTGCTGTACCTCGAGGCCGTTAACCATGTTTTCGATGCTCTTGAGCTCTGACGGTGAGTTCGTACGTTTAAGTAGTGACGGTGGTGTGGTAGGCGACATAGAGATGGGACGCGTAGGAGGGGAGTTCGAGGAGGCACGCGGTCTAGGACTAGAGCTAAGACTACGTGGCCCATGCTCTAGACTACCCGTCGTACTGCACATGGCCGCGGCTGCCTCATTACCGCTGCGATTTGCATTCGAACCAGGTGTAACGGCATCAAAAGCCGATCCCAGACTGCCAGGCAGGCTGTAGGGTGAAAATCTATGCCCTTTTAAACCCTGCAGGGGGGAGGTTGGTGTATGTCCTGAGTAATGACCGAATAAGGCGGGATGCTGAGCGGCTAAGGCAAGTTGAGCATTGAACAGGAGGCCGGGATTGAGACCGGTGGGATTCATAGCAGCCGCTGCAGCTGGATTGTGCAATAGACCCAGATGATGTGGCGGGTAGAGACCATGGGGATACAGGTAAGGCAACAGGTGTGGCGAGGGCTGTATAGGAGGACCCACCGATATATTGGGCGATGGATATGTACCAGTACCCGGCAAACCGGCCGCACCCTCTTTAGGGCTGCCCGATGAGGTGGGCCTAAAAGCGCCACCAGTACTGCCACCCACACTTTCCGAACAGCTCGAATCGCTGCCATCACGTTCAATGTCATCGGATTGTAAACGTCGTCTTAAAGCCTCCTCACTGGCATGATCACTCGCACCAGCCAAGTGGTTAAACCAAGCTGCAAGGGCTTTGAATTGATTAGAAAATTTAAACCGCTAATTTATAATCTATCACACACAAAATAAATTTAAATATAAGCTTTCATTATTAGATACTTACCCGAATGCTGATGGGCATGCATTTGCTGTAGAGAATGACTTAAAGGCAACAAAGGACTTTGTGGTGGCCCCACCACATCCAGCAATTTATCCTCATCGTCTTGCTGATTGTCATGTAACGAGGGATGGGCATGTAAATGATGAGGCGGCCTTCCCGTATGACCCAAATGCAAAGGTGCTCGGGAACTGCTTACATGTGTGGGATTCAGCTTATCCGAATCGGACCCGCGATTCGAGAGTAACGCTTGCCTGTAACAACAGTTGGTACGAAAAAAGGCTGATAAGAATATCCAATTGTCTTTAGGGATAATAAGCTATGATTGAATATTATTATTATTTGAAATAGAAAAGAGGCTTAAAATACTTTTGTTTTTTTACTCCCTTACAACTTTACCACTATTTGTCAACAATTAACGAGAATTTGCTCAAATTAAAATAATCTGGGCATTGGCAAACACTTAAGCCCTCCAACCAATTTTCACCAAACCCCAACCCCCCTCCAATCACAAAGAAAGAAAGAAAAATCAAAAGTGATGGGATAAAACATTTTTTGATTGTTTCAAGTTTATTTGTTTTGTCCAAGTGTCTCTCTGTCTCACTGTCTGTCTGTTTGATTTCTATTTGTTTCATTGATTGTTTGTTGATTTAACCCTTCATTACTGTATTGTTTCATCGCTATTTGTTCAAATACTTTTAATCTCTGGATAGTATAACGTTACATGTTGCCTCGCAATGGCAATCAGTCAAAGCCAACGTACGTGATTCTAACCAAACAATACACAGTTTTAACAAATTTCCTACTAATTCTCACCCAGTGTCATTTGAAAAGATTAGGGAGGGGGGATGGATATTTCAATCAAACAACAACCCTTTCCCATTAGATTTTACAGGGTTTTTTTTATTTTTTGAAATCGTTTTGCAGTCAACATAACCACAATTTGATGCCAAAAAACCTTTAGCATATGCAGTATGTACAATATAACACCCATAGCCTTAACCATAACTAAAGACTTCTTACATTAGAGAAGAACCGGTGCTAATAATAATTTTGTGGCTTACACCCCTTTAACAACACACCACAGGATCTCTTGCTATTTATTCTCTTGGTTATTTCGCCGCTTACTCGGCTATTAAAACGTTTTAGATTTTCAGCAAAAGATATCATTGTCGTTATAGAAAAACATTTTTGTCATTAACGCTGTTTGAAGGAAAGGAAATCTCTTTTTTTGAAAACGTAAAATAGCTAATAAAAGATTACATCACCACTACCAACAGCAGCAGCAGCAACAACAACAACAATAAGAATGCCAAAATTTAAATACAAATTTTTGTATGAAGTCAAAGTGAAATTATTAAAAACATACGCTAATTGATGTTTCCATTAAATGGAAAACAATAATAAAAAGCAATACTTTTAACGCTCGAAAATAAATGCCCATTTAAATTTTATAAAAACGCACTTCAAATTCAATCGAACTTTTTTCTGTAAAACGGAAGGCTTAAGTGAAATGCTTTCAAACTTAACAAAAAAAAAAAGAAAAGGGTTGACACAAATGAGGTGTAAACGGTTTAATAAAAAACATAACCGAAACACTTTCTTAGAAATTTCTTTTTGATTTTTTTTTTCCGCCAATAACACTATGCAACAAGCAAAAATACTGTTGATATTCAATATATCTTTTTGCTGCGCTATGGTCGCCTAACTTCAAAAATCATCATCATTTCAGATTCTATGGATAAGTTTTTTTTTTAATTTTTTTCTAAAATGAGAGATTTTTGAAGACACTGCTTCATACATCTTATGATAACTTTGAAATGACTTATTTGATGTCGTTACACCATATGTTAAAAAATTCCAAATTATACCAGCTTTAAGCCATTCTAATATCATTTCGTAATATAACCAACATTTTTGGAGGTATTGAGAAACAAATAATAATTTTATTTTTTTTAATTATGAAATTTTTGATTTCTAAAAATTCACACAAAATAGACAGCAGCTAATATCAATAGTCAAATTGCTGTCACATTTATACACGTATCGTTTGAAGGTTAGTACTAAATAAAAATCATATGAACCAAATGCTAGTGACGCTATCTATAGTTGTGGCATCCCACGGACTTATTGAATAACCTGTTAAGCAAATTTCTTTTAATTTCAAATTGAGATAACTTACGAAGTAGTGATGCTTAATTTCGTCAATTCGCAACCGTTTTCTAAAACGAAGTATCATTTTATTCATAACTAAACCTACGTCTTTAATAAATCCATAAATAGTACGTTTCACTGCACACAGATTCCTCAAGTTTACTTAAGTAAATTATATACCATTTCTGTTAATCTTTTTTCCATCGGTTAACTATTAATTAAATACAGTTTTAACATTTTCATGCATTTGTTGTTTGTATACAACATCACTATTTGAAAGCACATTTCTCACGTCTAACGATATAATATCAAATGAAATTCTATGCCTTAAGATTACTTTTTCTCCGAATTTAGCTGAAGTAAAAAAATTTTCTTCTGTTTCTTATTGTAATTTTCGTTCGGTTAAGTCTGCTGTATTTTCGATATTTATTTAGTGAAAAAATAAGTGCCTAACTTTTTTTCCAGATGCAATAGCTTATAAACAAATTAAATACATTAATAAAATTATAAACATTTTAATCAGACGATTTTATTGGACTATAATTTAACTGTTGTTTATATACAACATGGCGCATTAAGGGTGTATTTCCTTCACTATTTTTGTGTTGCATTTTCAAAACTTTTTTTTATCTATTTACTTACCCCTTCGATTAGTTCTTTATTAGTAACATTTGATCAACTACGAAACTACAAAAGTGTTTAACAACGAGTGGACGCTTTCTCTCCAGAAGGCTATCAAAAAGAACGAGCCTAGGGCACCAACGGGTCTATTTACTGGGCACTGTCTTAAATACCATATTTTTTTTAATGTTGGGGATGATCTGTTCTGCATGGTCTGTACTTCGTAAGTGTCCAGTTATCTAGGCTCAGAGGATGAGGTTTCTGAATACGAAAGAGGTTTTTTTTCTTTCACTTAATATGTCTTTATTCACAGCCACAATCTAATGTGGTGAACTTATGTGGCTACACAAAAAATTCTTCGAGCCGCGGTGAGTTTTGTTCCTAAACAACATTAACATTAACAAGATAAATGAACAAATCTTTAAGTTTGATTCGCATGATTCTCATCAAACACATTCCAAAGTGATTTATATTAGGCAAGGAGGAGAGCAGGCCTCCCTCATTCTTCGTTTTCCCTGTGGATTCCAGTAGGTGGTATTTCTGGTGATATCGTCTGATTACCAGCGTAGAATATGTCCGATTCAATTCCATTTTCTAATCTTTATATCCATTGCCACTATTAGTTGTGGTACATCGGCCCATAGGTTAATTAAATTTGGTCAAAAAATTTGCATTAGCCTGCGGATGCACTGATTGACAAACATCTACAATTTCTACAAATCCCGAAGTGTAAGTTGCATATTGCGTAACCGTACAGTAGGATCGATTTTATGTTGTTTCATTCGGTTTTAACTTCGTTCCATGTCACGTGTAGCTCTTCAATATTTTCTCTTTTCAATTTCTTTGCATTACGTTTAAAGTACTTCCTTAGAAGTTTTACCCTGTATTTCCTATAAATTATTGGTCTCTGTGTGTACAGCAATTAAGTTTTTCACCAACGAGCAATTGAAATATGAAAGGCCTATAGAATACAATAGAACCAGTCATTAAGGAAGCGAAAATGTCTCCCGGTTATATAAATTTTTTTTGTTGCAAATAAACCCAAAACAAACTCGAATGGGAACAAAGTTTTTTTTTTTTTTAAAATTGAAAATAAACGAAAAACGGGAAAGTAAATAAAAAGTACTCCCAGTTATAAAGAAAAAAACGACAGAAATAAACGTTTGAAAGCAGATTGTGTGAGAAAATATTCTCATCAAAATAGAGAAGCATAGAGAAGAGAAAAAGTGAAACCCTTGAGGCACAATAGTTGACAAAACGTTTATTTTTGCAATAAATTCGCCCATACAAACGCAGAACAGAAAGACCTGGATAATTGACTAACAAATAGAGTAAAAAAGGATTTTTTTTAAATTTAGATCACATCAAAGTAAAAGCAAAGCCATAGGACCACCAGCATCAACGGAAGACGTTTAAGGCAAAAAATATTAAAGCGGGGGGAGTAAACGCAAAAATTCAAGAAAATTATAGGGCAAAAAAGTTTTTCCTTTAAATCCTTTATAAAATAACAATTTGAAGGTGGCCAAATGAAAATTATCTTTTTACATGCCTTTATTAATATAAATTTATCTAGTTTCCTTTGCTATTATCTCCACACCCCCTTGACTGGCGAAGAAAAGTGGGTGGTGGTTTAAGAAGAATTTAAGCCAAATACTCGTAATAAAAACAAATTGATTTTCTATTAAATTAGTGTTAACGCTGCTACTACCTTGCCATTCATTATTAAGGTATTAGCGTTTCTTACACACATGTTAATAAGTGCTAGTGTGTGTGTGTGTGTGTATGTATATGTATATGGATGTGTGATTATAAACATATTCGTGTTTGCCTTACCAACCTTATGGCAGGATTCATTTCAAATTGCCCAATTTTCGTTGGCGTTTTTTTTTCTACTTTCTTCTACCACATGATTCATATGTTGAAGGCAATAAAGAGAGAAAAAAAAACCAGCAGAAGAAGAGAAGAAAATTGTAATGCTTTGATGTGTGAACACCAAAGGAGTTGTGTTCCATTATTTTATATCCTATGGCAAGAAAATTGCGCTAACGTGTTTCGAATTAATTTTTTATAACAATTTTTAACAAAATTTCTTTTCTTTTTTTATATATAAATTTTCTATTTCAATTAAGGTAAACTAAAAAACTAAGCAAAAAATTAAACTATTTCCAGGGAGGATTTAATAAAGAAGAATTGAATTTTTTCTTTATATTAAAAATAAAACTTAAAGGTTTTTATTATAACTCCCATAACATTCCAGAAAAGAACAAGGGGCCTTCTCTAAGACATTGAGCTGCGGATGTTATTTTTAGACTCATTGAAAAGGATCTACAGTTTAACGCCGCCTCCCAAGAGCAAATGCATTAGAAAAGTTGTCAATATTAGTAATACTCATAATGTATGAAGTGATACCGCTGTTGCAAAATATGTTTTTTTTTTTCAAATGTAGGATTGAACCGATGGCCTCTTAGTTGGTAGACGGTTGCCTTATCCACCATACCACAGCGGCAAGGGGGTATAATCCAATTAAATGTTTGCTTAAAACACTACAGTATCAGGTGATTTTTAAGTGTTTTCAGATTTGATTAAAAAAACACTTAAAATTCAGAAAAATGTTTGAAATATTTGTTTGAGTCGATAGAACGATCTATATAACTCAATATTAAAAAATAATTTTTGTAAATGTTAACCGCGGCTGGGTCCAATTTTGGCATGCTTTTTCCAACTTAACGGCCCAAACATGAACCATAATATAGCCCTACAAAAAATAGTCTAAAGGCTTTAAATCGCACATTCTGGGCGGCCAATTAACCGGCTCCAAACGTGAAATAAACTGTTCGCCGAATTCGCCTCTCAATTGATCCATTTTTTCGCGTACTGTGTAGCATGTGGGTGGCATCGTCTTATTGAAACCACATGTCGGCCAAATTCAACTCTTTCATTGTGGGAAAAAAAATTAGTCGTCATCGCATAGTAGCTCTAACCAGTAAAGTTCCTGCCTTCATCGTCTTTGAAAAAGTACAGTCATATGATGCCACTGGCCCATTATCTACATCAAACAATGCTTTTTTTGGGATGCATTGGCAGTCTTGCAATGCTTTTGGCTGCTTCGACAATTTTGCTTGTTCACATATCCATTCAGCCAGAAATGAGGCTCATTGCTGAAAACAATTTTTCGATAAAAAAAAATTCTCAAAAGGAGTATGAATTTTGATAATAAAATTCCATAATCTGCAAGCGTTGTTTGTCTGTAAGTCGTTTCTTGGTTAAATTATAGACCAAACTGAACATGTTTGACATTAACATGCTACACGAAAACAGCTGAGCTGCCAAAAACAGTGTTGCCAAAAAGAGAGTTGCTAAAATATCATCCGATATTATCAATTTCTTCACAAGTTTATTCGTTTATTTGATTGTATGTTTATTTGTTTTTAATTTCTAATTAAAACGCAGATATATCGAGCTAATGAAAGTATACACTTTTCAAAATTGGACCTAGGAGGGAACAAAAACGGGGGAAAACGGACAACATAGATGACTTTGCTTCTAAAATGACATTTTCAAAACAAATTTTCAGACTTAGTCGAAATTTGGAACAAAGATAATCTATCTAACGAAAACGTTGTGGGATATTTTTTTTGTCAAATTTGGACCTGGAAGGGGTTGCATCATTTGTGCTAGTACAACCACGTTTAAATTCAGCAAACCACTTCTCTACGATTTGTCTCAATAAAAAAGAGTTTGGATAATGCTTATCAAGCCAATGTTTGGTTTCCACTGTATTTTTTTTTTTTTTTTTTATCAAAAAGCAATGCTTTATCAAGACTCGATATTCACTTTTTTCCATTTTTTTTTTTTTAATAACCAAAGTTGTTTCACACAAAATGCTATCACTCACGAATCAATAGCCAGATTGCTATCAAGTTTTTATATGTATCGTTTGGGTTAGTACTTAATAAAAATCATAGGGACAAAATGCTATTAACACCATCTATGTGTCATCCTACGGACTTAACAAAAGTAAAAAAGGCAGATTTTTTCAAAATCGGATCCCGGGGACATTAAAATCAGGAGAAATTCTGCAATGAAACTAATTATTTCTTCTTAAAACAAAGTTTTTTGGTTTGCGATTATTCATTATCCGCTAAAATGTGTTGCACAAATATTCATTTTCAAAATTTGCACTTTTGCACTAATAAGAGGTAAAAGGAGTGTTTTTTGGTTTATAGTCTATAAAAGATAAAGTCTTCAAAATCAAGTTGCACATGAAAATCAAACTTTAACTTCACTGATAGAGTGGGCGTGACAACTTCTATAAAAAATAATATTTATTATCGTACATCTCAATAAGTATGTATATCAACGGGAGAAGTCAAATGTCGTTTAAGCAATTTCTTTATACAGGCAGACAGAAAAAATAAAAGCAAAAGATCAGGAAAAAAGGGAATTTCTCTTCCATTTATAATACACATATATATGGATTTTCGGGCAACTCCGGATAGGTAAAGCTAGTATTATAATAAAAATTACGCCTAGTCAATATGATATCAATATTTCTACTTTATTCACTAACATTGCCCTATAACTCCATTTTGGATAAGCTATTCTGTTGCCTTGTTAAAAACGAAAATTTATCCAAAAAGAATAATTTTAAATTGCAAAAACATTATTTTTTAAATAATTGCTAAAATTATAAATAAAAATTAAAAATTTCAAATGAAAATTCTTACAAAACAGGGAGCAGTAACATATTAATGTTATGGAGAACATGAAAGTAACTGTAGGAATTGAAATTGGAAATGGTGTATAATAATGTTTTTACATTTAGTACCCAAATGATTCAATTTTCCATAATTATTATGAAAAAAATTAGCAAATTTTTCAATTATATCGTATTTTGTGGAAATTACAGGAAATGGTGTAAAATAATATTTTCGTGTGGAATAGTGTAAAAGCATACACCATAGCCTACAATAATAGGACAATTATCTATTAACGTTGCACTAACAAGTAAGACAATTTTATCCAATACAGTGAATAACAAAAATATTTTCAAAGATTCTACATAAAACAAAGTAATACACAATTTTTGTTTGACACTGTATAAAAAAAATCCCGTTAGCTTTTAATAAACTTCAATTCAAACAAATTTTTATGCAATTTAAACTCATTGTGTGGGTCTACAATGAAAATCCCTTGGCATGCTTAATATATCTACTAGTGTTACCCTGTGATTGATTGACTTTAATTTCCGCTTCTAATAGAATATTTAAACACTGGGCATCTAGAAAGCAACATCAAAATATACCACAAGTTAAATTAAGAAATAAATACATCAACAAAATCAAAATAATTATGGGCTTTAAAAAGCAATCGATACGAGCGATGAGTTACAATGATGATGGTCAGGAAATAAATCACAGCAGGATTAGGAAAATAAAATCCAAAAACCTATAACAGCCAAATCATCTGCATTTACATTTGATTTCTTGTAGTTGTTTTTTTCTTTAAAGGCCAAGGGGAGGGAAAAATAGTATAAAGAAAAAACATCAAGAATCAATTGCTAAAAAAAAAAAAAATAGAAAATCAAGCGGAAATCCGATACGGTTGCAAATCTCTAAAGCATACGTTTTTGGTCATCCCAAGTTTGTAGAGTAATTGAAAAGAAAAAAGATCAGGACGGCACAAAGGGTGTTTTAATATTGACTAAGCAAGTTAATTTCGAAATGTAACAAAAATACTTTTTTTATGCATTTGCCACACTGGCCAAAACTTGAAAATGATGAATGACACTCGCCTATTATTGTTAAAAGCACATTTAAACATAGAAATGACTGCATGACTAACTGACTGACTGACTGACTAATTGAACGACTGACTTTATAGCTGGCTGATGGCCTGATGTCTTCATCATCCGTGCAAATCAATTTTCTTGTTTCCGTGTCGATGACACCAAAACCAGAGACAACGAACTGACATGACAATATAATCGTTCTGCTACTCTGCTATGTTCGTCTTCTTCGTAGTCATCGTCACATACACTGAGTGAACGTGGCAGTTATAAAAACAGAAAAAAAACACAACAAAAAAACTTAACGAAACAATTGAAATAAATAAATCCTGACCGACTGACTGGGGTGGGGTAGTTGTGTCTTCTAAGGTGGGGGTGTTTTTCTATTACCATTGCTTTAGCTTGTGATAAGTACAAATTGTGAAATCAACTGTCATTTGGCATGAGTTTCAATAATTTTGTAATTTTGCTTAAAAAACAACGGAAGAACTGGAAAATGCCCTAATATTGTTAATTCACTCTTTAGGGGGCGAGGCGAGTCCTTGTGCTTGTAAGCTGGTTATTTGGAGCGAAAAAAGAAAGATTACATTTCACAAAACAAAACCCACAACTGTCAGAGAAAACAGTTAAAATAACTGACAGTCCAACAGACAGTTGTAAAGCTGGGAAAGACAGTAAGTCAAACACATTGTAACTTTAAATGCATTTTTTTTTTTTTTATAAAGCAAATCACAATATCCTTTTGACTTTTCACGTTCTCTAGATACAGGATGTCAAAAGCAAAAGATTTTTTTCAGTTATTTATTTAAAAATATCATACGGCGCGACAAAAAAAAAAATTGTTCGCAAGTGATACTATTTTTCTAATAGGCGCTATCAAGATCTGCTTTTGGAATTTTTAAAACACCTCCAAAATGTCGAGTTACGGGTAAAAAAAATTGGGTTTACGGACTTTCATGCATTTATAAGCTAATAACTTAGCTGAATAACTGCCGACTTTAAATTTCTTTTTGGATTTGACACTGACTATTTAAATTATATATAACAGGTCATTCAATAAGTCCGTAGGATATGTAAGAAAAAACAAAATTCGATTTTATCATTCAACATAGTTGCCTTTGAGGGCGATACAACGAGTACGGCGATTTTCCAACTTATCGATACCATTTTTATAGCACGATTCCTCTTGCTCGTCAATATAGGCCTTAGTTACAACAATTACTTCATCATTGGACTTAAATATCTTTCCAGTATGTAAGCAATTCGAAGCCCAATTCATTCAATTTTTCCGTTGTTTTCTTCAATTTGTAACTGAAGCGGCATCCAATACGAACAGAGCTTTCGCTTACCCAAATGTTGGTATAAAATGGTAAAAACATTAACATCTGATATCTTTACAATGGCAGCTAGTTCATGCACCTTAAATTTGCAATTGTTCATAATCAATTTGTTGATTTTTATGATGTTTTCTGGAATAACAGCCTTATTTGGGCGTCCATTGCATTACGTGCTGGTACGACCACGTTTAAATTCAGCAATCCATTCCATTACCATTTGTCTCGATGGAGCAGAGTTCGGATAATGTTTATCAAACCATTGTTTGGTTTCACGAATCAATAGTCAGATTGCTGTCAATTTTATGCAATGCGTCTTATTAAAATGCGTCCATACGCACTATTTTATATGGAAACCGTAGTACTTATGAATTAATTAAGGAAATATATTAAGTTTTGATTAAGGCTTAAGGCTTAAAAAATCCGTCATTAATTGTCAGTGTTATTAAGACGACCGATACGCTACTTGTATACACTTGTTATTAGAAACCTTCGACCCATTAGGCTAATGCAGGCTCACTGAGAAGAATTTGCTCAAATTTTAATATTCTTTACTAAGTAGTTGAATTTTCTATAAACGAAATGTTATAATGAACGAAATCTCGTCAAATACATTTGAAATCTTGTACAAAATCTAATGCGTTTACATTCGACTTTTTTGACATTTAACGAGATTTCATTTTCACATGGCTGAAATAGAAGAGAAATGTATTATATTATCTGATTGCCTTTGATACCTATCTGTAGTATGAAAAATATTCATAAATCGTTATGCCGAAAAACCATAGTTTCTTCAATAAATTTTGTAATTTAAAAAAAAATATGTATATTTTGTTTTTTGAACAGAGTTGTATTCTAGTACAAAAAACAGAGTTGTATCAATAAATTTACTAGATTTCGACAAAATTTCGTGACGAAACAGATTTTGATTTGTATGGGAAATCTAGTTGAAATCTACTAGATTTTGTTTGAAATCTCGTAAGTAGTAGATTTCGTTCAGGTGTAAATAGGCTATTAATAAAGTATGGTCCCATTATTAAGTGTTCAAAATTGTAACTTTTTGAGGATTTTTTATTTTTCTTTTTTCAACATTTTCGTTTTTAATTAATTGTTTTATACAATACATTCAGTTGTTGCAACTAAAAATTCTTAAATTTGAACTTTCCTAGGGAGTTTTTAATTTTAAGCCACTTTATTGCTTCCCTGTATTTGCTTAACTCTAGTGATACTCACTTCTTTTCCCTTTTGCCGGCGCCTGTGTCACGAAAACCTTTTGCAAAAGGATTGTTGTCAATTTTCAACTGAGTTATCTGCTCCGGCCCCAAGATGATGGCGTTGAGAGCACAACAGCAAAGCAGAATTTAAATAAAATATGAAATGGAAAAGAAAGACAAAATAAAAGAAAATATCAGAAGAGAATAATAATAAAAATAGATGCATTAAATAGTAGTTGTGGTTGTCATTTATGAATAGTGACAAAAAAATGTCAGCTCAACTTGGCACAGCACCAGCATATGAACGAATGCAACGTACCTTTTCATTTTGATATGCAGTCACAGCTATGAATTCCGTCTCCTTAAAAACGTATGTCCTGAATGTTGAATATGGGAGTTTCAAAATATCGTTGGCTCGCACCAAATGAAACCGAGGCTGATATTTATGCATCGAATTGAGTATCGTCTGCAAAGATGGAAATGTAAAGATACGTATTTAAAAAATATAAATGTATATTTTGCTTCTTCTTCTTTTTACATAATATTACAAACAAACAAAACACACACACATATACATACACACACATGCATATGTAAATCAATAAAAGACGTAAAGTTTTCATCAACTTTATCAACATGATTGTCTTCGTCATCGTCATTGTCATCGTCATCATCTTAAGTTTGTATCTGATAGATTAAGAAAAATGTAAAAAAAAATAGTTTTTGTTGTTGTTGATGAACAACTTGCCACCCATACACCATAAATATGTATTTAAAGTTGCCAATGATTGGCTGAACTGTGTATGGCACTCTATTATAAGCTTTTGCCACTTGAAAAGTTCGTGTGTGGAAAGAGTCTGATCAAACTAAAATAATAAAAAAAAAATAATCGCATGGAGTGGAACACACATATATTCCGTTTTAGAATTGCAACTTTACACAGACCACCCACCTCAACGTGAATGAGTGAGCAAATGGAAGGCTTTTTCATTTTGTTTGCTAAAGTCAACAAGAAACGGACACTGTTGTGTGGCATTAAAAATGTTCATGTCGTTCGACTAGCGAATACATTGTCGTCATACTTTATTAGATTTGTTGCACATTCTACACAAAAATTATTGCCACAATCCACATTTAATGTTTCTATTTCGGGCCACATGTATACGTAACTTGTAACTTGTTTTTGTGCTTTTTGTACGATTTTTCTTATTTAATTATGATAAATTTTAAAATATTTATTTGTAAAGTATTTAAGCTTAAGATAAAATATAAAATTCGATTGCGGTTTACTTTACTTTTGCTTGCCTTTACCGGCTTAAGACAACACAGACCACCACCAATAATATTTGTAATAACCACTAGCATTGACGACAACGAAAACTACAAGTTGTTGAAAACAAGTTTAAATCCTAGCTCACTGACCAAATTGAAACACCTTTTAATTATCATATTTTTTGTTTATTGGTCCGGATTAGTTGCGGCACGATAAAAGGCCACACCAAGCGTTTAAATAGGCTTTGTAAAGACAGCCAATTTCAATCATTTGATTAAGATACACAAAGGTGGTCCTTCGTATTTTTAATTATTTTAAACTTAATATTCATAATTTTGGAGAAAGGAAAAAAATTATTTAAAATAAAAAAAAACTTAGTTGGTTATCATGACTAAATTGTTATTCAAAAAATTATTTTCCTTTCCGTTGTTTTCGATTATTATGTTTCAAACTTGAGAGAGAAAAAAAACTAGTTTTTTAAGAACTTAATTAAGAAAAACAAACAATTAGTAGACTCTACTAAATTATAATTTAAATCAAAATAATCTTTTTTGATATTGATTCATTGAATTAGTCGTTTTAATTAAATTTTCAATTTCACTAAATAACATTTTAATAGATTTATAAATATGTAATTAATAGGGAGATCGATTATTCGACTTTTTTGAAAAACCGGTTTTCGGATACTAGTAATTCAAATAAAAAATTTAAATTTAAAATTTAAAAATAAGCAGTAGCTAACGGAGCGCTTAAAATTAAAGTGGCAATCAATACTAACAATAATTCCAACAAATCTCATAAAAACTATGCCAAAACGGTGTGTGGAAGTCATAAAAAACAAAGTTTATTACGCAAAGTACTGAAAGTTGTTTAAGTTTCGACCAGATGTGTTTTATTACTTGGTAGAGAATGGAGTTATGGGTTTGTTATTATATTTATAATTTAGGTGCCTAAAATAACAAAAATTGTATATTTTACTTTGAATAAATCTATTAGTAATATACGAGTCCTTAATTGCCTCGACAAGAAAATTTGCTTAGATTTCGAGCAGCACAGCATGTAAATTTAAGCACCATGTATTTAAATAGTTTGTCTGTCACTGTGGCATGTTGGGTAAGAACACACCTTCCAACCAAGACGTAGTTGGTTCAATCCCAGACCATACCGTCTGACAATTTTCAGTTGCGCTATCACTTCACGACATTATTAGTTACTGTTTATGCGAATTTACGCTGTGTGTTCGCTTTTCACCCCAAAATTGGCGGAACAAATCGAAAAATTTTTCAATTAACAATAAAAAACGTTTTACATGATAATCGATTTAAGAGCAGAACAGCACGCAAGCAGCCACTAATTTCAGCGAAGAATCATAAACTTCGCTTTGAGTTTGCTACAACACATCTAGACAAGGGTATGGATTTTTGGAATCATATTATATTTACCGACAAAAATAAGTTTTTTTTTTCAACTAGTGCTTATTTCGTGAATGGTAACACTTAGCTCATGTCTGATTTGACAGATAATTAGTTTTATCCTTCCGCTGAAAGAATATGGTTGTGTGTACGCTTGAACTTCGCTTCGCTAAGTGGGACTGCGATCGACTTACAGAAGGTGCCGATTTTGCCAAAAAAGCATCTTTTCAGATGAAGCTCATTTTGATCTTGGCGGGTATGCAAACAAGCAAAATTGTCGCATTTGGAGCACAGAAAACCCGCACGCATACATACACCGATACACCCAAGACGAGTCACTGTTTGGTGCGGATTTTGGTCCAGAGGCATAATTGGGCCATTTCACTTCGAAAATGAGCAAGGAGTGGCCGTTACAGTCAATGACGATCGTTATCGGGCCATGTTGAACGAATTTTCGTTCACAAAAATTTAAGAGGAGGATATTGGCAACATTTGGTTTCAACAGGATGGCTCTACGTGTCACAAAGCCGACGCTACACTCGATGTTTTGCGCCCTGTTTTTGAAGATCGCATTATCAGCCGCAGAGCTGATGTCGTTTGGCTACCTCGGAGCTGCGATTTGACACCGTTGGACTATTATTTGTGGGATGCCGTCAAAGATAAGTATTACGCCAACAAGCCAGAGACAATTGACGCTTTAAAGGACAATGTTTGTGAAGCCATTGGTGAAATACAGCTGGACACAATCGATAATGTGCTTAAAAATTGGACCGATCGTATTGGCTACTGCATTGCCAGCCGAGGCAGCCATTTGAATGAAATTATTTTCCATTATTAACCGGAAGGATTGTACTTTCAAATAAAAAAATAAATTTGAGAAAATATTCTGTAGTTTTTTATTATAGCATTTTCAAAAAAAAAAATGTATTTGGCGGACCCTATATAACATTTTCGGAAGTGAGGGTCATTCCAAAGCTTAGAAACACTGCGCTTGATGAAAAGAATACAATATCTACAGTCAAATATGGTCGAGGTAACGTTATGGTTTGGGGCACCATGCCGTCATCTAGAGTGGATCGTTTGGTCTTTGTCGAAGGTAATATGGACCACTACCAATATAAGAACATATTGGAACAAAATCTGAAGACATCTGTTGATAGCTTGGGGCTGATTTTCCAGCGAGAAAACGGCCAAAAGCGCACATTTTTCTAGACTGGCTTCTTTACTATGCTTCAAAACAGCTAAATTTACTACTCCAGTCAGCAGACTTAATCCCAATACAGCACATAAGGGACTTCTTTTACGAAAATATGGCATTAGTAACCGTGCGCAGTTAAAGACACGATATTGGTTAACAAATTGTCTTTTAACTCTGGCTGGTCTCAATGAAAATTCAGTATTATAGTTCTGAGATTTGAAGTCTTATTGTCAAGTCTTTGAATGAAGATTTAATAAATAATTAATTATGCAAAAAAGAAAAAAAAAACGATTCAATTATGTTATTATTTTCTTTAATTAAAACTATTCAAAGCAGGGTGGCCAAGTCACGACACTTCCACCCATCTACTTTTGATCACTTCATTGGCTATATATGTACATATGTATGTATACGGACATATAAAATACAAGATTCATGTGATTAAGTTTTGTAAAAAACAAGGTAAAAAGACGTTAAAGAGGACCCCACACGTAACGACAACACTCTGTTGAAAGTGACGCAGCATGGTGCGTTTTAATAATTAAACGACGCCATTTTTTTCTCCATTCATTTTCTTTTAACTTTCAAAAATAACTACCAACAGCAACAACAACTAAAACGAGGGTTCTGATGGCAATTTTTATGCATTTCAATAAGTTGTCGCCACCAGTAAAAGCACAAATTATAAGTTTCTGACGAAAAAAAAAAACTGAAAAAAAACTGCCATAAAATTACAAAAAATATGGTCTGATTACAAAAGGTTTTTCTAAAGAAAAATATTGTTGATTAATAAATAAAACAAAGGCGAGCAATAGACAGTAAGAATATGGATAAGAGAACTAATTTGAATTGAAATAATATTGCTTTTTAATAAAAATTTTGAAATTTTAAAAATAATTTCTTAAATTAAATTTAATTTAATCTTCGTCTTAAGAATCTGTTGCATCAGGTCCATTCTTTTGAGGTTTCACTGTATACTTCCTTTCTGTGCAATTTTCTGTGCTGAGTGTGTGTGAATTTTTAAATGCTTCAAAACACTTAAGATTTTATAATTTGAATTCACAATTGGCAGTGAAGTTGTAGATTAAAAATTTTTCAATTTTTTTACGGCGTTTTAATATATGACATTAATTTTGGTGCTTTTTTTTTGCTAAGCTTGGTGAGCGTGTGAATTTGTTTTTTTCTGTTTTTTGTTTTTTAAAGAAAGTTTTATGCGGTGGGTCCCGTAATAATTATGATATCCAGGAATGGACCTTTAAAAATTGAATGAGTATGTGTATGACACTAATTAGGAGATTACGTGCTTGTGAGCCATATAAAGTTGCATGTGAAATTTTTAGCAGCAGATGATGATAATGATGATGATATGGCAATGATGCTTGAGAAATACCCAAAACCAAAAAAAAAGAACAAAACACAAAAACACAAAAGCATATTTCAACAAACTAATTAAAACACCCTGTATAAGAGATGAAGAAAAGTAGGCAAAAGTTGGAAGAGCATAAAATATATTGGAAGCGTTTATAAATAATTGATAAGCGGTTGTGGTTGGTTGAAAGTTTGTTGGTTTTTGGTTTCCTTTTGGCGCCAGCCTACGAAATTATGGCAGCAGCAGCAGCAGCACCAGCAGCCGCCGAAAAAAATTCATCTTGTTGAAAAGACCCACCAAATCGCTTGATTATTAACAAAGTAAATAACTCGCGGCTCTAATTTGTTAGTGATTTATAGCCATGTTGTTAAGCCCTTAACTACATCATACAATCAACACATGCATAGGCTACAATACAATTTTAAGACAAATTGTTCAGAATTGTTGTTTCTGAGGAGGAGATGAAAGATAGCTAGTAGTGGTTGTTTTTTTGGAAAAGAAACAAAAAATACAAAAAAGTAAAACGAGAATTAGCTGAAATCCATAAGTAAAGGATCTCATTTTCTTTTTGCTTTATTATTATGGAACAAGAAAAATAAAATTAAACAGCCATGAAAAGCGTGTAACGATTATTTGTTGTTGTTTTGTTTATTAGTTACTACACTCCTCGTACACATTTATAATGAAGCATAAAATCGAAATTCACTTGGTAACAAGACATAATTAAAAAACCAGCATTACCATTAACAGTGTAACAGCTTTCAGTTAAGCAATCAATCAGCCCACCACAATCATTAAGGAGATGCTTACTGTTGAAAAGACAAAACCTACGTAATCGATCAACACGAAACAAATAATCGATAACAAAATAATTTAAAAAACAACAAACAAACAAACAAACTGACCAAAAAAAAAGAAGAAATAAAGGAACAGAGACACCAGCTACTGTTATAAAGTGTGTAAGCCGGTCAACCAACTGCACTGAGTGGCAAGAATCGGTGCGCAAGGGTAATCAACACAACACTATGAGATAAGGTGGTAGCGGCGGCGGTGGTGGCGGTAGCGTTGTACGCGTTAAAAAGCAATTATTACCAGCCATCAACACTGACATTTCTTGCACACATTTTACTAAACACTACTGGCTCAATAATAATGACTGACTACTGAACAAAGTGAATGAGTGAGTGACGGTTTGCCAACAATTGCGGGCACCGTTAATTTACAATGTAGCGGAATATTTGAACGTTATCAGGCAAGTCAGCACCAGCACCAACATCAGCACCCGAGACATAATAACGAAATGAACAGCATGAATTCTCGCAAAATTGTCGCACCATTTTCGGCATATAAACAACATGTTGTGACTGCGCTAATTCATTTAAGCGTTTTCCTCATCATCATCATCAACAGTTCCCAGCTTTAGAAGCAGTACCAGCAAAACGATCGGGTTTTTATTGTACTCTTGATGCGTGACGGAATGAACGAAGAGCAGATAAAAGGCAAAAAAATCAAACCAAATGAAATTGTCAATTGTGCAAAGGCAAAATGTATACGAGAAGAAGAAAAAACGTAACTAAACGAAGAAGAAAAAGTATTTCAATTTTTCAAACAAAAGGATTGATTAATCAAGTAATTTAGTTGTTGTTGCTGTTTTTGTTGTTATTGTAGTCATCTTGTTTAAAATCAATTTACGCATTAAATCAAGGCTGAGGCAAATGGATGACATTATTTTCTTAAAATCTCTCAACATTGTTTGGCTTGGCTTTTCAAATGAAAAACTCTACAAAAAATGCCTGAAAAACAGATTCAAGGCAGTTAAGTTGATAAGTGGACTCTGACTGACTGAGCCAACTATTTGGTAAAGCGTGTAATAGATTTTGTTTGTTTGTTTGTCTGTTTTTTCAAAGAATGGCGCATAAATTTGTATCAATCAAATAGTGCGGACAAATAATTATGAGGATAAGCTAAAGCAGCAGATCGATCAAAATGTTAAAATGCATTGTATTTATAAATGTATCCTTACATGTAACTAAAAATGCTGTCAGTGTTTTTCAGGAACACTGACAGGGATTACAGAAATTTAAGCAATTGTAGGGAATTTGAAAACAAATTCGGATCCATAGAATAGAAGCGAATAGCATAGTGTTTGCTTCTACTATGTAAAGGGTGGGCAAATTTGAGGTTAGGAAGTAAATTTGCTTAAAAACACGTTTTATTTTTTTGACAAATTCAGTTCTATTCATACCAATATAAAATAGAAATATGAGTATTAATAATAGAATATGATGTAGGGCAAATGTCGACGTCTAGCACGTCAGAAAACGTTCGCTCTTTTCACATAATTTTGAACCACATTTTGCAAACAAGCTTCGCTTGTCTCGTCAATGCAGCGCCGAATTTCATCTTTCAAAGTGTCAGTTGTTTGTGGTTTGTTCACGTAAAGCCGGTTTCTCAAAAGGCCCCAGAGAAAATAATTGACATCGCCAAATCGAGAAATTACACGACCGGGAAATTTCTCATGCAATAACTGAATTGTTTGCCTGCCTGTGTGGCTTGTGGTGCCGTCCTGCTGAAACCAAAGGTCACTATTGTCAACATTAGACAATTGTGGCCACAAAAAATTGGTTATCATGATTTGACAGTGCAGAGAATTCACGGTGATGGCGTTTCCTTACTCATTTTCGAAAAAATACTGGCCGATGATGCCGCCTAACCACAAGCCTCACCATACGGTCACTTTCTTTAGATGTAATGGTTTTTTGAGGACGATTTGTGGATTTTATGAGCCACATATGCGACAATTTTGTTTGTTTACATAATCGCCTCATTGAAAATGGGGCCTCATCACTAAAGTTCAGCTTTTCAAATAGCCAACTCTTAAGCGTTCGATTGAAACAATGCCCAGTTGGCCTTAATTCTTGAATGAGTTGAAGTTTATAAGCGTGAAGATGACGATCTTTATGCAAAATGTTGCGTAAAGTTCCTCTGTTGATGCCCAATTAATGCGAATGTCAGCGAGTTGATGGTTCCAGGCTCATTCTCTACATTTTGCTGTACAGCGGTTATGTTTGCATCACTACGGCTACTATTTATCTATTGTCAGCAACAGTACCGCGCGCCGCGAATTTAATAAATAAATTACGCACAGTGGTTTTAGAAGGAGCCTGATTACGAGAAAAAATTTCTCGAATTGCTCATTTTGATAGTAGATTTTAACAATTAAAATTCTTTGTTCAAAAGTGTAGCGTTCCATAATTAAAATTTCCTAATCTTTTACTAAATAAGTGTCAAAGGTTGACAGCTCAATTCTTCTTGTATTTACCCTGTATTTGATAAGGTCGCTGCAAATACTAGCAATTCAAAATTGGTTTAAAATATTTTAACTGGTTTATAAACTTTACAATAGTGTTTGCTTTACAATAGTTTTTTTTATTAGTTTTCTTAAAAACATTAATATGAATCCCAATTTGCATTAGTAACTACAAATTTTATATTTTATTTGCAGTGTTGTGTGGTATCAGCTTCTGGTTTTATACGTTGACGCCCAGTTTAAAATTGGTGAGTACTTCTAAAACTAAAAATACATTTTTTATTTTGTTTATTTTACGTTCAGAGAAAAAATAAAATGTGTTTTGGCACACATGCTTAAATTGATAAAATACTCGTATAATCACACCAAAAACTGACATACAGTATGTTCTGAAATTAAAAATGTTCACAACGGAGAGAAAAAGTGAGAACTTAATTCAAATTTATATAAAGACATTAGATTTTATATTGCTCTGAACTCAAATTTGTTTGCTCTTCATTACCTTTCTTTGTTTGATGGTAAAAACGATGTGTTTTTTTATACATACACTACGATGACAACCACCATTAATTCCCCATTTGCAGTCTAGGTTAAGATCGTTTTTCATTTCGCCTTTTTGTTTCCAGTAATTTAACTGTTTTGGACAAAATTTTGGGCAAAGAAATAAATACATGTTTTTGAACTTCTGCAGTCTATATCTATAAAAGAGAACTATAAAATGCGTTGTAATTGATGAAAAGTGAAGTCACTACCAAGGTTTTTATGTATATGCAGTCTTTGTAGGTCCAGTGACGTAACAGTGAACCCCTTTGTAATGCATAAGTTTTACTAGAAAAGAAATTTGTTACAGCATTTAAACTTTGTGTAGTTAGAAAATATTTTTAAGACTATGTATAGGGTCCGCCAAATAATTTTTTTTTTTTTTTTTTTTTTTTTGAAAATGCTATAAAAAAACTACTAAATATTTTCCCAAATTTCTTTTTTTATTTGAAAGTACAATCCTTCCGGTTAATAATGCAAAATAATTTCATTCAAATGGCTGTCTCGGCTGGCCATGCATTAGCCTACATTATCGGTTTAATTTTTAAGCACATTATCGATTGTGTCCAGCTATATTTCACCAATGGCTTCACGAATATTGTCCTTGTCCCTTGTTGGCGTAAAACTTATCTTTGACGGCACCCCACAAATAATAGTCCAACGGTGTCAAATCGCAGCTCCGAGGTGGCCAAACCACCTGTTGAAACCAAATGTTCCTAATATTCTCCTCTTCAATTTTTGTGAACAAACATGGCCTGATAACGGTCGCCATTGACTGCAACGGCCACTCCTTGCTCGTTTGCGAAGAAAAATGGCCCAATTATGCCTCTGGACCAAAATACGCACCAAACAGTTACTCGTCTTGGATGTATCGGCCCTTCAATGTATGCGTGCAGATTTTCTGTGCGACAATCTTGCTTGTTTACATACCCACCAAGATCAAAATGAGCTTCATCTGAAAAGATGTTTTTTTTTTTACAAAAGCGGCATCTTCTGTAAGTCGATCGCAGGCCCAGATTCCCAGCGTTGTTCAAGCGTATACACAACCATGTTCGTTCAGCGGAAGGATAAAACTAATTATCTGTCAAATCAGACATGAGCTAAGTGTTACCATTCACGAAATAAGCACTAGTTGAAGAAAAAACGTTAGATGGCGGACCCTTTATATAAAAGGCATATGTAGAAAACTTTCATTTGGTATGTAGCTTCACTATTGTTCAACTGGGCGGTGCAACGCCCATACAAAATTTGTATTTATATGTCTATATCTTTAAAATCGTATTAGTAAGAGTCTCTAAATTTAGCCCGAATAACTTTATGGTCAATACAAATCATCAGTCAAAAATTGGGCCGAATTAGATAAGTGGAAGTAGCAGCTCCCATACAAAGTAAATATCGATTTTTGTGTATCTTTGGAATGGTAATAGTGCAAGGTTCTGAATTTGTTCTAAATAACTTAGTAGTTAATATTAGTCATTATTAGTCGAAATATAGGTGACGTTTAATAAGTGGTTGTGGCGTCACCCATACAAATAAAATATTGATTTTTGTATATCTAGAGAACGATAAGATAGTACAAACCATCAGTTAAAAAGTGGTCGGAAACGGATAAGTGAGCATGGTACCACACTTACTAGCTAGAGTTGAAGCTTCTAAATTCGGTTTAAATAACAGTCTATAAGAATATGGAATTTTGCATGAGTAACAGTTAAAACTTTCTTTATCTATCCACATCAGTCAAAAAGAAGGTACAACACATAGGTTCCCAGCAACGCGGGAGGGATTACTCTACTTAAATAATTGAGAAAAAGCAATCCTCGTGACGAGAATATAAAACCTTTCTCATCCATATAGACATATGGGGTTAAAGCTCTTTCTACCGATCCTTTATGTTTTTTTAATCGGATACTTTTGCTGCATCTTCAGTAAGAGCGTCAGCTGAAGTGGAATATCTCAGTATCTAGCGAATTAGCTAACTCAGTTTCAAGTCTGCTTTTTCCATGCCTGTGTTATGCTTTTCTGTATCCGTTAGTATTCTCTGAATCCCATTTTTCAGAAATTGTTTAATGTCATATACATACACATTAGTTGTATTACTTTCCTTGAACTCCAGTCACAGTTGAAACGTATCAGAGGTCTGTCATTTATGTCAACACGTTGAAGAATTATTTAGTTGTATCGGCTTGGTTAGCTAAGTTTGAAGACACTACACAATTTGACTTGGTTTTTTTTTTAAAACGGAAAATGGGCCTCTTAATACCTTTTGGTTTAATGCTATCTAAACGGAATTTGTAGATTATTTAGCGGTATGCAATCCATGGCCCCGCTATGAATTTTCCCAATTTATTTGTAAATAATACCTTGAAACGTTCGCAAATTATTCCAAAGGAAATTGCTTTCGAAAGGTTTAGTTTTTAGAATCGAAATACATAATAACCTCTCAGGCTTGCTAATGCTGCTTCATACTAAACGGCTGACACGTGTGATTATTTTCTTTATTATCCGTCAAATTTTCTAACAATTTTAGAAAATTCTCTTCTATTATCATTAAAGTTAACTTTTTAATTTTTTTCATCATATTTTGTATGAAATTATGAGGAATTGAAACAAATCCAAAATTCTTGAACTTCTGAGCTTGTTAAAGCCTTGCCTGCATATGCTGCCATTAAAATCCTTACTGATATGCTTTCGGGATAATTGTTCTAACAGCCTGTGTATATATTTATTCTTTCAGTTTTTCATTTTCTTTTTTATGTGAAAATTACAGACCCCCTTTCTCTGATTAGTGGCGAAAATAAAACAGCAAATTGGCGTCACAATGACCAAAAAAGTACAAAAAAGACAATGAAAAACAAATCATTGCTTGTTAGAGGTAAATGTCATTACAAATTCCAAAAATCCTTAAATAAGCTTTATTAGTCGAACATGTTTTACACACAACAACCATTTTTTTTTTTTTTTTTTTTTTTTTTTGGAACAATATTGTTGCAGGTAAATAATTTTTGTTGTAATTGTTGTTTCAATATGTAAATATTTGTTGGCAAAGTAAAGCATTTGAAAAAAAATGGTGAACAACAAGCGCATATTTGTAAAAAAAAACAATTTTTTTCGTTTAGTTTGCATAAAGCCAAGAGAGCTTAAACGCCGCCCCCTTTAAGATCTGGTCCATATGAGCACTACACATATGCTAGCTGTCGATATATGAATACTACTGTGATGACGATGCTGTTGCTCGCTCACATGTCGATGATTTTGGATTTTCTGTTTGGATTTCTGTTGCTTGCGCTACAAATTTTTTTATGTTCGAAACACTTGCAGCTCATTTGTAGTTGAGCTGGTTAGTAATGGTAGTGGTAGTGCTTGATCGATGCAGTCAAAAACGTGACTAGATTCTCGCGTCATTGGATCGTTACGTTTGTTGTTCATACTTTTGGATTCTGTTATAGATTTAAATTTTTGTTGCCTTTCAATTTTTTTTTTCTTAAATCGTGCTCTAGGAACACATGTAAAATCATGTATGTATGGGTCTGTATGCTTTTTTATGAGAGACAGAAAAAAAAGAATAGAAACTAAATTTGAATTTAGATTTTCTTTATGCTTCAATCGTCTTCGTCGTTTGCCGTTGCTATTGCCATTGCCGTTGTCGTTCATTATTCATTTTGTTACAAGGGCAGTGCTTATTTATGGAAAATTTACATAAAAATGAATTTGAAATCTTGTTTGTGATCTTTTTCTCTTATTTTTATTCTTTTCTTTTTGAATTTTCAATTTTTTCTACTTCTTCTGTTTTTCTGATGACATGTGTGGTCGTTCGTTAATTTAAGAATCTTTTTTGTAAATCCTATATAGACTGTAACTAAATAAAAACGATTTAAGGTGCCTTTGTTATATGGAAAACAAAAAAAAAAAAACGAAATTGGTCTCGTATAATAGATTTAGGGCCATAAAAACATGGTAACAATTTTTAAGCATGACTAATAAATACTAGGGTGGTCCTTTAAACCAAATTAAATTCAAAGTTTTCTTAGGTTAGAAATTTGATTAAAGCTTCTGAAACACTAAAAATTACTGCTCGAAGTTTGAAGCTTCTCCTACGTACCCATAATTATATAAAAAAAATCTTTGGAAATGTCTTTAAAACTTTTAAGTTTAAGAACTACAGAAAAGCTCTAAAATTTTGTTAAAAAAAAAAAATACTGAACAGAGCACTCTTTGGATATTGCAAATTTTTTAAAGCTTATTTTTTTTAAATAATTATGAATTTCGAACAGTAGAAAGGATTTACCTGAAAAAAGAACAATCGGAACTAACGGAAATAATAAGGTGTATTATCTCTTACAAACTAAGTTCGATAAAAGCTTTGAGCTTTTAAAGTTTGTGCTCTCTGTCCCAGAATCAGTCAAAAGTTTTGACTTATATTTCCAGACGAATGGTTGGTTAAAGGTGTTAAAAACTCCAATGTTCTTCCAAACACTGGTGGTCATTTTTTAAAATATAAAAGCTTTGGCATCAGCTCTTTATATGCTAAAAGTTTTTAAATAGATTTAAAGCCTTTATATCAGTACAGCCTTTTTCTAATTATTGGTATTGTGGAATTGTGCATAAAATTGTTTAAAGCATTTGGTAAAAGCTCAACAAGTTGTAAAAGTTTTGAGCTTTTTCAAATGTACACTAGTCAGAAAAAGTCTGCTTACAATGAACTATGTAAACGAATTGAACCCAAATATGCACAAAAATAAAATAAATAGAAACAAAAATATAATTTTATTTTATTCATTGAACTTCAGTGTTTAATATACGAGTATATATTGTTATGAAAATAAAAATGCTTAAGACAGAATTCACCACGTCAGAGCTTATTATGAGCTTTTAGCTAAAAACATGTATTGGCTTGTGTCAAGGCTTAAAAACTTCTAAAATTATCTGCACTTATTAAGAGTGCTGCCGAGTGCATGGATCATGGAACATTTAAATTAACGGCGAAACATCGAAGATTCATGTGCATACTAGAACATTCTTAACTAAGATGAAATACTATAAAAGCGGCGAATTGCGGCTGGTGAGTTGGTTAGTGATCAATTGGCTGTCAAGAATTAAAGTCCGTTCAAGGCGCAAATAAAAAGTGTTGTAAAAGCGAATTTGGTGTATTAAGACATAGTGTATTAAAGTACAGTGGAATTAATAAAAAGAACAGATAGTAAAACAACCAAAATTAAAATAGTGCTTCATTTTATTTTAACGCAATAAAAACGAACTCAAACGTTTTAAAAAGGTTAAAACGTAACAATATGTATCTATAAAATAATTTATAAAACAAAATTTAGTTAACCTTTACGCCTAAGAACTTCTTCCAATCGTTTATGCATTTCATTCGTGGTGATGTTGTTCCACTCCTCCTCTTGCAGGACTTCCTTTAGCATATTCTTGGAGGTAATATTGTGCTGGCAAATCTTACGGTCCAATAAAATCCACAGATGCTCAATTGGATTGAGATCTGAGGACTGGGATGGAGCGTTCAATTGTTTCGAAACATTCTACAGCAACCAAAGTCTGATAATTTCAGCAGTGTGCTTTGGGTCGTTGTCCGGCTGGAAGTAGAACTCATTTTCCAGACACAGACGGCGCTCTGCTTTAAATTTGTCTTTAGAATGTCCAAATACACCCACTTATCCATAATTGACTCTATGAAGTGCAATTGCCATACACCATTTTCAGACATGCACCCCCAAAGCAATATGCCACCTCCTGTGGCTGCAAGGTTCTCCTTGTTGAGAGCAGTAATATATGTCCTTTCATGCGGAATATGCAAAATTTGTTCTCTCTAAAACTCTGGTGGCTCATTGGAGAATGCAATTCATTCTTGTCTGTTGACCAGGGAAATGAAGAGCTTCTTAGGCGCGATATGCATTCCTTTTCAAAATCTTACACACGGTATCTCTGCATATGTATGCTTTTTTGAAACCGATGATGTTATTTTTGGATTTTAACGTACACAGTGATTAATTTGATGCTTTTCCCAAGTTTTCAAGTTAAAAGGGCGCCCAGAACGCGGCTTTGATGCAAATCCACCAGTCGATTTGAAACTTTTGATTACTCTTTGTATTGAAGTATGTATTCTGCCAACTGTATCGAATTTCGCGAAATGTTTTGCCATCATTCCACAATTTAGCAATGATTTTCCTCACACTTGAACTAATTTCTTTTCGTTTTGAATTCATCGTTTAAAACTTTCTTGATCTCTTTTTAAAACAACTTAAAATTATCACAATATTCTTGAAATGTCGAAACTGATTGATTAACACACTTTATTGAGCCAAAATAATCACGTGTAGCTTTGGGAATCCCAATGAAGGGACTTTTGAAACATAATTATCCATAACAAAGGAGTTGCCAGATAGATAACTTTAAAATTGGTCTTAAAATGTTTATTACGATTTGAATTAGAAAATTAAAAGTAAGTCTTTTTTTCTTGTACGCAGACTTTTTCTAACCAGTGTATGCCGATAAAAAATTATTTAAACGATTACAATTTTTATTTATGCTTCACAAAATTAGCATTGTTTTAGTATATCAGTTATTTAAGATCAATGATTCTTCTTTATGTACATGATTGCTCTTTGACCTTCTAAAAGTAAGGTACGAGTATAACCTGTGGAGACGTTGTTACTTTTCTATTTACATATACATACCATATGTACATATGTGTATGTATATTGAAAATTTATTATTTATCAATTAATTATTGTCAAAATTTATCGTTATTGTTTTTACACTCATCACCATCATCATTATCGTCATTGTCATTATCAGAAAAAGAAACAACAGCAAAAAATAAAAGAAAAATCATTTGATAAACCATTGCGTTAAGACAGTTAAAATCAAATAACTTATAGCACTTTAAAGGCCGCAACAAGGAAGAAAGAAACACCGGCGTTTTTTCATCACTTACTACATTTGAAGCAATCAATTGCTGTGGCATCATTTGCAACATTTGACACAATCAGCTATAATATCAGTTGTTGCCTGTTATTGTTGCTGCTACAGTTGCATGCATAAATTTTCTTTTGTCAGGCCACCAAAGAAGGATTAAAACCAAACGAAAAAAATACTTTAGACTCGATATTTAAATGGACTACAACTACCGCTTTAAAACTCAAAAAAGAAAAAAAGTTGATGTTGGAGTTTCGTTTGACTGCAATACGTCGAAAGAAAAAAAAAATGAATTTTTAGTCACTTCAGAAAAAAGGTGTTTGCAGTCGACGACATTAGCGCCTTGTCCACTCTGTCTAATCGCGCATACAACACTTACAGCAACGGCAAGTGGCAACTGGCAACTGATGGCAGTAACGCAATGTGCAACTTAAGGCTGTGTTTCCATTTATGTTGTGGGATGGCATTAAATGCGAGACATTTACTACAAAACATTTGGCGGCGTTTTTATTTGTTTATTTTGTGTGTGTGTGTGTGTGTGTGTGTCTGTGTGTTTAGGAGAGACTGATCGTCCGGTAGAGCCCAGTAGCTGAAGTATTGGGACATTAATCGATAAAAGTTGAGTATTTTTTCATGTACTAAAGCGAGCCATTAAAAGATTGTCAGCTCAGCTCAACTTAGCGCTCACAACTCTAGAGCATTTACAAAGGAAGACAAAGCTATTCCAAGTGAGTGTTAGTGGTGGTGGTAAGGATAAACCGTTGACTGTTTTCAATAACGATATCGGCGACAATAAAAACTTACGCTAAAGGTGCTTAATGAAATTCTACTTTTAAAGATCACTTGACTGCCGGTGATAATGTTGCTGTTAATACTGTTGCTGCATATATTGTTGTTGTTGCAGTTGTTGTTGAGTAAGGTTTGCGTGTTGGCCCGTTAAGCTTCAGCTTCTTAAAGTATGTGGCAATTATTTTCAGACAAATTTATTTGCTTTGCCTGATCCGCAGAAATGTATTCTTGTGTAGTTTTTGCTGTTTTGTTTTCTTCTGGCTTCTGGAGAAGAGCTTCTGTTTTCATTACTTTTTAGTTGCTTTACTGGTTCTAAAGCCATTTAGAGTTAAAAGAAGTTTAAAAGCAAATCACAAGTGTTAACAAGAAACGGTAAAGTGGTCGGTCACTCTTTTGCCCTGGCTGCTGCATCTTTTTTTGACAATGTTTGCAATTGTTGTTGTTGTATTTAATTAAAACGACTGCTACTTTGACATCATGTCAATAAACAGGCTCAAACGACAGACGTGGACAGAAAGACCAGCTTTATTTGTATAAATTAATTGAGCTTAATAAGGATGTACAACAACTCCTACTATTAACGCCGTCACTGCATTACATACATAGGAACCTTTTGCAAACGAAAAACAACAAAAAATTCCAAATACTTTTTCACCTTTTGCACGCACCACTCAGATTTGGTAAATTTGTTTCATTTGTTTGTTTTTGTATTTTTTACGTTTCACTTCAAAATTCTGCAAATGCATTACGTTTTCCATTATATGAATGAAATGCCTCGAAGTGGCATGATTTCATTGATAAACAAAAAATTGGGTTTTTTTTGGAATAAATTTTAAAATGCCAACGAATTTTAAGAATAAATGGATAAAATAAATTACAACCACAACAAATACAAGAGAAACCCTAATCTATAATGGACTGCATATAAAACGAAATAAATTTTATGTAAATTAGCACGTCTGTGAACCCATAATACGGTGACACTATAAAGAAATCACCTGAGATAAGCAAATGTCATCTTTAGAAGAAGCCAGTTTTATTGCTGCCCGCTACTGCTGTCCGTTTGTAAAGTGAAAGCGTAGGGTTTTTATTTTTATTTATTTATTTTTTTAAACAGTAGCTAAAATTTTATGTAAATACACTTGATGACGGTGATTTTTCTTAATTTATTTTTCATTGATTTTTTTGTTTTCAATTTATTTATTTATTTTTTTTGAGGATTTGATGATCGTCTTCTTTTAATGAGCGGATGTAAAACTGTAACAATAATTTTTAATCTTTCAAAAATGTAAATGAGTTTTCGTATATTTTATAGGTTTTTTTTTTTTTTTTTTTTTTTTTTTTTTTTTTTGTTAATAAACACAACATGGCCTAAAATATTCGTGTTAATGAATTTTATAACCCACTCTACATTAGCAACCTCTCAGCTACGGCAGTAGTGGCAGCATAAGCATGGGAAAAATCTATAGGTTTCAGTAGTTACCGTAAAGATAATCGATCTTAAGATTAATAATATGAGATAAAATCAAATCTTGGTTCTTCATATATTACAAATTCAGTAATTTCTTATTGTATATCTTGAACTTTAGTTAAAGATAAAAGAAATAGACAATAATCGATTTAAAGGTTAATGTACTTTTTAAAATACTTTTATTACAGATAAGATTGTAACGTGTTTTGGCAAACAGACTGCAGAATCTTAAAAAAAATCCTTATTTTTAATAGTTTGGAAATTTATAAATCGGTGAGTCATATTTTATTTAAATAATATTTATTAATGAAAATCCTTAAATATCCAACAACCGGATAGCGGAACTAAAAATTCGATTAATAACTAACTATCTGCAATACAGATACAATTGCAATAAATTCGACCATCAGAAGCCAAAGAATCTACAGAAAACTACAAAAAACAAACAAATTCTCGCTGAACTCAAATAGGTTTTCAGTTTTTTATCCATCGGGCTGAAATTTTTTTAATGGGCGAGGCAAACTTTTCGCCCAAAAAATGGTAGTTGTGTCAAAACATTTGATTATAACTGAAAAACGACTTGACCGATTTTAATGCAAGTACCAGCAAATGTTTAGGAACAAAATTTCCTATAAATCACCTAAATAACATTCTGTTGTGCTTTCAACAGTTTCGGAGTTATTCATAACTTAGTTCCGAAAAAAAAATAAAATTTTTTTTTCGCCCAAAATTAGAGCAATTTTTCTTCAGAATGAAAATTTTACATGTTCAGCAAATGTAAAGAATAAATGTTGAGAACAAAATAAGCCATAAAGCATGAAAATCTGTTGGCTATTGCGGATTTTATTAAAAATTAAATACAGGTACCTAACTTTGACCAAAATTAGTGAACAATTTTTTTTTTTGCATAATTAGTGGACATTTTTTTCTTTTATTTCCAAAAAAAAATTTACCATTTTAAGCATTTAAATGAACGGCAGATATGTTGAATGTAAAATAACCCATAAAAGTATATTAAATATTTTATAGCTATGGTAGGAAAGAAATATTTAAAAAATAAGATTTTTGTATTATTGTAGCAAAAAAATCCAGTACAAAATGCACTTTTACGAAAGAGAACACATGCAACACTTGTTTGCAAAACCAAAAAGTAAATTCTATCCGATATTTGATTTTTATCAAAACCAAAACTTAATATTGAAAAGTACTTTAAGGACTATTTCCGTTTTTTTATATTTTTTATTTTGGCTGATTTATAATGGATTTTTGTTTTAGATTACAGTATACGAGGGCGGATTGATATTGAAGCTACCTAAGAAGGAAAGAAACATTTTTTTTTTTTTTTCTCAAAAACCATTCATTTCTCACCATAGTCTCCTTTTAGCTCAATACACTTAGTAAGACGATTTTCCAACTTTTTTATACCATCTGAATAATACGATTTTGGGCACTCCTCAAAATACGCATTAGTTTCGGTAATCACTTCTTTGTTTGAGATGAATCTTTTTCCTGCGAGCCATTTTTTTAAGTTTGGAAACAGGAAAAAGTCACTAGGGGCTAAATCTGGACTATAAGGTGGATGATCAACTAATTCGAAGTGGATTTCTCGTAGTTTTAGCATCGTATCTAATGCTGTGTGAACCGGTGCGT
Organism: Wohlfahrtia magnifica; assembly: GCA_023159175.1. Lineage (NCBI taxonomy): Eukaryota > Metazoa > Arthropoda > Insecta > Diptera > Sarcophagidae > Wohlfahrtia > Wohlfahrtia magnifica. The sequence continues at coordinate 1,593,032 of JAKWBJ010000208.1, read as the reverse complement.
TGTCTTGAAGAAAGAGCACTTTTGTCTTGTTTAAATGTGGTCGTTTTTCCTTGATTGCATCAACCAATTAATCCAATAATGTACGATAATACTCTCCTGTGATTGTGGATCCCTTTTCAAGATAATCGATGAGCAAATTTCTGTGTGCATACCAAAATACAGCGGCCATAACCTTGCCAGCCGATTTCACTGTCTTGGCCTTCTTCGGAGCACTTCCACCAGCTTTCATCCATTTCTTCGATTGATTTTTCGTTTCAGGTGTGTAGTGGTGGACCCACGTTTCATCAACAGTTATTAATCTACGCCAAAAATCAGCAGGATTATGCTTTATCATGTCCAAACACCGCTGTGAAGTGATCTGTCGAACTCGTTTTTGTTCAACACTGAGCAAACGCAGCATTCACCTTGCCGATAGCTTTTTCATATGCAAATGTTCATGCAAAATGTTGAACACACGTTCATATGATTCAGCAATCTCACGTATTTTGACCCAGCGATAAGTCATAACGATATCGAGGATTTTCTTGATATTTTCTTCAGTAACCACCTCTTTTGGCCATCCTGTTGATGGTATTGTTGCAGTGCTTGTTCGGCCCCGTTTAAATTCAGCAATCCAATATTTTACCATATAATCTGACGAAGCAGATTCGCCGTAATGTTTATCAAGCTTTTCTTTTGTCTCTTTCGCCGTTTTGCCTTTCAAATAATGGTGTTTAATCGCTACACGAAATCCACTTTTTTCCATTTTCCAAGGAACACAAAAGTTGCTTACTTCAAACGACTACAACAAATAAACTAATCGATGAATTTGGCTAAAATTTTAACAGCAGATGTTCGACAGATCGTAATTTCTAAGAAAGAAAAAGTTTTTGCGTTTGTGCTGCCATCTAGCGCTAGGTAGCTTCAATGTCAATCCGCCCTTGTATCAAAGGCTTGGACTTGCAAAAATTCTCCAGATTTCTTCTGCTACATCTATGGGGAATTAACTTTAAAATCACAACGCCATACAATAACTTCCCAAATTAAGAAAACTTATAAACATTACTTTGGATTTTCTATCGATAAAAGAAACAAATATTGACTGCCAAAAATATGTTGTAATACTTGTGCAAGAGTTTTAAGAGGTTGACTGGACGGCAATAGTAAGATCATGTCATTTATTAAACCAATGATATGAAGTGAACCACAAAATCAAAGAAATGATTATTATTTCAGCGTGGACTTACGAGAAAATACAAGCGCAAAATCATATATCCGAATATTGCATCTGCCCAACGACCAGTTCTTCGAAACAATAACGTTTCTTTACATATTTCGTACATGTATTTATAGGAAGTTTTGTTCCTAAACATTTGCTGGTACTTGCATTAAAATCGGTCAATTCGTTTTCAAGTTATGATGAAATCTATTGACATAATTACCATTTTTTAGCCGAATAATTTGCCATGAGAAAAAAACTGAAAATGGATTTGAATTCAGCGCATCAATATCATTATATTCCTTACAGTTTTATTTAAAGGCTTTTTTGCTGTAGACCAGTGTAATCAGTTCAAAAATGAACCGAATAATCGATTATTTTAACTAGTTCCTGCGTAATTTTTATTAAGCTTCAGTTGTTTCTAATTTACAAATTTGTGAAGTAGGAGTGCATTTTTTAGAAAGTTGTAGGTCAGTGTTTTAACCTACCGCTTTTTTAACCCTTATGTGTGTGACAAAATGAAAAACACCTTTAACAGGGTGACAGGTTACCCGGTACCACACAGAGAATATATGCAGTTACATTGACTTATACTATTCTTATATATGAACATACAGGTGTTAAAACACGAAAAATGTTTTTGTTTAGCGTAACGAAAATGCAAATGCGAAGATTCAGTAACTGGAGATGTAGCATCGTAAGCATCTGATGCAGAGCGAGAGGAATGTATAGAATCTGATGAGTATTCATATGTTTCTGATGACTATGAAGAGCATAAAATAAGCAATCAACTTTGTGGTAAGGGTGGCACATGTTAGCGCCTTAAGCCATATCCAGAATCACAGACTTTAAGTAGACCTACGCCCCTCACCTCTTATCCCAGGTGACATAATTTAGCGCGAAAGTAATAGAATAAAAAGTGACTGATAAATATATGAGAAGCTTGGACATCTTTTAATTTCTTTCATTACTCCTCTAGGGATCATATTGGTATAGCTTTGTTTCAGTTTCATTAATCAAGTTGAATTTTTAAGCTAAGTAGATGATTAATTCACTGTAGCCCCTTCCAAATGATTGTGTAGTGATGAATATTCTTGGTGGTCTGGATCTTTACTTATGGGTTATTTTACTTTCATCATATCTTAAAATGTAAAATTTATATTCTAAGCATTTTTTTTTAACTTTTTGGAAATAAAAGAATAAAATTTCCACTAATTGTGCAAGAAAAAATTGGTTCGCTAAGTTTGGTCAAAGTTAGGTACCTAAAATTAATTTTGAATTAAATCAGCAATAGCCAATCGATTTTCATGATTTATAACTTATTTTACCTTAAATATTTTAAGCTTTAATTTAAGTGCTTAACATCAAAAACTTTTCAGAAAGAAAATTTAAAAAAAAAAAAATTTTTTTTGCAACTAAGTTGCGAATAACTCCGAAACTGTTGAAATTAAAAAAATGTTATTCAGGTGCTTTATAGGAAATTTTGTTCCTAAACATTTGCTGGTACTTGCATTAAAATCAGTCAGATCGTTGGCTTTCCACAAAGCATCTATTGCTTTGTTTCAGTTTCCTTAATCAATTTGATATTTTCAAGCTAAGTAGATAATTAATCCGCTGTAGCTTCCTCCATATGAATTTTTTTTCTCTAATCTATTGTGCATCAAAAAATGTGCAAAAGTAATCTATTGGCGTCGAAACTTTTTTTTCTTCGTCACGCCTCTAGGGAAAATAATGGCTTTCCACAAAGCATCTATTGCTTTGTTTCAGTTTCTTTAATCAATTTGATCTTTCAAGCTAAGTAGTTGAATAATCCAATGTAGTTTCCTCCATATTATTTTTGCGTTGTGGTGAAGATCCTTGCTAATTGACGGTGATCTTAACTTTAGCATTGTAATTTTTTTCCAGTAGGTGGCGGTTTTTCCTGATCATTCGTCTGATGTTTGTCATCATCGCCAGTGGTACGTGGGAAGGTCAGGGGGCTTTCTTCTTCATTTTTTTTTTTAGTTGGAGTTGTCTGAAGAGAAGTTGAAGCCTTTCTATTATTAAGCATTCGCAACTACAATTACAATTTTTTTTTCGTCATGTCCTCTGTTGAGGCTCGAACATGAGTCGTTTGTGTTGTTATGCGTGCGCTCTAACCACTACATCACGCCATAACTACGCCCATAAAAAACAATTTGAGCACGATGGGAAAAAACTGAAAACGGAATTGAATTCATATATTCCTTATAGTTTTATTTAAAGGCTTTTTGAATTTTTTGCGATATGTCTTCTGCTGTGGATCGAACCTGTAGACTTGGAAATAAACTATCCAAATTACTGTAAACGTTCACCAAACAAATTCAAATTTTAAGAAGTACTAATTTCTTGCGGAGTACATAACATCTATCAGAATTATGAAAACCAAATCGCTTACCACTATTTCGTGCAGCAACGTCTCGATTAGGTTTAGATTACTTTTACGCTTTCAAAGCGAATGATAACTAACAAACTCGAGCAAGGCGTGTCGAAATTGATACATGTGCTGCCATTAGAGACAGTTGGACCATGCTTAGCGAGAGTCTATTTAAAATTTACCATCCATTCGGGAGTGTTACCGTTGATAAACCCTTCGGTTCACACAATAGATTCCATTGAAGCCAGAAAAGTATGGCAATAAATGTTTTTTGGCTTGTAAGTCGAGAAATTTGTACCCTCTCAAACGCCAAATTTATACGTATAAGGCAGCTAACTGATGGTGAACGCCAAAGGAAATGTAGGCTAAAATGTAGTGTTGGACCTAGTCAGTCTGGTAGAAATAGAGATAGTATTTATACTTCTCTGCAACTTGCTCAGACGTGAAGTTCATAGAACTTCACACTGGATGGGAACAGTGAGAAAAAACAAAACATTTCTGCCTCATAAAGCTAGGAACTAAGTAAGAATTTGCATGTTTATTAAATTTTGTAAAACTATAAAGTTAATTTAAAACACACAAATCGAAATTTTTTCAAAATTTGTATAATTGTATCCGGGTACCCGGTCATCCTGTTAAGGGTGTAAAATATAAATTGACTTAACACTTCCTCACAAGCTGAGACAAAAATGTCGTCAATATAAAAACTGAAAATAAACAAAACTTAGAAATTCTCAGAAAGTTTCAAGCGTCTAGGAACTCTGTGTACAAATAAAACCACAATTAAAATACGAAAATGTACCCGGGTACCCTATCACACACATAAGGGTTAAATTAAAAATTGTACCAATTTATAGAATAAAAAAAAGTAAACAAATTTTGAATAAGAAAAAATATATAAAATCCACTGAAATAAATTAACAGTTTTAGCGTTCTGTGCGGTCTCTCTCCATTGATACAGATATGTGCGAAGCAGTAGTAGTAGTAGCAACGATAGTAAGGTAATCTTAAGTATTATCTTAATTTTACATCGAATCTCCGTTTAAACGGGATTTTTGTAAAGAGAAATTTATTTTACGTCCCGCTGTGTGTCTTGTTGTCCGGTAATCAATTTATAACAAGCGATGAAACTAAAGTAGAAATCATTGGCTTTTCGTTTTATTGGTTCGTTAATTAAGAAACAAAAACAAACTTTTCATTATTATTCTTTTTTTTTATTTTTATATAAAAAGATCCCACGGCTGTTATATGACGATAATGGCTAATTTCTGTTGTTTTTTTATATTTTTTATAAGGCAAGTGTTACACTATCAAAAAAAATTTTTCGATTTTATAGATTTCTTCTTTTACATTTCTAAGCATTTTTCCTTTAATTATATGAAAATTATGTTAATTTAATATTTTCATTAGAGCTTGTTTCAATTCTAATAATAGGCTGATAAACTCTTTTTTAATATTTTATATACATAATTTTGTTTTTGTTTTTTTTTTTGCCTTTTGTATTAAATCATGTTTTATTGCCTTAAAATGATAAATAAAAAAATAAAAAACATCATTTTAATTTTATTATAATTTCATAAACTATAAACAACAACAATAGCAACAAAAATTTATAAAAAAAAAAAACAATTCAAACCACCACCAATAAAACACTGCCTTCTACTATTAAGCAAAAAGCTTAAAACTGCTTGCCACCACCAGCAGAGTACTACTACATCGTAAAAGGCTGCCATTGAAAGCACACGTTGTAAAAAATATTGGCCATATGGGTAATTTTACATTTAAACATTTCATTTTATTAAAATTATCATTCCAAATCTTATTTTTGAAAAAAAAAAAATCTTGAAAATCGAAAATAGTGGTGAGCGAAAAATTGCGGTTACAAATTTTCAATATTAATTGCATTAGGCAACAGTATAGCTTGTCTAATAAGTGCGTATGATTTTGGGGCGATGAAAGTGCATAACGCAAAACTTCCTGGACGAAACAAGGTGAAGCTTCGTAGACGCTGACAAGGCCAGATTGAGACTGGTAAAGCTGAATGTTTTGTGCGATTGCAAGGGAATTCTTCATTATGAACTTCTACAACCTGATCAAAGTAAACAACATTGAAGCAAGAACAATTCAATTAAAACGATTAGTATTGATCAACTTTCCCATCCAAATCCGAAAATAAATTTACAATCGGGTAATATTCAGCAAAGTCAGTAGCTTATAAGTGCATGAAGGTCGGAAAAACCTTTTACCCGTAACACGAGATTTTGGAAGTGTTTCGAAAATTTTTAAAACAGATCCTTGTTCTGCTCGGCAGCGACTATCAGAAAAAAAATATCACTTGCCAGGTATTTTTTTTATTTTATCGCAGCGTGTAATTTAATTTGTCATGCCTACTTACATACAGTATGTCAAGAATAGGTTTACAGACGTAAAATGTTTAAGCTTTTTTTAATTTCATTGACAATAAAATATCAGGGTTATTTATTTCAAACATATTTTTTGTTGTATAACATCTATGCGGTACCTTCAAAGGATTAAAAGGAAAAATGTTCCATTTATTTGTAAATTATGACAGAAAACTAACAAATACAATCGTAGCTTAATTTATTTCGAATAACTCTTCAAACAACTCTTTACACACCTATTATTTTATACTAGATTTTGCATTTATTCGAATATCAAATGTGCTTTGCTGTTATGCTAGGAGTCATTTATTGTCTTCTGCAATTTTTTTAAACAAGTTGCCGATCAATTTTTGTAGTGCATATCTCATTTAGTTCAATATTACACAATTTAAAAGATGACAGGAAAGAGTTTATCTTACAACTTCATTCAGTTGATTTACTAATGACCATCTGAAAAATAGTATGGTCGAGTAATCAAAAATGGTTTTAGTGGCAAGAAAAAGTATTTACAATGTACAAAATTGTGTTAAAGAAAAGGCAAGATTGAGCTTAGGAAATTGGCCCTAAGCGCACTATAAGTAAAAATGCAGAGCATATAACTATTACAAAAATTACAAAACCCCCAAAAATTTTAACATTAACACTTGTTGGAGACCTTGAAGAAGTGTTTGGTGTTGTTGATTTTAAATAATCGATTCAGCGGACAGTTTTAAAATATAGATACACAAGAAATAATTTATATCTGCAGCAAACATGTAAAAGCATTTTCCTTTCCCTTATAAACGTTTAACAACCGTCTGACTATTGAATTAACGTCAAATTTTATGCTGAAACGAATATAATGTAGTATTACAACTACGGGCCGCCTACAAACATATGAAACCTACAAACCGTTAAATTTAAAAAATGTTTGTAGTGGGTTGGGGGTGTTTCTCAAGCGAAGGCGTAGAAGACTTAGGTTGTATAGAATTAACAATAGATGCGCAGCAATACTAAGACATTTTAAAGAGCCATTTCATAAGCAGTGCTAGGAAATTCAGGTTCCTCATAGAGAACAAACAATAGTTCAAATTTATCACGACAACGATTAGAAGCTAATTCGCATATAGTGTGGATGTAACTTCTTTATATAGAATTAACAATAGATGCGCAGTAATACTAAGACATTTTAAAGAGCCATTTCATAAGCAGTGCTAGGAAATTCAGGTTCCTCATAGAGAACAAACAATAGTTCAAATTTATCACGACAACGATTAGAAGCTAATTCGCATATAGTGTGGATGTAACTTCTTTATAGCAGCGGACAATTTATGATATTTCTGCGCAAAGCACTGATTTCAAACTTGTGCGTTTAAAAAAAAGCGGCTAAACTCTGACCAAAGAACATTACAACATTTAGACTGCTATAAACGAAGAGTGACATAAAATACCGGCAGATTATGAATTAAAAATGTAGGTTAATTCCATGAAAAAACGGCTGTAATGTGTAAAAAATTGAAGAGGAGGTCATACTAAATATTAGAAGTTCGAAAATTGTTTTTATTAAGCGTTAAATATAATGTAAGCACATATTATAATTGTTGTTTAAAGAGTGACTTGACAATGCTAAATGTGAGTAAAATTGTTACTTGCAAATTTCTTACTTGTTTCGAACTTAATTTGTCTTATTTTTGGCGTAATATTTTACAAAATATGTATATATTATTATAAATAAAACAAAAATAATAATAAAAATAATAAAATATAAAAAAACCAAAGAGTGTCATTTTATTGGTAATGAAGTTGTAAATACTTTTCAATGTGTAAACTCATTCTTGACACACTGTATGTATACCTACCTAATAGTGGAAAAGTCAAACTATTTTTAAAAGATCTATGGTTCTACTTTCAAAATGTATAGAGAATGATACCTGTGTTTGATTTTAATTTATAGTTAAACCAGCTGTACCTAGCTGGCATTACCAGAGTAACTTTGTATAAAGAGTTATTATGACTCTTAAATATACAATGCAACGATACAGATTCGCATTTATAAAGAAGTTGCTATAAAACAAAGTTTAAAGTAAATGATAATAGCTTTGTACATTATATGGGAGATAAATTCCGCCTTGACCCTATCAGTTTCTGTGCCACCTATTCTATAAAGAAAATCCTTAGGTTTCCATCTGATATACATACATATTTAATGACTTGTTTGTACAGTAATAAATTTAATTTTTATGGCGTGAACTTAATATGTATCCTAATATTAGAATTCCAAAGAGAGTGCTTAAAGACTATATTTTCTAGTTTCTAATAAGTGTACATAAACTGTAATGACTACTTGTTTTGTAAGAATGGCCCATAAACCTAATATTCTTCTTTTACCTATTATTATCCCCTCAAAGTGTATAATATAATGAATGTTATCACACAGAAAGATTTTCTTTAAAAAAAATAGCTATCATTTCAGAAGAAGATTATTCCCATTCTTCACCGATTTGGTAGACTGGCAAACATTTTGCAAACATCGCAAATAGCCAAACGCATAAATGGATAACTTAGTTTTCCCAGAAAGCATTCTCGGCGATCAATAGTTGGGGAAAGGGAGAAATAGCCCCTATAGCGTCCCCCTGAGTACTTAAAAAAAAAAACGTAAACCATATGTCTTCTACAGCACGTAGATCTATCTAGTTTAAAATTTCATTGAAGGCGGTACGTTATTTAGGTGAGACATAAAATGTCTCTTGGGGTGGGTCACCCTTATCATTAGAGGTATGACAAATTTCATGACAATCATACGTGAATTTTATATATTAGATTTTGCACTCTTAGTGTGATCGAGGCGGCATTGCTTGAGGTGTTAAAACTTGGTGATCGCAGCATACTGCAATTACTGTGTTTGAACAGTGTTTATGAAAAAAACGGCCGGAATATAAAGACAGACAAACAGATAAAGTTTTTCTTTTGCATAACAACGTTCAATCTCACGTCGCAGAAGTTGCCAAACAATCGTTAAAAACGATGAAAAGCCGCACTCGCCGCATTCTCCGAACTTCTGCAACTTCTGATTATTGGCTGTTTCGACGGATACAATATCTTTTGGCACGTCACCGAATCACTTCTGCTGAAGAAATATGAAATCAGCTTCAAAGTGGACTGCCTAAAAGAAAGATGTAAGATAAGATGTAGGCAGTAATTTGATAAATCTTTATGTTGATAAATTCATTAATTCATTATCTTTTTTGAGCTAAAAAAAAACGGACCGAATTAATTTGTACTCCCAATACAAAAACTCTAATTATTTTTGTTGTAAATAAACTACGAAAACCCACCGGGGTTTTTTTAAATATTGAATATAAAAACCAATAAAACCCGGGTGGATTTAATTGGGTTACCCAGTCTAAAACATCACTTTTAGTTACTTAATTAGTGATCCTAGAAAAATCAAAATTAGAGTGTAAAATATTTGCAAAGGCTAAAAGTGAATACTAGAAGTGTACATTACAACTGTGCTTTCCACAATGTGGTATGAAATTTAAAAAGAAAACTCGTTAAATTTGTTTTCTTTTTTTAAATTGTGAAACGACCCATATGTTTTCATACATGCATACATATTGATTATCATGTTCATATTCTTGTGTTTAAAAATAATTCATATTCGTGTTGTAAACCTTAAAAGAGTATGAACGATGTATCGGGTGATTTTTTAAAAGCATTCAAGTTGATTTGAAAAAAAAAACAATAAATTTAGAGAAATGTAGGAAATTTGTATTAAAGTCGATAAAACGATCTATATAATTCAATGTTTAAAAATAATTTCGTGTAAATGTTGACCAATTTTGGCATACTCTCTCCAACTTATAAACAACGAATAAATTCTTCAATATTGTCCCCACCTTGAACCTTAATATAGCGATACAAAAATAGTTAAAGGCGTTAAATCGTACGATCGTGCCAATTGATCGGCCCCAAGAAATAAACTGTTCACCGAACTCGCCTCTCAATTGGGCCAATGTTTCGCTTGTTGTGTAACATATGGCACCGTCTGGTTAAAACCACATGCCAGCCAAGTCCTTCATTTTGGGCAAAAAAAAATTGTTTAATTATCGCACGGTAGCACGGTAGCGCGGTAATGTTATTGCCTTCGCCGTCTTTGAAAAAGTACGAACGTATTATTGGATCGGGCCATAATCCACACCAAACAGTGAATTTTTCGGCATGCATTTGCAGTTCTGGCAATGCTTCTGGCTGCTCTTCACGCCAAATATGGCAATTTTTTTTGTTCACGTATCCAGTCAAACAGAAATGAGCTTCGTCGCTGAACACAATTTTCCGATAAAAAGTTCTTAACCGAGTATGAATTTTGATAATAATTGACCAAACTGAACACGTTTGACAGTAACGTGTTACACGAAAACAGTCGAGCTGCCAAAAACAGTGTTGCCAAAAAGAAAGTTGCTAAAAAAAAATCACCCGATATAAATTTATGTATTTGCTTAAACATATCCCATATGCATATGTAGCAACCATTACATTTTCAAAAATGTTTTCTTTCTTTTTTAACCTCCCCTCTTTACACTCCTGCCCTAATACCTATCAACACCTACCTTCCCTTATTGTCATTGTATGTGTATGTCGGTATGTACATATGTAAATCACATTTTATGTCGGCCATCATAATACCATCATCATCATTCATATGTACATACATGCAAACACACATACATACATTTTTATTCATTCATTCATTTCGATTGCGCTTTTATAGTTTTTTTTTTCAAGTGTTGTTTTCAAATACACTTGAAACTAATTTGACTGCAAAGCACTTCAGAAGTGAGAAAATACAAAGTATTACACGAAAAACTACTGCATACATGTCGGTTTGTCGGTCGGTTGGTCATTAAGATATAAATACATTCATATACTATTGTATATCATACATATACATACATATGTATATGTGTATATGGTAAACAATACAATATATATATGCATGTATATATTATACATATAGGCAGTTAGATAAGATATAATTTAAATTTATCCGACTGTATGTCTGCCTAACTGTGGGTTTACTTAACATCTCTTGTAGTGAAGCACACGTGTAGAAATTATTACTCGCACGCATTTGCATCCTTACAAAGTGTACTCATATCATAAAAAATTGTATTTGTTAATAGAAAATTTTATTTCCCCTAATCATAGAATAAATTAATTTTGTATAAGGAATTGACATATCCCATAAAAGACAAAACAACAAAAAAATTTCTTATCGAAAGAACATGAATAAAATGACATTGATTTTAACATTACAAATCTCTTATGTCAAAAAAATATATTGTAGTCTTATTTATAGAGTTGTATGTAGGTAGGTAATGAAAAAAATAAAAAATAATTACAATTTATTTTGTTAAAAAAGCATGATGACATATTTTGCTGTTACAATTTTAGCAGTAATATAATTTTATGTTTAAATTTTAATCTATCATCAGGTTTAGAAATGTTATCACCAAAAAAAAAATACATTACATTTGACTATGGGTGGGCCTAGGTGCCTAATATTTAACAATCGAATGTACACCAAACATCTATAACATTAGGTTGAGGGTTTGTTTAAAACTTATTCATTTCAGATTTCGGATTTTTTGTGAAGTACCAGATCAACAGAATTTTTTCTATATGACAGCTCAGAAGTCGTGCTACAAAATGGTTATACAGTTTTTTGCCCACTAATGAAAAAAGTCAAAGTATGTTTTTTTCTTAACACAATATTACTTAAGACAGAGGACATATACATAAATAAAAACTCATAATCTGGCCTGACTTCATAGCTATCATATATACGATTCTGTTTACCTAGTACCTCAAAAAAAAAAAAAAATCAGTTGAAATTCAAATGAATTTATTTACCTATTTCTTAAAAATGGCCGTTAAATTTTAAAATTTTGGTTTGGTTTGGTAAATTTCAACTGATTTCTTTTGTGAAGTACCAGGTCAACAAAATGGTATAGGAATTGGATTTTGGAAATAGATTTTTTTTCTTATATCTCAAAAACTATATATCTTGTATGCTTTCAGAACTTCTTCTCTTTGATAGCTCAGATGTCGAGCTATAAAATGGATAACAAATTTTACACCCACTGCCACGCCCACTAATAAAAAGTCACTTTATTGCTTTTTCTTCATCATTTCGGCGATTATTAGGTCAAAGGAACAATAAAGACACATCCATTTTGTAGCCCGACCTCAAAGCTATTACGAGAAAGAAATTTCTTGTCTATATCGTATACAGTTTTCGAAATATGTATAAACAAAAGTAATTATCTTTTTAATTGGTGCGTTTTAAAGCTTGTAATATATAAATTGGATTTATACTAAAGTTTATATCTCAAATACTCTTGCAGATATCTGAATAAAATAAACTGCAGAAGTTATGTAGATTAGATCTTGGACTTTAAAATAAATGTATGGGTTTTTGCTACTTCTTGTTTCAATGTGTCATAGTAAATTAAAGGAAGAAACTTTAAAAAGCTATTTACTGTAAGAGAGCGTGTTAATGGGCGGAAAATTTATTAACCATTTTACAGCCCGACATATGATCTATTATATAGATGAGGTGCTGTAAATATATCTTGTATAGTTTTTGCGATATGAACAAATGAAAAAAAATCCACCTTTTACACGATTCTTTTGATCTGGTACTTCACAAAAAAAAAAAAAAATCTGGTATTTCGCCAAAAAAAAAGTTCAATTTGAATTTCACAATTAACGGCCACTTTTAAGAAATAGGAAAATAATTCTGTTTAATTTCAACTGATTTTTTTGTGAAGTATCAGATCAACAAAATCGTATAGAAGATGGATTTATAAAGTAAATTTTCTTCCTTTGCTTATATTTTGAAAACTCTATAATCTATTCTATATATAAAAAGAAGTGTACACCTTGATGTCACCACTAACTGCGCACACGGGTCAACCAATTTCAACAAATTTCAGGGTACGTTGTGGGTGGTCTGTAGATGGTTTATGTGAAGTTTGCACGAAATCGGCCCTGTAGTTCCGGAGATATGGTATTTAGATTTTCATATATGTTTCCATGCAAATATCAACAAAGTGCCCTTCATTTGCCATGTTATGATGTTTTATTGTCACTTGAAAAATTACCAAACCATGTCTTATGTGTACAATGACATTCGGTAATATTGGTTTTTACATGACTTGAGAACGGTTAGAATGCAAGGTTCTGAATTTGTTCTAAATGCCTTCTTGTATAATAAAAACCATCAGTTAAAAAGTGGCGGAATTGGATAAATGGGAATGATACATCCATACAGAGTCTATATATGTAGATTCTAAATAACTTGGCGGTCAATTCAAACCAAATTTTGCATGTGTGGAAAACGATAACAGTTAAAAAAAGCAAGTACAGGCAGGCTCCCAGCAACGCGGGAGGGGTTACTCTAGTATGGTTATAAAATTTTCCTCCTAATGCCATATCCGCTAATGAAAAAATTAGAGGACATAGGGCTAATAAAACAAAATAAATAGAACAAAGAAATGCTTGTAAATATGTAGTTACCAAAATAGAATAATCACATAGCGTTTTTATTTATTTTTTTGATTGCAAATTTAAAAAATCACATTAAATTCATATATACATACATTGTTTTTCTATTTTATAGTTCTGATGTCGGCTATACATTGCGAATGGTTGAAGAAATGAATGCTGTACTCATATATGTACCTATATGTGCATATATATAATTTTAATTTTTTTAATGTACAATTTTTATGAATTAATAAAAAAAAAATTAAAATTTAGAATTTTTTTCTTTTTTGTCTGAAAGCTGCAATTAATGTACTCGTAAGTATAAAATAAATTAAATATATAAAATTTGTTACGTTTCGAGTTTTATATTTTATTAATAGCTAATAAAAAAAAAAGTGTTAAAAAATGTAAAAGAAAAGTTCTAAGATGAAATAAAAAAATAAGATATTTGGCAATCTTGTAATAAAATTACTACAACTCACCTATTTCTAAAAATAACTTAAATTATCATTGTGATGTTTATTGTCATACATACCACTTTTGTTTACAAAAGCAATTGAAAGCACTCGAATTACGAGTTGAAATGGTACAGTTTCGAGAGCACAGGTCTAGCGATATAGAAGTCCCGAGTTCGATCCTGGGCATAGACAATTTTTTTCCAAATATTGTATTATAAGTATTATTTAAACAATTCAAGTGTATAGAGAGTATTATCATCTCATTTCTTGCTGCTGGTAAATTGTAAATATTTCAAAAAGAGATCGATGAAAAAAGTAGGGTTAGATTAAAAAGGAGAAAGTAAAAAGAGGTAGATCTCTTGAGAGAGGCCTGTAATTGTTATGTGGTAAAAGAAAATGTTCACCTCTTTTAACAAAAGTGGTGGAATTAAATGTTAATATCTAAGTTTTTTATCACGGGTAAGTAATATATGATGATGGATAAGGTGATAGAGATCAGCACTAGGAGTTAGTTCATACTCTCGTGGTCCTGGGTTCAACCCCCGCGTAAGGCAAAAAAGGATGAGAATTTTTTTTATATTTAAAATAAATTTGAAAAAAACAAGCACTTTTTCTTGCGTGATATTGTTGGTGGGTTTATAATAATAGCCGTAATAAAAAATAAGAGTGAGTAACTATTCGGAATAAAAATAGGTAGGAGAATAGAAAAGTAGAAGTATTAAAGAGTAAGTAGGTGGTGCAGAATAAAAAAGTAAAAATGTAAAATGAATTGTCAGTGAGAAGAGGAAAAAAAGTATCAAAATTTCCTTTCTCTTTGATGAGTTCCGTTTATAAAATTTTAGTGAAGGTATAAGGTAAGAGTATGAGTAAGGTAAGGTTAGACTTTTTAACAAATATCTCTAATAGTTTTTTTAATCCGTTTGTGCATCATCAATCAGCTCATATATTGTAGGTGTGCATTTTGGCTGGTAATTATTAGCGGAGCGCGTATGCGCTCATTCAGCTGGGGTATTTATCACCAAATTTAAATACAATAAAGAAAATTTTGGTGATAACGAGTTTTTCACTTTTTCGTTGATCCAAATAGGTTAATAATCAAAATTGTTATTAAATAAATAATGCAAATAGTGTCTAAATGAAAAATTTGATATTTATGGGTAATATCTTATTATTAATGGCCAAAAATAACTTATATAGAGTGGATTTTGACTATAAAATTGTTCATATATGCATTTATTAAACGGATCCTGACGTTTATATATCATACAATAAAAGAAAGGACCTACAAATGCAAAAAAGGAGGATCTTTTTTTTAAATTTCAAAAAAGAAAAAAAAGAACACTTTATTTATTATAATAAAAAAGAAGTAGTTTTTTTTCTCTACCAATTGACAGAGCACAGGGAGAGAGATCTCCTACATTCGCCCTGATTACATTATACACTAACAACAACTGCACGACCTACGGGGGAGAGAGGAAAACACAACACCAACCAACACTTAAACCGAAAGCACACACAACAGAACAGAAACAAATCCCTAATGAAAACATACCACCACCCTTTCGCAACATTTTAAAACTCCTTCATATTCCGAGGCTCGAACCAGGGTACAACGAGAAACCAAATGGCTTCTACCGGTGAACTCTACCAACTCATCCAACATCACATGTTAAATACTTGTGTCAAAGACATAAATATAAACATTTAAGTCCACCACTTGTGTGAAAAGAGGTGAATATTTTTTTACCACACAGCATATCATCTCTCTTTTCAATCACAAGTCTCTCTATAAGAAATTACTAAATCCTATGCAACCCGCCGTTCTCTCAAGAGATCTGTCTATTTTGACTTTCCCCTTTTTAATCCTACTCCACTTTTTTATCTCTCTGTCAACAATCTCTTTCAAACTTCCACAATTTGCTCTGTATTCTTGAATAGTTTAAACAAAATAAGAATAAAAAACCAGGATTGATCCCGCGACTGCCATATTTCCAGACCTGAGCGCTAACAACTGAGCCAACGCAACTTGTAATTTTAAGAAGCCCAAATGTTTTTATAAACGAAAATGCTTTGGAAGGTAATAGAAATCAGTATGATAATTTATAAGTTATTTATAGAAAAAAGTGAGATGTTTTATTACAAGATTGCCAACTTTCTTAATTTGTTATTTTTTTGTGTTAGAAATTTTTAAACATTTTTTTTTAGTTTTTTAGTATTTTTTAATGGTGTTTTCTTTTCCGACAAAAAATGTTGCATTTTGTAGCCTTGCCATTTTGTGTGTTCCTTTTTAAAAAACTTTAAGAAAAAGAAAGGGTGCTGTGTTTATCTCTAAAAATGTAGCCTTTAAAAAATTTTGATATTTCCGAATGTTTACATATGTTTTATGGCAAAGAAAAAAGTAAATGCAACATTCTTTTCAGAAAAGAAAGCGCCATGTGTTATTATAAACAAAAAAAAGAGGAAAGTTTCGAATTGTAAATTACAAAATTTATATAAAAATCAACTCGGACTTACCTTAATAAATTTTTCAAAACAAAAAAAAAAACTTAATTTTAAGTTTTTCTTTAATTTATTAAAATTTTATAATGTCATCCAATGTAAATTATATAAATAATTAAGAATTAGAAATTTATTTTATATATGTTTTTGTAAGAATAATGTATGTACATATGTGAATTCATTATTTCAACCATTCGCAAGGTATAGCCCGACATCATAAAAACACTATATTATTGTAACTATACTTGCAATTTATTTATTTATTTTTTTTTTTCCCCATCAATGAAAAATTCGAATAAGTTTTATTTCTGGTAGTGCCACTTAAATAAATCAACCTCGTCCTCGTCTTTGCCACAGCCACTATTTACATTTCTCTTTTCTTGGTCCTACTCCACTTTATTTAACTTCCTGCCATATTTTTCTTTTAAAAGGCAATAAGTAAGTGAGTACTTGGTCTGTGTATATTTCGAAAAAATTAGATTTGCACTGAACCCGGAATAAATCCTGGTAATTATACGTCTCTAGTCTTACGCTCTGCTCTCCAAGCTGAAAAAATTTCTTAAAAGATTGCTAAGGTTTTATAGTTTTATTTTATAATTCCTGAGAAATTTTTATTATTACAAAAAAAAAAAATGTAAACAAAAAACTCTGACTTACATTATTAATTCCACAACTTTCAGTAACAAAATGAAGAATACGCTTAATTTTGAAGGAGTTTTTATTTTTTTTTATTGAAATTTTACATGTTTTACATAAGATGAACAGCATATTTAAATTATCCAAAAAATTGTGTAAATTAACAAATAAAAAATAAGAATTATAATAATGTAGCTTTTTAATAATTTTGTTAAGAATACAAATTTAAAGAGTTTATTTGGTATTTTATGCATTGTTTGTCAATGCGTATCGGAGAAATAATGAGATCAAAACAACAAATTTACTTTTTTAATCAGTGGTTGTGGCAGTGGTCGGTAAATTTTATAAACATTTATTAGCCTGACATCAGAACAATCATTTAGTAAATGTTCCGCAACAGTATCACGCACAGTTTTTGAGTTGCAAGCTAAAGAAAAATAATTTTTCACTCCAAATCTACATTTTGCTTGATTCAGTTGACCCCTCTGGTGCTGGACGAAAAGAAATCAGTACAAAAATCGTTATTTACAAAACTTGCAAAAAAGAGTAAAATAAGATTGGATTTCTGGTACAATTGTAACTCTTTGCTTATAAGTATTTCTAAAATGAAATTCGATTTTTGTTTCGAATTCTTCCTGCTGGTCGTCACGCCCACTTATTATAAATATTAAATTTTTGGTACAAATTTTACTAAAAATTACTGTTTCTTACATTAAATTCTTGAATAAAATGCAAGTTTTCTTTTTGCTCGATTAAAAGAGAAATTAGCATTTAAAAGTAAATAATAAGTGTAGAAAAACAGCGATATATATAAATAAAAAATAAAACTTCAATACTTTCAAGACTCCGATGTTGGTCTAAATTTGAATCTGGAAAAAAGAATAATGTTATGACATCGCAGATGATACTTAGCACCTATAAAATGTTTTCTTTTTTTATGAACAAATTTACAAACAAATTATAATTTCAAGCCTTTTTATAAATCCAAAATATCTTCTGTATCCGTTCTTTACGAGTATTAAAAATCCACAACTTGTAAGTTTCTCACTGAACTTATTTTCTGTTTTCTTATCTTCTGCCTCCTTTTTTCCTCAAACGTAAGAAAATCAGTAGAGGAGTTGACTGTCAACATTTGACGCCACCAAGTGATGTACTTTCATCATTAAATGTTCGCATTTCAATATAAATAATGAGACGGGTTAGTGAAAATAGACGATGTAGCTGTTGGGCGGCGGCATTTAGAGCGGCTGCTGAAAAAGGCGCCTGGTTTACAACAAATTTTACATGTTTGCAGCAAACAAATGCAAACTAAATAGGCATGCAAAGCGTTAAATACGCTTAAAACTCGTACTGTTTATTTCCTTTGCAATGCTGAAGATAATGATGATGATAATGCAAGCAATGTCGTTTGTTCTTTTTTTTTGTGGCATTTTTGTGTGCTTGTTGTTTTTGTTGTATTTTTGGTCACTCGTCTAAACACTAACAAAGTTCTTTTGTTTTGCAATATTTGATTAGTTCTCATACGTACAGAAGAATATAGGAATACAACATGACAACAACTGCGCCCAAAAAAGACAAAAGAGTACCGCAGGCGCCAGCCAAAATCCAGACATTTAAATGGATGAGCATCACATACTCTATGCTTCCCCTTTCCTCCAAAAAAACAAAAACAAAAAAAAGGAAAAATATGCAGTCGTCACCAAAAACAAAAGAAGAGAAGAAGGTACACGTAAAAAACAAAATAACAACAAAAGGCTTCAATTCACAAATAGTGGCCACATTCAAATCTTAACAAGAAATCGGTGTACCTTTGCCACATTTAATCGAAAGACACAAACAACCGACCGTACGATCACTCCCTCTCCCCCTCCTTCATACATTCTTAAGGTTTAAAAAAAGGTACTTGGATGTGGATGGTTTTCCTTAGATCACCACACACATCTTTGTCGTATGAAGCTAAACAAATTCGAGAAAATACAATAACCAACAACAACAATTTACATCCATTGTCTTGGCAGTCTCTTTTCATTGCTTTTGTTTTTTAATTTAATTTTATTTTTTTTTTTTAATTTTTATTCTTCTTTTTATTTTATTTTTTGTTATTTAAGGGGCTGTTAACGACAGTCTACTTACTACCGGCTAAAAAGGATGACTGCCAGAGCCAACCAGCCTAAGCTTTGTCGTCATCAACGTCAATGCTGTCGCTATACGACCGACCTTCGTTGCTGCCATCACCTCTGTTGACAACAAGTTGGGCTCCAGCAGGCTTTAAACTTTATTTGCTGCTGCTGATATATTCAAACAGGTTCCTCTCCTCTAAGCCAAAAGCTTAACTGTGTCTACACAAACACAAGAAATCATGTTTAAGCTCTGGTCTTTGTTAGGGACCAAAACAAAAAAAAAAAAAAAATAAGAATATGAAACGAAAAAAACATCAATAACGGGGCACACACAAGCAGGCACCAGTTAAAAGCGAAAATCTAAAACAACTCACAAGTCAATAAGGGGAATACAAATTGGAATGAGCAGCAGCAGCACCAGCAGCAAGCAATAACAGAAACAGCAACAGCAGCAAAAATAGTTTTTATCAGTGACTTGAGACCAGAAAAAATCAAATCCATCGATTAGAAATCGAATTTGTAAAAGGCTATGGCAATGGGACAATAACAAACAACCAACCAACTAAAGATATGAAGCCAAACAAAACGCGACAATAAATAGAACAGGAGGCAGCAACATGTTGCTGTTGTTCTCTTGTATGTGTGTGTTATAGAACACATGTTTCATGCAACGCCAACCAGAAACCCAAAAAAAAAAGTAAAGCCGCCGCCAACAGTACAAAAAGGTAACACTGTACTTGTGTATTTTGGCAGTTTTCTTGAGTATTTTTGTTAATTTTTTTCTTTTTTTCTTTCTAGAGCATCACGAGCAAAAATTCATCCTGGCGGGGGTCTCCAGCTCTCTGGGTTGTTATTCTTTCTATTTATGTTGTAACAACAGACAAACTCTATTACTCTTGTAAAGCAGCAGCAATTGTAGCAGCCTTAGTCAGCCACCACAATTCCTCTCTGTTATCAACTCATCACATCAACAATTTGATCAGACTGTGTATCGTGCCACAGTCAGGCGAAATGCAATGATTTTCATGGGAAATCTTAGCAATTTTATGAAATTGTTTCGAATCTAAACGGAAGCTTAAAATAATTAATAAGTTACAAGAACGTTTTTTTTTTTCAATAAATATAAAAATTAAAAAAAAAATACTGTTTAATCAGGTGATTTTTGAAAGCACACTTATTGCAATCCAAGCAAGGAAATAAAAACTCATATTTACTACAATATAATGATAGAAAAGAACTATCTGTTCACTACTGTAAATAGCAACACTCCCAAAAAACGACCCTCTAAATACCATTTAATATCATTAGAGCTTACAAGCATCGCAGTTCGTCTCCACTATGGATTCTCTTAATCGTTTTATCATCTTGGAAGCTAAGTGTATATGTAGCATAGTCGTTAAACTTTGTGTCCCTAAATTTTGATTGTGTGCGCTTAGAAAGCGTTTCG
This sequence comes from Wohlfahrtia magnifica, assembly GCA_023159175.1. Taxonomy (NCBI): domain Eukaryota; kingdom Metazoa; phylum Arthropoda; class Insecta; order Diptera; family Sarcophagidae; genus Wohlfahrtia; species Wohlfahrtia magnifica. The sequence goes on along the minus strand of JAKWBJ010000208.1, from coordinate 1,572,347 downwards.
ATAGCAAACACAAGTGCTTACAAATTTTTTCCTTTGACTATAGGACTTTATTTTTTAGTTGAAAAAATAGGTAAAAATAGATAAACAGCTAATGGATTGATATGTTTATTTTAATATATAAAAAATCAATTTACGCGAATGCGCTTTAATAATAAGTTGAGATGATAATTTCAGTTTACAACAGGATAACGAACCGATGCACACAATTCACAAAGTGAAAATGTGGCTTCTTTTAAACACATCACACATGCTAATTACATCTACTCAAAGTCTGGACCTCAATCCGATGGAGCACATTTGTAATATTTTGGAAAGAAGTGTTGGAAAGCTTGAAACCAGAATTAAATCACAACTGAAATCAATTCTTCTGGTTAAATGGAATAACATAAGTTCTGAAACCTCGGTTGCCATACACAATCGAGGCTATCCAATGAAGTATTAAAAAAGTAAAAATTTTGATAGGTTTGTAGTTTCGATCTGAAAGATTTATTAAATTTTTATGTATTAATCAGTTTTCGATGAATTAGGTCTCTTACTTTTTTATTTAATTGAAAAGTATTACTTTATATTTGTGTCTTGAAATGTTTCATTATTATTCTTTTATATTCTCAAATAAAATTAACGAAATCTTAAAAATATAATGCCGTGTCCTTAGTTTCGAGCCCTACTGCATTTTAAATGTTTTGTCAATTTCTATAAAATTCGCAAATAACTCACTTGATACCTTATATAGGTAAGGAACTATCCGGTATTGGTTCTCCCATGCACCGAAGGGCTTGTATTGTTTTTAGCCCTTCTTACTCTCAAACACTACAGAAAAATAAAACAGAAAAACTTTTCCATTTTTTAAAAAATTGTTTTAATATTTTTAAATATTTAAGATTTTGTAGGTACTTAAGCACTATAATAAAAAATTTACAGATTTGAATTCATGAATACTTGCTCTTCTGAAAAGTGTTCGGGACATTCCTTCTTAATAAGCAAACAATATGTAAGTGTGTATGTAAGTATGTAAAAGACTCTTTTCAAAAGATCACCAAATTTGTTTATGTTTCTAAAAATAGACATTTGTTTTATTTTTGGTTGAAGAAAGTTGAAATTTAAAAGAAAATGACCAAATGTCTCTCTTGTTTCTAAAAATAGATATTCCGAACTGTTTTCCCCTCACCACAAAAGGTCAATTATTTTATTTTTGGCAAAAAAAAGGGAGTGAAAAAAGAGAGTAATTGTTGGATGAAAAAAAGGAGAAAATTTCAAAAACTCACCAAATTTCTTCTCTTGTTTCTAAAAATAGACATTTCAATTTTTTTATGGTATATAACATTATTTGAGTCTTTGCTTGCCATCTCTCAAATCCTTAAGGGCTTTTCGGGCAAAAATTCTTTAAATTTTGTAATGAATAAATATTTTAAACATTAACACTTAAGCTACATTTTTTATTAATTATTGAAAATAGCATTTGTCTTAAAAAAAAAACGGCCTTCGTTTAGCCACAAACAAATATCATTATTAACCTTCCTAAGGATTTCGGGTCAACTTTGACCAATTTTTGAAGAAAAAAAAATATTTTTTTCTGCAAATAAGTGGTTTATATTCTTGATCAATTTGGACTTTTATTTTATATCTGAACAGAAACATTGGGTTTATGTAGAAGTATATGGGCAAAGAAATTAGTTATAAATTTTTTTATATATAAGGTCTTCGGGTCAAATTTAATCCAGCGTAAAAATCATGAATTTCAGTTATTCTGAACAGCACAATTAGCAACAATTCGAGAGTAATAAGATTTATAAATAAATACAGGGTGGCTGATGAAAGGCGCTACAAAAAGAAAATATAATAACTTTTTTCTAATTGTGTTTTATATTTTTATAAGTACTTTTATTTGCAATCTATTTAATAATAATAAGCAAATTTATTAAAAACTAATTATTCGCAGCAGTGTCAATCTCTATTAAGATTGAAACACAAAAACAAGTAAATTTACATTTTGTATAAATATACACACTTGGTTGTTTTCTAAAAGGAAGGTCCAAAGCATAATACCGTTTTTATCTATTGATTTCAGAACTTTCCTCTAATTAGCTGCTTGCAAGTACGTTAGAATGTTCAAAATATTTCAAACTGAAATTATCTATCTCATCTCTAACTTCGAGTATGTTTAAATCCTTATGAATATTTTAATTTTTTATAAACGTACCACGGTACAGCTATAATTAACCTAAGAGTCTTTGATTGATAGCTTGCTGTACTCCAAAGTTGGATAGCATATGTCCAGACTGGCTTCAGCATACTTTTATATAGGAAAACTTATTTAAAATAAGCTCAGATTTGGATCCAAGAAGCCAGTACATTTGCTTTGTCTTAATATTCAGAAGATCTCGTTTTGCCTTGATGTGATTTCTCCTATCTAAGGTATTATTTTTTAAATTTTATTTTTCAATTTTAGACCGTTACCTAAATGTAGTAGAAATGCAAAATTTGGATGATGAAACTCGTTTTGTGCCGCTAGCACGCACACGAGGCAATAATCAATAATGCGATTTCTTAACTCTTGACTCTATTCCACAACTTCTTCAAGAGAGAGAATTGCACCCAGCTCGACTTACAGTGTGCTGTGCAGTATCATCAAACTGTAAAGTCGGGCCATACTTCTTTGAAGAAGGCACTGTAACTGCATATTGTTATTTATAAATGTTTCTTTGAAATTTTCTAAAAGATAATTCCCTTTAGTTTTGTATGATTTTAAAAGGATGGGGAAAGTCACACCTTGTCATGCCCCTTAACACATCTAAGTGCAAGCTCTTTTCGGGTTACTGTAAACAGAACAGGGTTGGAAACCCACTGGGTAACCCAATAAAACCTGGGTGGATTTAAGTGCAATTTAAATTTTTATTTAAACGTTTTCGTAGTTTAGTTACAACAAAAATAAGTATAATTTATTCGGTTCGTTTTTTTAGCCCAAAAAACATAATGAACTAACCAGTATATCATCATATACATCTTTTCCCCACCTCTGAGTCAAATTCCAAATCCGGTCTCAGAAAAACTTCTTGCCTTTAAAGACGCTCCAAGTTTGAAGCCTATTTTATATTACTTCAGAGGTAGTGATTCGGTGAAGTGCTAAAAGATGAAATTATACCTCTTTATACGGCCTGAATGGGTTTTGAAAATGTTAGCCGTAAGTCTAAATGCCGTAAAACGAGGTGAATATGTGTTACGTTTGCTTTCTTTACACGTTCACTGAGTCCACGGTTTTTTAGCCGTAGAGCGAATTAATTTATGCTGTAAAGCAAATGTGTTCAATAATTTAAGCAGGCCGTTATAGCGAGAGGACTTATAAAGAGTCTATCGAAGTCAGACGAAGCTATGTTCGGAGATTACGGCGGATGCGCCATTTGATCGTTTCTAGAAGTTTTAATAGCTCATAGTACACAATGTCACCTTGAGCCCATCAAGGGTATAGTCGACTTGAATGAAAATTGTAAACATTTATAAAACCTAATAAAACCCGGTGGGTTGGGTTTTTAAAAAAGACCCGGGTTTTGTCAACCCTGAAACAGAAAGTGTATTAATCGAAACCATTAAATTTAAATTCTTAAAAACAGTTAATTCAATCAATAACTTAAGCAATTTCCACATCAAATCTGCATGCAATCATGAATAGCTTTAATAAAAAGCTATCACACACGCGGATACTATTTAAAATCAATTATGTTTAAAAACCATTAAAAATATTTCATAAAACTATCTATCAAATGAAATAAGAATCAATTATTTATATTAATTATAAAAAAAAGTTATTTGAGTTTCCTAATGTAACAAAATTCATCAGCCACCCTGTATAAGGATAGGTATCGGTGAGTTTTAGACAAGTGTGCTACCATATCTGAATTGTTAAATAAATGGGCTGACATATTGCTCAAATTTTATAATCTGTCTCAAGACGCAATAGTCGATGAGCAGCTGGTTACATTTAGAGGAAGATGCTCATTTCGGCTAATCAGAACATCAAAACCAGCTAAATTAGACATACAATTTTGGGTGCTTTGCAATTCAGCTAATGGTTACGCTTAGTAAATACAACTACAAAGAAATAGAAACTAAGCCGTGCGTATAGGTCTCCATAAGGCAGTTGGTCTGAAAGTTCATTGTGAGACTGCAGATAACTTCTTACAACATAACAAATGTTATTAGAACAACAAGTTAATTTAGTAGGGACTATACGATATTTACAAAGAACTTCGATGGCCTCCAGTCGTACGTAGTACTATTACAGCTATAGTCATGTTAAAATTAATAGGGGCATATTGAGATTTTCATATTCAAAAGAAATTGCACAAAGACTACGCGATAAACCTAAACAGGACCAGCAGCCTTCAACTTCAAGCAAATCCCAAGAGAAAATATGTGAACTGGCCTAAAAAAGTCACTACCTATTATGCTATAAACACATTCAAGGCTACCGACCATTGACTAAAGCTGTCAAAAAAATAATACATGTGTGCATATAAGAATATTTATTTTAGCGGCAACACGGCTACCAACTACACTACTACCGTTATAGCCCGTAGTCAACTTAGGCTAACTACTATTTTCCTTGGCGAAAGCGAACAGTTTAGTGCTGCCAATACAATAAGATGCATAAAATAGGCGTTTTAAAAACACAGTACATGAAATATATACATTCAAAACGCGGAAAAAAATGTATGTGGTATCACTGAAAACCATTTGTTTACATTTATTTTGCAGCTGTAGTCGTTGAAATAATTAAGTAACTGGTTACTTGGCTACTTTTGTAGCTAGTGATGGTCGGTCGCCTTGAATGTGTTTATAGCATTATGCCTCAAAACAGACAAAAAAAGAAACACCATTAGTTGCGAAAAATTTGTATGCAAACAGTGCTCTAGCGTAATTACTGTATGAAAGCAATGCAATAATTAAAAATAATAGCGATCTAATATTAATTATTTATATAGCAAGTACATGCCTATAATACTGGAATTAACTTTCTGAAGTCAATGTACTCCAATGTACTACATTAACAATACATTTTACAAAAATACAACTTATATTTACTTATTTAGGGGTAACACATACTAAATAAACTAAATATATCATACCTAAGAAAAGTTTATTTTCGTCTGACCCGAAGACCGTTAACGTCAAAAGACTTAAAAATCTTATGAAGGCATGCTGAGGCTACACTAACACTAGTGAGGTCACTACCATAAGTGACTGTTGCAAGTTAGGTTAACACTACACTGTTTACAGCATATCCACTTCACATCAATGTCTGTTACCTACGATTTAAGTTCAAAGCAATTACCAGCCAGGCATCTATGCTACTGTCATTTTGAGTACATCTATCGTAAGCGACAACAAAAGCTTCCACTTACGATTCAGATCCAAATCACTACTGCCAATACATGTATTCTACGAAGGCAAACATCCAAACTGGAATACTGAGATTCTCGGCACTTTTAACATAAGCGACGGTGGGTTTGCAGTTTAGATGAACACTAGACTATTGGCAGCATTGTCTTATCGCAACAACACAATCTTTCTATAACTATGACTAAGGTGTAAAAGTTCAGTTAGACGCGACTTACGACATAGCCATAGCCGTAACATAAGTATATTTTACTCGACTAATGGTGCCATAGTCAAAAACAGCTGTTATTGATGTTGTTATTTGTTGTGATATGAAAAAGATCAAAAAAACATCTAAAAAAGGGGTTATCTAGCAATAAGCTGTTTATGGTTATGGCAGGACACTAAAACTCAATTCACATCTATGGTTACACTTATGTCTAAGCGCTATAGTATGCCAACAATAACCAAATATGTACTGTGCTCCCCATAAGAATAGGTCAAGCAGCTGCTTTTGAAGGTTATGGAGCTGACACGTCAAATTGAACCTTAAATAACAGGCACGACATGTACTCCCCGAAAGTAAATACCCTATCACCAAACAGAAATTTAAAACACTATGGCCCTCAGTGCCTCTTACAAGTTGCTTCAGTGAAAAGTCACCGAGAGTATATATAATCTTTCAAGAAATAGTCTTTCGATTTGGAAACCACAACGGGTTTTTTCTAGCTATTGAGATAAAGGTAACCTCTATATACAACTCAAATCTAAGGTGTCCTTAGTCACCAATAGGTTACCTTCAAGGCCACAGTATTCAACTAGAGGGTTTGTTTTTTCATTTCCTTGGACATTGTCTGTTTTATAAATTGGTTTGATAACGTTTCATTGCTCCCAAACAGTTGAGTAGAATCGAAAAGACTTTGTCTTTACAAGACCTCACAACTCGTCAGATGTATTGTCATTTACAACGGCATTAGTATCATTAACTGTAGACTTAGGATAGCACAGCAAGTTTTTTTGGACTAAAAAAACAAAAATCGAAAGAATAACTTAGAAAAACGTAGCTGCCATAATAATGCAGAATGCATACGATTGACAGAAACTGAACAGAATCAAAACGCAGAACACCAAGTTTGTTAAACGGAGACAATTTCGATTTGAATCCAAACGCAGAATAGGGGTGAATGTATATAATATTTTGTAAATATTTAAGAAGAGAAAACTAAATAAAGAATAACTGCAATGCAAGTTGAACTTTTGTTTGTTTTTATCTTATTTGAACTCAATCTTGTTGGAATAAAAGTTTTGAAAAAATATAGCCGCTTTAACAAAGTTTGGTGCATGAGAGGGCTAAGCAAAGCTGAAATTTAGTAGTTATGCGTCGACTTTACGCTGAAACTTAACGACATTTTCTCTTATGCGTCCACTACATGCTACATTTAACGAATAAGGCACAATGATTATTAAAAATATTGATATAAAAATTAGGGCAATTCCTTTAAAAAAACATATATATAACACCAGAGAAAATTCATCGTAAATCATCGATGGTGTACCATTCTCAGCGTATGTCACGATGATTCACTATGAAGTCCGCCACAGGAATAATGTACATTTTGAAATACATATATATTTATATATATTATATATATATATATATTTTTTTTTTGTAATAAAGCAAAGAACATTAAAAATAATAAAGATATTATTTTATTTCTGGTGATTCAGTAGCATTAGTTACATTTTTATATCCGTCAAGATAAGTCATTAAAATTAGGGAAAGATTAATAACTCTACTACATTGAAGAGTCTATTTTACCTCTTTTAGGTTGATGCATTATAAGATTTTCTATTGCACACAATAAGTTTAGTACTAAAATCTTTGGTGTAATAACGACGCTTTTGCTTCTATGGATGCACTGCAGTTTGAATGAAGTCTTATCAATATTATAGACTGTTTGTAAATGACATTTAAATGTTAAAATAGTTTCATTTCTAATTCCCCGGACTTCGAGATTGTTAGAAATTTATTGATTTGTATAAAATTTTTTTCTTTACCTGTTGCCACACGCGCACACACATTGTGTGTGTCTTTCACTCACAGCCCTCGCAATTACCATATTAAGACAATTAAACATCTGTGGTGGCTCATTTAATGTGGAGATTAAAATAAAAACAAAGCCCAAGACAAAAACTAGTCATTAAAAAAAAAAAAAAATCAGTAGAAAACAAGAACAAATATGTTAAGGTGGCCTAATAATTTTGAGAAGATAGAAAACTTATTCTTCACCTACAACCACTTCTCCACTCTGGCCTTTTGTGTGTGTGTGTTCCTGTTTTATAGGAAGACAGGTATTTTAGTATTTTTTTCTTCATTTTCGAATTTATTAATAATATTTTAGAGGTAGAGCGGTCACCGTGGGAACTAAATTTAATGATCGTCTTTATGATGATGATGGTGATCAGGCGTTCAGACTAATTTTACTTTTTGTAGCCGACGGCAGTTAAGAAACCATAATTATGGAGATTTAAATTTGTTTGTCAATTTTTGTTTTTTCTTTAATGATTAATAAATCATTTACTAGATAATGACTTCCATATGTCATATGTGCTATGTAGCTCTCTATAAGCTTAAGGTGGGATTTTCCAAACTTAAATGATTTTTTTTTAAACAACTTTAGAAAAATCCCAACCAACATAAAGAAAAATCTAAAAAAATCAATTATTGTCGCTTTAATGCATTATACTCGAATAGCTCTCGAATGGCATTAGCGCACTTGAACTGGTAAAAAAAAACACTCCACAAGTGGAGTTGGCAATGCAAATTGTTGCTTGACATCATACAAATCCCAGCTAATAATACCTTTAAATTCGACAAATAAAAATATGAAATGAAACGTTTTTTCATCATAAAAGCACTTCATTTGTGCGAATAATGAAAAAAAGAAATAAAAATCCTGTTAAACTCACACTCACATTTGCAGCTATCCAGACGCCGCCGCGTCAAGGGAAACTAGGAAATCCGGCAATCACAGTAAAAAGAAAAAAAAAAAGAAAATAAATCTCTACTATTCACCAGGGGTAGAATACAGAATAGGAGCACATCTGAGTAGCAGAGTAAGAGAAGGGGTGCAAACGGTTAAAGGCACTTGAGTGGATAACAAATGAATGACAGAATAAATGAATAGAATAGATGAATAGACAGAGAGACAACGGAGTGGCAGAGAATTGCTTATTTTTGAATGCAAATAAAATTTTCAAATCATTGCAAAGCAATAAAAGGGATGCTGCTACCGTTTTTCTATGCAACTTCTTTGTAGTGCTAATTTTTAATTTTATATGAAAAAAGACAAACTAATGGGTGTGGCACTAAACTTTCAAACACACCAACAACACAAACAAAAAGTGAATCCTTAATCAAAAATCTACTTTGGGGCACATCCTGTTTCCGTTTGAAATGCCATTTCCGCCAAAAGAAAATATAACAAAACCTAGAGAACAAAGGGGGGCTACGAAATAGAGTGAAAATAAAGTAATTAGCAAATGACAAAACACTCTCAACAACAACAACAACAATAGCAACAGCAACAATAATAATCAATGCATTGAAAAATATCACCTACACAAAGTGTAGCAAATAATTGCAACAATTTACAGACCCCAACCTAACTACACCCCCTTTTTGTGTAAGTCTGTTTGTCTATTTGTTTTTATGCATAGACACGGTGGCTTAACTTTGTTTTTATCAAAACCTCATAAATTTTTAAATATTTTTATTCAATTGCTTCTGTTTTTCTATTGTTGTTGTTGTTATTGCTGTTGTTTTTAGGTTACAAAACACAAATAGAATTTTAGCATTTCTACCATTAAAATGCCTGAATTCATCATTAATGAATTCATAAGGACTGCTTTTGCCGGAGCTACTACTGCTGACAATTATCAATCGGCATAACAATTGCCTTTTGACTCCAGGGAAAATTAGCATTTGTCTGAAACCATTTCCATATTTCCACACTTTCATTTAAAATGTAAGAACACGAAATAAATCATTTTTAATTTTTCATGTTTTCTATGCCAAACGTAACTTAATTGCTGGTAAATTTCTATTAAATATTCATTGAAGAAAGAGGATAAAATATCATTCCTTCTTCCAACTTTTAATAATAAAAGTGAAGTTTTATTATGAAACAAAACAAAGTTCAAGTTATAATAGATATTTGCAAACAATTTTCGAGGCGGGCCATAACTGTAGAATATTAGAAATAAGCAAAAGTCTTAAATAAACTCATTAGAAATATGTAAGTAAGTGTTGTAGTGTAATTATTTAGGCTGGCCAAGAAGAAGGCATCTAAGAAAATTGATTTGATTTCGATTATTTCTGTGGCCACATGAAAAAGTAGCTAAGTCTACGTAGAAGTCAAGATGCATAATGCATTTAAGCTTCTTTTCAGCTTATGTATTTTGAATTTGTTAAAACAATATTTGTTACGAAAATAAAAATGCCTAAAAATAGATACACCAATTTAGTACTTTATTATGGAATTTATTCTATTGGTTTGTGTCACAGCTGTTAATGCCATACTTATTTGTGTTGTTAACAGTTCAAGTTAACAATTCAATTTTTGGGTGTTATATTTGAATTACCGGATCTGAATAGCAGATTTGAGAAGGTGTAAGACTTTACTAAAACATTCGAAACTGATGGCAGTCAGGTATATAAGGAAAGCTGCTTTGCCTAAGTCAGTCGGTTATAGTTTAGCAGTCATAGTGTAAAGTAGTACTAAGAGTTGAGTATTGAGTATATATTAAGCGGATATTAAAAAGGTTGTATAGTTATATTTCCAAAAAGTGGAAGTTAAATAAACGCTGCATTTATTTTATTCTACCCAATTTAAAAGAACTCAAACGTTTTAAAAGGTAACCACGTCAGAAAATATTGCGATTTGCATGCTTTATAACTCAAATTTATTTAATAATTTTACTATTTTATGTCATGTTTTAATAAATTTTCTTATGTCAGTATCAAAAAATCGCTTAAGCTATAAAAGGTGTGCTATGCTTTCTGTTTACCAAAATTTTTTAAAACTTTCACATTTTATGTTTAATAATATATTATATTGGTATTTTGTTAAAATTATTTTTGTTTTACCCGGAGATATGAGTCCAAGTTGATTTGTATAAGTTTATAACTGGCTTTTTTTCTAATTTCGCTCTCAGATCAGAATTACAATTTTCTAAGTGAATTATGTTTTTTCAAGAGGAAATTAAGTAGAAAAAAGTCATTAATAAAATTATACAGATCAGCAGGGACTCGAAATCGAGCCTCCGGATCTCATTTTATGAATAGTGTTTTCTCAAAACGAAATTAGAAAAAAATCAATAATAAAATTATACAGATCAACGGGGATTCGAACTCGGATATTCAGTTAAAACTATACTGTTCAGTACTATGAACATATGTCCTTGTTTTTTGTTTATATTAAATTGTAATTATTTATTTAAATGATTGGTAAATATAATAAATTTTTACGAATATAAACAATGCCTAAAAAAAAGATACATTTAAAACTGTATTGTGTGCTTCTAGTCTATTGGTTTGTGTCAGGGTGTCACTGTGTCGCCCTAATGCCATACTTAATTTGTAGTATTAACAGCGTTAGCAATTGCGTAGTGACCTATGTTACCATACCGATTTTTGGTGTTACATTGGAATTAACGGAAATGAATCAAAGGCTGTTTTTATACTTAAAACATACGCAAATAATGTCAATTGTATATAAAAGGCGGCGTATTATCCATAGTTAGTTAGTTATAGTTTGACAATCATCGTGTTAAGGCGTTCGTAAAAGTGTTGAACAATTGTGTCTTGAGTGGAAGTTAAAAAAGTTGCTGCATAAAGTGTGTAAATAAAAAATAAATTCACTGCATTCATTTTATGTTACGCTATTTAAAAGAAGTCAAACGTTTTTAAACGTTTAAAACGTAACGATACCATTCGATATGTGCAAGAACAATGTTTCTACACGGATTGGAGTCTGCAATCAATTATCCGGATTATCAAGGTTTTACTTTATAGTTAAAAGTTGTTTTAACACATCTAATATATAAAATTCTCGTGTCTCAGTGTTTGTAACAAAACTCAATCAAAACTGCTTGACCGATGCTTATGAATATTTGTGTTTATATTTAGTGGGTCTGAGAATAGGGCGTAAACTAGTTTCTATTCCAAAATTAAATATTTATTTGTCTATATCTTCAAAATGGTAACTGGTACGAGTAGTTAATACAAATCATCAGTCGCAAAGTAGGCGATATCGGATAAGTGAGCATGGTACCTCCCATCAAGAGTAAATATTGTTTTTGCTTATGTTGAGAACGGTTAAAGCTAAAGTTTCTGGTTTTGGTCTGAATGACGTCAGAGGCAATATATGTATATCATAGTCAAAAAGTGGGCAGAATTAGACAAGTGGTCATGGTCATTTTTTGTATAGCTTAAGAAGAGTTAAAGTGGCAGCTTCTGAATTTGGACATTTTGGTCGTTGATAGTGGTTGTGATATCGTTCATACATAGTGAATATAAATTTTTATATAACTTTGGAACTGTAACAAAAGAAGTTTCTACATTTAGTTCAAACAACTTCGTAGACCATACATAACTAAAAACATTAAAAAACCAAACTTGTCGATTTTGATATCCAGTATCTTTCTGGAAAAAACTATAGGTTATCCTAAATGGAATCTGTTTTAAGTTTGTTTTACAAAAGGATAATTTAAATCAGAACGAGGCGAGCCATATATAAAATGCGTTTCTAAATTGCCTAAGAAAATTGAAGTAAAAATTTTAAGTCTTCGACAAAATGTAAGGCGGGCCATATACGCAATATTTGTGCAAATTCTTTTACAATATTTTTAAATAAAATTTAAAACCATGTTATTTAAAGGAAGTGTAAGGCGGGCCATGGTTGAGAAAAAGTTTTTGTTTTTTTTTTCAATACTTCACAGTTTTGTATTGATTGATAGATTAAAACATTTATTTTTGTATTGCAATAGTCGTTTCAATTATTATGTGTTTGAGTGAAAATTTCCGGTTCTCTTGTCTCTATTTGTTTATGTTGTGTGTTGTTGTTGCTGTTATAATAATTAAAGCTCATTCCATTAAGAATTTCTAGCAACAACAAAAATAAACACACAAAAAAGCGATTATATAGTTTAAACGCTTTGGTAGGGTCGACAACAATTAATAAATGCAAATGCTAATAAAATAACTTCATTTATAACAACAACGACAACAACGACAACAATAACGATTTGTTTTGTTGATGAAAGAATAGCAGCGGCGGATATGAGAATTACTTCGTAAGTAACGCAATAACGTACATGTAGTAACGTAACATTACATTTATAACGTTGACCGCGTTACGCACAAAATATGAGGGGGGGGGGGGGGAGAAAGAGAGAGAAGAGATTGTGCAAATAAATGTATTTGAAGAGTTGGAGAATTTGTTTTAAAATAATTTCCTATGAAAACTACTCTCTTGGGAAAAACTTTAAGAATTATTATTACTATTCCTATTCACATTGTTGTTGTTGTTGCTGTTTTTGTTCTTGCTCTTGTTGTCAAAGTTGTTGTTGTATTACATAAAATATAATTGCCATAGTTTACGCTATAGAGATTTAGATACGGATTTATAATATAAATATGAAATTACAACATATTGTAAAGAATACACATACAATACGACGATGGGGTATCTGTGTATGTACCTACTACTGGTAAATTATACCCATCAAAAGTTAGAAAAGACATGTTATGACAGTGTTGACAGACAATCTGTGGACAGGTAAATATTATAATACAAAACAGTAGCAACAACAACAACAACAACAATAACAATAACAAGAATAACAACATACAGTAGCCCTATATGTCTAAGTAAAGTTTAACGTAAACAATTTGATTTAAATTGTTAAATGTTGTTCTTGTTGTTGTTTGTTGCTACGTATATGTACGTTTATGATTTTAGAATTTGATTTTATTAAGACAGACTGTCCCTATCACTGACCTTTTGCTGGTGGTGTCGCTGGTGAAAGTTGTTTAAACTGACAGTTATTTACACATTATCCATATATGGTTGCTTGTTTAACTTTCAACAACAAATAGCCCAAGTGAGTCAGTCAAGTCATTTCAAAAGTCTATAACTGCAGGTCATTTTGGAAAACGCTTAGGAAACAAACTTTGTCTTTCACTCAAAGTTCGTTTAGATAAAATACAACAAATACATACATATGTACATACGTTTACTTTTTTATTCTATTGAAAAAAATATGTATAAAATATTGTTATAAATTTGTAATACGTATGGGTGTTACTACTCTTATATGTTGTAGCAGCAATTGTTCTTCTGTCTTCTGTCCGTCTACTAACACTCACTCATCGAATTAAATTATTTATAAATCTGTCTATAGAGAGACACACACATACTCTCTAGCATTCATATCCGTATATTGTACATATGTATGTACATACATACATACCTACATATTTGCTTAAAAGTCTGCAATTGTAAATTTCAATTGTCAGACAGCCAATATTTTAATAATAACTGACTCTGACAGTTGTCTTTGAGTCTGTGTCTGTTATACATACTTGCTCGTACGCCTCAATCTCAATAAATTACTATTTTCCTACATCAATTGAAATTGTTGTTGTTTTTTCTACACTTTTAACAGATTTTAATTATTCACACATTAGTCAATGATTGTTCACAATGCAATAAAATAAAAAATGAAATAAAACATTTTATATTTTTATTATTTTTCATATAATTGTAGTTGTTGTAAATCTTATAAACGTTTTTTCTTTTTTTTGCTGAATTTTAAAAATAGACCTCAAGGCATATGCCTCATCAATTGATCATGTCCATTTCAATTATGGCAGCCATAAATAACAATAAAATTATAAAGAAGCCAGTATTCTAACAAAACAAAAGGCGCTTGGGACCATAAACATGTAGTAAATATGTGCATATTTTTCTGTTTACAATTAATGGCCCGCCTAAAATGTTTAACCGGTTGGAGTAAATCAAAGTTTTTGGTTAGAAAACCTGCTGAAGACAAAAACTTCATAGGTTTAACAGATAAACGGCCTCTTATCACATCCGCATGGGGGGAAGAAAGGCTGTCATCAACTTGGAGGAAAGGCATCATTGTGGCGACTTGAACGATTGCAATAACTGGAGAGGAATAGCTCTGCTTTACACCATATACATGACACTATCAGTCGTTGCGAGACGAGCAGGCAAACTTCCGAGCAAATAGAAACTGCGTAAAACAGGCCATCACTCTAAGCATCGTAACATAACAATCTGCAGAATTGTGTACCTTTTATACCTACTGTTCGTCGACTTCAAGAAAGCTTTCGATACCATCAAACAGACTGCCATATGGAAAGCTTTGAGAAGAAAAGGAGTACGCCAGAAAATAATTCGACTAATACCAGCAATGTATGAGAATCAGGGTTGGCAACCTACTGGGTAAATTAAGCCCACCAGGGTTTTATAGGGTATTATATTAAAAAAATCCAGGTGAGTTTCTTATTTAAAGGTTTTCGTAGTTTATTTACAGCAAAAAATAAGAATAATATACGTTTTGCGAAAACAAATTAATTAATTTTGGCTCAAAAAAAAAAAAAATGAATTAACAAATTTATCAAAAAACAAAAAAAAAAATATATAAAATCACCGATTACATCTTTTCCCAAACTCTGAGCCAAGTTCTGAATCTCATTTTAGAAAAACTGTTCGTCTTTTGAGGCGCTCCAAGTTTGAAGCCGATTTTATATTTCTTGAAAAGAAATTATTCGGTAACATGTTGAAAGATATTGCATCCATCGAAATAGATAATAGTCTGAGAGACCAATGTTCGGAGAGTACGGCCTGTGCGGCATTTGACCCTTTCTGACAATCGTTGGCAATTTACGACGTGATGCCGAGCGTTGTGATGCAAAAGAATAACTAATTATGTCCCAATAAAACCCGATGGAATGGGCTTTTTTAAAAAAACACGGGTTTTTGCCCACCCTGACGAGGATGCAGAACTCTCGGTTTTTTACAATGAGAGCATCAGTCGACCATTCCATGCTAACGCTGGAGTAAAGCAAGAATGTCCACCACCTGAATTATGCAAATGATATTTGTATACTTTTATAAGATTTCCAACATCAGCCAAAATTAGAAGGCCTGGAAGGACTGGCTCGCGATGTTGGACTTGAGATAAATATCAAGAAAACCAAATCAATAAGAATTAACTACAATAGCACAGAAAACATAATTCTACAGATCCAACCAATTGAGTATGTGGATAGCTTCTGCTTTCTGGGAAGCGCAATGGCAACATACGGCGGTGCAGAAACAGACGTTAACAAAAGGTTCAACAAATCAGTATGGAGAAGCTCACACATATCCATACAAAATAAGCTCAGAATATTCAACGCGTGGGTAAAGTCAATTCTGTGGAACAGCGGTGAAAGGTGACTTGTGTAACACCATCAAGCAAAAGCTATAGGTATTCACCAACACGTCCTATGCAAGATATTCTGGCTTAACCCGTAAGCAACATAGATCTATGGAGTTTGAAGAACGAAGAGCCTATACTGAAGCATATAAGGCAAAATAATTGGAGATGGATCGGCCACGCCTTAAGGAAAACTCCAAATAGTATGGCAATTGAATGAAATCCTTAAGAATCAAGGCAGCGCGGTATACCAAGATGCTGCACAATTATCCAAGGACTAAGGCAAAACAATTTTACATGGGAAGAGGCAAAGACAACAGCAGCTAACCGTGTAAGATAGAAATACTTTGTGGAAGCCCTCCTTAGACGAGTAACGAAAAAGAGTAGCAAACGTAAGTGTGCTTGTGCAGTGCGCACACCTGAAAATATCGAAGCTGTGGATAAGAATGTGCGTTAGAATCCATTAATTGAACATTTTACGCACCAGTTACGTCAAATTTTGCGAAAAGATCTCGGTATAACGCCTTACAAAGTTCAATTAGTTCAAGAGTTAGGGCCGCATGACCATCCGTTTTGTTTTCACTTCGCTAGACGGAATGCAAGATGATGTCGATTTCGCCAAAAAAAAACGCATCTCTTCGGATGAAGCTCATTTTCATCTTGGTGGGTACGTTAATAAGCAAAATTGCCGTATTTGGGGCTCAGAAAACCCGAACGTAGTCTTACAGAAGCCAATGCACACATTACGAGTGACTGTTTGGTGCGGCTTGTGTAGCGGAGGCAGCATTGACCCATACGGTCAATGAAGACACTTACCGCACCATGATAACCGATTTCGCTGTGCCCGCTCTTCATGCACCGTGCAACTTGCCACACATCTCATGTCGCAAACGATTTATTGTGTCAAACGTTTGCTGGCCGTTTAATTAGCCGAAATTGCGATGTCAGTTGGCGGCCAAGAAGCTGCGATTTCATACCGTTGGACTATTTTCTTTGGGGTGCCGTTAAAGACAAGTGTTATATCGACAAACCAGAAACAATTGAGCATTTGAAGGTCAATATTCGTAATGCCATTGCAAAGATACTACCCCATACACTCAAAAAAGTTATCGAATTTGGTCCGATCGAATGGGGTAGTGTGAGGCCAGCTGCAGCAGCAATTGTACTTCACAACAAAGAAATAAATTTGGCAAATATCAAACTGTTTTTGTTTTATTGCATTTTTAAATTTAAACTTTTAAATTGCACACCTTATACTAGGTATCTACTTTGATTGCCGTGTAAATTACATATCATTCCGTTGTTTTCTAAGAGTGCGCCTAATATATTGCCAATTCCGTCCATCCATTGCTGCTGGTTGGATTACATTCACTGTTTGTCGTTAGAAAAGATTCGCAGATTTCTTCGACAACTTGCATGTTCTGCATGTCTCAAGTGACAGCGTACCATGTTTCGCAAACACAGAATCTGTTAAAGGCGTTAAGTTTAACACTGCGAAAATTAAGTTGAGTTTTATACAGGTCTTAGTCGCTCCACACTAAATCTTTGTTTGGTCTTTGGGTCAAATGCATAAGCACTACCATTTTAAACCTAATCGGCCGAATGTTTGTTTCTTTTTTAACAATGTTATCAATGTTTTTACCTGATGCACTATTTTTTGAGGTTACACTTCCAAGAAAAAAAAAACTGGCTTACTTCAGTGATTTCGTTTTGGCAGTATTATTTTTTAGACCGCCTGTTTCGGTTGTAATGCTTACCGTGTTATATCGAAATCAATTCGTAATATAAAAACTGTATCTTGATCTATTAAAACAGTCTTGTATAGTACTGTACAATAATATAGTACTGTACACTATCACACTTTCTGAACACACATACAATTTTTGACATATCGAAAGACTAAATCTGATAGTCAGTCTTGGCCTTAAGCAAGCACCATGTTATACGAGGGTTAACTGTACATATTTGTAATTTACAATAATTACAAGAATTTTCCTTAAGGATATTTATTTGTATTGATTTATAACTCAATCATGATTTTTTTTTTGGTTTTAATGATCGCCACCTTTTTAATTAAAATAAAAAAATTGATTTTAATCTATTAATTTAATAGCATACAACAGTTGTTTAAAAATTAAAATGTCAGTACATATCTATGACATGATGAGGAAAAAAGATTCCGATTTAATCATGACAATCATCAGATGAAATAAAACAAGAAAATCATGCTTAAAACGATTTTAAGTAGCAAAGAGAGACGACCACCCTGTTGCATGTTTAAAAGACACAAAAAAAAAATCTTGCATTTCAGAAAAGAAAAAATTAAAGAAATCTAAGATGTTAAGAGACAGCAGCTACAGCTACCTGTTTTATACTTCTTAAGAGAAGTGTGTGGTTTCAAAAAAAGGAAAAAACGAATTACTCCAAAGGGATTATTATGATGACTGTTGGGTTACCAATAAACCGATTGGTTTTTTAATGAACATGTCATTAACCCCGGATGAATGTCAGTCACTCAGCATCTAATAATACAATATTAATAATAATGAGTTAATTTTCTTTTTATACTTTTTCAAGGGTCATTCATTCATTTACACTCGTGGTATGTATTTCGTTAACTACCAACCACATTTTGTGGCCGTTAGTGGCGCCTAATGTTGGCCATTTAAGGCGAAGCAAGTAACAAGCACCTATAAAATTATATTACAAGACTAATTTTATTTTTATTTCATTAACTATTAATAAGCACTCAAAAATGTAATTTTTACTTCTGTTTGGAATAAGAAAAAGAAAATAGTCAGTAAAGACAGACAATTAGTGGCAGTAGTTTGTGGCAGTAATACACAAACAACGCGTAAAATACACATTAAAAGCGACAAAACGTGTTGTAATTATACAATTTTCTTTACTAATAACACAACCACGTTGCTGTGTTGCTACTAAACGAAAAATTATTAAAATTTTTATTATTAAATTTCCATAAAAATCAAATATTATTTATGACCATTGGACAAGACAACCAAAAATGTAAAAAAAATAAAAAAATATTTTAAAATTATGAAAATAAAAAATCTTTGGGGGCACGTAAAGTACATTTTTTTTCTTATTTTCTAAACAGAGAAAATCGTCTTGAAAATAAAAATAAACAAACGGATCGAGTTAAACAGCTCATAAAGGAGTTACGCCCCAATGTCAGCACATAAAAAAATATTCGTTGAAAATCGATGAATGGATGGATGGATGGATGACTGCAACCATGCATATATTGTAATAAAGGCAAGTGTTATTTAAATATCTACATACATATGTATGTATCCCCCTCTCCACTACCTTTTTTCAACTCTTTCCATCTCTTTCTTACTGCATGACAACAACAACTACAAGTAAAATGTATTAATCAATTTATTATGCAGACGCATAATAATTTGCGTGCATACCAACGTTAAGACATTGGCGCCATCCAAAAAAATTACAAAAAAAAAAAAAATTATTAATAATAAAAGTTAAAGGAAAAAAATATATATACAACAGCTTCTTTTTTTTAACTACCACCTTAACATTTACTATTTCAACTTTATTATTTTTTCAACTTTTGTTTTAAATGTTGCAGGTATAAAAATTGAAAAAGATACGTGTGCCACATATATATCGTGGCATGTTGTCTGTTAGAGTATTTAAGTATCTCTGTTTACTATCTCTTTTTGATTTAATTTCTGTATGTTTTTCCAAATAATTCATTAATATTTTGGTAATTATGAGCTTGACGAGCGAGCTCATTGTGCCCTGAATATATATTTTTATGAAATTTTTCTAAAATAAAATAACGACAGCAGCAGCAAAAGCAACAACAACAGCGACGACATAAAAGAAAATATAGTATGAATTGCCCAGATACAGAGACAGAGAGAACGACACAGTGTAAAATGCATTCCATTAAAGGGTATTAAAACAAAAAAGAAAAAACAAATAACAATAACGAATAGTGTTAGTGGACAATAATATGGCCAACTAAACCTATTATTATGGGGTAAGGGAAAAAGTAATATATTTTGCTTGGTAGCACAAGTCCTTCTGAAAATCACTCAATAATAATAACGGTTTAGGCCTAGATTTTGAAAACTTTATTTAAAAATATCCAATATCCGCCATCTAACGTTTTTTTTTTTCAACTAATGCTTATTTCGTGAATGGTAACACTTAGCTCATGTCTGATTTGACAGATAATTAGTTTTATCCTTCCGCTGAACGAATACACCCAAGACGAGTCACTGTTTGGTGCGGATTTTAGTCCAGAGGCATAATTGGGCCATTTTCTTCGAAAATGAGCAAGGAGTGGCCGTTACAGTCAATGGCGATCGTTCTCGGGCCATGTTGAACGAATTTTTGTTCACAAAAATCGAAGAGGGGGATATTAGCAAGCTACACTCGATGTTTTGCGCCCTGTTTTTGAAGATCGCATTATCAGCCGCAGAGCTGATGTTGGTTGCCCACCTCGGAGCTGCGATTTGACACCGTTGGACTATTATTTGCCAACAAGCCAGAGACAATTGACGCTTTAAAGGACAATATTCGTGAAACCATTGGTGAAATACAGCTGCACACAATCGCTAATGTGCTTAAAAATTGGACCGATCGTGTAGGCTACTGCATGGCCAGCCGAGGCAGCCATTTGAATGAAATTATTTTCCATTATTAACCGAAAGGATTGTACTTTAAAGTAAAAAAGAAATTTGAGAAAATATTCAGTAGTTTTTTTTATAGCATTTTTAAGAAAAAAATTTATTTGGCGGACCCTTTATATATGATTTTTAAAAGTTTACATAGCTAAGGAAGTTCGTTGTCTATTAAAAACCAGACACTAACATCCATTTGTCATTTTAGAAACGCAATTATGAAACAAATTTGTTATATGCAGTACGAATAGCATGAGTCCTTTATTTTGAAAGTGGCATGTAATGTAACGATGACATTTCTTTTTTTTAAATTTACAATCAAATCTTTACAACTATTAAGACTTAAGTCCAGAAAACTCACTTTACCATAAAAGTAATAACCAAGGAGACCATAAATATGCAATTTTCATGTTTTTTATCATGCAACCAATCAAGTCGGGTGTAATATATTTATCCGTTTCATGAATTTTTACAAATTTTGGCACCAATTTCTTAGTGCATTTTTCTGCATAATAGAGCATGTTTTCCACATCTTTTCGTATTTAAAGGGCATTTTAAACCCTTCTAGAACATATTTGGATGTTTTGTGCACTAACATATTTTTACAGCGAAAACAATATTTTTGTTTTGAATTCTAACCATTACTCTTTTAATTTACTGTCTATTGCAATTTATTGCCCCATTTATATCTCAATTAAGTTAATAACTTGTCCAAAATCAATCACTTCACAGTTGCACAATTTTGTGACAATTCGTTAAAAATATTGAACTTAAATTTAAATAAAAACTTGATTTTGTTATTTGGGGCAGCCACTGCGCCGTATATGGTAAAAGCTGCCAAAGGTGTTTTACCCTAAACTAACGCTTGTTACGTGTATTACTCATGGACTGCATCTTTTATGCGAACGTATAGAGATCAATAAGAAAATGTAAACAAGATCATTGCAAATGTAAGGAAAGTGTCTTTGAAAGCTCTAAATAGAGTTGAAATTTTAAAAGAAATGTATCCAGACCTTCCATTGTCGCCCGAACTCGAACTCGGACAAATTATAATGCTTACAATTATGAAAAGATCTTGGAAGTCCTGACTAAGAAACATAAATACAAAAAGTAAATTGATTTTTATTGCTGCAAGTTTCAGTTTTCATCCGCCTATTAACTCAGCCGGTTCAGAATATTGGCAATATGAAACTTAATATTAAAACTGAACTAAAACAGATTATAGTAAAATTTATTTACAATGCCTAAAGCTGGTATCACACGATTGCCTCAAATACACCAATCTGATACAATTTTTATTATGAATTTATTTTGTGAAATTAGCGCACAATAATAAAATTGTCCCAATTAAAAATTCTGTATTCACACGGTTGTCTTATTTTATAGAAAATTTATTGCCACAAGATGGTCACAACGCTGTCACACGATTGTTCCTGTTGACGGCAACTCTGTGAATCAGCTGTTGTGCTAAATAAAATATATTTCATTTGGTGTTCAAAATGGTTCATTCTTAAAAAAAAGAAAGGAGCGTCCTC
Organism: Wohlfahrtia magnifica; assembly: GCA_023159175.1. Taxonomy (NCBI): domain Eukaryota; kingdom Metazoa; phylum Arthropoda; class Insecta; order Diptera; family Sarcophagidae; genus Wohlfahrtia; species Wohlfahrtia magnifica. The sequence continues at coordinate 1,550,254 of JAKWBJ010000208.1, read as the reverse complement.
TTTATTTATATTGAGCTCATTTAGTGAACAAATAAATAGGAAAACACAAAAAAAGAAAAGAATAAGTGTGTAGGTCAGAGATGGTGGCCATTGATGGTGCATATAAGAAAACATTTCAATGAATTTAAAAAAATTAATTATCGTGTGTCCGCTTGATAAAAAATATTAAAAAAATTGAGAAAAATGATAGAAGTTTGTGATGCAGTTTATACATAAATAAATAAAAAATGCATATATTTAGGGATGGCAATTATAAATAAGAAGAAAGAAAACAATGATAAAATAAAAATTGGTGAGTGTTGTCTTCTTCAATTGTCTCACAAGAATACAATAAATATTGGTGTATTTCTGGCATTTACATTGGTGCAAGATTGCCTCTAAAACTTGTACACGATTGTCGCACCAGTGTTGCATTTGATTGGGACGAAAAAGCACAATTATATTATAAGTTGCCGTATGAGCCAATAAATTGTATAATCACACGATTGACAATAAAAATAGACCAATTATTGGGGCATTACGACAAACGTGTGATCTACCTTAACAAAAGATCTTACCGCATCTTTTCAAGTCCTAAAATATGATCTTAAGAAATTGTCATACTTTAAATAAGTCCCCATTACATCAGTAGACATTGAAAGGACATTTTAAATGTATAAAAGTTTGCTCAAATGTAATAGACAACGCTTTACATTTGAAAATTTTCTCAATGTTTTGTTATTTATTGCCGAATACCAATAAAAAATTCTGCCTTATTTTAGCAAATATTTTAAGTTCTGTATACAGATGTTAGAAATTGAAGTACATTTTTTTATACTGTTGTATTGTTTTTTGTATTATTCATTTTGTATATCTTACTTAAAATATATTTAAAAGATATTGAATTATTAAACAAACCTTGCTTTTCTATTATTTAAGATGACATTTTTGCTTTTATTTCCGGATTTTTAGTGCATATTTTATACTCATTATACATTTTTTAAGAGCATATTTCTAGTTTCCTTAGTGATAACTTTTCAATGACTATACGAAACTTTGTAATACTCCACTTTTTACACTGGAGAATGTATCCATTATGATTGAGGAGTTGAATTTGTACTCTTTTTTTTCTTAGATAAACAAAATCAACAGATATTATTTTCGTCTCACCCCAAAACACCTCACTTTCATACAATTCGTTCTCAATTTGGCAAGTGTCCTGACCTTTTGGAACCTTTAATATTTTAAAGTCTTGTAATACCTCGAAAACTAATTGTTTTAAATTACTTTTTCTAAAAACACGAAGAAGATTTTTACCCCTAACTAAGATTTAAGAGAAATGTGGTGGTTATCATTGAGACGTGGGTTGAACCTTTCAATTTTAAGTCTATTAACAAAATATAAGTGTTGCTATTTAGGTTTTCGACATACGCTTATATGTTTTAATAATTGTTTCCGTCAGTCCCAAAATTCGGTTTTGTTTTTTCTCTCTTTTGGGTCTGTCTGCTCACTCCTGCATGTAATCACCCATCATAATCGCATTTTAAGTAAACAAAAAACAAAATAAAATAAAACCAACAAAAAGAAAAATTTATAATAAATTGTTACAAATTCATAAAGAAATATTCAACAAAAATAAAGCAAAAATAGACAGACCAGCATGAACAAAAAAAGTGAATGTTTTCATTATTCTTTCATCGATAATACATGATAATTACCATTCTTGAGGGTCAATAGCAATTATTTCGAAACAATAAGCCATACGAATAATGAAAACATATTAGAGGCGGTACGCCTTCTTATACAAAAATAAGGTACAACACTGATACCACAACAGGATAATACCAAAGGTGGGAGATAAACATCTTTAAAATGTTGAGGATTTAAAAGGATGTTTTTAAAAGATTTGCTGTTTTAATAAAAGTAAAAAAAGCAATGCTTGCAATATTGCCACATGCAACTCGCCTTTAAATTGAAATTAACGCCATTTATTTTTTAATTTAAAAAAAAAATCAACACACCCACGTTTATTCTATTTATCGCTTAATGCAACATTTTCGGCGTTAATGTTTATGTTGACACTTTAGTTTTGCAGGTTGAATGCAACATTTAATAGCACAACAACTAATTATTGCATGTTGCTATTGTTTATATTTTGTATGCAAACACTTTTTCATAAGCTCACACATATAGCCACGTCCACGACAGTCGACATCAACTAAATAGCCCTCGTGTGTTGTATATTTTTTTATAGAGTTTTTGTTAATTAAGACATTGCTTAGCGCAAAACAAATTATTATATTTTATTTTTTAATTTATTAATGGAAAATTATCATTATTAATGTTTTTTTTTTATAAATTTTCTTGCATATTTATGAAACGATTTGTAATTTTCAAATGTGAACAATATTGTGTTCCCAATTAATTTAAAATTTAGTTTAAATTAAAGCCAAATTATAAAACCATTTTCAATTATGTTAATCCATCTAATTTCGTTCATTCATTAATATAACATCTATTCATAAATTCATGTCTTTTTTTCATTCATAATTTCATTTTTTTATTTTAATTTCTGTTTATTGGGAGAACTACTGATAACTTAAAAGCTTTTTAATCGCCAATTTATAAACGGCGCTTATGATTATATTTAAAATGGTTTTTTGGCTTAATTTTTAATTGGCCCTTTTTTCTTCTACATTCATTCATAAGATTTTGTTTAGTTCAAGAAACTGAACGGCTGCTTTTTAATGGTTTAATAATTATAAAACAAAAGTTATAAATTAAAAATTTCATAGAAATATTGACAAGATTTACGATAATTTCTCAAATAAATTTTTATCAGTGATTTTGTCTCAAGGGTCGTGGGAATGGAACCAGGTTAACAAACAAAGTCATAACATTTTCTTATCAACGTAACCAAAAAAAAAAGAAAAAAAAAAAACATTTAAAAATTTGTTCAAATTTGATTTTTAATTAATGAATGGTTCCCACAATTAAAAAGACGTGTTGACATACTGTTTTGAATAAAGATTTTTGATTATGAAAAAACTGTTCCCATAATTGCTACTGCAGTTCTTGGTCATAAAAGCAACCGTTTCACCACATCGAAGCAGAATTTGGAGACATTCAGAAGAAACTTATTGTTTTGAAGAAATTTTAAGCTGGGAATACAAAAATGTATTACGAGTAACATTTACGAACAAAAATTTTTTGACCTTGAATAACCACCACACTTTTTGAAGAGACTGCTTCATATATCTTATGATAACTTTGAAATGACTTATTCGATTTCGTTAAACCATAAGTTCCAAAAATTCAAAACTATACCTGCTTTAAGTAATTCTAATAACTTTTTTTTAAATAAAACTCATATTTTTGGAGTTGAGAAAAAAATTTTAATGAATTTTTTTTTTTTTTTTTGAAAAGTTGTGATTTTTTTGATTTCTAAAAATTCACAAAAAATACAAAACAGCTAATACTCGTATTTACCAGTTTCACTATTTATTCATAAATCTGCATAAAATAGAAACAAAGTAAGTAAGTAAGTATTTTTATTGATAAAACTTAAGACTATAATGTACCATCTTCATAACTATAGAGAACAATTCAGCACTAAGCTTTATATACGATGGCGGATTGACATTGAAGCTACCTAGCGCTAGATGGCAGCACAAAAACAACAACTTTTTCTTTCGTAGAAATTACGATCTGTCAAATGTCAGCTGTTTTAATTTTAGTCAAATTAATCGATTAGTTTATTTGTTGTAGTCGTTTGAAGTAAGCAACTTTTGTGTTTCTTGGAAAATGGAAAAAAGTGAATTTCGTGTAGTGATTAAACACTATTACTTGAAAGGCAAAACGGCGAAAGAGACAAAAGAAAAGCTTGATAAACATTATGGCGAATCTGCTCAGTCACATTATATGGTAAAATATTGGATTGCTGAATTTAAACGGGGCCGTACAAGCACTGCAACAATGCCATCAACAGGAAGGCCAAAAGAGGTGGTTACAGAAGAAAATATCAAGAAAATTCTCGATATCGTTATGAATGATCGCCGGGTCAAAAAACGTGACATTGCTGAAATGGTAAACATATCATATGAACGTGTGTTCAACATTTGCATATGAAAAACCTATCGGCAAGATGGGTGCCGCGTTTGCTCAGTGTTGAACAAAAACGAGTTCGACATATCACTTCACAGCGGTGTTTGGACATGATAAAGCATAATCCTGCTAATTTTTGGCGTAGATAAATAACTGTTGATGAAACGTGGGTCCACCATTACACACCTGAAACCAAAAATCAATCGAAGCAATGGGTGGAAGCTGGTGGAAGTGCTTCGAAGAAGGCGATGACAGCGAAATTGGCTGGGAAGGTTCACACACATTAGATACGATGCTAAAACTACTAGAAATCCACTTCGAATTAGTTGATCATCCACCTTATAGTCCAGATTTAGCCCCTAATGACTTTTCCTGTTTCCAATAAATGTTCTTAAAAAAATGGCTCGCAGAAAAAAGATTCATCTCAAACGAAGAAGTGATTACCGAAACTAATGCGTATTTTGAGGAGTTCCCAAAATTGTATTATTTAGATGGTATAAGAAAGTTGGAAAATCGTCTTACTAAGTGTATTGAGCTAAAAGGAAACTATGTTGAGAAATGAATGGTTTTTGAAAAAAAAAATGCTTTTTTCCTACTTAGGTAGCTTAAATATCAATCCGCACTCGTAAGTAGTTTAATTAAAACATAATAATACATTAAATGTTGTTATAGACGTTCTGCTTCCAAAGCTTTCTTATTTAAAGTGAGTATTTTGTATCAACTTTTCCCAATTTGTATTCTTAAAGGAAGTAATTAAAGAAGCGGGTGCTAAAATTATTTTAAAACTTAAAAGCTTCAATTTAAATTTTATCGGAAAGTGATCAGATAATGTTGGAAGGCTTGTTACTTCAAAATTAGGGTTTATATGATCTAAACAATTAGAACGAACATGAAAATGATCAAGAAAGGAATTAGAACTCGGATAAGTGGGAGAAAGACTTGATATACGGACGAAATTCATTGAGTTTTGTTGTAAAAAATTATAGAAAATGTTACAGTTAACATTTATGATATTGTCTCCCCATGAAAAGTGACGAGAGTTGATATTGCCACCAATAAAACACATCATAATTTTGTGAATTATTGGATAAACGGGTTAAACTGTACTTAAGTTGTAGGGAATTATAGTTGCAAGGAATATAAAATGATCCAAGTAAAATATTTCCAATTTCATTATTTATTTTAATTGCAATACAAATAGGGATATGCGTAAAGCTTAAATCTACTTTTATCTTCTGAAATTTAAATTTCCTTTAAAGTTCCTTTATTACTATTGCTACTCAAGCCTGTCATATTTGCCGATTTGTTGGCATTTTACCGATTTTTTGCCCTAAAAGTATCAAAATACCGATTTTTATAGGAAATCTAAATGCACGGCAACTTTACTTGTTTCAGCAACATTTACAATTTTTGAAAAGACTTAAATATTTGCTATATTAAAAAGAGACAACTGTTAATAACTCCGTCAATTTCAAACAGATTTCATAACTTAATATAATTCGCAAAAACGTACATATAGAAACTTGAAAAATGTGGGAAAAATTGGATGATAAATCTGTTTGCTTGAGAAATACACCAAGATTCTTCAACGGTACTTAAACGACATATATATCATTTAAAAGGTCTTAAAATCGGGTAATGTTCAGCTAACATATGCTATATATGCTAATATATGAGCTTATAAGTGCCGGGAGGTTCAAAAAACTGTTTTTTTACCGGTAAATCGACATTTTGGAGGTGTTTCGAAAATTTCTAAAACAGATCGTTCCTCTACCAAATTTTTGTCGAACCGTGAAATTTATCTATTAGTAGTACAAATTAATTCGGTTCTTTGTTTTAGTTAAAAAAAAAACTTTTATTTTAAAAGATAACGAATTAACAAGTAAATCAAAATATTGTCCATTATAACTAACAACTTCTTCTCAGGTAATTTTCTACTCTCGTCTCGATCCAATTTTGAAGCCAATTTTCTATTCCTTCGAAAAAAGTAAAGCGGCAGCCTGCCAAATCATGTTGTATGCGTCGAAATAGCAAGTAGAAGAAGAAGCCATGTACGGAGAAAAGGGAGAGCTCGGCAAGATATCGCATTTGATCGTTTATAAAATTTTTTGGCAAATTTTGCGAGGTGATGTCCACAAATTTTTAATTACATAAGGTTCTTGGATAATTATCGTCCTTAAGACGAGAAATTTTAATAATGCCGATATTTTGCCGATTTTTTATATTGAAGTACCGATAATGCCAGTTTTTAATTTCAATGCAACTGCTACTGCTTTTGAGCTGTTGTCTGCAATAAAAATATAGGGTCCGTCATCTAACGTTTTTTTTCAACAAGTGCTTATTTCGTGAATGGTAACACTTAGGTCATGTCTGATTTGACAGATAATTAGTTTTATCCTTCCGCTGAACGAATATGGTTGTGTATACGCTTGAACAACGCTGGGAATCTGGGCCTGCGATCGACTTACAGAAGATGCCGATTTTGCCAAAAAAAATCATCTTTTCAGATGAAGCTCATTTTGATCTTGGCGAGTATGTAAACAAGCAAAATTGTGGCATTTGGGGCACAGAAACCCCGCCGATACACCCAAGACGAGTCACTGTTTGATGCGGATTTTGGTCCAAAGGCATAATTGGCCATTTTTCTTCGAAAATGAGCAAGGAGGGGCCGTTACAGTCAATGGCGGTCGTTATCGGAACGAATTTTTGTTCACAAAAATTGAAGAGTAAAATAGTAGCAACATTTGGTTTCAACAGGACGGCGCTACGTGCCACACAGCCGAAGCTACCCTCGATGTTTTGCGCCCTGTTTTCAAAAAAAAAAAAAAAATAATTATTTGGCGGACCCTAATCGTTTAAAAAAATCTTATGTCTCTGCCTAAGGTGTGTTTCCTGAACAAAAGCTATGTCTATATCATTTTTCCGCAATTTATTTAACAGATCTATTCTTCGGCTGACTTCTACAAGAGATCTAACATTAAATGTAAATAATTGAAATATATTATGGATCATAGGTTTTTTTTAATTTCATCCCATAGTGTAAAACAGAGTTGCTTAGCATCTTCTTTAGGCATATTTTTATATTCGTTTAGAAACTTTTTAATTTTGTCTTCTAATGAAATCAAAATAAAATAAACCATAATTCATGAAAATCATAGTTTTGAAAATAGAAGCTTTTCTGTGATTGTCTGTAATTGATGTCGTATAAGCGATATATTTTTCCCAAAATTCATAAATATTTTCTTTTTATTGTATATATACGCTGAGATGAACTTTTTGCATTTACAGCAAAAAATTGTTTATTTTTAAAACTGAGTACTTTCACTATATCAGTAATAAAATATGTATTTTCCCATCGATTTTCGTGAATTATGATTTATTTTATTACTATTATATGCAGATTTATGTATAAATAGTGAAACTGGTAGGTATTTGCTGCTTTCTATTTTTCGTGAATTTTTAGATCTCTAAAGTATCATAACTTTTCCAAAAATAAAAAAAAAATTATTAGTTTTTTCTCAATAATTTCAAAAATACGGGTTATGTTAAAAAATGATATTAGAATGACTGAAAGCTGGTATAATTTAGAATATTTTTACATAACGCTTAACGTAATTGAGTAAGTAAAACCAAAGTTATCATAAGATGTATGATGCAGCCTCTTCAAAAATCTCACATTTTAGGAAAAAAATTCGAAGAAAAAAAAACTTATCCATAGAATCTGATATGCTGATGGGTTTTAAGGTTAGGCGACCATAGCGCATCAAAAAAATATAGCGGTTATTCCAGGCATTTTTACTTGTTGCATTGTGTAAACACAGACTGTAGTTGCAAAATTTACAAAATTTTTTTATTTTATTTTTTGTTTTCTAATCATTTACTGATTTTAAGCTTAAATTGACAATTTAATTCCGTTAAATACTAAAGGCTGAAGCGTATTAAAACGCTTTCATTCTAAATGTTATTTTAATTTTTCCAAATGAAACAAAAACAACAGCACACAGCCATGAAATGTGTGACTATTTTGTGATGCATTACATGGCACATTACAGAGAATTAATTTTTTGTTTTTGTTTTTGGTAAATTAAAAGAAAACAAAAGCAACAACAAAAGCTTTTGCTAATATTGCTTATTTTATATACTAGAGAACATTTTAGTTTAACAGACGGACAGATAGACAGACACACAGACTAAATGTGACTGACTGACAAATAATTTGATTTGAGTTAAAATTATTGTAAAATTTCGAGCAATTTGTGTTTTTGTTGTTTATCATTGCATTGCTCTGCATATTTTGTGATTGTTGTAGGCAAAAAGTAGTGCAAAGTGTATCGTGCGGGAACCATATGTGTTTGTACTCGTCTCGTAGTGTTTCTGATGATGGTGATGTGTTTATATTGACACGCTAAAGCCATGTTTGTGAGCCATAAAACAAGGTGACATCCATCACATGCACGAAGAAGCGACAAACAGATAAACACTGATGTTTTTGCCGCTGCTGTCATGTGTGAAAAATAAAATAAAAAAAATAAAACACAAAAAAGCTTCAACTGAAAATTCAAACTGAGTACAAACAATACTAACAACAACAACAACAGCAACAAACTATTACAAAAACTGCGACTACCACCGCTGCTGTTGCAATGCCTATTTATATATGGAAACAGCCATACTACTCCTCGTACATAGCACAACACAACACCCCATATGTAACACCTTTATTTGTTGTTGCTAATTTTGCTATTGTCAGTGCCGTCGGCACCCTTTACTTTAGATGGCTGACTTGTACATACCTATGAATGTAAGTACATATGTATGTATAACACCCAACCACCATTTAAAGCAGTAACAAACATACTGAAAAACTAAAACAGAGTCATAATGTTGCAAATATTTATAGTGACATTCAATTTGCGTGTTTTCACTAAAAGAAAAGTAACCGCAAATGAAATTTATCAGCCCGTCAGTCATTCATACAAAAACGAACGAACGAACGAAAAAAAAATACAAAAAAACTATAGCAAACAGTGTTTTCATTTATACAAACAGTCACTCAAGCTGACAGTCAGTTAAATTGTCAACGCAATCTTTTTTTTTTTGCAAAATACATTTTTAATCACAAAAGTACAATTAAATATCGTTTTTTTAATATATAATAATAATAATAAAAAACAATACACAAATAAGCATACACGTGTATTAAGATTAGAGAGATACTCCAAGACTTATCATTTTAAAATACATACGAGTATACATATGATTAAACAGTAAAGGCCAATGTAATATGTACAGTCACACAGATTATATTACGTACTCCTCAGATTATATTACGTACCCTTCAAACATAATTAAATTTTTTGCTGGCCGTCACAACCGAATAAACTGAACTTGATCTCATAACTCAATATCACATTGTCTCTGAAATTGGTTTTTTTGTCCGTGTACTGTTTCTTTCTTGATTCTCTACTATGGACTACGAACAGTTTCCGAATGCACATTAATATTCTGGTTATTTTCCAATGTGCTACGATATTACACCGCTGTTGTTTTAGGTAATGGGCAACACTACGAAAAATTTTAGATGCATGACCAGTTTTGGGCTGGCTTGCTAAAGATTTCGGCTCAGAAATGTTGTTAAGAACTATTTGGACTGAGGACTTGGCATTACCATCAAATTTAACAATTGCATTTAATAAATTCTCCGCTTTTCTTAAGTTTTTTATTTGCCCTCGAATTTGAATACAAATATCCTTTGATTTTCGACTTATTTTCGGTTAAAATAGTATATTTATTTTCACCGGTAACAAGAAAACTCTTAAACTATTATACAAGTTTGCAATGGACCAGATCAATATAGAAATTCTTTTGTAAAATTTGAACAAGTCAGATGTCAGATGTCTTTTAAGTGCTTAAGCGCATACTTAGAGGGACAATTTATGTTTTGTTTAGAGGCCTGTGTCATTATACTATCAAATGGCGTTATCAGGATTGAGTTCAATATTAGCTTTATTGAGCTCTCACTTCAACTTTATGAAAACTAAATGGTAGAAGCCTTCGTATAGACAGAGTGATACCTTCTCATTTGAAGAGACGTGTTCTGAAAATGTATAACAATATTTTTGGTAATTATATTCCACAGCAACTTAAGAATAGCGTTGTGATACCAATTTTAAAACAGGGTAATGATATGTATATATATATTTGAACTCTTATTTATTTAAAGTATTAGATAAGATAATAGCTAAGCCGGTAGTTTAACTTTAGAAGGGAAGCTTAACAATCGATGCTCTACTAAACGTAGACTATCAGATTGCTAATTGCCTCTCCTCACGTAAGCAGGCGACAATTTTCTCTTAGACTTTGAACGAGCGTTTGATAAAATTTGTATTCATTCTATACTTGATTAGTTGGCTGAATGGAAAATTAGAACTTATATGATGGAATATATTGCTAATTTTATGACGAAAAGGAAGATTATACTCCGTTTCGACGGTCAATATTCCAACCCCTTCGATTTACAAACTATGCTCGATTATTTCACTGCATAAGGAAATTGACTTTTGTGTACACGCCAATGACTTCAATTTGATAATAAGATCACCATGGAGAGAACTTTCTTTGTCGAACCTTGATAGCCTATCCGATAATACTGATGATTGGTGCAACATGTCATTATTCGTAGAATAAGTTGAGGTCAAGAATTTGGCAATCATATGACAAATCAGGGAGTCATCATCAGTACTACGGGAATCAAATTTACGATAGTCAGATGCACAATGTTTAGGATTAATAAAGCTATAAAACGATTTAGGATTAGTTTTCAATCTTAGTCTCATGTTTTTTCAGAGCGAGCAATTGAAGATTTTCTGAAATTAATTGCAGAGCCAGATTTTTCATAGATTTTGTAAAATTTATTCTTCCTATTTTTAGCTCTACTTAAAAAGCTGTTATTCCAGGGTGGACCGCTGCTATAACAAGTAGTTATTATTCGAACTTTTTTCAATAAAAATTTAAAACAATTTCATCAAAATTATTTCCAGAAATGAACGAATACCAATTAACATTTAACACAATAAATAATTTGTTTTATTTTTTGCACTCTACCATTTAGAGTATATTTACACATGTCGGAATGAACTTCAATATCTAAAGTGGGGTAATGATGATCTTCAGGGTATGTAATTAGAGGTATTATTCTTAAAGATACGTCAATCGACAAGTTACTGAAAACAAGGTTAAAAGTTTTACCATTTTTTTTAATTGTTAGTTTGAAAGAGGCCAAAGCTACATAGCGATTCAATAAAGTCATTTGATGCAGTCGGAATTAAATAAAAAAGTTCCTCAGATTTATTCCATAGATGGTCCGCCATCTAACGTTTTTTTTTCAACTAGTGCTTATTGCGTGAATGGTAACACTTAGCTCATATATGATTTGACAGATTATTACTTTTATCCTTCCGCTGAACGAATATGGTGGTGTATACGCTTAAACTACGCTGGGAATCTGGGTATGCGATCCACTTACAGAAGATGTCATTTTGCCAAAAAAAAAAATCATCTTTTCAGATGAAGCTCATTTTGATCTTGGCGGGTATGTAAACAAGCAAAATTGTCGCATTTGGGGCATAGAAAACCCGCACGCATACATTGAAAAGCTGATACACCCAAGACGAGTCACTGTTTGGTGCGGATTTTGGTCCAGAGGCATAATTGGGCCATTTTGCTTCGAAAATGAGCAAGGAGTGGCCGTTATAGTCAATGGCGATCGTTATCGGGCCATGCTAAACGAATTTTTGTTCACAAAAATTGAAGAGGAGGATATTAGCAACATTTGGTTTCAACAGGACGGCGATACGTGCCACACAGCCGAAGCTACACTCGATGTTTTGCGCCCTGTTTTTAAAGATCGCAATATCAGCCGCAGAGCTTATGTCGTTTGGCCACCTCGGAGCTGCGATCTGACACTGTTGGACTATTATTTGTGGGGTGCCGTCAAAGATAAGTGTTACGCCAACAAACCAGAGACAATTGACGCTTTAAAGGACAATATTCGTGAAGCCACTGGTGAAATACAGCTGCACACAATAGATAATGTGCTTAAAAATTGGACCGATCGTGTAGGCTACTGCATGGCCAGCCGAGGCAGCCATTTGAATGAAATAATTTTCCATTATTAACCGGAAGGATTGTACTTTCAAATAAAAAAAGAAATTTGAGAAAATATTCAGTAGTTTTTTTATAGCATTTTCAAAAAAAAAAGAACATTATTTTGCGGACTCTTTATATTAAGGAGATAAAAGCCACCTGGTACTAAAAATATATCCGATGGCTTGGATTGCTGCAGTAGGGAATTAATGGCCGATAAATGCATATCATAAACGTCTAAAGAAGAGTTATTACGAGCATGTAATAATTAAATATAAATGCGAAAGATTAATTTTAACTGCAGTAAATTGGGTGCTTTCGTTTAGTGAAAGATCTATACTCTCGCAAGGAAATACATTTATTATTCCAATAAGAACAACTCCACCAAGTTCATTAGCACATTCGCAACTGAATAATTGGTATTACGGACATAAAATTTCTGCATTATGCATATTTTTACTTAGCCATGTTTCAGTAAATACAATAATGCGGTTAGTGAAATCAAAGCTATTTGCTATTCTCAAGCATATTTTTTTGCCGTTGCTTGTAATTTTTATTTCCGATTTATAATTTTTTACGTGGCCTAATAAGAAATACGCAAAAATGTTTTATTCCATTGTTTGCACATAACTTTTATTTTCAATTTATATGTTTTTACGTTGCCTGATAAGTTATTCCTAAAAGAAATTGTTTTCCGCTGCTCAAAAGCAGTTTTTTTCTCGTCGCTTTGCTTGCATTTCATTAGTACATACATACATATGTACATTATATTTTACTTTTAAGATCGCAAAAGACTCTAAAAAATGCTCTTTCAACAGAAATCTGTGTAGCCAGCACTGTATGGACAATATGAGCCATTTAAAGTAAAAATGGTATAATTTTTCTCTTCCTAATATTGCCACAAATGGATTTCTATGTTCAGCCTCACAGGCTTATATATCTCCATAGCAAGCGCAAGCGTTATTAGCAGCTCTCTAATTGATACTTGCTGCAACTATGACATACTTAGATTAGAACAAGCAGTGTGTCAATTTGACTCCATAGGGGACAACATTAAAATAAACTAACAAAAATCGAAAATAAAGGTTTCACAGAAAATATTATTGCTGAACCACTTTCAAACAAACGTCTTGTTCAGAAATTTTATTAAATTTCTATAAATTGTTGTACTGGTTCTATTACTAGTGGAAATTACTCTTTGTAGTAAATTTGTAGTAAGTTATCGTTTGGCTGTCAATAAACAAAGTTATGTTAAAACGGAAATAAAAGCGTTGTATAAACGAATATTAAGTGTTGTATTAAGACAAACAGTATAAAAGTTATAGTGAAGTAAATAAAGAAAAAACTATAAAACAGTACAAATATCGGTGTTTATTTTATTTTAACGCAATTTTAACGAACTCAAACGTTTTAAAAAGGTTAAAACGTAACAATATCATAATTTTGTTCTGGCCGATAAGAGCCGAAAAAAAAATGCCACAATATGCGCTCTGAAAAAAATCGTCCCATTTTATTTGATATGCGCCGACTTGCTACAATAGAAATCGGCACAGATTGTGCCACTAACGTCAATAATGGGAATATAGCTTTAGCTTTTAACGACTTTCGATTTCAATAAACATTTTGTTTATTTCTACTAATAAATATGTTTAAAACTCTAAATAGGTTTTCAATAACTTTTTTTGTTTAATAACATAATAATTTAATTGAAAAAAACTTATTTTTTCAATTCCTAATATAACAATTATGGCTAAATTTTTGTAAAAATTGTAAATATTGTCCACTTTAATTGTTGTACAAAAACGTGGTAAATATAGTCATTTTCGACATTTTTCTGGCCGCATAAGATGTCGTCTGCATAGTCATAACCTTGTGCTAAGTCCTCAACTTATACCTTGTGGTATATGTAGATAAAGCCTGGTGTAATACATAGTCTGGGACAATGTTGAGTAGCAGTGGAGAAAGAACAGAACCTTGTCTTACACGAAAGTAAATTACACTTTAATATATATTTTCTTATCTTTAGTGTTTCTTATATTTTTTGCCTATGACTGTATTTATGTCTATATATGCATGCCTGTGTGTGAATGTTTCGTTTAAATTATCTATGTATGAATGTTATGTATTTATTTATTATAGATTATATGGCTTTAGTGGTATAAATAATTGTTTTATAAATTAACTACAGGTGATCGTGAGCATTTGTTCTCAAGGTGGCAATAAACAAACAGTGATTGTGTCTGTCTATCAACCATCTATCTGTCTCTCGATTAATCATAAAATTATATGGCATACAGCGAAGAGCTGTTAAATAATTTTATTTTTATTTCTTTTTATAAAACAATTGAAATTCATTTAAAAAAAGAATGTGAAAAGAGAACAAACAATAAACGAAACTTGCACCCGCAATTAAGCATCGTTAACGAATTAAATTTTTTGGGGAATTTATGTGATTTTTGGAATTTATTTATTTGAAGATTTTAAAACAAAACAAATTTCTAACTTTGTTTGAATATAAAAATTTTGAAGTAAACGAAACTGGAAAAACAGCAACAGCAGCAGCAGCAGCAGCAGTAGCATTAATGCACTGAGACAAATATTTGATGAAAATGTCAAGTATGAAACGGTTGGTTGCAAGTGTTTTTAATGTTTTAATGTCTTAGGTAAACAAGTGGCAAAAAAAAAAGATTAAAACGTTTAACAAAAATAATTTTGTTGATGTTTTTCTTTTGTTATTTTTGTTATTTTTGTTTTCTCCGAGTAAATAAAACGAAATTTAAGACGCTTGCATAATGGCGCTTTAGACGCACTCTTAAACAAACATTAACTGCCTCTAAATGGGTGACAGACAGACACAACGACCAACGAGCCCAGAGTCAGTGCACTTAAATTCTGTAAATACTGACATAAAACAACACAAATAAAAACTGATTTTTAATCAAATAAAAACAAAAAAAAAAAAAACAGGGATTCTCTCTCTTATGCTGCCACTGCCACCACTGGCACTAACGTCTTTAGCGGATACAGCAACAACAATATTAGAAATTAAAAAAAAAAAAACAAAACAATCAAATGTTGTTGACAACATTTTAAAAACCAGTGGCACTGTTCTGTATAGCTGTTGTGTTTTGTTGTGGTGACTTTGCGCCTTTCTCGTAAGCGAACAGGCAAATAAATTGTCACCAAAACCCAAATCACTGTAAAGAAAACGACGCTGACAAGCGTACACACAGAGACCCATATAGGAACATTGTTAGCAGCATAGCCCCATGGTAAAAGATAGAGAAGAGGAGGAAATTGTCTACTGCAACGCTTGAAATCTTCATTATCATTAGCAAATAAATTCTTTTAAAATAGAGAAAATAAAAACTCATCATCATTATCACCATCGTAGTCGTTTACTATTTGTTTTCATTCCATGACACTACTACCAAAGAAAAGAAACACGTCGTGCAGCTTATGATGGTAAAAGAGCATGGAAATTAAATGTAAAGTGCCACCATTGACAGCGTTTACTTTAAAAAACCAACAGTCCAAGCCATCCGACCGAGTAACCAAGTATTTAAATTTTCTTCTCTTTTTAAATGTTGACACTAATAATTACAAAAACAATAAAATAAAAAAATACAACGAAATATTAGAACAAATAAGTGAAATGAAAGCAATTTCAAATGTTTGCTCACTTGCTTCTTAAAGAAAACCGAAAGTTTTTTTATTCTATGTTTTGAAAAATTACTATCTAAGCTATTTTTCTGTCTTGACTAGCATATAGATGGCGCTAACTCTCAAAAGACAGCCGTTAAAATTTCATAATATTCCAAAAAGTAGTTTGCGAGTTATTGTGCTAAGAGTGGTGCTACTTCGGTTATTTTCAAAACAATGGTTCCAGAAAATTTCGTGTTCAAGCGAAGCAATGGCTTGAAAAGTGTTATGGGGAATCCGTTCCATCAGAAACAACAATAAAACATTGGTTCGTCGACTTCAAACATGGTCGTAGAGACTCCGATCATGCAGAATGCATCATCAAAACGAAAACATCAGAAAAGTACATAAAATCGTTTTGAGTGATGGAAAAGTGAAGTTGCGTGAGTTAGCTGACATCGTAAAGATATTAAAAGAACCTGTAGGCTCTGTATTGTATGGGCATTTGATTACGGGAAAGCTCTGTTTAAAATGGGTGCCGCGTTCGCTCACTGTTAACCAAATAAAACGTGTGGATGAATTTAATTTTGAATTGCTCCCGTATTCGCTAGATTTGGTTCCCAGCGACTATTGGCTCAAAAAATTCTCGCCGCTAAGAAATTTCGCACGAATGTAGAGGTTATCGCTGAAACTGAGATCTATTTTAAGGTAAAAGATAGATATATCGGTCTACAAGGGTGGTATAGAAATGTTAGAGCTGCGCTGGAATGATTCCATTGGTCTTGATGGATATCAAAGCTAAATTTGAACAAAAAACGTGTTGTCATCGATAGGCCAGAAACAAAGTAGTTGCCTTCTATTGATTTCAAAGTTCTTGAAAGAAAAGTTTGCTAATTTCTTAAGAAAATTGAATAAATAGAATGAACAAATTTAATTAATTCAGCGAAGAGACTTTCTTTATACTCAAAGCCGAAAAATATTTCTCAAAAAAAATTACTGGCTCTTCATGTGAGAAATTTATACAGGAGAACGTGTTTTCATTATTAAAATATATTTAGAAAATGGCAAAAGTTTGTGGTCGGTAGATAAATGGAAATGTGATTACGGTCAATGGAAATCACTACAGGGAGATGATCCGCAGCTTTTTGTGGCAGAAAATTTGTGATTTAGACGTAGAAAATATGTGGTTGCAACAGAATGGTGTCACTTGTTACACAGCAAGAGAAGCAAAGCATTTTCTAAAGCCTGATCTTTGTGGGCTTGCCGAACCAGTAGAAGGGGTCACCTGATCTACACAATTTTTTATTTTTAAACGGAACCTATTTGTAATAATGCCGCTGTTGTATGGTAGGTAAGACACCTGCCTACCAACCACAGAAGGTTGCCGGTTCAATACCAGGCCAGACCATCTTAAAAACAAGTGTTCATAACATTAGCTAGTAACTGGTTAAGAGTATTACTACTATTGAACTCTTCTCTAAATGCATTTGCCGTTCGGAGCCGGCGTTAAACTGTAGATCCCTTTCAATGAGTTTAAATAAAAATAGAGTGGGGTGCAGCTCATTGACTGAGAGAAGTCCCTATGTTCCTTCATGGAATGTTATGGGAATTAATAATAAGAAATAAATAATTTGTAATAAACTGAAATAAAAAAAAGAGTATTTTCTTTATTGAAATTAAAATGAGAACTCAATTTTGGGCATTAAGAGTTCTTAAAAGAGAAATATCAGGTGGAACCACTTTAGAATCCTGACTAAAAACTTATAATTTCCAAATTAAAGATAATGAATGTAGAATGTAGTGCGCTAGTCTGTCTGCTCGCGGGTTGTGTGTCCTCTTCTCACCAAAAAACTCTGGTCATCGCACTAAAAATAATGTCTTAGTTACCTGTTTGTAATAGTTATCATATAGTTTGTAATTATATTCTAATTTAAATAAATTAATAAATAAATATTGTCTTATGACAAATTAAAGACTCCTATTAAGAACCACATTATAGGAGTTTGAAGGAATGGAAAACAAACAATTTGTAAATTTAATATAGAGTTGCTTAACTGTTGTTTATCTTTTCTTGATTCAAATTTTGCGTCAGAAAATGATTTATTTTGATGAGAGATTTAATGCTCTTTGTAAGAGCCATTATAAGAGTTCTAAAGAGCTAAAAAGCAAGAAAAAGTTGACTAAAAGTTTTAATTTTGACTTCTGCCGAAAAGCGTGTAAGGAGCCCTTTTATGACCGCCGGGTAAGAGAATCGCATATATACTCGTATTATTTCTAAAAGGTATCATTTTGTAGATTTAATATATCTTCCGTTTTACTGCATCAAAATTAATGGTTGATGATTCATTTTAAAGATAATTCTCTTCTTGGTAATACTGTTGTCGGCCATGCAGTGTTTGTTTTGTCAAATGGTTTGTTTAATTTATAGTGTCAAGTGAAGCCAAGCTTTAACGTTGACAGAGATTTTAAGAAAATAACATAACTTTTATACTTAAGAAGTAATTGCTTTAAAGCGGTGTTTTCTATCATAACCACCGCAATTTGCATACATATTATTTCTCAAAGAAGTTTTTTGTCGGTTGTTCACTGCTGCAAGTTGTCGGTAATGCAGTGTTTGTTTTATTAAGTGTATTAACATTGGTTTGTTTAATTTATAGTGTCAGCTGATGTTAAACTTTAACAGTTTAATTGCTTTCAAAAAATAAGTATACAAACATCATAAAAAAAACGTGTTATTCAGTTCTTAAGGCATATTATTTTTTAAAGGTATTTTTGACGGTTGCAAACATCTTCTTTACTACTGCATATTGTCGACAATGCAGTGTTTGTTTTATTAGTATAGTAATACTGAGTCGTTTCATATATATGGTCAGATAATGTCAAACTTTATACGCGTTGGATGTAGCGGCATTGCAGCTAATCTTCTACCAGGAGATAAAACAGATCTCATCATTTGAGATGAAATTTCAGTGATACCCAAACGTGTACTAAGCGTTGTCGATTGCCTTTTAAAGAATATTATGAATAACAAAATTTGTTATGGAGAAAAATAACTCTGTTTCGTGAAGATTTTCACCAGGTGTTACACAATAGAACAACCAATGTTGAAAATGCGGTATAAAGATCACGCTTATGTCCTATGTTAAAAGTCATAAGTTGACTCAAAATATGAGATGGAATGATCTTCATTTTACGGAATCGTTTCTTATCGTTCGCTTCAATAACGAAGCATTTAAAGTTCCGAAGCAGCGTAATAATTATTGGGTTTCTCAATTTTACTCAACGTCGATTCTGTGCCAAAAAATGTTATTTATAATTTGTTAGTTTGAAAGAAAAAGATTTGTTTTATATTACTTCTGATAGTGTTAAACAAGAGAAAACAGACATTAAGTCCACCGGCTTATCACCTTAACAATTGATTTTAAGAAAATTATAATGTTAACTTGTGATCTTAATGCTAAACAGGGATCAATAAACTTTACAAGGTTAATCTCAGCACACTTGGGTGAGTATATCATCACTGCAAGATTATTCATTTCGATAAAACTGTACACCGTCTGAACCAACTGTCTTTTCGGATGATAAAGAAAATGTCTTATAAAAGTTGCCTTCGCCGACTATTAACAAGGCATAAGGCCAAACTATTTAAAAGGCAGTATATATTGTGTTTACCCGTTTTTCTCATGGATAGTTATACGAAGACTTTCACGAGTGCGTGGACCCAAGGATTTTTTATTAAAGATTCGTACTGGCAAAAAGTAAACGATAATCATATCATAACCTCAAAGATTGTCTTTCAAGAAATATAAAATTCTTATATAGAAGTAACCAATATTCGAATTTTATATTTTCACTTTCTTATGTTATAAAAATTACTACTAGGGATGCGAAACATTTGCACGGGTCTTCTAGTACTTTCTTAAAAGAGCAAGCTAATTAAGAGATCTTTGAACAGTAAGAAGGGATGTTAGATACTAAGTTTAAAGAACGCGTGTTTAAAAATGTTCAAAGGCCTTTGCATGAAGTCTTTTTAGGATACTTACTGATGCCTCATAATGAGAAATCGCTGAGAGGAAAATTAAAGAAAGTTTGGTAAATACTTTCTAATTGAAAAGGCATTTACATATATTTCAGTAGTGAGAATAAATGTTGATTAAAAACCTTAGCAATAAAGCCCTTTAAAAGACAAATTGTTAACTTGTAATAAGTAATCAAAAAAATGTATCTCAATGGAGTTTAGATAACCACGAAGGCTTAGGCAAATTACTTTTTGAAACAATTCATCTGTGGAAGATACAAAATGTTTAAAAATTTTTGCTTTCCTTTCTTACATTCTTTACAGCACAACTTAAGATTTTAATAACGGCCTACACCAATTAATTTATTTCCTTACTTGAAACTACAAAAAAATAAAAAAAAACTTAGGCGTCTATTCAGAGGTGTTTTACAATCGTTAAACTGTCTGTCAATAGCCAGAGAAAATTTATTTTTCCGTTTCAAATATAATCGCCTTCTTAGAATTCAAGATGATTCAAAAAAATACTGGCATATAGACGATAAATGTAATAAATCAATAAATAACCAGTCTTTCTTTGATTTTTTCTTATAACCGGAGGCTAAAAAAAATTAATTAAAAGTGTCATAAATTGCCAACACTGTCTAGCCACAGTAAAAAGAAATGCAAATAAAAGTAAAACAAAAAAAAAAAAAAAATATGATTTTAATTAGAACGATACCAGTTCTATTTCGCTTTTTCTTGGTGTCCACAAATGTAAGAAAGTCTTACTGCAGCATGGTATTGCAACATTGCAAGCATGTCTGAACAGTATGTTGCAACTTAAATGACGACAACATAATTAATATTGTTGTATGATGATGGCTTGTATCTGCTGCTTTTATCTTTTTGTTTCTATTCTTTAGTTAGACAATCTTTTCTGTTTGTTTTTTTTTGCTTTTTTTCTTTACATTTTCCATTCATTTCACTCTCGGCTAGAATCTCTACTCCTGTGGTTTAAGATTACAGCAATATTATTTGTAATTTTTTATTATTATTATTATTATTATTGTTGTTGTTGTTGTTGTTGTTGTTGTTGTTTTGGTATTTCATTTATTTTATTCTCATTTTTATGAATGTGTTGATGGGTGCGACGACAGATGAAGACAAATTTAAGAATCTCACAAAAGACTAGAGGAGAGCAAAAAAATTAAATACAAAGAAAAAGTGTAGGCAGCCTCCTGTTAGTGAGTCAGTCGTCAGCAGTTAAACCTAAATCGTGGCCAATAACAATATGAACCCATGCTGGGCTTTTTTTTTTGTTGGCGGCTGAATACGACCATAATGAAAACGATAATGATTACCAAGATGATGATACTGTTGGAGCTGCTGTTGCTGGCGATGACGAGTGGTGAGCAAGCGAAATAAATGAATAAAATAAAGCCCAGAATGACGATAATAACGATAATGCTAATGTCAGTTACACTAAGAAATGCGACGCAGTAGTTTAAAATCATCGAAAAGGACAACAAAGAAATTAATTTCTTTCACGTAACAAATGACGAACAATAAAAGCAAAATTAACAGCGACAACAGCAGCAGCAGCAGCAGCAGTAGTAGAAGAAGTTGTTGTTGAAGTAATTGTGGCAGTTGTAACATTAGCACAGTAGCGGGAGGCACTATTATGGCCTCTATTGTGGCATCAAACGCTGCTACTTTTATGCTCAAATAAATACAACAGCAGAGTCGTCTAAGACGTAAATGCAGAAGCAAACATTAATCCATTTGCTGCCTATTTTTCTTGCCATTGTTATCAGCTAAACGATATGACACAATAAGCGGTTAAACACAAAGGTTGCCAGGCATTAAAACTTTTCTTCTTTTTTTCTGTTGCAAATATTTAACAAAAAAGGCACATATTTCTTTAAAAAGAATTCGAACTGCGTGATAATAAGGAAGCATTTGAAATGTCGTAGATTTTTGGAAAAAATTAAATCATAAAAGAGTTTAAAACGATCAAAACTCTTAGAGAAGAGTTGCAAAATTGGTTAACATGTATTAAATCTATAATAAATTCAGGGATAGAAGAGTTACAGTTTTTTTTTGAAAGTTTTTTTTTAAGCAAATTTTAAGTTTCATAATGTTTTAGGAGTTTTTTTTTTATATGTTATATCTTAAGTTATAAACCTAATTTGCAGAAAACCTTTTTAAAAAATATTTAAAAACTCTATAGCTCTTTTATAAACCTTTAGCTTTTGTCTAAAACTCCTACAATTTGTTAGAAAACTTCCTAAAATAACTATGATTACCAGGGAAACCAGAAATATGCAATTACATATTTTCTCTCATGCGACCAATCAAGTCGTATGCAAGATATTTATCCGTTTCATGAATTTTTATGAATTCTGACACCGATTTGTTAGTGCATATTTTTGCATATATCATTTTTAAGAGCATATTTTCGAAATTTTTTTCATATTTAAAGGGCATTTAAAACATTTGTAACGCATATTTGGATTTTTGTACTACGAAATATTTTTACAGCGAAAACAAAATTTAAATTCTGACCAAGTATTGCGCTTACCAGGATATACAACAATTTTTGGAAGAAACTTTAAAGTGCGATCAGAAAGCGTTTTAGTTTCAAAATATGTTTGTATGTCAAAAATATTTACTAAAAATGTTTAGATGACAAACGCAAATTCATAAAAGCGCAATTTTTATGAGTTTCAGTGGATGAAACAGTTGATGCGATTGGAAAAAAATTTCCAAATTTAGGTGTTCCACACTATGACAAAGAAGCATACACCCAAAAATTCTTAATTAACACAGTTGTTTTGGACAAAACCTCCGCAATTGCACAACACTAGGACAATTCATTAAATATATTGGACGTAAATGTAAACAAAAACTTGATTCTGCTATTTGTGACAGTCGCTGCGCCGTATTTGAAAAAGCTGCCGAAGCCGTAAAGGTGTTGTACTTTAAACTAACACATGTTGCATCTATTACTCATTGACTACATCGTTTATGCGAATGTATAGAGATCAATATAAAAATGTAAACAAAGTCATTGCAAATGTAAGGAAAGTGTTCTGAAAAGCTTTAAATAGAGTTGAAATTTTAAAAGAAATGTGTCCAGACCTCTCATTGCCGCCAGAACCAGTTATTACTCGTTAGGGAACTTAGCTTGTGGCTATCAATTACTACGCTTATAATTATGAAAAGATCTTAGAAGTTCTAACTAAGAAATATAAATACAAAAAGTGAATTTATGTTATTGCAAATACAAGTTTCGGTTTCATTGTGGAGTTACTTAAAATACTTGAAACCAAGGGCTTAACATTCGTTGAGCAATATGCCATATTAACTGAGACGGTTCAGAATATTGGCAAGATGAAAGATTGTAATAGAAAACTTAATATTAAAACTGAGTGAAAACAGTTTAAAGCAAAAGCCAAAGAACTTGCTGTAGAAAAATGTATACGTCAAAATCTAACAAAAGATATTCTTCAAATCCAGTTCTAATGATTCTATGATTTTAAGGAATTGTTAACCTTTTAATATGACCCCATTACATCTGCAGACCTTCAAATGACAAGTTGCCTCAGATGTAATAGACAACGTTGTATAGCGTGTTTTTTATAGAGGTATAGAACTTTAAGTTGGCATTACTTTTCAAGATGGCGACCGATTTAACAGCTGTCAAGTGATTTATTCTCAGTTTGGTTTGGCAATCCATCATGAATAGACTCACGCTCGGCATAGATTCGTCGAATGGGCCCAAAACGAGATTACCGTTGTTTCCGATTTTCATAAGCGAATTTTGTTTAGCGATGAAGCGCACTTCTGGTTGAATGGCTACGTCAACAAACAAAACTGCCGCATTTGGAGTGAAGGTAATCCTCAAGTGTATGTGGAAACACCGTTACATCCAGAAAAACTGACTGTTTGGTGCGCTTTAAACGATGGTGGCCAGAACGTTATAGTCAATGGTGATCGGTATAGAGCCATGATTACGAACTTTTTCATTCCTGAATTGAATAACCATAATGTCCAGGAGATGTGGTTTCAACAAGACGGCGCAACATGTCAATCAGCTCGTGCCACAATAGATTTATTGAAAGCCACGTATGGTGACCGCCTAATTTCACGTTTTGGACCTGTGAATCGACCTCCAAGATCTTGTGATTTAACACCGCTAGACTACTTTTTGTGGGGCTATGTAAAGTCATTGGTCTATGCGGTAAAGCCACAAACGCTTGACCATTTGGAAGACAACATTCGCTGTGTTATTGCCGATATACGGCCACAAATGTTGGAAATATTCATCGAAAATTAGTCGTCCAGATTGGACTACATCCACGCCAGCCGTGGCGGTCATATGCCAGAAATCATATTAAAAATGTAATGCCACAAGATTATCTTTCGGATAAATAGAATTCATGTCAATCGGATAATCCATAGTTGTTTTATTGCAACTTAAAGTTCTATACCTCTATAAAAAACACCCCTTTTATTTGAAAATTTCAATCAATGTTTTGTTGCTTATTGCAACAACAAATACACATACTAATAAAAAAAATTCTGCTATATTTTACCCAAAATTTCAAGTTCTGTATTCAAATCTGCTCAGAAATTGCAGTATAATTTTAGTTCTTTATTCTGTTGTATTTCTTTTTTATTGTTAATTTCTTATATCTTACTTAGCAAATATTATATTTTTTTTTCTCTTACTTAAAAAAAAATTTTTGTTTTTTAGGGCATATTTCCAAATTTTTTGGTCATATTTTCGGATTTTTACTGCATATTTTATGAGCTTCAAACATTATAAACCATTTAGAAATTCTTTGTCTTTGTTAAAAAAATAAAAAATAAAAAATAAAAAATAAATGTGGAATGACTTCTCAAATGCTTAAGCTTTTATAAAAAGATTTAATTTCTAAAACTCTTTGACTTTAGAAAGCGAAATCTCAAAAAGCTAAACTTTGAAACGCTATACCTTTTTAGTAAATTTTAATGCTAAAAGACTTACTAAAGTAAGTGTAAGTACTTGAAGAGTTATACACATAGACCACAGCAGGCTACACGACTTCATGGCTACGAATTCAGCTGGCTAAGCAGCAGAGTGGTAAACAGCTGTTTGTTGGAGAAATATATCTTTCAGTGGTGCCGCCTTTAAGCTTTCACATTTCCAAAAATATAATCGCTTGTCTAAAATATACTTATATCACTTAAAAACCGAAAAATTGAACAACCGAAAATATGCACAAATTTCGACTAGACTCTACCGACTTAAAAAAATTTATTAGAATATTGATATTGTCTGGGTATCACAAATTACCCAGATTTGATTTGTACTGGCCCTACGATGTAGTTGTGGGCATTGAAGTGATATCAAAATATAATTTGTAAATAATGACGAAGCTGGTAATACCAGGGACAAAATGTTTAAAGTTTACCCACTGGCACATATTGTAATGAAAAAATTCCTTCAGTGGATTATAGTTTATCTTCATCGATCCAGGATTACCTCAAGACGGCATAGATCGCTAGATTAAAAAGCTTTAAGAACCAAGAAGATGTGTAATATATCATACAAGAGATCGCTGACATTACATATGTGTAAATAAACCATGTTTTGAATATTTTCACTTGTAAGACGCCCCTATACCCAATTAAGTACACAAATTTGAATTTTTTTAAATTTTTTATTTTATTTATGTTCATTTAGCTTCCTAAGAATAGAAAAATAAACGTTTCGAAAAAATATCAATACGAGTATATGTAACGTTTTAACCTTTTTAAAAAGTTTGAGTTCTTTTAAATTGCCTTGAATGTAATAAAAATATGTCTGTTGTTGTTTTTTTATATATACAATTATAATTATACGGTCTCCAACTTATT
Organism: Wohlfahrtia magnifica; assembly: GCA_023159175.1. Classification (NCBI taxonomy): domain Eukaryota; kingdom Metazoa; phylum Arthropoda; class Insecta; order Diptera; family Sarcophagidae; genus Wohlfahrtia; species Wohlfahrtia magnifica. Next base: position 1,524,483 of record JAKWBJ010000208.1, on the reverse strand, counting down.
TATCTTGCACTTAATACTCGCTTAATAGACAAGCATTTTTACTTACGCCTAAACACAAAACGATAACTGAACTAACTAATGCATTTGCAATATAAATTGCTTCTGAATGTTCTTGCTCTTCCTACAACATTCGAATTATTTCCGTTAATTTCAAATGCAACACCCAAAAATGGTCGAATTGGCAATGCTGTCAATCCCAAAATACTGTTTTGAAGGCAGTGTTTATTTTCGTGACATTACTTTGATTTTATACTCCATTTTTGTGTTCTTTTATTGCATTTGTATCTCTAATCTACATAGTATCGCCTGAAAATATAGAAATTAACCTAAGCTTGGTTGTCTAGGTTTGCAACTATGATGTTGTAAAAATACTGTATTCTGTATCGGGTAGCCTGCAGAGGTAGAATATTTTCTACCCTTTACTGGCAGATGAGTAGAAAAATATTGTCAAGTATGATTGCTAATAAAAACCGACCTGTAATCTATCGCTTAAAACATAATCAGGGTGTATTGGGATATTTTCAACTCTGGTAAGAGTGCAAAATAAAACTATTCACTGTCAAATAAACAAATTGAGGGAAAATCGAAATTTAAAAAAATATATTTAATAAAGTCAGATAAAGAGTTTTGATAATAAAAACGTATACTTTTCTTATCCTATCTTGATTTGTCAACACATGTTTGCACATTTAAAATGAGTATTGAAGTGTTATAACTATTGTGACTGAATACCTTTATTATTCACAATAGCACTTAAAGTGTTGTTCATTCATTCATTCATTCATTCACATTCTTAGTGAATAGTTTTTGAGCATGATTTACATAATGTTTTTAGCACCCGCAAGTGACGTTATCGCTGGCCATAACCACTTACAACAAATGAATTTTTGGCTCTTTTTTTTTGTCAAGAGGGGGATTTTCGGTAATTGTGATAATGACCAAGTTTTGTTTAATTTATTTAATATTTTCGTTTGTTTTTCTTCAAATATGTGTGTATGTAGCTATGAGATGGCTTATTAGGCTTAAGGGTTTTTATAGGCCTAGTTAAAAAGTCATAAAAACCTAAACATGCCTCATTAATTTCAAAAGGCGTTGATTATGCTGGTCTGGTGTGTGTTCTTTTTTCTACTTTTTTATTTTTTTTTTTTTCTGTAAACATACAAATACACGCGATTTTTAAAGAATTTTTCTGGCCAACAGTTACATAAAAAGTTGGCTGTAACAAAAGGTGTGACAAACGCCAAAATGAAATATTTTTGTTGCATATTCTCGTATCAAAGAGGAAAGACATTTTTATTTCCTTTTTATTACCTGAGAACTTGAAAAACAAAACAAAAACCAAAACAACTACGCAAAAAAATTAATTGAAAAGCAAGAAAAATGGAGAGAAAACGTAGCAAAAAAAAAGCTAAAGAAGAAACGAAATGGAAAAAGTAGTAATGAAATGAAATTCCTCAGCTGTAACAGAGAAAAAGAATTTTCATTTTCATCGCATAAAACATCTAACGAAGCATTTAAAGTGTGCTGCTAACAGCAACAACAACTTTTACTCTATTAAATGCCTTAGAAATATTTGCACTGAAATGAAGGTGAAAAAACCGAAAAACAAACAGACCTGCACGGACCTTTACAAAACTGTCTGCAGAAATAAATAGACTTCAATACTAAAAAAGCCAAAAAACAAGTCAAGGCACTATAAAAAAAACACCAACAGCAACATTATTTATAAATATTTTAACAAAAATTTCTTCTTTACAAGAGTAGTACACACACATTCTTTATTAAGCAAAATGTTCTTACATACAGATATCAAATATTTATTTATAAAAAAAAAATAATAATAATAAAATAAAGAAAAAACTCCATGAAGTAGACTACTGTGACTCACCCCTAATATCTTTGCATTTTATCTGCCAGACTTAATGTCATTTTGAAACCAAACTGCTATTTTCACCAAAGAAGAGGACCCTCAAAAGAGAACAAAATTGTTTCCTCATACATATCTTATGTCTGCATCTTAAAACAACAATATATTTCGATTTCTTATCTATTGATATCAAAATTGTAAAAACAACAACTGCTTGCTCTCTAACAGCCAGGCAAAACCTGCCTGCTGCTATTGCTGCTGCATTTCTTTTCATATCCAAAATATCATCCACAACTATTGTTCGTTCGTATACATTTAATAAAAAATTAAATGTGTATTTAGAAAGAAATCCAAAAAAGTACGCAAAAGGGTATCATAACCTTTAATACTTTTAGTAGGCATTAGAGAATAGATTTCATTTTAAGATTAGATATAATTTCTTCCTCTCTCTCTGCCTCTCTCACTCACTCTTGCTTTCTCTCTGGGTATCACAATCATTTTGTGTTATTTAAAAAGGCATTAGTGATAAATAGATGCGATTAACCACATGTTCTTTAAAATAAATGCTCATCAAAAAAATAAAATATGATGTTTGCGGTAAAAAAGGGACAAATTATGGCATTAAAACCCTTTTCTTTTTTACATCAAAGCAAAGGGTAAGAAGTTCCAAACAATAACAACAAATTGCTAATTTTATGGGAAAAACGTAATTCATTATTCAGTTCTTTTATAAAAATAAAAAAATTAATGTTAAAAAAAATCCTAAAATGGTACATAACATAACATAACATAATATTAGAAGATAAAAAAGTATCAAACTAAGTAGATACTACGAATTTTTAAATTAAGAAAACCTAAAAGTACTGAAATAAGTAAAAATTATTTTGTTATTTTTTACGAACATTTTCATAACTTATAAAAAGCACAAAAAGTACCAAAACAAGTACTGATTACGTATTACATCGGCAATTCGTTTCTTGGGTCATCAAAAAGCTAGAAGATAATGAGAATTTTTTTTACCAAAATAATCATCACCGAGAAAGTCCATTTGCAGCTCAATGGCTACGTCAAAAAGCAGAATTGCTGCATATGTGATGAAGAGAATCCAAGAGTTATCTTAGAGCATTACATCCACAAAAGGTTACGATTTGGGGTGGTTTATGGTTCAGAGAAATCATCGAGCCATTTTTTTTTAACGATAATGAAAACGCGACTAAGGTCAATGTAAATCGTTACCGGGAGATGACCCGAAGCTTTTTGCGACGGAAACTGGATGATTTACTAGATATAGAGAATATGTGGTTTCAAAATGATAGTGCCACTTGTCACATAGCAAGAGTAACAATGGATCTTTTGAAAGAAAAGTTCGAAAATCGCATTATTTCTCGTAGAAGAGGAGTAAATTGGCCACCAAGAGCGTGCGATTTGACACCTTGTTTTTGGGAGGGGAGCGGTGATCTCGAAAATGTACAGAAATAGTCGCACAACAGCTGAAGGGCTTAAATCTAACATTATCGAGCAGATATCAACCATTGACAACAGTTTATTCAAAAACATGATTGATAATTTTGCTAAAAGATTGAGCGCATTTCGAGCCAGTGCGGGAGGATCATAATTTTTCTTTAAACGCAACCTGTGCGTAGTAAACTGAAATAAAAATAATGTTTTTGATATTAAAAAAAGTGTTTATTTTTAAAAATTAAAACAAAATCAAAAACTTTAAAAAATAACACATAACTGAGTCAAAAATTTACTGGAAGATACTTTAATTTGGTACAATTTTGTTATTCCTTACGCCATGGTCATACATACATTTTAATTGAGTCAATTTATTTTTAAATTGCGCTATTGTATTTAGTGTTCACACATAGCGCAATTAACTTTACACGATTAGCAGTTGACTGCCGAAAATGTTACGGCACATTTGGTTCATAAATTTGTGAATTTGGAATATGAAACTTAGAATTAATAAAACTTTAGCGTTAAAATTTAATTAAAAAACTCAAATTCATTTGATAATATTATATTTCATATGGCATTCTACAGTATGCGAAGTCCGTATTCATACAACCTTACAAAAATTTATTTACTCAAATTTTAATATTTTTCTACAAAACAAAATGCCTTAAATGTCGCTTTTTATTTGATTTAAATAATAAAACCTGCTATATATGTATATAGTTGTCATTCTTCACTGAACATACTTCACACAGAGTTGCCACTTCTCATTCTACATTCTTCGCACAGGGTTGCATTTTGAATTTTATTCAATTAATCGTTCAATTAAATACTAATTGAGCAATTTATAAATTGTGGTTTTGTATGGTAAATTGAGCTCAATTAACGACTTAATTGCGTAAAATAGCTTAATTGGAAATTAAAGCTTATGTGTGAACATGATATTAGATGTGTTACTTTTTTCATATTTCTTTAAAGCGCATTTGTAAACTTTGGCAATTATTTGTATAGAAAACAACTAATAAAGTGTTTAAATCTTTAAGACTGTCTCTACTAGTAAGTATGTATGTATATTGTATTTCCATTTCTTTGTAATATAAAGACATTCTTTTCTACTTCCACTTCAAATTTAGCTCAAGAGTAAAGTTCTTGAGTATTATTTTTTTTTTTTTTATATAACTTTTCATTTATAGTTAAGTACACTATACTCGTAGAGAATAGTGCTAATTTTGTAACCATTGGTTACTTTCAGGGGAGTTTTAGCCATTTTAAGCACATCTATAACATTTGGGGCACTTGAAATGAAAAGAAATTTCTTTTTATTGCCTTGGAAAAAAGAGAAAAAGAAAACGAAAATTTGATGTGTTTGGACCCACTAATCATCTAACCAGTTAATTGATGTTCAAAGCCAGTGAAATAAGGATACTTTTAATTCAATACACAGACAGATATATACGAAGATTTATTCATGCAGAATATTTAGAGACACACCCGCACATACGTTACTAATACGACCGTTGCTTTTTTGTTGTTATAGTTGTTGTTGTTGTTATTGCAGAGCCAAGCAATTTAAGTCAGTGTCCTCATGTGGGTTTCTTGAAACAATTGAATTAGAAAATCAAAGAAAATTTGCCCAATTTAGTTTTATGTTGCTGATGTTTTGTCAGCAGCCACTTGGTTTAGATGTCTGTATAACAAATAAAGAGAAGAAAAACAAAATTCCAAAACTTCATGAACCTTTCAAAATCATACGAGGTTTTGTTTCATTTTTTTTTAACCAAAAAAAAAAAAAATTTATTTTTACTCGCATTTAAAATATATTTTCTTTCAAAAGCCTGCACAAAATTTATGCCTGATTTATTCTAATTTAAGGCAACATTAAGAAGAGACAACAACGGATAACATTTTAACGAATGATGAACAACAACAAAAACAAAAGCCAGCGGCAAATACGAACAGAAGCAGGAAAAGCAGCAGACTTTGCTTACAATTACTGCACAATGGGCCTCAGCGATCATCGTTAATATCATCTGCTCTATGAATATCTTTTTGTTGATGTCTTCTTAAATAAATTTCAATGTTTAAATACAGTGTCTGTGTGTGTGTGAGTGGATGTGTATGATTGTATGTGTCACAACCCCTATTTTATGATCGAACTACAAACAGACCGACCGACCGACCGACCGAATTTAACTACAACTACAACCACAAGAAAACAACAACTAAATATTACAGTTTTTTGAATTGGAATTTTGAAACATAAAAATATACCGAAGGGGGTTATTTTTATTGTTCCACAAAAGGGTGCGAAGAGCCTTCCCTTAAATCAATATGGCCGACATTATCATTAATATGGACTGACTGACTGACTGACTATACATCGAAATATACATACAAACGCCTATTAAAACTGTTTTAAGGGTAAGAGTGTAAATGCTCGCATACCAACATATACTTTTTCATAGTTTTAAAAGCACTGGAAAGACATAAAACATTAATTTCTAATTTTATTTGTAGTTTCTTTTATTGTAATACCATGTGGGTCATTTCTTATAAATAGCGAATAGAAGAATTCCAAAAAAAAAAAAAAATGCCAGAAGAAATCGATAACTTAAAAAAATTGCCATTTTTAGATAAAATGATTTATAGGTTATATGGTTCTAAGTCTTCGCAGACATCGTAGAGTTTTGAATCATCTGCGCATAAACTTGAAAATTTAAGATTTTTTCACCATAAGCAGCAGCCAGTTTAGATATCTTGGAAGTATAATTTTGAAAACTGATGGATGGGTTTAAAAAATCGATTTCTTAAAAAAAAAATACTTCCCACATTCGGTCTACTCAGACCTACTTTATGGTTGCGAAAGGTTTATCTGTGCCCTAAGAAGCATTTAAATGTGGGTTTTTGTGATTTAATTCAAACGTAATTCAACCAGTACACAGAAGTTAAATGGCGCTAGAAGACAATAGAATGGGATTAAAAAAATGACATATGTTGGAACGGCAATCAAGGAAGGGACGCCAAGAGCATATTTGGAAATACCAAGTTGAAGCGGAAATAAAAACAATCGGCAAATTCTGGAGAGAAGGAAGGACAATGGCACAGAACAGGTTGAGCACGATCTATCTATGTTTATCACGTAAAATTAACATAAGGACTGAAAAGTCTCGTTTAATGCATTCAACTCTTTTCCAGTCAGCGCTAACTTTCAAAAGATAGCTGTTAAAATTTCATGATATTAGTTTGTGAGTTATTGTGCTAATGCAGAGTTGGCAAAAACCCGGCTTTTTAAAAAAAATCCAACCCATCGGGTTTTACTAGGTTTTTTGATGGGTTTTATTCATGCTTCCAAATCTCGTTCTTTTCAACTATACTGCCTTGATCAAAAAGTTCCCGGAATAACCCCCGTGTGGCACTTGAATTTTTTTTCTTCTTTTTTTTAAGATGGTACAACTGTTGTTGATAATCCAGTTGTTTAAGTGTCTACAATGCAATATTGCATTACTGATAGGATTCAGATGGCATTGTGTACTACGAACTGCTAAAATTCCATGATCGGAGCAGGTTTCAATTACCGCATGAATCGCGTATTATGGGAAAAACGGTCGGAATATAAAAACAGACAAACAGATGAAATTTACCTTTTTCATATTAGCGCTCGATCTCACATCACAAGAGTTGCCGAACCATTAGTAGAAACGATCTAATAACGCACCCGTCGTATTCTCCAAACATTACTCCTTCTGATTATTGGCTGTTTTGACGGATACAAAATCTGTTGGCATGTCACCGAATCACTTCTTTTGAAGAAATATAAAATGGACCGTCTCAAAGTTCGAGAAGTTTTCTGAGACGGGTATGGATATTGGTTTATAGGTGGGAAAAACATGTAAGCAGTGATTTGATAAATATTTATTTCGATAAATTTGTTAATTCATTATCATTTATAATAACTTGTACCCCGTATATTTTAATTGTTTTTGTTGTAAACAATCTACGAAAACCCACCCGGTCTTATACATAAAACCCAATAAAACCCGGGTGGGTTTAATTAGATCACCCAGTGGGTTGCCAACCCTGGCTTAGAGTGACGCTACTTTTGTTATTTTCAATTTCGTATTTTACTTCTATACTGCTTCTTGATGGGATAAATACTGTTCAAGCGAAGCAATGGCTGAAAGTGTTATGGGGACTCCGCTCTATCAGAAACAACAATAAAACGTAGGTTTTCGGACTTCAAACGTGATCGTAGAGACACCAATGTTATCGAACGCAGTAGACGTCCAATTCAGGCGTTACATTATCGTTTTGAATGTTCAAAAAGTGAAATTGTGTGAGATATCAAAAGAACGTGCTGGCTCTATGTTGCATAAGTATTTGACTATGAAAAAGCTCTGTTCAAAGAAGGTACGTGTTTGACCGCTGTTAACCAAAAATGAGTCCATCGAAACAATGGCTATACTACATGAGTTGAAGTCTGAATTGCTTCCATATCCACTGTATTCACCAGATTTGGCTCGACGAGCGTCTACTGGCTGTAAGCAGACCTTAAAAAAATGCAAGCCGGTAAGAAATTTCGCACGATTAAAGAGGTTATCGCAGAAACTGAGGACTATTTTTAGGCAAAAGATATCTCGTTTAAAAAAGTGATATTGAAATGTCTGAATGATTGCTTTGCTCTGATGGAGATTATGTTGATGAATAAAGCTAATTTTGAAAAAAAGGGTTTTCTTTGTTAGCCCCAGGACTTTTCAGCCCATGTGTTATATATGTCTTACTTTAATTTTGAAACATAACGAATTTTTTAGTACTTTTTTTAAGAACTAAAATTACCTTTTGTACTGTTACTATGCCTTTAATACTATTTTCAGATTTGTTTTTGAAAGAATTACCAATTTAGTGGACCAAATGGAATCCTACTTTGAAGCACAAGGTCCTTTATATTGAAAATAGCGCATTTGGTACTTTTTGCTATTAACTAGGCTTAATAGAATATAAAAAATTCTCTTGTATTTGGAACCATGAGTTGTTAAACAATTCAAAAAACCTCTGTGCAACACCCTGTATTTACTCTATTTGTCTTTCTCGCTAAACATAAGTGCTTTTCAATGTTTTTATTTTTTTAAAACCTTTTTAATTCGATAGAAAAAAAATTAGAAATAAGGGAACCCAGCAGTATAGGAAAGAAATAAAAAATAAAACTTTAAAATATAATTATAAAATTATTACACATGTGGGAATTGCATGGCGCTGAACAGCTCGTCGGTTATGTTTTGACACGCACTTACTTTTTAGAGTTTAACAGTTCAACAGTTCATTGAGCAGTAGTGTGGCATGTATAAAACAACGGCCTAACACCCCCACCTTCACCCAACAACCCCATCCACCGCCCAGTAAACCACATTTAAAAGCAACTTGAAATTTATTTTCTATATTGGTATGCAGGAAAAACATGAATTAAGAGCAGGAGAAGGAAAATAAGAGGTCGGCCTTAAGTCAGTTAATTGAACCGCAATAATAACAATTCTTATGACACTTTTATTCTAACGTTTATTATAATTTCTTTTTTTATTTCTACGTATTCTTTCCTTTCCTAATTGCAGTTGTTGTTGTTGTTTTTGTTGACTGTGTTATTTATTTGTTTGGTGTTTGAGAAGGTGACAGGTGTTGGTATACATACATTCCTTAGATGAAAGGGATAAAAAGCCCACAAAAAAAGGGATGTAGTGAAAAGAAGAAAACGAAATAAACAAATGCCTAAGATATAATTTGATTTTTAAACATATGTATGTAAACGACAGAAGGTTTTTTCTTGCTTTTATTGGTTAATAAAAAAATTATTAAGAAACAAAAGTATCTAATTGTGGTTTTTAAGCAAAAAAATATGTTTTTTCTTATAAAAATGCCTGAAATTTTAAAGGATTATCTAGCTGATAGCAGAAAGTATCTAATTTTGAAATTTCAGAAGAAGAGAGTTATCGAAAAGCCCAAAAAATTGTGAAATATTATGTACTATTTTGACTTTTATTGGTACGTTTTTTGGTACTATTTTTGATTTTGTTACTTTTTTTACAAATCTTTGCAAGTTTTCTGAAAGTAAAACAAGAGCTGGCAGATTAAGAGATTTTTTACTATATGTCGTATTTCTTTGGAATACTCTGGATAAAAAAGCAGGATTGGGAAAAACCCGGGTTTTAAAAAAAAAACAAACCCACCGGGTTTAATTGGGTTTCATTGGGTTTTATAAATGTTTCCAAATTTAGTACACAGCGACAAAATTTTTTGTTTGCTTATACAATTACGTTGTTTAGTATTTATAAAGAAATTTTGCACTCTTGGTGGAATTAAGGCGTGTTATGTGCTATGAAACTGCAAATGCTTCATTTGAATCATGCATTATGAGAAAAACGGCCGGCCATTTTGTATTTGTACGGTTAAAAAAACGTGAATTCTCCGCTTTTTTTTAAGTGTAAGGGAAACAAACGCTACACATATTCATCTCGTTTAAAGACATATCGATTTACGGCCTACATTTTCAGAAACTATCAGGTATGAGTTTATCTTTTAACATGTCACCATGATGCAATTAGAAACTGGACTCATTTTACCAAAACAATAACAGCTGATACTAAACTGTCCGTACTATAATGTAAAAAAGTTTTTTTTCTTTTCATTTGACGTTAAATGCAATTTGAATGTGATTTTCTTTTTAACGTTATATCACGTTTCTTCATGAAAACTTTTGACAGCACAAAATAATTGTTTACCACAGCGTGCCACAGTGTTACATTTCTGCCACAACAGAGTAGAGCGTGTACAGTGTTGTATTCAAAATTAAAATAAGTTCACCTCTTGATTGCATCATGCATGTCACTGAATCATTTCCTTTGAAGAAATACATAATCGGCTTCAAAGTTGGAGCGCCTTAAAAGACTAGAAGTTTTTCTGAGACGGGATTTGAAAATTGACTCAGAAGTGGAGAAAAGATGAAAGCAGTGATTTGATAAATTTGTTATTTCATTATCTAATAAATTTGTAGGAAACCTTTAAATAAAAAAATAATAATTGGGTTACCCAGTGGGTTGCCAACCCTGTTAAAAATCTAATGCAAGCGTAAAAATACGTTAATATTTTTGATACTTTTTTTAAAATTTTGTACAAAAAAAGCTATATTTTAAAGAAAAAAGTGGCGACTACGGACTAAGGAATTTTTTGCATTAAATTATATGCTTTCCTATTATAAGTTTCGGTATTTTTTCAGCACATTTTTCAGTGGTTTTAAAGAGAAAAGAATATCTTTCTGGAAACTTGTACATGCAGTTTAAAGTGTTTATATTAAAAATGTAAATTTTAATAAATATTAAAATTAAATATTTTTTAATACTATAAGTTTATTACTGTACATATATGTTAAAAATAAAATATGGCCATTTTGCTATATATTTTTACGAAAAAAGCATTTTATACTATGAATTTAGAATCATATAACATTTTAAAACATAATCTATTTATACAGTGCGTCTGATCTGGTTAGTGCCCCACACCCCCCCTTTCACTGAGAGTTAATGTTAAATATTATCTGAACCAATTGCGATATGGCCTTAAATTTTTTATGTAGTAGACTCTTAATAATTCCCTTTAAAATAAAACAAAAATGACTGCTGTACCATTCAAGATAGTATTTTAATTAATTTTTTTTTAGAAAAACTATACTAAAAACATATTAACAATATTGGTCATAAGGATAACGCCATCTGCTATAATTCGATTTTAATCAGTATTTAAAGCAACTATATATAGTCATGTAGAAAATAATATGGATACACTGGTGACGTTATGGTGTAGTTCGAGCCCCAGCAGAGGACAATGAAGGAGAAACAATTTATTGTGGTTTCGAGAGTTTAATAAAGTGGCTTTAACTTCCCTCCTGAGAACTCTATCTAAAGAAAGTAAGAGAAGCCACCCTTGACCTTCTTCTTCTAGCTTAACACTGACGGTGATGACAAAACATCAGAAGAATGATCAGGAAGAAACGCCACCTACTGGCGAAAATTTTTCAATCCTTAAGGTAAAGATCACCGCCACTAATTAGCAAGTGTCTTCACCACTACACAATCATATGGAGGCAAGCTGCAGTGGTTTTAATCATCTACTTAGTTTCAACTACCAACTACCTGAAACAAAGCAATGGATGCTTTGTGGAGCTTCATGAGTTGATTTACTAAAAAAATTTAATAAGTCCGTCAATTTCCAACGGATTCGTAAAACTCAAATCTTATTTTATTCATAACATAATAAAGGGTCCGCCAAATATTTTTTTTTTAAATGCTATAAAAAAAACTACTCAATATTTTCTCAAATTTCTTGTTTTATTTGAAAGTACAATCCTTCCGGTTAATAAAGAAAAATAATTTCATTCAAATGGCTGCCTCGGCTGGCCACGCAGTAGCCTACACGATCGGTCCAATTTTTAAGCACATTATCGATTGTGTGCAACTGTATTTCACCAATGGCTTCACGAATATTGTCCTTTAAAGCGTCAATTGTCCCTGGCTTGTTGGCGTAACACTTATCTTTGACGGCAACCCACAAATAATAGTCCAACGGTGTCAAATTACAGCTCCGAGGTGACCGAACGACATCAGCTATGCGGCTGATAATGCGATCTTCAAAAACAGGGCGCAAAACATCGAGTGTAGCTTCGGCTGTGTGACACGTAGCTCCGTCCTGTTGAAACCAAATGTTGCTAATATTCCAGTTATGCCTCTGGACTAAAATCCGCACCAAACGGTGACTCGTCTTGGGTGTATCGGCTTTTCAATACATGCGTGCGGATTTTGTGTGCCCCAAATGCTTGTTTACATACTCGCCAAGATCAAAATGAGCTTCATCTGAAAAGATGATTTTTTTGCCAAATCGGCAAAGTAATGTCGCAATATTTCCCAGCGTTGTTCAAGCGTATACACAACCATATTAGTTCAGCGGAAGGATAAAACTAATTATCTGTCAAATCAGACATGAGCTAAGTGTTACCATTCACGAAATAAGCACTAGTTGAAAAAAAGACGTTAGATGGCGGACCCTTTATAATTCTTTAATTTATTCATAAGTAGTACTGTTCCTATATAATTTAGTGCTTAAAACAGCTTGTAAACTTGAAAAATTTGGAGAAAATTGGATGATAAATGTTTTTACTTGCGAAATGCACTCCGATTCTAAAAGGCTACTTAAAAAACATGTATCATTAAAAGGTCTATTTTTCTTCTTTCCAAATCCGAAAAGAAACTTAAAATTGGTTAATACTCAGCTATGTTATAAGCTTATAAGGGCATGGCGGGTTGGAAAAACCGGTTTTTTACCCCTAACTCGTGATTTTGGATTCTGGTTCTACTCGATAGCGCCTATCAGAAAAGTATTATCATTTCCCTGGTCTTGGAACTCAGTTCATTTTTGTCGCACCGTGTTATATTTAACATTAACGCTCACTGAAAAGAGGGTGGCCGCTAATCTGATGAAGCGCAGTGTATATACATTTCAATTAAGAGGTTAAAAAGTGATCAATATAGATAAAGAACACTTTTTCGATAAACTTCTGTTTTTTATTTCTTTTTAAACTGTTAAAAGGATTTTTTAGGATCTTTTGGTTGAAATTGATTGTGATTATCTAACAGAATGTATATATAAATTAAAAATACTTAAAAGTACTTAACATATGTATATAATATATTCCTCTTCACTTGAATAGCACACCCTATTTCGTTTCAAAAAATCGTCTTATATCTCAAAAGTTTTAACTGCGGTAAAGCTATTATTATATGTGATCTGATTTATGATAATAGTTTTACTGCGGTTTATAATTTTTGAAATATAAGACGATTTTTGGGTACTACAGATCTATGTGTGAAGTAACAAAATTAAGTACGTTTTGGTTTCTTTATTACAGAGGGTTTTGAACGCAAATTCATTGTGTTTAACTAATCATGGACCTTTAATTTTAAAAGCAATATCAAAAATCCAAAAACTTGAATGTTATCGAGGAGCGCTTCAAATTTTTTGAATTAAATATTAGTCTTTAATTTCCAATAATTCACAAAAGCCTTCATAAAAAATATATTTTAAGTATCAAATTTGGTACCTTTTGGGTATCTATTGAAAGGGAGAAAAAAAAAAAACGATAAAAATATTGAGTTAAAAAAAATGTATAAAATTAATTTAGCAATCCATAGCTTATAATCAGTATAAGGTTTTTGGCGATATAAGAGCTTTGAATCATGCGCAAGTCATAAAGATTTGACATACAGCTCGGCATCATAAAACGCGTAACGTATTTTATTATTTAAACCGAAAACAAAAATAAAAACAAACAAAGAAATAATTGTAACAATGGAAGAAACAACAAAACGAAACCTATTGATCACCAAAAACAAAAACAAGACTGTTGTTTTAACTTTTGTTTTATATACTTAAAGATGGGCCAGAACACACACCACGACGTATTAATCGACTTTGAATTTTTTATTGATCTTTTGTCGGTATTTATAACTTTTTATCGGCTCCTCTTTTATATTGTCGCTTATATTGGATCTTTACGATCATTTTGTGTAGTACTCGCTCCATTACATGAACACACGCGACGGGCGGCAAAAAAAAAAACAACAAAAAAATGAAAAATTAAAATCGTATGAAAAAAAGAGTAAAAATAGCGCCTTTGGAGTCCAGTAGTCACAGATATATTTAAGCAAATTGTTGTAGTTTAAGAGTCTAAGAGAGTTGATGCTGTTGCTGATCCTCTACTGCAGCAGTTCATAAACAAAATAAATTTAATGAAGACCATCATCTGACACCAGCACAGATAGCCAGTCCAGCCAAAAGCCAATAGTCCAACACTAAAATGAACGGTGATGGTGATGGCGATGGTGGTGTGGTGTTCGGTTTATGTGTGTCTTCTAAAGCAGTGTTTCTTTTTTTCGTATTTGGCGTATTATTGAACACAAATGATTACATTTGTAGGTTTCATTCATTCATTCATTTGAGGCTGGTGGTACGTGAACGTACATAAGTTTCATGCAAATCTTGCCGTCTCATACATCTTCTATTCATGATGTACCATCGTCGTTGTCCGGCGTCTGCGGCAAATTCAAAGAGCAATTTCTTCTTCATCGTCATCAGTTTACTTTTCTTTTTTCGTTTAATTTTTTTTTTTATTTATTTTTTATCCAAAGCGACTGATTGAATAAAACATGAAATGATGCTGCCGCTAATGCTAGAATTATCAATTTTTCCAAGCTTAAAGAAGCCAGCGAGAGAAAGGGAGATAAATAAAGACTAGATCAGCTAGCTTAGCTAGCCTAGGTTTAAAGATATTAATTCTTGAAATTTATCATCGATTTGTCTGAATTCAAACATACGCGCGTACGTCGCGTACGTCAAAATGTCCGTTTTTTTTTATAAATAAATTGCTTACGTACGTAAGTACGTACATACATAATACGTATTATTTACACATACATGTATGTATGTATGTATGTATGTGTGTTTTTTAATTTCTTAAAATTATTATAATTTTTGGAAATATATACTTTTGAAAATATTATGGTATGTATACTTATATATTTATATATAAAAATCGAGTGGTTTAGGCCCGAGTTATTTTTTGTTTAACTTTTTTAAAATTTTTGGTAAACAAAGAAAACGTACAGTACTTACAAATCCATGTTTATCACTAATGTTATTGGTCAGCTTAAGTTTATGGAATGAAACAACCTTTTGCATCCATTGTTCACCCGTTGTCGGAGAATCTGGATGGATATACATTCTTTTGGGCATTTCAGGATCTGCTTTACCGGCAATCATCCAGCGACTAAAAAAATAAATGGTAATGGTTAGTAAAAGTTAATTATTTTCACCTGACGTATTTAAACGTCAAACGTTGAAAATAACTTATACCTTTATTATATGAATAATAAGATAAAGTGAAGCCTAAGTAGAATAAGTAGCTGAATAGAAAAGCGTATCAAAATGTCATATGACGTATATAAATGTCAAGACTTTAAAATGACTTCAATCATTTAGAGATTTTAAGAAATTTGCCAAGACTATGGCTTGTTACTGTTTATTTATGTACCAAGTGTTTTAAATATACAAATGGAAATGTTTCTATTTACAATCATTAGACGTGTATAAACGTACTAGCGATTGATATCTATGTATACTCGTACATATGTATACAACAAAAAGTTCTGGGACTAGAAGATAATCAGCCGTATTATGGTTCTCGAAGTCGCAGTCGAATTCGAGAGTTATGTAAGAGATTAAAGAAAAAATTTATCTGTAGCTTTAATCTATTACAAAACTGTCGAATTCGACTACAACTTCGAGAACCGTAATAAGACTGAATATGTCCAAATTCAACATGAATATAGTCTGGGAACCAACCTCTAAAGACTATCAAGTAAATTCTAGAATTTTAAGAGTGTTTTGGGTCTGGAAATATAGTTTAGTTGTAGTAGTTTAGTAATACAAGAAATGTATTATATCAACATTGTAGGGACATTGAAGATCAGACCTAGGGTATAAAAAATTCAGAAAGGCCTTCAATGTACATGTTTAGAGGGCCAAAAATATACTTTACTAAGGATATTAAAAGTCTAGAAACATAGGAAGTTTTAAAGCTTTCTCAGAACCTGAAAACAAAACCTTTAGTGTCTGTTTAACTGTGGAGCTATGAATAGAACTTCAACACTAGGACTATAGGGTGGTCCAATCATAAGGCACAATGTTAATTGTGAGTAACACCCTAACGTCAAGTTTTTTGTCGACATTTCTTGGTTTAAGTGTTTGAAATATTCAGCCATGAATAATTGTGTACCTCAATTAAGCAGCGCATTCAGCTTGTTGAAGCCTTTTACGAAAATCGGAGTTCAAATCAAAATGCATATCGTGTGCTTCATTATTATTTTTGGTCAGCTTAATCGACCAAATGTGCCGGGTCTGTAGGAAATGTGGAAGCACCTGTGCATGCTCGCTAAGTTCGTTCTGCTGAAAAAAAAATTGCTATTGTTCGGGATAGTGTGGCAGAAAAGCCTTAAGCCTCGACTCGTCGTCGTGCCCAACAATTGAACATCTCACGAACATTACTGATGCGAATTTTGAATAAAGAATTAAACTTACATGCTTACAAGGTTCAATTGACTCAAGAGTTGAAGCCTACTGACCATTTTAAGTATCGTCAATACGCCGAATGGTTAGTAGAACAGACAGAAAATAATGGCACAGCGACGAGGCACACTTTTACCTCGGTGGATTCGTTTACAAGCAGAATTGCCATATTAAAGCCAATGAGAATTCACGAATGATTGTTGAAAAAACGATGCATCTATATAGAGCGACTGTTTGGTGCGGTTTATGCACTGGCAGCGTTATCGAGCAGTACTTCGTTGAAAATGAGGGCGGCCAAGCAGTTACCGTGAATAGTGTTCGCTATCGCGAGATGATAACAAACTTCTTGTAGACAGAAATTGAGGATATGGGCCTGGGCGTTATGTGGTTCCAATAGCATGGTGCCACTTGCCACACAGCCAACAAAACAAAGGCTTTTTTGCGCTAGAAATTCAAAGGCCGTATTATTTCATGTCGTGGCGATGTTAATTGGCCGTCACCATCATGTGATTTGACATCGTTAGACTACTTTGGAGATATTTAAAAGCAAAAATGTACGTCAATAAGTCAAATGATGATAAATATCATCAAATTAACGATATTGAACCTCAATTATGTCTCAGAGTCATTGAAAATATTGTCCGACGGATAGAGCTAAGCCACCGAAGCTGTGTCATGTATCCTTCTATCATAATAAAAAATATGAAGATAATTCTTTGAAAACTTTTTCTTTTATTTACAATTAACATCGTGTGGTTTGGTTGGACCACTCTTTAGAACTTCCATTATCTATTTGAAGAAGAGAAAACACGGCTTGTGGCCCATAAAGTGAAATCAGCAGATTAATTAGAAATCTTTGAGGTCTTGGATTTCCTATGACTTACATACATTCTTACATACCACTGTGATCAAAAATTTCCCAGAGTAACCACCGTGTGGCGGTCCCATCGTTCCGATTTGAGTTTTTTTTTTTTAAGTTGGAACATCTGTTGTTGATATTCCACTTGAATTTTAGCGTCATAGTTTGACAATTGCAAAAGCCACTTAGCCAAGAGTGCATCTATCTCCATGTGTGTTGGCGATTTTTTACAATTTTAGAAATGGTTTCCGAAACGCTTTCACCGTAATGGTTTTTAACTCGATTGAATAGAAAGAAGCTACAGAGAGTCAAATTAGATGAATTCAGTGGCTGTTGGATGGTATTTGTTTCATTTTTCGTCAAAAAAATTTCGATTAATAATGGCACTGCGACGGTGCGTTTCCATGAAGTAAAATCCACGAGTTTTCTGCCCACAATTCTGGTCTCTTTTGGCGAATTGCTTCACGCAAACGTCTTATAACGCTCAAATACCACTCTTTGTTTACTGTACGGCCTTCTGGCAAAAATTCATGATGCACCACACCGTTGTAATGTATGAAATTTCTTTTTTGACTGAAAACGATTGGTTTTTTGGCCTCTGCTCATTTGGCGAACGCCATTCACTTGCCTGATGTCTGGATTGCGTGTTGTACTTATAAACCCACTCCTCGTCTTTAATAATGATCTTTTTGATGAGTGGGATCGAATTCGGCCTCGCAAATCATGTCTTTGGCAACCTCAACACGGTAAAAAAAAATTGTACTCTTGCCTACATATATATTAATTCTCATAACATTCCATTAAGGAACATGGACACTTGTCTCAGTCAATAAGCTGCACTCGATTCTATTTCTAAACTCATTGAAAGAGACCTATAGTTTAACGCCGGCTCCGAATGGCAAATGCATTAGAGAAGTTTTCAATAGTAAGTAATACTCATAACCATTTATTAGCTAATGGTATGAAGTGATGCTGCTGTCGAAAAACTTGTTTCTTTTTGTTCAGATGGTTTTGAACCTGAGACCTTCCAGTTGTAGACGGGTGTCTTACCTACCATACCACAGCGGCATACGAAAAACTTCCTAACAGTGATGTGCAAAAGTAATAATGTAGTTGTGTTAGTGAGAACATGGGCATTGCTCTCTCAGAGAGAGTTAATTGATGTTTTAAAAATGCAATGGTAAATAATACCCATAACCAGTTACTAGCTAATGTTATGAGGTGATACTACAGCTGTCGAAAAACTTTTTCTTTTTTAAGATGGTCTGGCCTGGTATTGAACCGAGGGCTTTGTTGTAGGTAGACGGGTGTCTTACCTACCATACCATAGCGGCACACTCTTGACTACGTAGGTTTTGAAAATGTCAAGCTATGACGCTAAGATTTAGCGGGAATATCAACAACAGATGCACCAACCAATCGGAACAATGGGACGCCACACGGAGGTTATTCCGATAACTTTTTGATCAAGGTAGTATATGTGAAATACTTGATATTATATTTTTTTGTTTTTAATAACAATTTAGATTTAATAAAACTTCCGACGGCTTTTCTTATACGTATAGCGATTATATACACTGGTACTTACCTATTGTGAAATTTATAACGATAATCATCGGCAGCCACAATATCCAAAAGTAAAATATACTTCGCCTTGGCATCGAGACCCGAAACTCGAAATTTCATTTGGGGAAACATTTGTCTAAAAAATTAAAAAAAAAAAAATGCAGAAAAAACAATTAGAGAAACAACAACAACAAATTAATTGTTAAATTATATAACATTAAAAGAAGAAGCAGAAAAAAATATGCTGCCTGAATGACTGACTGTGAGAGTAAGTAAGAGCAGCGATAATGACGGTGGCCCAGCATAAGCCTGGCCATGGTTTTGGCTATAACTGTGGCATTATCATTATCAACTTTTATCATAATCAGGTTCGTGTGGTCGCAGTTTTTTTTTTTTTACTTTTATGGGATCTGGGTAAGGTGGCGCCAAACAGAAAACACGAAAATTTAAATTTTTTTACGATCTCTGAGATTCTCCTCAGCAACTATGCAAGGCAACAAACACATCACAGTTAGTATGAGTAGTAGCTGGTAGTAGAGGTGGCAGTAAATTGATATTGAATTGTTGTTGGCAAAACCAAAAGCATACACGTTGAGGGAAGTACTGCGCCAACACCAACACTACCACCATAAAGTGGAGACAGGAGGGTATTTAAGGTCTTTTTTTTCTTAATAAACCACCCATTATTACCAACTAATGCTGTGGCTTCATTTGTCCAATTTGTGTGAAATTGTTGTGGCAGCAACCAACAGTTAGTTAAAGTTAAAACAAACATTTTTATTTGGTCACAGAACGTGTTGAAAGGCTGCATACACAGTTTAGAATGCCAACGGCATAAGACAACAATAACAACAACAAAGTAAAATAAAAACAGCAATAATAACCAAAAACAAAAGTTGTGAATGTCCAACTCACGGTTTTTATTTTTAAAAACTCACTCATCAACCAAACTTGGACTTTGTGGAATTGGTCTCGGTTTGCCTGGCTACATTTTTATAAATTTATTGGTTTGTTTCCTCTTCTTTACTTTTTTTTTGGAGTTCACTGCTGCTAAAGTATCTTACAAATATGAAAATTATAACTTTGAACAGCAATCACTCAATCTTTTTAGCCGAGGTAATTTCGTTAGTCCCAACCAGGCTCAATAAATGACAACAACAGCAACAGCGGCAGCAGCAGAGCTGAAAATCTTTTTTTTTTGAATTTTTGTTTCAATTTTAAGTTTAAGACTCATGAATCAAATTTAACGAATGTCTCGTCGTTCATGAGCTTAAACTGATCATCATCAACATCGTTATCATCATCGACGTCGTCGTCATTGTCGACAACGTACTCATCACCCATATTATTATTAACGGGCATCAAGTCCACAATTTTGTTAACCAAACTAAATACCAATGGACGGACAGCCAAACGAACATACAGACAATCGTCGAGACGCCGCGACAGACGTCAACGAAAAACCAACAAAACATGCCCACTAAACTGTCCAACTTTTTTTCGTATTTTTTTTTTTTATTCTTTCATTGGCCTTCATTATATGTCTTCTTCTTATTCTGCTTATGATTCTATCAAAAATGTTGCTGTTGAGCGAGCGCCTTAAGGAGAGTTGTCAGCGCCGTAGTAAAATACGAATAAATTCGAATATTCCTGCCTGCCTGCCTGCCTGCCTGCCTGCGTGTTGTTGCATTAAGCGGCCTGGCTTACAGAGCTGTTTAGTTTGTTGGTTTTCTTGAACATTTTTTGCTTCTCATCAGCAATTAACGAGTGAGTAGAAAAGCTGTTGCGTTCAACGCATTTACTACTTTAAATTCATCCGTCCGTTAGTCCGACTAAATGTATGTTTGTTTGTCTGTCCGACTGTCTGTCTGTCTGTCTGTCTGTCTGTTCCCATTGCCTACATATAGGTTTATTGCCTATGGCTTATTTTCAATAACTCGTTAACCATTATTGAAAACTTGGCGCCAGTTGGCAAAACTCAACACTCACACTCTTCTTTCTTCCTGCCAAAGTTAAAAGCTGGGCTTCTTCTTTAAACGAGGCCAACACACATACAAAACGACCCACCACATGCGTTTTTTCTTTTCTCGTTTAAAAATTCTTGCTTGTTTTTGCTTTCTGTTGCTGCTGCTGCTGTTGCTGTTCCTTAACCAAAATAAAAGGAGAAAAATTTTTTGTTGCCCTTTTGTTGTAAAAACAGCCAAATTTGATGTTGGTTCACCTTGTTGCAAATATTTTAACTGATGCAACAACATACACACACTCATACATATATTTACACCAAAGGATTGTTGTTTCCTTTTACACTGGCAACATCAATCTAAGATCTCTTTTCTGTTGTCTGTTTGTTTGTTTTTGGCCCCTTTGATGCGATGCACTGGCAAGCAAGCAGGCAAAGCAATTGATAACATTGTTTTTTAACTAATTTTTGCTCGTTTTTAAAGCAACAGCGTCCGCTCAACTACCACAACTACCAACAACAAACAGTTCGCCGATATGTTGTAGACAGCAAAGTGTAGGCGCAGGAGGGAGAAGCACAATAACAAAAACAACAATAACAAAAACGAAAATCGAGATACAGATTATTATTTTTACGTTTGTTTTATGAAATTCCCTTAAGACGATTCCTTCGATGATTATTTTCCAAAGTTTTCTTACGGTTTGTATGCAGCACCCCAATAATACTGACTAAAATCGAACAAAAACAATAACAACAACAGAAATAATAACGAACAAAAAAATATCAAAATCACTTACACACATACACACACACGCACAATATGAAAAACAAGATCACTTCACAAAAGTACGATTATTGGGTAGGGGAGAAAGGCTTAGACGCTGAAATATAATCATGCCCTAATTTTTACCAGTTGGCAAGATTAGTTTAAGCAAGCAAACTTAGTTCGAATTCAGACAATGCAAGTTGAAGAGGGGAAAAGAAATGATGTACGTGATTGAAACACGTTTTGCTTTCTTACTCGTAATGTCAAAAACGCATGGTATGCAACCAAGTTTTTCTAAAAGTTATCATACTGTTGTCTTTTAAAAAGGTCTGTTATTTGTTGTTTTTTTTTTCTTTGTCACTCCTCCAGAGAGCAGTTTGGCTTTCCACAAATCATCCATTGTTTTTTTTTTTTTTTTTGTTCAGAGTATTTAATCTATTTCCTTCATATGATTTTGCGTTGGGGTGAAGATCCTTGCTAATTGGTGGTGATCTTTACTTTAACTGTGTGATTTTTTCCCAGTAGGTGGCGTGTTTTCCTGATCATTCGTCTGATGTTTGTCATCATCGTCAGAAGTATGCGACTTCCCGCATACTTCATTATTTTTTAGATGGAGTTGTCTGGGGGGAAGTTGAAGCCTCTTTATTAAACATTTGAAACCACAATTCAATTTTACTTGTCCTCTTCTCGAATCGGGATCTTTTGTGTTATAATGCGTGCGCACTTTGAACTACACCAAGCCGTGTAATGTTAGAGGACCTACCTACCTAAATACAACCCTTACAACTCAGGAATTTCAAAAGAAATTGGAGTTTTTAGTTGAAATAATTCTTTGGATCTGAAATCCTAAAAAATAAGGGACCGTCTTAACCGTTTGATCAAGAAAAGCATAATCAAATAACATATGAGGATATATGGTCCTTATGTGCCTACAATACAACGTGGTCTGAGCACTAATGCGGAAAAGACGGAGCTAATGCTATTGACAATAAACATATAGGCTAATGGTGGTTCTGGACATTATGAGTACAATGGTGACGACTAAGAAAACGTTGAAATACCTTTATATAAAACTCAACAGTCTTTTAAAGCTTAAAGTAGGCGAAAGACTCTACTACAGAGTCAGGCAAAATATACAAATGCATTTTACAATTAAATGTGTACTTTTGAAAATGGCTAAAATAGAACGAAGACTAGGGATGTTAGTTTTTCAAACGTAGTAGGTGCAAGCAACGGCCTTTTCGAAATTGCATATTCAATTGTGGTAGTAATTTGAGAGTCTCACACTCATGCCACTTTTCACTGTATTCGTCCACCTTCTCTTTACTTCTATTTGTTTATTTTTTGCTTATTTTTTGCCTATGCGTGTAAGTACGAACCTATGAAAACAAAGGAGAAGAGCAGCTCTTTGCCTGACTCTGTTCCACTATCAGCCAAAATAACATCACCATTAAGAGTGGCCGATTATGATATAATAAGCAACCCCATTCAAACAGATTTCTTAATTGAGTAGAGATGTAAGATTTGGACCAAGAGCAAAAATGGAAATGAAGTGGTCATGAAGAAGACATAAAAAGGGTTTAAAGGTTTGGTTAAGGTTTGGTTTAAAAACGTTCAATTAAGGTAGGTAGGTAAGTTGCCTAGTTATCCAAGACGTGAGCAACTACAATTAGCAACAAAGTGCCGTTTTGAAAACAAACCAGACCACCTAAAATGATTATGAAAGAGAAAACAGGAATATAGCCATCTTAAGCTGCTTATGAAGTGGAGAAGATAAAGGGCATCCAGACTTGTACACTGCGCCAAGCCATTGAAGAAAGCTACGCCAAAGTATCACAGTAGTCTGCTCGCCAGACGCGGACATTCACATAGAAAGTGAACGATTGTCTCTCTTAGAGGTACTTTTGCAGCTTCTACAGTGAAGGTTGAAGGGCAAACCCATTTTCCGCGACTGCGTACCGATCAGCGATGAGTATGAAAATAAAATGGGAGGATATTTTCAGTAGTTTCACTGTCCTGCCATACTCATACCAAAGCCATTGAGCTCCTAAAATAGCACAAGGAATTCACAAGGGAATTCTACCCATGCCATGACACAAAAGAAACTATAGAATTGCCATTTGACTAAAGCAATAGGGCACCAGATGTCAGAGTAGGATTGAATAGATTCCACATCTATCGATGCCCTCCTAAAAAGCTTTTCAGCCTTTTCATTAACAACGATGTCAAAATCAAAAGAATCGCACATGTAACACTGAGTAGCTTCGTCTCCTTTACATTAGAGAAATAAAGCCGAGTTGCTACTAGGCGATACCAGGCCCCTAATGACGAGCTGACTATCAGAGAAAATTCTGGACCTTTCCACAAATCCACGATCTCTCAGCAACCCACAAGCCTGCATAGTCGCAAAAACACCCGCCTGAAAAATGCCAAAGATGTTTGGTAATCTAAAGAATTCCACTAAGTCAGCATATTCGAAGAAAATACCAGCCTTCACACCGGATGCCATCTTGAGAGATCGTAATACCAGAACTTGTAGAAATTCTACCTCTTCTCCTCTTCTCCTCTTCTACTTTTCTCCTAGGGAATAAGGTCCTGGCGCATAAGGTCCCCAGAGCCTAATCTACGGATAAACTAATCTGTTCCCAATTCCCTGAGCGAATGCCTGCGGAAACATAGTGCTTTCAGCATTATCGTACTCTGTGGCGAGAGCAATAAAATGTGGAGATCAAGTGAGTGAATAAATACGTTGATGGCAGCTAATGGACATGTCCTGCAAGCAACAACGGCACCCAAACACACAGTCCTCTGAACTCTCTCCAATCTAGTGGTGATAAGGCTCTTACTAAGGCCTCCCCACCACACCGCCTCCTTCTCACACCATGTGTGAGAATTAGCAGAACCACCAGGTTATACAATTTTCGGCCGAACGTAGATTTGCAGGAAATAAAAGCCATACAAGCCTTCTTTACCCGCTTCTCCACATGCAGTTTCCAATGAAGTTTTGAGTCCAATATCACACCCAGATGCTTGACGAAAGTTTTAGAGATTGATTGTATTCTAATCGAAGATGGTTTGTCAATTAAGGACATTCGATGAAAAAAAATACTATTTTAACCTGTAAACTAAGTTTCAGAGCCACAGTTAAGTTGGTTTTACAAAATCTAATTTTAATAAAATATCAAAGTACTAAAGATTTTTAAAAGTAAAAAATCTAATCGTGGCGTGACAGCTATTAATTAAGGGACTACTTCGTAAATCACTTAGGTTTTACAAAAATAAATTGTATAAAAATAACGCAAAACATCACCTTAGTGATATACAAAACACGCTTCTTAAAAGACATTTTTTTCTTCAAATGTCTTTCAGAAGAAAAATACTCCCAAGAAACTAAAAATCGGTTGTTAATTTTCTAAAATAACTTCAATCGACTGTTTTCTAATCAATTTTCCAAGCAGAGGGGAAATTTTAGTAAATACTGTCGAACAAGAATCTAATTAAAGTTATTCCACAATTGCAGAAATAACTACTACCCCTAGCCAAGCTTTATTTCTTGTACGAATATTTTTTTTTTTTTTCAATTTACCCACATCCGTATACACTACATACAGCACAACGTGAATACTTAGTTGCTGGTTCACATTGAAGATGTTGTTGGTTTCTTTGGTTGGCTGGCTGGCTCTTAGGATGGCTTGTTGTGGGCTCAACACACATGTGTAACTCAAGCAAAAGATATTTTGGAATGATGATGGCTTGTTACCATCGTGTTGATAAGCTTGTTTGGATATTTTGTACACTTTTGTTCTTGTTATTTGTGTTCATTTGTTATTGCTATTATTGTAGTTGTTATTGTTATTGTTGCAGTTGTTACTGTAGTTTTTATACCTTAAAATTCAGTTCAGTTAAGTTTCTTATAGAATTTTGAAGACTTTTATTTTATGCAGTTGTTGTTGGTTTATTTGTGTAAGACAGGCTAAAACGATGTTGATAAAGTTTTTTTTTGTTTTTTTGGTGCGCTTTTGCAAACTTTTTTTGTTATCAAAAGCTCACAATTTGGGAATTATAAGGCCAAATATGACATCATGGGTCAATTGTTGGCATTTCTAAGACAAGCGTTTCAAAATTGTTACCGTTTGTTGTAGCCATGTTTTCCATTTTGTTCTTTTTTCGTATTGCTGTGGTAGTACAAATACACATCCCAGCACTGCGTTGTCAACTTAAAAAAAAAAAAAAATAACATGCGAACAAAAATTTTTAACGTCAGCCGTCTTTGATTAGTCAATAACTCGTTGAAATGAAAAATTTGCCAAAAGAAACAAACGAAAGGGGTTAAAAATTGTCTTCTTGTCTTGTTGCATTCCACAATGCCTTTAAACAACTCAACACAAATGTTTGGGGCTGTGGCTTCTTTTTTTAGTCATCATCTTCCTTTTTTTCTTTGGCATTCAAAAGCAGTCATAATATTTTATTTCAATATTTTTTTTCTTAATTTTTTGTTAAAAATTTAAGTCACGTTTTCCAGCGTCCTGTGTCGCACAGATTCTTATTTAGCCATAATAGTTATACTCCTCGCAATATTCCAAACAGGCCATACAAGCGAGTATGAAATGTGGAAGTCATATTCAGACTCTTTTTTGAATTTCTTGATTTCATATTTTCCTCCCTTTTTATACTCCCATTCTCTCTCTGCTCCTTTCTATGCGTCTTTTTCTGTGATTTTTGTTTTGTGTGAATAGTTAAGTTATTAAAGAAAAGGACCACCATGCAACCAACTAAATTGAACAACTGAACAACAACCACTAATTTATGAAGACAAACCTAAAAGGAAGTAACTTTCAAATGCTTTGGAAAGACAACTCATATGATTTTTATTTTAACTATTTATGCAGAAGCTTTTTAAAATGAACGTAGAAGGCTAAGGTATGGAAACCAAATCAATGGTGAAACTCATGGCCAAAATTTTACAAGATTGTCAATTATTTGTCAATATTTTATAGAATAAAACTTATAGTTTTATAATAATTTACTAAAGAAAATAGAATTTTAACAAAATTTTCATTTTTTTAGAAAGCCAACTACTGAAATTATTGTTAAAATCATGGAAAGCACACTCAGGATATTAATTATTTTTTACAGGAAAGCCTAACCAACTCCTACTATCCTTGATGAATAATAAAGACACCAAAACTTCTTAAAAGCAATCGTTATAAATCAAGACGGTTTTTAATTATATTCCTCTATTAAAGATCTAAAGGTTTTCTGGATTTCAATCGCGGAAAATCATAAAAAGGTTCGGCATATTTCTAGATTTGCAGTTAGAGAATCTAAAAATTTATCTGGGAAATTAGAAGTAATTGAACAACCGAATAAACATCGCAATTTTCAAATTCAAAATAAAATATTTTTGAAAACATTCGTAGTCTCTACTAGATAAAACCCGGCGTGCTTTGCTACCCCTATCTCAATTATTATCTTAACTATTATTTTTTCGCCATTTTGTTCCCTTGCCGTACATCACCAAACATTTAAGATGTTTATAAGTAAGTTTTCCTTGTATACAATCTGCTTTTTAACTGTATACAGTTTTCAAACAAATACACATTAATTTTGATATATACTGTTATGCCTACAAAAAGTTCACCGGATGCTTTGTGCAATTCCCGCTTATTTAATCTATCCCTCTTTTTTACTGATGTGGACAGATAACGAAGCTTAAATTGTTAATGTTCTCCAAGTATATACATTTCCATATTTAGTATGAATGGAAGATGCCACGCCCACTTATCCAATCTCGCCCGGTCATTGACTGATGATGTGTATTGTCCACGACGTTGTTTAAACCAAATTGAGAAACTTATTACCGCACATTTAGCGCTCTCAAGATATACAAAAATTATTGTTTACTATGTAGCGATGATGTCGCCCACTTATTCAATTCCGCCCATTTTTTACTGATGATTTGTATTGGCTATGAAGCCAAAGACCAAATTCAGAAACTTTCTCTTTTACCGTTGTCATCATATTGTTACGTTTTTACATTTTTAAAAACGTGTATTTATGAGTTCATAGATTGCAATTAAAATAATATAAATCTTGTGTTTAGTTTTTAATGAAAACCCTTTATTCAACAGAGTTTTGTGCTGCACTATTTGTAACCTTTTTAAAAACAATATCAATTTCTGTTCTTACAAACAACAACAATTACTCGAAAGATCTTTCTATCTAAAGATCTTCCGAAGTGATCGTTGTTAGCACTTATGTTCGGTCACAACCTTTTCAACCAGAGGTTATCCACACTTAACTCTCTTTACTTCTTATAAGCTCTCTTCACACCGAGTTTAAGTCAATAAATTCTCTTCACACCGAGTTTACTACACATAAACTTGTTCGCTTAGTTTACACCAAATAAACTGATTGTTGTTCGCATCGATGTGCTTTTTATATGGCTGAGTAAACAATACTTCGAAAGCTCTCGAACCTCTCGATATTTCAGGTAGACTCCTATTCTGTCCTTTACTTTCTTTTTAGTTTTTAAGAAGCCATGCGAATGAAAACATCTACTTCTTTCAGTATTTTTTGTTGTTGTTTGTTATTGTCTGTTATTTGTTTTCCTTTTCTGCCTGTTTTTTTTTTTTTGTTGCCGTTTCATTTTTATTTACTTTATTTCTGCTCATGCTTGTTGTTGTCGATTTAGTTATTTGTCAACAGCGAGTATAGCTGCTTTTGCTGCTTGTGTGCAATGTCTAAAGCAGCCATACACATTTCATAGAACTTTTGTTCACGCACAATTTATACGTATTCTTACGCTCTTGCATTTAGTCGTCAATGAAACAGCCACGAGTGAACATGCTTACAGGTGTCTGCTGATGTTTATTTTTTTACAGTATTATTTTTTTTTTTTTTTAATACTAAAATTTTGCACAAAATTATAAGATTTTTACTTTTTTAATAAAAATAAATTCATTCCGATATTAGTAATACCAATTATCCATTCAACTTATTCTTAGCGAAAAATTTTCATGTTCTCACTAACACAACTACAAGTGATATAAAGTGAAAAACTTGGCTTTGCTTTTTTTCGCCTATCAATGCTAAAAACTCGAGAAAAACAAGAAGCAAGAAAACAAATAAAAGAAAAATTAGTATAATACGCTACACGTGTTCATTCGTCGCTGTTTCGGTGAAGACTAAAAGCAAAAGCATACGAATGCATGTGAATTGAGAAGGAATGAATGTTCCAAGCTCTGTTCATCATTTTTGTTGAGCAAAAACATATATATTTGTTTCGAAATATCTTCACTAATAGCGAATAATCGCTTATTGCAAATCTCAGGTCAAGCGGTAATGTACACAACCGGAGAATCTACCGAACTAAGTTGATTATAATATTTTTGTAAGTCTTTAGAAAAACATCTTATCTCAAAACTGTTAAAAACTAAAGGCATTTTCTTTTCTGGCAAAAAATGTTGCATTTTTTTATTTTTTGCCATAAAATGTCGTCAACAATAAAGAAATATCAAAGATTTCTAAAGGCAACATTTTTAGAGATTAACACAGCAACCTTTACTTATATTACATTTTTTTACGAAATGAACACAAAAAAAGAAATGGCAACATAAGTGCAACATTTTTTTTTAGGGAAGAAAACGCCATAAGTAAAAAAAGTAATTTTAATGACACTGTTGTCCACTTCAAGGGCTTACAGTTGAAATACATACTATGAAGTAAACTAATGAAATCCTTCAGAACTTATTTGAAAACCTTTAGAAATACATACGTTGAATCTTAACTTGGTTATTAGGATTACAAAAACTCGTGAAGACAAAGTAGGGAAAGCTTTTTAAAAATACACGGAATATCTATCAAATAATTGAAAAACCAAAGGAATTTATTAAATAAGTAACAGAACTTTGATTAATGATGCTTTTGGCAGATTTACTTTCGAAAATTAGAAAACTATTAAGGTTTCCCAGTCTGGAATTCAAATTTCCTTGAGAGCCAATAGGTAAAACCATATGAAATACAACTAGAAATCATCTTAAAAATGCAACAAAAATAAATAATTGGTTTATATGATGAACAGACAATTAGGGCTCAGATCATCCTGGAAGTTTAAGTTTCGGTTTTACTTAAAATTTTTTTCTTTTTCCTAAAAGAAATTTGTATGACTGGGGTAAAATCTTATTTCGATATGGAGTGATGTGTATTGTATGCAATTTGAAAGGAAGTAGTTTGAATACCTCTTCACAAAAGACATATTAATTTTATTCCTCCACCTGTTGATATATTTTATTTAAAAATTTGCATTTAATTTTAAACGTTATGCTGGAATTTGAATTCTTCTGAAATTTCCATAATATTTTTCAACCTTAAAAAAACCTGTCGTCTGCTTTAATCCATCAATCGATCAATTTTTATTTCATTTGATGAAGATGTCATTTCGTCTAAAGATTAATACAAAAGAGTCACTTAATTTTATTTATTTATTTCATTTTGGCCTAAAATGGACACCTGCTTAGTGAAAAGTTGTTGCATTTGACGACACAATTGTTGGCATTAATCTCTTACAAAATGAACAAAAAAGAAAAAAAAAGAAAAAAAGGAAACAGAGTTTGTCAACACGATCTCACAAGATAAATAAACCCCCGGTTTCCTTATAACTTAAAATCCTTTAGGGGGAAATCAATTTCAAAAAAAAGACCCCAAATTGTTTAACAAGCAACAATTGCAATGAGGTCATTATGTAGGGGTTGTTGTTATTGTTGACAAACCGTAACAAAAATTTGAACACTCGTTATCAACCAGCAATAATTGCCAAAAACAATTACCTGAATTGTAAGCAATTGTTTATTTTCTTTAACGCATTTCAATAAAAATCGAATTGAATGAATTTGCGATACGCAATATGCAAATTATTGCACAATTTATTTGACAAATAAGAAATTGCTTTAAACAGGTTGTCTTGTCTCTTGCTTTCTTTAAAAATAAAACCCTTTGAGAAAATTACAATTGAAATTGAATTGGATGGATGGTTGAATGGAAATTGTAGAAGATAAACGTTAACGATGGGAGACAATTGATAACAGATTGGTAGTAGATAGCCAAATAAACAGACAGACAGACAGACAGACAGACAGACAGACATACATTTTAATACAAATGAACAGGTATCAAGATAATAATTGTTAAACGTTGTAGTGTTTCAGCTACAGCAGCTGCTTTCCCAGGATCCCATATAAAATGGCTTAAAGTAGCAGTAGTAGTTAGTAGTTAGCCATAACTACTATATGGATATAAACCAGGTTTATTTGTTGGTTTTATTGGTATGGCATAGCCTCGCTAATTACCAAAATAAACAAGACAATTTAGGGGTTGGTATAGAGCGATAAAATTGCTATAAATAACTCAAAACGCAAACACACACACACACACACACAAAATATACGCCACAGCTAAATTAATAGCTAAAACCAACCCAGCCAGTAACAGTCTGTCCGTCTGTCCGTCCATGACTTTTAAACTATCATCAGCGTCTTTCACAAAAAGCCCACCTGAACTCAAATACAAAACAAACAAACAGACAGAGAGAGTGAAAGAGAGAGAAAAAACGCCATAAATAATAAAATTATTTTTTAACAAAATGTTGAGAAATGATGGAAGTGATTGTGTTGAAAATAAATGACCCAAGCGCCACAAAAAAAGGATACTCTGTCGCCCGCTTTCGTCTCATATACAGATGTATCTCTTCTTGTGGTCAAGGAATTGAAATAATTTTTTATTATTATTAAAGATGCCACAGCGTCTGACTGACAGCTGGTAACTCCCACCAAAAACTAGCACCGAAAGACAACACACATCAGCATGCCAAATACTCGAGAATATTATCTCTTTTTTAAAAACCATTTTATGTGAACGTTTAACTTACTGATCGTTTGGCAAAAAAAAAAAAAAAAGAAAAAAAAAAAAAAAACTTATCTTAACTAGGCCCGTTTATCTTAAATCAAGAAAAAGAGAAAAAAACAAGACAAAGTTTACTGCCAATGCTATGCTGTCAGCAACGACGAACAACGTTGTTATCAGCAAACAATTAAAACCAAGAAAACACACATGAAACACAGATAAACCAACAAATACTCTCATACACAGGACAACACAAAAAAAAGAAAAAGAAAAACAAACAAAACATAACAATTAATAATAAAAAGATTGTTGTTTGGGGACTGGGTACAAGTACTAAGCTTTGTTTGCACTCACACAAACCGATCTTTGTCAAATGAATCATTTTTCTACATTTTAGACCCAATAATTGTCACCCTACTTATAATGTAACCCATGCGCCCTTTTTATACTCTAACATTGTCATAAATCAGCTGAACAGCTGTCACTACTACTACTGCTGGCTGTTGCTGTCGTCATTGTCATTGAGAAACGTTGTTTCGGGTTCTTTTTTTTTTTTTTTTTTTTTTTTTGTTAAGATAACAAGAATATGCTCATGTTTAACAACGATGCTGTTGTAAATGGAACATAAATTTATGGCCATTGACTTCTGTATTTTTTTTTTTTTTGTAAAACAGAGAGAGATAACTGTTTGACAAACACTTGTTCTTTAACTTTTACTTGAAAATAAAATTGATATTTGAACGAAAATTTATTAACAACTCGGGAATAGAGTTTTTTTTCCTTCTTTTTAAATTCAAATTAATGGTTTTAAAAGCACAACAAAAGCTTTAACTAAAGCATCCCAATTAACTATTTATTGTAGAAAAGCATGTTTTGAATCAGAAAATAAATAAAATGCCAATCTTTATGTCTATTCAATAAAATATTCACTTATTTGATTTGAATAGTGATTGCAAGAGTCCTCTATTCGAAACTATGACGCACAGTGGGGTATTTGATGCTTAAAATGGAAATCATTTCGGAGAGCCTTTTTCGAAAACCAGATTGCACGGATTTCGATCTATTTTAGTTTGAAATACATATATAAATAAAGAGTTTTTATGCATACTCTAATGAAATTTTTTAATTTTCTTCTATAGGGTCCGCCAAATAAATTTTTTTTTAATGCAATAAAAAAAACTACTAAATATTTTCTCAAATTTCTTTTTTTATTTGAAAGTACAGTCCTTCCGGTTAATAATGGAAAATAATTTCATTCAAATGGCTGCCTCGGCTGGCCATGCAGTAGCCTACACGATCGGTCCAATTTTTAAGCACATTATCGATTGTATGCAGCTGTATTTCACCAATGACTTCACGAATATTGTCCTTTAAAGCGTCAATTGTCTCTGGCTTATTAGCGTAACACTTATCTTTTACGGCACCCTACAAATAACAGTCCAACGGTGTCAAATCGCAGCTCCGCGGTGGCCAAACGACATCAGCTCTGCGGCTGATAATGCGATCTTCAAAACCAGGGCGCACAACATCGAGATAGCTTCGGCTGTGTTGTACGTAGCGCCGTCCTGTTGAAACCAAATATTGCTAATATCCTCCTTTTCAATTTTTGTGAACAAAAATTCGTTCAACATGACCCGAAAACGATCGCCATTGACTGTAATGGCCACTCCTTGCTCATTTTCGAAGAAAATAGCCCAATTATGCCTCTGGACCAAAATCCACGCCAAACAGTAACTCGTATTGGGTGTATCGGCTTTTCAATGTATGCGTGCGGGTTTTCTGTGCCCCGAATGCGACAATTTTGCTTGTTTACATACCCGCCAAGATCAAAATGAGCTTCATCTGAAAAGATGATTTTTTTGGCAAAATCGGTATCTTCTGTAAGTCGATCGCAGGCCCAGATTCCCAGCGTTGTTCAAGCATATACACAACCATATTCGTTCAGCGGAAGGATAAAACTAATTATCTGACAAATCAGACATGAGCTAAGCCATCTAAGAAAAGTTAGATGGCGGACCCTATATTTTTTATTTTTATTTTCTCAATAACTTTTTTTTTTCATACTAAATAAAAAGGCTTATACAGTACAGTTATACAGTATCATCGCACTTATGACTATCATTGCCATCAACATTATCAGCAACATCATTATTATTGTCGTTATCATCATCACCATATTGAAGATTCTCTGGATTTTGTTCAAATATTAATAAGCTCAACGCTTCTTATTGAAAACTTTTACCTTTTTTGTCTTTTAATTTTTTCATATTGAAAATCATAGGATCGGAAGTCACTAGAGGTCTTAAAAATATACCATCATTCGATTTTTCTCTTGAACATTTTTACGAAAAATTCTTTCTAAAATTTTTTAAGTCTCTATTTCGAGATCCTAGGGCCTCTTCCGACAACTGCCCTATCGGTAATGATTTATAATTTCTGGTCCCTGATTTAAATATTTGTAAACAGTTGGGAATATACTATACCAACGATATATTTTCACAAAATATTTGGCGGTATCAAGTGTATACTCCAAAAAATGTCAATATTTATTTGAAAACCACTTGAAACTGTTACCATTATTACGTGCATTCGCTTTATTAAATTTCCATCAAGGTTTGCTATTTATGTTGAAACACGTTGCAGTTTTGCCGTGATTGGAATATCCAAATCCGGATTTTGGCTGATCAATTATCAAACCCATTTGAAGCCTAAATACACTTTGGATGTAGGCTTTATTAGTTGAAAACATTTTCTTTTCATCTTTAGAATTAGCGTACCCTCTTTATTATTGGAAGCTTATACGATAAGTGAAGAAGCCATTTGAAGAATCGACCCCTCCATGAGAATTGAAAGTCCGGGTTTTTACTGACATAAAATAATATTTAGAGTAGTCCCCAAATGCGTATGTGTTTCATAAAAATACTCTGTTATTTACAGAAAGTACTCGTAGTTTTAATACACATGTATTTCATGTATCGGCAAAGAGCTGCTCTACTCTTCCGTTTTCAAGTATACGAAGTCACACTAATAGCCAAAAAATAAACAAAGAGAAGTAAAGAGAAAACAAATGGAAAAGCAAGTAGAAAAACACAGTGCACAGTGGCCAGAGTGAGAGACTCTCAATTATTAACCACAATTGTAAAATGCATTAATATTTGTTTGCCGAACGCTGTTATAAATATAAATCAATTTATTTTTTGGAAAGGAGCAAATACGAGCATGATTTTATTTCACCAGTAGTTGACGAAATGCTTGTATCTTTAGGAAATATAAAAACTTCGCTTAACTCACTCACCTCTATTTCAAACAATATAAAAAATGTATACAGTGAGTAACCGTAAAAATAAAAAAGGCAAAAACAATTTCACTAGTCTGATGATAATGGTTCCATTACTACTTTTTAATAATGTAGTGGTTAGAGCTCATGTATAACAACACAATGGAGCCAGGTTCGAGAGACAGCAGAGGACATTCGAAATAATTTAATTATAGCTTCCTTTCGAGTATTTAATAAAGAGGCTTCAACATTCCCTCCAACTAAAAAAAGCCCCCTGACCTTGACACGAATGATTGGGAAAAAGCACTACATACTGAGAAAAAATTACAATTAAAATTGAAGTAAAGACTACCACCAATTAGCAAGGATATTCACCACCACTACACAATCCATATAGAGGGAACTACAGTGGATTAATCAACTTGATTAATGAAACTGAAACAAAGCAATGAATGATTTGTGGAAAGCCAATATGCACCCTAGAGGAAACACTTAAAAAACTATATAAATTTCACTTTGAAAAGTAAAAAATCTGTGTTTTTACTTTGATTTAAAAGAACACAAAAAACCTCTTACTTTAAAAGAACGCAACAAAACGGAAAATGATACCAAAAATATTTGTATGCCTAGTGAGGTAGAATTTTATCTACTTTAACGTGATATACATTTACGAGGGCGAATTGACATTGAAGATACCTAGCGCTAGATGGCAGCACAAACACAAAAACTTTTTCTTTCTTAGAAATTACGATCTGTTAAACGATCAGCTGTTAAAATTTAGCCAAATTCATCGATTAGTTTATTTGTTGTAGTCGTTTGAAAAAGTGAATTTCGTGTAGTGATTAAATACTATTATTTGAAAGGAAAAACGGCAAAAGAGAAAATAAAAGCTTGATAAACATTACGGCGAATCTACTCCGTCAGATTATATGGTAAAACAAGCACTGCAACAATACCATCAACAGGAAGGCCAAAAGAGGTGGTTACTGAAGAAAATATCAAGAAAATCCTCGATATCGTTATGAATGATCGCCGGTCAAAATCCCTGAGATTGCTGAAATGGTAAGTAAACATATAATATGAACGTGTGTTCAACATTTTGCATGAACATTTGCATACGAAAAAGCTATCGGAAAAATGGGTGCCGCGTTTGCTCAGTGTTGAACAAAAAAGAGTTCGACAGATCACTTCATAGCGGTGTTTGGATATGATAAAGTATAATCCTGCTGATTTTTGGCGTAGATTAATAACTGTTGATGAAACGTGGGTCCAGCACTACACACCTGAAACCAAAAATCAATCGAAGCAATGGGTGGAAGCTGGTGGAAGTGCTTCGAAGAAGGCGATGACAGCGAAATCGGCTGGCAAGGTTATGGCCACACAACGCACCGGTTCACACAGCATTAG
This sequence comes from Wohlfahrtia magnifica, assembly GCA_023159175.1. Lineage (NCBI taxonomy): Eukaryota > Metazoa > Arthropoda > Insecta > Diptera > Sarcophagidae > Wohlfahrtia > Wohlfahrtia magnifica. The sequence continues at coordinate 1,488,265 of JAKWBJ010000208.1, read as the reverse complement.
ATACGATGCTAAAACTACGAGAAATCCTCTTCGAATTGGTTGATCATCCATCTTGTAGTCCAGCTTTAGACCCTATGACTTTTTCCCGTTTCCAAACTTAAAAAAATGGCTCGCAGGAAAAAGATTCATCTCAAACGAAGAAGTGATTACCGAAACTAATGCGTATTTTGAGGAGTTCCCAAAATCGTATTATTCAGATGGTATAAAAAAGTTGGAAAATCGTCTTACTAAGTGTATTGAGCTAAAAGGAGACTACATTGAGAAATGAATGGATTTTGAAAAAAAAATGTTTTTTTCCTACTTAGGTAGCTTCAATATCAATCCGCCCTCGTATTTACTGTTTCCTGAATTTTTTTTTTAATTAACTCTCATTTTCGGTATCAAATACCCCAATATGCGACGTGTTATAGGACTCAGTTTTGGCAAGACGACAACACTCGTCTGTAAGCGTGAGATATCTCAAGAATAATCTGGGTCATTAAGTTTAGACCCAGAGTATTCACTCCAAGGTAATTGATAGTTGCCAAAGAATCTGTTCTGTTCTGTTTCGCCACTCTCATTGCAACTGCAATAAAAATCATTGAAGAGAAGTCGAATCCGACTCGCATGCTTACCAAGCACGCAATATCCAGTTTTTACTGTCAGTAACCTCGATATATCCCTATTATTACGTGCTATAAGACTGCAAATAGAACCTTTAATAGATCTCAGCCAAATTGCGACTGTGTTGGAGATATTTAAAGCATATCATAATGGCTAACATAACGTACACAGGGAAACTACTGGTAAAGTAATATCAGACAAACGACACAATAGAAATATAATATAGTAGTGGATCAGTTTAAATATAGAAGCGTCACCTGATCATCGATCATATAGTGTCATACGAAATGCCATCTAGATTTGAAGAATATTCAAAAAATTTCTGAATGTTCATTTCGAACCAAATCAGAGCTCTTACAAAATACTACGTTTGCTTAAAAAATATTTATTAAGTGGTGGTCTCTGGGTCTCTGGTCACTTTAAGTTACAAAAATAGAAATGCCTGAAAAGAAAATACACCGCATCAGCGCCTTTAAAATTATATTGTGGGATTTTGGTATATTTGGTATTAATGTATCACCCTGTCAATGCCGTACTTACTTGTGTGTTTAGCAACACTACCAATTCGACCATCTTTGTGTTACATTTGAATTAACGGAAATAATTCGAATGTTGTAGGAGGAACAAGAACATTCGGAAGTAATTTAAATTGTATAGGCATTGGGGAACTTTAGTTCAATAGTGACTAAATGGTCTGCCACACTTAAATTTAACCGATTTAAGAGATTTCTTCTGAAGAGAATGGCGGTCACAGATATGAATGTTTGGAACACATATTCTGTAGATGTGGAGTTCTTAAAAGTTTAGCTGAAAATTTTTAGGGAGACATATGGTCTCACTGGGTGACATATCCACAATTATGGTTTTAGATTCGCTGGTGTTCATTAGAAAGGCAACAGATCTGCTGAAGAAACTATAGACAGGAAAAGGCATAGATACCCTGGGTCGCAATTTCTTGCAACAGTGCTTGTGTCGATAGGATGATAATAAATAATTTCTTTAAGCTCTGATAGGAGAATTAAAAAAGAGTTTTTATAAATTTGTCCTAAAAGTATAGCACAAGACTGACATTGTAAATTTAAAATGTATTTTAGTTAAATTCAAGTTGAATTGTGACTGGATACTGCAATCAAACAAAGGATTTGAACAGCACTAAGCTGTTTCAAATAAAGACTTCTATAGAAAACGAGTGCAATTTCGATACAATCGTCAGCAAATTTTGGGAGTTAGAAGAACTTCCAAACGAATCTAGAGAAATATATTCAGAGGAGCAGAAGAAATGTGAGAGCGAGTTTATGAACAGAATATGACGTCCAACGTCAGGACGATTAGAGGTTTCTTTATCTTTTAAATCTGACTCTGACTCTGGGAAACTGCCAAACGACGATTTATATCTTTGGAGCGATGGCTTAACAAAGATGATAGTATGAGGCAGATGTATCACGATTTCGTGAAGGTTATCAGTTTGGTTTATTGTAAAGACATTCTTATTCAGGAAAAAATAAATATTTGGTTTTGCAGTCCTGTTGCCAGATTTACTGAAGCTTCCTTTTTTGCCAAGACATTTAAAGTTCTGATTTATAATTCGATAAATTTTCTGAGATCTTCTTTTAAAATAAACGTTTTAAGAAAATTAATACAAATAATCATCCACGTACCTTCATATGTATACCGTATTCCTATTTCTATTCTAATGTAAAAAAGAGAATTGAAGTATATAATCTAAGCATATAAAACAAACTTAACCCTCCCCTCCTCTAAACTACATAAAGTATAAAGTTTATTAGAGATTCTGTGAGTGGTATGGCCATAAGTGCGCATGTCTCTTCATAAGCCATTATCTAATTTCCGAGTTAGTCTTGTGTCTGTATACAATGATGATATTGTGACCAATACACTCTTCATACCACATCACTAAAACGTTTCTAGTTGTTTTTGGGGATGGTAAATAAAACAACAACAAAAAATTTAAAATCTTATCTCGTTCTGAAAATATTTGTCAAGTGTCGCCAAAGTAATGGCGAGTGCACAAGTACAAGTTCTTTGAATTCTGTTTTTATTTTTTCTTTTTTATTTTGAAAGAGAGAAAACTTGCATAAATGTTCCACTCCCCTAAGAGAGTTGGCACCTAAACCAAGAAGAGAGTGACATATCTTTCATTAGTTTCATGATATGAATTGCGAGTATATGTGTATTTAACATTGACCGGTGGTGGTACCATAACATCTGCGATATCTGCCATCTTAATATGTTATATCATAAATCCACAAAAACAAAAAAAAAACAAAACAAAAAACTTGGAATTGCAAAACTACACTAAAGCCACATGACTCGTATCCTCCACAGATAACCATTCCAAGCATTTAGCGAATTTGTACATTTAACTCAAAACACCATACGCAAATTACAAATATTGTTAAGACGACAGTAAATGGTATTAAATAATGTGGCTTAAAACTTAAAAGAAAAAAACTACGCACAGCGTTTAGCTTTTAAATAGCCCACACACATATTAAATGTTTATATAAACGCCTTTAAACGGCATGTTCTCTCACCAAGTCTCGACATAATCTTGTTTGCAAACCTGCCGATAAATCTGCCTCATGCTGACTTAAAGCCCCAAAAACACACACACACACACACTTACACAACGAAAATCCAAATAACAAAATATTGGTTATTGGCAACCAAAAAAACAACAAAGAAAAACAAAAATTTTTTTATGAAAAATATGATAAACGTACAGAGTCTGTCCAGTTGCACAGCTAAACGCAATGATTGAATAAGGCAACAATTGTTTCTAATGTCACACACACGCTACTTCCGGGAAATAGAGGAATTTTAAAAACAGCAAAACAACAATAAAGCTTTTAAAACTCCTCAACATATAAACTCAACTAAACTCACTCTGAACTTATCGAAATACAAGAAATGTTTTCTGTTTTTCTCCAAAGTAAAAGCGTTTTTTTAATGAAACCAATAAACATCGAGGAAAGTAGGTTTCGGTTGGAATAAAGATAATATTTATTTAGAGAATTAAAAAACTGGCCTCGGCAACCTATAATACTCTTCTAAGATGGTAGAAATTTAAAAGGAAAAATTTCCTTAATATGCTTTCGGATATGGAACAGCCAAGGTTTTTGTGTAAGCACTTTTAAACGGTAGCAGCACTTAAAAAAATAAAATCATTGTAAAGAAGTCAGACCTAATAGACTTAAAGACTCATCTAAAACCCATAAGAATTTATTCAAAATTTGTGAAGCGTCATTAGTAGCGTCATATTTTTAGACACTTTGTGAAATTTCTAAGTTCTAATTATCAAACTGTAGCAGAGCAGACTCCAAATAAGGAACAGCGATTGTTTTTTCGTATACACCATGGAATCATATTTTTTGTTTCTTTCCTCATAACTCCTTTTTGGAGCATATGGCTTCCACAAAGCATTTACATCTGGAGAATTGTGCGTCTCCAGGTGTTACTTGGGCGACCACGATTTCATGAGCTTTGAGGATTCCACTAGAGTGGCATTCTGGTGATACTATGGAGACTTTCCCGAACGGTGTGACCGAATCACTCCCATTTTCTTTTTCTTAACTGTTTCAGTATGGGTTCCTTATTAGTCACGTTCCATAGTTTTTTGTTACCTATGGTATTAGGTCAGCATATTCCGCATATGATTTTAGGCACCTGTTGTTGAATATATGAAGTTTTTCGTGATGTTATTCGATATACGCCAGGTTTCACTGCTATACAATAGGACCAATTTAACACACGAGTCGAATATTCTGAGCTAGTCCATCATACTGATCGCAATCGTCCAAATGCTGCTTCCGCTTCATTAAACCCCTACATCTGTTTCCACGCTGCCGTTTGTAGTCATTATACATCCTAGATAAAAGAAGCTATCTATATACTCGACTGGTTTACCCTGTAGCATGATCTTTTCTGTGCTGGTATTGTTTGTTCTCTTGGTCTTGGCTTTATTGATATTCATCTCAAGACCTACATTGAGAGACAATCTTTGAAATCCTATGCAAGAGTAGACAAATGACTCCAGCCTCAATGTCATTCCTCTTTTCTTTGAACAGACTTTGGTCATTATGTCATACAGTACGATGGTAAGTAGCTGAGGTGATAGAGGGCATCCTTGTTTAATTCCAGCAATACAGTGGAATGTTGACTGAAGTTCCCATTGTGAAGAACTGAAAGTTTTGCATATCGTACATCGCTCTAATTATTCGAATTATATTTTCTTTGGGGTACTTCTTTCGCACCCAGTACTTTTCCTGTTTGACAAATATTAGATACAGGAGGTTACGCCATTCTGTAGATTGTTCTATGATATTCGTAGAGTACTGGCTTGATCTACGCAGACCTTATTCGGTCTGTAGCCTGTTCGTTCGTATCACAGAAAGCATATTTGGTACTTAGAATATAATTTTATACAAGAAAAATGCGTATGTATATATGCAGGTTATGATCAGTTTTCTTTCTGACCGAGTGTTTGGAAATCGTTTCTATAGATGTAGATCAAAAGCTTTTAGAATCGTCTGATACCTGGAAAATTCGTGGTTTTAAGAATTAAGGCTTAGATGTTAAGAGAACACTTTACTGTATTTTTCCAAACGTTGTTAACAAACAAAAATAAAAAAATGAGAGTTTTAGACTTAGACTTTCAAAGTTAATGAAATGGAAAAGGTACTAATCAAGCCCCTTATGGTTAAGCAGTGCTACATAAATCCCCATAAAACTCTTATGTTTTCCCGTGATAAATTTCTATAGCAGCATAGCTAAGACTCCTATAAAATGTAGCGAAGTCTGCCGTAAGTACATAAAAAGTGTAGCTAAAAAGCGTAGAAAATTTGGTAAGTTCTAACGGCACTATACGCTACTTAAGCAAAAGCAATAAATACAGAGGTTAGGGAAATTTGAGGAGACCTTCGAGACTTATGTAGTAACAAATTGGGATATTTTATCTATGAAACGCTACACTTTAGAACACAGAATTTTAATTGTGAAAATTTACTATCAAAATGATGAAAATTTTACTGTATCACTTCGTAAAATTCGAGCAGCTTTTCCTCGTAATCCGTAATTTAATCGCTACATTCGAGGCTCACGATACTGTTGCTGACAATAAATCAGAACAATACGCTCGTAGCGGCCGTAGTGAAGCAAACATAACCGCTGTACAGCAAAGTGTTGATAATGAGCCTGGAACGTCGACGTTCGCAACAATTGGGCCTCACCAGAGAAACTTAACGCAAAATTTTGCCTAACGATCTTTGTCCTCACGCTTATAAAATTCAACTCGTTCAGAAATGAAAGTCAGCCGACCACTGTTTGCACCGAACATTTGTGAATTGGCTGTTTGAGAAACTCAACGAAAACAACAAGACTTATTTTCAATTAGGCGGTTATGTAAACCAACAAAATTGTCATAGATGGGGCTCACAAACAGTCTTCTAAAAACCACTACATCCAAAGACAGTGACCGTATGGTGCGGCTTGTGGTTAGGTGGCATGATCGGTCCGTATTTTTTCGAAACTTAGCAAGGAAACGCTGTCACCGTGAATTCTCTAAGCTACTAAACCATAATAACCAAAGTGGCCACAATAGGTTATTGTTGACATCAGGGACCGTTGATTTCAGCAGAACGGCGCCACAAGCCACACAGCCAGCCAAACAATTCATCATCACAGTTTGGCGATGTCAATTGGCCGCCTCGTTCTTGTGATTTAACATCGAATCTGAAGCCATTTCAAAGGCCGGGTTTACGTGAACAAACGAAAAACATCTGAAACAACGAAACTTAGTTGCAAAATGTGGTTCCAAATTTGGCGAGCGGACGTCTGCCGACATGCTAGGAGTGGACTTTTATCCGACATAATATTCTGTTATTAATTCTCATATTTCTATTTTATATTGGTATGAATAAAACTGATTTTATCTAAAAAAAAAAAATTGTGTTTTTAAGCCAACTTACTTCCTAACCTCAAATTTGCCCACCTTTTAATAATAACTGAAGTGATTCAATACACATTCCTTTCCACATTGGAACACTTTTTGATACACTTTAAACAAATCTCGAAACTGCAAAGGAATTTACATTGGATAGGAATACTATATTAAGTTCTTTAATCGTGTAAAAGCTCAAAATTGAGAGTTTGAAGTTCGAATCCTGGAATCGTAAGTCATAAATAGCCTTGAGGAAAATTATGAAAATTTATACGGAATTCTTTCTCTTACAGTTACCAAACTTAGGCTTAAACTTACAATGCTGGCTGAAAATATATTCGCACAGTTCGATAGTGCAGCGGTTCAACAGCAACATTGAAATTGTCTTTCGTACAATGTTTGTTGCGTGCGTGTAAGAACGTCAGTTGTACTCAAGGTAGTTTATGAATTACTTTTTTAAGAACCTCATAAACGACGTCCTGCCTGCATAAGTAGAAATAAAGGAGAAATATTATTGAAAATTATAATGCGTTATATGGTTGTGGTTATTTTTACTTCGACTACTACTTGGTCCATCAAATAAGCCATCTGTTTTACTATATTATTGTTAAAGGTATTTATTAATTTTTGTTTTTTGTTTCTAAAGGTAATAATATGATGATTAGGCCACTTACTTACTACTCTGCCTAAGTCGGCAATTCTATGTTGTGACAAAACAAAATAGTTTTACGTGACACAGGAAGAGAGTGGCAAGTATGTACTTACTACTCATATAAATGAAGTGGTGGAGTTAAAAGAAAATTGATCTGTTCTTCTGCTGCTTATTTCCTACAATAAATTTCTAAAGAAACTTTCAATAGTAAAGCTAATCAAAAAACTAAATAAAAACTTTTATGAAGAAGAAGAGTCTTTTGTAGTAGTTTCACTGAAAAGGTATAAAGTTCCTTTTATTGTCTTTGCTTTTTTGTTTTTTTTTTTTGTTTTTTTCTTCAAAGGAAACAAAACAATTTGAATACGTTTCTCTTTTTTATAGATAAAAAGCTTAAAAGACTTGAGAAAAAATCTAAAAAAAAGATTTCAAGAAAAAAACAAAAACTTTTAATTTTTTCTTTAAAGGTTTTTTTATGAACAAATTTAACTTGATTAGCTAATTTTTGGTACCATATCTGTTTGATACGTTTCTTAAAAGCGTATTTTAGCAATACAATAAAACAATAACAACAACAGCAATAATATTAAATTATATTAAAGCAGAAGAAGAAGGTTCTATTGAAAACCAGTTTGTTAACACAGACAGCACGCAACTTTTTAAGGCAGAAGAAGAAAAAAAAAACAATTCGAGCAGAGGAAGAAACTGAAAAACAAATACGAAAACCTAAAAAATTATGAGCCTTTGGCAGTTTCTTTCCCTTTATTTTATTGTGCTGATTGCTGCTTTAAAAAACTCTGCCTGCCACCACACAAAAGTGCAGGCTACACACTTTGTTTAACAGAAACGTAAACGTCCCAGTAGAACAGACACCAGCCAGAAGAGAACATATGCCACAGGCTGTTCTGTTGAGCGAAGACAAAGTAGGCGTAGTTGGCACGTAAAACAAATGCCAGCGCCAGTGCTAGAGTGCCAGAGATCATTCATTTCCTAAACCAATACACGTAATTAGTAAAATACACAACAAACAGCACGAAGAGCTGCTCCTCTTTATGGCTACAACTCTGTGGTTGATGGTAACGTTTAAGTAGCTGCTCCTCTGTGCTCTCTTCATACTAAAGAGGCATCCACAATTCATCAGTTAAAACGATCATCGTCATTATCATCATCATTATCTTATTAATAATTCAAACAACAACAATAAATAAGCTAAATGACCAAAAACAAAAACAAATCTTTTTAAGAATGTTCAAATAGGCCCATCGTAATCGAGTTGTTATATAGAGTGACAGCAACAACAACAAACATAAGAAATGGAAAAAAATAAATTAAATTAAATTAAACGAATCAAAAGGGGGTCAGGGAAGTGAATGAGAGAGAAAAGAGAGTAAATTATAAAGAAAGAGAGCGATATTTTAATTACTTAAATGTAGGACGAATAAGCACCAAGAACCAACAATTTTTGAGAGTGAAAGAGGGCAAAAGCACAGATTTTGTGAAACAGTACCGAAATATTCTTGAAAAGTTAATATATTTTTTTTATATATATATCGGGGGGCCATCTATCGGTTTAAATTTGAACCAGCGGTTATTTCGAATCTGGCAATACTTATGTATGTCATTCTATCTTCACTGAATGAAATGAATCGATTTACGCTTGAGCACTTTTGGGATTTATTGGAAGTTTATCTTCATTCAAAATCATCGTTTCGAATGAAGCTCATTTTCATTTTGGTGGGTACGTTATTAATAAGCCAAATTGTCGTATTTGGGGCTCAGAAAACCCAAACGTGGTCTAAAAAAAGCCAATGCACCCATTATGAGTGACTGTTAGGGGCGGCATGTGATCGGACGCAACCATTACGGTCAATGGGCACACCTATCGTACCATAATAACCGATTTGTATGTATTCGCTCTTCGTGGTATGGATGTAACCGATGTTTGGTTTCAACAGGATGGAACAACTTGCCCCACATCTCATGCCACAATTGATTTATAGTATCAAACGGTTGTTGGCCGCTGCGATTTGTCACCGTTTAACTATTTTCTGTGGGGCGCCTTTAAAGACAAGTGTTATGCCGACAAACCAGAGCTAATTGAGCATTTGAAGGCCAACATTCGTGATGCCACCTCGAAAATTGTTCCGATCGAATGGGGTACTGTGAGGTCAGCCGCGGCAGCCATATGAATCAAATAATATTTCATTTCTAACCGAAATAATTGTACTTCACAACAACAAGAACAAAATTGGCAAATTGGGCCGGACAATTGACCGTTTAGATCGTGCAATTTAACGTCTTTGGACAGGCTCATGCCTGTAGGGTTAACCCGCAACGGTTAACACACTGGAAGCCAATATTGAAGTATTTATGCGTGAGATCCCGCCCGATATGTTAAAGAGAATATGTTAAAATTGAGTCGCAGCCGCAGTCAACATTTACATGATGTCGTCTGTAAATATTGAATTATATGGATGAAATCCGAAAGCTCTTAAAAAGTCATACAATATTTTCAGAGAACGACTGGAAAATGTACAATTTTTTTACAATTCTATGGATGCTGCTTAAGAGATGAAACAGAATTGAGACTTGACGATTTTTTCCATACAAAATGACTTAAAATATCGTCGACAAAAGCAGTCGTAAGATATAATCTATTTTAGTTTTTACAGCGTTTTTGTTTGAAGTTGTGGACGTATTCTGTTTCACTATTAGAGCAACATTTTTTTTTTTTTTTTGCAAAAAGAGGTACTAAAACTCAATCATTTAGGCAAATTTTTGTCCACAATATATAAAAAAGTTACTTAAACTTATACAAATATAGGACAAACGGTATACATTTTACCTTTTATGAGAGTAATGATAATTTATGTTTAGGGACATTAGGAAATTAAAAAAAGTTTAAAAAAGTACTTTTCCGTAGTACTTTTCTTCGGTTGGTTTTTATTATTCTGCTTCAAGGAGTGCAGGAGGGTTAAAAAGAGAAATGTTTTTGTTGTTTTAGCTATACATACATGTAAATATGTATGTGGATTTTGTTCCTTAAGTTTTATTATGTGTTTTATTTAGAGACTTGAGAAAAGCAAAAGTGTATAAAAAAGTACTTTTGCGGTACTTTTTGTTTGTTTTTAACTTTTTGCCAACTCCCTCTGTTCATGTTTTTTTTCTTATTTCAATTTGATTACAGTCTTGGCTAAAAAGCGTAAAGCCGGAGTAGAGTGAGCAATTCAAAATATATAAATTTAAAACAACAACAACAACAACAACAGCAATAATAATAATTCGCACTTTGTTAAAAAAAGTTTTTCTTTCAAGTTAATTGTACGAGAAAACGCCAAACAATAGGCCCAAGACTCATTGAAACTCACAAAAATTGTTGTTTTTAAAGTGGTTGTAGCTGCTGCGCCGTTCGGTTGTCGATTGGTTTTTGCAACAAATGGCTAAACGCTAGTAAGTGCCGTGGCAGCAACGTCCGCTGTAGCAACAGTGGAAGTAACAGCTTCATTACCAAAAATGTAACTGCTGCTATACATTTTTCACTTTTTTTTTTTTTTGCAACAACATACATAGAAATGTAACTGCTGCTGCTTTGTAGTTGTTTTTGTTTTAGGTTTTTTTACAGAAATCCCAAAAAAGTTTTGCTGTTGCTGTTAAATGAATGAATAAATAAGTGAATGAAAAAACAAAAACAACAAAACGGTATATATGAATGGATGAAGGAATGAATGAATGAACTTATAAAGTCAGTAGGCAGGCAGGCAGTGAGGCATTTAGTCATGCAGCAGGCATGCATGTCATAGAGAAGTTGTTGGTTGAGTTGAATGAGTGAAATTATCACACATTCACACCATTTTTAACCAGAATATTATTTTGCCGCAATTGCAATTGCTTTTGCCATTGCTTGTTGCCATTGTTTTAAATAAATAAACCCACACAAACATACACAGGGACATGTATGGGGCCTTATAAGAGTTTTCCACACACGTTGTTACTCCAACAGCTAAAGGTGTTTGTCTAAGAGTGTTAAATAACAACAACACGGCTAATAATGATGGCTGGCTGGCAATTGTTGTGTCTTTTTGCCAACTTCAACTCTTTCTTTCTTTCTTTGCTTTTCTTTTCTGTCTTTCTTTCGGCTTTTTAAACGTAATATCACGTGTTTCATAATAAAGAATTTATGGCTGGGGTACTCGTAACTTGACTGCCATACAATAACAGACAATTAGAAGAGCACATTCGAGGTGTAAATGAATGAGTGACGATTAGCACCAGAAATAATGATAATAACAACAATAACAACAACAACACCAACAACATTAACAGTAGAATCAAAAGTACAAGCATAAGACATATAGAAATGCAGCTCTCTTATGCCTCTTGAAAAGTCAAGTCAAGTTCTTTCATATTCGCTTACGAAAAGAAAAAGACACTGGAACGTGATGAAACCCCAACATTTTGTCTTTATTAAGGTTTTCCCCAACATCAGCAGAACATTCTTCAACACTCAATTATGCAACGACTCACTCTACTCTACAACAACACTCACTTACTCACTCACTTGTTCAGTCAGTAGTCAGCAATCACTTGAGTATGCGTTTTCTTTTGCCTTTGGTTTTAATTATTGTTGCCCACCAAAATGGTATTGCAGCAGCAACAGTAGTAGTAGCAGCAGCAAGAGCAGCAGCACATACATATTTATGCTTTGCTGCTGTAAAAGGATTATATTTTACAACAACAACACCGACAATAAATGAGTTCTCACCTTAACGCTGTTTCTTTGGCTGCCAACCAGCAAATTGTAGAAACAGTTTTAGCCGCAACCTTATTCCACAGAGCGAGTACAGATGACTGCAGCAAATTGTCACTTTACTCATTCTCGTTTGCTTTTATTAATAACTTTTTATTGCATATACACAAATAATTTTAGCTAATTTTGTTGTTGCTTTACAGTGGGACGCAGAATTACTGCCAGACAATAAAAAATTTGGAAAAAAAAATGGATTTGTTCTGTAGTCATCCAACCATAATTTGTATGGTCGATGGTTCTTTCAATATTTTCGAGGATAAGACTTCTGAACTTTCATAAGGACCTTGTATCGTTCGTCTTTGGGCTGGAGGACACAGGCATATACCACTTTAAGTTCTTTACAGATCGACTATGGAATCGTTCCTTTTCTTGGGAGAAAAAAAGACTGTGTCGCAGGGACACCTTGTTGCAAGCAGACAATGGGAACATCAATTCACCTGTTATGTTACCAGGAAGATTTGGCCACATTTGGATAGCCGAAGAACGGGGCAAGTGCTGAAAGTAAGGAACCTTAAAGGGGCTATAACTTACAAAAGCTGGGTATCCCATACTACTTTATTCCGAAAATTAGAAATATTCCGCTCCAAGTAATCTCCATAGACTGAAACACACTTATGCCAGCGCTTGATCCAATCCTCGAAGCATTTTTATATTCGGTTTTCGGTGTGTCCATCAGTGCTTCCTGCGATTTTTCGATTATGTTCTCTCGGCTGCTGAAACGCGTTCCCCGTAATGTTTTTTTAACTCGATTAAACAGAAAGAAGTCACAGGGAGCCAAATCAGGTGAAATCGGTGGCTGTTGGATGTTATTTGTTAAATTCTTCGTCAAAAAATTTCGAATAATGCGTTATCACGATGCAAAATCCACGAGTTTTCTGCCCACAATTCTGGTTTTCACGCAAACGTCTCATAACCGTGATGGTTATCTTCTTTTTTGACTGAAAACGAGGTGTTTATTTTGGTCTCGACTCATTTGGTGAACGCCATTCACTTGCCTGATGTCTGGATTGCGTGTAATACTCATAAACCCATGTCTCGTCTCCAGTAATGAACCTTTTGATGAATGTAGGTTCCGATTCAGCCTCGCAAATCATGTCTTTTGCGATCTCAACACGGTCTCTCTTTTACATGAAATTCCGGTCTTTGGGCACCAACTTTGCTACTACACGACGGAAACCCAAATCATTAACCAAAACGTCTTGGACGGATTTACAAGCAATGTTCAAGTCCTCCGCTATCTCTCTGACCGTTAATTTATGGTTATTGACCAACATTTTTTTTTTTACTTTACCAATGATTTCGTCGGTTTTCGACGCCGATGCTCTGTCACTGCGTTCATCATCTTCAATTGAGTCACGACCACTTTGGAACCGCTCGTGCCACGGTAAACGACCGTTTTCTTTAGAAAATCGTTGTCGAAACACTCTTCCAACATCTCCAACGTTCACACACCCTTCAATTCGTTTTTTACGCTAAATTTAAGACAAGTTCGTTGTTGCAAATTTAAATCTATTTCCACCATACGGGTATTATTCCGGGAACTTTTTGTTCGAGGAATGATTTCTGCGGAAGCTAAAATGATGAAGAGTATTTGATGACTTAAGGCTTTCTATGCTTGATGAGAGAAGACTCTACGATAATAACGGCTATGCAGCAGGCATTCTGGACAGAATACCGGCAGGAACTGTGAGGACTTCGGTACGGTAATGAGCCGTTCTGTTTTTTTTTTTCTCCGTCAATCTTCTAGGGAGTATATTGGCTTTCCACAAGGCATGTATTGCTTTGCTTTAGTTTATTAATCATGTTGGTTTTTCAAGCTAAGTAGATGATGAACCCACTGTAGCTCCCCTCTGTTTGATTCTGTAGTGGTTGAGATTCTTGCTAAGTGGTGGTGATGATCTTTACTTAACATAGTAATTTTTTCCCAGTAGGTGGCGTTTTTTCCTGATTATTCATCTGATGTTTGTCATCATCGCCAAAGGTGAACTGGGTGGTCAAGTGGGCTTCATTTTAAATGGATTTGTCTGGAGGGAAGTTGAAGTGTTTTTTATTAAACACTCGAAACCATAATTAAATATTTTCGTCATATCCTCTCTGGGAGTCGAATTTTGGCCGCTTGTGTGCCATAACCACTACATCACGCCGTTCTGTTGATGGCTACCAATTAAATCTCACCTAACCTAGACTGTAGCATTCTCTATTGCTACACCTACACAGTTAAAAACGAAAGATACAGTGTACGAAAAAGGGATAGACGAATATATTCCATAGCCTGGCAAATGATATTAAATAGTGGGTCTTATGAAAGGGAAAACAGCGCCGACTTATTATTACTGCCTATAGAATATTAAAATAATTGTGGCTTTTGTATGATTCAATAAGACAGGAACCTAATTTAGACATACTAAGCACGACAAACAACTGCTTATAAGTGGTATTACTGAACACTGCTTAAACAAAAGCTTAACACTAGGAATTGAAGTTCTTTATGAGGGCACATAATGAGTGTTGCGGACAATCTTTCGGGAAGCTTCGTAGGCTTTTTCATGAATTCTGTTTGGTTTCGTCGAAAGCATGTACGAAAAATGTGAGGATTCAATGACTCATACAGGGTATCTTAATGTCTCGTCTTATGGACTATTGCAGAGAACTTGTCTTTAATAAAAAATTGATTATAGAAACTTTTTAGACGGAATTCGCTACTAAAGACCACTGTGAAGTACCAAAAGTACTAAAAAGGGCTTTATGCTAAACTTTTTGTGTGTAGAAGAACAAAGGAACTGCTAAAATAACGCTTGCAAATTGCAACTAAGTACTTAAAAAAAAACGTTTTTGGAAAACTTGTACTTTAGATTGTTTAAAAGTACCAAAAAAGTACTTACTTACTTATGTATAAAAATAATACTTTTTTAAGAGTTAAAACTACTTTAGAAAATAATAAGAATCGCGAACTGGTTAATAACAAAAAGTACCTTAAAAAGTACTTTTACTACTGACACACAATTTTCATATAATTCGAGTACTAAATTCATTGTAGTACAGTGTTTTTCGTTTAATGAGTATGTGCATGTATTTGTTGTTGTTGTTTTTTTTATCGTTTTTGTTGCTATTATTGTTATAGACGTCTGTGTACATCATTATGCAGTTTACACTCACAAAAGTGCCAAATGCAATGCAATTTTCAACACGCACACTTAATGTACAATTTTCCAATGATTTTTTTATATATTTTTGTTACTGCTGTATTTTTATTTTTTATTTCAATTTAATTTTTTTTTTTTTTTGCTGCTGTTCTTATACCAGCATACTTATTGTGTTGACGAGGCAGCAGTAGCAGTTAAAGCTCATTTGCTAAACAAAAGCTTTGGTGTGTTGCACGTTTTGTTTTATTTTTTGTACATTTAATTTTTTATTATTTTTTATTTTAATTTTTTGTTTAAATGCGATAATTTTAGATTGTTTTGTATGCAGCAACGTTTTTATTTCAAACAATAAACAATAATAAATTGTAAAAATAAAGAGGAATGTTTTTTTTTATTTATTTTTTATTTTATATTTTATTGTTAAAAGTAAATTGTTTTTTTTTTCGTTGACTTGTTTTGTTAATGATAAGGAAAGTGTTAAAATATAATCTTCTTTTTTTTCATAATAAAAATAACTTTATATCTGTAATATTTGGTTCAATTTCCATTAAAATAACACGATGACGATTCGTATATGAAGAATATTTCCAAGAAATTTAAAAATATCGAATGTTGTGAATACATAATTGAAAACCATAAATATAACACCAACACCACAAATATCCAACAACTCCTACTCAACACTTGCAGCACCACCTTCAAATAAAATCATAAAACATAAAACATTCAAACAAATGATCATAATGAATACTATTGTAATGATCATTACTATGATTATTATTATAATGAACAAACTAACTTGATTATACAATGCCCATATAATACCTGGTACTTTTATTCATTCATTCTTATACTCACTTCAGCAGAGAACTGGCTCACTTACACTACTCCTGCTGGTGTTATAACGAACGAACGAACGAACAAATTGAAAAATAAAGGAGAAGAAATTCATCAAAAAACAAATCACGAACACTGTCATCACCATAAAAGCATGATGGTTTATGAAAAGTACGAAAAAAATAAATAAATGTACCCACTCCGTATGATAAAGTACTTAACGGCAAGAAACATCATCATTATTATCATTATTGACATGACAATGATGATGTTGGGATTTCAAAAAAAAAGAAGAAAAAAACAGATCCAAAAACTTCAATAAATTAGTTTGTGACTTCATTTTGAGCTTTTTTTTTGGTTTTTGCTATGAAATTCTAAATTTAAAAAATTTGTTTTTTCAAATATGCTGTCATAAGCAGCAAAAATCACGTAAAAATTAAATGTCAAGCACGTTTACAATTTACAACAACAGCAAAACAACAAACCAACAACAACCACCACATTAAGCTCTGGCGTTAAATATACCAAGTAAAGTTTACTTAAACCATTCTTTTCCCCCCTCCTCTCTACCTCTCTGTCAATGTTTCTGTACTTATTTTTTTCTTAAATACTTTTAATAACAATTTATGTTAATCATTAACGCGTAATTGTTTGACCATCAATAGCTACAATTCATACATACATTTAATTAAATGGCCAACACAATGATGCCATAAAAATGGCCGGTTTTTGTTTTTTCTATTTTTTTGCTTTTTTAGCAAACATAGCCATTCAAAAATCAAAGTAAAACACCCGCCGGCGCACCTATTTTGTATGCAAAAATGCGCGCCATAAAGTCTCATAAAGCGGAATTTTGACTCGCACCTCTCTTGTTAAGCAGTTGTTGTGGTGGTAATGATAGATAGTAAACTGACTGACTCCACCCTCTAAGTTTTAAAGTTATAATTTATGCCAGTTTTCTTACTGACAATAATGTAAAACGCTTCACTATTTAGCAAGAAATATTAATAGTATTTACACTTATTGTTAGGTAAGGGAAGCAGTTATTTTCTTTAGAATAATTTTTCTTAAAACTAAAAACAGTTATATACGTTAAGCCTACGACAAAACTGATCTGAATGTTAGAATTTAAGAAAAATAAATAAAATACAGAAAGTACCAAGAAAGTACTTTAAATTATGTAATTTTACCCTAAAAATAACATACTTAAGTTGTTTGTTTAAGAAAATCAATACTAAGATTCACATCAAACAACAGGGTGATCATCACAAGTCTTAAATCATAAAGAACACAGTCTTTACCTAAAAAAACCTGCCTCTTTTTTCTTTAAAATAAAAAAGTACTTTTAATTTTTAATTAATATGTTAAATCTTTCGTATACAACATAAAGTATTTATTTATTTCAATTAGAATATGAGTACAAACTAACCGGTAACTAAGACTGTATGTGTGAAAAAGTACCTATTTGGTACTAAATACTTTGAAATTATAGTCAAATATAGAACATGAAGCAAAAGTAGACGTTTTTTTTAACATTTAATTGAAAGTCTAGTTTTTTAAATTTAAAAGTACTTTCAACTATAAAAACAAACAAAAAGTACTCGTCCTGTAAGCAGCATTTGATGATATTTATTATAAAAAGTACTTTTCTTTCTTTTCTAAAAAAATTTATGTTTCTTACAAAGTAAATCATTAAATAAGCGAATTTTTGTCATATATAATAAAACTAAATTACTTTTTGAAATTACGGAATACTTGTAAATATAATACTGTAAATAAGTACTTTTTTCAAATTATTTCTAATCCTATATATAAAAATGAATGTGTGTTTGTATGTATTTATATATGCTAATCCGCTAAACAGATTTTCTTGAAATTTTTTCAGTAACTCTCTGTATATCAGAAAAGAACTATAGGCATATACACAAAGTGTATATGTATTCATTTGTCTATGTCTTTAAAATGGTAACAAAGAGATATTCTAATTGGCCATAACAAATTCATGGTTAAGGCAAATCGTCAGTCAAAAAGTAGGCGGAATTAGACAAGTGGGCGTGATACCTCCCATATAAAGTAAATATTTATTTTAGTATATCTTCAGACCGGTTACAGTTAAAATTTCAGAATTTGGTAGGATTGACTTCATAGTCAAAAAGTGGGCGTGATACCTTCCATACAAGGTAAATATTGCTTTCATTATATCTTGAGAAGTTTCATCATTTGGTCTCAATGACTTCATAATCAATACAAATCATCAGGCAAAAAGTGGACGAAATTGGACAAGTCATCCTGGTACCTCCCATATAAAATAAATGTTTTTGCATACCTTGAGAAAGGCAACAGTAAACGTTTCTAAATTAGATTCAGACAATATAGTGAACAATACACATTATCAGTCAGTAACTGATCAAGATTAGATAAGTAGGCGTGGCACCTTCTATTCATACTAAATATTGAATTTGCTATATGCCACATCAGCCAATAAGAGGAAATTGCACAAAGCACACTGGATATAAGCTATCTATAGACGTATACTAAAATAAAATATACATAAAAATTATATATTATATATAAAAATTATATTATATTATATATAAAAAAATATATAAAAATTAATGTGTGTTTATCTATACGTATGTATGTATGTACATGTGTTTTTGAAGTCTATTATGGACGGCTAAGCGGCTGAAGTGAAATTTTCACTGTATTATCTTGTATGCCTGGAAGGAGACATAGGCTACATTTTTATCCATAGGGTCAGGAGGAGAGGTACCCCCCATACAAACCAAATATTAATAACTGCATATCCAAAGAACTATATCAGCCAGAGTCAAAAAACGTTGCCACAATTAATTTCGTATAAAACTGATTTATTGAAAAAAAATTAGGGGGAAGGTATACCCCACACAAAGAAAAATTTAATTATCGTATATCTAAGAAACTAATTATAGCGACAGTCTTCAAATTTTGTTCCAATCACTTTTCCCTGAAACTAGTTTACTGGAATTAATGTAGGGCAGATATAATCAGGGGATAATTACGCCATATAAAGCAAATATTTATTTTCGAATACTATTACACTGATTGCGATTAAATTTTATCACAACCAATTCCTGAAAAAAAACAATATAAAAAATCGGGGCGGGATAGGTTTTGGGGGAAAATTAACCCCGTACTATAGAAAAATAAATGTGTGTTTGTTTGAAGACTGTATACAGCCAGGGTTGATGTTTTTTACGCTTTTTCGCCAACTTCAAATTAAAAAAACGCCAAAATCGCCGAATAAACATTTTTTTAACACTTTGAAAACATAATTTACATTTTTTTAAATAAACAGAAATTGTTTAAATATATAAAAAATAATTTATTCCGATTTGTTAAATTTCGCCAAAAGTGGAAAAAACTTGCAACAATTTTACTAATTTTATTAAGCAAAAATTTTAGCATTAAGTGTACAATGTCTACTATAACATAGTCTTTAGTTTGCCCAAAGCTATAAAACTAAAAAATCAATTTTTACGGTTGAAAATCGGTTTTCCGTACCTTCGTGTACTTATAAGCTAATAATTTAACTGAAAACTATTCGATTTTTGGATATAAAAGGAAGAGAAGTACATCTTTTCAATGATGTTCTATTTCATAGCCTTGAGGAATATGTGAATTTTTCCATATTTTTCAAGGTTAAAGGTTTTTCGTACCACTTATGAACCTATTTCCTTGCCAGTTGCCGAAAAATTGAATTACATAAGTACTTGAACTTGAACCTAAAAATCAATTACTTTCAGATTCATAGGCAATTTATAGGGAACTACAAATTACTCTTCCGCTGCAATCTATAATCGTCACATTAAAATACATGTCCCCGAAAAAATTGCCAAACCAAACCGAAAATTAGGTTGCCAAATAACTTTTAAAATCGCACATTAGGCTAGATGTCGCCAGCTCTGACAACCCTGTATACAGCTAAAAAGCAGAATCTACAGTGTCTTTCTGGATGATTGGATTTTAACCGAAATTGGACAAAATGAGGAAAAAGGGTAAAAAAATGGAGAAGCGAAGCATGCCAGTTTTTAGCCAGTAATTAATAAAAATTAAATGCTTTATATAATAATATCAGCCTCTTTGCGCGAAATTATATATTAATTGCCATGACATTCCATGAAGGAACATGGGGATTCTATTTCTAGACTCATTGGAAGGGACCTACAGTTTAACGCCGGCTCCGAATGGCAAATACATATATAAGAGAAGTTTTTTAATAGTAGTAATACTCATAACCAGTTACTAGCTAATGTTAGGAGGTGATACCGCTGTTGAAAAACTTTTTCTTTTTTCAAATGGTCTGAAACTGGTATTTAACCGAGGGACCTTCTGGTTGGTAGGCGGGTGGCTTACCTACCATACCACAGCGGCACACTAATAATTTTTACGAAATTAACCTTTTGATGCAAATGTACAATATTTCAAGACCAAAAACTTACCAAATAGTAAAGCTCTATACCAATATTCGCTATACACACAGAAATATATTACGAAATTAATTTTATCGTACGATACTTTGTGTGTGTGTTGTTTTTCTTGTGAACAGAAATCCCTTATGTGCCATTTAACAATTTGGTCCAAATAAGATACCATGCGCATAAAAATTTAAATTTTTGTTTTAAGTACTTTGTGTGCGCAAACAGTTGTTGCCACTGTTTTACTTTCGCAAATATGCCTATTTTAGTTTTAGCGTTTACGAAAAGGCACAATGGTTCCTGTTTTTGGGCGGCGAAAGCGACGTTAAGCGTGGCTTCAATGAAGTATGCTTAGCCCTTTATGAAAACTGGCTGCTCATCATAGATTATAAAAAATAGCTATTGAACTAAAACTGTATTGCGACATTTACTTTGGTCTGGGACAAGACTGTAATAACCTGTTCGCATACTATTTAAATTCTTGAAAATTTTGTCAATAGAATTAAAGTTTCATCAATAGAATTTACTTCCGGGACACTCTATAATGACAGTAGGTTGTGTATATAGAAGTAGGTTTTGTGTATAATAGAACAGTTTAAGCATCTGGTGAATGGCCCACAATTATTCGTTACAACTAAATCGGCATGAGGCACACAGATTTTTAAAATTTGAAGTCGTTTTTAGATTCGTTATTACCTAACAAAATTTAAGATACTTAAACAACCTTCGTAACTCAAAATTTCAAAAAGGTTCAGGGTAATGAAAAAAGCAACCCGGATTTTGGTTTTAAACTTGAATTATTATACTACAATGGGTTACCTATTTAGACAAAGAATTTAGAGATTTACAAAGTCTTTATTTAAGACATAGTATACCTGCAAGATTCAAAAATTATTATAAAATGCAAAGTATGCTTTAAAAATCAGATGCAACATATAACGAAAATATAATTATTTATTAAAATAGTTTTTCAAATACTTCCTAGAATATTTAGAGTGGCTCACACTGAAAGTCTGACAACTTATCTCAAAAATTTTAGGTGAACGTTAACAGAAGAAAGGTGTTTCAAATTTTGTTTAATTATATTTATAAAGAACTTAATACCAACAGCGATTAGATGGTCCAGTGCGGCTTGTCAGCACTGCTTGATGGCAAGCCAATCAGCTCGTGTAATAAATAGCATGTTTGTCGTGTTTATCGTGTTTGATTGGCTTTCTATTAAGCCATGCTAACAAGGTGCTCTGGATCGTCTAATAGCCGTAAACATAAAATTTTATAAAACAAACCAAAGTTAGAAACCTCAAATTTGTGCTCAAATTGAAAGTCTGGCAGACTCTTATACACATCTACTTATAAAATACAAGTTATGGTATTATTTTCCATATTCTTTTTGATTTTCCATAGCCTGTAATCTCCTTAGGGCGGATTCAACCAATTTTTTTTCACACATTAGGACTTATCTGACTCCATTTTACATGAAATGCGACTTTTAGTGATTATTTACACGAATATTTGTGTACACGAACGATTTTGTATTCGAGGTGCAAGTTTACCCTTTCAAATACTTAATAATATTTAAATCGGGTCCTTGTGGAAGCGTTTTCAAAGCCTTCGGGAAGTTGCACAACAGCCAATTTTCCGCTATCAGTGATGTATGCTTTGCTTCATTGGCGTAATAAAATTTAAAATTACCAGCAATACCCAATACGCGCACACTTTCCTTTACATTATTGTTCAAAATGTTAGGATAAAAAGATTTATCCATTGCATCTTCTATAAAATGAAGATATTCAACACCTAAAGCGTTTCTTTAGCGTTTGTAGGACAACATTTTTGATTACGCATTATCCGCCATACATATCGCCGTTCACCCAATAGCATTATGGTTTAGGACTGCCATTCTCAGCTAATATGTATAATAAAATCAAAAAAATAAAAATTTAAGAAATCTGCCGAAATAATTATGTTTGATTTTTATACTTTCAATTGTCGCCTGCGAAATATTCTTTAATTTAATAAAAAAATCCATTCAAATTAATTTTTTTGTATGTTGTATACACTAAAATTGACTTTTATTTGTCAGTTACGTTACTAATTTATATTTTAAATGAATTTTGAAAATATCTCCAGTGGTTTTTAATTTTCAGCAAAATGATCATATTTATTAAAAATGTATACTTACAACTGTTGCCTAGTGTAAGTGCACTTAAGATATTTTGACAAATTCAATATGGATCAAAATACTTAAGCACATAAAATTGGCGAAAAGAAAGACTTTAAAAAACTGAAGAAATACAATTGTCTTGACTTCTTTGAAGCTTCCAAAGCAATAACTCAATCTCTGCTTGCGCAGACTTAAGTTATTCTTCCATACGAGCACAGATACTTACATTAAAAGTTATCATATTTTTTTGGAAAGTCTGTAGGTTAAGTGAGGTTTAGTTTAAAAAAGGATCTTATCTCGTTATTCTAAACAGTTTCCCTAAGCCACAGTAAGGCCGTATCATGAAAATAACCAAAAAGAAACCTCCATTCAACGCGAAATCTGTGGCTGTTATTGCTCATCCTTGAGCCCCACAATATAGAAGGTTTGTGTCCGCTACTACGTAGCGCCATGAAAAAAAGTACTTTATTTAGTACTTTTTCAATTTAATTTCGTTTTACTCTTAAGCTCCAAACCAAAACAAGAAATAAATAAGAACCTAATTAAGGTCTTTAAAGTTGAAGTTAAAAGTAAAATTAAACCTTAACTATAGTTTTCCCCTTATACGGCTTGACAAACGTTACCGAAATTGCTGGTCAGCTCAACTAATACCAGAGAAGATTGCGCAAGTGCATTGAGTTTTGTTTTTTATTTTGTTTTCCTTTTTCTAATTGAAAAAAAGCCGCGGTTTCGTATGAGGGTCATTTAAATGTGACCACAGAGCTTAGAAGTAACGTTTGAGCGGAAGTTCAATGAAAACTTAAAACGTTGTCATGTAGCTTAATTAGACACAAATAAGGGTTTAATTGCTGGAATAAAAGGAAATTAAAAGGGAAACTAAAGTGCAATAAATCAAGTAAATATTTCTTATAATACGAGTACTTTCAATATCAATCAGCCTATTATGGTTCTAATAAAGTAATGCTTTAATTTTCTTTTCTTTTTTTTAATTATGGCCAATGTGTAAGGCTTAGTATGCGAGAGTGTGTGTGTGTGTGTTTGTGTGTGCTAATTGGGGGCTTTAGTTTTGGGTCATCATTTCTAAGAATTTCAAGTGACACGTAAATTTTGTGGCGCTTTATTTGTATATCAAATAGAGCGAAAGGGCGACGGCTTACTTTTAGCTGCGCGTGAATTTGCCACGAGACAAAATCCAACGAAAAAGATTCGTTTTTTGCTTTTTGGAAAAGATAATCTTGAAAAATTAACCAAAAAAAACGTCTCAAATTGTATTCAAAAGAAAATCATTAAAAAAAAAATATATTTTTTGTTTTCGAACAGTTTTAGAATGAACAAAATTAAAAAACGATTTTTTATTAGAAATAAAGAAGACTGTTTGATTTGCTGCTAATAAATGTTTGCTCTTTGCGAGATGGCAAGCAGGCAGCAGGCAGCAGGCATTCAGGCAGTGTCGCAAACTTTGATGTGTCATTGGGCATCTAGGAAATGTTTATCAAATTCATTGAACCACTTTCATACGTTTTGACATCTTTTTGCGTTATTTTTCTTCTCCTTACTTCTCTGCTTTAATTCAATTCTACCCTATATTGATGGACCCTTTTATTCTGCGCAAATGCTGCTGGCTGCTGGCTGCTGGCTGCTGGCTGCTGGCTGCTGCAATTTTCTTTGCATGCGGGAAACATTTCTTTATATGACACATCTTATTGAAGGCGCTGTAATATCAAAAAAATATAAAAATTCTGCTCCAGCTTCTTTTCCTTTAGCAGCACCAATGCCAACCAACAACAAAAACTTTTATTTTTTCTTAAATTATGATGAAAGAAACGATTGAATTCAACAAAAAACAAAAAAAAAGGGCAAAACTTTGTGTTTTTACATGTTTTTATCTCATAAATGATCATAAACGCGCTTTAGAAGAAAAAGAAGGCCAACCAACCAACAACATAAGGACAGTTTTGTAGAGGCGACACTTTAAGAACAAAGAGCAAAAAAAGGTTCATCTGCAATGTTTCAATAACTAAAAGCTCGTGATGATGAGAGCGGTGGTTATTAAAACACCAGCACACGTATAACCAACAATGATGATGACTACCAACAACTTTGGTACACTTTATGGCCAAAATCATTTCGTTTTATTTTTTTCTTTCCTATTCCTTTTAAAAATATATTTTTTTGGCATCTTTTTGCTGTTGTTGTTGTTGATTTCCTTGCTTTTTAGGTTGTTGTTTTGGCTGATGATTATGAAGATGATGGTAGTGATGGTTGGCGATGGAGAGCTAGTTGGTTGCTTTAAATTGTAGTTGTTTTGTCTCGCAGAAACTGGACAATCAAAAAATCTTTGATATTTTTCACTGGCGCCATAAAGACGGCTTTTGAATATTTTTTTTCATATTTTTGTATTGCTCTGCTGCTGCTGCTGCCTCTGCTGCTGTTCATATTTATATACAATACATTTATGTACTTTTTATATTTGTATATAAATAAAGTACTCGTATATATACTCGATATAAAGATTTTTTTTATTTATATTTTTGTGATAATTTGTTCTCCTTTTTTAGGTACTTTTTCATATTTTTCATATTCATTTAAAAACTTTTTACAATAAACTGCTTAAAGCCCATGATACTTCGAAAACAAAAATTTTCCATCATTTTTAAAGCTTGAGCTGAAATGTCCTATCTTGGAATGTAACTAAAAAATATTCAAAAAGAAAAGCCTATGGAAAGCAAAAAATCTCTTAAACTTTATAGCCCCATATGACATGTCTGTAACAAACTGTAAAAATCGCTGTAAAATATATACAAAATACAAAATTGCACCCAGAAACTCATAAAATTGTACTTTTTCAACCCCAATAGTACCAAAAATATATTTTTTAAAATTTATTTTAATTTTTTTATTTTAAGTAAGGACACAAATAAAAACATTAACATTTTCACGAGAATTCAGCTAGAATTCTTCTAATAAATGAAAACTACTAAAAACAAAGTGAAGTTAGCTGCAGTTGTTTAAAAATAAACAGACAAATTCAAAAACTAAATCACAAAGGAATGATAGTAAAGATGAGTTGCCACTGTAAATCAATTAAACGCTAAGCTAGGGAAATTCTATTAAAAAAAATAAACCATAAACCAAGAATGTAAATTGTACCAAATGAGTAAATGGTGTACCATTGTTCTTTTGAGTCTGAAATTGCACCAACTTTTGCAACCCTGTGAGAACGTGTTATTTAATAGTGCTTTCTGCAGTAAACACTCAGACGGCGTCATAAAGCAGTTATATGACTTTGAAATTTGGAAAACGCTTTAAGTAAAAAAGAAACGTTTTAGGCTAAAATGTAAAAATTAATTAAATTTTATTAATTTATAGCGGAAATCACTCTTTGTTGTAAATTCGCAATAAGTTTCGTTAATAGAACCTTTAGAATATTAAAACAAATAAACAATAAACAGTTTTTGATTTTTTACATGTATCGTCTGGAATGTGTAAACAAGGTAAAAAACATGACTGCTTAAGTATAGCGAACTTGCAATGAGATTTTGTGTAGCAAATATGCAAAGTGTAGCAAATACCACTTTCATGTAATTTGCTGTTGTGACGTAGCAAAATGTAGCAAATATGCTATGTTTGCTACGTTTGCAAGACTTGTAATGCCTGTTTGCAACAAAGAGTGATTTCCCCTAATATAAAAAGTGAAACAATTTCTTAAATATTTCTGCGGTATAGTATTGTGGTATAACTAGAAAAAAAACCGGATTCAACAATTTTCACAATTTTCTTTAAACCAGTGTTGCCACCAATAGCATTATGAATTACACACGACCGGCATCAAAATTACACATATGAAGAAAAATTATACGCAAAGTTCTGTTTTTGCGAATATTATACATATACAGTAACTTCAAGATATAATCGAATAAGAGTTTGTGTCATGGAGAAGTCCTCTTCACATAAAAATAAATAAAAATATTTTTCAGGGTAGGAATTATACATCAAATATGAGCCTTTTTGAATATATTACAAAACCAGCATTTTATACGAGACACAAAGATTTTTCCGGATCAACGCATACTCGATGAAAGCTTAAAATGCAATATCGAACAATTAGTAATAGTTTACATATATTTTGTAATCCAGAATAGTCAGTAAGCATCTTGGAAGTCATTTAAACAAATTTTAGCATTCTTCCGGCTCTACTATACTATACTTTAATTGTCATCTTAAGTTAAACTAGGGTATTAATCCTTTTTTTTGATAAACTTCGCAGGTTTCTCTGTAGATTTTGTCAAGTACGTATCAACCAAACCTTTTCATTACCCGTTGTATGCTGGAGATCGTTTTCTTGGTGGAATTAAATTCGGTTTGTTCTCAAAAAAGGAAATATCGTGGAACAAAAAGTGAAATTACACACAAATTACACACAGTCTACAGACACAATGAAAAATTACACCCAATATGTGTAATTACACACAAGGTGGCAACACTAGTTTTAACCCAATTTAACAGACAGCAACAACTATAGGGTCCACCAAATAATTTTTTTTTTTTTAAATGCTATAAAAAATAACTACTGAGTATTTTCTCAAATTTCTTTTTTTATTTGAAAGTACAATCCTTTCGGTTAATAATGGAAAATAATTTCATTCAAATGGCTGCCTCGGCTGGCCATGCAGTAGCCTACACGATCGGTCCAATTTTTAAGCACATTACCGATTTTGTGCAGCTGTATTTCACCAATGGATTCACGAATATTGTCCATTAAAGCGTCAATTGTTTCTGGCTTGTTGGCGTAACACTTATCTTTGACAGCACCCCACAAATAATAGTCCAACGGTGTGAAATCGCAGCTCCGAGGTGGACAAACGACATCAGCTCTGCGGCTGATAATGCGATCTTCAAAAACAGAACGCAAAACACCGAGTGTAGCTTCGGCTGTGTAGCACGTAGCGCCGCCCTATTGAAACCAAATGTTGCTAATATTCTCTTCTTCAATTTTTGTGAACAAAAATTCGTTCAACATGGCCCGATAACGTTCGCCATTGATTGTAACGGCCACTCCTTGCTCATTTTCGAAGAAAAATGGCCCAATTATGCCTCTGGACCAAAGACCGCACCAAACAGTGACTCATCTTGATTTTCAAAGTGATGTCGCAATATTTCCCAGCGTTGTTCAAGCGTATACACAACCATATTCGTTCAGCGAAAGGATAAAACTAATTATCTGTCAAATCAGATATGAGCCAAGTGTTACCATTCACGAAATAAGCACTAGTTGAAAAAAAACGTTAGATGGCGGACCCTTTATTTTTTTAATTTCGCAGAACAATTGTTTCTTTGTTTTCATAAATCTGTGTTACGTTAAAATATTTCAGCTTTTCAAGACATTGGGCTATAAAGGGTTAATGAAATAAAATTTCCCTAAAAGATTAATAATATAATTTCATATTTTTATTGCTTAGAAGTACGTAGTATATGCACTCTGACGTTTAACCCTTCATGGCGGTGGAAAACTTTCATCATATTTTTTAGGAAAAAAAAAAATCGTAAAGTATGAAAGAGGTTGCCGTTGACAACATTCCAAATTAGTATTGCACACATTAGATTATAGCGTTAATTTAATTATACTGTTTTAGTGGTGAATTGGAAAAAAGTTTAACTTTTTTGATATTTTTTGAAACAGACCGAAAAAATTATTATATGAAACAAAAACTATACATGTACATGCATAAATACAGTGAGAAGCAAAACCAAATGCATGTTTAGATGTGAAAAATACACACATTTGTTCATTGTTAAGTCCTTTCCAAAAAAAAAAAGAAAAAACATCAACAAAAAGTAAGATATTCAATAAAACCGATATTAGTTTATACATATCGTTGCTCTCATGCAGAAAGGCCCCAACACATATTTTTTTGAAAGTAAGTTTGTTAGTGATTCCAATATTTACAAATACACCCTCTCATAAAAATTTATTGCAATAGCATCAGCGATAACGGTTTTGCAAGCAATTGTATCAAAAGCCTTAAGGCATTTTAAAAATTTCTTTTTACAAAACGCACTAAGTCACCAAGCGTATGATCAGAAGATTGTAATCTAAACACCAAATTTGACATAAGTCTTAACATAGCCCCACAAAAAATACTCTAAAGACATCAAATCTCGCGAAATAAACTGCTTACCGAACTCGCCTCTCAATTTGGCCATTGTATCGCGTGCTGTGTGATATGTGGCACCGTCCTGTTGAAACTACATGTCAGCCAAGTCCAGAAATTCCATTTTGGGCAAACAAATTTTTAATCATTGCACGGTCGCGCTATAAAGAAATTAAACATATTATCATGGTGTGATAGGTGTCTCCATTGACCAACCATGACGGTCATTTTTAAAGAAATATGGGTCAATGATGCCTCCGCTTCAGAAGCCGTACCAAACAGTCACTCGTAATGGGTGCATTCGCTTCTGTAAGACTTGATTTGGGTTTTCTGAGCCCTAAATACGGCAATTTTGCTTATAAACGTACCCACCAAGATGAAATTTACGTTTTATTGCCATTGTTTTTTGGAAATAAATTTCCAATAAATACCAACGTTGCTCAAGCATAAAACGATTCATTTCGTTCAGTAGAGTAATATACTGAATTTTGTGACAGGGTAGTATTGCTATATTCGAAATAACCGCTGGTTTAAAATTAAACCGAAACTTCCTATGTATGAGCATGTATGCATATGCAAGTACACATGTATATTCTCAAAGCCGTCATACATGCGTAAAGTAATTTTGGAGTAATGTGGAATATACAGAGTATATTGTAAAGCTCTAATCTATTTTGCAAACAAGATCTTATTTCACATTTCTATCTATTTGTATAGATAGTTTAGCTAATATGGAATACCTAAGCTAAGCTTCAACTACTATTCATATTGCCATTGAGAGAACAAGAGGTTTTACCCGTAAAAATTCTGAATTATTTTTCCAGTAAAATTTTTCCCTACTTTTCCGTAAATGAAATGTAGATGAAACCGCGGCAGGGGGAGGAAAGCGACAATTCAGAGTAAAAGCGGTTTACGTAATTTTAAAGGAATCAGAACTAAATCTTAAACAAATGTTTTTCCTTTAGTAATATAGAATATTGTTACGTTTTAACCTTTTTAAAACATTTGAGTTGTTTCTAATTGCGTCAAAATAAAATAAACACCACGTTGTTGTTGTTTCACAGTTTTATTTAATGACTTTATCCTTATACAGTTTATCTTATTACAGCAACTTATTTATCTTGCACTTAATATTTGTTTATGCAACACTTTTATTTACACCTAAACACGACTTTACTTTATGACTGCAACACGATAACTATATCGACGTAGACAAAGCAGCTTCCTTAATTGCCTACAGTTTGCGAAATTTCCGGAAATGTCACAAACGCTTTTATATCCTCTCTTTTATATCCGTTAATTTTAAACATGCAAGATTGTATTACCCAAAGCTAGTCGAATTGGCAATGTCGTCAAATACAAAAATCAGTGCGGCATTACCAGGATAACACCTTATCAACCTTGACACAAACCAAAAGACGTAAATGCTTCAATACAGTCTGAAAGGCACTAATGTGGTGTACTTTTTTTAGGAATTTTTTTTATTTTCGTAACAATATTATTCAATACTGCCTATTCGTATGGTTCCGCATTACCATTTAATTTTCTAAGCGAAAATTGTTAAGGTGCTGAAGATTTTTTATGCATAAACTTATCCTTACTACTGTAAAGACCAATTTTTTGTGTGTTTAAGTTTGGCAAGCACACGTTTCAAAAACTCATACCAAGAGTGGTCCATACAGAAACTGAAAACTGTTCTGTCAAATGACGAATCAAAATTTAATTTAATGAAGTGTACAGTGAGAAGTATAACTAGTAAAAAGCTTTATCCACGCAATTGTAAAAATAATTTTAAACATGTGGAAGGCAACGATGCGGTGTAGACCGGAGTCGGACCGCTTCATAAAATTGGTGGCATAATGCACAGATTATTGAACAAAATCATTTTAGAAACGAAAATGATTCCATATGCAAAGTAGAATATGCCACTTCGTTAAGTGCTTCAACGCGATAATGACGCCAAACACAAATCAAAGTTAATCAAAGAGTTTATAGAAGAGTGTAGATCATCCGACTTTAACCTTTTTGGTATATCGAAGAGAAACATTTCAGAAAAACGGTTCAAAAATCAAAACGTAGTCTTTAAAAATCTACAAGCTGAATGGAAACGTATCCTAGAATCCGAGCTTCATAGCCTTATTGATTCTATAGCACTCAGATGTGACGAAATTATAAAAAAACGTTAAGATAAATGAAACGCTTTCAGAAATAAATGACATTTATTTTAGTGTTTGTCTGTCTGTCTGTTTAGTGTCTTGTTTTGCACGACACAGTATACTTGTTCTAAGTGAAACTCAATAGACTTTGAAAATACAAAACAAATACTGATCAATTATTGAAATATGAAGATGTTATTGCAAATTTTAAAACAATAAACGGGGTAAAGCTTTGTTGCACTTCTGTAACTACACAGTAAAACATAAAGAATTTAATTTTGGTAAATGAAAACATTCTTCAAATGATCCTGTACAACACTATATCGAGCCATAACCGCCAAAAAAACGTAAGCGACAAAAAATTAATTTTACAGTAGAAGGTTTTTTTTAAATATTTTTTTCCAGTGTAGTACATAAGACTTTTTAGTTATTGCTGTCAAATCATAAAAGTACATTTTATGATTGAAATGAAATGATCGCATATCATCGATTTTTATCAAATAACGAAAATCGATAATCGTGGCGCTTACGTCTTTTTGGCGGTTATGGCTCGATATTGTTAATACGTATTTAAGATATACTATAAGGCAAGTCTGTGCAATATATTTTCTTCGTATATACAGTGGTGGACATTGGGTTAGCACATTTCAAGTATGCTGCATCGAGGAGCGTATATTTTTTCCAGGCATTAAAATTGAGTAAAATACACATATGTCAAGAATTGAGCTGTCAACCTTTGACACTTATTTAATAAAAAATTAGGAAGTTTTAACTTTGGAACGCTACATTCTTGAATAAAGAATTTTAATTGCGGAAGTTTACAATCAAAATGGTGAAAATTTTACTGTATTACTAAAAAAAAAAAATTCGAGCAAATTTTCCCCATAATCAGGCACCATCTGAGACCGCCGAGCGTAATTTAATCGCTAAAGTCGAAGCTCACGGTACTGTCGCTGACAATAAATAAAATAATACGCTCGTAGTGGTCGTAGTGATGCAAACATAACCGCTATACACAGCAAAGTGTTGAGAATGAGCCTGGAACATCAACCCGTCGGCGTTCGCAACAATTTGGCATCACCAGCAGACTTGTGCGCAATATTTTGCATAAATATTTTCATCTCCAAGCTTATAAAGTTCAACTTATGCAAAAATTAAAGCCAGCCGACCATTGTTTGTGTCGAACGTTTATAAATTGGCTGTTTGAGAAACTGAACAAAAACTACGTATTTTTCAACAAAATCATCTTCAGTGATGAGGCCAATTTTCGCTTAGGCGGTTATGTAAACAGGCAAAATTGTCCCATATGTGGCTCACAAAACACACAAACAGTCCTCGAAAAACCATTACATCCAAAGAAAGTTATCGTATGTTGCGGTTTATGATTAGGGGGCATAATCGGCCCGTATTTTTTCGGTCGCATAATTTTTCAATTTGGCGATGTCAATTGGGCGCCTCGTTTTTGGGATTTAACGCCGCTGGATTATTATCTCTGGGGCCATTTGAAAAACTGTGTTTACATGAACGAACCACAAGCAACTGACACGATTTTTTATGTCATTTTGTATGACGAAAATCGTCAAGCACCAATTCTGTTCCATCTCTCAAGGTAAATGCTGCACAATGGCATGACAATGGAAAGTTATTCATTAAATAACCTCAAGCGGAATTATTGTTTGTGATATAATTGCTACAAAAATATGGTGTACAATGTGACATACAAAAGTATTACACAGTGCGCTTGGCCTAGAAAACAACTCGTAAAGAGGTTTCCTTTTTTGACAGCCTCAGTTGCAGGATCCTTTAAATCCTCAACTCTCCTCGCAAACAATTATAAGAAGCAAAAATAAAAAAATGTTTGGATGCATTGCACAAACTAAGGCTTACGTATCAAAGAGAAACCTGAAGTTCCGAATATTATTTTGAAGTGAGTATTCACAAAAGCCACCGTTTTATTTTTTGGGTAAAATGTCCTCCGGAGTGACGACTTCAAATTTGCTCGATTTGGATCTAATGGCAAATGTTATGTATGGCGTTCTGCAAAAGCGCAAAACTACCACAGGCACACAGCAATGACAGTAAAGCATGGTGACGGAATATACATTAGGGTGGCATTTTCTGGGCACAGTGTTGATTCTATAACTAAAATAAATACGCAAATGAATACGCACTTAGTATGCTTATAAGGGGGTGGCGTGATGTAGTGGTTAGAGCGCAGGCATAACTACTGAGTTCGAGCCCCAGCAGAGGACATGACAAAGAAAAATTGAATTGTGTTTTCCACTGTTTAATAGAGACAACTCCACTTAAAAAAATAAAGAAGCCCAGCCCAGCCTGATCTTCTCGCATACCTTTGGCGATGATGACAGACATCAGAAGAATATTCAGGAAAAACACGCCATCTAGTGGATAAAAATTACAACGCTAAAGTAAAGATCACCAGCAATTAGCCAGGATCTTCACCACTACGCAAAGTCATAAGGAGGAAGCTACAGTGGGTGGCTTGAAAAATCAAATTGATTAAAGAAACTGA
This sequence comes from Wohlfahrtia magnifica, assembly GCA_023159175.1. Lineage (NCBI taxonomy): Eukaryota > Metazoa > Arthropoda > Insecta > Diptera > Sarcophagidae > Wohlfahrtia > Wohlfahrtia magnifica. The sequence goes on along the minus strand of JAKWBJ010000208.1, from coordinate 1,454,805 downwards.
AACAAAGCAATGGATGATGCTTTGTGGAAAGCCAATATACTGCCTAGAGGAGTGACGGAGGAAACAAATGCTTATAAGGAAATACTTTTGAACACAATTACATCACACATTTCACATATAAAAAAGTGTTGCTTAGAGCAAAATAGAAACGACTTTATTAATTGACCCGCTCAGTCACCAGATCTTAGTTCTGCAGTGAACCTATGAAATGATGTAAAGGAATACTCTACAGTTGTTAAAACTAAAAATGTTAGTAATTTAGGCACAGAAATCTAAAAGAAATGGAAAGAAAATACCAAAGAAGTGTTGTGTGGGATTTATAGACCGTATGCCGAGAAGACGTTCAGCTGTTATTAAGAATAAGCGTTATCCCACTAAGTATTTCGTTTTAAATAAAACAAATAAGTTGTTTTGTTTTATTTTACTGAAAATAATTTCTTTTATGACAAATTACTTTTTTGGGCTCTGCTATAGTTTAATACAAAATAAAAGAATTGTAACGAACTAAACTAGAGGAAACGAGTGCTACGAACTCCTGAGACCTCGAGTGACAAATTGTTCAAAACAGTACACAGGTAATATGCTAAAATCATACCCACCACTGTAATACACAGGAATTTTATCAAAAAACTCAATTAAAAAAAATTCCCATCGTAAAACTTAGTTTCTAAACCTCAAAGCAAGTTCCAATCGATGTATTGAGTTATGCATTTCGATTTTTTTAAACAGCCAAACGGGCAATACTAAATTTTCTCGAATTCGAATTCTAAATGAAATATTCTATCCGTAATTGGGTCAGTGTATAATTTTCTATTAATTATTGTTGAGAATTACAAACTTTTTTATTCCAATTATTGATGCAGACGTAATGGGTCCGCCATCTAATGTTTTTTTTTTTTCAATTAGTGCTTATTTCGTGAATGGTAACACTTAGTTCATGTCTGATTTGACAGGTAATTAGTTTCATCCTTCCGCTGAACGAATATGGTTGTGTATACGCTTTTTTCGCTTCGCTAAGTGGGCCTGCGCTCGACTTACAGAAGATGCTGATTTTGCCAAAAAAAAATCATCTTTTCAGATGAAGCTCATTTTGATCTTGGCGGGTAAGTAAACAAGTAAAATTGCCGGATTTGGGGCACAGAAAACCTGCACGCATACATTGAAAAGCCGATACACCCAAGACGAGTCACTGTTTGGTGCGGATTTTGGTCCAGAGGCATAATTCGAAAATGAGCAAGGAGTGGCCGTTACAGTCAATGGCGATCGTTATCGGGCCATATTGAATGAATTTTTGTTCACAAATATTGTAAAGGAGGATATTAGCAGCATTTGGTTTCAACAGGACGGCGCTACGTGCCACTCAGCCCAAGCTACACTCGATGTTTCACGCCCTGTTTTCAAAAAAAAAAAAAAAAAAATCTATTTGGCGGGCCCTATACTATGCAATTTTATTTTTTAATACAACCATACGGTGTCAGTACTAAATTTTCTGCTGCTAATTGGTTGCTATGTATTATCGTAAAAGGAATCGGTCTATACACAATTCAGTGTTGAATTCTCACTGATTATTATGAAATATCCTTAAAGGAATCGGTCTAAACACAATTCGTAAATGTCGTAATTGGGTCAGTAGTATACATGTTTTCCATAATTTTTATTCAAAATTACAAACTTTTTTTATTCCGATTAAAAAACTTAAATTGAATTTATCGATAAAATTTCTAATTTGATTCTGGGAATTCTCGTCTTTTTTTTTTTTTTTTTTTTTTTTTTTTTTTTTTTTTTTTTGATATAAAAAATCACACTTTCAAACACATTGCATTTACCGTCGGGTATATAGGAAATAAATTTTTTTTATTTCTCACTCACCTGCCACTTTTTGTGATGACCATTTCGGTGCCAAGTTTATGAAATTTTTCCCACAATTCTTTACCCTCCAGCGTTACTTTGGGATCATCGACAACACCATCATCTTCGGGCTGTAGAGCACGCAGTGGACGCATGGCAGGATGTAATTGATGAGCTACCGCAGAGGCTAAGACTACGTCTTCGGCGGTGGTATAGGGTGTACCGAGTGGATGGTGTGGATGCGGGTGATGTGGTGGAAAACGTAACGGACCTGGATATAGACCAGGATGTGGACCAGCAGGATTACCAGCTAAGGCTGCTAAGGCAGCCGCTGGAAAATAGGGAGGCTGTTGTGGCAAATGGGCGCCCAAAGCTGGATGGCCAGGTACTGGAGAATGATGCGGGTGTGTTGTTGGTGGTGGCGGTTGAGCAGGAGGTAAAGCTGTATGCGTTGAACTTAATAAAGCCGACGGCAAATTGCTGTTGCTGTTGTTATTATTATTACTATTACTACTACTGTTGTTGTTATTGTTGTTGCTATTGCTATTACTTAAGGGCCTATTTGAATCGTTACTAGTGCAACTATCGTTAGAATTTAAGGCTTTCGAATTGGGACAACTAGTTTCGTTGTTGTTGTTGTTGTTATTATTATTATTGCTGAGGCTATGACTGTGACTATTTTCACCCGGCGATAGTTGTGGCGGTTGTTGACCTCCTAATGGTGAAGTTTGTCCACCACCAATGCAACTCAATTGTTCACTGGACACCGGATTTAATTGTTGCAAATGTTGTTGCTGTTGGTGATGATGATGGTGTTGCTGATGATGTGTATGATGATGATGGTGATTTTGTGGCGAAATAGATGATGAAGAAGAAGAAGCTGTAGCTGACAAAGTAGTGCCGCTGGGATCAGCTGCTGCTGCTGTTGTCGTTGTGTTTCCCGCCGTCAACAGCGAGGAAACGCTGAAGTCAGTGGGTCGTGACAAATGCAGAAATGGATGATATGCCATCCCATTTGCGAACCTTGCGAATGGATCTTCAGCAGACTGATGAAGTAACTCCTGGACGTCGTATCTCATTACATTACATTCATATAAACGCTCACTCTAAGCAAGAATTTTACACACCGAAAATAAATTAAATAGACGACACACACAAACACACGTCACGTCACGTCTCGTCACTGTTACTGGCACTTTGAAAACACTTATAAGCAAACAACAAAAAACACACTTTTTCTTTGTTTCAGAGTACCGGCGTTAATTTGGCAATAATTTTTGTTGCGTTTTCTTTGAAATTTTATTTCTTTTTTATTAAATTTCTCTCTTTTTATTTGGATTTCTTTTGTTTTATTAATTGCACATTTTATTTTCTATATTTTTAAAGGCTTCAAACACCCTCTATTTGTTTAAAATAATTTCTTTTCGAATTTTCATTTTTATGTTTTTTCTCTTCAAATTATTGCGGCTAAAAATCTAACCCATTAGCGTATTAAGGCTGGGATACCTTTTTTCTGTGTTGACAATTAGAAAACTTATTCATAAACAACAAACAAACGCACGAACGGGCCCTACAAAAACATATGTATGAAGAAAAAAACAAACAAAAAACGAAAGTATTCTATCCATGCAAATAACAACACTAACGATACGAGCTTAACGCCGGTCGCTTACAAACTGGAAATACACAGACAATACGATGAAGTGCAACCCCCAGAGGTAAAAGACGTAAAGCATTTATAAAAAAAACATACACACACACACACACATGGCCAAAGAGAGCAGAAAACAAAAAGAGAGAGAACGTGTTTGTGTGCGTTGAAGAACACAGAACCGGTTTATAATGGTTTCCAATTGGAACTACAAAATTATACTCAAAATTCCAATTATTGTTTTGTTTACATGAGAGTGTGTTGTTGAAAGAGAGAATAAAGTTAAAGAGGCAGAGAGCGAGCAGTTCGAATAGAGAGCAACTTAACTTTAAGTAGAGACGACATTTACACAGAACTACAGCTTTGGTGACACAAACGAAAAGTTAAACACTCGCTAATGATAACAACAACAATAACTAGAAGAATATAGAAAAAGAGATTTGAACTAGAAACCCCCACCCCTTATATGGAAAAATAAAGAAAAATTGTCACACACTCTCTAAATGGGCAACACTTTGGTGTGAAAAGAGACAGACTTATAGCACCAGAGCCCAGGTGACAATAAATGAAAACATTATTAACACACATACACACACACACATTCACGTACAGAAAACCTAAAAAATATATTTTAAAAGAAGATATAACAGTAAATGCTGAGTATTAAAGGCCACACCAACACACTAAAGCTCCCCTCACTTAATTTGTAAACTTAAGACTGAAAGAGATGGCTTTATTTACTTTTTGACAAGGTGATTAATAACACATACACAAACACACACACACACACACACACATGCATCCAACAAACACAGCCAAATCCATTCTAATCAGAAGAAAAATGTCATACCAACACGACAGAGCAAAGAAAAGAAAAGGAAACCAGGGATAAAACGGATTATAAAACATTTGTCAACACACACAGCCTTCTTAATAAACACAGCATTTGCACCCAAAGCTAACGAAAGATAGAAAGAGAGCGAAACAGAGACTTTAAGAGTGTAAAGGAAAAGGCCACAGATATGCTTAAGCCGAACGACATAAACAACAGCAGTGAAGATTTTTTTTGGCGACAATTTCTACAAGAGTAAAAGAATCAGAAGACAGACATTCTAAGCCAATGCTGCTTTCTGCTTGCTGCTTGCTGCTGCTGCAATAATACAAAAACAAACAACAAGGCAAAATCAAGACTCACTAATACCACTACAAAAATTAGGTTTTTTTTTGCTGTTTTTTATTGGAAATCACACTCTAATACTGGTCGAGAAAGACAACGCCGCACTACACAAATGCTAACTGAAGCCAAGAGAAAGATTGTGTGACAACACAAATAAAATCCAACACTCTTACACACACACACACACACACACGTGTTGTGTTAAGCAACTTAAATGGCTGAGACATATATTTACTCCCTTTCTAGAAATACCCAACAAAACTGTATTGTATGGCCAAATCTGCCCAAACATAAGAAAGAAAGAGACAAATGCGACACACACAAGAATGTCGTCGCTCCGTAGGAAATGAAAAACACATACAACACTACTAGTGCTGCTACTACTACCACTAGTACAGCATGCTATTCAATTCAATATCAAACAAAGAGAACCAAACCAAAAAAAAAAAAGAAAAATAAGAAGAAAACAACAAAAACACACTCAAATAACTAACAACAGCAACAAAAAAGGAAGATATAAGAGAGCGTGAAGAACCACACTCAAAATGGTGTGATTTAGATACTCTTTTGACCAACCAAAACGGTGAGGAGACACACCGCACCATTTAACACATAAGCACACATCCATGCATACATATAAACATACAAAATTGAAATAAAACTACAAAAAGGACTGTGTGCACATATATCTCGCATTTATTTAGTTGTTGTTGTTGTTGTTGTTGTTGTTGTTGCAGCAAACAAATAAATAAAAACTGGTTGTAAAAGTGGCTGCTGTTAAACTTCAGTGTTGGTGGTGTCTGCATTGTGTACACACACATCTGTGTGCACAAAGCAAGTAAGAAAAAAGACAATTAATGCCAGCATTTGGTGTCAATTTACGCGCGGCATTTTACACAAATCCCTTTAAATGTGTTCGTGTTTGTATGTGTGTGGCTGTTATTTTATGTGTAAAAGACTATTTACAAATCAAAGCAAATATAAAAAGCACAAATAGGTACCTACATACACACATGCAAACATTCACAACTAAATATGTATACGTAGGTATACATACATACATATGTATGTACGACAGTGGGGATATGCAAGTTAATCACGATTTATGGCCACCAGACATTTGTTTGTTTTATTTACGCAAAAAACAAATATTTCGCATTGCGTTAAACAATAATGACCATAAAAAAACGCCTTAAACTACAATATGAATAGACAACAACAACAACAACAACAACAACAACATGAAATTAAAATAATAATTGCTTAGATTTTTGCTATTTGAGAGATAAAGGGGTACCTAGAAAAAGAATATAGAAAGTTATGCCAAAGGACAGTTTTAGGGGGATAAAAGTACTATTTTCTTAAATATTTTTGTCTTTAAAAAGGATCTTAAAAGAAATTTAAAAAAAAATTAATGTTTTTGGAAAGATTTTAAATACTTTTTAAAACTTTATATATAATAATACAGCAAATAAACGTGTTAATTTTGTATAAAAAAACCCCTTTTGAAAGAAGAACACAAAGTTTTAAAATCGTCCTTTTAAAGTGTACAAGAATTTGTAACATTTTTCAAAGGATATTATTAATTTTTCAATAGACTTTTAAAGTATTTCTGGCTAAAACTTTATAACTTGATACCTCATATACATAAGTCGGAAACAGGAAATAGTGGCTTTTTATATTGAGTTTTTTTTTTTTATTTGTGTACACATTCTTAGATTAAATTCTAGTAATTAAGTTGAAATTCAAACTACATCAGTACGTACATAAATGTAATCAAGCATACTTTACTGGTACATTAGAAATCTATAAAGACAAGAAGAAGACCCAGGGGATGGCCCCTACTCATGCAGTGCATTGTGCTGGGTACTAGGAAAATAGGTTATGGGAAGGAGGACAGAGGGAGTAGTGTTTATGGACGTTACTTTCGCTGGAAGATTATTCTACAACCGAACAGTGCGACCAAAGAACGAATTCTCCCTATAATGAGTTGTGCGATTTACTGGACAATCAACTACAAAGGGATGCGCTCTACGAGAAATACGAGTTCTACGTAAGAATATATGATTACTAGGAATTAGTTCCTTAATTTCGTTAGAACACATTCTGTTATAGTACCGATAGAACAAGGAAACACACGCTACAGTGCGACGGTGCTCTAATGAATCGATAGAGTTGGCTACCCTACCGTCATTGATGAGCATCTTCGCCCTCTCCTGTACCTGGTCGAGAAGCTCCAAAATAGACCTTGAAGCACCGGTCCATACATGAGAGTTGTATTCCATTTTGGGTCATATGTAGGCCTTGTAAATATTAAGGAGATCAGATGGAGTGAAGTATTTCTTGCACCGTCTTAAAAAACCAAGGCACTTGAATGCTTCTTTCGACACTTGAAATATGTGATCATTCCAACGAACGTCACAGTGAATTCTCATGCCCAGAACATCAAGGGCATATGATTCCTCAATATTATTACACATTACCCAGGCACAGATGACAGCACGCCACCACGTCTGTGTGTTAAAGAACAACATTGAGTCTTACGTGCATTTAAAGCGACCCTGTTCGCACAACTCTTCAAAAGGCTCGGTCTACGATCAAAAGAATATGAGTGACAAATGTTGCTGTCATCCGCAAAAGAGTAGATAGGATTAGAAGTGTGAAGAAGAAAGTCGTTAAGAAATATTAGAAAAAGAGTAGGAGAAAGAACAGAGCCTTGCGGTACCCCTGAGTTTACCCTGAACTCGTCGGATGAGACCCCATCTATAACCACTCTTGTACAGCGATCTCTGAGAAAACCAAAAGCATTAAGTTTCGAAATGAGACTCTCGTGTCAAACTCTATCAAACGCCTTTGAGATATCCAGAGCCACAATCTTAGTCTCGCCAAAACCATGAATGGACTTGTTCCACTTCTCCTAGAGCAACGCCAGCAAGTCACCAGTAGAACGGCCCTTTCGGAAACCGTACTGACGATCACAACGTGGTAATTAATCATACTCTCCATAACCTTGGAGACTGCGGAACAAACTGCTTCTCAGGGTTACTAGCCTCGCCCTTTTTGGGGATTGGCGTTACATTAGCAACCTTCCAGCAAGATGGAAAAATACCGGCGCGGTATGACGCCCTGAAAAGGTGAGACGCGCAAGCGTCGAAGAGCACTGCTTCTGGACCAGTGCTGGTATGCCATCCGGCCTAGAAGACTTGTTAACGTTGAGATTTGCGAGGACCCTTTTTACAGCACGGGCTCGAAAGGATATACTAGGCATAGTTACTGATACTCTTTCAAAAAAAAAAAAAAGCCAAAGCAAAACCTTTAACCTCTTGAGACCTGAACGTGAAGCAATTATGATAACAGTTTATTTCTGTATATATCGTTTCCTTTAGGCCATTATTAAAACACTCGTGGTCTTATTGAAAAAAAAAAATGTAATTCTCCAATTGCAAAAAAAATAAACAAAATGGCGACAACTTTGGCAAAAATGTCATTTGCCGATAAATTTAGAAAACCTAGAGTCTACGCCCAGATATACAAGTCTGGCAGCTTCCAAATAATATCGCTACTTGTAATGAATAAAGATAATTTAAAGTACACATACACTTCAATCCACATGAATAGGTGCAGTGTTTTAGCAATCAATTTATGTTTGCTGCTGCTCTCAAGATAATTCGTGGATAGGATTGTGTTACATTTTTTATTAAAAGGTCCTAACAATTCAGAAAAAGATTGTAAACTAAAAACAAAGGTGAAAAAGGTCCGTTAGATTTAATCTGTGCTTCTTCTTTTAATGTTAAGAAATATCGGGTCCGCCATCTAACGTTTTTTTTTCAACTAGTGCTTATTTCGTGAATGGTAACACTTAGCTCATGTCTGATTTGACAGATAATTAGTTTTATCCTTCCGCTGAACTAATATGGTTGTGTATGCGCTTGAACAATGCTAGGAATCTGAGCCTGCGATCGACTTACAGAAGATGCTGATTTTGCCAAAAAAAAAAAAAATCATCTTTTCAGATAAAGCTCATTTTGATCTTGGCGGGTATGTAAACAAGCAAAATTGTCGCATTTGGGGCACAGAAAACCCGCACGCATACATTGAAAAGTCGATACACCCAAGACGAGTCACTGTTTGGTGCTAATTTTGGTCCAGAGGCATAATTGGGCCATTTTTCTTCGAAAATGAGCAAGGAGTGGCCGTTACAGTCAATTGCGATCGTTATAGGGCCATGTTGAACGAATTTTTGTTCATAAAAATTGAAGAGGAGGATATTAGTAACATTTAGTTTCAACAGGACGGCGCTACGTGCCACACAGCCGAAGCTACACTCGATGTTTTGCACCCTGTTTGTGAAGATCGCATTATCAGCCGCAGAGCTGATGTCGTTTGCCCACCTCGGAGCTGCGATTTGACACCGTTGGACTATTATTTGTGGGGTGCCGTCAAAGAGAAGTGTTACGCCAACAAGGACAATATTCGTGAAGCCATTGGTGAAATACAGCTGCACACAATCGATAATGTGCTTAAAAATTGGACCGATCGTGTAGGCTACTGCATGGCCAGCCGAGGCAGCCATTTGAATGAAATTATTTTCCATTATTAACCGGAAAGATTGTACTTTCAAATAAAAAAAGGAATTTGAGAAAATATTCAGTAGTTTTTTTTCTGTAGCATTTAAAAACAATATTTATTTGGCGCACCTTTATATTGTTACGAAAATGAAAATGCCAAAGACAAAATTCACCACGCCAGAGCTTATTATGAGCTTTTAGCTAAAAAATTTATTGGCCTGTGTCAAGGCTTAAGGACTACTAAAATTACAAAGCGCATGGATCGGTTACTTTTTGAGTTATTTTAGACCATTTGAATTAACGTCGAAAAATCGAAGATTCGTGTCTTTAGTAGAACATTCTAAACTAGTAATAAAAGGCGGCCAATTGCGGTTGGTGAGTTAGTTAGTTATCAATTAGCTGTCAAGAAGTAAAGTCTGTTGAGGTGCAAATAAAAAGTGTTGCAAAAGCGAATTTCATGTATGAAGACATAGTGTATTAAAATACAGTGGAATTAATACAAAAAGACAGATTTGAAAATAACTAAAATAAAAATAGTGTTTTATTGTATTTTAACGCTGTATAAACGAACTCAAACGTTTTAAAAAGGTTAAAACGTAACAATATGTTGTGTAACCTCCTCCATTTTTAAAATAGCGGTATAACTCGAAAACAAGAGCTAACCTGAAAAAGCGTTTAACACCACTAGATTCAGCGTACTTAAATCCGGTTTACTCGCCGGATGCCAAGCTTGTCGGAGAAAATGTGTCTAATTCGAGCACAATGTCATTATATCATATCATTAATTTAGATCACATTTAATTGTTTGTGTTATGCTCGAATAAAAAATACGCTACGAAATAAATTATACAGAAGTTTCTTTTAACCAAAATCGAGTGAAATTGAAATCGAACGAAACTTCAAATTGCTAACATTTTCAAATCAAATCACTTAAGTGGGTATTGTGTTAAAAAAAATTAAAATTATGAAACAATTTTGAACTAATTTTATATAAAACCTTATGAAAAAAAATAAGATTGCTTAGTGAACCATTTTGTCTCTTAAACAGAATTTACTTTTTTTTCCCTTAAATAACAATGTGACTTTAACTGGCTTAAAGACAAACTAAAAAATATTTCGGACTTATTAATAACACTATGCAACAAGCAAAAATACCTGAGACAACCACTATATTTTTTTGATGCGCTATGGTCACCTGTCTTCAAAAATCATCAGCATTTCAGATTCTATGGATAAGTTTTCTTAAGAAATTTTTTTCAAAAACATGAGATTTTTGAAGAGGCTGCCTCATACATCTTATGATAACTTTGAAATGACTTATTCGATTTCCTTAAGCCATATATTAATAAATTATCCACAGAATCTGTAATGCATCAAAAAAACTGTATTAATTAGCCAAAATCAAAAATTTTTTTCCATTTGTTGCATAGTGTAATTAGTTAAATAAACATAATTTAGAGCCTGTTTTTCGAAAAAAAAGAACTCCTGCTTAAAACCATAAGTTTCTTCTTATTTTAATATTTACTTAACAAAACATAACATAAGTAAAGTTCACACATTGTGTTGAACTATTTTTTTATTTTTTTTTTTTTTACACATTTTTTGTCTGTGTATTACACTCATAAGAGAGTGTTAAAGTTAATTAAACAAATCTGCCAGTGTTGGACGAACTATTTACCTATTTTAAATGCATAAATATATAGACATGCATACAGACAGACAGACATACTTGTGCAAGGAAAATCTACTATACCTACTTACGTCTATGAACATACGAGTACATACACATGTGATTACAACACTGTAATATACATACACAATATAAAGGCCTTATAATATACTGCTGACTGTCTGAATGTGTACCAACAACCACCACCACCACCACCACAAGCTAATGGTTGCAATAAAACGCATCCATAAAAAGGATGAAAATTCCTGCATATGAACCTCTTCCCCCTCCTACATACAAAAATTTAAAAAAATAAAATAAAAATCCGTAAATAAACAAACAATACTGTAGAGTTGTTGCTGAAAACGAGAAGAAGAGAGACATGAAACAACAGCATGAAGAGGAACAAAAATTATATGAAAATTCAAGTAAAAATTTATTTAAAATGAACAGATGAAATGATGCTGACTGGAACACTGACTAAACGACCAACTGACTCACTGACTGCCTGCCTGTCGTTGGCTTCTAAATTTCACCAGAAAGCAGCCAGCCAGCACAACAGCATCTGAAAATCAGTTTTTCTTTGCCATTTTCAAACAGAAGCTGTTGCAACAAGAAAAATAGGGGAAAAAAAGTGAAAAACCAAACATTTGATAGAAATATAAACCAAAATAATCTTATCTACATACATACATACGAGATACAACAGCATATACATATATATGCCATCAACACATAACATACATATGCACAAAACATGTGTAAAATATGTTTACCGTCAAAAAAGAAGTCAGATATTATGGCTTTAATCTAATTGGATTAGGTTGGTTAGACCAACTTTAGATTTTAAACATCCATTTGGAAAATTCTATCAAATATTTTCCAACAGTTTTCTATGGATTATATCGGGTGATTTTTTTAAAGCTTTCGGATTTGAAAAACACGTAAAATTTGAAATCTTTATTTGAGTCCATAGAACGACCTCCATAACCCAACGTTTAAAGATGATTTCATGTAAATGTTGACCGCGGCTAAGCCTCAAATCGTTCATACACTGGGTCAAATTTTGGCATACTCTCTCCAACTTAACGGTCGCTATCTCACGAATAAATTCTTCAATATTGGCTTACAGTGCGGGCTTTTCTCTACACACATGAGCCTTAACATAGCCCCACAAAAAATAGTCGACAGACATTAATTCGCACGATCTAGGCGGCCATTTGACCGACCCCAAACTTGATATAAACTGTTCACCGAACTCCCCTCTCAATTGAGCCACTGTTTTGTGCGCTGTGTGGCATGTGGCACCCTCTTGTTGAAACCTCATGTCAGCCAAGTCCAGCTCTTCCATTAGGGGCAAAAAAAAATTAATAATCGCACGGTAGCGCTCGCCATTCAATGTAATGTTCCTGCACTCGTCGTCTTTAAAAAAGTACAGTCCAATGATGCCACCGGCCTATAATCCACACCAAACAGTGCATTTATCGGAATGCCTTGACAGTTCTAGTTCAATGCTTTTGACTGCTCTTTACAGCAAATACGGCAATTTTGCTTGTTCAACCAGAAAAGAGCCTCTCTTCGTTGAACACAACTTACCGATAAAAAAATTCTTAACGGATCACGATAACTGGAAGCGTTATTCGTTTTTAAGTCGATTCATGGTTAAATTATAGACCAAATTGAACATGTTTGACAGTAACATGTTACACGAAAGCAGCTGAGCTGCCAAAAAGAAAGTTGCTTAGAAAAATCACCCGATACACTATATATGTACATACATATTTCGCGCAACAACCCAACTGAATTAAAGGGTACTTCTTTCAATCAATGAGCTGCACCCGATTTTATTTTTAGACTTATTGAAAGGCACCTACAGTTTAAAGCCGATTCCAAACGACAGATGTAAACTCTCACAACCAGTCACTAAAATGTTACGATGTTTTAACGCTCTCGAAAATTGTCACATAGTTTGGCCTGGGACTCTACCGGGTGTATTACCTATTATAGCACATCGGTACACTATATCTCTATATTGAACTTAATATTTTCATGGATACCTAAAATACAATACGTGCTATTATATCCCATAGGTCAATATCTAGAATACTCTTAAATCATAAGAAGAAAATGAATACCTTCGTGGAACACGATGTTATGAAAAAAAAGAAAAGGAACACGACGAGTAGCTTCGTAAGGCTAAGCAGAAAACTCGTGATTTAGCACTGTAACAACGCATCGTTGCACAGTGCTATCATTATACGAAATTTTTTGTTGAAAAATGCAACAAATACCATCCAACAGCCACCGAATTCACCTGATTTGGTTCACTATGACTTCTTTCTGTGCAATCGAGTTAAAAGACCATTACGGAGAGCAGGTTTCAGCAGCCGAGAGGATATAATGGAAAAATCGTAGGAAACACTGATGTACATACCGAAATGTCAAGCTATGAATCTAATATTTAGCAGGAATATCAAAGTTAACAAAAAAAAAAGACTCAAATCGGAACGATGGGACAGCCGCCTTACGGGGTTTATTCCGGAAACTTTTTAACAAGGTAGTATAGTATATAAAAACGAATGTGTTTGTTTGAAGACTGTATACAACCAAAAAGTTAAGTCTACTCTGTCTTGTTGGAAGGCTACCTTTTAGAGCAGTTACAGATAAAATGGGGAAAAGGGATAAAAAGTTATACGTAAGATGAGTGTTAAGATAATAAAAATGATGGTAGCGAAGCAGGCCAGGTGTTAACCAGTTTTTGTATAGAACTTTATGATTTTGCCCTGTTTAAAAACGTATTTATTTAAACATTCGATATCGATTTTTCTTAAAATGTTTGAATATGGGACTCCTTTGAAAGGGTTTAAAAGCGTAAAACGGGCATTTTTTATGAAAAGAAAAAATCCGTATAAATTTTAAAGAAAAGTAAAGTACTTATACAACTCGCTCGTAATAAAAAAAATAACGGGAATGCTGTAAAAAGATGTTTAAATATTTAATTTTGTTGGCATAAAATAAAACAAATAAAACAAGAACAACAAACAGCAAAATAAAAAGAAATTATCCTTAACAAAGCAAAAAACAGAAATAGGGAAAGCAATCAGAAAAAAAGAAAGAAAGAAAGAAACGTGAAAACCTTAAAGGAAACCATTCCTTATTCAACCCCCAATTTGAAGTGTGTTTTTTCATACTTAAAGGTTGGCATTATTAACAACAACAACAATAACAACAACAACAAAGAAAACACCGGAAAATAAGACAAAAATAAGAAATATATACACACACACTCGCATTTTAAAGTATATATACCGTATATATGTATTTATGTCTATACATACAGTTTTATATACAGGGTGGGCAAAGTTGAGGTTAGAAATTAAATTGGCTGTCAAATGATGAAATGTCAAGAATTGAGCTGTCAACCTTTGACACTAATTTAGTAAAAAAAAATTGGGAAATTTTAACTATGGAAGGCTACACACTTGAACAAAGAATTTTAATTGTGAAAATTTACTAACAAAATGGTGAAAATTTTACTGCATCACTCCGTAAAATTCGAGCAGCTTTTCCTCGTAATTAGGATCCTTCTGAGACCGCAGTGCGTAATTTAATTGCTAAATCGAGGCTCACGGTACTGTACTCGACAATAGATCAAAACAATACGCTCGTGGTGGCCATAGTGAAGCAAACATAACCGCTACACAAAGCAGTGTTGGAACATCAACTCCTCGGCGTTCGCAACAATTTGGCATCACCAGCGGTCCTGTGCGCAATATTTTGCATAAATATATTCATTTCAAGCTTATTAAGGTCAACTTGTGCAAAAATTAAAGTCGAACATCTGTGAATTGTCTGTTTGAGAAACTGAACAAAAACTAGGCATTTTTCAACAAAATCATCTTCAGTGATGAGGCCCATTTTCGATTAGGCGGTAATGTAAACAAACAAAATTGCCGCTTATGGAGTTCACAGAATCCACAAACAATCCTCGAAAAACCATTACATCCAAGGATAGTGACCGTATGCTGCGGTTTATGGTTAGGCGGCATCATCAGCCCATATTTTTTTGAAGATAAGCAAGGAAACGCTGTCACCATGAATTCTCTAAGCTACCAAACAATGATAACCAATTTTTTGTGGCCACAATGTTGGCTAATGTTGACATCAGTGATCTTTGGTTTTAGTTGGACATGAGAAATTTCCCGGCTGCGTAATTTCTTGATTTGGCGATGTTAATTGGCTGCCTCTTTCTTATGATTTAACGCCGCTGGATTATTTTCACTGGGGCCATTTGAAATACCGGCTTTACGTGAACAAACCACAAACAACTGACACTGTGAAAGATGAAATTCGGCGCTGCAATAACGAGACAAGCAAAAACTTTTTTTTTTGCAAAATATGGTTCACAATTTTGTGAAAAAGCGGACGTCTTCCAATGTGCTAAGGGTGGACATTTGCCCGACATTATATTCTATTATTAATTCTCAGACTTCTATTTTATATTCGTGCGAATAAAACTGAATTTGTCAAAAAAACAAAACGTGTTTTGAAGCCAATTTACTTCCTAAACTCAAATTTGCCCACCCTTAACCTATATGTACATACAGTGATGGTCAAAACATATGCAACTAAAGCAGTATTCTAGCTCTTCAGTTACCCATTTCTTTCCGATTGGTTTTTAATCCATGACTTTTGGTATTTTTATAACTTTGTTGATTGCTTTTTTGTAATAGCAGGCAGAAAGACAACAATAACAAGTAAACTCTCACCTCTTTTACTCTTTATGAACTTTTCTTTTTACTTACAAACCTTAAAAGAATGTCTTTAATTATCTCTCTTTTGCATAATGCGAGTGTCCGGCATTTGTATTTTATTAAAAATTCGGCACTAGTTATTCAGCTTTTCAAGAAATACAATTTTTTACTAAAAGTGATACTCGTACATTGAATTTGGCCGGCATGATTATCGTAGCTGAGTTGCACACAAAGATATGTCACCAAAGTATTCTATTACAAAATTAACAATTTTTCGAAAAGTCGATAATGAGGTAGTAAGACCTCGTGTAATAACAGTACACGAAGACAGAAAAATCAAAAACTCTTGTGAAATATCATAAAGTAATACCAGAAAAAGCAAAAACTGAAATTCCCATTAATGTTGCTATTTCAACCATTAAATACGGTCTCAGAAGCTATAAGGATGCAAAAAACCCTCTTATATCAGAAAGGAACAGGGGAAGTCGTCTTAACTTTGTACAAGCACATGCGAACTGGACTTCACAACAAGGGAAAACAATATTGTTGTCTAACGAGTGTTCAAAGATTAAAAGGAAGAATTCGGACACAGACCGATTGCAAATTTTTGACCAGCACTGTATAGGTACACATCTCTATATATATTTATAAAAATGACGTGTACCTTGGTGATCGCTAAACTCAGAAACTACTGGACCGATTTCGAGCAAACTGTATATACATGCTCCATGGGGCGTGAGGAGTTTTGCTGTGTTAGTTTGAAGTTCGTCCGACAGATGGTGCAATATTTAGTTTTTTATACTTTTGCACCGTAACTCAAGAACTACTGCACCGATTTCGACCAAACTTAATATACATGTTCTATGGGGCGTGAGGAGTGTTTCTGTGTAGTTTGAAGTTCGTCCGACAGATGGTGCAATATTTAGTTTTTTATGTTTTGGCACCGTAACTCAAGAACTACTGCACCGATTCCGACCAAGCTTAATATACATGTTCTATGGGGCGTGAGGAGTGTTTCTGTGTAGTTTGAAGTTCGTCCGACAGATGGAGCAATATTTAGTTTTTTATGTTTTTGCACCGTAACTCAAGAACTACTGCACCGATTTCGACCAAACTTAATATACATGTTCTATGGGGCGTGAGGAGTGTTTCTGTGTAGTTTGAAGTTCGTCCGACAGATGGTGCAATATTTAGTTTTTTATGTTTTTGCACCGTAACTCAAGAACTACAGCACTATGCTCTGTTTCGTTGAAAGCGTTGGTACGTTAATCAGCGTGCAGTGGCGTTAAATAGCCTGATACCGACTGAAACCTAACATTTTTTTGTGAAAAAAATTTATTTTAAAAACAAAGTAAATAAATATCTGTCACTCTTTTTTAAACTCTATTTGCGCAAATAACTAAATAACTAAAAACACTGATTTGATTTTCTTCGAGAGGCAGTTCAACGTAAAAGAAACATTTGGGGCCAGCAACGCGGGTCGGGTCAAGCTATCAAAAATATACAATTCCATTTGAACAATAATTGCTCTGTCGATTTAGTGCACCACCTTTCATTCTTCTTCTAAATATCAATCAGCCATGACTTTGCATGCAAACCAGACTTACAGTGAAAATAAAATTCGAAGGCAAACCAACGTTTGCCCGGGTCTGCTAGTTTTAAATACCTCAACTTAAAAGAAAATATTTTTTTATTTCTAAAATACCATAAAATATGGAAATACCCATACTGTTTATATCGGGTCTGCCGTCTAACGTTTTTTTTTTTCAACTAGTGCTTATTACGTGAATGGTAACACTTAGCTCATGTCTGATTTGACAGATAATTGGTTTTATCCTTCTTCTGAACAAATATGGTTGTGTATACGCTTGAACAACGCTGGGAAATATTGCGACATTACTTTGAAAATCATGGTAATATTGCAGAATGTGTGCGATGTGTTCAGATGAAGCTCATTTTCATCTTGGCGGGTATGTAAACAAGCAAAATTGTCGCATTTGGGGCATAGAAAACCCGCACGCATATATTGAAAAGCCGATACACCCAAGACGAGTCACTGTTTGGTGCGGATTTTGATTCAGATGCATAATTGGGCCATTTTTCTTCGAAAATGAGCAAGGAGTGGCCGTTATCGGGCCATGTTGAACGAATTTTTGTTCACAAAAATTGAAGAGGAGGATATTAGCAACATTTG
This sequence comes from Wohlfahrtia magnifica, assembly GCA_023159175.1. Lineage (NCBI taxonomy): Eukaryota > Metazoa > Arthropoda > Insecta > Diptera > Sarcophagidae > Wohlfahrtia > Wohlfahrtia magnifica. Next base: position 1,436,944 of record JAKWBJ010000208.1, on the reverse strand, counting down.
GTTTCAACAGGACGACGCTACGTGCCACACAGCCGGAGCTACACTCGATGTTTTGCGCCCTGTTTTTGAAGATCGCATTATCAACCGCAGAGCTGATGTCGTTTGGCCAACTCGGAGCTGCGATTTGACACCGTTGAACTATTATTTGTGGGGTGCCGTCAAAGATAAGTGTTACGCCAACAAGCCAGAGACAATTGACGCTTTAAAGGACAATATTCGTAAAGCCATTGGTGAAATACAGCTGCACACAATCGATAATGTGCTTAAAAATTGGACCGATCGTGTAGGCTACTGCATGGCCAGCCGAGGCAGCCATTTGAATGAAATTATTTTCCATTATTAACCGGAAGGATTGTACTTTCAAGTAAAAACTAAATTTGAGAAAATATTCAGTAGTTTTTTTAATAGCATTTTCAAAAAAAAAATTTATTTGGCGGACCCTATATATCTATGTGTGTATGGATGAGTGTTACAAATAGGTTCATAGTACCGTTTGATAAACAAACACCACATTAGCTCGACACATACATACATACATACATAGCAAAAACAATAACAACAGCAGAAACAAAATGCCTTAATAAATACACAGGAATAAATAAGTATTACGTGTTTATGTAAGTACTCGTATATACTTACATACATATATATGTATACATACATACATGTGTGTATGTATGTATGTGTACTTATGTAAGTGCGTTTGTGTGTATAAGTAAATAGACATTATTAAAGATTAGAAATTTTTGCTCCATTTGTTAAGTGGCTTGGACCACCGTCGTCATTTGTTTTGTTGGTGTTCTTATACACACCCTGAGTGTCATATAAAGTTTGTCTTTTTCTCTACGTTTTGTGTTTTTCGTTTTACTCTTTTTTTTTCTTTTTTTCTTTGCTGCTGCCATAGATTTTCTCCTGCAAAATGTTCTTAACTTGTGACTACTAACGCTTGTCTACTAACGCTTTAGTTGCTGTTCTTATTTTTCTTTGTGTGCTGGCACTTTATCAAATATATGTACAACAACAACAACAACAACAACAACATTAAACACTAAGTGTTTGGTTATGTTTGTTTATTAATGTCTTCTTCGTCTTATGCTTGTTATTTGCTGTGTTTTTATGTTTTTTTTTTTTGTAATGCTGCTTAACTACTCTCTGTCTGTCTGTATGTTTGAGAGTGTATGAATGTGTGTGTGTGTGTGTGTGTGTGGGTTGTTGAGTAAAAGTAGTTTTCTTTTTACTCTTATTTTACTTGCTCTGCGCTTGTTCTATTAACTCTCCTTAAGTGTAACGAATATATATATGCGTGTGTGTGTGTGTGTGTAACCGTATGTGTGAAAATGTAAAGGGCCGTGCTGTAAAGTTTCTTTTTTCTTTTTTTTGTTAAGTAAGTTTTGTTGTTGTTCTTTGTTGTGTTTATATATCTTGTTGACTTTTTTAGACTCTCTCTCTTTACATTAAGCCAACATTGATGACAATAAGAACAACACCAACATTTGTATTGTTTCTGTT